>CAMZMU010000027.1:18305612-19658154 GCA_947311845.1 Poa pratensis | reverse complement strand
CTTGTTGGTCGGAATCGGAGGCACCGGGATCCGCTGCGGGTTCAGGTGCCAAAGCTCGGGGAGCTGGACATCTGGCCACGGCAACGGGGTTGCGTGGTCCCAGTACCACTGGCAATCCTCCTTGCGCACGTAGACGCGGTTGCGCACCTCGGCGCCCGGCGGCGCGAGCTCGAAGACGGCGGGGACCGGCTCCGGAGAAAATGGTGGCGTCACGGAGGGAGCGCGGAAGCGCCGGCAGCGGCCAGAGGAGGACCCCGCCTCGCCGTCGTTCTTGGCCTTGCCGAGCCCCGGCCATCGGAGCGGCATCGTGGCGAGCGAGGTGGCTAGGGTTTGCGGCGAGGCTAGGGTTTGGTCGCCGGAGAGGGTGGTGAGTGGGCAGTGGAGTGGGTGGGGGCTGGCCGTCCCTATCCCCTGGCATTAAAAAGGACTGGGCCAGGGGAGGCTGACCGCGCCTTGTCGCTGACAGGTGGGCTTGGGGAGGACACGAGGCGTGGCCGCGCGGACGCGTTTTCAGTCCGCCGCGCGTCCGCGCCGACGCATCGGTGGCCCAAATTTGGCCAGGAATGCGTCACGGTGGACCGAAAAAACGGACTGCGGTCCGTTTGCGTCCCCCCGTTGGTCCGTGTTTTTTGGCTCCAGCGACAGGGACGGAGGCGCGCGGACTCGATGCGTCGCCCCGTTGGAGTCATCCTAAGGATGGCAATTTTACCCATGTGTACGGGTACCCGCGGGTACCGTACCCGCATGGGTAGGGTATGGGTACAATTTTATACCCATGTATCCTACCCATTTAAGTCGTGGGTAGGGTACGGGTATAACATTGTACCCGTGAGTATACCCATACCCTACCTGTTTATATACATTACCCATGGAGGTCCAACATTTATTCTCGTGAGTTTATGAATCTATGTGAAGTTGTCATCAATTCTCAATTTGAGTTGACATAATTGTCACGTACTCAAATATATGTTATTGAGTTGAGATAAATGTTTTTCTTTTATCAAAAATTTACCGATGATTGTAAAATTTTGAGTAACTTGTGTACTATTTGATCTACCCGGTGGGTACCCAATGGGTATGGGTATCCGTCGGATATGGGTACGGATAAGGTTTTATATACCCGCGGGTACGGGTATGGGTAGAATTTTGTACCCATTGACTACACGGGTATGGGTATGTTATTGGTCTACCCGCCCCATACCCTACCCATCGCCATCCTTATCGAGAGGATTTCCAACTCCGTAACATTTCCTGGCCTCGCGCCGGAATTTTCTCAGGACCTCCACACGTCCATAGAAGTTTACGCCGGTATTGCCTAAATTACGCTCAATCCAAGCGAGGCCTAAAAGTATAAACACATGGCTCTTGTAGCATTTTTTAGCTCTCTTTCATAAATTATACTCCCTCCGTTCTAAATTATAAGATGTCATGTCAATGTGGACTAAATACATACTGAAATGAGTGAATCAATATTCTTATATACGTCATGTACACACGAAATAAGAAAAATTAAAAAGACATAATTTAAAAAGGAGTAAGTATATAATATCAGATACTCCCATGTACGGGCCAAAAACTAGAATAAATAGAGAAACGTGCGAAAAAGTGCGAGTACATGTGACAAGTCTAGGAATTGAACCCTCGTAGGAGGTTTTACCACAAATAACCAAACCCACCGATTTACACTCGGTTGCTTTTTGCTGTATTCATGAGTAATAATGTTTGCAGTGGGAATTACCGGATCATAGGGTTCAAGGAGTCAAACGTGAAGGCTTGGACGAGAGAGAGAGAGAGAGAGAGGAGAGAGAGAGAGAGAGAGAGAGAGAGAGTATGAACTCTCCATCTACCCTTCTACATGTATAAATAAACTTCCACTCTCCAAAATCAACTGATCTAGAAATCTCATGTCCCTTTTGGAATGTCGTTGACGGCCATCCTGCAATTCGATGCAACTCTAAGGTGTTGAATTAGAAGATCATATGTGAGAGCCCTTGCATGCCAATGCTCGAGGGTAGAGGGATCAGTGAAGTCGTTCAGAATGACCTTTGATGCTCCCGTGTATGTATCATTGTGGTCTCGGCACACTGCCCTAATCGCACATGTCACTGCCCTAACGGAGATATTGCACCATCAAAGTTGAGCTTTAACACACCTGAACGAGAGAGTATCGTTGTATGAAAATGCATTTGATGATGGCTATAATAGTATCAATTTGATATTATAGTTGTTGATGTTTTCTCTTATATATACTTGATCAAAGATTTGACTTGGCCAAAATTCATGTGCAATATATTTGGAAAAAGGGGTAAATTATCACCCGTGTTAAAAAACCGCATCCATGCTAAGGAATGGGAGATTTAGTTTCCTATTATTGTATTCTTTTTTCTTGAACTTTTCATGTCACACTTAGACCCTAAAAAGTATGAACAGGCCAGATTTAAGTTGAAGCTTTTGACATGTCGATTGATTTGTTAAAAGAAAAACAAAGTGATTTAAATGGTGCAAACTAATATTATTTTATATAAAAATCACCCCAAGACTTTATGGTGGGTGATGTTTTTTAATAATTTTGCCACGTGTGAATGTTTATACGTACTAATTACATGTTTATCTTTTTTTACATATTTTTTGATATATAGAAAGAGAAATAGTGAGAAAAATAAGTGGTTTTATGGTGATGATCATCACACGAGCCCATTTCCCCTAACATATCCATAAAAAAGTTAAACAATTTATGATACCTTTGATCCGGATTTCGGATATAGTATAGAGCTTTTCCCCTAGAGACACTAGGTTTATCGAACCGAGAAGTAGGTGCTTAGCAACATGATTTCTAACAAGTCTAAAAATGGTTAAATGGTTTATGTTTAGCGGACCAATCTTCTTATTTTTATGGGTTGTTTCAAGGGATTAAAACTAGGCTAGGGAGAAGGTTTCACCTGCAGCTGTGCATACATATATGGGATAACAAAGATAATATTAAATAATTTTATGATAAAGTTTAGATGATATCGAGGATATATGAGAGCAATGCGTCTTTGTGTCACCATAGCCTTACAATCGCAGCACTATGGATTCAATTGTCCAACCTCGGCCACATTTCGTCTTGTGTGGTTACTTCACTTACTAAGATTAAACAAACTAAAGTATTAAGTCTGGTGAAATCATTGTGGTTCTCCAGAGAATTACCTTCAGATATTGAGCTTCGTTTATCTCACTGGTTTGGCGCATAGATTTCCACTCCCTCTCCTCATGCCTTTACCTTGATCATACTCTACAAATTTCTAATAAGAGGCTTACTTAATCATACACTATAAACTTCTATTGAGATATTTGTTAGGTTGTATTGTTTACACATATTTAACATAAATGCTTAAAATTATATAAATTATGCATTGTAGAAACATATTTTTAGAACACACTTTGCTACAAATATAGTTTAATATCTTTCAATGAATTCACAAAAAAACTAATATTTTTAATATTACCGTTGTGTGGTTAAACTATTCGAACAAACATAAAAACTATGCTTGCAATACTATAACATGCTAAAAATAAGACCAAGAGAAATATAAATTGTATTCGCTCTGAGTCCAAAATTTTATTAGACCGGCTTTGGCCACAACCTTGGCTTCCGCAACCTCCCTTGTAAATCTCTAATAAGTATCGATCATTCTCCGTGGACTTCTCATCGTGATGTATCTGCATGAGATCAAAGGGCTCGGAACAAGACATGACCATTGTGTAATAGGCGAGAGAACCAACAATTAGGTATAGTATTTACGGCTCAACGTGTATACACAGCCGACCCATGGGCCAGACAAGAAGGTAGACTGCCTAGGGGGTGAGATGAGAAGGGCCAAAAATGATAAAGTACACAGTAATCACTATATTATTATCCATTACCCCCTTATCAAATTTTTAAAATGAACGCATTTTTAGGGTCAATAACGCACAAATTTGAACATATCTTTATTTATAATATGTTTGTAAAATAGTATAAATACATATTAAAAAAGTATCCCACAAGACAAAATGTAACGATTACATTTATTCAAACTCAATCCATACATTTTGCTATCATTAGTGGTTAAAGACTTGATTTAAATATGGTGAAAAATCATGTGTGGCTTACATTTTAGTACAGAGGAGTGTATCTTAGCAAAATAAACTGGTTAATTTGCTAAATAAAATACACACAGCGGGACTCTTGAGACATAAGGACAAAGCAATTTGACCGGCGACAACAAGTTTAGTTACCATGTTTTTATCTTTCTAGCTAGTCTTACCGTTTTACGAAAATCCATGTAACTAGAATCGATAGTTAATTTCATGCAACAAATTTATTTCTCATAAATTGACGGGGACTTGCGCACACCAGATGAAAAGAAGCACATTTCATAATAGCGTATCAACAATATAATTTACGTATGCAAACATACTATAATCCACATTATGTCTTTACTCCAGTGTGTCTGTCATGCCATTTTGCATGATACATACATAAACATATTATAATCCACATATGCAAACATATTTTAATACTAATTTCTAAGATATAAGAAATGATGCTGCCGGAGGTAGGGGACCTCCCCGAGAACGACACCAACAATGTTGGAGCGTGCCTCAAGCGCTTCATGCGAGAGGAGGAGTGTCACCGTTGACGCCACAAGCCGAAATCAAAGTGACGCCCGCCACCGTGGTGGGGAGGTGGTGTCTTGATCTTTGAGCTGAAGACGGAGCCGCGCTCACCAACGAGAGGTTGCCTTTCCTATATCAACCGTAGTCAGAGTCACACTCGCCACCACGGGTCAGCCATCCCAGCGGGCTGGGCATGTGTCCGACACTACCGATAACGGAGACAATTTCAAGGGTGCCAAACGACATCAGTGATAAGAGAACGCCAGGTGGAGGTGGAGGAGCGCCTAGCGCCTAAGGTATTGCCCAGCGAAATCACTAGAAAAAGGGTTCCCTTTGCGAAGGGAACTCAGCGGACCATCTCGTGCTGACAAGTGTCGTCTTTTCATTCGTGCGGTACCAACAGTTGCATGCATGTTCGCCAAGTGGCACAACTAGATTGAAAGTGGGGAGCAGGAGGGAAAGGACAACGGAGATGGGAGAGCAGTTTTTGCCTTTTATTTTTCAAAACCGAAACTTCGAAACGAAATATCTTGAAAACCGTTTATCCAAATTACGAACCGTTTTTACTTTTGAGCTCCTCGCGTCGAGATCTTCAAAATTAGATCTCATGTTGATAGGTTTCGATGAACTTTTTTTTTATACTTCCGGTTATGTATAGTTGTACAAGCTATGTCTGTGTAGTTGTACAACATGTGTCTGTACAAACTGTGTCTACATACATGTGCATGTATAGTTGTATAACTTATGTCTGTACAACCTATGTCTGTCTAGTTGTACAATTTGTGTCTGTACAAACTGTGTCTGCGTAGTTGTACAACATGTGTCTATACAACCTACTAGTTGTACAATTTATGTATGTTTAGTTGTATAACTTGTGTCTGTACAATCTGTGTCTGTCTAGTTGTACAACATGTGTTATGTAGTTGTACAACATGAGTCTGTTTAGTTATATAACTTGTGTCTCTTGTACAACTTGTGTCTCTTTATTTGTACAAACTGTTAGCGCCATCGCGTGGAGGCAACACTATGAGTTGTACATCTAAGGAAACGTGTACAATCCGGTTATGTAATTTTTGTGCATGTACAACTCGTCTAGAATGAGGACAGTCAAAATATGCATGCCGGGCTTCGTCTGGACATAGCTGCACGCGTACAAAACACGTACATCCGGCCGCGGGGGATTTGTGATGAATGGATCATGGGGGCGCTGCCTCTGTACATCCCTACTTCTGCCTATGTAGATCGATCGAAAAGTGCAATCAAAACGCCTTGCTACCAGGGCGGGACGCGCGGCCGGTCCTTCAGGTTGTACGCGCGAGGCCGCGAAGGGCGGGTTATACGCGCGGTCCGTCGGGACGTGCGCGCTGGGCACATTGGGTACAGCTAAAAAAAGAGTTCCCTTTTCAAAGGTCACTCGAACGCACAGGACTCGCGAGCGTGACGCCACGTGGCCACCGTTTGTAAAGCAGCGAAATCTGATTTTGATATGTCAACGAACGCGACGGGCGCCCTAGTCCCAGGCTTTACGTGGAAGCTGTCCCCGACGCGCATACGTACGTGCTGCCGTGTGGAGCTCCTCCCGATCGCGCGTACGCACAAGCACGAAGCATGAAGCCCATGTACATGTGAAGACACCCCGGGCGTACGAGCTGGTCTAGCACGTACTCCGTTTCCTGATATTTATCCATCGTTTGGTTGTTCACTTTTGGAGCGAAGTACAAATCATTATTGCAGAATATCAAGGATGTACGTACATTATGCTACGGGATGTACGGACGTGCTGCTACTAGTTGTACACGATTCTACTGGATGTACACACATGTTGCTACTGGATGTACGTACATTATGCTACTGGATGTACGGACGCGCTGCTACTAGTTGTACACGATTTTAATGGATGTACGCCCGCGCTGCTACTGGATGTACGGACCGCTACTAGATGTACGCTCACTTTGCTACTAGTTGTACACGATGCTACTGGATATACTACACTCGCGCTGCTACTGGATGTACACTCACGCTGCTACTAGTTGTACACATGCTACTGGTTGTACACCTGCGTGCTACTGAATGTACACGATGCAACTGAATGTACAATCACGTCCTGCTATTGCATGTACACTCACACTGCTACTAGATGTACACGCTGCTACAGGATGTACAAATTACACTGAACTGGTTGTACAAAGTACGAGAAAAAAAAGTTTCTCAAAACCTATCAACATGGGATCTACTTTTGAAGATCTCGACGCGAGGATTTCAAATATGCAAACCGTTCATAATTTGGATAAACGGTTCAAAAGATATTTTATTTTAAAAAAACGGATCTCGAAATAAATGCGGTCTAAATCTAGCGCGGGAAGAAGAAAGAGAAAACCCAGCAAAATTCTCTCATGCTGCCACTTGTCACGCATGCAAACACACCCACTGGACCGCGTCAAACGAGAAGCCGACACTTGTCAAAAACACAACGCACGCGGTTCCCTTCGCGAAGGGAACCTTTAATTAATGATTTCCGGGTGCTTCGTGTCGGACGGACGGGCGCGTACTTGCTCGTGTTGTTCGTTGTCACAGTAACCAAATTCGTTTTTTCAACTCTCGTTGGTTCACCACGTGGCGCGCTCGCTGCAGTGGTTGGTTCCTTCCGGAAGGGAACTCTTTTTATAGTCGCACCCATTGCCCAGGAATTGTTGACTTTTTTTGTTGTAAATTGCATCTGAATATATGTTGGGCTTACGAGAAATATGAAAGTGGCTTACATGCAATAGTTTGAAGCCTGAGATTAGATGGGCTGGTTAACTGGGCTGATAGTTAGATGCTCCACGTAATTCCATAATTTGGGCTGGGCTCAGCACTAGGCTCTCTTGCCTCAAGTCCTCCTGCCTGTGGCACTGCAGTTGCTATTTTCCCTAGTTAAATTGTGCAGCTCCTTCAAAAATGCAGTTGTGTGCAGGATTTTAGAGATGTTCTTAGTGATTGTAACATGGAGGATGCTGGTTATATTGGAGATTGTTTTACATGGCGTCGTGGAAGAATCAGAGAGAGTCTCGATCGTGTACCTTTAATATATACATGGTTCGAGTTTATTTCCACAGCTGGGAGTTATTCATGAAGAATTTGGTAAATCGGACCATAGTCCGTGCAGCGTTGCATCAGTTCTGCCGACAGAAAACAATAACCTAACAATATCTTCCAAATAAAGAATTAAACTAAGATTTACAAGCGCCCAGTTACTCCTACCCGGCGCTAAACAAACTGGATTAGATCGAATCAGAAGCTTCACCTGTAAACAAACTATGTAAAGTTACGCCTGAACAGGTACAATCATGCGGACTCTGTCCCAACTCTTTCCTCGTCAGTTAGTTACAGGTGCTCTAAAATTTGCATTTATTCATTCCCCGCCAATCATATATTCCTAGCAATTAACGTGCTTCTTTACAACAATTAATCCACCACGTCGCAGAATGGCAGCATCCAGTTCTGGAACCTTATTGTGATCAAGTGCTCGGAGGAATCCCATGGATGATGGATTGATGAGGAACAGATGGAGAAATGATGCTGAAGGAATGGATGAAGAATTCAGAAGATGTGGAGGACGTCGTGGATGAAGGCGTTGCAGAGCGGGCAGCTGGCGCCGGTGTGCCAGAGCTCCCTGGAGCAGAGGCGGCAGAAGGTGTGGCCGCAGGGGATGAAGGCCGCGCCCTTGTGCCGCACCATGCACACGCAGCACGCGCGCACCATCTTCTCTTCCCGTCCCTCTTCGTCGTCCTCCTCCTCTCCCACCATCGCCCCGCTATTGGACGCGCTGGCACCGCTGTCCTCTTCTTCATCGTCGTCCCACTGATCGTCCGTCTGCTCCAGCAGCGCCATCAGTGACATGGAGCCCGCCGTTGGCGCCTCATCCTTGCTTTCCTCTCTGCTGTCTTCTTCGGCGCGCCGATTGCTGGCAGTAGTCGAGCACGTGCGCGGGGGGCCGCGGACCCGGAGCCGACCGCGCAGCGGCTTCCAGTTGATCATCCCGGCGCCGCGGCTGTCCCGGCAGATGGCTTCCATGAGCGTGCACGGCCTCCGATCCGCGTCACCGCTCCCGCCTCCGTATTCGTCGTCGTGCGGGACCTTGAGAAAGTCGCGGATTGCCGGGTCCGGCGTGGACATCTGCTCCCAGAGCGTCATCGTCCGACGCTGCGGCTCCGGCACCCGGTCCATCGATCGGTCTCGCCTGGCCGCCGCCGCCGAGTGTACGAGCGTCAGCCTCCTTCGTTTCAGGCGCGGTTGCGCGGGGAGTGAGGGAGGAGGCGACGAGACGTCGTCGACTGGAGCGGGTCTCGCGGGCTTTTTAAACTCTGAATTGCAATTGCCGCAACGGCGTGCGCGTTAACTGCAGGTCGATCGTACTCGTACTTGGCCTGATTTGCGAAAAAGCACATGACTTACACCGTACGATTACGACTAATTCGATCTGAAATTCAAAACTCTGTACCAGCAAATTGCTGTTAACTTGGACAGTAGATTGCACGAGTACTTGAACAGTGAGTTTCTCAATGTACATCGTTGCGGTGCGTGTAAGCGACGGCATGAGAGATTAGTGTAAGTTGGAAAACTCCCTCTCCGGTTCGATCGTCCCTTGGACTTGGATAGATGGAAAAAATGAACCAAAAATAGTGTAAGTTGCACAGTGCATGTGGGAGTTTGTTATTGTCAGATCGGTTGACCCGTGGTTCTGTGCGTGATTCCAGGTAGAGTATGTAGAAGAACAGTGTATAAGTGCTGAACCCCTGCACGCACCTAACTTGATTTGGCCCGTAGCGAACGTGCGTACACCCGTGTGCGTACGTAGCTAGCTAGATTAGATGCACGGTGGCCGTTCGTCGGGAAAAAACTGGGGTGGGCACCGGGCTCACGGTGCGCCCCCGCCACGTGCGCCGCGGTGAGCCACCTGCGCCGCGGTGAGCCGCGCCGCGATGCGGACTCGAGCTTCCCGTGCGATCCCAGCCGTCCAAGACGGGGGCGCACCGAGCGTGGGGTGAGCCCGGTGCTCACCCCAGTTTCTTCCGTTCGTCGGGGCCCCGCGACAATATCCATCGATCGACGCCGTTGATGATTGTACGCAGCCGTGTATTCGGTGACATGAAGGCTAATGAATCCCTCTTGTCGTACGCTCCTCGGCCCCCGTCGGCGGGAGGGCACCGTTTTCCTGGTTTTAGTGTTAAGATTTGATGGGGCGACGCTCAGATAGCGGCGTGGCAGCGTCTCTTCCAATTAAGTGTCCTCGGCTTTAGCCTCATCTCGGTGGCGGCGTCGAGAAGTTTGTGGGAGTGATGTGGTTTTCGAGAATTTCTTCTGGCGGTGGCGTTCTTCGGATCGTCGTGCAGATTCATCGGCGGTTCATCCTTCTTCTTCGGCTCTGGGACGGATGTGATCCTTTTGATCCGTTCGGCGACTTCCCGTCCGCAACCAACAACGTCAAGCCGGCTCTGGGAGGAGCGGCGGCGGTGCGCCGTCGACACGGTCTGGAGGTTGAAGACGAAAGGCATCTCAAGGATCTTGTTGTAATTTTTGTTTTTGTTGAGATGTTTTATACTGTTCGGTGTTTCTTTTAATGTCAGGGTCCTTTTCACAGAAAAATATGAAAATTAAATCGAACTTTGAATTTTAGAAATTGGTACTCTGAACTTGTTAATCCAGGTCTATTTCGGACCCAAGACCTGTTTGGCTGGTAATAAATAAATAATTTCTAAATTCAATAATTTGTTTCTCTCACTGACAAAGATGCCCCACTTATCATATACATCTTCCACCTCCGATTTCTCTCTTCCGAGTAAATATCGTGCAGCTCGGAGGCGCCTCCAATCCCGAGCGCCACCGGCGACACAAGCAGCCACCGTATCCGCCCTTGTCTTAAGCTGCAGTGCCCCACTCCAATTCCAGGCATGAAATTGAATCAAGATAAGGGTCGAGAGATCGATTTCCGGAGGCGTCCTCCATTGCAGTGCTAGCAGGAGCACGAGAGGAAGAGCTCGAGGAAGCGTCGTGGAGAGGGGATGCAGCGAGGAGGCTCGTTAAGCCGTGGTCGGTGCGGAAGGCCGACGACGTGGAGCCGGCCGTGGGAGGGAGGTGGATGTAGAGCGGTGGAGGGGGCAGAGGAGCGACGCGGGAAGGAGGCGTGCGTGGAGGGAAGCGCTGGGAGGGGCTCGACGACGGGAGGTGGGTCACAATGAGAGGCAGAGAGGTGACAAGGGAGATTGAGGAAGGGGATGAATATGACATGTGGGCCATAAACGGAGAGTAGCACGTTATCCCGTCACGGATTGTTGTATTCCTAGTGCGCTAAACAGTTTCAGGGTCCAAAATAGACCCGGGTTGATAAGTTCAGAGTGTCAATTTTAGTATTCAAAGTCAGAGTTTGATTTAGCTTTCTTGGAAGGTTTGTTTTGGACTTTGGATCTCTGTTTTTTGGGGCACTGCTTCTATCTCTGTCTAGTATGGCCCGCATGCAAATAAAGAAAAGTACTCACTCTGTTCCAAATTACTTGTCTCAATTTTGTCCAAATTTGCATGTATCTAGACATATTTTAGTCTGGAGATACATCCAGATTTAGACAAAGTTGAGACAAGTAATTTGGAACGGAGGGAGTAGCTGTGATGGTAGCGTCTCAACAGAAGTCCACTCCAGGAGTATTCATCTCACGTACGTAGTGGGCTAGTGGCAGTGCACCCGAAGGGAAGGAAACGGAGGCGACGTGGCAGCAGCAAAGCATGGACCCCGGCCGCGGAGACTGATCGACGCCAAGTGCGGCAGGGTAGGTCAGCAGCTTCTGGCACTGGCACGGTCATCCCCCTCCCCCAGGTCCAGGAGGAAGAAGAAGGACCCGACCGCGAGCGACGTGCGTGGCCCGTGATCGAGGCGGAATAATCGGGTGGCGGGGGCGCCCAGGCCCCAGGAAGAAGACGGGAGCGACACCCACAATAATGCGGCAAGCTCGATCGGTACCATCATGCTTGGCTTTACTTAACATGTTGCTCCTATATGTGTGGGGTTTACTGCTTTGGTCGCACATTACGACGTACCAGGCCGCCGCGCTGGGGTTTGGACGACGGGAGGGAGAGTACGTTCTGGAGCACTGGATCAAGCATCAAGATCAAGATCCAGCCACCGATGCAGCAGCCGTCGCTTCGATGCATACACAACCCGGTGGTCACTGCCGTTGGTGTCCCTGCCTCAACGATGATGCAGGAGTTAAACTGCTGCCTGCCTCTGCTACAAAAGAGATGACAGATGAGTAGTACATCCGTATTTCAGACAGGTCGTCGTTGTAGCTGATCTTGTTGCATCTGTGCCGCCCGGCATTCCTGACCATACCAGATCAGAGCGTAGATCCATCTATCATAGATCATACCAGATCAGAGAGTAGATCTCACGCACGGATGAGAGTTAAATGGCGGAGCAGGGCAGGCACGGGATCCGCACGGACGAGGGGGTTTAATTCTCCTCCACAAGTAACCGGCGGGGTTTCCGCATGGATATGAGCCCAGGGACAGTAGGACACCAGCACCATCATCACCCCGCTTCTTCAGGACACCTCCACCGTACAACACGCACATGCCATGCCTCGTCCGTGCTACTCATCAGTAACCTGCGATGAGAGAGAGCACGCAAGACAAGATCTTGGTACTAATTACTGCAGATCCGGACAGTTATCTTAGTACGGCGGAGGTGGGGGCGCCTCTCATATGATGATCTCATCACTTCCTGATAACAGTTGCCTCCGGTATGAGCAGGATTCAGAGTTTCAGATATGATGACAAGGTCAAGCAACATAGATATAGTATGTAGGATATCATTCAGGCTGGGGTGCCTTAGAATCTCACCAAACTGAACATGTCTGTACACTAACCTCATGTCCTCAACACATAACCTTTTCCACATTTCAACAAAACACAATGGATCGCAGCACTAGCCATACCTGCTGCCTACACACACACACACACGCAGGTCAGACGCTGCAGCACACCCTCTACTAACAAGCCAACACAGGTCAAATGCTGCAGCAAGCACAACCAAAAACCCAAAACAACCCAACCACACACAATTCTTTGGCCACAAAATCAGCTATACCTAGATTCTAGACAGCCCTGCCGGGAAACTTGTTTAGCCGCTCGTTCTGGTGATGGTGATGCTGCCCTTCCCACCTTCGGTGTGGATCTTCGTCTTGTGGACAATGGGTTTCCCGGAGATGGCCGAGGCCTGGTACGACACGGCCACATCGTCGTACTTGTGCTTGATCTTGTATGGAGGCGGCGTGTGGATTCTCTGGTTTATGTCCCTCAGAGTGGTGTCGCCGCGCAAACCGCACGGCTTGATCAGCTCGAATGGGTAGGCCACCGTTGCTTTTAGCTTCTTTGCTCTCAGAATGTTTCTTCCAGCTGTGAGTCAGAACAGCAATGTATGAGCAAAGAACATCGACTCACATGAATTATAAGAACAGAGAGCATGAAAAATAGTTGATCAAACTATGGTAGAGTCAGGCGAACCTTTCAGAGGTGTAGGTCGTGATTGCGGTGGTTTCTTCTCGATTTTGTTGGACTGCTCCTCGACCAAAGAATTCTCAAGAACTGCAGTGTAACAAAGGGTTGTACTATCATCAGTAGCTTTATAAATGCGATCATCACTGATAATATGTATACGAAGATAGTTATACTAACCAGGGATATTGGAATTCACAGAAGCGCTAGGAGGACTATTCCTGTTGAGAAGGATCACAAATCAAGTATGAGAAACCCAAAAACAGATGGCAGTGAACTGAAATGTTTTCAAGTCAGCCACAAGTTAGATTTCAAGAATAAAAACATACATTTCTGCAGGAGGGCATCCAGGAACACTATCTTGCGGGCAATCCACTAGCCATTCTTCAGGTATTTCCTCTGTCCCATCACACTGTAACAAATGCTCGTCACCTGGAAACACCACTAGGATTAGGATGAATGGAGAAGAAACAATTCAGTGTAACACTAGCAGAGATGATGGAAGACCTACTAGAGAAATCCAAATTCAGTTGCAGACTTTCTGAGAGCCCATCTGTCATAGGAAAATCCATCTACACAAGCAATACATCAAGACAGAATAAAAACACCAATACAATGCATATAAACATCGACTGGACGCAGATTAGAACCAAAAATTATTAATGCATGTGTAACTTCATTTGTTCGAACATGTAGAGCATGTACCTCAACACTTTCTGGACAGAACTGCAGCATACGTCTCCTTTTAGCTTGTAAGGTTTCCTTTCCTTCGTCAAAGTCCTTGATAGTAATATCTGCATTGTACTTACATCAGGTCACTAAGCTTGAAGTGCCTTCTCAGTATTCAAGAAAAGATAGCATGTCAATTACTTCTCATTTCCTATTTGTTTTGGCGACAGGGGTCAGGTATTAAATGTTGAATCCATTGTTTTGCTTCTGATTCACTGTTAAATCTACCTCAAGTTGCATTCTAGACAATTCGAAATGGTGGATCAAGTCGAACCTATACAAGATGTATTTCACGAATCTTAACCAGATGACTACATTATCTACTGTTCTGCTTGCATACAAGATGCAACCAAAGACATGTATACACATACGTTACTAGAATCATCACGAAGCAGGACTGCAGGAGTTAAATCAACTGCAAGGAACAGATATAAACAAAGAATAAAGAGCAAGGGAATGTATGTGGACTGCTGCTCAATTCAGGATATAGGTACTACAATATACTGGTGACTTCACACGGCATGCTAGACATCCTTCTCAGATAGTACAGTATGTTAGCGGTGAAACTTAACCATGATACAATAAGCAGAAAGGTAGACTTTTACCTCCTATATCACAGAACGGCAAATCTATATCTGTACATTCTTTTATTGGAGTTTGCTCATCGAACAGGCTCCAAGAATCAATCACATTATGGTTTGTGTCAGCCCACAAGGAGCTAGAAGGAGCTGCCAAATCAGAAGAAATTCTCAGCAATTCATCGAATGCAGTTCGAGGACAGAAGGAATGGTGGTGTTGCGGACCTGGTAACAAATCTTTCTGCAGATCAAACTCGTGATTCTGCCACTCCCACATATCACTGCACAAAGTTGCACATCAAAGAGCATTGTTAGATGAACTGTTCAGTTAAAAACAAACACTTCTTGAAAACTTTACAAAGAGCATGTGAAAATGTGGAATTCACAACTTCGCACTACATAGCACACCTGAAAGCAAACCATGTATCTAAGGTACATTTTCATGTTTTTTTAAAACAAAACGCTAAGAACCTCCATCTCATGAACATTTCAGTGTTTCTTTCTACGGACGCCAGAATTTCAGACACCTAAGGGCCACTTTGGTGGTCAGGATTTGCAGAAAAATCGAACAGCGCAATCAGCAAAAAGGAAACATTTGATGATTGAGAAAGTCCAGGCAGTCGCATCAAACAAACACCTAAGCATGTGCCGGGCACAAGAAACGGGAGCACGGCATGAACATCCGCTAGGGTTTAACAGCAAAAGACACACCAACCTAACCGCAACTAAACCGAGACACACAGTACGGCACCAAAAGAGCAAAAGCCCCCAAAAGAAGACATGATCCTTTTTCGTCCCAGAATTGGAAGTCTTTCCCCTCTCCTCGTCCCAGCATCGTCCGACGCCGAAAAGATCAAGGAGGAGGAGACGAGGACGAAAGAAGAAAGAAAAAAGCACGGCGCCGCACCCAACCAACCAACCGAACCGCCGTACCGAGAAAGCGAAATTAGGAATGGATGGATCAATCAATCGAGGACGACGACATGATTAGAAGTCCACACAAGGAACAAATCGCGGTTCCGCGCCACGGGAGCAACAAAACACCGCCTTTTTTTTCTCCCCGCGACGCCGTCGCTGCGCTTCAGCCGCTGCGAAGACCGACAAAACCGGGAGAAGCAGGAGGGGAAGATGAAGACAGGTCCCGAACTCAACACACACCTCTGATCGCCACCAATGCCGCCGTCGAAATCCATCCCCGCGAACCGGAGGCCAGATCCGAGACGCGCTCCGCCGGCGCCGCTACTCAACCAGGAGGAGGACACAAAAGGTAAAGACGACCGAAGAAAGAAAGGAAGAAACCGGCGAGGTGGGGAGCGTGTGGAGGAAGGAGGAACTGGAGAGTGGGGGTTGCAGTGGTGGTGGGCGGTTTATCTCACTCCAACATCGCTCCTCTCGTGCCTCCTTTCTGAGTCTCTCTATCTAGCCAAGGACCCAGGAGGGAAAGCTCGCGCTTTTATTACTCTCCTCTCCCTTTCCTCTCGCGCTCCAATGTGACGGCACAGCGCGTGGCGCGGAGGCCGAGGAGAAGCGGTGACGACCACCGGGGCGATGATTATCCTATGACTAATTGGGCAATTTGGTCATCGGGACGGGTTAGCACTTAACTAATCAGCGGTTATGGAGATCGCACACCGCAAAGAGAAAGCGAGCCACGCCGGCACGCCGCTGCTCAAAAGACAGAGGCTTCCGCCGGAAGGAAGTGAAGGCCGAAGAATACGCACACGTTGTACGTGGTAGTGGTAACTGCGGAACCGTGGGTAGCGCTACAGGTGTGTGCTCCGTATTTCCGGTAGTCTACCACTCGTCCACTCCCTGCGTTGAGAACTTGACTGTGATAAGTGGTTAGAAGGGCGGTTGTACCTCTAGCCAAATCCCAGATTTGATATTGGTGTTTCTCATTTAGGCGGAATATTTTTCAGTGGGTTTCGACGTTCCGTCGACAGCGAGGCGCCTGTGCTGACTTCGTCAATCTCAAGACCCGACAGCGAGTCAGATTGCGTTCTAGATATAGTCAACTTTGAATTTTATAAATTTTGATCAAACATATAGAAAACAATATTGACACATACAATATAGATTTATTTTTATTGAAATCGCCAAAAAATACTTTCATATTATATGCATTTTGATATTATAGATGTGTACGTGCATAATTGGTCAAACTTTAGAAGTTTAACTTTGAAAACACGGAACGCTAAGTAAGTATAAACGGAGATAGTAGGTGTGCTGCCTAACTCGATGTTATCTAGACAAGTTATAAACATCTGTAATTGCAAATATATTAATTGGGCATTGTAGGTATTGATTTTTTTTCTTTAAATTTGGTCAAATATGAATGAATTCGACTTGGTGCAACATTAATTGGCCTTGCGCATATGAAAAGATAGAATTACAAACATCACATATATATCTAGAGTAAAGTGCATGCAACCAAAATATATATGGTAGTATATCAATGATAATTGTTTTATCTTGAATCTTAAATATCTTATGAAGTTCCCTGGATCTCCCTCGGTATTTATCATGCTGCGTAAAAAACTGTAACCGCCGCGTCACCATTGGAAAAAAGATTCGCCTACCACATGTAGCCAACTTTGCTTTTTAGAGGGGTCCTGGGTTTTTTGGTGCGTTACATTCTCCTTTAATGCCCTGAAAATTCAAAACTTTTATGTATTCATAGCAAGAAAAATATACACAAACAGTAATACTCCCTCCGTTCCAAATTAGGTGACTTCCATTTGTCAATATGTGGATGTATCTAGACATGTTACGTGTATAGATACGTCCACATGTTGACAAATGAGAGTCATCTAATTTGGAACGGAGGGAGTATAATTTTGGAGTAAAATTATGTTCTACCGTCATTCAACAACCTTTTTTTCACTGATCTCATGATAGAAGGATAGTCCATGGAGGAAATTCAAAACTGGCTACGGAGCAAATTCTTCAAGTTAATTTTTTTTTGAAATGAGAGAAGAGTCATGTAGGGTGCATGTGCTCTTGGGTGTAGACGCGCAAACGATAAAATTATTGTACAAACCAGAAAGATATCTAGACTAAAGTAAAATCCTAGCGATGCGATCGTAATGTATTTGATTGAATTGTTGCTAAGTAATTTTAAAATGGTCATGTTTAGAAGGATGGTTCAAAGCCAGAATGCAATTAAAGAACTTTTTTTATCTTGTACAAGTTCTCTCGATATCTCTCGCTCTCTAAAGCGACGCGTAGAAAAGGAGTAATTGCCGTGTCTTCGTTGGAAAAAGAAAAGAAAAGAAAAAGAGTAACTGTCGGAGAGTGGTGTTTTGGCTCCCGGGTGCATATGCACCCTTTATTTAAAATACATTTTGCAAATATTTTGAAATGTCAAAAAATTTGAAAAAACATGTTCGCGCAAGATCTTAACATGTTATGTGTTCACAAAGTCATTTCACCACAAACCGACATTTTTTATGGTTTGTATAAAAAAGACAAAATTTGGTGCTAAAATAAGGCTTTTCATAACACTTTCTTTTGTCTTTTTTTACACAAGATACAAAATATATCGGTTTTTGGTGAAACGACTTTGTGAGCACAAAGAATATGAAGATGTATCCGCGAAATTTTATTTCAGATTTTTTTGACATTTAAAATATGTTTTTCAAATAACGGGTGCATATGCATTCGAGTGTCAAAGTGAATTTCCGTTACTGTCGTGTCTTCTTGAAAAAAAATCACCTTTGTAAGCAATTTCCTTTTTAGGAGTGGCATCGGGTCGCCGTGCGTTACATTCTCGTTTAATGCAATGAAAACGCAAGGCTCTTATGTATTTGTATAATAAAGAAAAAAACATACGCAAACAAGTATGGAACAAAGGATAACTACTGAAAGGAAATTCAAAACTGGCGACAGATCAATTTTGTCCCCGCTAAACGAAAAGTCACCTGAAATTTTAGAAGAGATATCTAGGGTTCATGTGCTATCGGGTGTACACCCGCAAAACTGAAATCGCTATACACACAGGAGCAGGAGCAGGAGCATATGCTCCCAGATGCAGCACCATCCATCCACTCAATGTCCACTACTCACTCCGTTCACACAAAAAATGTCTCAACCTATCTCAAATTTGCATGTATCTGGACATAATTTGTGTAAGATACACATGCAAATTTAATCTAGATTGAAACATTATTTTGTGAACGGAGGGTACTACATTTGACTGATGCAAATCTTTATCTAGTGGCGTGCGAGATGTGGAGGAGTAGTATCCACGGAGTAGTGGCGTAATTTATCAGGCGAAAATAACATGAAGATCAGTAAATGCATTAACTCGGAAGACGTACTACTCCCATACTTTATCGGGGCCAATAAATTCAGTACCTGAGGCTTCACGTGACTCGTGGTATAGAGTGATTGTAGGGGAAAAAACCGTGTGACCCACATGTTTCGGCCCACCACCGACAAGTAGGGCCACGATCTTGCGTGTGACCTAGCTGTCGGGAAGATTCTTGGACCTTATCCAAAGGCACTGCGCCGTAGCGCGTAGGTAGGCAGGAAATTGAAGCGGTGACTGAATCTCTAGCACCGGAAAATGTCAAGTGCTGAACTTATTGCAAAAAAAAAAATGTCAAGTGCTGAACTCACTGCACATGGGGGGCATTGCATTGTGGACAGAAACCAGAGAATGTCAGCCATCTAATTCGTCGGATGGTGATATGTTTATCTACCCCACGAGATCGGCGTCGTTAACATTATGTCACTGGTTGGTTTGTTAACAGTAAAAACGAAGAGAGTCGTCAGCAAGTGTGAGCGAGTGAGTCCGGTGAGATTTAGATCTTGATCTACTTCACAAACTACAGATCTGTGTGTGTGGAGACTGGAGAGCGATCGATCGAGGCGGGTTAGTTAGAGCTTGGACCAGCAAGGTCGATCGTCGCGACGTGGTTCAGTGCTTCGGCGTACCGGTAAAATATACGTATTACACTACACCCTCGTGATTCGTGATCGATCGGGAGAATTTTTTTTAAGCTTATAATTTTTTTTAAACCTGATCGATCGGGAGAGTTGTTTACCTTGCAATGTTGCTTTGGACGTATCGATCCTACGCGTCGACAAAGATACGTCCGGTATAAACACCATGTGGCCGTTTAAGTGTGTTTTCTTTTGTTAAACCCGAGGTAAAAGTTGTGCCAATTTCATTGATTTAGAAGGAGAGAGTTGCCCGGTTATTACTGAAAACCGGGGGAAAACCGATACATCACGACACAATCCGATCTTGAGACTTCGCACCTGCCGAGCCGCCGGCTCTGCCACCCAAGCGACCGGAGACGGAGCACTACCACACACGAGCCGCTGTTCCGGCACCCACGTCGGCCCCAAGTCCATGCGCCCACCAAGCCGCCAACTTTGTCGCCTGAGCAACCTCCTTACAACACAAAGTCTGTAGAGTCGCATGTCCGGCTACAAGAAAAATCACGCACACACCCTGATCACGAGGCCACACATCGAACTGGTTGACGGGTATGCCGCCCGACCGACTACACCTGACACCCACGAAAAGAGCAGCCGCTCCGAACTCCTCACTGACACCCTGAGGTAACACCCTTGCCTAGCCGAAACAGTCACCGTCTTTCGCTTGTCACTCTGGCCGAAACACAACTCCAAAGAGGAAACCCTCGAAGTGGGAAGCGGTGTGCATTTAAACTTCTGAAGCAAATTTTAGCTACTCGTATGCATGTCTCTACAGCATTCAGATTACAAACACTGAACATACAAAGTTCCTTTTTTCCTGACATAGTAGTTCGGTCGTAATTCTGCAAATCGTCTTGACCGGTCGTATACTACCTGTTGTTTTTGTACCGAAAGAAACACAGCAAACACTAGACTCGCCGTACCAACCAAAGGTCGAGCAGCCAATAGCCAATAGCCAAAGCCACTGACTTGTAGCATCAGACAGGCTACAAGGATGCCCTTTATACCAGCACCACGGCATGATACTGACCACTTAACAAGCAATCACCACACTAGCGGCTAAAGCCCTAAACAAACAGGCATCACGACAAAGCCGAAATATTCCAATCGCCTCTTCGGTCTAGCGACAACACAAGCTTATCGTATGAGATCTCAACAGTAGTTAAACACACGAAGATCGATGCTCATGCTCAGCAGCACGACACACTAGTGATCGTCTCCATCTCCGTGTGCTTGACGGACACGGGACAGACAGCACGGGTCAAGCAAGAGCAAAACGAAGCAGAAGCAAAGCACTGAAGCTTTCGAGGAACTAAGGATGTGTTCGGTTCTGGAACCCCGGGGATCGGAATGGGACGGAATGGAACCATTCCATTCCGAGGGCATGGAACGGTTCCGACCCCGTGTTCGGTTGATTTCAGAAGAAGCGGAATGGAACGGAATGTAATTAGTCTAAGCATTCAATTAATTAGACCATAATTTACTCTAGACATTTAGTTAGTCTAATTATTCCCTCAAATCAGGGGAGAGGAGGAAGCTAGCCGCCGCGCATGGCCGAGGCCGTCGGCCTCCTGGCCGCGAGCACGGTGGAGGGCCGCGCCTCGAGCTGGCCTCGGGCCGCCACGGGCTGGCTGGAGGAAGACGAGCGCCGCCGCCGGCCCGCGCATGGCCGCCGCGTGCTGGCCGTCCCCGCGCCGTGCCGAGGCCGCCGCTGCGGGCCGCGCCTGGCCGAGGCCGCCGCCGCCGCGGGCCGCGCCTGGCCGAGCCGCCTCTGTGCCGTGCCGAGGCCGCTGCCGCCGCGGGCCGCGCCTGGCCGTCGCGCCTTGCTCCGCCGCTGACCGCCTTCGCCCGGCCACTGCTGACCACCTACGCCCAGTCCAACTCCGCTCGATGCGGTGAGAGAGAGAGGATTAGGAGAGGTGAGAGCTTGGTTAGCGACGCGTTCCGCGTGATCCGGCCGATTCGGCCGGATGAGTCCGTTCCGCATCTTACAGGTATATTCTTTTCCTAGGAACGACTCGGTTTCGTTCCTCTGCCCAACCGAACACAGGAACGAGTGCTAGGAACGACTCGGTCCCGTTCCATTCCTCCTAATTCTGGAACCGAACACATCCTAAAACAATCTTGTTTAGATCGTTCGGAGTAACGAGAGGATGATGGATGGACCATGGACGATATATTTGGGGACGGATAAACGAGACATGAGTAAAAGTGCATCACAAGCCAAAGTATCCAGATCTGGACAAATCCTCTGGTGTCCTCCAGGATTCAACTAGGGGGCAGAACCAAAGCTTCACAAGTTTCTGCACACGATTGTAGTTTTTTACAAGGAAATAACCTCAAAGGTTCCAGAACCTCCATTAATCGGTGGTCATACAAGTGTTGATAGAGAAGAGTTTTGAGCTTATACCAGAGCTCATCCGATACACTACGATAGAAAAGAGTTTTGAGCTTATACGAGAGCTCATCCACAGCAAACGCCAGAGCAGTTTTTTTTCAGGTGTGGTCATCCCTAATGTCTATGTTATGTTGCAGATGCTAGGTATAATTGATATCTGTTTGATATTAATATATTCTCTTTATCCAGAAAAAAAGAACTTCGATGATCCATCAACTGAAAAAAGCCCTCGGTGATATTTTGTCCAGCAAAGAGGAAGACCATCACTAGGTACAAGGACAAAGAGGAAGTATTCCAACAGCTTACTCTGTCTAACTACAGGATTACACTACTATAATATACGAAAACCAAATAGCAAGATTTGGAAATCTCAACAGTAGCAGTTAGAATTTCAGTGCTGCTGCAGCAGCACAAGCACAAAGACGTGTTTCACGGGGAAAAAGGACAGAGAACCCCCTCAACTAAAAAATGGTGTACATAACCCCACAAGTTTATAAAACTGGACAAATGATCCCCTAACCCATTTTAAGCTGTTTTGATTAGTGGTTTTGCACATGTGGCGAGCGGTTTTGTGGTTTGGCCTTCAGAATATTTTGCCGCCGTGCATGCCTGCTGCTAGGTATTGCCGCCATGCATGTTACATTCTGTTTCTAAACTTTTTTTTATTTTTAGAAAGGCATACGTGTTACACTCAAGGATCAAAGATACAAGCACAGGACACGTACACACTCGCCAGAACGCACGCGAAGGACAGCAGGTCAAGCACAAAAGCAGAAAACACGTCCAGACAAACGGAAAAAACAAAGAAGCCTCTGGAGATCCCTGCACAGAAACCCAACAGACCACCCGCCTCGGCCGCCGCCGCAGCTGCCGGAGAACACCACAGAACGGAGCAATCCCCTCGCAACAAGCTTCACGAGCCACAAGAGCCACCCGCCAAAGAAGACGGGATCGAAGACGCTGTAGAGAATTGGCCGGGGACACACCCCAGACTCCTCCGCTCCCGAATCTGCCATCTAGCCTCGGCTCCATCGGAGACGACGGCCGCCAGATCCGCCTGCCGACGACCACCCTCACAGCACCAAACTTGCCGTCCACAGCCACGCCCTGACGCAGCCCCTGTACAGAACCTCCAGAACTCGCCGATGGCGTCGGAGCTGCACACCATCGCAGCGGGGATCGAGCCAGAGGACAAAAGCCCAAAGCATGGCCAGCACCACCGCCTCGCCAGCCACACCCAAGGGCACCAAACGCCGGACAAGCTCCTCGACACCGCCACCAAAGACGCCGCCGGGGTGGAGCGAAAGCTGCCGGAAACTTATTCGAAACGGCAGCGCTGCAACCACCAAAACGCCACCGCCGGAAGACCTACTCCTACTATCTACACACCGGAACCCCAGAACCCTGGTTCCCCCGCTCTCCCGCCGCCGAGGCGGCAGACGGAGAGAGAGGGAACCGACGGTCTGGCCGGCGGCGGAAAGAGGAAACCTGGACGCCTCCCTTTCGCCTCTCTCTAGCACTGTAGAAGAAAGGGGAAAGAAGGCAGGGTTGTGTGCTATGCCTTTTTTTTCACGGAGGGTGCAGCAGCACTAGACCGCACGCGTCTTTGTTCGTCCCGGCCGGGCGGCTAGTTACACAATAGCGCTCAGTCGTCGTCGTTGTCGTTAACGTCGTACTCCATGCCCTACGCGGCTGCGCCTGCCGGCTGTAGCTATATATGGAAGCTCCTGGAGACGGGGCCGCAGGGCAGTTGCAAAGCTGAAGTGCGGCGACCGGCGAAATGATGTGTCCATGCACGCAAGCGCCATTGCCATGCCGTCGGCGACTCGGCGCTCTCCGACACAACGAGCTCTGCGAACAGCTCGAGCTTCTCTCCCGTGGCGACATCCACGTAGAGAATGTCGGCTGTAGCATCCACGACGACCTGGCGGAGCAGCTCTCCGGGCGAGGAGCGACGCAGCCAGCTCGCCGCCGCCCAGATTTCCGGCGACGGTGATGGTGCCCAGGTTGCCACGGTGACGGCGACCTGGCGCCCTCGCGGAGTAGCCCTGCTGCTTGGAAGCGGAAGCCATGGCGGATTTGCTGGTCGGCAACGGATCTAGATTCATAGAAGAAAGAAAAATAGAAGGAAAATATCTCATTACACTGACGCATGGACACCCGGTGAGGGCAGTATAAGTCAACTATTGTAATTCTGGTCCACCATAAAACTGCTAGCTAAACCACCTTACCCAGGTCTAGGGGTGTTTTGTCCGGTTTTAGAAACTTGTGGGGGTTATGTACACCAACTTTTAGTTGAGGGGGTTCTCTGTCCCTTTTCCAATAGTTGTGGGGGTTATTTATACTTCTCTCGTTTCACGGGGCAGAACGGAGGGTCAACAAAGCAAAGCCAAGCCAAACAAAACAAAAAAAAGCTTTGATGGACAAAAACAATCTTCAGATCGATGGGAGTACAGAGACACTTAATAGATGATATTATTACTAACTATATGAAAGACGAAGGAAACGGCGGCCTCGCAGCGCCCCGGTTTACTGTAGCGTCACTGTAGAAATCTACAGTAGCCGTGGCAATTTTGTAAGAAAGCCCTCCCACTTATCGGAATATTAGGGGAAGGATTTACTAACTATATGAAAGACGAAGGAAACGGCGGCCTCGCAGCGCCCCGGTTTACTGTAGCGTCACTGTAGAAAATCTACAGTAGCCGTGGCAATTTTGTAAGAAAGCCCTCCCACTTATCGGAATATTAGGGGAAGGATAAACGAGTCATGAGAGGCCAAAGTGCTCAAAAGTTACTAATTGAACAACGCTCCCCTAATGTCCTTCAGCTATGGCGTAGGACCAAAGCTTCACAAGTTCTTTTTAGACTTTCTTGCATGCGCTCTAAACATAGATTAGAGTCTCTTCTAGGCCGAGAATGAAGGAGGACAGCTTCTTCTACGCACTTGGAGGCAGGCAGCCTCCAGTCTGGTGAAGCATGGCGTCAATCTCATCGCCATCTTCCATCTCGAGCTGTAAAAGGAAGCAATTAGAAACAAAATTTAGAATCTTGGCATATCACGACAGAGTTGTTAGTTGAGGATTTTGCAACAAAGTAAAGGCAATCACCTCATCAGGGGTCTGCTCAGCACGGAGCCTACGACCATCAAACAGGAAAGCGATGGCAGTCATATCCACAGACTGGCGGTCGCAGTAGGCATTCATCAGCTTCTTCAGCTGGGTAGATCTCTTGATGCGAAAGAACACCTCATTGCCATCCTACAAACAAGGGATCAGGTATGTAAGACTAGCCTATATAATTAACTAGCAAATCACTATATACAAGTATACAATGAGAAGCAAAACGTGGCAACATCATATCATCATAAGTTTGTTGGACATTGTGCAGCTAGTGAATCCGGCAGGAAAATTCTAACAAACTCAAAACAGTGCATAGTTTCAGTTCAGTTACTTAACATTGCGGCTTTAACAATTAGGTGCTTCTAAGGCAAAAGCCTTTAATGCGATTTCTGAATTTTAAAAAGATACAAAGAGAACATGTTTATAAACTGTATTACAACAAATGTACACCAAAAAAAATCTGGTGTAAAACACAAGCACTAAACGTGAACCACATGTTTCTGATTTCTGAACACTACTTCAAAATCAGCAAAATCTACACGCATATTGATAAACCAGAAAATATACATGCATACTCATAAGATATTGCTGAAACCAAACAATGTAATCATGTCAGTTGGAAGGCTTGGTCACTATAGAAGCACTGATCCTATCAAAATCTGTAGACAGACAGGTCATTGTTGTGCCTTGGTTATTAACTAATACTAGTAACATAACAGAGTTGTTAAAATGAAGAATTTATTATTAAATTTCCTCACTATTGTGGTCAGAAAAGGTGTTCCTTCTGGCAGTCACTTTCCAGCTACACACTAGTAACAGTGATCAAAGACAAATCAAAACATTTTAATTATCAACCGATAAACAGTGTACCCTATCTGTGCACAAAGATACAGTTGTACAAATGAAATTTTATTTTCACCAAAAGAAACTGGTTCAATCGCCTCAATTCAATAAAAGTATGAGCAGAGTGACTACAATTATGCTTGACTCGAATAAATAGTCAAAAACAAAGAATTATGAACGGGTGCTAAACAACAAAACCAACCATACAATAAACCAATTATACATGCATAAGCTACACAATCAACAGAACATCACCCACAAATCAGTGACTTCTCCTTAGCCCCAACAACCAAATTTCAAACAAAAAGTTGGATTCAGAAAAGCCCAACTGAAACTCGCATGGACGAACCTAATCTCAATAAACTGACAAATGACTAACTGAAACTTACAACTACAATCAAACAGGATTTAATGATCTGCAAGATTTAATTTCACCACAGTGTAACAGCCGAACGGTCAGCACAACATGCACATCACACTACAAGGTACACTGAAACTAGTGACATCATTGTCCACGGGGTTCGCAAAAAGTTAGATTCAGAAAAGCCCAACTGAACCTCGCATGGACGAACCTAATCTCAATAAACTGACAAATGACTAACTGAAACTTACAACTACAATCAAACAGGTATTTAATGATCTGCAAGATTTAATTTCACCACAGTGTAACAGCCGAACGGTCAGCACAACATGCACATCACACTACAAGGTATTCTGAAACTAGTGACATCTTTGTCCACGGGGTTTGATTCCGGTGTTTCATCTTGGTACTGTTCCCCATTGTCACTTCCAACAGAAACTCAGAATCCAGTCACAATATAACCTAGTGACATCTTTATATTTTTCAATTCTTCACAAATTAATCTTATCATCTCGCAGGCGTAGCAATCATCTAGTACACGAACTACCGGGTGGCCTAAAGCATAGGGCAATAACAACTTATCTGAAACTAGTAACGCGGCCAACCGAGTAAGCGATCCCACTCAAATCGAAAGCCACGAATTGGACAACTAGGGCTTGACGCTCACGACGAGGGGCAATCTGAGTCAGGGGAAGGACGGGAAGGGGGTGCATACATACCTGACCCTTGACCTTGAGGTTGATGTGGACGCCGCCCTCGCCGCCGGCCGGCTTCTTGTCCTCCTCCCCAGCCGCCGACGACATCTTGGCAGAGATCAATTCGCAGGGTCGCCGCAAGGGGGTCCGGCGATCGTACAAGCTGGGGAGGGGTTTCTCGCGGTGTGCCGGCGGAGGGAGGCGGACCCGGCGGAACTTATAGGGCGGCTACCCAGAGCTGGATTTGATAACAGGGCCTCGCGTCCGCGATTGATGACGGGCCGCGGGGCTGTTCGGTTTCCGGATCGATCAACTCCTCGTGGGCCGTGCGTGAATTGCACGCGGAAACTGTACAGATGCTGCGGGCCCCACCGCCCCGTGTTCCTTTTGGGTTTTTTGGTTGAGTAAAGTCTGAAACAAACCTTGAAGTCATACTCTGTGTCTGGATCGAACCCCGGACTGTACATACAGGTGGTACGGAAAAGAAAGAATAGAGGCGGTGGCCTAGGGTTTCAACCCTAGCCACCTAGCCGCCGCCGATCTACTTCTTCATCGTCGCCTTCGTTTTGGATTTGACGGGTCCTCGCCTCCTCTAGTTGTCGTTCTGGCACTAGCAGGGGTGAGGACCTCGGACCTACGCAGGACGCTACACAAGGGTCCTTAATGTTAGAGCTTGGTCTTCTTCGTCAATGGAGATGACATCGTCTGCAATAAGTGGTCTTCCGCACTTCGTTCGACAGCGAGATCTTCTTCTCGACGTCAATGGTGTCTTTGGAAGATTAAGTTTGTCTAGGTATGGTTCTTCAGATCTTGCTTCGCCAGATCAATCTTGAATTGTTTCTCATGTTTGTCGCGAGGAGGTTTGTCCTCGCAATATCTATCCCGGCTACTACGTCTTCGGCAATGGTGATTCGTTCTCTCGTCTCCCAACGACGTCGACAAAATGGTACTGTTATTTGTCCCTGGAATATCAGTGGTGGTGCTCTTGCCGATGTTGCTTGATTAATTTAATGGCTGCGTGCGTGCACAAAGCCTTGGCATTGCGGCTCAAAATTAAAAAGGGAGAACATTCAGTGGTATTCACAGGTATGTGGTTTGGTGTTTTCGGCGTTGTTCTACGGCTGCCTTCAGAAAAGTACAAGATTATGTCATGGATGAAGAAAGAGCTTGAAGATCTCATAGATTTGCTCGTCTTTTTTAGTTTTGTTTTTGTAATCGATGTAATCGTGTACTCTTCGTCGGTTTAATATATGTGGAAAAATTCAAAAAAAAAGAACCCCAGACTGTGAATCCCGGAAATCAGTACCCTGAACTCTCTGTTCCTGGTTGACGACGACAATTCGGTGTGTACCAAACGCTGGGATTGCTTACGTGGAAAAGTCGCGGGTGGAGAGCATGTAGTGCGAATGGGCTTTGGCCCATTTTCATCTGAGGCTTATGTCGCGGGTTGAGACGGCCTGTTTCGTCTCTGCTCCACTTCGACGTCTCCGCAGCAGCCGCGACCGCTCCACTTCCTCCCTTCCGCGGCGACGGCCATGGCGACTGGCAGGTGATCGCTTCTGGGCGGCCACGATCGTGGCGGAAGACAGAGAGCAGGTAATCCCTCCACCGAACCTCCCCGCATTGGTCTAAAGTTGTGAATTTGGTGGTCCATATCTAGGATTTTCTGCTGTAAAGTTTTGGTTTTGGGGGTTTTAATCCGAAGAGAAATTGCTAAAGTTCATCGCTTTTGGGGTTTTCTGCAGTAAATTTGTGGATAAATAATGACACGAGCAATTCGATCATTGTGTATTGTAGGGATTTAGGGTTTCAACATGGATCCAGCTGAAATTCTGACCGTACGGTGGCATCTTGGTGGGGAGTTCATCCGCTTGGGGAAAAGTATGGATTATGTTGGTGGCGATGAGGCCTTTTCTGATATATAGAACGAGATAAGTTGTCGCTGAAGGAGGTTAAGGGATTTCTGAACGATCACATGACTGTGAAGGACTGTGTCAAGATGGCTGACCATATACCTCCTAGAGGTATTGCTGAAATATATGTGGAGTATAATGGTGAGCAGGATGGTGATGGTGAATCAAGTGACAGTGATTTTGCAGATGAGTTGATTAATTTGGATGACGGTGAGGAAGAAGATGCTCTAGATGTTGTTATAACTGCAGAGTTTGATGAAACAGTGCCAATTGCAGCTAGGCATGTTGATATAAATGTTCTTCTTGACAATGTGCTTGTGCCAGATGACAGTGGAGTGATCACCCTAGTGTACAGCAGCCCTGTGAAGAAGTTGAGGATCCAAAGGGGAAGTGGTTCGCAAGTACTGAATCCGTCTCAGCAGTCTCAAGTGCTAAATCCAGTAAATGATCAAGATTTGGTGTTCACGCAGGCTCTAGAGAGTGAAGAAAAAGATGTAGAAATTTCAGATTCTGAAGATGACAGTGATTATGTGCCACACAGTGATGATAGTGGAGAGGAGTCCGAGGTTGTAGAACTGAGAAGCAAAGCAAAGCAATTCAGAAGGAAGATGAGAGCTTCTCATAGATGGATCGATGGTGATAATGCAACAGGTCCAGTTCCTATTGAGCTTGTTGCTAATGTTGAAGAAGTGTGGAAGGATATTAACAAAGAAAATGAGTTTGAGTCATCTGATGAGGATTACTCTTATGATGAGGATGAAGATGGCAACATTGTTAGAAAGAAGAGCAGGTACATAAGGTTTAATCCAGAATCAGAAGTTCCTCAATTCAGTTTGGGAATGGTTTTTAGGAGCAAGAACCAGTTGTGCAAGGCAATTCGAAGGTATGGACTAGTAACCAAAAGGAGCATCACTTTCTTGAAGTCAGAGGGGGACAGAGTGAGGGTGAAGTGCGACTGGCCTAACTGTCCTTGGTTACTATATGCAGCAAATAGTAGCAGATGTTCCAGAATTCAGATTATTACCTTTAATGATGAACATCGTTGTGCACAAAATAGAGATAATCATCTAGTGACTGCAAGGGTAATAGCCGATAGATATGAGCATTTCATTCTTGCCAACCCAACATGGAAAATAGAGAGCATGAAATCAATTGTACTGAAAGATTTCTTTGCTGATGTCTCACCTTCTAAGTGCAAGGGGAGTACACCAAAATATTTGATTATCAACTTGAACTTCTAAGAAGCAACCCCGGAACAACAGTGGCCATTTGCCTTGATCCAACCATCATGGAACAAAACACTTTCCAGAAAATGTATGTTTGTTTCAACGCATTGAAGATGGGTTTCAAAGCTGGCTGCAGAAAAGTTATTGGACTTGATGGCTGCTTCTTCAAAGGAGCTTGTCAGGGGGAGTTGCTTTGTGCCATTGCTAGGGACGCAAATAACCAAATGTACCCTCTTGCTTGGGCAGTTGTTGAACAAGAAACTAAAGAGAGTTGGTCATGGTTCATTGGACTGTTAATAAAAGACTTGGATATAAATGACAATGGAGCTGCATAGGTTTTTATTTCAGACAAGCAGAAGGTACTTTCCACTTCATGCTTTCCATTTATTTCATGTCTTTTTGTTTGAGGTACATGTCCTTGTCAGTTATTAATTACTTGCCACTGTCCTGCGTAGGGTTTACTGATTGCCATGCAAGATTACTTACCTAGAGCTGAACATAGGATGTGTGCAAGACACATCTATGCAAATTGGAGGAAAACACATAGGCACCATGAATGGCAGAAGATGTTCTGGGCAATTGTTAAATCATGCAACAGAGAAGACTTCATGTATCACAAGGCAAAGCTTGCACAAAAAACTCCAGAAGGTGCAAAAGATATCATGAAGACAGATCCTAAGCATTGGGCAAGATCCTTTTTGCACTGGGTGTGATGTGTGAATCAATAGATAACAACCTATGCGAGTCATTCAATCATGCCATCATTGATGCTAGGTTCTACCCAATTATTTCCATGCTTGAAAGGATCAGGGAAAAAATGCTTGTAAGAATTCAAGAACGGAGGAAGAAGGGAGAAAAGTTTCATGGCACTATCCGCCCTGCCATCTTCAAAAAGCTGAAAGTGGCTATCAAAATGACTCAGTTCTTAGAGGAAATGTGGAATGGGAAAGAAGGATTCGAAGTGAGTGATGTCTACGTGTGCTTCTATTCTTGTAGACAGTGTTGGGCCTCCAAGAGCAGAGGTTTGTAGAACAGCAGCAAGTTTCCCTTAAGTGAATCACCCAAGGTTTATCAGGGAGGTAAAGGTCAAAGATATCCCTCTCAAGCAACCCTGCAATTAAGATACAAGAAGTCTCTTGTGTCCTCAACACACCCAATACACTTGTCAGATGTATAAGTGCACTAGTTCGGCGAAGAGATAGTGAAATACAAGTGATAGGGATGATTATAAGTAGTAACTGCAATCTGAAATAAAGATGGCAGCAAGCAAACATGTAGCAGAACTTGTTATAAACGTTGTTTCAATGCTTAGAAACAAGGCCTAGGGATCATACTTTCACTAGTGGTACCTCTCAACAAGTTAGCACAACTGAATGCAAGTAAATGATACTCGGGATTATTCTCCTTCTTGATAACACAAGAGTACTATCTGTAGGGCTGCAAAAGCACTCCTCAAAGTCTGAGTAAACAAACACCACAATTCCCAAGAATAAACCATGATAAATGTCTAAATTATTCATAGAGTCACACAAGTACCCACACTGTCACCTTGATACCGTGTTGTCACAATGACTTCAGAAACTAGAGTAGCATAAACATTACATAAGAATTCAGCGATACTAGCAATACTCATGATCACATAAAGATCACACCATGGGAGAGAGAGATAAACCACATAGCTACCGGTAGAGCCCTCAGCCTCGGGGGAGAACTACTCCCTCCTCATCATGGGAGTCAGCAGCGGCGATGAAGATGGCGGTGGAGTCGATGGAGATGACTCTGGGGGCAATTCCCCGTCCCAGCGGCGTGCCGGAACAGAGACTTCTATCCCCCGAAACTTGTCGTCGATGGCGGCGGCGCTGCGGATATATTCTGGATAAAAGGCTCGGTATTTTAGGGTTTTCGCATCTGATGCAATATATAGGCGAAGGGGCGGCGTCGGTGGAGTCCCGAGGGGGCCAAACCATAGGCTGGCGCGGCAGGAGGTGGGGCCGCGCCGCCAGGTGGTTTGGCCGCCTCCTGGCTCCTCTTCGTCTCTCCTTCGGACTTCGTGTACGTGTTGGAAAAATAGGGACGTGGCCTTTTGTTTCGTGCAATTCCAAGAATATTCGCAGAATTACTTTTCTGGAACCAAAAACAGCAGAAAACAGGGAACTGGCACTGTGACATCTTGTTAATAGGTTAGTCCCAGAAAATGCATAAAAGTGATACGAGGTGTATATAAAACATGTAGCAAATGGTATAATATAAGCATGGAACAGCAGAAATTATGGATACGTTCGAGACGTATCAGTGAGACATGTGAAGGGCAGACAGAGACGGTACACGGTCAATCTAGAACAGAGAACCTGCTCATGTGGATATTTTCAACTCGCAGGGCTTCCATGCATGCATGCAATCAGTGCCATCTACAAATGTGGCAGAACAGTAGATGAATTCATTGATACATGCTATTCCATTGAAGTATACAACAAAATATATGAGTAGTGCCTAGAACCTGTTGAAGGAGAAGAAAATTGGCCAGTGTCACCAAAACCTAGACCACAAGCACTTGGATATGTTAGGATGCCTGGCAGGCCTAAGAAAAATGACAGAAGAAGGGAAGAAGGTGAAGCTCCAAAAGGGAAGAAATTGTCTAGGGTTGGTCTAGTTATGAAATGTGGAATTTGTGGTTCTGCTGGGCACAACAAATCTGGTTGCAACAAAAATCCAGAGAAGGGAAAGAAGAAAAACACACATTTGGTTAAGTCAGGCAAGAAAATGAAGCAAGGAAAGGTAAGAAATTGTTGATAAATATTTTTTTCATGCATGAACTGAATAATTGCCATCATGACTCGATTGTGTTTCATTTTGCAGCAAGCACAAACCGATGGATCAAAAACTACAGCATCTAGCTCAACTTCAGCAGCTGCACCAGCTAGCACAACTCCAGCAGCTGCTGCTTCTAAAAATCCGAAGGCAAAGCAGTTCAAACCTCCAAGGCCAGCATCTGCAGCTCCTACCAAAACAAGCCCGAGAAGAGCTCCACCCGCTGTTCCTACCAGAACAATTCCTAGAAGAGCTCCACCTGCTGCTCCTACGAGAACAAGTCCTAGAATAGCTCCACCTGCAACTGCTACCTCAAGCAATCAAGCTGCTACTGCCCCTAAAAGAGGAAGGAAGAGATTGCTAGATGGAAAATGGAAGGATTACCTGACTGCTTCTGGGAACTACTAAAGTATTTGTATTCATGTGTTGTCATGGTTATGTACAAACATGTCATTTTGTTAGCTTCGGGAAACTAAGCCTGTGATGGTCATGTAATGCTTCAGGAAAACTAAACCTGTGATCTTTTGTTAGCTGCAATCTTATGGGCACTGGTACTAGTATTTCTGGACAAGTTTGTTCATATTTTTCTGTGATATCATGACATGCGAGAGCAGCTTTATCATTTGAGATATGATGTGATATTATTGGCACTATAAACCTGGTACTTTCAACTCATTGCAATGCAGGGTAGTGCTGCCAAATTTTCTGCCAGAAGCTGAGTTTATTTCATTTCACGAACATGCATACATAATTCTGATTACATTGTGTACATGTTCTGGTAGTTTCTTAAGTTAAACTAACTTAACTAATATCACTCCGGCAACCACTTGGGCATTCTTCTGATCAAGCTCCTCTTCAACTTGATCAGTGCAGCAAAACTGGTAGCATTTGCTCTAATTGCATCAACATTGGACCATTTGCTCTCTGTTTACTTCGATCTTCAACTTCCCCTTGTAGCCTCCACACTGCATCGCGTAGATACCAAGCAAATCACAAAGAAATGATGTTGTGGAATCATCACAGCACTCAACGCCACATTCTCTGGTCTATAAAATTCGCGCACATAAATAACCAGACATACGACCAAACAAAAGAAAGCATTTTGAGAAAGAAGACAGAGGAGAAGAACTAGCTCACCATTGCATCAACAGGGACCGCGGGGCGCGACGACGATGCACCGGATGAGGTCGACATCTGTCGTGGTGTAATCTCGGCAGATGTCATTGTGATGACTTCGTGGACGTGGGGTTGTTCGAATCGAGCGTCTCTGAGCTTAAGATCACATGGCACGAGGAAGACAATGTTTACCCAGGTTCGGCCCCTCAACGTGAGGTAAAGACCTACTTCCTGCCTATCCTAGATTGGAATTGATATGAATATGGTGTTACAAGGGTTGGCGATCGAGGTATCGAGTCATCGTATGTTCTAGGGTATTAGGGCTTGGATTCCATCCCTTCTATGTCCTGCGAGTCCTCCTTATATGCACGGAGGCTCGCTAGGTTACAAGAAAAGTCTATTCCCTTAGGAAAGTGTCGACCAGAGTCCTTCTAGGAGACTACATATCTTCGTGTCGTCCAAGTCAAGTTATCTCCAGTCTTCTAAATCTTTCTTGCGACGTCCTTGGTGCCGGCCCATCTTAATACAAGCCCGTTAACGGTGCGGTCGCGGCCCCATGATGAGTGGCACTTCTCTTGATGAGTCGCGGGTTAAGTGTTCCCCGACATTAGCCCCCAAGTAGCCAGGTATGAGCCGCGCCTTCTAGCATCATGTTCAGATATCTTGCACAAATTTCCTCTGAGGCGTTTAGGATACTCATTCCCATCTCATAGTTATTCAGCCAGGTAGTCAGATCCATGCTGGCGTTGTAGTTTGCCACCTTGCATGGCCCTTTGAAATCTGCCGCAAAGGGTTCTGATCTTATCCGCTCGCTGAAACACGCCGGCCCCTTAAGTCGCGAGCCCAGGGAAGTTGATGTTCTTATTGGCTGAGCGACTCTTGCAGGTTGCACCGGCTCCTCGGGTGCTGCGACTTGTATCTCTGCGGCCTGCGCCCTGACTGGCGTGTTGGCCGGTGGTGGCTGTTGATGGCCTGCACTTGGAGGTCTACTGTGGAGGCTTCTTTTTGCTACTTCGTTATCCGAGGCGGCACGTGCCTGTCTTCCGCGACTCGCCATGTTTGCTTGCTGCACTATGGCGGTGCTTAGCATCTCTATGGCGTGTCGTGCTTCAGCATTAGCTGGGTCGTTTTCGGCTGGCATTATTCTAGCCAGTATGCCGGTTGTGGCATACACATTGTCCGCGGGGCTCGGGTAGTGCCCTTGTGGGGTGTGGAATCTTCTAGGTCGCGATGATAGTGGCGGCCTGACTTCTTCGTTGAGCCGCTCTTGTGCTGCGAGTGTTGCTTCCACCGGGACTGCTATGCCAGGGGTAGGTGGGAATTCCACCGTAGGTTGAGTCGCGGGAACGTGCGGTTGCGGGTTAGCCTCCAGGACTTGAGTCACGACTCGTGCAACATTCGTTGTCATCCGCTGGCGCTCCTCCTGGATCCTCCGGTTCTCCTGAGCGATCCGATCCCGCTCTTCTTCCATCCTTTGTACTTCATAGAGGAGTTCTTCCCTATCTGCCTCGATCTATGTGGCTTGCACGGCAGCATTTTCAGCTGTCACGGGAACAAGCAGCGGGTTGCTAGCTGCAGCCGATCTCTCGATTTCTCCAGCTGTTCCAGACGTGTTTGCTCCTCCAGCCATATAGATCCCAATGGGTGCTTCTTGTGCATCTGACGCCAGGGATGTGTCTAGAAAGTAATTTTCATAATTTTCCTCAAAGAGGGGAACGATAGATCCGAAACTTCGTGAATCCATGCTTCCCTCAGATCCTTCTTCTTCCGAGTCTCCGATCTGACTTGAACTCTGCGAGTTGAAGATGTAACCGATGAAAACGTGGATGCCACCAAAAGGGATCACGTGGCCAGTTTGCACGTAATCCGCCTCTGGACCCCACTCTGTATCGTCGATCAAGGGGACGTCGTTGACCATCTTGACTTGGCCGGTGACGAGGTTCTCCGCTCCTGACATTGATCCAACACGGAACGTGACGCTTTTGACCGCTAGCCCCACGGTGGGCGCCAACTGTCGTGGGGTAATCACGGCAGATGTCATTGCGATGACTTCGTGGACGTGGGGTTGTGCGAATCGAGCGTCTCCAAGCTTAAGATCACAGGGCACGAGGAAGACAATGTTTACCCAGGTTCGACCCCTCAAGGTGAGGTAAAGACCTACTTTCTGCCTATCCTAGATTGGAATTGATATGAATATGGTGTTACAAGGGTTGGCGGTCGAGGTATCGAGTCGCCATATGGTCTAGGGTATTAGGGCTTGGATTCCATCCCTTCTACGTCCAGCGAGTCCTCCTTATATGCACGGAGGCTCGCTAGGTTACAAGGAAAGTCTATTCCCTTAGGAAAGTGTCGACCAGAGTCCTTCTAGGAGACTACATATTTTCGTGTCATCCAAGTCAAGTTATCTCCAGTCTTCTAGATCTTTCTTGCGACATCCTTGGTGCCAGCCCATCTTAATACAAGCCCGTTAACAGTGCGGTCGCGGCCCACGATGAGTCGCACTTCTCTTGATGAGTCGCGGGTTAAGTATTCCCCCGACAACATCCTCCCTGTTGCCACCGAGCGTCACCGCCCAGATGCAGAACGCCGTCGAGCGACGCCGCCTTGCCGAAAGCCGCCGGAGCGCCGCCGCCGGCCTCAGTCTACAACTACTAACCCTGATTTCGTTCCCCCCCAATTTGATTACAAGGCTCGGTTGGAAATGAAGTCCAAACCTACGTGGACACAGCTCCAGTCAACAATCCCAGCATTGACCCCTGCCACGTCAGCACATTTCTGCTGCAAGCGACCATCAAGCAAAAACAAACCGGGAATAGAGAGTTCAGGGTACTAATTTCCGGGATTGACAGTCCAGGGTTCGATCCAGACACAGAGTACGACTTCAAGGTTTGTTTCAGACTTTACTCTTTTTGGTTATCCGGTATCGACTCGCCTATACCCGTGTGGTTGTGAAAGGGTTCGTATTCAAAATTGAGATTCTTCTCTTTCGGAACTACTCCGTATAAAATTTGAACCCACTCCTGGCTGTGCATTTGGAGACTTCTCGTTTTTCTTTATGCTCGTTTTGAACTTCATATAGTTAGCAACTTAGCATTCATGAGACCATGACTAGACAAAAATTGAGAGTGGAATATATTTACATTGTGTTTTCTAAAATACTTTGGGATATATAGCTTGTTCAAGTAAATAATTTATATTGAACCATTCAGGGTTCAATATATGCACAGGAGAGACGCAAGCAAATTCTCCACAAAGATTAAGACCAGTCAGGGTCGTAACATAGAGACCACACGTGAACCATTCGATGCACCAGATCCTTCCACGTGAAGCAGTGTGTGGTCAAACCTTATGTGCACAGGAGAGACGACACTGAAAGAAACATTTTCTAGTTCCTATGGCGTGACAACACGTGTAAGGCCGACCTTATCGTTTTTATGCCTACGGATGTTTAAGGCCCGATCATAGCCTACGTTTTCTCCTAAAGTTGTCTGGTAATTCCACGCTGGCGACGCCCTAAGAAAGAGAATACAATCCTCATAGCCATGGCCATAGATTCAACCCCAATTTCATCCCCTATGTGTCTCCACAAAAATATCCATAAGTAAGGGAAGTTGAACTATTTATTCATAGCATGTACCTTGACATGGACATCATTTTCTACCAAATTGTTTTTTTGAGAGAATTGTTAAGAATCATCGACAGAAATGGACACTCTGTCATGCTTAAAACCGGCAAGAGCGCATCAGCAAGAGTTTCTTACAAGAGCTGAAATATGTTATGCGGTATCACTGAGAGAATAATCGATGCATTGACATGCTTTTCATAAAGATGCTACAACAATACTTGTAGCATGCACCCACATCATGTTAACTATAAATTTCTAGAGATCCGGGAGGACACAAAACAAGGTGCTACACATCCTTGTACCACCACTCCCATTGACTCTTCAGAAGCAATCCTCTTCGACGAAACATCATTGCTCGGTTCATTATAACAAAGAGATGTTCGAGTGCTAAAAGGGAACTTGTCGTAAAAAGTTAAGAAGGATTTGGCACAATTGGATCAAGGAACATGATCATGCCACTTATCCTGATACAAAATATACAACTGAAAGCAACATTTGAGATGCCTCTCCTCGTGGTTCCTCTATGGACTAGTCGCATTAAATTGTTTCCAAACATAGATAGTGCATCTTTCTCTCAAATACAATATATGGTACAAGAAGATGAAGATTGTGCTTATTGCGACACCAACAGAGAATGATTGAAGTCTTCGATTCCATTTGATATGAAATGAACATAATCCTCATAGTAGATGTCACTAATTGTGTTGAGAGTTTCCAAGATATACTAGTTTCGGAAATGTAAATGTTAGACATTAACCAAACATAGTTTGTAATACTTGATTGTGGACATGTGTTTCTTACATGGATGTGTGCCTACTCTTGGGGATCAGGAATGGTATTTTTGACACTCGACTAATCGGCCCGAATCCGAACACGTCCTACCATATATCAGTTGTATGGCTATTTCTCAGTCTAGTAGAACAAATCAACATGTGCCTGCCATGCTTGTCCATCTTGATACCATAGCACAACCGATGCCATTGATTCATCGGAAGCAATCATCTTTGTCGAAGCATCATCAAATAGATGTTAGAGTGCTTCAAGACTATGTTGTGCAAAGTTAAGAAGGACTTGTCACAGTTTGATCAGTATAAAGTAACATGATCAAGTCACTTATCCTGCTGAAAAGTATACAAGCGCACGCTACATTTCAGATGCCTCTCAGTCTCACGGTCCTCATATAGACTAGGTGTGGAATTGCTTCTACACATAGATAGTGCATCTCTCTCTGATATAATATATAGGCCCAAGAACATGAATGTGCATGTTTATCGTGATGCCAACAGAGGATAGTTGAGGTTGGTTGAAGTATTTAACGTCGTGTGATAATGGGATGAACATGATGGCACTACAATTGTAGTGAGAGTTTTCAAGAAATACTCACTACTCACTCCATTTTAAAATAAGTGCACTTCTAACTTTAGTACTAAGTTAAAAAAATGACAAATGTATACTTATTCGAGTATGGATGGAGTAGGTTCGAAGATATAGGAGAAAACGTTGGATAGTTGGGTTGTTGATGCCATAAAATAATCCAGGTAGGGGTGTCCAGATACATTGATTTGTTTTACAAAACTTGCGAAAAAACATCAATTAGTAATTGAACACATTTTGCAATATTTGTTTGTGGGTATGTGTTTCGTGCGTTGAAGCGGACCAATCTTGGGATCTACGAAGGTATTATATGCGCTCGACTAACCAGTCTGAATTTGCACTAGTAGGAAAATCCTTATACTAAACTAGGGATAAATTTTTCCTTATACTAGCTACTAGTGGCGTTTTAGAGGGAAGGCGCGCCACTGCTAAGACTTGTGGCATGCCCGATTCTCTCACGCTACTTCTAATCATGTACCGGTTGCGGGTGGATAAGGCTAACATGCCACTGGTACATGGCACCCGCGTCCCACTCGCGGTGAGAAGCATATGTGGTGTGTTGTGTTTGTGGCACGCCACTAACTATTTTTAATAGGTGGTGTGTCCAACGTACACGCCACTAGTAGATGGCATGTGGTGGCGTGTGGTGTCACCGCATGCCACCAGATTTAGCGCCAGATCAATGCGTGGACGCAAAGGCGTATGATGGCCCATCTACCAGCCTCTCCTCGTGCCAATAGAACTATGTGAGTTTAATCTCCTCCGCTTCAAGGCCTTCGTCGCGTCAATTCTAAGTGCGAGTGGTTTGGCCAGTGACGCACAACGGAGTAAATGCCATGGCCGGCACTTCAGATGTCGGCCACTATAAATTCCACTCTCTCTGGAGAGAGGGTCATCTTTATGGAGTCCACTCTCTCTGTAAAGCAGCGTGTGGTCAAACCTTATATGCACAAGAGAGACGACACGGAAAGAAACATTTTCTATTTCCTATGGCGTGGATGCACCGGTAAGACCGACCTTAACGCTTTTATGCCTACGGATAATTAAGGCCCGATCATAGTCTACTTTTTTCTCTAAGGTTGACTACTAATACCACGCTAGAGACGCCCTAAGAAGAAGAATACAATCTTTATATCCTTGGCCCTAGACTCGACCCAAGTTTTATCCTTTATGTGTCTCCACCAAAATATTCGTAAGTAAGGGAAGTTGAACTATTTATTCATAGTATGTACTTGACATGGACATCATTTTCTACTAAATTGTTTTTCAAGAGAATTGTTAAGAATCATCGACATAAATGGACTCGCTGTCATGCTTAAACCCAGCACGAGCACGTTGGCAAGAGTTTTTTACAAGAGGTGAAATTTGTTTTGCGGTATCACTAAGAGAATAATCGATGCATTGGCATGTTGTTCATAAAGTTGCTACCACAAAACTTGTAGCATGCACCCATATCATGTTAACTAGAAAATTCTCGAAATACGAGAGGACATAAAAGGGTGTTATAGAGCATTGTACCGCCACTTCCACTGATTCTTCAGAAGCAATCTCTTCGATGAATCATCGTTGCTCAGTTCATCATAACAAAGAGATGTTCTAGTGCTAAACGGGAACTTGTCATGAAAAGTTTAGAAGTATTTGTCATAATTTGATCAATGTAAAGTAACATGATCAATTCACTTATCCCGCTGAACAATATATGGGCGCAAGCTACATTTCAGATGCCTAACACTCTCATGGTCGTCATATAGATTGGCCATGGAATTGCCCCTACACATAGATAGTGCATCACTCTCTCATACAATATATAGGCTCAAGAAGATAAATGAGCATGTTTATAATGATGCCAACAAAGGATGGTTGAGGTTGGTTGAAGTATTTAACGCCGTGTGATAATGGGATGAACATATGGCACTACAAATGGAGTGAGTTTACAAGAAATATTCACTAGGTTCAGACATATAGGAGAAAACGTTGGATAAAAAACATTGGAAAAGTGCTTGTATTATAAGAGTATCCGAGCGTTGCCACAAAACAATCCAGGTAGGGGCTTGCAGATATATTGATTTGTTTTTACAAAACTTGCGCAAAACGCCAATTAATAATTGAGCTTATTTTGCAATATTTGTTTGTGGGATGTGTTTCTTGCATGGATGTGCTTCAACTCTTGGGCTCTATGATGGTATTATATGCGCTCGACTAACTGGTCAGAATTTGGTTGATTGTCCGAAATGTAATAAACACAACATGTCATATACCACATGTAGAACAAATTGAAGTGTTTTCTCCATGTTTGTCCATCTAGGTATCTTTATTAGTTTTCAAATCAACATTACACTATTGCACTAAAATGGCTAAAATACACCCGATCTTTGCAACAACACGATGCCAATAGTCTATCTCGATCTTAATGATGCACACAAACAACTATCACAAACATATAAGAATAAAACATGAATGTCAGCAAGTCCTTTGGAGAAAAAATGATTGTGAACACATTGAATGGGAAGAAGCATCCGTGGAAAAAAAATCGGATTTTTTGACATTCGAAAATTTGTATTTCAAAAACCCGGGAGCCAAAATGGGTTTCACCATAAAAGTATTTTTCTGTGTATTTTCTTTTTATATCTGTTGTTTGTCCAAGCTTCCGCCAGATAAGAAAACAAAAACCTAAAAGCTTATAAACGCACGCGCGCTGGTTGGTTGAAGTGAACGGCCGCGTGCACGCCGTCCGTGCTGCGTCAAGATGCGCGTCGTCCCGACAGTGAACTAGGTGCTTTTTGTCGGCACTCGCAGTCGATTCCCCGTTCCTATCCCCGAATCACACCCCTCCGCTCTCTCTCCCCCACACTCCCACCCGTGCGGTCGCCATCTCGAATCAACTACGGGGGAGGGTGTTGCGCGGCGGCGTTGCGTATCGCTGCGGCGGCGCGGACCGCGGTGGAGGTGCGGTATTTCGGCCCGCGGGTCTTTGAAGGAGCGGGGGGCGGGGCTGTGTAGATTCGCCGTGTACTGCCATTGTCTCCGAGCTAGAGCGAGGCGGTGCGAGGGGAGGTAGCGTTCGACGAGGTGGAGCAGCCATGGCGGTCACGGGCAAGCACGAGAAGGTGTTGAACTGACGGAATCGACCAATTTTCTTCGAGGTCCGTATCTGAAAAATCCTGATCCCCAAATCTCAGACCCTCGCGCGATGGTCGCTGTACATGTTGTCCTTGCCTAGTAGCTAACGATGGGCTAGAGATGAAGAGATTTAGAGTTGGTACAGGGATTTTCGCCCCGTAGATCCACGCCTTTTGATTTCTATCTAGGTTTTGCATGCTCTTCCTGTCATTTCATATGCATTTGATATCCGCTCCACCCAATAGCTGTTTGATTTGATTTCGTTCGGCTGCATGCTCGATTTTGTGGATATGAACATTCACAAATCTACAGGCTTGACCTGGTTTTGATTTCGTTCGTCCGTGAGTTCATCTGTCCGCTGAGGCCCGGCGGCCATGTACGGACATGACTCTAGCTTGTACTGTACATGTGTTGCTAGCTTAAGAGTACTCCGTTGCACAATGCAGCAGCACCGGCCTAGAGCCCAAGCACCTCTAGCACACCACAACGAGGCTTCAAACTAGGAGCACACAAATGCAGAAAGCAGCTCTAACAAATAGGAATCAGCCTTCTAGAAACTGCTGCCGCGGTGGCTGCTCACAAAGGCAACAACATGTATTTTCTCGTGGTATGTCCATGACCAGAGAGGCATAAGGGGCAGAGGTAGTGCAATTTATTTGGAGTGTTCCATGCAACTAATTAGTGATTTCAGGAGGCAATTTTAACCATTGTTTTAAGCAATTAAGTAGTTGTTCGGGCAATTATAAATCCTTCCTTACCTTAACCTTAACAAAGCCTTTTGTTCCAAACAAGTTGGGGTAGGCTAGATATGAAACCCTGTCACGAGAACTTCTCAGGAGGTCGCCCATCCTGGTACTACTCTCGTCCAAATGGGTTTCATATCCATGAGACTGGCTAGTTTTTACGTTGGCTCGCCAAGCCTATCACAACCCTTAGATATGAAACCTTTCATGAGGACTTTCCAGGAGATCACCCAACCTAGTACTACTCTCGTGGGTTTCATATCCATGGGACTGGCTTAGGCATTTTTGTAGCGTTTTGGAGCAACTAAATCCTTGCTTAGGCATTTTTGTAGCGTTTTGGAGCAACTAAGTAGTGTTTTCACGCAAAATTTGGATTGTTTTAGGCATCTTAAATCATTGCTTAGGCATTTTTTTTGTAGTGCTTCATTGATTCATTCAACTAAGTAGTGATCTCAGTTAAACTTTCGAGTGTTTCAAGCAAATTTAATCATTGTTTTTTGCAATTAAGTAGTGGTTCGGGCAATTTTAAATCCTTGCTTAGGCATTTTTGTATTGTTTCGGGCAACTAACTAGTGTTTTCATGCAAAATTTGGAGTGTTTTAGGCAACTTAAATCATTGTTTAGGCCTTTTTTTAGTGTTTCATACAACAAAGTAGTGATTTCAGGCAAACTTTGGAGTGTTTCGGGCAAATTTAATAATTATTTTTGGCAATTAAGTAGTGGTTCGGGGCAATTTTAAATCCTTGCTTAGCCATTTTTGTACTGTTTCGGGCAACTAACTAGTGTTTTCAGGCAAAATTTGGAGTGTTTTAGGCAACTCAAATCATTGCTTAGGCATTTTTTTTAGTGTTTCATTCAACTAAGTAGTGATCTCAGGTAAACTTTCGAGTGTTTCAGGCAAATTGAATCATTGTTTTTCGCAATTAAGTAGTAACTAAGTAGTGTTTTCAGACAAACATTGGAGTGTTTCAGGCAACTAATTAAGTAGTGTTTCAGATTATTAAATCATTGTTCAGCATCTTTTTGAGCTGTGGCAGTAGGCAATTTGATGTCACATTATTTTGTACGCATATACAGTCTAATTTGCCTTAAAAAAATGATTTTTAGGCAATTGCAATAATCATCGAGGCAAGTTTATTGGCTATGTGGGCATATTTTATCATTGTTAATCAGCAACTATGTGATAATGTTTCAGGCCTACTACATGTTATTCTGCTGTTCTGGATTGGATAGCTCACTGTTTAGTTATGGCAGCATGATATTATGTTAGAATGCAGAAATGGTATTGGCTATTTTTTTCCCAAATGTTGTTAGTCAATTTAATCTGTTTGCTACAATTCTTGCACGCTTCATTGGGATTTAGGACCATTGCGCCACGGTGAATGAGGAGTACAAGGACAAGGTTAAGAGGAGACCATTGAAGTTCTAACAAATTGGAATCAGCCTTCTAAAAAATGTCGACGCTGTCGCTGCTCACAAAGACAACAACATGTGTTTTCTCTTGGTCTGTTCATGGCCATAGAGTCATAAGGGGGCTGGGTAGTGCAATGTTTTTAGTGTTTCATGCAACTAAGTAGTTATTTCAGGCAAAGTTTCGAGTGTTTCAGGTGATTTCAATCATTGTCTTAGGCAATCAAGTAGTGGTTCGGGCAAGTTTAAATCCTTGCTAAGGCATTTTAGTAATGTTTTGGGCAACTAAGTAGTGTTTTCATGCAAAATTTGGATTATTTTAGGCAAGTTAAATAATTGCTTAGGCATTTTTTGCTGTGTTTCATGCAACTAAGTACTGATTCCAGGCAAACTTTGGAGTGTTTTAGTCAATTTTGTTAGGTTATTTCGGATTTTTAGGTTATTTTGGGCAACTTTTAAAATTAAAGCTGTGGAAAATAGACAATTATGTGTTAAGGAAGGCAATATTAGTCATATCGGAGGCAATGTTTTCCTTTTCAATTTGTTTTTGCTTGAGGCATTTGTATTGTCCGCTTAGGCAACTTTTCTTAAATGCGTGCAAAATAGGCAAATTATCAGAAGTTTAAACAGAAATTTACATGATGAGCTACTTCTTACTTGTCCAATCTTAAACAGAGTGGAAAAATTATTTTGAACTAGGACCTGTTATATCTTCAGTGGGCATTTTACACACTTGTTAATTATGTGCATGTGCAGGAATGGGATCTTCTTGAATCTGAAGCAAGTTTTCTAAACTGTAAATACCAGGGATTTCTCCCTCTCTCCCTGATGAAAACAATCAGGCAAGTTTCATGTAATGTTAGAATAGGCAATTTTATTTCTCTCCTCGTGTTGTTAAAATAGGCAAGTTTTATCTCCATGTAATGTGCCATGTAGGCAACCGTTTTTTGTGATGCAACTATTTTCATTGAAGAACATGCAACTAACCAGGTTTATCCACTTCCACAAATACATAGGCAACTTGTTAGTTTTGTAAGTGAACTACAATTTTTCACATGACAACTTTTTCTATGATGCAACTAACTAGGCAAGTTTGTTATGATGGTCAGTAAACTACATTTTTATGAAGGCAACTTTTTTGGCTGTACGTGCTAACAAATATTCTTGGGCAACAACCAGACGGCATGTAACCCTTCTTTTACTACTCCTTGTCAGCAACTAATTCACTGAAACCATTCATAAACTGAATCAACTTCTAGAGCCGCATGCGACAAAATAAAAGCAACTTCTTTTTGCTATTTTTGCAGCAACTATCGTTCAGCAACTAGAACTCAGTTCTGGCAACGTCTAACAGTTAACTGATCGCAGGCAGCAAACCAACATCTGGTTGCAGCTTATGGGTTGGATCAAGCAACTCTTCGTGCAATGGTGATACATGTGGCACAGGCTGTGGGGTGGGATACAAGCAGTTTTCATCAAGCTACTTGGATGATTCCTTGATCTACACAACACATGGTGTTCTCTCTTCTCTCTGGGAGGGGTGGGTGATTTCTAACGCGGTGTGATGCATTGCGCCTCGTCTTCCCGACGCACATTCGCCGGAGTTACGACGCCTTGAGAACCGACGCCTAGCGCTGCTGTTGTGAACTTGTTTTGTGGCACAATACGATTGCTTTTCAAAACGAAACTATTTCATAGCTGATGTGAGTTGTGTATTTTGCTGATGTGAATTGCCCACCACTGTTGATAAGTTGTGTATTTTATATGATGTAATGTTGTCAGTCGTTGATAAGTTGCCTACCTATATCATGAATTTTATAAATGCATTTATCTATTGTGAAGTTGCCTACTACTGTTGCTGAAGTTGCCTACTACACGATGTTGTGAATTTGTCTACTCACTTCTATGTTGTTGTCTTTATTTCTGAAGTTTCCTACCACTGATGCGAAGTTTCCTACTGCTGATATGAAGTTGCACGATGTTGACTACCACTATTTGGAAAGTTGAGGCGAATGGGGATAGTAGCCTTGTGTGTGTCGAGTGTTGTGAGCGATTTAGAGGTGGATGTTGCAACATCGGCTCTGCACCACAATACTCCATGAGAGATTCAGAGGTGGACGAGTGATGTGAAAGTGGACGTTGAAGGCTTTCATGAAGAATTTAGAGGCAACTTCACAAGGCTTTCATGAAGAATTTAGAGGCAACTTCACAACGTCGGCACTCGGCAGACAACTTCATTGCAATGGCGGGAAACTTGATAATAATAATAGGCAATAAACTCATAAGTGAGCAAGAAATAGAGGACATAATTGAACAAGTACTATATGATGTTAGACAACAAATTGTAGAATTTGAGCAACTAATATGAGCTATTCGGCAACAATCAGACAAAAGCAGACAATTACAGTCCAAGCAAAAAGCACAAACATTACGGTGAAATCACTCAATCTCCTCTCTCATCCGCCTCCCACCGCGTTCAGCTCCTGTCCCCTCGGCCTGGTCGCCGGCGGCGAGCTGAAGGTGACCTGGTACCGGAGTGCGCCCGCGTCACCACCACGGCCAAAGCCCTCTCCTCCGCCCGTCATGACCCATAGAAGGCCGAGACGTCCGTCACGGAGCGAGCTCGACGAGCTCGGACTCTGGGCCTCTTGGAGCGCAAGGTCGGGGGCCCGTGCGGGTGCGCTCGGATCCCGTCGAAGGGGGCGAGGCAGGGGCGTCGGGGAGAAGGAGTCGATGAAGAGGATCGTTGACCATCGCTGGAGATGGTGGTCGTGGACTCGTGGGGTGGGATTCGAGGCCGCGGAAGGTGGCCTTGGGTGGCGCCGGAGCTAGGGGTGATGGGAGGGGTTCTCCCCGGCGACAGCAGGGTGCGGTGCGGAGCTTTCCTGGCAGCGAGGAGCACGTGAATCAGGAGGTAGGGGATGGCCTCGTGCGGGAAAGTGTGTTGTCGTGGGTGAGCATTCGAGACGACCAACCAACGCTCGGCCGTTGGCTAGACGCATCCAAACAAAAAAGCACAAACTTTTACACTGACACAACATACCGCTACAATCACATAAATTTGGAAGCTATGCAAACAATGAAAAAATGGAGAAATTCTGGCGACTTGGCTCAATGCCAATTTTTTTTTGGCACAGATACAATGTGTGTTCAGTAATTGGGAAACACAACAAACACCCCTTGCCGAAAAATTGATGCGGAAGTCTGACCAACGTAGCCATTGCGAAAAACTGGGCATGCCAAGCCATTGCCGTGGCAACAAGCCAACAACAATGAACATCTCAGGGCCCTTTTGTTTGGGCTGGCTGTGGCTGGCTGTTGGTGCTGTGCAGAAAAGTGCTGTCCAGGAAAGCTGGCTTTTTTCAGTGGAGGTCTTTGGCAACCTAGCTGGCTGTCTGACTGTAGATTGTTGAATTGTCTGAAACACCCTTTATAGTCATCAGAATTGTTTTGTTGCTGCTCTCACGTGTACATGTTGCCGGGCGGCCCGACTGGCCGAACTGCAAGTACGTCTTTGTATAAAACACGTATCACATTAGAATTTTCTTTTCATGAATACGGGTACCACAACTGTACAATAGAGCAAGCAGCAGCAAGCAAATGCAGCGATCGATCCGTCCGGGAGGCAAACATGCAGCGTGCATTTCCGGTTGGCAGTCTCGCACGCATTTCCGTCCGTTCAGCATGCATAGCCACGTACTAGTCAACAGCAATCAGTGAGCATGCAGCAGTACTAGTCGCGGGTGGGAGGAGGACAACGCAGTGGCAGTTACTTGTAATTACTCCAAACGAAATGGGCAAAGAGAAAAAAGGGTTCAGATTTAAGTCAAGAAGCTCGGGAAGCCACCCGAAGCACCTCAAATCGTGCTTCGTTTCGTATGAAGGAAACCAACTCGCTTCGGCCGAAGCCCACAGCGAAGCCAACCCCTTTGTTTCGCTTCGCTCGCTTATTTCCGCGGAAAGCCACCAGAAGCCGAAACAAAAAGGCTCTCAACATCTCAGTGACACCCACCACCGGTAATGCCTATGAGCAACCGAAAGAGTTTGCAAATTAACAGGTAACAACAAGGTTGGATATATTAGGCGATGGATGGATAGTCCAGTCATGACACCAACAGTTCTTCAATGCAGCCAAAATGCAGAGGTCCTAACCCCCTCAGCCATGGCACACGACCAGAGCCTCACAAGTTCTTTCACTTCTTACATTTTACTCTAGTCTACGGTAGCACAAGACGCATAACACTAAGGCTGCTGCGAGCTCCTCCTAAGCAAGATGCAGGCACCCTCCAGTCTGGTGAAGCATCGCGTCGATCTCGTCGCCTTCCTCCATCTCGAGCTACAACAATAACAATTGACAAACGAGCATCAGAACACAAATCGTAAGGTTGTATGGTTAAGTAAGTTGTAAACCGGCATACCTCGTCCGGGGTCTGCTCAGCGCGGAGCCTACGGCCGTCGAAAAGGAAAGCGATGGAGTTGAGATCCACAGACTGGCGGTCGCAGTAGGCGTTCATCAGCTTCTTCAGCTGGGTCGATCTCTTGATGCGGAAGAAAACCTCGTTTCCGTCCTGCAAAAACAAAGGGACAAGCGTTCAGGACTATTGCACTGAGCAGGGACACAAAAGTTGCAGTATATCCCACACAACAATTTCTTCAGGCTTGATGAGTAAAAGGTTATGGAACTACATTAGGAATCAGTCCTACTACCGCTACCGGCGAGCATCGGGAGCGCGGTGCGCAATCTAAGGAGAGGAAAACAATCGGCAAGCATCAGAAGCCTCGGTTGCAAAACTAAGAAGGGGAACCGAATCGGCGGGACTACGTGGCGCCTACAGCGGCATGCATCTAAACGAATCGGCCTTGGATCAGAAAACTACATACTCTTGATCAACAATACCAGACGGTGATATTCTATCCTACCGATCTCACTCAATCCCCAAACCGGACCAACGCTAGCAGGAGAAAAAGACAACAGTTGCAGAGCGGGGCGGAGATAGGGATCGGGGAGAGAGGCAGACCTGTCCCTTGACCTTGAGGTTGATGTGCACGCCGCCGTCCGCCGGCTTCTTGTCCTCGTCCGCCGTCACGCCCGACATCTCCCACTGCTACTCCTCGACTAGCGCGATTCGACGAGTTGTGCGTGCTGTGCTGTGCTGTGCTGCGAAGAGGAAGACGACGACTCGAGTACTGCTTGACCGACGGACCTGGGGGCCAGGCGAAGTTTTATAGCGCGGCGACCCAGAGCCAGATTTAATAGTCTGGTGGCGTCCGGATCGTCTATGCGCGGGAATCCTGTGGCCCGGCGTCTGATTGGTCGGGGCGGTGGACGGAGCGAGGACGCCGTGCGGCGTGTTTGGGAGACGGATCGCGTGCGGCCGTGGGGATTCGGGGGTGGGCCCGCGTAAACTGCTCGCGTACTTTGCACGCAGACCTCGTCTAGGCCGTCTCTCCTTTTGAAAAGCCCTCCCGCTCGTCCGAACGTGTGTGGGCATGTCTTCCCAAGGAAGGAAGCTGCGTGGGAATATTTTTGTTTGGAATTTCTTTTTTTTCCTTCGAGCAAAGTAAAAATACATTTTGTTTATTTCGAAGATGTTGACATGCGTTGTACGAATTCGTCCGAGCAACGCTATGAAAATTGCAAGTCCAGAATGCCTAGCTTTTGCATCGTACATTCGAGATAAACAAATTAGTGATGGTTGAAGCCTTTGATGCAATGTGCTAATGAGATGAAAATGATCCTCATAATAGTAGATGTCACTACAATTGTAGTGAGAGTTTCCAACAGATTATACTTTGGGCAATATGAGTTGGATAAAGAAAACTATGAGATCCTCGGTCTAGGTGGGGGTGCACATCAGTTAAATTGTTTTGCAAAAATGTATTAACTGGACCTGATAATAAATGTTTGTGGGTATGTGTTGTACAGTACCTCTCTTGGGGTCTCATGATATTTTAGGCGCTCGACTAACCGGCATGAATCCGCTCTACTGTCAAAATGTAATTAACACAATCTATCATGTACAAGTTGTACGTTTTTACTCAATCTAGTAAAACAAATCAATGTGTTTCCTCCATGCTTGTCGATCTAGATATATGTATTTTAAAATGAATCAATGGCTTCTATACCATTGACAAACTCAACAATGACTCATTTGTCATCCAGCAAAGGTTCAGTTCTCATATACCAAACACAAACAAATTTTATTGCTTATTTGCCAATGGCTGTTATTCTAGCTTTACCTCATTCCGAAAGAGGCCAAAATGACCGTCTTGCCCCAGTAGCAAATAAGCAACAATTGGAATACAAAAAAAAATGACAACATTTCGCCTCTATTTTTAGCAGTTCTGCAAAGCAAGTGGCAATATATAACAATTCAAGCATATGCATGTTCCAGCAATAGACTATCACAAACAGTACTAAGTTCACATAATTTAGAACCATGCAGCGAACACCATTTTCAATGGCACACAATCAATAGCAAGTTCTAAACATCCACAACTAAAAGAACACAACCAAAATTTGGTTGATCACACAAGCATGTCTCTGAATAAACTATAATACACATGTCGACTTGGCAACATTGTCTCCAATTGCATCATTTGAACATGAAAGTAGACGGGGGCTGGGGGAGCAGCGGCGCCGGTTCCACCATGGCTCGCTCAATGACAAGGATATACATCTCGGGTACCCTACCGTGAGGGTACCTGGTGCACGTGATGACTAGAAGCCCAACTAGCGAAGATACGACTCGAAGCCCAAGACGAGAGGCCCAACAAGATGGAGTAACTTCCAAGTTTAGGCATAGACATGGTCGGTTTATACTTTCCTTATGTGTAAACTAGGTCGGTTACAAACTCCCGAGACCCAGCCTATTTAAGGGCTGGGAGGGGTGCCGATCTAGGACCAAGCCATACTCGAACCACCAAAGCTCTTGTGAGATCATCATCTCGCCGGAGCTCCCCTGTAATCGCATAATCCACAATCAATATCAGACAAGCAGGAAGTATGGTCTTTACCTCCACCCGAAGGGCCTGAACCTGGGTAAATCTTTGCCTCTGCTTGTCAGCCGACGAAACTAGCAGTACTACCACGTTCTCTCCCCATAATCACAACCCTAGGTCCTTAACCATGGGATTTGATGAGGGTGCACCTCGTCAATTGGCGCCGTCTGTGGGAAAGAATAGTGCTGGACTCGCGGTTTCTTCGGTTCCATCGGAAAACGGCGACTCGCCGATCGGATCTACAAACGGCAACTCGCCGGCTACATCGACAAACCAGAATTCGCCGACTCAGGCGGCACACGGCAACTCGCCGGCTCACTCGACAAACGACAACACGTCAGCTTCACCTGCAAAAAGCGCATCGGATCCTCCGATGGATTTCGAGCCACACACGCCAGGATTCCAGGAGGCCTTCTCCGATCTCGAGTCAGGTTTGGGTTTAACCGTTGGTTCGTTCAATTTTTTCGTCAACAAGCTTGGTGTGCAGGACTTGACGGATCCACGCCAACTCGCGACTTCCGCACCCGAGGCTCCATCGGTTGCGGCTCCTTCGACTGCGGATCCCTCAACTGTGTCCATACCATCGTCGACCCTCCAAGCTTGTTCGTCTGCAACAACCATGTCCACACGAGAGATGCGCGAGCTCATTGAAGAGCTCCAAGGCGAGGAGGCCGAATCAGCATACCGCACAAACGATCCCGAGCTGGACCTCCCACTCGAGGAGAGTTTCGACTGCGGGATCTCCCTCAGCGACTTCGATGATCTTGAAACTCATCTCGACAACCACGTCGACTCCGAAATCTGCGCCGACAACAACCTCGACTTCGAGATCCATAACAACCTCGCCGACGCCGAGATGAGCATAGACGAAAACGTCGACTGCGAGATCCGTCCAGACGGACCACTCGACGAACATACGAACTCAGACATGAGCCTCGATGAAGATGTCGAGTCCATGACAGGACTCGAAAGCACATACACATACCCTCGGGTCATACCCCAACAGGTCTATGTGGCCATCGCTGCAGAAACATCAGAAACTGCGGCCAGCCGCAGGCCTACAGAATTCCCGTGCACAGTCACTATGCCGGATGGAGCCACAACCCTCACAATCACTGCTGAGATGGCAGCAAAAGCAGATAAAATTATCAAGAAGTGCACAATGATGCCAGCAGACGCAACACAAGAAGAGATGTTGACATTCCAATACTTCAACTGGCAGGAGTCACTTCGACTGAATCAGATAAGAGCAACAGTCGAAGAACGCAAAAAGCAAGCTAGCTTATCGAGTGCGCGCAGAAGACAGTTCTCCCTGAGCTCCACCGGGCGAGCAGACGCAAGACCCAGATCAAGGTTGTCACACCTCTCGCCAGGCGAGAAGGCGGCACTCACCCGCAACTTAGACAACTCCTTCATGACATACGACGAGGAAGGACTGCCGGTGCCCAAAACAGCAGCAGGTGCTCTCTACACCGCTGCAGCATACCTGGAGGCAATCAAGCCCCAGCGGATGACCCCAATGCAAAACTACACCGCCAACAGATCAAATTACTCGCCTTACCTGCAAAGGCCATATGCCAGGTTCCAAGAACTCCAGGTGGGAGTCGAGACCGTGCCCTAGTCGACGCGCCTCGGGAAGAGCATAATCACAGTGGTCGTCGCCACCACTCGAAGGAAAGGAGCGGCTCGCGAAGGCGCAGGTCCAGGAGCAGGTCACGCAGATCATACAGTAGCGACTCATACTCCGATCGAGAGCCTGAGCCACATGGAGCTCTGTGCTTCACTCGACGCGTCCGCGTGACACGGATGCCCAAAGGGTTCAAACTCACATCTGAACAACCCAAGTACACGGGTCGACAGGAACCTTCCGGGTGGCTGGAAGATTACAGGCTGGCAGTTGCGTGCCAGCGGGGCACCAACACTACAGCCATGCAGTACATACGACTCATGCTCGAAGGCACAGCTCGCGACTGGCTCAAGGCCCTACCTCCATCAACATACGACTCGTGGGATCACTTTCGCAGGGATTTCGTCAAAAACTTCGAGCCTCTATGTGAGCGCCCGAAAACATTCGAGGAGCTGCGGGCCCGCGTCCAGCGTTCAGACGAAACGTTGAGGTCATACATCAGACGATGGACTGAGATACGTAACTCAGTTGGAGTGGTTTCAGAAGATATGGCCATGGATGCTTTCGTCATGGGCCTCGCCAGGCGAGACTTCAAAGAAGCACTTAACTGCCAAAAGTCAAAATCTGTAGCCCACCTCTTGCAGATCGCGACTGAGTGGGCAGATGGAGAGGATATGGCACGCACCACACGCGGGTCCTCACCCCGTGACAAACATGAGAATAGCAGTCGAAGCCATAGAGACTCGTACAGAGACGACCGAAGGCACAAATGTTCAAAACGTCATTACGACGATGACAAACCCGAATTCATGGCGGCTGGGTTCTCCACATCCCGCAATGATCAGGACAGAAGCGACCGATGGTCAGAAGATCGGCGAGACAGTCGAGATGATCGGCAAGACGGTCGAGACGATCGTCGAGACAACCAACGCAGTGATAGCTACAAGAGGAAGGATTGGCGCAACTCACGAGCACAATCTGAGTGATCATTCGAAGAAAAGATGGACGCTGATTGCAGATTCCACCTGTACAAGGGGGACGATGGAAAATTGCGATCCAACCACTCGATGAGAAACTGCAGGGAGTTCGACCAAATGGCGACTGATTACGTAAATCGCAGAAAGGCAGCAGCCGCACAAGCACCTGCACCCGTGCCTCAGCCAAACAACGTGCCTGTTCTGATGGCACCACCTCCACCACCACAGCCTGCCCCAGGCGGAAATCTCGCGGGTGCCATACAGCCCGTGCCTCGGGTGGACGAGCAGCAGTACCCTCCACCCCAAGGGCAGATGTACATGATACAAAAAAGTCGACCTTCCAACATGGAGCAAAAACTTTGCACTCGACAAGTAAACATGGCGGTCATGTCACCTCCTGCGGTAACATAATACTTGAAGGGAACCGAAACTACAATAAGCTTCAGCAAAGAGGACCACCCTCCATCGGTTGTTCGACCAGGGCACTCTGCCCTGGTACTCGACGCGCAAATTGGAGGCTACGCCATGTCCAAGGTCTTCATGGATGGTGGGAGCGGTATAAACATCATCTTCGCAGATACGCTCCGCAAAATGAATAGGTCAGTCGAAAACCTGCCAAGATCCTCAAATACCTTCCACGGTATCGTTCCAGGGAAAGCAATAAGCCCAGAGGGCACCATACAACTCGACGTAACATTCGGGGACAAGCACCACTTCAGGACAGAGTCGATTGAGTTCGAAGTGGTCGACTGGAAATCACAATACCATGCTATACTTGGACGCCCGACGTTCGCTCGATTCATGGCGGTGCCACATTACGCATACCTCCAGCTGAAGATGCCTGGACCAAAAGGAGTAATCACAGTCAAGGGGAACTTCCAAAAGTCTGACTCTTGTGACCGAGAATTTAGCAAAATCTCTGAGATGTTTGGCATTGAAGCAACACACGCCGATTTAGCGGTCTCCAACGATCGAACACTTATGCCAGAGCACAAAAAGGTGGCAGTCGACAGAGCATTCAATGCCACCAATGACACAAGATCACATCAGGTGCACCTGACTGACCCGACCAAGACAGTCAATGTCTCGTCGAGTCTGCCTATCGCATAGGAAAGCGCGCTCGTCGAATTCCTCCGTGAGAACTGGGATATATTTGCATGGTGTCCAACAGACATGCCAGGTATTCCCAGGGAATTCCCCGAGCACTCTCTCCGGCTACTTCCAGATGCTAAACCAGTCAAGCAAACAATGCGCCGCATATCCGGCCAAAAAAGAACTGCAGTCGAAGCCGAAGTCGACAGGCTACTTGCAGCGGGATTCATCAGAGAGATCAAGAAATCACAATGGGTGGCCAAGTCCGTACTCGTAGAGAAGAAGCACACAGACATCCTTCAGATGTGTGTAGATTTTACATCACTCAACAAGTGTTGTCCAAAGGATCACTTTCCACTACCTCGAATCGACCAGATCGTCGACTCCACCGCCGGGTGCGCTCGCTTGTCCTTCCTGGATGCCTACTCGGGTTACCACCAGATAAGGATGAAGGAAGAAGACGAAGAGAAAACGGCATTCATAACCCCACTCGGGGTCTACTGCTATACCACAATGCCTTTCGGGCTCTAGAACGCAGGTGCAACATACCAGCGCATGACGCAAGATTGCCTCAAGAAGCAAATTGGGCGAAACGTCTAGGTCTATGTAGATGATATCGTCATCACCACAAGAGAGGAAAACACACTACTAGATGACCTGCGAGAGACATTCGCAAACCTCAAACGCTTCCACATCAAGCTCAACCCGAAGAAGTGCACGTTCGGCGTGCCAGCCGGGCAACTCCTCGGGTATCTAGTCTCAGCTCGAGGGATCGAGGCGGACCCGGAGAAAATACAGGCCATCTTGACGATGCAAAGGCCTTCAAAACTCCATGACGTGCAAAAATTAGCGGGTCGGGTAGCAGCGCTCAGTCGATTCATCAGCAAGCTAGGCGAAAAAGCACTCCCATTCTATCGACTGATGAAGAAAGCAGATAAGTTCGAGTGGACGCCAGAAGCCGAAGCAGCCTTCACGGACCTCAAGCGAGTCCTCACAAGCCCTCCAATCGTCGTAGCACCAAAGGAACGCGAGCCACTATACCTATATGTCTCTGCAACTAACAGGGTGGTAAGCACTGTTCTAGTGGTCGAACGCAGGGAGGAGGGACACGCCCAAAGCATACAACGTCCAGTCTATTACTTGAGTGAAGTGCTCTCCACATCAAAGCAGCGGTACCCGCACTATCAGAAGCTGGCATACGCCGTGTTCATGTCCTCAAGGAAGCTGACACATTACTTCTCCGAGCACCCGATCACCGTAATCAGCACTTCAGGGATCGGGGACATCCTCACAAACCCCAATGCGACTGGGCGAGTAGCAAAATGGCTCATCGAGCTAGCACCAAGAGACATCAGGTATGATTACCCGAAGGCCATCAAAGCACAAGTTTTACCCGGACTTCCACACCGAGTGGATCGAAGCTCAGCTCCCAGGGGCACCAGATGTGTCCAATTCCTGGACTATGTACTTTGATGGCTGGAAGAAAAACGAAGGTGCAGGCGCAGGTGTCATCCTCATATCACCAAAAGGCGATAAGCTCCGCTACATACTGCAAATGGGATTCGAGTTCCCATCCAATAACGAAGCAGAATATGAGGCTCTAATCCATGGCATGAGGATGGCCAAAGCCCTCGGGTGCACTCGACTAATGATCTACGGCGACTCGAATCTGGTGGTGCAGCAAACAATGAAGGCCTGCGACGCGATCGCGGATAACATGATTGCTTACCGTGACATGTATAACATCATGGAGGGCAGCTTCGAAGGCTGCGAGTTGCGGCACATGATACGTCCATTTTGCATCACTATTTTATATCATAATTTGTCATTATCTATCCTTATATTTCATATTAATACATGATACTTATGTTATTTTGCCTTATTTTGCATGTTTGATGATTATTGGGAATTATCCTTCCGGAGTCAGGTTTCTGCTGGAAAAAGCGTCGTCAAGTCAACATATCAGCGGAACTCCAAAAATCACGAAACCAATTCTGGGGTCTTATAATGTCAGATGCCGGAGGCAGCCAAAAGGAGGCAGCCAGGTGGGCCAGGTGGGCCCCACGCCACACCTGGGCGCGGCTGGCCTGTGGGCCGCGCCCAGCTATGGCGTGGCCACCTGGGTCCACCCCCCAGGTTGCCTCTTCGCGTATATCTGCCTCCCGAAAACCTAAGCACGGGGGGTACGTCCACGAAATATTCCGCCGCCTCCACGGGACGGAAACCACCGAGAGAGAAAGAGCTCTCTGGCAGGGAGATCCTGCCGGGGAAATTCCCTCCCGGAGAGGGGAAATCATCGCCATCGCCATCGTCATCGTCATCACGCTGGACTTCATCGGGATCATCATCACCACCATCCACTGCGCCATCACCATCATCTCCACCGACTCCACATCCATCTTGCTGTAACATCTAGGGCTGTACCTTGTCTAGTTCATTGGGGAGACTCTCCCGGTGTTGATTACTCCTTGTTATTGATGCTATTGAGTTTGTTTGGTGGATTAGTGTTCATGTCCAGATTGTTATTCATTGCCATATCATCTCTGATCATGATCCATATGATGTCTTGTGAGTAGTTTGTAGTTCTTGAGGACATGGGGAAGTCATGTTGTTAGTAGTGAAATAATGCTGCGTTAATATTTAATGGTTTGATATTTAAGTTGTGGTGTCATTCTTCTAGTGGTGTCATGTGAACGTCGACTACATGACACTTCACCTTTATGGGCCTAGGGGAATGCATCGTGTACCTAGCTTGCTAGTTGAGGGGTTGCCGGAGTGACAGAAACCTGAACCCCCGTTAGTAAGATAGTGCACGAGGGAGCGTAGGGTCTCAGAGTTTAAAGCTGTGGTTAGATTTATCTTAATTACTTTTCTGCATTCGCGGATGCTTGCAGGGGGTATAATCACAAGTGCGTATTAGTCCTAGGAAGGGCGGTGCGTTAGCATAGATTCACCCACACAACACTTATCAAAACAATGAAGATTAACCAGTTGCACGAAGCGAAAGCACTTGACGAAATTCCCATGTGTCCTCAGGAACATTTGTCTCTTATAAGTAACACACTCGGCTTGTCCTTTGCACTCAAAAGGATTGGGCCACTCGCTGCATTTGTTGCCGCGCTCGTTTATTTACTTGCACTGTTTTTACCTGCTGTTTCGAATACTACTGAAAACCTGTCTGCTAGCTTTTACAGTGAATTCTTGATCAAAACTACTTGCCAGCACCTTCTGCTCCTCGTTGGGTTCGACACTCTTATTTATCGAAAGTACTGCGATACACCCCCTATACTTGTGGGTCATCAAGACTATTTTCTGGCGCCGTTGCCGGGGAGTGAAGCGCTATTGGTAAGGAAATTATTTACTGTAATGACTGTTATGGAGTCAAATCCATTTGGTTCGCTGTTTGGGAGGACTACTACCACTGCTACGGTAGTAGATGATCCTCCATCTGCTGAGATTGTTCCATTTAAAATACCTACGAAAATTGTTGGACGTATTATGGATAACCGCTATGATGGAACTGTTCATCCTGGTAATCATTTGCTTTATATACATGAACTATGCGGTTTGTTCAAGTGTGCAGGTATTTCGATGGACATTATTAAAAGGAAATTATTTACTCTGTCGCTGGATGGCAGAGCTGCTGAATGGTATAGTCTGCTGAAGAATGGTCCTTCATTGAGCTGGGCTGAAATTGTCCCTCTCTTTTATTACAAGTTTTATCCTCCAAGTGAGATTCATAAGGATCGGAATTCTATATTCACTTTTTGGCCTTATGAGGGAGAAAGTATTGCCCAAGCTTGGGGGAGATTGAAATTATTAATGCTCAAATGCCCTGTTCATGGGATTCCAAGTAATATTGTCATCAATAACTTTTATGCAAGACTTTCCTATCATGATAAAGATTTATTGGACACTTCTTGTTCTTGGTCATTCACTCGTATGAAGGATGAAGATAAATGGGATCTTCTTGATCGTATCCAGGAAAATACTGAAGGATGGGAGAACGACAAAGGTAGGGAGTCAGGTATAAATTATGATTTCGAATGCATTAAATCCTTTATGGAGACTGATAGTTTTCGTAATTTTAATGCTACTTATGGTCTTGATTCTCAAGTTGTTGTTAATTACTTTAAGGCCTTTGCCTCGTATCTCGATATTCCTAGACAAGGTTGGGAAAAGTATCATGAACCTTATGAAGATAATGCTAATTTTGCTCTTGCTAAAAATGTTGAAGTTCAAACTGTTGATCGCATTATACCAGAACCCTATATTGAAAAAATACCTTTTCCTGTTAAAGTAAAAGAACACTCTATTTTGGCTAGTGTGGTTAGCAAAAGTGAACGTAAACCTAGGGAACCTGATGAGCAAATTAGTGTAGAACATGAAGTAGCTATGGTTAAGGAACTTGTAACTGAAAATGTAGAAGGAGGTCATATTGTGTTTTGTGAAGAAGCTTCTAACATGGTTACACATCCTAAAAGAGCTCGAAAGCCTAGTGTTCCTGTGCTTTCTGTTAAAATAGGTGAGCATTGTTATTATGGTCTCTGTGATATTGGTGCTAGTTCCAGCGCTATCCCTTATGCTCTCTACAAGGAAATCAGGAAGGAAATTGATCCTTGCGAATTGGAAGATATTGATGTGGTTATTCAGCTTGCTAATAGGGAAACTATCTGTCCAGTTGGCATTGTCAGAGATGTTGAAGTTTTATGTGGTAAGACTAAATACCCTGCTGATTTCTTAGTTCTCGGTTCTGCTGCTAGTGACTCTTGTCCTATTATTTTTGGTAGACCTTTCCTGAATACTTGTGGTGCTATTATTGACTGTCAAAAAGAGAATTTTTTACTAGATTCGATGGAGAGTCTTATGAGTTTAATTTTTCAAAATTTGCTAAGAATCATTATGAACCTGAAATGCCTAATGAGAACTTTCAAGTTGAACAGCTTGCTTCTATTGCTGTTGGTCCTAACAATGCTTTGCAGCAATTTTTGGAAGACCACGAAAGTGAAGTTTTTGCAGAAGAAAGAAGGGAGATTGACGACATCTTTCTGCGTCAACCTCAAATGCTTAGGCATGATTTACCTGTGGAGGACCTGGGAATTGCGCCCCCTCCTAAAGAAGACCCTGTTTTTGATCTTAAGCCTTTACCTGATAATCTTAAGTATGTTCATATTGATGATAAGAAAATATATCCTGTTATTATTAGTTCTAAACTTTCAGGAGATGAAGAAGCAAAATTATTGCAAGTTCTGAAGAAACATAGAGGCGCAATGGGCTATACTCTTGATGATTTAAAAGGGATTTCTCCTGCTATATGTCAGCATGCTATTAATATTGAGCCTGATGCCAAGCCTGTTGTTGAGCATCAACGTCGTTTAATTCCTAAGATGAAGGAAGTGGTAAGAAATGAGGTATTAAAACTTCTTGAAGCAGGTATAATTTATCCTATTGCTGATAGTAGATGGGTTAGTCCTGTTCATTGTGTTCCTAAGAAAGGAGGAATAACTGTTGTGCCTAATGAAAATGATGAGCTTATTCCTCAGAGAGTTGTAGTTGGTTATAGAATGTGCATTGATTTTCGTAAGGTCAATAAGGTTACTAAGAAAGATCATTATCCTTTGCCTTTTATTGATCAGATGTTAGAAAGGTTGTCTAAGAAAACTCATTTTTGTTTCCTTGATGGTTATTCTGGTTTTTCCCAAATAGCTGTTAGAAAGGAAGATCAGGAGAAAACCACTTTTACCTGTCCTTATGGTACTTATGCTTATAGACGTATGCCTTTTGGTTTATGTAATGCTCCTGCTACTTTTCAGAGATGCATGTCTGCTATTTTTCACGGTTTTTGTGAAGAAATTGTGGAAGTCTTCATGGACGATTTCTCCGTCTATGGAACTTCTTTTGATAACTGTTTGCACAATCTTGACAAAGTTTTGCAGAGATGTGAAGAAACCAATCTTGTTCTTAATTGGGAGAAATGCCATTTTATGGTTAATGAAGGCATTGTTCTTGGGCATAAAATTTCTGAAAGAGGTATTGAAGTTGATAGAGCTAAAGTGGAAGCAATTGAGAAAATGCCATGCCCCCGAGATGTGAAAGGTATTCGTAGTGTTCTTGGTCATGCTGGTTTTTATAGAAGGTTTATTAAAGATTTCTCTAAAATTTCAAAGCCACTTACCAATCTTCTTCAAAAGGATGTTCCATTTGTTTTTGATGACGAGTGTAAAGAGGCATTCGAAATTTTGAAGAAGGCTTTAATAACTGCTCCTATTGTTCAACCACCAGACTGGACTTTACCATTTGAAATTATGTGTGATGCTAGTGATTTTGCTGTAGGTGCTGTTTTAGGACAGCGAGTAGATAAAAAGTTAAATGTTATTCATTATGCTAGTAAGACTCTTGATGCAGCTCAAAAGAATTATGCTACTACTGAGAAGGAATTTTTAGCAGTAGTGTTTGCTTGTGATAAGTTTAGACCTTATATTGTTGATTCTAAGGTAACTATTCATACTGATCATGCTGCTATTAAATACCTTATGGATAAGAAGGATGCTAAGCCTAGACTTATTAGATGGGTTCTCCTGTTACAAGAGTTCGATTTGCATATTGTTGATAGAAAAGGTGCTGAAAATCCTGTTGCTGATAATCTGTCTAGATTAGAAAATATAATGCATGATCCTATTCCTGTTGATGACAATTTTCGAAATGAGCAGTTGGCTTCTATAAAGGTAAATTCGAATGATTGTCCCTGGTATGCTGATTATGCTAACTTTATTGTTGCCAAGTATTTGCCTCCAACTTTTACTTATCAGCAAAGGAGGAAATTCTTCTGTGACTTGAGGCATTATTTTTGGGATGACCCACATTTATATAGAGAAGGAGTTGATGGTATTATGAGAAGATGTGTTCCAGAGCATGAGCAGAAGGAAATATTGGATAAATGCCATGGTAGTGCTTATGGAGGACATCACGCCGGAGATAGAACTGCACAAAAGGTTCTACAATCAGGTTTTTATTGGCCTACTCTTTTTAAAGATGCAAGAAAATTTGTTTTGACCTGTGATCAATGTCAGAGAGTTGGGAATATTAGTAGACGTAATGAGATGCCTATGAATTATTCTCTTGTTATTGAACCTTTTGATTGTTGGGGATTTGACTTTATGGGTCCTTTTCCCGCTTCAGATGGTTATACTCATATTCTAGTTGCTGTTGATTATGTTACTAAGTGGGTAGAGGCTATACCAACCTCTAGTGCTGATGGTAAGACTTCCTTAAAAATGCTTAAGGATGTTATTTTCTCGAGGTTTGGTGTGCCTAGATATCTCATGACTGATGGTGGTTCACACTTTATTCATGGTGGTTTTAGAAAAACTCTTGCTAAATATGGTGTCAATCACAGAATTGCTTCACCGTATCATCCTCAAACTAGTGGTCAAGTAGAGTTATCAAATAGAGAAATTAAGTTGATTTTGCAAAAGACTGTCAATAGGTCTAGAAAGAATTGGGCTAGAAAGCTTAATGATGCTTTGTGGGCTTATAGAACAGCATATAAAAATCCTATGGGCATGTCTCCTTATAAAATGGTTTATGGAAAAGCTTGTCATTTACCTCTAGAATTAGAACACAAGGCCTATTGGGCAATCAAAGAGCTTAATAGAGATTTCAAATTAGCTGGTGAGAAAAGGTTGCTAGAGTTAAGCTCTCTAGATGAATGGAGAAGTGAAGCATATGAAAATGCTAAACTTTTCAAAGAGAAAGTTAAGAGATGGCATGACAAGAGAATTTTAAAAAGAGAATTTTGCATAGGTGATAAAGTTTTATTGTATAGGTCTCGTCTCAGATTTTTTGCAGGAAAATTACTCTCAAAATGGGAAGGACCTTACATTGTGGAAGAAGTTTATCGTTCTGGTGCAATAAAAATTAATTCACTTGACGGTGACAAACCTCAAGTTGTTAATGGGCAGAGACTTAAACATTATATTTCTGGAGAATCTTATAATGAAAATGTTGATATTATTCAAATGGTATCTCCGGAGGAATTTATTAAAACTCAGAAACAGGAAACTGCAGAGTCTGATTTGAAGTAGGTATGAATTTCGGTAAGAAAAAGTCCGCGTTTTACTTCGAAACTTTTATATTAGTTATATTTATACAATTTTGGAAATATCAAGACGAATAAGTGCCGGAGGAGGTGCCCGAGGGCACCACGCCACAGCAGGGCGCGGGCCCCACCTGGGCCGCGCCCAGCTATGGCGTGGTCGCCTCGGAGACCCCCTCCGACTCCGCTTCGCCCTGTGCTTTCCTTTTCACGCGTTATTTTCTGCTATATATTTACCCGGATCTCCCGAGGTCCGTATCTCGTGTTTTCGTCGCGTTTGTTTTCGAGCTGTTTCTGCCAGGGTTGTAGAAGTCTAGAGCACCATGGTCGCCTCCAACAACCCTGACAAGGAGGGCCTGAAGAAAGATCTGAAAGACCAAGATGCTGAGGAGGAGAAGGAGAAGACTGAAGCTGTCGGTGAAGAAGAGGAAGATCCAAGTCCTATTCCCACCGCTACCGTTGCAAGCATCGGAGTGGTGCAGAACAAGCCCAGGGCCAGGCAGGGCGCGAGGATGAGCACTGGTGGGAGAGTTCCTCGTCGCTTCCTAGCTCCAAGAACACTTCCTTCAGATACCAAAAGGCCTTTTCACACTCTCATCCATAAGTATCCCTTTGAAAAAGTTCCAGAATCAGAATTGCCCAGTAGCTGGGATATGGATCGTTCTGACCATGCAGGAAAAGGGAGCTCCAAAGCTGAAGAGAAGTGGGGTAACAACTCCAAAAGCTGGGATTCACCCTCTGACAGGATGATGAACCGCATTGAGCAGAATTCAGAGCTTGTCCGCACCCTCATTGGTAGAGTTGATGAGTTAATGGAGCTTGCCGAGAAGCTCATTAGAGGGGCGCCACCACCATCACCGCCAAGGGAGTAATTCACCATGGGTAACAACACACTCCCAGCTTGTTTCAAGCTTGGGGGGGGGGTGTTTTCAGTATCACCATCTTTATCTTTATCTTTATCTTTATATTTTTGCTTAGTACCATGAGTAGAGAAGTTATCATATGAGATAGTTTGCAATGTGGAGTATCACTCCTTAGTTGGTTATCGTTGTATCCGTTGGTGTGAGGTTTATTGTGATGGAATATTAATGAGAAGCTTTATCTTTACTTTCTGCACACTTTATTTTAGCCAGCAAGTCCTTTGTCATATGCTGATCTTGTTACATTAGTATTGGCATCACTTTGGGTGCAGCAAGTAAATTTAGTTGGTTGTGGCAAACTTAGACTGGTCAGTAGTATCAATACTTTTTACACTTAAGTAGAAAAGAGGGAACTGGTTGCAATAACATTATCCCTATTGTTTTCCTCTTTGTTGGCCAATGAGTTTATTATTCTTGAATTAAAGTGTTTTGTGCCCACAAAGTAGATAGCATGGTTGTTCTATTAGATCTATAAGTGTTTGTCTCTCTCAATTCTTGTGCTTGCTACTAAACCTTGCTAGCCTAAAACCTTGTACTGAGAGGAGATACTTCTCGTGCATCCAAAACCCTGAACCAAAGCACTCCATTCGTGTCCACCATAACTACCTATCATGTAGTGTTCGCACTACTCCAAGTACATTTTCTCGTGTGCTACCTTTAACTATTCAAAACTATTATTATATCCCTTTTTGTGTCACTGTTCACCAAGCTCATAAGGACGTGGTAGCAGATGTGTCATCTTCCATGCTAACTGATTTACAAGGATTGGCAGCTTCATCTGCTTCTCCACCTTTTATTTTGCATTAAAAGAGCTGGTTAGTCCACCCTATAAATAAATAAATAAATAAATAGACACTCCTCCACGGTGATTGTTGGTCGGCAACCGAGGATTCGGTCAAGCCATGGTTTGTGGAAAGAAATGGTTGGGAGGAGTGTCATCAATAAGTGCTTGTTACAAGTGCAGTTCTATAAACTCTCGGAACCGCTCTAAAAGTTAATTAGTATGGAAGATGACAAGGATTCTACCACTGATTTGTTGACCAATAGCATACACCTCTCAAAGCAATATTTTTACACTCTCTATGCCTTCGGGAACTAAAAAGCTCTAGCACACGTTTTAATCCCTGCTTCCCTCTGCGAAGGGCCTATCATTTATTTATTGTTGAGTCAGTAAACCTATTCCCTCTATCCCGAGCAAGCACTCGAATTGTTATAGATACAATCATTTATAGTTCATAATATTTCCTATCATGTTTTGTCTACTTTGCTTGAGCACATGAAGTTTTATCTTTGAGAATATGACTTTGACAGTTTTCTTTGGAATGTGAAAGGAACAGTGATGATTGAGCAACTCTATTTCTGCAATATAGCTCTAGTATAAAGACTCTTCTTGAAAGATAAGTTAGAATGTTGATTGTTCTCTGACCAAGAACACAGTTTGCCACATCCAATTGGTTTGCTTAATGTACCTTTATTTGTGGTTGTTCCATTACTTGTTCCAAGTTAAGTAGAATGTGTAGAGACTGCTGTTTAAAATGACTTGTTTAGCTGAGTAAATACTGATGCTTCTTGTCCGTATTCTTTATTATCGACACTTCACTCCATAAACATGTGGACTTGTTTACTGAGCTCAGTTTTCGCTTGGGGACAAGCGAGTCTAAGCTTGGGGGGAGTTGATACGTCCATTTTGCATCACTATTTTATATCATAATTTGTCATTATCTATCCTTATATTTCATATTAATACATGATACTTATGTTATTTTGCCTTATTTTGCATGTTTGATGATTATTGGGAATTATCCTTCCGGAGTCAGGTTTCTGCTGGAAAAAGCGTCGTCAAGTCAACATATCAGCGGAACTCCAAAAATCACGAAACCAATTCTGGGGTCTTATAATGTCAGATGCCGGAGGCAGCCAAAAGGAGGCAGCCAGGTGGGCCAGGTGGGCCCCACGCCACACCTGGGCGCGGCTGGCCTGTGGGCCGCGCCCAGCTATGGCGTGGCCACCTGGGTCCACCCCCCAGGTTGCCTCTTCGCGTATATCTGCCTCCCGAAAACCTAAGCACGGGGGGTACGTCCACGAAATATTCCGCCGCCTCCACGGGACGGAAACCACCGAGAGAGAAAGAGCTCTCTGGCAGGGAGATCCTGCCGGGGAAATTCCCTCCCGGAGAGGGGAAATCATCGCCATCGTCATCGTCATCACGCTGGACTTCATCGGGATCATCATCACCACCATCCACTGCGCCATCACCATCATCTCCACCGACTCCACATCCATCTTGCTGTAACATCTAGGGCTGTACCTTGTCTAGTTCATTGGGGAGACTCTCCCGGTGTTGATTACTCCTTGTTATTGATGCTATTGAGTTTGTTTGGTGGATTAGTGTTCATGTCCAGATTGTTATTCATTGCCATATCATCTCTGATCATGATCCATATGATGTCTTGTGAGTAGTTTGTAGTTCTTGAGGACATGGGGAAGTCATGTTGTTAGTAGTGAAATAATGCTGCGTTAATATTTAATGGTTTGATATTTAAGTTGTGGTGTCATTCTTCTAGTGGTGTCATGTGAACGTCGACTACATGACACTTCACCTTTATGGGCCTAGGGGAATGCATCGTGTACCTAGCTTGCTAGTTGAGGGGTTGCCGGAGTGACAGAAACCTGAACCCCCGTTAGTAAGATAGTGCACGAGGGAGCGTAGGGTCTCAGAGTTTAAAGCTGTGGTTAGATTTATCTTAATTACTTTTCTGCATTCGCGGATGCTTGCAGGGGGTATAATCACAAGTGCGTATTAGTCCTAGGAAGGGCGGTGCGTTAGCATAGATTCACCCACACAACACTTATCAAAACAATGAAGATTAACCAGTTGCACGAAGCGAAAGCACTTGACGAAATTCCCATGTGTCCTCAGGAACATTTGTCTCTTATAAGTAACACACTCGGCTTGTCCTTTGCACTCAAAAGGATTGGGCCACTCGCTGCATTTGTTGCCGCGCTCGTTTATTTACTTGCACTGTTTTTACCTGCTGTTTCGAATACTACTGAAAACCTGTCTGCTAGCTTTTACAGTGAATTCTTGATCAAAACTACTTGCCAGCACCTTCTGCTCCTCGTTGGGTTCGACACTCTTATTTATCGAAAGTACTGCGATACACCCCCTATACTTGTGGGTCATCAGCACATAGGGCGCGAAAGCAATGAAGAAGCAGATAAGTTAGCCAACATTGGTGCGACCAAAGCACCAGTGCCACCTGGTGTCTTCTTCGAGCGCATAGAGCACAGATCAATCAAAAAGAAGCGGGCAACTCCTGCACCAGCCGCACCAGCCAAGAGCAAAACACCTAGCACAGAGGACCCACCAGTTGAGGTACTCCTCATCGAGCCAACTTGGATTCAACCCTTCCTCGCATACATACTCCGCGGCGAGGTACCCGAAGACTTCACAGAGTCAAGACGCGTCACTCGACGATCTAAAGCATATACTGTCATCAACGATGAACTTTACTAGCATTTGAAGATTGCCAAGCCATCCTTCGTGATATTCATGCAGGTACCTGCGGGCATCACGCCAGCAGTCGATCACTCGTAGCCAAAGCCTTTCGCGCAGGCTTCTACTGGCCCACAGCACTCAAAGACGCGGAGGACATAGTCAAAAGGTGCATCGGCTGCCAAAAATTCGCCACAAAACCGCACGCACCCGCATCGGCGTTGAAGACAATACCATTGGCCTGGCCTTTCGCCCAGTGGGGGCTCGATATGGTTGGGCCACTCAAAAAATCCTCCCATGGAGGGCATACTCACCTTCTGGTGGCGGTCGACAAGTTCACCAAGTGGATTGAAGCAGTACCCATCACAAGTTCGACTGCCGCTACAGTAGTCAATTTCATAAAATCCATTATATACCGCTTTGGTGTGACAAATAGCATCATCACTGACAACGGTACGAACTTCACGGCTGAAGAGTTCAAATCCTTCTGCAAAGAGCAAGATACCACGCTCAATTATGCATCTGTGGCGCACCCGCAATCAAACGGGCAAGTCAAAAAGGCCAATGGGCTCGTGACAAGTGGAATCAAGAAGCGCCTCCTGGTGCCACTCAAAAGGGCTGCGGGTGCTTGGGTAGAAGAGCTCCCGTCTGTGCTATGGAGCCTACGCACAACACCCAACGCCTCAACGCAATTCACTCCATTCTTCATGGTCTACGGCGCAGAGACAATTCTGCCATCAGATGTAAGGTTCAATGCACCAAAAGTCGAAGCATACAATGAAGAAGATGCAGACGAGGCACTCGAAGAAGCAGTCGACTTGCTAGAAGAAGCACATAACACGGCGCTCGCACGCACAGCTGTTTATCAGCAGGACCTCCGCAACTACCACAGCCGTCGACTGCGTACCAGATCCTTCGAAGTTGGCGACCTGGTACTTCGACTGAAGCAAAAGAAGGTGCACAAACTCGCTTCTCCATGGGAAGGACCCTTCATCATCACCGAGGTTATTGGTGGTGGAGCATACAGACTGAAGCACGCGAAGACAAGAGAACTCTCGCATAATCCTTGGAACGTTGCGCAGCTGCGCCGTTTCTATGCTTAGATTGCTCAGTCGCACAATGTAATAGGCACATATGTCGGATAGCTGCATGTTTCAGATGCGCTCTTTTCCTTACCAGGGTACCTAAGGGGAGTGGAAGGTTTTTAATGAGGCGGCCTGGAGCTTAATATTCAAAATGGAATATAATTCATGATTCCCCATATTTCTCTCTGCTTACTACTCGCATAACTTGGTCTCGCAAAATTAGCATCACCCGAGCACTCGGGGGCTGCGCTATCACAAAAAGCATGTGTTTTGCTCTTGTTCACAACATAATACACCAGCCGCACTCGAATACTCGGGGGCTGGGTCATAAAAATCATACATAAACACAAAAGTTGCTCAACTCACTTAATTATTTGGGAGTTGAGCCTAGAAGCATCAAGTGAAGCTCCAAGTACTGCAAAAATTCATAACCGCACACGAATAGTCGGGGATTGTGCAGCTTGTGTTTGATCCTTTAATGTATTTCTATCAAGTTCACTCAAAATGCACGGGGGCTGGACAGTCCTAATTTTACTGCACGTTGCTTCATACACCCCGCTCAACAGGCTCGGGGGCTGCATACATGTAAACAAATAATGTACAATAATAACAAGTGTTGCGTTTTACACTTTGGAGTCACACCAAATACACATAACCTACTCAACGGGTTCTTCCTTGGGCTCGGTCCATTTTTCTTCCTCCTTCAGCACACGATGGATAAGGACAAGTGCGTCCATTCGTGTCTCTTGGTAGTGCTCCTCCATCGGCACAGGACCACCACCTGGTAAGGGTGCGGGTCCCATCGCAATCCTTTTCAAATCAAGGTGCGGAAGGTGCGATCGCACAAAGGCAAGAGCAACTTTAGCCCCGCTAATCAGTTGCTCACGAACAAACTTCTTGATCGCCTTGCCTTTTCGAAATTTCTTCAGCAAAGCCACAAGGCCCTGTGGTTGCTCATTCAAAGGAAACAAAGCTTCGTGGACTCGAAATAAAGCCAACCTGCAAGTCTCCAGTCGAATGGCTGTGCGCCAAGCCCAGTCCAGAAGTCGTACCAAAATGGCGCTCTTCGCCCTGTCTGACCAGAAGGGGTGGGCGGAGTACTCACTGCTACTCGCATGACCATCGAGTCGATCCTGGATTCGTGCCTCCTCCTTTATTGGGTCAGAGCAAACACCTGCGCAAAAGCAAAGGGCTCATCATCGCCCAGTCGAGTCACCTTGCAAAGAATAGGTCTCGATGATCTAAAAGTGTCTTACATTCGAGTTGCAGATTTACTCTCTCCAACTCCTCAAGCAAAAAGGCTTCTCGCTCTGTAGTTGGGGATGTCCTCGACTGCAGCTCAGCATACGCATCTTGTGTTTCCTTCAGCTCGCGAGTAACTTCGGAAAGCATTTGACGAAGAAAGTCCATAATTTTCTGGTCATTAACGCTTCGTGACTTCGAAGAACCACCCACGACAGGGCCAGTCGATGGTTTAGAAGCCCGGTTCTACAGTCAGAATAATTCAAAGCATAAGGAAGCATAAAAGAGCTCAAACAAAAGGCTCGGGGGCTGCGCCTCCCGATCACTGAAGTTCATGTTTCATAACAACACAGATACGATGTCTGATAATTTACATATAGCAAAAGCAAAGTGACGCAATTCCTAGACCTAGTCAAACAAAGGGGTCACTAGCTAGGTTGTCGACTTCTTGGAGGAAGTCTTCTTCGCCTGGACCTTGGCTGCCCTTTCTTCAACAGTTGTTACCAGCTGTTGGGCGTATGTTTTGGCGGCTTCCATCCAAGTGCCGAGCCCGACGGTTTTGCCATCAGGACCCCGTGGAAACTTCTTTATGGCTGCGTCAAAATCTGCCTCGACTCCGTGCGTGAGCAACATGAGAAAAGTAGTCTGAGCACCACTTACCATTTGCTCACGACAGAAGTCCGCGACGGCAGTCCTTCAGGCTTGAATAGCTCAACTAGTTCTGCAAAGGAGGATGGTAGCTCCTCGCCAGGGAAGAAGCTACCATGGAGGGCGCCCAGGGCACTCGCCGCTTGCGTTAGCATCTCCCCTGCTTTGCTACTGGTAGCCTCCGAGACAGTCACACTTTCATCAAGTGAGGTGCCAAGGCTCTGCTTGCCAGTAGCAGTCGGGCCATCCATCACACCTAGCATATGGGAAAAATAATCAGCACCATATATCAGAAACCTCAAACATCTAGGGAACAGAGCAAAAAATTCTTACCAGTTAAGCTGGTGCTGGCGGCAGAGAGTCGACCAATCGCCGACTCCTCCCTAACTTCGGCTGCTTTCAGCCTCTTCTCCAGATCAGCCACTCGACGGGTGACGTTGTTCAAAATTTTTGCCGCTTCGGTGGCGGCTTCTGCAAAAACAGACGCACATGATTAGTAAGCTGCAAGAGAAATCACCCTCAACAAGTGGTGATAGCATAAAAAGATACGCACTCTTTGCAACTTCGAGTTGCTGCTGCAGGGTGGCGGCTTCAGTCTCCTTGTGCACATACTGGGCACCACCCTTCAGTAACTCTCACACAAACGCCTAAGTACACGACATGGGCAAATTCACAACTCAATAACTGAGTATAGGCACAAATTTGGCATTTGACGAGGAATAAAACTATGGCAAGCGCAAACTTACGTGTTCCAAGAAGGAAGAGGTCGACGCAGGGACACCTGCAGCCGCAGCTCCATTCTCAGTTGCTGCAACCTCCGGCTGGGGTGGCGTAGCTGTGGCTGTAGCGGCAGGAGTCGCTGGGGTAGGCGGCTGCTGTGGTGGCAGCGTCCGTGCAGTGGACGCTGCACTGCTCTTTTCCGCTGTAGGTGGCGGAGGCATATCCTCATCCGAGGAAACACTGTTTCACACATTATAAGTAAACAAGGTGCTGATTATTCATAACATTACAAAGCATATGCACATGTTACTTACTCTTCAGTAAGGTCGCACAATTGACCAAGTGCAAGCACACCCACGCTCGGGCGCGATTTCTTCGGTGGTCGAGGAGGAAGCGAGCGAATCGGGGGAACCTCGAGTGGCGCCGTCATCGACTCCGTCCTGTCTTCCTCCTTCTCCTCCGAGTCAGCGGTGTCTTCCTCGTCGCGTGACCGCTTCTACTTGCCCTGCACCTCAGCATTGCCCTCATCGGCTTCTGGCGTGTGTGCGGTGGCGAGTGAAGCCACCTCATCATCAGAATCTGCCTCGAGTGACTCATTGTTTGGCACTGGGCCGCTCTCTGGCATGGGAGGCATTGACTCAAACATTTTGTGTCCCTGCACACATAAACAAAGGATTCAACATCACACATGCATAACATATCAACTGAGATGTAGTATCAACTATTACCTCTGGCAGAGGGTTGCTGGTCTCATAAGGAGGCACAGGCAAGTTCATCTCGCAGGGATCTTCATCAGTAAGCTTGGTAAGGCTCCTTACCAACTTCTCCGCTTCCGCATCAGATAGCTCCACTGTGCGTGAGCGGGTTGGATCAGAAGCCCCACCATATGCCCACAAAGCATGCACTCGGGCTCGGAGAGGCTGCACTCGCCTCTTGGCCATAATGGCTAGCAGATGGATCCCTGTGACCTCTCGACCTGCAGTGGTCGAAGCTTCAGCACCTTCTCCATCAGAATGTCAGCCTCTTCGGCTTCGACTCCGGTCGGCTGGGCAATCCATGATTGCCTCTTCTTCACCAGGGCGTCTGCGTCAAAGGAAGGCAACCCGAAGGTTTGGTCGCCAATGGTCACATCCTTGATGTAGAACCACTTCTGGCGCCATCCTTGCACAGACTCCAGGAAGTTGATCTTGAAGTACTCGACATCAGGTCGAGCCTGTACTCCAAAACCACCAGGTCCCTTGGTGCTGTGCTGGCGCTTGACGTTGAAGATTCGGCGGAACAGACCAAAGTGGGGTGCCATGCCCAAGAAGCACTCGCAAAGGACGAAATAACACGCAATGTGCAAAAGCCCATTGGGCGTAAAATCGTGCAATTGCACTCCATACACATGCATCAGTGCACGAAGAAAGTTGTGAACAGGGAAGGAGAATCCCCTGTTCACAAAATCAACAAAGCAGACCCGCTCATTGGGGCCTGGGCGCGGGATTACCTCGGCACCGGGGAGGCGAACTTGAGAAGTGTCCTCAGGGATCAACCCGTCGTTCCGCAGGCCGGCGAGCATCCTCTTGCTGCAGGTGGATTTGGTCCACGCGCCCTTCTCCCTCTTCAAACCAGTGGCAGCGGCTCTCGCGGCGCTGTCCGTCGATGCAGCACTCCTGCCCCTTCGGGTGGTAGGCTTCGTCATTGCGGTGGTGGTTGCACAAGCTTTACTCTGAGGCAATGGCGATGCGAGAGGAGGAAGAAGAAGTAGCGGCGGCGGAGAGCAAATGGAAAGTAAAAAATGCTATTTACGCCGCCGCCCCCTTTTTAACCTCAAAAGCAAAAGAATCCGCACCGTCGATGCGAGATCGTGGGCACATAAGCAAATCTAACCGTACACGTGGCAGCCACGGAGGGCAACCGTCGCCGGCCACTCCGCCCACTACGCACGGGAATCTAGGAACTACCATCATGGCTCCGGAGAAATCGTGCCTGAACGGTCAAATCCAGTCCAAACGGCTGTACAATGGGCCAACAAGACGTGTCACGTCCCATCTCTCGCAGCATAGCGCACGCCACCGCGTGTCTGGTGGCGCAGTCGCCATAAAACGTCATCCCTGACGTCATTGCAGCAAATTTGTTCAGAAAAGATGTCGGGTTCGCCCAAATCGTATTAATCACTCGATTGGTTGTCGAGTGTATGTTTACTCGACTGTCTCTACATATTACTCCCATCGGGAGCATATCAAAAATTTCTTCGACTAAAGATGATCATGACTGGGTGATTCTGAGATTATCCTCCATTACAAGTAATAAAACACAATCTCGGGGGCTACTCCCATCGGGAGCGCTGACGCGCACCCGATAGAATTATGGCAAAAGATTTTTCTTCGACTAACAAATGTAGAGAAGGATGGTTTTGAGATTATCCTTCATTGCAATCAATAAAGTACAATCTCGGGGGCTACTCCCATCGGGAGCGCTGTCGCGCACCCGATAAAATAGTGTCAAAGTGTCAGTCGACGAATATATCGACTGTGTTCATATGTAAAACCATACTCGAAACATTTCCGAGTTGCGTCCGTCGCAAATATCTCGGATGCTGCACGCATAGTGCAAAGGTAAGACCCGCCGAACTTTCGGGCTGGGCTAAGGACCGTTCCAGCAACGTCAATCATTAAACTTTCCATGTCAGCAGACATGATGAAAAATCCCGACGGACGCGTTGGGTAAAATTCAAAGTTATGCTGCAGATCGACTCAGTAAGACCTCAGCGGCCTAGTCGAATCTGACCAATTTGTTCCAGATTCGAGTCCGGGGACTCGAGTTTGATTGAAAGCTAGCAAGGTGTTACCCAAATGTGTAGTTAACCAGTCCCGATCCGTCGAGTGAACTGTGCCTGCTAAGCTATTATCCCTTGATCATCATAAGCAAAACCACAGTCGATGAAATACTCGACATAGCCAACATGTGCTATTCATACAGGAATTCCAATTATAATGATAAGCATACGACGTGCACTTACGAATGAGTCCATGCCCGATTCTTCGAGTCAGACAAGTACTCGGGGGCTACTGATAAGGATATACATCTCGGGTACCCTACCGTGAGGGTACCTGGTGCACGTGATGACTAGAAGCCCAACTAGCGAAGATACGACTCGAAGCCCAAGACGAGAGGCCCAACAAGATGGAGTAACTTCCAAGTTTAGGCATAGACATAGTCAGTTTATACTTTCCTTATGTGTAAACTAGGTCGGTTACAAACTCTCGAGACCCAGCCTATTTAAGGGCTGGGAGGGGTGCCGAACTAGGACCAAGCCATACTCGAACCACCAAAGCTCTTGCGAGATCATCATATCGCCGGAGCTCCCCTGTAATCGCATAATCCACAATCAATATCAGACAAGCAGGAAGTAGGGTCTTTACCTCCACCCGAGGGGCCTGAACCTGGGTAAATCTTTCCCTCTGCTTGTCAGCCGACGAAACTACCAGTACTACCACGTTCTCTCCCCATAATCTCAACCCTAGGTCCTTAACCATGGGATTTGATGAGGGTATGCCTCGTCACTCAAGCTGCAAGTTTAGGATTTTGTGGTCGTCTGCTGTCGCGTGCGTGCGTTGAGTTGAGTCAACTTTTTTTTTTGAAAGTAATGCGGTAGGGAAAGCCTCTACATCGGTTTTTTTCTTGAAATAATAAGAATCCAAAGGTCCGTGAGGACATGAACCTGGGTGACTGGGTTGTACATCCACTTCTCTAACCAAGTGAGCTGGACTCACTTCTTGAGTTGAGTCAACTAGGTGTGTGTGTTTGGTCAATTGGATTGGGGGTCACGTGCGTGAGTTGAATTTTGCTTTTTTTGGCTTTTCTATTCTAGACTAAGGGTAAGAATGGAAATTTTGAATATACTGATAGGAAAACGGAGACTACGTGACGATGAACTAACAACGATGGCATATGAGCAGTAAAATTTGTTGTGTTTGGTATATAAGCACTCATCCTTTGTTGGATGGCAAATGAGCCATTGTCGCGTTTGTCAGTGGTACAGAGGCAATTTTCTCTTTTAAAATCACATGAACTATGTTTTCTAGCAATATCGAAAGAACAATCGATACATTAGCATGCTTTCCATAAAAATGACGAGCAAGGGACCTTATCATACAAATTCAATAAAAGATTTGGCACAAGTGGATCAATATTATAAAGTAACATGATAAAGTCACTTATCGCGCTACAAAAGCTTTCAGCGAAAGCTACATTTCAGATGTCTCCCAGTCTCATTGTTCCTCATGTAGATTGCATATGAAATTGCTTTTTAGACATAGATAGTGCATCTCCCATTGTATGTGTATGTGTGTGAGAGAGATAGTATATATGGTATGATGAAGCAACATGTTTATTACGATACCGACAAGCAATGGTTGAAGTCTTTGATGCCTCGTGATAATGAGATTTACATGGTTCCTCAGAATAGTAAATGCGACTCAATTGTAGTGAAATTGCTTTTTAAACATAGATAGTGCATCTCCCATTGAAAAGCCCCCCCGCTCGTCCGAACGTGTGTGGGCATGTCTTTCCGAGGAAGGAAGCTACCTAAGAATATTTTGTTTGGAAATTCTTCTTCCCTCGAGCGATGTTCGATTACAACACAAATTCGTTCTTTTGCGCAAATCACACTTTTATTTGTTTGGGGAGATGTTCACACGCGTATGTACCAATTCGTCCGAACAACACTATACAAATTACAAGTCCAAAATGCAGAGCCTTTGCACCGAAGATTTGAGATAAACAAGTTTGTGTCTGGACGAAAGATGGTTGAAGCTGCAATGTGATAGTGAGATGAAAACGATCCGGAGAAGTTCCTAAGATATAATACTTTGGGAGATATAAGAGAGAGAGATGAATTAAAAAACAGGCTCATGAGATGTTGAATTTTGCTACTTGTATATCTGAGTGTTGCCACAACATATTCTAGGTGGGGGTGTGCACATGGATTGAATTGTTTTGCGAAACTGATGCCAAGCATCATGTACTGAACCTGGATATGTTTTGTATTGTTTGTGCTGGATGCATACCCTCTCTCGGGGTATGATCGTATTTTAGGCGCTCGACTAATCTGGATGAATCCGATCTACTGATAAAATCAACACAACCTCCCATGTACGAGTTGTACAATTATGTCTCAATCTAGTAAAACAAACCAATGTGTTCCCATGCTTTTCAATCTAGATATATATATATATATATTATTTTTAAATGACAAAGAATATGTTTTGTGGTACAATTGAAAGAATAATCAATACATTGACATTTTTCCGTAAAGATGCGATAACATACTATTAACATGCATACAAATACTAAGTATAAATTTCTAGTGATGCAGGAGAACATGAAAAAGTTGCTACGCTCGTATCCTCGAGCCACGTACTGCTCTCACCGATTCATCAAAAGCAAACTTCTTCGGCGAAGCATGGTTGCTCACTTCATTATACCAAAGATAAGTTCCAGCAGGGAACTTCATCGTACAAGTTTAAGAAGGATCTGGCACAACCAGATCAATATAAAGTAACATGATCAAGTCATTTATCCCGCTGCAGAATTTATACGTGTAATCCACATTTCAGATGCCTCCCATTCTCATTGTTCTTCATGTAGACTGGTCACATGAAACCTTGCCTACAATATACATATAGTCCTAAACATCGATAGTGCATCTTTTTTTGCGTGCGAGTGTATGTTTGTGAGGGAGATACAATATATATAGTCCAAGATGACAAATCTACATGTTTTATTGCGGAAGGTGCCAACAAACAATGGTTGAAGTCTTTGAAGCCAGTGATAATGAGATGAACATGGTCCTCGGGATAGTAGATGCTACTATAATTGTAGCAAGAGTTTCCAAGGATAGTTTTAGAGATATAGGATAAAACCTTGGATGTAATATGTGTTGACACGGAATAATCTCAGTACACTGGATTCAATATTTAATTCCAGGGCTTCGTTTTCTCGTTGAAAAAAAAAACATAGGCTACCATGTTAGGGCCTCTTTCGATTGCAGAATTGAAAACCACAGGAATACAAAACATAGGAATTTTATAAGTTTGCATGTGTAAAACAGAGAATTCTAAAACAGAGGGAAACTGTAGTAATAGTCGTTTGGATAATACGTAGGAAAAACATAGGAAACGTGCCTCGATCCTACACACTTGAGTATAAATGAGGTTGGAGTGGATGTTCAAATTCCTATGAAATTGAGGCATAGGAATTCAATCCATAGCAATTTTGATAGACCATTTCTTTGATCCAAACACAATCCATAGAAAAAAAATACAAAGGATTGAAATCCTACAATTTTTTAATGAAAACTAGCAAAATGTGCCCGTGCGTTGCTACGGGTTGATTTTATTTTTGACACGGCGTGTTTTCATATAACAGTTGCTGAGTAGAATATTTGACTCCAAAATCGATCAACCCGCATAACTCTACCCTTAGTTTGTTTTCTCCCTTTTTTTAGGGCGGCAACTTTTCTCCTTATAGCAAGTCGAACTGAAACGGCAAATTTAATCTATATTTCCACTTGGAGAGCTCTCTGACAAAATGTCATTTCGATTTATACCGACATTCCGATGGACTCTCTAATTCTCACACACTATATTTCTCGTAGTTATCGTTGCACCATGCGACCCAAACAAAAAATCGAGATATCTTCAACGGCTCATTTGGTTGTGGTGAAGAACCCACATAAGAATCAGCAAAATCAGCCTATATTTTGTCTGTAGCCAACAAACAACACCATATCAGAAAAATAATGAAAATAAAATCTCGCTCCTATCTGCTCTCTCTGATGCAGCAAATACAGTCAAGCAAAAGAGATCTTGCAACTTAGCTCAACCATCTCTGAACTCAATAATAGAACTAAACGAACGGTGTGCTCTGAACAAAATAGCATCTCTTCGCTCTCAAATGTCCGCTCTCAATCTCTCCGCTCCGGCTCTCTTTTACAAACAAGCAGTACCACTGTACCAGAGTACCAAGTTTTCTCAATCCTCCCACACGAAAGCAGAGCTGCGGCATGGAACAGCACCAATCAAACATAACCATCGCCGGACCTCCTCTCCGCTGAGCTGGTCAACCACTCCCTCCAGATGCAGTGGCGGTACAGCAGAGGGTGGCTGGGCGAGGACATAGGAACGCACGGACAACGGTGGCTGCGGAGCGGCGCATCAGGGGAATCGATCTCCTTCACCGTGAACTGCTGGACTACTGGTCATCCCGGCTCTCATTCGGCGGGGGCAAACCAAGGACCCTCCCGTACTCCTGACCAACACCGCTGGCCGGCAGCTAAGAACCAGACATATCAGGTGTGAGAAGAAGCTGGGTAGGGTGGAGGCGGAGGTTGGGCAGATGAATGCGGTGGCAGGGAGGTCCGGGGTCACTTATCCCGTTGATTCTCAAGCTGTGGAGGTCCCCTGTCTCTCGCCGCCGGTCCTTGGCTCCGTTGGCCCAGGCTGATTGTGGAGAGGAACTCCTTCAGATGAATCGTTTCCGATGACAAGCGGTGGTGACAATGATAGGGTAGGATGACTAACGGCGACCTGGCGTCTCCATAGATGCGTGTGGCTGGTCGGATTCGGCTCTTGTCGGCCGTTTCTCCCTGGCGGCGAAGCTGGCCCGTACTCGACCCTGACAGGGCGGTCGAAGGGGGGTGTGCGTCCGGAGACGACGACCGTATGGCTGAAGTTTGACCGAGAAAAAAAAATCAAACCGGTACATGACTTATGGGTGGCAGTAATGGGTAAATATGTGATTTGGTGGGAGGGTAAAATCGGCAAAAAAATGACGTACCACAAGAAACCTTAATGATTTTATTATTACTAGGAAATGTGTCCGTGCGTTGCAACGGGAGAAAAAACTACAAACCAATAACACAGTATGCATTAACACAGTAAGAATGATTTAAACGTTACAAAACACTGACAGCCTAAAGCGACGTGCTTGGACAACAAAATTTTGAGAACCAATCACGTCGAGCTAGACATCATAGCGGGTGTGGTACTCACTCCATTCCCATTTATAAGGCGCACATATACAGAACACAGCAAATAATCTAGACATATATAAAACAACGTATTCTAGTTAGTTTGTAATTCCAAAAATTAATAGTTCACACTCTAGAATGTTTAGCACATGTAAGCCTATAACTTCAGACCAGAGTCTCAAAATCAGTTGACTTATGCACTTGGCAACATATGCCAAATAATTGATTCTGTGATACGAAGTACAGTTTAATCATAGACTAATGGCTGTGGTGTCAAGTCTAGTTCAGAACAGACGCACACATATAGTAGCCAGAAAATACATAAACATCAAGGAAATCATCAACGCTGTGTGAATAAATTAGATTGCACCAAGAAGATAAATAAATCTCGTTACCTTAGTGGAGCACTGGTGTAGCGCCGACGAAAGTAAGATAAGAGCGAGACGGTATGACGGCAACAATGACTACCACTGGTGGAACGGCGAGATGGTGCGAACTTCTAGCACGGCTAACTGCTGGAACGGCGAGACGGTTCAGACGTCTAGCACGGACGGAACGACAATGAGATTCAAGCGCACCGGGCTTGGCGACGGCGTGCTGGCTGCTCTGTTTGCTCTCCTCGTGCAAGCGCCTGCCGCTGGCGCTTACGGGCCATGCAGACGCGGATAGCCTGGATCTTGGCGTTCGCGGCGTCGCGGAGGAGCTAAAGGGCGACCAGGCAGCCATCGTTGTGGGCGCAAGACGGGACGGCGTCGAGGTAAACGCGGCGGCGCAGAGAAGCAGATTATCTCGTCTAGCACACCCGCTCATCCCCGGGCTCCTCTGTGGCATGGACTGCCATGTGAGGGTGCTCCGGTTGGTTCGACGCCTAGCTCTAGCTCGCCGAAAGACGGAGTGGATGGGCCACGACGGAATCGGCAGACTCGAACTATCCATTGTCATCCTTGTTCTCCTTCCTAATGAGCTCAGCCTCGTTCATGTTGCCGACCAGAAAAGAAATCTTCGAAATTCCTGGTTTGGGGATAGAGGAGGCGCGGTGTCGTCTCGATCTTGTTGATATATAAAGAGAACAACCGAACCCTAGCAAAGGTCTGAAACATCCTTCGATACGGGTTAGTGTGAGCGTGGTCGAGTTCGTGTCGGAGGAGATCGCATACTTCCATTGGAGCGTGCTCGAGTTCGTGTGAGAAGACTGAAGACCTCGTGCTGGGATCGAGCCGGACGTGGGCTCTTTTTCTTTTCTTGAGAGAGCAAGGTACGTGGGCTGATTTCAAAAAAAAAGGTACGTGGGCTTTTTGACGTGGGCTCTTTTTCTTTTCTTGAGACAGCAAGTTACGTGGGATTTTTGACGTGGGCTCTTTTTCTTTTCTTGAGACAGCAAGGTACGAGGGCTTTTGTTTCAAGGCTGTGCGTCCAGCCCAAGAGTTGGCTTGCCAGGCAGCGTGGTAATTTGACAAGAAGTTTTGTTTTGAAGTTACGGTGGAACTGTCGTCAACTCAAAACACATGCGGTCGATCTACATCATCTTGCTTCCAGGCACCATGGCGAAGGTGCAGCAGTATGGATCCTCGCACACACCAGCGTCCAGTGAGCAGACCATAGGAACCTCTCCTTGCCGTATGCGATGCACCACACCCGGTGAAGTTGAGATGGAAATCTTCATCATGGACTGGTTCATCACCGGTGGATCTTCAGCCGGATTGGTCGGCGTCTCTCCACACATCTTGTACGACGGCCGGCCGCGAACGACCTGGACAGCAGCCCGAGTTAAGCTCAACGGCAAGAAGCCTCCTCTGCACATGTACGACTGTACCAAACTTGCCCCCAATGTTGAGATCGCGGACGGAGAGCTAGGACGAGGAATAGCATAGCGCAGGAGAAGCAGCGCGGCTGATTCCGCCGGTGGAGAGACGTCTCGATCTGAAGGTAAGCGAGTGGTGAATCGCAGAGACGGCGGCATCGGGCGAGTGAGGAATCGCAGAGGCGATGGGGGCTGGTGCTTCAGGGCCGGGGTTGCCTCTGGCCCTCCTCGTTGCCTAACTGGCCATGGAGATGCGTTTTTTTTTTTTTTGAAAAGGTACTGCGTTCATATGAAGGAGATGCGTTGGTTTGGCGTTAAGTCTTTTTTGTTTTGTTTTGGATTGGGCGTTAAGTCTTGGGGAACGGGAGGCAATCCGGACGGAACGGATAGAGCAGCAAAAATAATCTGAAACATTTTTTCTGACTTACGGGTGGCATAGGTGTGTAATATGTGATTTGGTGGGAGGGTAAAATCGGAAAGAAAAATGACGTAGCACAAGAAACTTTAATGCTTTTATTAATTACTAGGAAAAATGCCCGTGCGTTGCAACGGAAGATTAAAAATCTATTTCGTCGAGACATTGGGGGTAAGAAGATGCTCCTTTTGATAAGGCTGTGCCTCCTTCATGATGGTAATAATAATCACAATGCATGTAGACCTGGTCAATTCGAATAGGGTGGTGAGCTTGTGCACCTTATGGTGGGGTGAGCTCGTGCACCTTATGGCGCACGAGTCCCTCCCCGCACATGTTCCATACACCGTTTCCGGAACTTTATATTCAACAAAAACGTATTAGATGTATATATCAATAATGGACGTTGTGAAAACACCACTATCCTAGAATCTTAGTTATGTTCATACAGAAAAATGGCAGTCCGATAATTTATTAGTAGGCAATACATTTTCAGCTATAGAAATTTCATGATTCCTATAAAAAAAGAAGTAAAATTAAATCCTGAACATTTTTATCCATTCTAATAATTGTGAATTTTACATCCTTAAATCAGCCACGAAAATAGTGCTAATCCAATATACAAACTTTACATTTTCCAAATTGAAGTTGTGCAAGATTGGAAGCATTTGCTGTCCTTTGGCGAATCAAAGACACAGAAGTTCAACTCATTTTCTAAATCCACGACATGGATCATTGCATCCATTGGTTGGTATCCCTTATTGTAGCTTTGCAAAAAGGATGTAAAAGGTAAAACGGATGATGATATGTACATTGAAATTAACAAAATGGGATCTCTCCATTTACCTAAAAAAATACTCTACAAGAGAAACACTACAGAGTCACACAGGTGTCAGATCCATCTCAACTTTCCCCTTTCCATGTTCTTCCACCGAGAAAATAATCCATTCAATCTCTAAATCCCCTCAAGTTGAAACTGAACTGTGCCCAGATCTCATGGAATCCTCACACAGGGAGCACTTCATCCCAAATCCAGTGCACAAGAGGACGAAAGGAGCTGAAGAGAGAAGTAACAAATCAACGGGAGGCTGGGAGACACAGGACATCAATCTCCTGGGAAGTTCCGTCGCGACGGCGGCCAGCAGCCCATGGCATCCCAAATCCAGTGCACAAGAGGACTAAAGGAGCTGAAGAGAGAAGTAAAAAATCAACGGGAGGCTGGGAGACACAGGACATCAATCTCCTGGGAAGTTCCGTCGCGACGGCGGCCAGCAGCCCATGGCTCCGGGGCGGAGACTCTCCGTCTCCTGGGTGTAAGCAGTGGGGAGCGAGGCGTGTGCTGGGCCTCCGCGCCGGGGGCAACCGGACTTGCCGTCTGATTTAGAGAGCCGCAGGGCGTGCGACATCGCGGTACAGCAGCTCCTTATCCAGCAGCTCTTGCACATACCCGAATTCCCGAGGAGAGCCGCGCGCCGTGTTTAGCAGCTAGCCATCGTAGCCGAGAGCAGTTTGTTCTCTATGCTTGGCCTCGCTCCCCAGCAACAGGCTCGGGGCGACAGAGACCCGTGTCTGGCCAAAAGAAGGCGACGGACCGGCGGCGCGCGTAAGAGCAATGCTGCGATGGTAACCGGAAGAAAAGAAAAAAAACGAATCGTTACATCACTTATGGGTGACAGTGGTGGGTAAATATGTGATTTGGAGGAGGGCAAAATCGGTAAAAAAAATGACGTACCACAAAAAACCTTAATGCTTTTATTATTAGGTATAGATTATTAGGTATAGATAGCAAAACATGCCCGTGCGTTGCAACGGGGAGAGAAATTTCCTGTCGCGAAGACACACTGCCCGTGCATTGCTACAGATTGGTTTTTATTGAATGTTTTTTAGGCCTCAAAGAATTTCTCACTATTGAAATAACAAAAAAAGTGAAGCGAACCGACACAAACAATAATAGCCGTCGGGATCAATGGCGCAGCTACGCCAGCACAAATTAATTCTTCTATTCCTAGGTTAAAAATCGTTTCATTTGATCTCTGGTATTTGCCATCCAAGTTACACCCATATAATGAAGCATTCACAAAACATGAAAGATCAATGCATAAAAAGTGTGACATGAACACGTATCAAGAACCACGTCTCCTTTTGCACTTTAACCAGGGCCCCAAACGAGAGAGGATGATCTTTACCTAATACTATTAAAATGCCTGACCTAAGTTATTAATTTCCTATTAATGAAGATCTACTTCCAAAGACGCTAAACATACATTTTCGAAAATATAATATTCATTGTGCATTTTATTGACAATTCCGTATGTACCTCATAGCTTGTGCTGAACTCGGTTAGATGAAAATAAGTATTATAAAGCCAGACCTGCACAAGGCCGAGTATATGTTAAAGATGTTGCTGTTAAATTAAGAACACTCCCAGCTTTGATCATATAAAAAAAAGCTCTTCTCACCTTTCAAACAGGAGCTTCTCTTCTCTTCTGCACTACTGCCCGCTGATTGCCTATCCGTGGATGCTTCAGCAGACGCATACAACCTGTCTGGCCAGTGGGGACCTCGTCGCAGCTTGCTCGCTAGTTGGCCTCCCTCACCAACTGCGCTGCTCCCGCACGCGTTCAGATTCAGAATCCATGCCCAGGACGAGCTTGGACTTGGGAGGGCTGCCGCAGCGGCTGAGTGAGGGGATCCGGTGATGAAGTGCATTAGGAAGGTGGGGGACGGGGTGGAGGAGCCAGGGCTGGGTAGCCGGAGTCGCGAGCTGGTCCAAGCCAGCTGAGTGTGAGCACGCGGATCCGATCCGTGGTCCACCGCACGATGCGCGCGGGCTCGGCTTCCGCCGGCGAGTACGCCGGCCTGGTGCTCCCGCCTCCAGCACGACCTCCCTAGTCGCTACTCCCCGTGTACTCTCCCCGATCTGCCTCCGGTGAACTGTTCAGCAGCCGCCGCACTGGAAGATATCAGACCAAAAAAATAGAAGCAAAACAAGAATCCATAGGACCGAACGAATGGAGAGAAGGTGTGTCATGTGCGGGACGGGAGGTGCGGGGCGGACGACCGAGAAAAAAAGACAAACAAACGAATCGGTATGTAACTTACCGATGGCATGGAAAAAAAAACGAACGGGTATGACTTATGTGTGGCAGTGGTGGGTAATATTTCTGAGAACAGAGGGGTAAAATTGGAAATAAAAATGACGTACCACAAGAAACCTTAATGCTTTTATTATTACTAGCAAATTGCCCGTGCGTTGCAACGGGTCAACTAAAAACTTTGTGGACATTAATTATTTAGTTTACTTTAGCATAATTTTGATGGTAGCATGTACAATATAACAACCATCAGATCATAGGTCATGTACATGATGCTCACTCATTTTCAGCGAGGTCATAGCCTAAAAATGTAAAACATAAAAAACTTATCGCTGCGATAGCGACCAAACAATGAGACAATAAGCACATCTAGGAGATCAATGATGCATGAATCCGCCGGATACAATCTATTATCTTTTGCTTCGCGAGTACTTCACCGATCATGCTAGACCAATAAATAAGCAAATGCCAGAAGGGAACGGACTACAAGAGTATTAGTACCGAGCCATGGAGATTAACCAGCTATGGACGAGACCGGTGGCGGAGATAGCTGGCGACGACAAATATGCCTGTGCGATGCGAGGCGTTTATTTTTGTCGAATAGTTGCTGAATTGACATACTGAATGGTAGTCATCAAGATCAATGCAGCGACACGACGGATACAGTGTTTAATTCATGACCCAATCCTCCGAGTCATCTGTAATATATATTTCGATCATTGTCCTAGTCATGTGATGGATGGAGGGACGAAACAGAGACATTTGGGATTTTTTGCCGAGAGAGAAATCTCATATCCCAATTCCCACACAACCTAAATGCGTGTTGGTTAATCAACGCTACAAGTATAAAGCTCCACAATTTAAATCATCTGTACGTCAAAGGTCAACATGAAGTGGGTTGTCACAAAGTTGATCAGTTTCTAAGTTGTTGGACAACTCAAAGTATTAATCCATGGGTGATTTACAAATGTCAATATCGATGCTTTAGACTTATAAATGGGCTAAGCTGCTGGGACAATGTTAGCTTTGCCACGGAAACTGAGGTGGTCAAAGACATTGATTTATCTTCCGAGTCTTACATGTCAAATTTCTATGACTCTGCATTTGTGCTTCAGCTGAAAATCATGTGCAATCTGTACATGATATTGTATCGATCCGCACTTGAAGAAGGTGTGGTCAGCCGACATTGGTCTTTTAGCGCTGCAAACATCGAGCCATGAAGAAAGAACAAAGCGAAAATGAGGACAAACTCTGCTTCAGTCTAGAGGCCAAGGGGAATATGAGCTAACAGAGACGCACACGTACCTCTGCAACCTCGTTAGGATTTTTACCAAGTCTCGCGACCTGCTGTTGAACAACGCCATGGATGTTACTACAGCTGAGGATCCGTGGGCGGTTATCAAGGTCTTGGTGACTGAAGGGGATCTATTCAGCTATTCTGTTATCGATTGGACCAGATTAATTAACCACGATCGATGGTGGCACCAGGCAAACGCCGCCGGCCGGTGGTGTCCGAGCGTTCGCTACCGGAGGACCTGCTGCTTGAGATCGTCGTGCGCTCGGAAGCCGGCACCCTCGTCCGCTGCGCCGCTGCCTGCAGGTCCCTCCGTCGTGAGATCCTCGATCCATCCTTCCTCCGCCGCGTCTGCACCAATGAGGACGGCGGAGCAAGGACAGGCCGGATCCCGTCCAGCGCCCGAGCGCGGAGGCGGAAGGATGAGGCAGCAGTCGCCGCTCGCCGGAGATCGAGGAGTGGCGGCAGGATTGGAAGAACGTGGGCGAGCGGACCGCGCCGTTGGTCGAGGGCGGGTCGGGCCCGACATGGAAAATAACGCTTCGGGCTGGGTTAAGTTGAGGCATAGGTGGATTGCGGGTTGATTACTCTGAACTTCAGGGGCTAAACTGAAAAAGTACGACGACGTACCAACCATCACCTGTAGGCATATTATATATTAGAGACTAGCTAAATACCCGTGCGTTGCCACGGAGCAACACAATAATCTTTTGACGGCTTTAGTGTTACCCATGTATATATCAAATTAACTGTGCTAGTCAGGTCAAACATCTCACCAAGACTTTTAACCTTTGTAAATCTTAGCTAACTAAACATCTAATATTTTTCTTGCAATCACAACTGCGATTATTTATAATTTCAGCCCTTCTTGTCCGGCTCAACTTATCTGGACAAAGAATACAAACATAATTATCATATTTCCAGTTCCAGGAGCGTACACTCAACTCGCAAGATGGCTTGGAAGATTTACAATAGAAATAGCATCACAGTGGCAAATTGTTTCGCTAGTTTTGGACCTTCAAGCTCCAACTCAGCCTAGTGGTTTTTTACAAGCCTTTTACTGAATCCCAAGACAACAAAACAGATGCAGAAGATGAACTCGATGTGAATCGATCATTATCTTTAACCAGTAGTATTAGTATATTCACTGGATCCTCTTGTTTCACAGTAACATTCAGCTCTGACCAACAGTAGTATATTCACTGGTTCCCAACACTGGACATCACATACAACACTTCAAGCGAATTGATCGGAGCATCACGGTGGCAATTGTGAAGTTCAGACTGCATAATCACCAGCTCAATCCACTGGTTTGCTGAATCTACAGGTAACCATCCATGGGCAGCAAACGAACCATGGATGAAATTCGTGCGTCCCACGGTAGTGCACACACAGCTTGTTCCTAGCATTGCCCAGATTATATGCATCTCATTGCCGCCTCCTGTATCTACAGTTTACACCGCCCACGGTAACACGCAGCCCACCCGCCTTCCTTGAGCAGCCCGCGCATGGTGCTCCCGAGCGTCGGCCGCGCCGCCACCCCATCAGTCTCCATGACCTGCAGCCGCGTCTTGAGTCTTGACGGTGTCCAGCGGCATGGTGACCAGCGCGGCCGCGCCCCCGGCGACGGCGGCGCTGGAGGCCTGCACGGCCATGAGCGCCGGGTAGCTCTCGGAGCGGTCGGCGCCCACGACGCGCCACGCGAAGCGCTGCGCCATGGCGTAGGTGGCCCACCAGACGGCGTTGGAGGGCGCGTAGGTGATGATCGAGAGGCCGAACCCGTGGTAGAGCCCCCGCACGCCGTCCGCGGCGAGGATCTTCCGGAACGCGTCGGCGCCGCCGGCGTAGCGGCGGGGGGTCGCGGAGGTCTGGACCATCAGCCGCTGGCTGATGACGTCCACGGGGGTCCACACGACCTGGGCCGCGACTGCGGCCGACACGCCCCCCGCCGCGGAGGCGACCGCGGACGCCGCGGGCTCGGAGACGCCGAAGCGCACGGCGGCGGACCCGACGGAGCTCTTGGTGGCCTCGAGCGCCGCCATGTAGAGCGCGCGGGCGGGCACCGTGCCGGCGAGCGAGGCGCCGAAGCCGCGGTAGAAGCCGCGGAGGCCGTCGCGGCGGAGGATGGCGGTGGCGGTGGCCGTGGTGGCTTGTGCGGGTGGGGCTATTTGTAGGTGCGTCTTGACGACGACGGCCGGGTAGAGCGCGGCCGAGACGCCCGAGAAGAGCGCCGCGCCGAGGACGAAGAAGCGCGGCTTGTCGAGCATCTCCCAGTTCACCTCGGCCGGGAGCCGGCCACGGATCTCGTCTGCGGCTGCTGCTGCCGCCGCCGCGCCCCGCTCCTCCTCCATGCCCGCGACGCTGAAGCTCATCCTCCTCCCGATCTCAGTGTCTTCTTCCCACCAAACAGAGGAAGCACAGTCGAGCCTAGCATCAATCAATCAATCCAGGACAGGGACCATGGACCTGCGGATAGGGGCCATGGCGGTCGTCTCGCCCGACCTGCAAATCCAGCGGTCTGCTCCTTGCCAAGCGGGACGGGAAGAACAAGGGCACCTTCCGGCAGTGGGGAGAGACCTCGAGCACCTTCCCTCCGCTAGGAATCGAAAAAGCGCAGGGCACAATCCGGCGGAGGGTACGAAGATAACTCGGCGGAAAGGGGGAGGCCCGAGCGAACGGGGTGGCAGAGGAGGAGGCCACGAAGGAGGAGGGAGGCGTGCGAGCGGAGCACGACGCTGCGGGAGCGGAGGCCGTGGGGGAGGAAGGCGTGGAGGTCGTCGTCGTGGAAGGTGGCCGCTACGACGACCACGGAGGAGCTCGGGCTGGAGGCAGTCGTCCGGCGGGGTTCAGAATTGGGGATTTTTTTTCTTTATTTTCCACCCAACAGGTCGTTTCACTTGGCGGTGGCAGAAGCTGTAATATTTGCCAACTTACGGGGTAAAATTGGAAATTTAAAAAACGTACCAACACCTCCTCAAGACATATTATATAGTAGAGATACTAGCAAAATGCCCGTGCGTTGCAACGGGCCTATATAAAATTGTTGGAGATATCAACTGAATTACGTTAAAATATATTCATTACATTTTCTGAGTGCGCTGCAACCGGCCTATAAAAATGAGATATTAATTGAATTATGTCAAAACATTTATTGCAATTTCCAATAAGTTTATTGCCGAGTCACTTGGTCCAAATAAAATGAAACTCTACATACTTCAGAAAGAAACTGCTGAGTTTTTTTTGTGGAGTGTCTTTGCTACAGTGCTCAAAGATTGAACATTACATTTAATTAAATCAGTATAATGAAATGCCACTAAAGATGTATTTCTTTTCTGGTTTTTAGAAGGGTGAGCAAATTGAACTCGTGACTTAGACTAAAAAAACATAAAGATAAAAAGAACAAGCTAAGCTCTGTCGCCTCCTGAAATCTTAAATTTACAATGCCAACACACCTATTTATAGAGAAAGAAAGCAATAAGAGGTTCTAAAGATACTTAATGTGCTAATCATAGGGACCTTAATTCCTTACTCCCTTGTATCCGCAACTCATACAATTCACTGCTTCAAGATTTTAAGTGGTGAGAGGCAATTTTGCATCTTCAAGTTAACATGTACTATACCACAGAATGTCGGCTGATCACTTCTCATAATTGCCCTTCTGGTGCAGTGTCGGCATTGATTCACCAAATCTGTCTGTTGCATGTTTTACCTCGCTGATGTCGCTAGTGCTTAGAAGATTTTAGAGATTTTTTTTTTTGCACTATAGAAGAGCTACCAAAGGGCAGACCGATGCATACTAATAACTCACGTAGGCACGTACCAAAGGACAGATCGATGCCTATATGATGTATTTTGATCGCTAGCTTTTTCGCGTGTCGTGCGTGTACGTACCGATCGGGAGTATTTTTTTTAAGTCCTTTTTTTTGCATTGATTTTTTTTGGCATCTTTTGATTGCTATTGTTACCGATCGGGATTCCTTTTAATCGTAGCTTTTTTTCCGTGTCGTGAGTGTACTTACCGATCGGGAATCCTTTTCTCGCTACTGTTACCAATCGGGGCTGCAGAAACTCGCGACGTATCAAACGGACGAAATTTTTGAAGGAAGAAACACTACTCGTATTATATAGTACAGATTAGGTATAGATATAGATATAGATATACTGTAGATCGGTATGTGTCCGGACCGAGCGGCGACACTTCCAGAAACACCCTCCGACTCCGACACAGCCCGCCAGCAACGGCAGCACAGCCCAGCAGCAGAGGCAAAGCAACCAGAGTGTTCGCCATTGTTCCGCTCCCCTCTCTCTCTGATCATCTCTAGCATCGAAGGGAAAATCGCCGCCGATGCCTCCTCCGCCGCCGCTTCAGACCGTGCACCTGCGCCGGTCTCCCTCGCCGCCCGATGCCGCCTCATCGGGGTCGGCGGCCGAGGTGGCGATCTTCACGGTGGAGGGAGGCGACGGGGTGGACCTCGCGCAGGTGGGCCGCGCGCTGGGTCTGGACCCTGCCTCCGTCCGCCTCAACGGCTACTTCCTCAGCCGCTGCTCTGAGCACGTCTCCCTGTCCGTCACCTGGGGCGCGCTCCTCGCCTTCTTCGCCGCGCGAGGGCTACCCACGGGCGCCGACCCTGCCGCGCCCGTGTCCGTCCACGGCAGGCCCGGGCCCTCTCCCCCGCTATCAGGTGCGCCTCTCTTCTACGGAGTAGTTCTATGGCTTTGGGTAATCCCAGCACTGGTGCCGCCGTGTTCATGACTGATAGTGGATTGGTGGTACTAGAGCATTTGGTGTGTCAATTTGCTGCAATAGAATCTACAGTGTGGGTTCGAGGGGTCAAGCAGCAACCTGTTCATCTCTGATTCCCTAAAGTTTTTGCTCCTTAATAATTATAACCAGTAGCGGTCAATGATTGTTCAGGCCCGATGCTTGATTGATTTTTCGGTCGGTTTCAGCAGAAGCTACCCGACCTTCAAAATAGTTTTTCCTGATTTTGGAACTTCTGACAGACACTATACACGTGCTCATAGGCTCACAACATTCTCATGAAATTGTCCAAAGCTGTCTTCTCATCTCAACGTCCAAGTTCAGTTCCTTACAAGTATCTGCTGCTCATATGAATTCAGTATCTGCTTATTGCTGGGAGGATGTTGTTATGTCATATACTGCACTAGAATAACGTTCATGCACAGAGATATTTCTGCAAATTTTAATCTGAATATGCATTCTGTCAGAGCCTGGAGTTATCCGGTCCTCGAAGCGAAAGTCCGAGTTGGAGACCGAAAACAATTCCAAGAAGAGCAAATTCCAACACAACAGCTCAGCTCTGTCAGAGCTACTTAGTGATGATATCACCCTTGGTTTGAAGAGAAGACTCAGATTGGACGAGGCTACTCCATCTAAGAAGATTAAACAAGTAGACTACTGCTCAGGTGAGTGACAAAAAATAAAGCTCTCAACTAACGATTTATATTTATGGATATACAACTAATTCCTGCATTGGATGGTCAATGGAGCAGAAACACAGCAGCCAGTCCAGTTCTCTTGCAGCTTTATCAATGGACACAGCAAGGGGCTGCGGGATGAGGATATGATCACCTCACTCCCGTCCAAGAGAATCCGGACAGTCCAGTGATGCTGATCTACCTTGCAGACTGAGATCTTAGTTTCATTAGTCATGGTTACTCGAAACAACTGGCAGAGCTATGGTGATGAGCTTACATGGCTAAGAGGCCTAGTGAAGTAGTGACTCTCCAGTACAGCCATGTAGTTTGGTCGGCATCAGGTTTGTATACAGTGCTAGTTGCAACAGTAGTACAATTGAGTATTTCTTGTGTACATCTATGTGTCGCCTAAAGAAAACCTGTTACTTCTTGTGAACATAATAAGCTGGTTTAAGATGGTGTATATTTTGTCTGCAAAGCGCTAAACTAGCACTGTTAAATGTGTAACTAGTGCTTTTGATGCATGATACTAACATTTGATTTTGTTTTTTATCAAAACAGAATGTACTTCTCAACGGGAACTGCTGCATTTTTATGCTAACTTAATATGATTACTACACAACAGCAAGGGTAACTTGGGAACCAATATAAACTCTTGACGAATTATGAAATTTGGAGTTCTTAATTATATACACAAATGAGAGAAGAGACACTATCAAGATTTTGGCAGAACTCATAATTGTGCATACTTTTGAGTTGTGCATGTAAGTACTTGAGGAGCACCCACACCTAAAATAATAGCAGCAACCTTTTAGGACTGAGCAGTCAACACAAGATAGACTACATCCCTTGATATTTACAGTGGACAAAGAGATTTACACAACAAATGAGGCAATGAAACCTCATCCCAGGAAAAGGATAATGATAACATAACTACAACAAAGGTGGTAGTTAACTGGTCTGCACTCTTAACCCTACACCATGTAAATCTTTGACTGGGAAGTTGGAAGCATGGTGATGTCAATCCATCAAATTACAGCCAAGGATGGAGGCCAGCCAGATGCCTGTTGCCACTGGAGGAGTTCAATTATTCTTCCTTCATTGTTCAACAATGCCATCAACTCCCAACTAACATTTCATTCCCTTAGTGCAACGCCAAGGTGAAACTTGGGAGGCAAATATCCAATTCAACATATCTTACTTCAAAGGTGTATTTGAGCATCTGACTGGCAAAAATAGAATAGCACTGTGCCAATTGTTGCATCCAAGATACTTCAGTCTTCAACTTTGTCACCAATGAAGAAGGTCTTTATCTCTTTGCAAAAATGGTCCTTCCAGTCAGAAAGAGAAGCAAATGGTAACAAGCCAGTGAAAGCTGGGATAACAAGTCCTAGCACAGCATAAAATATGCACCGGCGAACCCAGTATTGCAACCAGACAACCTCCTTGTCACGCGTTGTTGTAATAGGACCATGAAGGATGCGATACAAAATGGATGGATAACAGTTTCCGAGTAAATGAATGGAACAAAGGACTTCCCAGCACATGAGCCAGACGTTTCCATCGCCACCTAGAGTGTTGGCGCAAAACCTTCCAGCAGAGCCACATATAACTCCCAATAGGATGAAATTGAAAGTTATAGGCATACTCGATCCAGCCAATGCAGAACGCTGGAACACTAACCAAGCAATCGCCAGAATCATTACTATGCCAAAGCACATGCGTGTCGCTGCTATTAGATGGCATCTGATAAAGAGCAACCCAGAATTGAAGTTTGACACTGAACTAGGAACCCACCAGGATTTAGATCCCTGCACATGGTGTAGAAAAAAGTGGAGAAAGTTGTTTAATTACCAAAGAACTTGTCAATATACATCTATCGATGGAGTACATGAACATACCCTTGAAGTAACTGAGCAAGCTGACGTAATATCAGGTATCCGTTCGTACGAATAAATGTAAGTTCCATATGCAAAAAACACTGTCATAATTATCACTGCACTAACAAGAAAATCTATAAGTGTCCTCAGGATCTGTGCATCCCTTGTGTCCTGCATCTGAGTCTTGAATTTCTCCCCTTGGAAGGAAGCTTTCTGAAATCCCAAAGTTATTTTGATCTTCTCTAACGTATGTGTGTAGGAGCTAAGAGCTAACTGAGACTGTTTAAGTTGCAGCTTCCTCATGTTAAGCCCTATCTCATATTCCTTGAGCTCGTTTGAGCGAGCTTGCTCCTTCACCGACCTCTCAAATGCATTAAGAACAGCTTCGTGAGAGGATCTGCTACGAGCAGATTCAGCCAGCTGCTGACTGTCTCTGGCATAAAGAATAAGTTGACTTTCTACTGAATTCACAATGTCCTGCTTGACTTCATTTGTCCGGTTTTGTGAATCAACAGTGCTCAAGTTGCCTACGGCTGCAGAGCCTCCATGCTTAAACGAACATTCAGGAGCAGGACTTCTCTCATAGTCAGGTATCTCATTAATACGATGAAGCGTCCTCAATGTGCTGCTAAACGAATTCTCGAAATTTCTCATGAAACTGTCAAACCTGTCACCATATGTCTATACAAATGATAATTAAAAGATATACAAAGGAATACTAGCAGAAAGTGAGCTCAGAAAAAGACAGAAGGCTTACATTTGCCAAAGACTCCTTCACTGCTGAGGTACAGATCTGCATTTTGAATCCGGCTCAATTTCAGTCAACAGTTTTGAGCGGTCTACATGGATTATCTTCAAATTAGAAAGCATATGTACCTTGGAAAGCATGACCGGCTGCAATCTTTCTCCTGAACCATTGCTTGAGTTTATAACCTAAGATCAAGGAAGGTAACTCAATACTCTGACCAATAGAGCAGACGATTTAACCAAATGGTAATGATAATGCAAATGCGCAGTGATATGCATGTGCGTTACAAGGTATACTTGACTGAAAATAGTGTGCAATTGGGGGAACTGCAGACGGATGAAGACACGACGTATTTTGAGCAAACATGCATAAATTGATGCTTTGGAGAGGAGGGGTGGAGGGAAGAAGGGCTAGGCTAGCACATCCGACAGTTAAATTTCTTTCTGAGTTAAATTTCAGTGCATTTAGAATCTACCACAGATATGGAAGTGAGTAATGATGCTATATGATGAAGGCAATAGAAGATTTCGCACTAAATCGACAGGATGAACTCAATTAAATGCTACAGATGCTGGCCTGACGCGATCATGTGCCGGGCAAAATTGGATTCTTTGTGTGGGTAACAGTTATTTGAGGAGAGCCACCGGTTAAGCTGCACGTACCCGCGCGAGAACGGCCGCGAAGGACATCCCCAGGGGCAGCGCGAGGTCGTCCTGCGCGCCGCCACCGCCCCCATTTTCCGCGCCGTCGCCGTCGCCGCCCCGAGAAGCCATGGTGGTCGCCGGCCGCCGGCACCGCAGCTGACGGAGCCGCACCCCCTTGCGCGGCCGGGAGGCGGACGAGGAAGCCGTCGAGGACGCGCCGTCCATCCCGGAGGCAAGCGGGGAGAAATTAAATGGCGGGGTCGCTCTCGTCCCGTCGTGATCTGGAGACGGGGACGGGTGGGGAACGAACGAGAAGAATGGCAACGAGGCGGCGGTGCGTGGGAATAAACAAAATAAAAAACGAGGATATATAACACGTCGGCTGGGAGGAATTAGCCGTTGAAGAAGGAAGGAAAATGGAAGGTATTTAGTTTCGAGATCGTGGTGAAAGATTTTGGTCCGGGCCTACACGCGGCACTCGGGCGCTTCTAGCGTTCGCGTGGAAACGAATTCTGGTTTGTCGAGCGAGTTTGTGAGCGGTAAAAATAGAACACAAAATACAGAGATAGATTGGAGATGCGGGGTATCGATCCCCGTGCCTCTCGCATGCTAAGCGAGCGCTCTACCATCTGAGCTACATCCCCTTTTGTTTACTATTCTGGTTTAAATCTATCTAACATGATAACCATTTATTCAGCAGGGACATCCTGTTTGTTTGGTTGTTTATGGCTTAAACAACTTTTTTTTTGCGAAAAGTCCAACCAATCTAGTGATCATCAACAACGGTACAAATAATTCTAAAAGTAATAAAAAATATAAATAGGTTTCCAGACCACCTAGCAACGGCTACAAACACTGAAGCGAGACCAAGACACACCATTGCCCTCATCCGCCCCTCATCGGAGCCGGATAAAGCTTGTCGTAGTAGAGCTTGCTTAGTGGTTCAGATATAGGACAATTGCACAATGCACTGTTTTTACAAAACAATCATGGGAAAATTGTTTTTGTCAAAGATGTTGCTAAAAGGCAGATTGGTATATATATGAAGCGCGGAAGTAAAATGAATAAATTCCGGAAGGGGTGGGGGGTGGTAAAGAATATATTCCAAGTTCATCTGAACACAATACAAGGTGTCCAAGTCTTTTTTTTTGGTTACGAAACAGGGTACAACGCAGGCGCTCACATACACGCGCACACACTCACCCCTATGAACGCACACCCTACCACTATGAGCACCTCCAAGAGACTGAGTCGGCATGTCGAGTCTTGAGATTGACGAAGTCACCACATGCGCCTCGCTGTCAACGGGAACGTCGCCTCCCACTGAAGAATATTCCGCCTTAAATGAGAAACACCAGCGTCAAACCTGGGGTTTGAACTCTGGTGGGCTGGGGTATAACCAACCTCCTAACCATCCTGCCACCGGTAGGTTCTCACAAGGTGTCCAAGTCTGATAGTGGCCTCACACCCCCAGATGCCAGGTTGAAATATGCATCAATTTCACTCCTTCCGTAGTACTCTGTATCTCGCTCAATGAGAGCACTAAATGTACAAACTAATCTAATACCATCATTACTAGAGCATGGTAACGGTCTGTCACAATGAAAATAACGTTGTTACGGCAGTCAGTCGGGAGCTCGGATCTAGTAAGGTCTCCTTAGAGCAAACCACATACCCCTCCAAGTGTTCCTATAAAAGTAATCTGCGTTTCTTCGAGTATTGGTATTTCATCCAATATTTGCGGAATAAGGATGGATCTTCCCCACAACTCCTTGGTCATTTTGGACAAACTATTAAAATTGGGATCTGTTTATACATTTTATTTTTAATTTATTAATTTTTGATTTTTCGTCTATGTTATCTATTTTGTAGTTTTTTTACCTTCCAACCTTTGTTTTGATTTTTTCATATATTTTTGTCTATCCTCAATATATAGTTCTCTCATATTGTTTTGTAAATATTCACATTTTTCACTAAAGATTTTTGGGTATTTTTTGTAAGCACATGAGTTTTGCTAAAATATGAACACTTCTCTCAGAGAAATAATTACACACAGGACATTTAGTTATTGATGATTGATTTGCCTGAGCATTTTATTTGATATTCATGAACATTTGAACCACACGGTGAAAAAAATCTGGTGAAGTATAGGAACACATTCAAGCACCTAATTCTCCAAGAAAGCTATTGCATTTCTTCCCGTACAAACATGCAAACGAACAATTTCTGTAACATAGTTCTATATTCTTGTTAATTGGTGTAAGATTAAACATGTCATGACATCCAATCTGTATGATTTTCTGATTTCCGTGTTTTCAAAATCATGCTTGTTAACCATATATTTTGAGAGTGGGGCCTTGCATACCCGGATGGAGTGCTTCAAGAGTGGGAGATAACAATATCTCCTTTCTTCGGGTGTATTAGGATACAAAAGTACAATGTGCTCTTAACTAACTGGACATTGCAAGTGTTGATCTCTAGAACCAAACGGTGGTGCGAGTGGGTGATCAACAGAATTCGAGCAAATTTAGCAGAAGGAAGCAAATCAGGTACACACAAATACTGATCCAATGGTTTAAGTATAGTGGACAGATTATCATAATAAAGAATAACACACCGGATGGGTGCAGGCACACGCGCTGCATCTACACATCCAAGTTAACAACACAAACAAATCACGAAAGAAAGTTTAATCAACCAGCGCGGCAGCAAGCGGCGTACGCATGCACGCTCCCTTGCGTCTGGTAGCAATCGACGCCGCCGCACGAACCATACGGCCATGCATTCGCGAAGGTTGGCTAATCAAACACATTATTTAGTAGCGGTCGACGCGGCTGGCCGATCGGGAGGGTGGATCAGAAGTCGCCGGCGCCGGCGCGGGATTCGCCCTTGCCTTTCTCGGTCTCGGCGCCGTTCATGCTGAAGCTGTTGAGCGTGCGGCCGCCGGCGGCGTTCATGGAGAAGCTGGTCTTGCGCACCGTCGCGGTGGCCCCCACGGGCGCCGCGGTGTGGCTCAGCAGCAGCAGCCCCAGCAGGGCCAGGCCCAGCAGGGTCACGCGCAGCTCGTCGCTCCTTGAACCCGCCATTGATGCCGTACGTACCTGAGGAGATGGCGCGGAGGTAATTGGTTTATTTGTTTATTGCGATGGATTATTGGGAGCTCTGGTGGTGGTGGAGGAAGATGATGGTTTTCTTGAGGATTTATAGTGGGGGAGAGGGTCGGAGGGGTGGCGGTGAGAGGATTCAGGGTAGGGGTTCGTGTTCTTGCGGTGGTGCTCAAGAGTAGGCGAATGGTGGGGATCCTTGGAGCCGTTAGGATTTGGAACGCTAAATTTAGCTTGAGGCCTTTAGTGATCGATGCGAGAGAGGGTTCGTCATTTGGCTTCAGGGCTGATATTTAGAAGTAAAAAAAATCTGTTTCCACTAATATATACAGATTTGTTCTCCACTTGTGTAAAACTAGCACAGTCCGTGGCACGGGAATAGATTTATCACTTTTGTTACATTTTTTCTTTGTGCATTCTTTATAGATAATCGCTTTACAGATTAGCTTTGGGAGGTTACTGCGTTAGGAAACCTTGTAGTCAAAATCGACGGTGCAAATATCGATTCAGGTTCATTTTCTGCGGTTGTAATTTGTGCAAGTATCTGTGAATGTTTATTCAATTTAATTGTTTTTTACTACTCCCTCCATACCATATAAGATGTTTTACGCATTTCAAAACGGACTACATACTGAGCAAAGTGAGTGTACACACTAATACTTGCACAAGGATCCTTACCCAAATTCTCATACGGGTTTGCAAAATCGACGAGATCCAGTGCAACCATGTTTGCCAAACGACGAAAACATGGTTACACAACGGTGCGGTGGATCTCTATGGGCTTAGCGGTTCAGGGCGGATGGATTCACTGACTTTATGCCCCTAACTTTGAGTGACTAACATGCGGAACATGTGGGCTCCGCATGTCAGTGACTCAAAATAACCTAACTTTGGGTTTGGCAAAGTCAACAACTCCTTGCCCGTTCCGAGGGTATCGATTCTCTATGGTGGAGCAGACGAAGAAGAGGGAAAACCATTGTGCAGTGGTGAATGGTCGACGTGTGTAGTGGCACCGATGCACTTCGGCGGTCGCAAAGGAAACCATGAAACATAGCGTGATGAAAAAAATGCGCGTGGGCCAGGGGGGGGGGGGGGGGGGGGGAGGGGGATTGAGAAGTTGGAGTACTACATCCTCGTTCCCTTCTCCCTACCTTTTTGCGTCCCGTGACACATGGGACCCGAGGTGCAATGACATGGGATCACCACGTGGCAGCCTAACGCAAAGTAACCATGCACCACTCGGCCCTCGGTAAAAGAGAGGCAGATGGCACATCGGTCAGTCTAGCTCATGTCATCGAAGGCGTATCGACGGCCCATCATATCCCACTGATGGAACATCTTAGTGGTAAAACCGTAATCGATACGGCTGTCAGCCTGTCACTTTGTCACCTTCTGCTATCATCTTGTATGACAGGTTCACACTAGCTGATTTGAAGGAGGCGTTGGGCATCATGGAATATCTCCAACAGATCAAGATAATAGGTTGAATATGATTGTTTGCGATGGAGAGTTGACGCGGGGGAGAGTTTTTTTTTTTTTTTTTTGCGAATGACGCGGGGGAGAGTTGATCGGCGCTGTCCCCGCTTGCGTATCAATATACAACTAACCGATTTGCACGAGATTTGCTTACTTTTGCATAAACGTGAGGTTTCCAAAAGATATGGAGGGTCCCATCTGATACGTGCACTGGTACGTGCTTATTGGGAGTTAGACGATAGATTAGTCCATCTTACACCGTGAATGACCTGTCGACCGATCCACTTGCAGATAAAGTGTTTTTTTTTTCCTTTTTGACCCAACAACTCCCGCCCATGCATAGAGTGTGGCGCCCCGATTGACCCGCATGCTTTGGTGCAATTGTGCTTAAATTTCCGTCCTAGGCCGCCGTCGACGCACCAGACTGGAAACTCTTTCATCGGGGTTGTCCATGGACGCACCACCACAATCAAGCGCAAGCAACGGCGATGGCAAGCCACACGTGCTCGTGGTGCCGTACCCAGCGCAGGGGCATATGCTCCCGCTCCTCGACCTCGCGGCGCTGCTCGGGGCGCGGGGTCTCGCGCTCACCGTGGCCGTCACGGCAGGCAACGTCCGGCACCTGGCGGCATCATGCCCGTCGGTCGCCACGGTGGTTCTGCCGTTCCCTTCCTCGCCCCTCCTCCCACCCGGGTGCGGCGAGAACACCAAGGACCTCCCTCCCGAGCTCTTCCGGCCGTTCATGGCCTCTGTGGCCGCCCTCTCGGCGCCTCTCCTCGCATGGTGCAAGGCTCAACCCCGCCAACGCAGCGTCACCACCATCGTATCCGACCTGTTCACGGGGTGGACTGTTCCGATCGCCGAGGATCTCGACGTGCCGCACGTGGCCTTTTGGCCCGGCAGCATCCTCTACCTCTCCACGTCGCACTCCCTCTGGCGCCGCATGCCGACGAGGCGCCGCCCCGACGACGACGACGAGGCCGTCACCTTTCCGGACGTGCCGAGATCGCCTAGCTTCCCGTGGCGCCAATTGTCGTGGCTCTTCCGGACGCACGTCGCCGGCGACGAGGTGTCGGAGAAGATCCGGCAGATCTTCCTGTGGAATCTAGAGAGCTCATACTTCGTGGCCAACTCGTTCTCGGCGCTCGAGCCCGCGTACCTGGATCGCGACCGTCCGCTCCCAGACCTGATGTGGAAGCGGGTCCTCGCCGTGGGCATGCTGTCGGAGGCCGTTCGCGGCTGCGACCATATCGCCTCTGGCGAAAAACTCGCGTTGTCGTCGGAGTTGGCCGCGTGGCTGGACGCGTTCGACGACGGCTCCGTATTGTACGTCTGCTTCGGGACGCAGAAGGCCCTGTCAGGGGCGCAGGTGGCGTGTGTGGCTGACGCCCTGTCGCGGACCTCGGCCGGATTCGTCTGGGTGGTGACGAGCGGCACCGTGCTACCGGAGGGGTTCGAGTCGGCTACGGCCTCGCGGGGCATGGTGATCCGCACGTGGGCGCCGCAGGCGGAGATCCTGCGCCACCGGGCCGTGGGCTGGTTCCTCACGCACTGCGGCTGGAACTCGTCGCTCGAAGCGGCCGCGGCCGGCGTGGGGATGCTCACTTGGCCGATGGCTGCCGACCAGTTCACCAACGCGTGGCAGTTCGCCAAGGCCGGCGTGGCCGTGCCTGTTGCGGAGGGCGCTGACACCGTGCCCGACGCCGGAGAGATGGCCAAAACGATCGCCGCAGTGGTCGTCGGCAAGGAGGGAGCCTCTGTGAGGGGGCGTGCGTTGGAGCTCAGCCGGAAGGTGGCGGCTGCGGTGGCGAAGGGCGGGACTTCCCACAGTGACTTGGACGAGTTCGTGTGCATGCTCACTGCTGCTACGGTGCTGCCTAGTGCACATATTATTTCAACTCCAGGTTTGCATATAATTTATCGGCTAATTGAGCACAAACGAACAATCCATCTTGTTAGGCCATTATCATCGACTGAATCTAATTTACATTTCAGATCATTCGAAGCCTGAACCCACGAGAAGTGTCTTTCTACCGGTAGATACTGTGAATGCCTCGCCCGTGGATTGCGTTTGAGATTCGGACCCAGGAGATTGTATTCTCATGTACCCATTTGTCGAAAGGGAAATAATGCAATTCCATATGTAACTTAGACGCCCCGACACTATCTTTACCATCATTTTGTTGAAATTTTTGTGTTAAATACTTTCCAAAATAGCCTCCCACCTTAGTCAAAAATCTGATTCTTAAGTCCAGCACATCTTACAAGCGGCTCTCGTATTTCTTGCGGTCGTCGGCAAGGAGGGGGCTTCTATGAGTGATAGAGGGAGCGTGTGTTGGAGCTCAGCCGGAAGGGTGGGACTTCCCACAGTGACTTGGACGAGTTCGTGTGCACTGCTGCTGCCTCGCAAATCCTAACTTTTTTCGAGAAAGAATGCAGGCTGGGAGGCGTATTAATCATCACCACTAATATAAAAAGGGAGAGAAGGGGGTGATCCAAATGATCTTGACCGTACAACTAACATATCCTACGTTCAGCGGTGAACTGACCATGTTCCGTCGCCCGCATCAGCGCTAAATCACATACGATTTTTTTCCCCGGTCCCAACCACGCGATGCACACCATAATTACCGCCCTACACGCGAGCCGGCGGCGCTGCCCTACCCGCCGCCGCCACGGAGCCTGCACACCGCCGCCGCCGCGCGAGCCTGCCTCCTCTGAGGACGCAGCCGCGTGAGAGTGCCCGCCGCGCGAGAGTCTACCCCCACCGTTGTTCGTCCTCAGCATCGTTCGCCACACGAGTGGACACTGCATTTTCAAGCGCTCGCATCGAAACAACCGCGCACGCCCTCAGTTATTTTCCCAGATTTGCAACGGAAACCAGGTCCTGGCCAGGTCGTGCGCGCGGCAGCGGCTGCAGATTAGCTTTTCTTTTCTAATGGCCTGATGTGCACATGGCTCCGTCAGGAGGCTGAGGCTATGCGAAAGAGGCCATGCAGGTCATGATGGATCGGTTGATCTCCTGAGGGCGTCTATTGTTTTATTTGAAGGTTTTTCATGGCCATTGGTTTGGCTTATATTGTGTATAACTTAAGATTCGCTAACTTGGAGATGGTATTTATCGATGGAAGGATTAGATGGCTTAATAGATGATACATAGGTTGTAACTTGGAGCTATTTTGTGTACGGTGGTTGCTATTGGAAGTGAAAAGATTAGCTATGCAGGCTCAGTTTTATCGAGCTTAGACGAAAAGTTGAGTTCATCACCATAATCTGTACTAAAAAATACAGTATGATTTGTCAAGATTATCCACATGTAGTTGGGTATAAAATATGTCCTCCTATTAATATGTAGATACTCATATTTTTTTCTTGCTTTAATGGTGTATACTCATCATTTTGACAAGGCATGAAATAGGTATAGATATTTCTTAGTGATTTGATATTGTAGCTAAGAATAGTACATGGTGTCGGTGCCCGACCCCGACGAACTACCGTGCTCGCCCAGCGCCCGGCGCCTGATGACCCACAAGTATAGGGGGTGTATCGTAGTACTTTCGATAAATAAGAGTGTCGAACCCAACGAGGAGCAGAAGGTGCTGACAAGGAGTTTCGGTAAAGGTTTCACTGTAAATGCTAGCAGACAAGTTTTTAGGGGTTTTTGATATAGCAAGTAAATAAAATGCGAGTAAGTAAAAGACAATAATAATAATTGCAGCAAGTGGACCAATCCTTTTTAGAGCAAAGGACAAGCCGGTTGGTTTACTTATGATGACAAAATGTTCTTGAGGACACACGGGATTCTAGTCAAGTGCTTTCGCTTCACATAGTTGATTAATCTTTATTGTTTTGATAAGTGTTGTGTGGGTGAACCTATGCTAATGCACCGCCCTTACTTGGACTAATACATACTTGTGATTATACCTCTTGCAAGCGTCCGCAGTTACAAGAAAGTAATTAAGATAAATCTAATCACAGCCTTAAACTCTGAGATCCTACGCTCCCTTGTGCACCGGTATACTAACGGGGGTTTATGTTTCTGTCACTCCGGCAACCCCACAATTAGCAACCAAATACACAATGCACTCCTCTAGGCCCATAAAGGTGAAGTGTCATGTAGTCGATGTTCACACGACACCACTAGAAGAATAACACCACAACTTAAATATCAAACCATTAAATATTACTCAACATAATTCCACTACTAACAGCGTGACTTCTCCCATGTCCTCAAGAACTAAACGAACTACTCACGAGACATCATATGGATCATGATCAGAGGTGATATAATGATGGATAACGATTTGAACATATACTTTAATTCACCGATAAAACTCAATAGCATCAACCACAAGGAGTAATTAACACCGGAGAGTTTCCCCTATGAACTAAACAAAGTATAGACCTAGATGTTACAGCGGAACGAGATGGTGCAGCGGTGATGGTGGTGATGGCGGTGGAGATGATGATGATGATGATCCCGATGAAGTCCAGCGCGATGACGATGAGGATGGCGATGATCTTCCCCCTCCGGGAAGGAATTTCCCCGGCAGATTTCTCCCTGCCGGAGAGCTTTTCTCTCTCTGTGGTTTCCGCCTCGTGGAGGCGGCGGAATATTTTCTCACGGACCCCCCGTGTCTTAGGGTTTCTGGGGGATGAAGTACGCGAAGGGGGAGCACCTGAGGTGGGCCAGGGGCGCCACACCTGGCCAGGGCGCGGCCAAGGTGGGCCCCGCGCCCAGGGGTGGTGTGGGCCCCTCCTGGCCCATCTCAGCCTCCCCTTTTGGCTTAGTTCATCTTCTGATAAAATATGAACATCTGTCTTCTCGGAAATATTTTTAGTGCTCCAGAAATATAGTGCCTTGAAGTTGCTTTTTCCAGCTGAAATCTGACTCCGGCAGTTAATTATCCAATGATCATCAAACATTCAAAATAAGACAAAATAACATAAGTAACTCCTCTTAATATGAAATATATCATTGAATAACAGTAAATTATGCTATAAAATAGTGATGCGAAATGGACGTATCAGCGCCTTGCACGTCGTCGCCGCCCTGCATGGCATGCCGACGCCCGACACCCTGCACGACACCTAAGTGGCTCAGAGGTTATGTTTTACACACCATGTGGAACATTTTGTTCCAAACTCTTTGTTCTTTCAAAACTCTGAAATGTATGTTATATTTCCCTTTTTTCAGTGGACAGATGACTATAGCTAGGTACTGAATCTTCATTTTTTTCCTATAGCAGCTCCCATGTGGCCGACTGATCCTTCACATGCAAAACACAAACTGAATGATCGAAGTACTGCAGATATGTGGAAGTTATATTTTTGTTAGCCTTGTGACATGTAATTGTTCATTGCAGAACCACATTCTCATGATAGATTATTAGCTTGTAAGATATTCCATGTGTTTTACTAATATCAATGATCTCAAATGGTTCCTATTTCCATATCATTCAACTCTACTGAAGTGCAAGACTGACCATTTCAGTTTGTAGTGGCGTCATCGTCCCGTTCATGGCTGGAGGCGAGCACAACTTCGGCAGGTACTAGGTGAAGATGAGGGCATGTTCATCCAGGTCTCTCTATCAAATAAGAGGAAAAAAGGTATTGTATACTTTGTTAAGCAATTTCGGGTAGTATTATTTTTCGTATGCGCATCCATCACATCGAGGATCCAATACGAGTGGCCGCATAGATCATGAGGGCCAAAGATGTGTGAGCCTTATTTTTTACGATATGTGATAGATGGTTGGGTGTTCCCGTGCGGTCGGTTTGGTCAATTATCCCCATTTAATGTCCACTAAGCTTTATTAATATGATCGCCAAGCTTATTATTGTCTTCTTGCCAATAAAATACGAAGACACGTGCATTGCACGTGCCCAATTACTAGTCATATAGAAGAAAGACCAAGACTGCCGGTACAACACTAAGAATGGCTACAACACCACACACCCATCTCAACAACACATGATACAAACTTACACCGCAAATCCACAAACCGTCGACGAAGGCTTGTCTTGCACTGTCAGTCACCAAGAATGGCGAAGGATCGGAGCACAGAGTCACAAGACCACCTATGTGTTTGATATGAGCACATTACGATGAACTTTGCCGTGGATATGGTCATCGCCTTGGTCATTTGGTCTGAAACTCACAAATGTTCATACATGATAGTAATTTATTTGAAGACTTTATTAAAAACTTATCATATTCTAAGTTTGGTATTTTTCCTATCAAGTAATACACATAAAAGGACTCTATGAGGAAAATTTCATTATTGAAGTTTCTTCATTTTTTTCCGAAACAGAGTCAAAATGACCAACATAGCTATTAAGAGAGGGTCGAATTTTTCATAACTATTAGTGGTTATCTGATACAATCACTACTTACGTATCTTAAAATTATCTTTGACAATTTTCCGGAGCAATGTATCACATACTTGTAGTTAAAGCTGAATTCCTTTCGGGAAATCGACATAAAGTCATTAAATGAGCGAAAATAGCTGTAAATCGAGAAAGCTCATAATATTTCGGGATTGTACATAAATATGGTCTACTTTGTGTGTAAATTGGAGTGTTCCTAATTTTCATCATATTCTTTGCACTTGCTTCACAGAAAACCCAATTTTGTCACTAAGAAAATCGATAATTATTTGTTACAATTTTGAAAAATCACTTTGGCAATTTTTTTGCCATGCCAACATAAACCTACGTGCCAAATATGGACATATTGTCATGAACTATGCCATTGATATGGCCACCATCTTGGTCAGTTGCTTGAAACTCACGAATGTTCATACATGATGGTCTTTTTTGTGAAAGACAATTTTCAAAACTTGTCATATTATAAGTTTGGTATTTTTCGTAGCATCTAGTACACAAAAAAGACTCTATGAGTAAGGACTTCATTTTTTGAAGTTTTCTTTAGAATAATAATTCAAAACAGGTTTAAAATGGATGACATGGCTATTCATAGAAAGTGGTCAATAAAACGCTAGGTGGTTTTGCGATATAATCATTACATGTGTATCATAAATTTTAGAAATTAACATAAAGTCATTTAAATGGGCAAAATTTCTATGAAGCGATAAACTTCATAAAATTTATATATTTTCCATAATATATGGTCTACTTTATGTGTCAATTGGAGTGGTGCCATTTTGCATCATATTATTTGTACCTGCTTCACAAAAAAACACATCATAGTTGACACATTCAGATATTGATTTTTTTTTACAAATAGTTTGAAAAATAAATTTGGCAATGATATTTTCCAGGCCAAGATGCACCTATGTGACAAATATGGGAACATTATCATGAACTATTCTATGGATATGAACATCACCTTTGTTATTTGGCTTGAAACTAATAAATGTTCATACAAGATAGTCTTTTTGTGAATAATTTTAAAAACTAGTACTATTCTAAGTTTAATATTTTTTCTAGCAACTAATACACATAAAAGGACTCCATGAGGAAGCATTACATTTTTTTTGAAGTTTTCTCATTTTCTTTGATTTGTTTTCAAAGAGTCAAAATGGCAGACATGGTATTCGAAAGGGTCAAATTTTCCAAAACTCTCGATGGTACTCTTATATAATCACTAGTGTATCTTAAAATAATTGCTGGCAATTTTTAAGATCAAACTATCACACAATTATAGTTCACGAGTCTGAATTACTGCTTGGAAGTCGGAATATAATCATTAAATGGACGAAAGTAGCTAGAAAGTCAGAAAATTCACAATAATTGGGAATTTTCTATCAATATTGGAGTGATTCTACGTGCATAATATTCTTCGCACTTGCTTCACAAAAATTCAATTTTAGGCATTTCAAAGATGGAAAATTATCTTGTTACAAATAATTTGAAAATAACTTCGTTAATGTTGTTTCCATGCTAGGAGACACCTATATGCCAAATATGGGCACACTTGATCTTGCGGTAGACATTGGTTGGCGGAGAACGAACGTCTAAAGAACATGTGTCTTCTACATCGTCTAAGATGAGAAAACGCCTACAAGAACATATATGGGTTCCCCACCCTAGTATCCATGTAACCACCACACCAGCCTCGAGGCCCGCACCAGGAAACACCCTACAAATACTCGGTACTCCCTCCTAATCAAGTATGTACAAAAATGGACGAACATGTGCATATGAAAATGTATTTCATGCTGATTATAATAATATTAATTTGATATTATAAATGTTTATAGTTTTATCAATATGCTTGGTCGAACTTTCGTAACATAATTTGGGCAGGAAGGAGTACATGCCACACACGTGCGTCGACCTCGAGGTCACACACCAAGCGGGCGGACAGCTCTATACACCCTAGACACAATAACGATTTTTGGAGCCACTGTTACGGCTTCCATACCGGCCATGAGGCCGGACAGCTCTATACACCCTAGACACAATAACGGTTTTTGGAGCCACTGTTACGGCTTCCACACCGGCCATGAGGCCGCTCACCCATCGAGACAACAACTTTGTAATCCTTATGGTGTTTAGTTATATGTAATTAAGACATATATTGCTAACGTGCATAGTGCTGAATTAACTCACAAACAATCGAGCCAACTGTGACATCATCAGCAGTGTCTTAATTATGTCTCACTGCAAGATGTAGGCGTGCTAGTGTTCATCAGATTATACATGTATAGCGAAGAAAAGGGAAAAATGGTTCCGTCATTCGATTATTTACAAGCAGAAAATATTAAAAGGCACCCATGAAGATGTACAGGTATCATAGGGCTTCCGGGCAACAAATTTACATGCCACTGGAAGCCTTGGAGACCTCCTTGAGAGCCCGCATGATCTCGTCGGCCTTCGGATCACTGCGAGTGGTGGCAGCCAAGGGGCTCTCGGATGGGACGACGTCCTCTCTATGGTAACTCCCTGAGCTCCTCAGCAGGTCCTCGGATCCTTTCTCGGTCACGCCTTTCACGATCACCGTCTTGTGTAAACCCGAGAGCATCTCCTCGCGATCGGTGTCACCATGGTCACCGACGATCAGGTACATGTTCCCCACGGGCAGCCCCCAGCGCACGAAAAGATACCTGAGATTGTCGGTCAGAGATCGATCAATTAGTATGGCTGTTGCTTCTGTTGTCGGAAATGCTACAGTCGTTACGTTCCATTGTATAGTAGTACTACTCTGTACTCACCTGAGTGCTTGTGACCTTGATGCCATGAGAGGGACAACCTGCAGCCTCGTCGAGTTCCGGCAGTACATGAGATGGCACCGGAGGCCACGCATCCTCAGCCTCTCCCGCATCTCATCGATGGTGCTCACCTATGGAATCAATAAAATTCAGATTCAAGTGCCAATCCTAAGTAAAAATATGCAGGGACGTTACCTTCTTGGGGTCTCTGACGAAGAATGAGACGCAGTGCGCGTTGCAAGACTCCACGTCCGGCTCGACGGCGTTGCCCGAGCCGTCGTGCGCCGCCATGAGCTTCCCGATCGTCTGCCTGGCGCCGTCATGAGACCAACGGTGGTTGATGTGATTCAGGTAATCCTGGTCCGGCCGGAGCCTCCCTTGGGCGTCCACGCACTGCGCCGTGCCGGGATAGTACACCTCGCTGCCGCTGCCGCAGATGAGCGCATCAAAGTCGGTCGGGGGGACCTTGCCCAGCTTCAGGAGCTGGAGCGTCTCGGACAGCGGCATCGCCGTCGACAGCGCGAACCCGGAGATCTTGGACATCTGCGAGTCCGACCGGACCGCCCTGAACACCTCTTGGATCACCTGCAGCATCTTCCGGCTGGCCTTGCCGTCGTTGCCGTAGCAGTCCACGGCCACGATGAACAGCCGGCGACGACGGCGGAGGTGCGGATACTTGTTCACGGTGCCAGGGGAGTGAACCTCGGCCGGATTCTTGTCACCTTCAGCGGCGGCGGCCGGGACGACTGCTTGATCTTGTTCATGATTCTCTGCACCTGGTCCTGCGGATCCGAGGAGCCGGGCTCGTTGAGGGAGCAGCGCTCGCCGTCGATGGAGAGGCGGAGCGACAGGTCCTGGCAGTCCATGAGCGAGTCCTCCAGGGCCTCCTCGTCGTCCGCTCCCGCGTCCGCCGGCGTGTCCTTGAGCCAGCGCGGGTTCCTGATCCGGCACCCGGCCACCCTAGTGAGGTACGTCCTGCAGTGCTCCGGCCACGAGTACAGGTGGATGTTGCGCAGCCCGTTCTTCCGGCACTCCTGCCACAGGTTCTTGTCCGCCACCAGCTTCAGCAGCGCGTCTGCGATGGCGTTCTGGTCGTGCGGGTCCACCAGCAGCCCATTATTCAGTGCCTACATCAGTGCCATCCACGCACCATACAATTATATGTAATTTCATACAGATTCACAGTGCCACTGCAAGTTTGCAATAGTTTCACTTGCAGGATGTGAAAACATATGGATGCTTGCTTACGTTTGTGATGTCGACCGGCCCGCCATTCTTGGTGGCGACGATCGGGAGACCGTGCGCTGCAGCCTAAAGGCCATAAGATTGTCAGGATCGAATTGTCTTTTTTTTTTTGTTTATGACTACACGAAAGCATCAGAAGATTGTCATTGTTAGGGAACAGGAACTGAAGCTGACCTCGATCAGGGTGAGACCGAAAGGCTCCACGAGAGCGGGATTGATGAAGACACCCTGCAGGGAATAGCCAATGTTTTCTGTCAGAGTGAGATGCTGAATCTTGAAACATGGTGGATATGACATGCAGCAGACCTTCATCTTAGCCGTGAGGCGGTAAATCTCCGGGACATCGGCCTGGTTGTGGTGCTTTGGGATGGCCACGCTTCCGTACAGATCATACTTGTCGATCAGCTTCAGGACCGTGGTGAGGACGTTTGCGTTGCCAGGAGGCATCTCGTCGATGTCATCCCTGTTCCCCATGATCAGAGTCTGAAAACAGATTATGGAAATTTAGTTACTGGCAACACATACACATACCAAAATGATGTTCAGAACATGTATTTTGGTTACTCCTTTCTACATGGTAATCATGATGTGGATGGACTTTTGACATTTGATGATAGAAACAGAAAACATGGTTACTAAATTTGTGTAACTGAAATGAACTTATTCAGGAAAGCCATCTCAAAAAAAGTAAGCTCTTGCTTACTAAGTTTGCAAGTTCTCTCAGTGGGCGGCATTCTCCAAATGCTTTCACAAGAGTAGTGATGTTCTTCTTCGGATCAGGCCTTGACAGGGCCAGGATCATCGGCTTGTGAGGATTGGTCAGGAACCGAAACACCTGCAACACGAGTTCCATGTAGCAATATTAAGATCATCTAAATTAATGAGGACCTGCATATGAAACTGGGAATCAGACACCAACCTCAGCCCAAATTGGGGGTAGTGACCTCGGTGAAGCACCATCCAAACTTATATCGTCTTTATCACCATCTCCATCGATATCTTCAGCCACAACACTGCTGAAATCCATCCCAGGAGGAATCACCTGACATGGAGCGAATATATTTATTACAAATATATATCGTCGAGAAAAAATACACTGTATACCACATATGCCATCTAAAATACCAGATTTTCGGAATTTGGCAGAAACGGTACAGTGCTATTACACTTGGTAAAAATTCTTACACTTTGTGCTGAACACTTACCACCATCCTTGGCATGAAACGGCCATGGCAGCTAACCCCGCGCCTTGTCCTTGCACGTAACACTTTCTCGAGCTTGACATCAAAGCCATCATACAATCCCCACTGCTCATCGATCTCCTGCCTCGTGCTAGTGATCACAAGCTCTGCTGCGTCCAAGGCCAGCTCTTCACCCTCAATACGCCTCATGATCTTGTAAGTTGAGTCGATCTCCTCCTTCGACATGCGCCCTTGCTTCATGATCTGTTCCAGCTTGTTTCTCCCAAGCGAGTGACCGGTGAGCACCATTGGTACATTCAGCGCACCAGAAAGAAGAGCAGCGACATCACCCGCATCGGCATAATGGCCATGGATCACATAAGGCAGGACCGGCTTCCCACGGCCTACCTGTTCACCCAAGACCTTGGACATGTTCAGAATATGTGCGAGGGCTCCGTCGACAAACTCTTGTAGGTAAGGCCACAGGCACTCCTTCTTGAGGTACTTGTTACTCGGTCCGCAAGGTATGCGCACAATGTACGCTCCAGAACTCTCGCCGCTCCCCTCCGCATCATGGCAACCGGATGTTAACATCTCGGTTGGCTCCCCGTAGCTCCAGTCCACGTCGTGGGACGACACTTGGCGTGTGAACAGATCCACTCTGTATACTCCGGGCATCATTGCAAGCGCTCTTGCAAGTTCCACGACGTATTTCACCTGCAAAACAGGAAAAATAGTGGTTATCAGTCATGGCAATCTTGATTGTCAGAAACACTTGGTGTAACTGAATGATCAACTTTTTATTTACCTGCCCGCCAGTATCTGAATCACTACCCAGTTCCATGTTTTCACCGCGGACAAGGCCATGCACACTGCAAACAAAACGGAAGAGATTGTAGGATTTCCATGAAATTTATGCGGTCATATTTGTGCCGTACAAATGGTACAAAGATAGAGGTTTCAGTGCAGGACCTGATGAGCACAATGTAGAGTTTTTTCTCCTTGTTCTCGTCCGACCAGATGCTGAGGTCGGAGAAGTTCCGCTGGAACTTCTTCTTGGGCGTCTCGGACGGCACCAGTTCGCCGACGGTGTCCCCTTTCTCGCCTTCGGACAGATCCTCCGCGAGGTCCTCCGTGGCCTCTCGGCGCACCTGCTCCTGCTCCTTTTGCCGTGCCGACATCCTCTGGATGCCCTCCAGCTCCAGCTGCACATCATCAAAACAACATCCACCGATACAACCAAGAAATCAGAAAGGATCACCGAATGAAGAATAGGAATGAAAACAAGCACAACGTAACTCTGTAATTTGGTAAGCAACAAAGCAGCAAAAGCGTGGCTCTGCCTTCTTAGATTCGGTTTCCTTGAGTTGGAAGAGGGAAAAGGAAAGCCAACTTTTCGGCCGTTGTGAATGTGATCGTCGCACGAGAGGACCATAATTTTCCGTGTCTTTTTCACAAACACATAGCGATTGGTGTGATGAAAACGACGAACAAATAATCATACCACTACATGGCAAACAAAAACCAAAGGAAAATTAAGCATCTGACGTAATTTGCAGAGTCCTGGATTCTTGGAGCCGCAGCGCGTGATCGTCGTGCACGCGCGAGGCCTGATCCAGTTTGAAACGACGAATTGGCCGATCTACCAAGATCAAGCATGAGTGGGGAACATGTTTTGTGAAGACGAAAAGGAGAGCGTCGATTAAACAATCAATTTATCAGTCAACCGTACCAACGATCAGAAACCATTTTCTAAAAAGATCTCGGAAAGTTTCTACTACGTCAGAAAATTAGTCATCACTCATGCAGACTGCACGAACGCGATAGTATCTTGTTGAGAGGAAGAAAACAGAGGAACCGCCACCAGAGTAAACCGACCAAACCAAGCAAGTAGGGCGGCGAAATCAACAAGGGCTTGCCTGCTTCTTCTTGCGGGCGAGGTGCCAGATGCGCCAGCACATGTTCTCGAGCCTGGTGCTGCGCTCGCGGGCGTTGCGGGTGGCGACGACCTTGATCCACGTCCGGTGGAGGTCGCTCTCGTCCACGCCCTTCACCACCTCCTCCACGAAGTAGTGCGTGGGGTTGAAGTTCATGTGCGGGCCGCGTGGGCTCGCCGTCGACGCCCCCGCCACCGGTGACTTCGGGTCCCCGCCGCCCCCGCCTCCACCGCCACCGCCGCCCCCTGATCCTCCACCACCCGCGGCGGCGCCGCTGTCGAGTATCGCCTCCAGGTAGCCATTGATCCACTCGTTGCCGGCCATCGCCGCGGCGGGGCGATCCGTGTGTGCGCGCGTTGGAACTGCCAGGAGAGAGAAAGAGAGGAAAGGTGTTGGCGTTGCGGTGCCTGTGGCCGTACCGTAGTTGTAGGATTCTGTTGAGGCAAAGGAGGGAGAGGCACGGTTCCGTTTCGAAGAGAGAACGCGCGCCCGCGTGCCACGTGGCAACAAACTTGTTTTTTTTTTCCTTTTTGAAAAATGAGAAATGCGTTGTACGTGTAGGTTTTTTTTTCTCCTAAACACAGTACAACGCAGACGCTCACATACACGCGCATACACTCACCCCTATGAACGCACACACGCACACTCTACCCCTATGAGCACCTCCGAGAGATTGAGCCGGCGGATTGGGTCTTGAGATTGACGAAGTCACCACGGGCGTCTCGCTGTCGACGGGAACGTCGCCTCCCACCGAAGAATATTCCGCCTTAAATGAGAAACATCAGCGTCAAACCTGGGGTTTGAACTCTGCTGGGCTGGGGGTACAATCACCCTCCTAACCATCTTGCCACAGGCAAGTTCTCGTTGTACGTGTAGGGTTGCGGCTCGGGTGAGACGAATGATGAGTTTGCCGGAGAAGGAGTTCAGCCGTGGCGTACGAGGATGTGTTTATTCGGAACCACGAACTCTGAAAAGTGTCATTGACTGTTGAGGTCCAGTGATTTTGGTTTTTTTTTAAAAGAAATTAAAAAAATTCCCGGATACAGTCATTGGTGTATCCCACAAACATTAAAAAAATCAATTTCAAAATATCAACCATATAACTGATCTTTGACTTAGTTTGACGATACATGTCAACATGTTCAAGATATTTGGAGTTAAGCATTTGAGCATCTCTAATGCACTTGCATTGAGATCAACTATTTTTGTATCAAAAAACTATTTTGGAGGGGGTTGCAATAATCCGCCCCTGCTGTCGCCTTCGGGGTTCTTGATGTTGGGTGGTGTTTCGGTGTGTCTGCTACTTGCGATGGATTTTAAATGTTCGGTTTTTTTGAGAATTTTACAAGCATTCCAGCAGCCATAAACTTAGTCGAAGATCAGTCATATGTGCTGCATTTACGATCATGTGGTATTTCATCATTAATTAATGTTGAGGTCCACACAGCTAGGGTTGTAGTTCGTTAGGATCTAGTGTGGAGGGCTTGTTGTTGTTCATGAGTTAACTTCAAGCTGAAGTCATCCGAGAAAATGAGTAAAAGAAAGAAAGACGTTCACTCGTTTCAGGTCATATATATTTGTGGGGTTCAAGGAAAACTACTACTCCGTAGTTGACATCTCACACACTCTGGAACTTAATCTAACTCAAGATACTTTGTAGACTCATACATTACATAACCCCGAATGAACATACTAACACACATGAATATATCCAAAGGGACATTATACTACACCTACGTGGAGCAAACTATTGTGTGCGTGAATGTGAACTTATCATCTTTATGCCTTCTCTCGGGTTCATACGGAGCCAAGTCTAGTCCAGCATGCTCATCCAAAACTTAAAATAACATTCCAAAATAGTTGTACTCTTAACACATGTGGTAGCGATAGATGTTTGTTGTGATTTATGTTGTTAAATAAAGTAATAAAAGAATATGTTTATTAACGAGTGTACAAATATATACAATGTCTGGGAACTTAGGGACAAAATAAGATGCAAATAATAAGTAAAATTGTTTAGTACAAATGATTGACTTGTAGTGGTAGTCATTATTATTTTATCAATAATATTATTGTTCAATCTCATATGCACTATTCTAGGGTATGAAGTTATTGGCAAAACAATTACACGACCAAGACCAGGTGTTGACATTGGGCTGCGTGTGGCCGTACCGCCGTAGTTGTAGGATTTTCTGTTGAGAAAAAGGAGGGAGGGACACGGTTCCGTTCTGGAGAAGGGGATCGGCCGTGGCATACATGGGTGTGCTCATTCGGCAATTTGACCACATACACTCACTCAACTTTTCCCTTGGTAATTTTAGCTATTGGACAACTGTTAGGTTAACGTGTTGCGCATGTTGACATGTATTGTAGACTTCCTTCGACCTAATTCGTAAAAAAAAACTTCTTTCAACGTATGCGTGCATGTTGTTCGCTTGGATTTTGTCACGAGAAGTGACATGCTTAAAATCCAGAAGTCCTATGACATGCGTAGGAATTGTAAATTGAAATTCAAAATTTCCTAAATATCTTGCTAGTTGCCTCGGCTTGGCCGTGCACCAGTGTCTTTGCCTGCTTGACGTCATATTCACATGCCTCCCGGACTTGAGGTACATTGCCCTAAGCCCCTAACCAACGACGTCGTTGCGATGGGTATCACACTCCATGCCCACTGCATCCGCTGTATCGTCGGGTCCATGTATCTTGGGGTTTGTGATATGCGGTTCGATCACTATCCTCACCACTGTCCTCACCGTTCACCGGTCACAAAATCAGTATGAGATGAATCGACTTCTGCAATTTTTTGGTAGAAAGAATATTAATATCAGATACCAGTTACACATAATCTCTGCAACTTCATAATAATGAAAACTAGTCGAGACATCAGGGATTTACGCAGCCAAAAAAAAGGAAAAGGAAAATCCCGCCGAAGTGATCAACAGTTCAATCCATCATGAAACAACCACCACCAACGATGATATCGAGAATGTGAAATGGTTCTCCAAGGTCATCTTAATGAGCTTAGTGCTATGAGTTAGGAAGAGGGTAGTATTTGAGCCCATAGAGTTTGATTTGGCTTCAATATATTCCAGATAAGCATTTGAAGATCTATAATGCAGGTGTGTTCCCTGGAAAAAATGTACATGTGTTAAGACTAACTATTTTGGTAATGAAAATATGCAATTTTGGAGGGGTTGCAATAGTCCAACCCCGTCATCACCTTTGGGTTTCTCGATGTTGTGTGGTGTTTCGGTGTGTCTGCTACTTGTTATGGGTTTTTAATGACCGATCTTTTTCTTTCGGAAAATGACAAGCATTCCAACAATCACAAACTGGGTCTGAAGGTTGCATAGATCATGTGGTATATCATTAGTAATTCATGTTAAGGTTATTGCATTCATGCGCCAACATACACAATCAAAGTTCTGACCTAAAGGAGAGAGACATGCAATATATTTCAATTCCCTCCCACCCCCCCGCTCCCACCCCCGCACTCTCACATTTAGACTATTTTAGTTTTCGGATATGGGTTTGATGTAGGGACACATTTTTGTAATAGTACGTTTATAGGGTCTTGAACTCGAAACCTTTTGGCTGTCATCCCATATTTAAATTATGCACCAGTGAACTCCACCTAAAATTCTAAATGAGTTAAAGGAGATAGCAGATAGGCGGGCACTATATATCAGCTGAGGTCCACCCAGCTAGGGGCTATAGTTTGTTAATATTGAAGGGCGAGCTTCTGTTGTCCATGTTTTAGCTTCAAGCAGAAGTGGTCTGAGGAACTAAGTAATAAACAAAGGCATAGTCGTTTCACATCACATTTGTGGGGTTCGAGAAAAAGCACTCATTAACATCTCATACACTGTAACTTTCTGTTAGGTACAACCAAATTTGAAGATATTTCTTAGACTGCAACACTGCATAGCCCTGAATGAACATACTAACACATTACAATATACATGCACATATATAAGACAGTATGGTACACCTTTTTGGAAGAAACAATTATGTGCGTTAATGTGATCTTGGCATTTTTATTCCTTTCTTGCATTCATGCGGAACCGAGTATAGTCTAGCAAGATGCTCATCCAAGACTTAGAAATAACATTCCCAAGTAGAGTTATACTCTTAACGTATGTGTAGACGTGTAGCAACGATGGAGTTTAAATTGAATATATTGAATTTGTGTTGTCAAATAAAATAATAAAATAAATATGATTGTTTGATAATGATTGTACAAATATGAATAGTGGTCAAGACTTACGGCAAATTGAGCTGTAAATAATAAGTTCATTATAAATAACTGATTGGTAGTGGAAGTCATTATTTTTTTCAGTATACTCGTATTTTGTGCAAACATTGATTACTTAAAAGGCAAGTTAAAGAAAAGTGATTAAGTATTCAATTAGTATTTAGTTCTCGACTGGTTTTCAAGACTTTGATATTTTTGGTCCTTCAGAAGTAAAAATAATCTATAATTGTGGCCCCTCACTTAGTGTAAAACCTAGTTACCACAAAATAGTGATGAAGAAAGAACTGTAATAGTAATGAAAAATCTAGAATTGAATGAGCATAATTTATAAATATTTTGTAAAATCCACGGATTCGGTAAATCTCTACTATTAAGGCGGAACCGGTAGTCTTTGTTCGTTGAACTGATTTTGCATCACAACAAAACAACACTTGAGACTACCGACTGCAGTTTCGTTGATAGTCAATATTATGTTTTGGACCAAGATCCAAGTGAACATTTTACATTTCTTTTCAGCTCTAGGTGTCCATGATGTTGATGTTGTAAGGGGAAACAAACCATGAAAATGTGCCAATGCCTATTTTGCATTGTAAGAACAACGTTGCAACTCGTGACTCCGAGAGTGCGATGACTCTCCTAAGTTATAGGCATTTACTAACTCTTATGTATAAGGTTTCCTACTTCTTCGTCTAAAAAATAGTCCATATATTTATTTGTTGAGTCCACAAGCACCGTCCTATCATTGCATAGTGATTCAAAGACGGAGTTGTAATGTCTCTATTCTCTAAAGGGACTAACCATTAACCCCAATTAACAATCATGCAACGAAATTGCAGCACCAACGATACAAACTAATGGTATGAATGATCGCGTTTCTCTCACCGATAAGTCCACTGTTTATATTATTCGGATGACATCATCCACATTTAAAGAGAAAATTCAGTTGGAACTTGCAACCAGTGTAACCGTAGAATATTCAGTTGCAACCATAGTTCATCTAGAAAGGTTTTAGTGAAAAATATTAAAATATTTAGTTCCAACCGAAGTGCAATTCAAAAATAACTCAGTTGCAGCAATATGTAACTAGGCCGCCGCAAATATGGTGCAACTGAAAAAAATCTCAACTGCAAGCTGCAACTATAAATTACACGAATTATGATGATGCTAGAGTTCAGTAAGCTCAAACACGAATGAGAATCAACAAAACCATCCTATTTTTAGCAGATTCCCATTGGACGGTCTACTATCAATCCAGTCTCACCAGCCATACCTGAGTCGGGGAGGATGATTCCCACGTCCATGGGGTGAAATGGTCACCCGTAGCCTACCCGACTATGGGTCTCTTTAGTTCAAAGGAATTTCATAGGATTTCAATCCATAGAATTTTTTTCTATGAAGTCCATTTGGTTCAAAGGAATGAATTCTTCAAAAAAAATATGGAATGCTTTCCTACAGTACAATCGTATAGGAATTCTAGCAAGAGGTTGAACCTCATGGAGAAATTGCTATGAGTCTATGGCAACTATAACTTGTACCCAACCCCACAGAAAATTTCTACGTTTTTTCTGTGCTGCAACCAAACAGCTAGTGTGATCAGTTCTGACGTTTTAAGTTCCTATAGCATTACACATGTCATAACATGCTATTCCTATGATTTTTAATTCCTGTGAACCAAAGAGAGACCCTAGCCGTGTGCACGTCCTCCACACAGCTCACACAAAGATACGATACCATGAACTGATGACTACTGTACTACGCTAGCACGAACTCTTAGCTGCATCCCAGTGACTGATTGGGTCGGCGACGCCCACGTACGTGGCGGCGCAGGGCCTAGCTCGCACGGACGTAGCGAGAAGGAGATATGTATATCTCGCCGCGATTCGCACGCACTTGTCCTCGGCGAAAAAGCAAGAGGACAAGTTAGCGGGGATTGGCTTGCTTCCGGCGCACAGCTGCAGGACCGGCGAAAGGGAGGACGTGGGTATGATCTGGGTAGTGCACGATCGACTCACCACCGACCACCTGTTGCGGGAGTTCTTCTGGACAGACGCCTCGCCGTCCACTTGTAGCGACGGCCATCGCCTTGCGCCGACACGTCGCTCTGCCTGGATCCTGGGCAGGTGGCCGGCCAGCTGCGCCGCTGTACGCGTGCGCACGTTCCGGTTACTGGCTGCGCATGCATGCACATTGCCCACTCCGACTTGTTCGTCAGCAAAAGCGTCGACTGAATTCTGGCCGCGGGAGCCGTTCTCCACTCCCTCCTGTATTCTTGGACAAAGTCCCAACCGAAACTGTAATCTTGATTTTCTGTGAGAGTCTCTCCAAGTTTGCATCTTCTTCTTTTTGGCCCACTCCGATGGAAGCGGCAAACCGCCTCACATAAGCACATACTATTGCTTTCTATAACTACCGACTATCTCTCTCTAAACACATACATTTCACATAACATATTTTCAATGATTTTTTAGACTTTGTTTTTTATTTTTTGTTTAATCTCTCTCTCTATATTTTATCGGGGGCGAGAGCTTTCCCCACCGATTTTTATTAACTCGAGGAGGCAAACAAGGCCAGTTCCACATACAACGAAATTACAGCTAGGGGCGGGAGAAAGAGAATACAACAAACAACCATCAGCGGTGAAGAATAGCCACGCAGGGCCTCTACATGGGGACGAAGAGAGAAGTTCACGCGGTGAGACCATAGCGTGATTTCGTCGGCCGCCTGTCTAAGCACCGCGGTGGCCGAAGGGGTCTTGGTGTTGAAGACACAGTCGTTCCGAGACTTCCATAGCTGCCACATGATCGCGGCCAAAACAGATCTTCCACGCACCCTCCATCACGTCCATCGGAGGAGGAATGTCCCAAATCGAGCGACCCTGCAGGGCGTGGCATCCGAGTCGCCGCCAAGTCTCAGCGATAGTGGCACAATCGAAAAGCAGGTGGTGAGTAGTCTCGGTGTCGCCACAGGAGACGCGCAGGGGGGAAAGAGCGCAACCTTTGAAATGAAGGTTGCTACGGGTAATGAGACGGCCGGCGTCCGCTAGCAGGCAGACGATCTTGATCTTCGTCGGTGGCGAGGACCCCCAGCTGATGATGGCAGCGCATGCGGCTCTAGAGGAGAAACTGGGCGTCCGCGCCCCAAGCAAGGCTGCGCTGGTCCTCCTCGCCATCAAGGGTCGTGCTCGCAGCAATGACGATGATGGTAGGGAGCTCTGCATCGGCCAACGCCGAGAGCCTGGGGCGGAACTCCAGCTGACCAGAACATGCAGCGGCCACAGAAAGGTTTGGGCGCAAGCAATGGGAGAAAATGGCAGGGAATTTGGTGGAGAGTTAAACCCCGTCAAGCCAACGGTCGAGCAAAAAAGAGGTGTGAACCCCGTCGTGGACAGTGCAAGTAGAGATGGAGCGGTAGGTGGTGAGGCCGAGGTGGAGATTTTTCTATGTAGGAAGGGGAGATAGAGAGGTCGCCGAGGTCCCTATTGTACGAATGCAAGAACCACTCTTTCCATGAGAGTTCTTCCCTTTGGTGCAGCTTATGCACGAAGTTCATGAGGAGGACCAGGTTTTTCCTTTGAAGAACCACTCTCTATATCTCACCTTTGACATCCCTACCCTTTGCGCCCTCTCCCCTACCTTCCTCCTCCTGTGTCCAATTCTTTCCCTGGTCCATAACGAGCGCGAGGTGGAGGCGCAACATAGGCAAGAGGTCAAGAAACAACAACGGGGCGACGCAAGATGGAGAAACAACAACAACATGCGGTCCTCCAAAGCAAGCGACGACATGGCGTCCGCAAACTCGCTTCTCCCCACGCGTCGTTGCGCGCCCATGCGCACACCCCTCATAAGGATGCTCAAATAAAGGCGAGCGACAAGGTATACATCACTATTGATTATCAGAGGAAAATCGCACACACACCCTTTGAAACATCTTCTCTCTCTGCAGGGATGGAGCTTCGGGTCAGTTGACCCCAATGGAATTAGGAAATTCTTCACTATATTGGTACCAATCATTGTACATCTGTAGAGGCTGACCCCGATTTCATAAGGTTGACCCCATCGATTATTATTTCTGCATTCGTCCCCGCCTCTCCGGTTTCCTCTTTGAGCCTGCCATCTCCCATGTGATACCCGATGACGTAGTTACCTGCGTCAAAAGAATATGTGTTAGGTTGAGACTCCAAGTGCAGAGTGTGTAGTAAGTGGAAGACGTGTTTTCCCCACGAGGGTGACTCGAGGGTTTAATATCGAACTCTCGGGGAATCAGTAGTGAAGATTTATCTTTCCTATCCTTCTTTTGGTTACCTACAAAACAAAGTAAATGTTTTGGTCCTCAACCTCACCTAGTGGTTGTCAAGCACAAGGTGTGAGAATGATATCAAGATAATATGCAATGCAAACAAGAAATAAATATGCAATGGTGGTAAATAAATATGCAAGGATGGTGGTAGCAATGATAAATGATATTTTTGGGTTTTATATGATGAATGCAAGATGTAAAAGTGTTTTTGTATTTTCGGATTTTTAAATGGCAGAAAATGGTAAAGTGGTAAAAGTGTTGGAAAGGTGTTTCTTATGATTAAAAATGGACCGGGGTTCATGGTTTCACAAATGCACTCTCTCTTTAATAAAGTGGTAGACAATGGAACACTAGAGTTGACATATGAGATTGCAAACAACAGTTTAATGACAAGTTATAATTATATGGGCATCACGTCCTAACATAGAGACCTTTTGGTTATTAGTCTCTCTTATACTCCACCAAGATGCGAACTAAATCATAACACCTCAGTAATTAAGATAACTCAGAGTATAGCAATAAGTATCATGACATGAAGTTAAAATAAGAACATGCTAGATCTAGTCATGGAGTAGTGGCAATGGTCACACCCACATCTCCGGTAGCATGGTATTTTTTTTATCCCTAGTGAGGCAACAAAGTAAGGTAAAGATACCCAAGTGGATCGCAGAACTTTCTCTCACGTTCACTGCACTAGCCACCCCCGTTACTCCAACTAATGCACACGTTCCCCCTCACACGCTCTCATAAACATGCTTGATCATGACAAGTAAATAAGAACGGGGTACATAATATGCATCTACTTTCATAACTGAAACAAAACCATTGCAATCTCAAACATATATTAACTCATAAAAAGATCCACCACAAAGGTATTACATAGATGACCGTAATCATGTTCAGCAGCTCATACGGTACTAATTAGTGAAGCTCAAGAGAGAGAGATACATAAGTTACTTCCACAAACCCATAGTCCAGAGGTGGACTACTCCCTCTTCATCATGGAGACGGTGGAGAAGTCGTTGGAGAAGATGGAGACCACGCCGGCAGCGCCCCGCCGGAGTTTTCCCCCTCCAATCTGCAACTCCAGGTCTCTGTTTCGTGTTTCTGTGTTTCTGCGGCGCTCCTTCCAGAGAACGTCGGGGGCTATTTTTATAGTCGGTTTTAGGTCAAAACGGAGTCGGTGGAGGAAAGATCGACGGCAACGGAGCTCCGAGGCCAAAAGGGGGGTCCCACGCGGCCAGGTACCTGGCCGCGTGGGCCCACTCATCTTGGCCCTCGGGCCTCCGCTTGTTTGCTTCCTTCCAAAAACTGATGCTCGTAAATTTCCAGGTCATTTGGACGTCGTTTGGGTCCCTGAAACATTAAAATATAGAAAAGGGTTTTCTGCCTGTGCAGGGTTAATTCCATAAAAATAGGAAACATACAAATATTCCCAAAATCATTATAAAACAGTGATATAACCCTTATATGATGCAAATATGACTGGAATATAAGTAAATAATGCAAAGTTCATGTATGCATTTTACATGCATCAACATCCCCAAGCTTAACCTATACTCGTCCTCGAGTATGAAGGTGATAAAACTAACATGGACTTTGCAATTTAATACTATCAATGGATATCAAAGATGATTACTATTGCTACATAGAGTCAAATGATTCATTCTTAAAAGGAGTAGCAATATGCAAGATAGTTTATGAAGTGATATCAAGTATTCAATGCAAGGATGTTCAATGATAATTCACAAAGTGTAACATAAAAGAAAGTACTATGGACCACATGTATGCATAATGAAAGAAAGAACATCCTATAATGGTCATAGAGTATTGATGAAAATCTGAATATAAAAGGTGGACACTTTGGAAAGATATATATGAGTAGAGGTAAAGCATGAATAAGTTTCATCTAACTTCTGAACTTCTCTACTTAAGTTAATGATTGTAATGTGGTAATCCTTGGTGTCAAGCTCTCATTCCCCTATCATAGCATCTTGAATGATTAAGTTTAAAGTGAAAGCAAATATGAGTAGTGTGCTTGACAAAGTACAGGTTGAAAGTCTCATGCCCCTTGAATACAAGTACCTACTCCATGTGTTACTCAACTTGGGAAACAAAGCAAGTTCAAGTTAAATATCATTGTAAGTAATAATAGTATCATTAAGAGCGTCAACTGGGGTACCTCTTGTCCCAGGATATGGAACAAGCCCATATCAAAATGACAAGACAAACAAACACAATGAACAATCTCAACACCCTTTTTATTTACCATTAGATAGCTTTTTATTGTAAGGTGTATCACAGAAGGTTCACCATAGCATGTAAGTAAATTTCCACCATGAATGATGCATGGCTTAGATTAGCGGCCCAGGCGTCTCTCTAACCATTTATACAAACTCATTTAAACTCACTTCATTTCCACATTTATTTCACCCATGGTAAGCATCCATAAACAAAAGTACATGATATCAACTAAATGAAATGAAGTGCATGTTGAAAGCTTGCCATGTGACAGCACATATGAGCTAACTCTCAACCAAAGACATTTGTCAAGCCCACAACATCATAATTTTAATCACAATGGGTCATATTTATTTATGCAATGAAAGTAAAGTGTGCATCAAGTTCGAGAGAGCTCTATAACCAACTTTTCCCATAACAATCAACAACATAAGCATTTTCATTCAGAGGTATAGATAACACAAATATCATGATAAACATACTCGGAATAGCATAAAGCTAATAGGTAGATATGGTGGACTCACTGGAAAAACTTTGGTTGAAGGTGTTGGAAACAAGTTTTTGCTTGTTGGAATTTTTGGGCTAGCAAGAGGGAGAAAGTTGACCATCTAAATGCATGCATGAGTGTCCATAGAACTAACTAATCCATGTTAAACAAGTAAAATAACATTCAGCATCAAAACATGAATAAAAGATAGCTCTTGATAAAATACTTGCAAATTATTACTCATTAACAAGCTCATGAATCATGCAACTATATGTATCTTTTAAAATCAACTCCAACATCCCTTTTCCCAATCTAATAATAGCATCCAACATAATTCAACCCAAATTTCCAGTAGCTCTCTCATATATAAATGATAGTGTGGTGGTCTCACAAAATAAAAATCAAACCAAAACAAACAAAAAGACGCTCCAAGTTTATGCGATAAAGTGTTTCGATCGAAAAACAGAAGTTAGACGTGTGCAAACCGAGAGTGTGTAGGTCCAGTGGGGTTGTCTTCACATCCCCAAGCTTATGGTCTTCACCATCCTTGGATAGCTCTTGGTGCATCTCCTCTAATCCCTGTGAAAAAACTTCAAAACACCGTTTCTCCCATTTCTTTTTCTGTGGGGTGCATTAGTAGTGATAAACAAATAGATTTCTTGCTGCATATAATCCTTGAACAAAAATTCATATGAATGTCCAGAAAGTGTATAATGTTGTATGCCTACTCATAAACTCAATTGGATCAAAAAGATTCAAGTTAAAAGTTCAAGCATGCATCAAACAAAATGGGACAGAATCTGTCCAGAAAAACAGCAGCAGCAAAACGTATTTTTCTACCCTACTTAACTTTGTCGAAAAATTCCGAAAAATTCATGCATACAGAGGATGAAAAGTTGCAACTACAGTTCAAATATGAGCTCATTCGGAGTTACAGAATAAGAATTAAAAATCATACCGTGCACAGATTCGTGCAGGAATAAAATCTCCGAACGCTATAAGCAACTTCTTCAAACCAAAATGAGTAAAACTTGGCACTTTATTAAAAATTCCAGAAACTAAACTAAAACAAAGTCTCTTGTTACAGCAAGAGGACACAAAGAAAATCACAAATAAAAACAACCGGGTTGCCTCCCGTAAAGCGCTTTCTTTATAGCCATATAGCTAGGCTTCTTACTTGATGTTTATTGTGGACGAAGCTCATGAGGGAGCTTGAACTTTGATGTGTCCCTCTTCCTTGGAAAGTGTTCATGCATAATACCAGGATCCCATGGTGTTCTCAAACCAATCAAAATAATAGTCAAGTTGAACCCTAGTTGAGAGAAAAACAAAACACAAAAGTAATAACAACGAAGTCTAACTTTCTTTCTATGCATTGGCATTTTGTATATGAATGAATCACCATAAATAGAATTTCAATGCATATTAACATAGTTACTTGCAGCATATATTATTAGTAGCATAAAGAGGGTTCTTATCACCTCCTCTTTATAATAGTTGCAAGTAGAAGAATAAATTCAACCATATAATCACAAGAATCATTCAACTTAGATAATATAGGCACATAAAGAGGATCATTAAATTTATTTTGGAATTCATTAGCATGCTTCCCTCTTTCAAAATAATTATTAAGATCAATATCAAGTTTAATATCATGGTTGCAACAAATATTTGAAACTAAAGATAATTGCAAACCACATAAGTATTTCCCAACATAAGCAAATTTCTCCTCCATGGTGTAACTAGGAGAATTTAAGAACAAACACTACTAGGAAACTGCCTTTCTGTGGACAGGCTTTTTGTGGCGCACCACAAAGTCCATGCGCCACTAAACTTTTTCTGTGGCGCATACCAACTGGTGCGCCACAGAAAGTGTGACGCTTTTGTGGCGCATCCAGGGCCATGCGCCACAGAAAGCATGCATTCTGTGGCGCACTAGAAGGGGTGCGCCACAGATAGCCTGTGGGCCCCACCTCCAACCTTTGAATTTCGAATTCTGGGGTCCTTTCTGTGGCGCATGAGCACAGATGCGCCACATAATACATTTCTGTGGCGCATCTGTGCTCATGCGCCACAGAAATCTTGGCGGGGCCCACACCAATGATTGGTGGGACAGTAATTCTGTGGCGCATGGGCCCACATGCGCCACAGAATGTAAACTTTCTGTGGCGCATGTGGGCCCATGCGCCACAGAATTACTGTCCCAGATGTACAAAAGGGGAAGGCCCCCCTTTCCCTACCCATTTGCTCTTCTTCCTCCTCCACCTAGCTCGTGTTCCTCCTCCCTCCCATCCCATTTTGCTCACTCTTTTCTCCATTTTTTGTAGTTAAACCTATTTTGGTTGATAGATAATTGTTGAGAACCGGGAGGCTCCCCATATATACTCTCCTCCTCTCTCCCCCATCTCTTTTCCTCCCACACACTCTCTCATCGCGGTCACGTCTCGGCAACGAATCTAGTAGGTGAGGAAAGTTGGATGGACATGCATATGCATGTTTGTATGTTGTGTATGTGAAGCTTGTGTGTTGTGCATGAATTGGTCCGGAAGAAACTTTTTGTTGTTGCTTGCGCCGGCGTGGTGCATGGATGTTTGTATGTTGTGTATGTGAAGCTTGTGTGTTGTGCATGAATTGGTCCGGAAGAAATTTTTTGTTGTTGCTTGCGCCGGCGTGGTGCATGGATGTTTGCCGAAATGTTGATTAATTTCCATTTCGGCAAATTTTTGCACCACCCATATGTCATACTTTTAAGAGAGGTCATGCCGAATTTTTTCGGCGACCTTGCATGCATGTGTGTTTCTGTTTGTGCATGTTGCGGTTCTAATTATCATATATATACTCTTGTCTCTGCTCTATGTATACCGCGTAGTCAACCATGGTCATCATGATGAGCTCCGGTCGAATCAGAAGATACAAGGAAGAAGCGAAGGCGGACATGATTCGGTTCAACAGAAGCCAGATAAGATGTCCATGTCGAAGATGCAAACTTGTGAGGTGGATCGACCCTGATTCTGGACAATTGGAGGATCACCTGCTCAGGCGTGGTTTCATGCTGGAACAAGATCATCGTCATGACGAAGGAGATGTCGGCGGACAAGATCATCATCATGACGAAGGAGATGCCGGCGGAGAAGATCATCATCATGACGAAGGAGATGCCGGCGAACAAGATCATCATGACGAAGAAGATGCCGGCGGACAAGATCATCATCATGACGAAGGAGATGTCGGCGGACAAGATCATCATCATGACGAAGGAGATGCCGGTGGTGGCGCGAACACGCAGACCCCGCTAACTTCGGCCTTGCAGGACGCTCATGTTCAAGAACTGCTCCTCAAGGAGACGAGCAACGCCAGAGCTGCGGCCAGAGAGAAAGCCAAGCTGGCGCAAATGGAGATAGACGGGAAGACTCCGTTGTATCCTGGGTGCCGGCCCCAGGATACGCGTTTGCAAGTAACGCTTGATGCTCTGGAGATGAAGGCGGGAAACAGATGGACCGACGTGAGCTTCGACAAGAACATGAAATTCATGCACGATATTCTCCCCGAGGGGAACACATTGCCAAGTAGTATCGAGGAGGCCAAGAAAGTCGTGTGCCCTCTTGACCTACCGCACGTCAAATACCACGCCTGCATCAATGATTGCGCCATTTATCGGGGCGATTACAAGGACATGACCACATGTCCGGTGTGCGGCCACGGACGGTACAAGAGTGGGAGCAAGAAAAATCCTCGAAAAGTGGTATGGTACTTTCCTATCACTCCCCGTCTGCAGCGGTGGTTCATGGACCCTAAGGAAGCAAAGCTCATGCAATGGCACGCGGAAAGAAGAGCCCGAAGAAGATCCGGAGAAGGGCACCATCCTGACACACCCTGCAGACGCTAGCAATTGGGAAGCATTGGACATCGCCTTCGAAGATTTCGGGGGCGACGCAAGGAACGTCAGGCTGGGTATGAGCACCGATGGACTCAATCCGTTCGGCAACCAGAGTAGCACACATAGCACCTGGCCCGTGTTTGTATGGCCTTACAACCTTCCCCCGTGGCTGTGCACGAAGCAAAAGTACATACACATGAGTATTCTCATTCAGGGGCCGAAACAACCTGGTATCGACATACATCTGTATCTCGAGCTGTTGAAAGAGGAGTTAGAAACGCTATGGAAGACGCCAGCCCGTACGTGGGACGCCTACACTAAAGATTATTTCGATATGAGAGCCGCGTTGCTCACGACGGTGCAGGACTATCCTGGATGCTCATATGTATCGGCCCAGGTGGGCCACGGATTCTGCGCATGTGTCAGGTGCATGGATGAGACCCCGCATATCCAGCTACCAAGGGATCTCGGGTCTTCGAAAACCGTGTACCCAGGGGCTCGAAGGTGGCTTCGCATGGAGCACCCGTGGAGAAAACGCGGTGATTGTTCGATGGTCAAGACGAGCTCGAAATAGAACCGCGCCCGAGGAGCGGCACAGAAATCGACGAGCTTTTGAAAAATTGGGAGGAGTGCCCTGCGCCGGGAAAGAAGCGACCGAGGGTAGATCCGCTGCTGGGTGTATGGAAAGCGAGGTCTGTTTTCCACGACTTGGAGTACTGGAAGGTCCTCCACACGCCCCATAGCCTCGATCTAATGCACATTACGAAGAATGTTACCGAGAGTCTTCTTGGCACTCTTTCGAACATGCCGGAAAAGACCAAGGATGGGACGAAAGCAAGATACGATCTGAAATGGCTTGGCATCAAGAAAGATCTTCAGCCCCCGATAGTGATGATGATGATGACCAGACGGAAGGGACTCAAGGTCGCCGCAAAAGGGTAAAGAAGAACGCGGTGGTGCTTCCCGCTGCCTGCTTCACTATGAGTCCGGAGGAGCTCGAGCAGTTTTACAGGTGCCTCCTAGGAGTCAAATTTCCTTACGGTTACGCGGGGAAGATAAGCAGATATCTGGACGGAACGAAGAAGAGGTTCAGCGGGATGAAGTCTCACGATTGTCACGTGCTGATGACGCAGATACTTCCCGTTGCGATCCGAGGGATAATGGACGAGCACGTCCGTGATACGCTGTTTGGCCTTTGCAACTTTTTCGACGTCATCAACAGGAAGTCGATCGGCGTGAGGCAGCTCCACAGGCTACAGGAGGAGATCGTGGTGATACTATGCGAGCTCGAGATTTACTTCCCGCCCGCATTCTTTGACATCTGCGTGCATCTCCTTCTCCATGTCGTTGATGACATCCTGCAGCTCGGGCCGACGTTCCTGCACTACATGATGCCGTTCGAAAGGCAGAACGGTGTCATGAAAGGATACGTTCGCAACAGGGCCCGTCCAGACGCAAGCATGGCCAAGGGCTTTCTAACCTACGAGTGCATCTCCTTCTGTCAGAGTTATCTAAGCACCGAGAACCAGGATGTTGGTCTGCCCACCAGGACGCACCTCGGCAGGCTCGATGGATTTGGTCACCGCGAGGGCTACCGCTCACTCCCTGTCGACATTGTTGGTCGACGCGATGACTTTGACAGGGCTCACCGGGTCGCGCTACAACACTTACAATTGATCGAACCTTGGGTGAAAGAGCACAAAAGCTTAATCGAGAAGAATTACATCGACCTAGGCCGGCCGAGGAAGAAGGAGACGTAACCAGAGAGCACAACTCCAGCTTCACGAGTTGGTTCAAGAAAAGGCAACTGCTTGAAGCACAGCACAAAAAGCCATCTACGGAAGATGAAAAAGTCATATTCTCCTTATCACAGGGCCCCGGGCACAACATAAGGACCTATCAGTCGTACGACATCAGCGGTTTCAGATTCTGCACCGAGGAAAAGGACAGGAATAGCGAATATCAAAACTCAGGAGTAACTATGCTATCCTACGGTGATGACGAGGCTACTGTCAAGCAAAGATACTTCGGAAGGATCGAGGAGATATGGGACCTCAACTACTGTGGAGAGTCGGTGCCAATGTTCCGTGTGAGATGGGCCAAGGACGTCGTCAAAGAAGGCCGGTATTTCACCACCATGGTAATACCCGATGCCAAATCGAAGAACGCCTCCGCGAAAAATGAGCCATGGGTACTCGCTAGCCAAGTTGAGCAATGCTTCTTCATTACCGACCCGTCAAAGCCTAGCCGTGTTGTCGTGAGGAGGGGCAAGAGGAGCATCATCGGAATGGAAGGAGATGCCAACGAGGAAGACTTGGACAAGAACGGCGATCCGAAGATCGAGGAGGAATTCGACAAGTACTTCGACATGCCTACTACTAGTAGAGAAAGAAGGAAGACCTCCCTACCTACTAAAGGTTGTCCGTTCACGCGAAGAAATCTCAAGGTGTCCGGCCTAAAGTACTCAACCGCCAAGAAGGAAAGAAGAGATGCTAGCTCGGAACCGGCCGGGAAAGAAGAAATCTCGAAGAAGACTTTTTTGGTGTATTATATATAATTTGTTTGTGTGTGTGAGACAACAAGCATATCTATGTATTTTGATATGGCACAAGTTATAAAGAATAACAAATGTGTGTTCTTTCTTTAAATTTAATATATAAAAAATTAAAAGAAAAAAAAATGTGGGAAACCAGGATTCGAACCTGGCAGGTTCCTGAAATTTGCCCACACTAACCACTGGGCCATGCGCCTGTTATTGTCAAATAACTGTCAGCAAGTTTTTTAACAATTCCAGCCACAAAATTCTGTGGCGCACCCCCCAGTAGATGCGCCACAGAATCACAGAATTCTGTGGCGCATCCCGCTGAAGCCGTGCGCCACAGAATTCCTGTGGCCCACTTACATGTGGCCCCGCCCGCCGGCCTCTCTCCCTTCTGTGCAAATTCCCCAATTCAACCGCGCGCGCGCTCTCTCGACCAACACCACCGCCGACCACCGCCGCTCGACCGCCCTCGCCGTCCTCGCCGTGGACGCTCCGGCCGCCCTCGCCGTCGACGTCTCCCTCTCTCCCTGCTCTCCCCCTCGCCCTGCTCTCGCCGTCGCCCCTCCCGCCTCTGCCTTCCACACGGACGCCCCTCGTCGCCGCCTGGAGCTCGCCCCGAGCACTGCCGCCGACGAGAGCTCGCCGCCCCTCTGCCACGAGCACCGAGAGCACGCACTGCCTGGTCTCCTCTCCCTCCTAGCACCGAAGGTGAGCCCCTCCTCCTCTCCCTGGTCTCCTCTCCCTCCTAGCACCGAAGGTGCTTGTGCAAATTCCTTAGTCAATTTAGCTAGGTTAGTTTCTAGTTGATTTCAGTTGCTGTTAGGTTAGTTGTTAGTTTAGGTTAGTTTCTAGGTTAGTGCTGCTAGGTTAGTTGCTAGGTTAGTTTAAAATTTTGCTAAGTTAGTTGCTTGCTTAGGTTAGTTGCTTGCTGTTGCTGTTAGGTGCTGCTGCTGTTAGGTGCTGCTTAGTTTTTGTTGCTTGCTAAATTAGGTGCTGCTGAATTATGTTAGTTGCTTGCTAAATTAGTTGCTATATTAGGTGCTGCTAGGTTAATTAGGTGCTGCTAGGTAGTTGTTGCTGTTATAGGTTAGTATTTTTGACAGTAGCTAGGTTAGTGGCAATAGCTAGCTAGGTTAGTTGCTAGGTCTCCCTATTTTTAAGGTTAAGTTTAATTAACTAATGCATTTTTTTGCCGTATGCAGGAAATTTAGAAGAACCTCCACGTTCTTTCAGGTGAGATGTCGATGTGGTGATGCCACGTATGTGTGTGAGATACTGTGGATGTGGATGATACTCCATATGTGCATGTGTGTGGATGTGGATGATACTCCATATATGTGCATGTGTGTGGATGTGGATGTGGATGATACTTCATATGTGCATGTGTGTGGATGTGGATGTGTGTGAGATATTGTGGATGTGTGTGGATGTGGATGTGCATGTGTGTGGACTCCATATGTTGTTTGTTGCCGGCCGGAGATGCCGGCCGAAGATGTGTGAAATATATGCAGGTACCCCGAGACCCTTGAGATTGCCGGAATGTCGATTAACTTCCGTTCCGGCAAATTCGGGTACTCCATATGTCCCTTTTTTAGCAAAAGTCATGCCGAATTTTTTCGTGAAATTTAGCATGACTTTGCTAAAAAAAGGACATATGGGGTATTGCGACTAATGCATGGGCCGGGGTATCTTAATTAGTACTAATTAAGTGATTAATTTTTGTTGTACTAACTGTTTGCCTCTTTTTAATGCAGTGCAAACATGTCGGCCGACGCTTCTAAGCGCATGAGCGTCGAACAAGAAGCTAGAGAAAAGAACCAGTCGTTCTGGGAGGTGGAGGATGCCGCCGCCACTAGTGGCGCCGAGCGTCCCGACGATGAGCAAGGACAGGAGGACGACCCCGAATACAACGTAGAAGGTGGTGAGGATGACACCACCACCTCCGATGGCGGCAACCACACGGATAGTGACCTTGGCGGCAGCAACCCGGCCACCCGGCCGCTCCGAAGAAGAAGAAGCAAAGGAAGGATAGGACACCGCAATCGGTCGACAATGCCACGGACGTGTTCACTGAGGTCACGGCAAGTGGCCAACCAGTGGCGCCTGAGAAACTTGCCGCAGGGTACGGCATGCAACTAGGGTGCATCCTTCGGGAAAGCGTGTCGATCAACACGAAGGACCTCAGAAGCAAAGCTAATGAGGCTTGGTCGAACACCTCCTCAAGAGGGTTCACCAACGATACACGTTCCCGCTGCCGCTAAACAAAAAGGTGGACAGTTTAGCCATCACGAAGATGAGCACCGCCTTGAGCAGCTGGAAAACCCGGGTGAAGAACAAGATTGGGAGCGGTGCCAGCTGGGAGGAGATTAGGAAAAAAGAGCCGCACATCACCGAAGAAGAGTTCGAGGAATTCAACTTGTCCTTAAAATCTGAGGAGGCTGAAAAATGGACCAAGTGGGGGAAGGACATGCGGGAGCTGAACTTAGGTAACCACCATTTGGGAAGCGGCGGTTACCGAGGGAAAAAGCCATTTGGGAGAAGGAGGATAGAGAGATTGCACGTCTTGGAAAAGAAAACCATTGGGAAAAAATCTTAGACGAGCAGACCAGGAATTTTGTCCGGTCCCGCTACTATCTCGACTGGGAGACTGGGGAATTCATTACCGATTATGAGGATGTGAAGGAATTCCAGAAAAAGCTGGTAAGGGAATTTAATTACCACATATATATATCTCAAAGTCCATTGCGTTGATGTAATTAGATAACAAAGCCAAATTTCTAAGTGGGTTCACCTTTGTATGCAGGAGGAAGAGTTGCAGGCCGGCCCATCGTCCCAGGGGTCGACGGAACCGTGGGACACGACTTTCAACAGGGCGATGAACGTTTACAGGGAAAGGGACAAGTCGGCGCCGCCGAGATCAGCTGGCCGTGTGACCGGCTTTGGTACGAGCATGAAGTTCACAGAGTACTATAGCTCGGACGGCGGCGCGATGAAAAAGGAGAGGAAGAAGACGACCAAGGATAGAGCCGAGGTTGTGGAGCTAAAGAAGAAGGTGGAGTCACTGGAGAAGGAAAAAGTGGACTCCACCACGGTTGACAAGTTAGTGACCGACAGGATCCGGGAGATGTTTCCCCCTGCGTTATTGGAGGGGATAGCTGCCTGGAATGCGGGAGGTCAACAAGGGCCGATCTACGTGCCCAGCTTCTCCGGCAGCAACTCCACCATGAACCCGCAGAACCTGTCGCCGGACATGGTGACCCCGCCGCCGCCCAACGCCGCGGCGCAGCCGCCGCTCCCTTTGGTCGCACCGACGCCCCCTACGGCACCGGCACCCGAGAATAAGAGTCCGGCCGCCGGCACCGGCGCCCGGGTCTCGACATTAGCCGAGTTGGATGCCATCACCAAGGTAACTAATTAGTTAGTCCGCGTCATATTCTATAACTATGCCTGATTTGATGACTGCCATCTCATGATGATGCCCAACATGTGTTGTTTTGACTCAGGACTCCCCTTGCATACTCCTGCATAGGGTAGAGGCCGGCGGCGAGTTGAAGGAAGTTGGTGCGGGCATTATCATACAACCAAAGAGCCGCGAAATCCACCACGCTAGAATGGACGAGGCTTATATGAAGGTCAAGGTAGTTACGGTACTGTCTGCGTTTTTCGACATGGACCCCCCCGTTCAACCTCCGGGAGCCGATGAGCACTTGGTCTTTGGAAAGTGCCCCGGCTGGCCCACGCCATGGCCGAAGAACCAGATTCGTCTTGGGGGGGGGTCTTGTTGATGAGGGCCCAAGACGCAACACCGGCGCCACCTCGAAGTTCCGGGTCAACCCGATCCGTCCCCCGAAGCCCTCGAAGACTGCAGCCGTCGCCACCGCCCGGAAGGAACCGGCGGTCGTCGCCACCACCAACCGCCACTTAAAACTGTTGGGAGCGTCTGAACCACAACCGTCCCAATTAGGCAACGCCTCTGCACCTCAAGTTGTTGATGGCAACGACGACGGTGATGATGAGCATGTCGACATCGACGCCTTCCTAAACACTGGCGCCAGAGAAGACATATACATGCCTCCTGTGGATGACGAACCACCCTTTCGTGATCACGCCGATCAACCTGCTCGTCCCACTACAGTCACGCAGCGCCTGACCTTCCAGGGTTTATCTCAAGAGACGCCTCCAGCGACCGGCGATGAAGCTCTAGACAAACCGACTACCGTTTTCACCCCTGGCACACTACGGAATACGGTTCGCGCGGGGCTTCCAGGGCAGGCGAAGAACCAGAAGCACAGGAAGAGGAAGGGAGGCGCCTCTTCGAGCCAGCCTCCTATGATTGTCCGGGGTCGTGAAGACTTGGTACCACCCCGTCCGGATGGCATTGCGCACCGACTTCATGAAGCTGGTAAACCGATACTGCCTCCGGAGATGCTCTGCATGGCATATGGACACATGCACGTTTTGCATCAATCTATCCTGCATCTAGAGGGCCTCCTTCTTAAAGACAAGCATCCAAATTACCCGGTGTTCATTGTCCAAGTGCCAATGGATGATGAGTTCGACTTCGTCCGTGAAGCCCCCGCGGATGTGTTCTTCATAGCGTACGAGGACGTCTTCCATCTATTTCACCAAAACCGGCTGAACTATAACTTGGTCCGCCTATACGCGCTCAATGAGGCGAGGAGGATCTATAGAGATAATCTCCAGCTCGTCGCGGTAGCGGATCCCTACTACATGCGTGACAGCCAGCTGGTGGAAGGATCAAGGACACGGACCATGGCGACGGAGCACCTCGAGAGGTTCATGCTGGAAAACAAGAGGAAGAACAGCCTTCTTCTGCCTTTCTTTCCCGAGTAAGTACACACATCCGCTCGCCGCCGTCGTAACTTATGCTTTCTTATCGATTTCTTCCATTATTGCTGATCCTTTCCAACATTCCGTTTCAATTGTGTTGAGCAGGGACACGTTCTGCGTCCTCATCGTCCTAAACCCGAGGTGGTCCGTTGCCACTTATTTCGACTCGGATAGTAGGAGGAAGAAAGACTACACCAGAATAAAGGGTGTTCTCGATGATGCTATCGAGGGCTACTATCAAAAGGGAGGCGCCTTCGAAAATAAGGCCGAAGTTTTTACGAAAGACAACAAGCACCGGTTCAAGCATGTGACCGAGTTTCCTTGCCTCAAGCAGCAGCCTGGCAGCAAGAAGGATGCCTTGTACGCCCTCCGGTTCCTTAAAGGGTATGTCCGAGATGCTGAGCAATTGAGGATGCCATCTTGTATGCGAGAATGGGTCAAAAATGACGATAGGCTCACCGATGCTGATCTTAGAGAAGACTTCCATCGCATCGTGACAAAGTTATCGGAAATCATCGTCGATGATGTCAACACATCAGGGGGGCCTTCAACTACCGCGGCCGAGGTAGGATGTATCCACTTAGATGAATAAATCATGCATACTCTATTTATATTACTAACCAATATATATCCCAATCCATCTCCAGGGTTGCATCAGAGGGACATCGAAAAACGCCTAGAGTTGCAGAGTGACAACAGGACGTGGATGACGAAAGAGATGTATAAACCGTTCCCGGCGCCGCTCCCCAAGAAGAAGGCTTCATGATCGTCGTGCTCCTGCTCTTGCTCACCATCATCGCCGATGTACTCTATTCGATCATATAGTGTAGGCGGTGAACACTTTATCTGTAATATGTGAAACTTTTGTATCAACATTTGTGTAAAAATTCCGCACTTGTCACTCGATCTATATGTATGTTATCTCGGGCCGGATATAGTAATGCGATGACATATATAGTACTGTGTTTGTTTTAATATACCTGTCAAAATATATTGTTGTTTCTGTTATATCTGCATAAATACTGTAATATACATGTATTTCTGTAATATATCTGTATTTGTACAGCGGGCAGCAGTAAATTGCCAAATCCTGTACATACATTCTGTGGCGCACTAAGTTTTTTTTCTGTGGCGCACCCTATTCTGTGGCGCACCCCTCTCTGGTGCGCCACTAAATAAAATTTCTGTGGCGCATGGTATACGGTGCGCCACAGAATGTGGAATTTCTATGGCGCATCCCAGGTGCGCCACAGAATGTGAATTTTTGTGGCGTGATATCTGTGGCGCATGCCCCATGCGCCACAGAATCACAAAACTGGTGCGCCACTAAAAGGGTTATCCCTACTAGTGAAAGTAGGACTCTCATGAGTAAGAGTACCATCACAAGCAGCAAGTACATCATTTTTATCCTCACATAAATTTGTAACAACTTCTAAACATTGAGGATTATCAATAAGCATAGGACCATCATCTAAAGCATTATCATATAGCATATTTAAACAACACTCCTCATTATCATCAATAAGTTCACTAGTAGCATCATTAAAAAAGTAAAGGAGCATTATTAGTTTCATCATAATAGCATGGGTTATCATATAGGACCATAGAATTTTCAGTTTGATACTCGTCATAACATGGATTCTCATAAATAACAAAAGATTTTTGAGTTGAGTGTTACTATCATTTGTTGATGGTGAAGCTGGGAGATCCAACTCTTCCCTAAGCTTAGATTGGAACACATCCATTTCAATCTCCTCTTCACATACTTCCTCTTCCAAGCTTATGTCTTCATCATCCTCTTCCTGCAAAATATTAGTACTTTCCATGGAAGCAAGAATTCTTTCTTTAACATAAACATTATCACTAAATTCCTTTTTGCAAAGTTGGAGAAGAATAGAAATGTGTCCTTTCATTACACGAGCTTCATGACTAGTTGCAAAAAATTTATCAATAAGAAGGTCTATCTCATGGGCTGCAACATAAGCAATATATTTCTCAACTTGTTCTATATCATGGCATGCAAATTTACACTCTTGATAAGAAGCAATAATAGGATCACTATTATACTTACATTGATAGAGAGAGTGTTTATAGTCTTTTCTAAAGCAGCAAGTTATATTATGTAATTCACAAAACTCAGTGGCCATATCATTAAAATGTTCAAGCAATTCAAGCATTCTATTTCCTTCTTTGGTTGATCGATATTCATAGTAAGCTTACATAGTTTTGACATAACCTTCCTCCATAGCATAGCATACATATTAAAAACAACACTAGTTTTTATGGATTTTATGTTTTTAGATGAAAACTGAAAATAAAATGATACTAAACAATGCAAACCGAAATAACAAATGCAAAACTGAAAAAAAAAATGCAAACCGAAATATAAATATGATATGCAAGACAATAACAAAACAAAATAAAATGCTTTGAAGGTAAAGATGGATAAGATGATGCTCACGTAGGTGCAACCTCCCCAAGCTTAGGTGTTTGCACAAGTTGGTGATGAAGTTGACTTGTTGTGAGATATCCTTGGATAAACCCGGCGCCAGAAAACAGAGCTAGTGCAGGGGACCCTTGGATAAACCTTTCAGAAATGATTCCCCAGCAATGGCGCCAGAAAACAGTCTTGATACCTGATGACGTAGTTACCTGCGTCAAAAGAATATGGGTTAGGTTGAGACTCCAAGTCCAGAGTGTGTAGTAAGTGGAAGACGTGTTTTCCCCACGAGGGGTGACTCGAGGGTTTAATATCGAACTCTCGGGGAATCAGTAGTGAAGATTTATCTTTCCTATCCTTCTTTTGGTTACCTACAAAACAAAGTAAATGTTTTGGTCCTCAACCTCACCTAGTGGTTGTCAAGCACAAGGTGTGAGAATGATATCAAGATAATATGCAATGCAAACAAGAAATAAATATGCAGTGGTGGTAAATAAATATGCAAGGATGGTGGTAGCAATGATAAATGATATTTTTGGGTTTTATATGATGAATGCAAGATGTAAAAGTGTTTTTGTATTTTCGGATTTTTAAATGGCAGAAAATGGTAAAGTGGTAAAAGTTGTTGGAAAGGTGTTTCTTATAATTAAAAATGGACCAGGGTTCATGGTTTCACAAATGCTCTCTGTCTTTAATAAAGTGGTAGACAATGGAACACTAGAGTTGACATATGAGATTGCAAACAACAGTTTAATGGCAAGTTATAATTATATGGGCATCACGTCCTAACATAGAGACCTTTTAGTTTATTATTAGTCTCACTTATACTCCACCAAGATGCGAACTAAATCAAAACACCTCAGTAATTAAGATAACTCAGAGTATAGCAATAAGTATTATGACATGAAGTTAAAATAAGAACATGCTAGATCTAGTCATGGAGTAGTGGCAATGGTCACACCCACATATCCGGTAGCATGGTATTTTTCTTTATCCCTAGTGAGGCAACAAAGTAAGGTAAAGATGCCCAAGTGGATCGCAGAACTTTCTCTCACGTTCACTGCACTAGCCACCCCCGTTACTCCAACTAATGCACACGTTCCCCCTCACACGCTCTCATAAACATGCTTGATCATGACAAGCAAATAAGAACGGGGTACATAGTATGCATCTACTTTCATAACTGAAACAAAACCATTGCAATCTCAAACATATATTAACTCATAAAAAGATCCACCACAAAGGTATTACATAGATGACCGTAATCATGTTCAGCAGCTCATACGGTACTAATTAGTGAAGCTCAAGAGAGAGAGAGAGATACATAAGTTACTTCCACAAACCCATAGTCCAGAGGTGGACTACTCCCTCTTCATCATGGAGACGGTGGAGAAGTCGTTGGAGAAGATGGAGACCACGCCGGCAGCGCCCCGCCGGAGTTTTCCCCCTCCAATCTGCAACTCCAGGTCTCTGTTTCGGTGTTTCTGTGTTTCTGCGGCGCTCCTTCCAGAGAACGTCGGGGGCTATTTTTATAGTCGGTTTTAGGTCAAGACGGAGTCGGTGGAGGAAAGATCGACGGCAACGGAGGCCCGAGGCCCAAAAGAGGGGGTCCCACGTGGCCCAGGTACCTGGCCGCGTGGGCCCACTCATCTTGGCCCTCGGGCCTCCGCTTGTTTGCTTTCTTCGCTCCCACGCTTTGTTCCTTCCAAAAACTAATGCTCGTAAATTTCCAGGTCATTTGGACATCGTTTGGGTCCCTGAAACATCAAAATATAGAAAACAGGGTTTTCTGACTGTGCAGGGTTAATTACATAAAAATAGAAAATATACCAAATATTCCCAAAATCAATATAAAACAATGATATAACACTTATATGATGCAAATATGATTGAAATATAAGTAATATAATGCAAAGTTCATGTATGCATTTTACATGCATCACCATGCAAAGCAACATTGAAACCATCACGCCAATCCCCTTTAGCACCAACCGCCACCACTTCCTCTAATGGCGGGTTACTATTGTCGTTTCCAAGTCCCTAACCCTAACTCACGCCGGTGTGGGGGAGGAGTGACTCAGGTGGTGTGCTTGACTCAACGTGTTGGTCATGCTAACCAACTCAGGCACATGATAACCGACTTGCCCCGTCGGATGTGTCGGTTACATACACCTCTAGCCCATGAGCTGAGTCCACTCACCACGTCGACATGGTAGTGAGGCCAATATGACTAAATTAGGGAAGCTGTCAAAAGATTTGAAACTTGGAAAAAAGCTTCTTAAATTGGTATTTTGGCGAATTTTAAATGACTTAAAAAATATCACCGAGTTTGTCTTTCGTAGTCGACTAATTTGTCTCGCGACCCTAAACATGTAGGGTTTGAGCGCCTTAAGCGCAAATATGGTGACTCAAATCGAACATCTCACATGTAATTTGAGAAAATTCAAGGTGATTCTATTCTAGCAAATACGTTCATTCTGCATTTGATTTAGTTTGTTTTGTGTTTGATCAGGAGATTAGCGTCATGAGAATTGAATAAAATTAGTTCCCATATACAACGTTGACCGAGTTGTGAATCATAATTTAGTGAGACCGCGCATTTTTCTCTGGTAAAAAGCAAACAAGGAGCTCGAAGAAATAACACCATCTCAATTGGTTGAAATTAACGTGGTTAGGACATGTACAATGCAAGGGGTTGAGGACGCGCTTGTAGCGCAGTGGCAAGGCTTGGCAGTGGCCAGCCTGCCTGCCCACGGTTCGACTCCCAGGGGGAGCGAATTTGGGTGTCTCACGGGATTAAGCAGCCAGCTACTGGTTTGCTCCCAGGAATAATCTCTACTGCCTCCGCGTGCGCTCGCGCCACAACGTCCGAGCTCAAAGCGTGCGTGTTGTGTGGATAGTTAATAGGTCTAGCTTGCGTAGTGGGGTGCGTGAGTATGGTGTGCGTGTGGTGTGAGTTTGTACGCAAGTTCAGATACTACAACTGTACCACTGTAATAGGCCTCAAAAAAAAATGCAAGGGGTTTAAAGAGATGCTTAGAAAAATAAAAAGATTTTTTAGGCAGAGTGCTTATTTAACCAGGAAGATGCTTAAATAGGCACCTCAGCGCATGAAAAAGTCTGATTTGTTTTTATGAACACATCTCTAATCACTCCGCATTATAGACGGCCTTCGGTCCGCAGCAGAAATGCTTTTGTCGAGTGTGTCGAACCTTCGATGGGCCTACAACTTCGGGCCCATCATTCACCGAGGCGTTCGGCAATAACGAGCTGGTCGGGACGTCCCACGCCCGTCCGGTCCACAAATCCTTTTCAGACATAAATCTTCGTCACCGGCGACGCGGTCGGGCGAGACGAAGCCAAGCAAGCAAACACAACGGAGTTTCCCCCAACCCCCGACCCCCCACAAACCCTAGTCGCTCCTACCAACCCCCGCGACCCGCCGGATTTTTCCTGGTAATTTTCGTCTCCTTTGCGGCCTCCTACGCAACGTGTCGTGGTATTTTTCTGAATTTTTCGGGGGGTGTTGTTCGGCCTCGGATCGAGGAAGCCCCCGCCGCGAAATGGAGAAGCCGTGGACGGATTTGAGGGATTTAGGTGGATTTTGAGGGGGATATACGGGTGTCTGGGAAGGGAGAGATTTTTCCATGGCTCGTGTAGCTAGGGATTTGGGCAGTTGGGGAAAGCGGTGGAAAGGTACCATTTTCTGTCAGCCTTTTGTTGGTAGCGGTGCCCGGGGCTTTAGGCGGCGTTCGGGCTTGAAGACGCCTTTTGGGAAGGTTTGATCGAGTTTTTAGGGTCCTTGTTGGTTGGGGCCGATTCTGCGGAAGGATAGCATGAAACCATGCGATTTCTAGACGTTCTACATCCCCATGTACTGTATTTTTGTTCAATTATGGATATATGTGTGCCTATTACCGAGGAAAAGGGGTTTGAGGGGGTGTGTGGTTAAGTTTGCCCCTTTTGGTATACAATCTAACTTTTTTTTTTGCTCCTTTGAACCGCGTTATATCGTGGTAGATCGGTCAAGCTGTGTCTTCTTAGGAATAATACTGCATTTCCTTCCTCATTCATTAGAAAGACAGCTAGAATTGTAGCTGTAATTGATGATAGAGTTCGTTAACTTTTACTTACAGGGGATTCTACTGTCTTTGCTCTAGCCTCTAGCTTCCACTGCAACAATATGAGCTCCCCTGATTTCGCAAGGAGGATTCCAAAGAGGCGGCGGACTGGCAAGATGCTGTCGCAGCAGGTTGAGCGACAACTTCTGGATCTGAACTCACTTCCAGCTGTTGAAGGGGGTTCGCTGTCCATTCAGGAGCCTGTCGTAAACAGCGGGACCTCTGGTACGGTGGTTGCTGAGACCTCACAGCTCTTGGCGCCACCTTCTGCTGCAGAGTCAAACATTGGCAGGAATAGTTTCCCTATCGACGTGGAAGTGATTGATGACGATGTTGTGATCTATTCTTCTAGACCGCTTCCACAAGTATGTTCCATATACTTGGTTCTAATTTATATTTGCACTGTTGTCGGTTTCATATACCTGGTGATTGTTTGCGAAGGTCACTAAAACGCTAACGATACTGCTGTTCAATTTGTGTCTCAGGCTAGGCAACAGACAGCCAGGGCAGGACCTATCACTGTGATAATAGATGATGATTCTGAAACTACTTCTGGACCAACAGGTATCTCACATTTTATTTGGAATTCGGGTGTAAATGCGTACTCTTATTTTATATGAAATTGATTCATACTGTTACGATATCGCCATGCAGCTTTCGTTTATCTTGTATGATATTAGCATGATAAATTTGCAAGTCGCCAGAATTTGACTGTTCAGTGTGCAAAGTAATGTCCACCATCTCTAGTGGGAAATGGATTATTGTGCTTGGTATAATGTGTCATCTCATATGTTTACTCTGGGAGGCTATCTTTAGAATAGCAGACAACATGGAGGTATACAGGATCTTCCAATAAGCCAATATATTTCATATCTACGGTAGTTTTATATCTTCTTTTAGGCAGACTCTAGTAATAATATTGCAATTTACAAAGCGGTAGATCTCATAGTTTACATCTAAGTGAGGCAGCTTCTAGTTGTTGTAGGACAATTTACCTTGCAGAGCATACAAAAAATAGCCCCTGCCAACTATAATCTAGTTACTCCATTGCAGTGTAATTTGGAAGGATCAAATTTTAATTGTGCCTAATAAAAGAAATTAACTAGGTAACATGGGGATAATTTTCCATGTATGGTTCATTTTTAATTGTTACCCAAGTCTTCTCATGGGCTCTCTATCTGAGTAAGACTTGAGACATGAGATACCCAATCTTCTATGTTACAACAGAATTTCAGGCCATCTTAAGTTGAAAAAAAGCCCTGAACGCCGGCTCAACCCGCTACAGCCCGCAATGGGATACCTGACACGCACGGGGCCTTTTTTGTGAGAACCAGCTTCGAGCTGTGGTCGGTAGCGTCACACCTGGATGTCTTACCGCCGTGCTAGTTGCACATTCTCAATCATAGATAACAAACAAAGAAACAAACCCCATAATTAATATTATCATTAGAGCACAATGGTATATAGAAAAAACACTAATGACTATAAGAAGTGTTTAGTTTATCCCTTAGGGAAATCTATCTGGTTTTCAAAAGAATCGGATCCCACCAACATCACCGAGACTCCTGTTTTTCTGAAATTGTCAAAACAGCGGCCCAGTTATAGGCTTGCATATTCCAAGCCCGTAGGTATGGAAGCTGCTTATAAATTAGCTTTGAACGAGGGCAAGAAAAAATTGGGTGGCATGGGTTTTGATCCAAGGTCACCAAAACAGGCATGTCTTCTGTTATCTGAGCATTAAGATGTGTTGTACTCTTGTTTCCGCGGATCTTACCCAATAAATTCAAATTCATACAAACAGTACTTGACCATAGCAATTCTTTACCAACCTACCGAGATTGCCTACTTTTGCCGAGATCTATGGAGTTTTGTTTCCCTGATTATTCTAACATGATGTTGCGTGGTGATCATCACATTGTCCTTGGTGTTTATTGGAGCTCCGTGGTCGGTGCATACAAGGTTTACGGCTTAAATACATATGTTTCCCTATGCATGCATAGTTTTAAAAATTCAGAGCATTCATCGAACTGGCAGCAGTCCTTTTCAACGGCACTCTAACATGTTGGCCGGGCAGTTAACCATGGTTTAGAGTTTCCTTATCAAGGCAATGTATCTTCGCAGAAAACAAAACAACCCAGTGGACCAAGTGGTTATCCTAGCCAAACTTGGCACTGCAACCCTGTATGCCTTAAGTTTGAGTGTTCGACTCCCCCCATTATTTTTTTGTCATGTTTTTATCTCATCCAACATTCTAAATATAGGACCAAGTAGTTACCCTAGCCAGTCACTTCAACCCCTATGTCTTAAGTTCAACTCCCTGCATAATTTGTTTTCTTGCGTTTTTATTGCATCCCACGTTCTACATACATGTTAAGTATTATATTGTCGCCGTTTACAATAAAGATGAATGTAGCGTAGATGGCTAGCAAGCATGCTGTCTATGGTAGGAGGTCACGGGTTCGACTTCACCATATATTGTTGGGGGAAAGAAAATATTTTTGGCCTGTTTTTGTCTTCTCTGGTTTAATGACCAGACTGACTGGACCCAACTGTTGGTTCCGTTTTTGTTGGAATGGTGGTTATCCTAGCCAAACTTGGTCACTGCAACCCCTATGACTTAAGTTTGACTCCCCGCATCATTTGTTTCTTGGGTTTTTACTGCGTCCCACATTCTATATACAGGATAAGTATTATGTTTTTTTACGGGAGAGGCGTTTTGGCTCCCGGGTGCATATGCTCCTATTATGTTTGTCAAAATTAAAAAAATATGAAAACACATCAAAAAAATTGAAAACAATTGGGCACAAACATATACATGTATGCAACATTCGTGTAAAATTGCGGAAGCAAATGACACATTATGTGGTCTGTACAAAAAAGACAAAATTCGTACTTTGAAAAATGTATTTTTAAATCTCATTTCGGCCACATATTTTGTCTTTTTTGCACAGACCACATAATGTGTCATTTGCTTCCGCAATTTTACACGAATGTTGAAAACATGTATATGTTCGTGCCCAATTTTTTTCAGATTTTTTTGATATGTTTTGATATTTTTAAAATTTTGACAAACATAACAGGAGCATTTGCACCCGGGAGCCAAAGTGAATTTCTGGTTTTTTACCGTTTACAATAAAGAGAATATAGCGTAGCTGGCTAGCAAGCATGCTGCTCTGTGGTAGTAGGTCACGGGTTCGACTTCACCATATATCATTTGGGGAAAAAATTATTTTTGGCTTGTTCGCTTCTCTGGTTTACTTACCAGACTGACTAGACCCAACTGTTGGTTCCTTTTTTTGTTGGATTGGTGGTTTTGTGATGTTTCTTAGGCAAGTTTTATAACAATCTTACTGCAAAAATTGAACAATTATTCAATTCACCTTACTGCAACAATTGAATAAGTTATCCAATTCCTTATAACTTTAGCTTCTTGTATGCACTGACCATCTGTATATATTTTTGTGTCGATCATGCCCTTAAACTAATAGAGTATTGCACATCAACCGTCGGCTAAGATCGATAAGAAACGAGCATGATAGAAAATTCTTTACAACAATATATATGGAAGCTACCATTCTTGTATGTGTGCATGGTCTGCACCGCATTAAATTGACGCATAATATAAGGAATGCCATGTTTAATAAATTTTATTTAATACGTTCCTCGTTTAGACATATCCTCATGATTTTGGGCACAACGGCGTATAAAGCAATTCTGCTACTGATCTTCACAATAAACGACTGTGATCTGGGATCATCTGACCTGTAGTACCATAAAAGAGCTCTAAGTATTACTCGTATGTTTTTTCTACATCAAGGCAATCTTATTAGCTCTAAGTATTATATTGCCTGAAAGTTCTGCTAGCGCAGCCTTCCTTCAGACTTAATACTGAATTTCCCTTTGGTGTTGTGGCTTATCCATTAGAATTGGGACATGACAATGTTGAGTCACAGCATTTACCAATGTTAATGTATGAAGTTTTCCAAATTAAGATGTAAAAACTATTGCGTCTCATGCTGTAGACAGGTCTGTGTGTATAAATATATTAATTCCCTAGTTTGCCTTCTTGTCTATGATTCCCGTATATTATCATGGTATTTACGTCTTCTGTTCCAGGGGAAGCACTTGATGAGCATGTGAACACACTACTGTCTCTGGGGATGAACCCTAGGCACGGTCGCTCGAGAGTACCGAACAACAACCTTGTAATAAACATAGTAGACACACCGGAAACCAACATCTTGGTAAGAATTGTACACTGTACTTCACCACTACCATGAATTATGTAGTAGTTATATATGTTTTCTAAGGCTTTCTTGAACTCTGCAGCCCAAGGTGGTGCAGGCTCCTCCTGAGCCTATGAGGGAGGTCCCAAAGGAGCCAAAGTTCAGCTGCCCTGTGTGCATGAACGAGCTGGCCGAACCATCATCGACCATCTGTGGTCACATCTTCTGCCAGAAGTGTATCAAGGCTGCCATCCAGGCTAATAAGAAGTGCCCTAACTGTCGGAGGAAGCTGAACATGAACAACTTCCATCGGGTGTACCTCCCGACGACAGATCATTAGACTATCCAGGCAGCGTTAAACGTGGGGCACCTGACCCTTTTTGACACCGGCATTTTGTGGTGATTGTATCTGAACTATTCTTCACAGGGTTATCATCAACATTCAGTCTCCCCAACAATTTTAACAAGTGCTTGAAACGTGGTTACCAATCTGCATCCTTGGTGGCAAAAGGACCCGTAGTCTTTGAAGTGGAAACCTGTGCTTGGTATTTGTGAGCTTCGTTAGCTAAGAAATATTTAAATACATTTCCTTCTTGTTAGAGTATACGATGCTTGCGCACTTTAGAATATGGCTTCGTTAGAGTATATGATGTTTGGAAACCAAGTTCTGTGGTCATGACTCGTGAGAGTAAGCCCTGGCCGGTGACTGAACTCAGGCAAGAAATCTTCCTCGGCTTGCTAGTTGGACATGGTATTTGGTACCGCAACTGGGGCAAGCAGGCCTTGCACACCAAACCAAAACATAGCAACATAATGGCAACCATGGCTTAGATGGGATACTCCACGTCACTAAAGTCTGGATAGCGATGCACATGTCTCTGTCGTGGCTTCCCTTCCATGCTCTCTCACTCTCTTGCTCGGTGGAGCCTGGAGCTCACCTTTTTCAACCAATCATCTCGACAAATGAAGAGCTAGGATTTAGCAACCACAGAGCTCATTAAACAGCTCACTTTTTCTGTTCCTTGCAAGCAAAAGCTGCACCGATCGACGCCTCTTTTTGGAGATGGAGCCAAGCTCTACCACTCTCTTCTTCCTCTCACTGCTTGTGATTCTTGTGTCACTCCTAGTTCGCCGCAGATCCACACGAATCGACAAGCTGCGGCGGCCTCCCGGTCCACGGGGTCTGCCCTTGGTGGGGAGCCTCCACCACCTCCTCACCTCGCCGACCTGGCGAAGAAGCACGGCCCCGTGATGCACCTGCGGCTGGGCCAGGTCGACACCGTCGTGGTCTCCTCGTCGGCGGCGGCGCAGGAGGTGCTCCGCGACAACGACCTCTGCTTCGCGTCGCGCCCGAGCCTGCTGGCCACGGAGATCATCTGCTACGGCAACCTCGACATCGCCTTCGCGCCCTACGGCGCCTACTGGCGCGCGCTGCGCAAGCTCTGCGTGCTGGAGCTGCTCAGCTCGCGCAAGGTGCGCCACTTCGCGCCCGTCAGGGACTGCGAGACCATGTCCCTCGTCAAGGAGATCTGCACCGCCGGCGGCAAGCCGGTGAACCTCGGAAGGATGCTCGTGTTGTGCGCCAGTGCCATCACCGGGAAGGCGACCTTCGGCGAGCAGTGCGACGGCGACCTCCGGGACCAGTTCATGTCGGCCATGGAGGTAGTGCATCGTCTCGGCTCGGGGTTCTGCGTGGGGGACCTCTTCCCCTCTCTCAGGTTCGTCGACGTCGCCACCGGGATGAGCCGCCGGCTCAAGCGAGCGCGCCAGCAGCTCGACGACGTGGTTGACAAGATTATCAGCGACTGCGAGGCACGACGAGAGGAGAAGAAGACAACAACGGCAGCGGCAGCGGATGATGACCTTGTAAGATGTTCTGAATTTAATTTTGGAATTTTGATACTGTACTTCCTTTCTGTAATATTCTTGTTTATGATGTTTTTGTCAGGATTTTTTCACAGCGGGGACAGACACCACATCGTCGACCGCAGAGATGGTCATGTCCGAGCTGATGAGAAACCCAGAGATGATGGCAAAGGCACAAGCAGAGGTGCGACGACCTCTGGACAACAAAAGCCCACAAGACCACGAGAACCATATGGACGGGCTACGCTACATGAGGATGGTGATCAAGGAGACCATGAGGCTACACCCCGCGGTGCCGCTCCTGCTCCCTCGCGTCTGCCGGGAGACCTGTGACGTCGGAGGGTTCGAGGTCACCAAGGGCACCAGGGTCATCGTCAACGCGTGGGCATTGGCGAGGAGCCCCGAGAACTGGCGCCAAGCAGAGGAGTTCAAGCCAGAGAGGTTCGAGGATTGCCCGGATGGCTACGACAAGGGGACGCAGTTCGAGTACTTGCCGTTCGGAAGCGGGAGGAGGATGTGTCCCGGCGATGTCTTTGCTCTGGCCGTGCTGGAGCTCATGGTGGCACGTCTTCTGTACTACTTCGGCTGGAGCTTACAAGACGGTCTGCGACCGGAAGAGCTGGACATGGATGTAACCGTGGGTTCCACAGCAAGGAGGACCAACCAGCTGCGCCTAGTGGCATCGCCATACAAGATCCCAGCAGAAAATTGTCTATTGCAAAGGCTGATCCAGTGATGGAGGACTAAATAAAATATATGGCACAAAACAAATCATCAATAAATAATGCTAATGTACAAATTAAAATCATCTGTCCCTATGTTAATTTGTTCACTGGATGACTGATTGTTCAGTTATACAATCGTGCATTTTGAATTGACCATTTCAATGCAACTCTTGTTGTTCCCCTCAACTAACATCCGAAGGTTCCGACCTCGACTCATGCCGTTATTTGCAAAGACCAGAGGACAGGTGTTTTTTTTTTCTTAAATTCCCCGAAAGTGGTTGTTATGGGATATAGTAGACCCAAATGTGGTGGCTTAATTTTTCTTGAAATATGTTAAGGGCTTTCAAGGACTCTTGTATCAGAGCCCCTCGACTTGTTTTGAAATTCTCAAACTCTTCTTAATCAATGAAATAGGCAAAATTTTGCCTTGTTTAAAAAAAGAATAACTTGTTTTCCTAGCCCAACAAAATCTAGTCTCAATAGGACCGGCGTTGGCCTTTGATCTTCATCTAGCACGGGGGCAGGTAGTGTCCGATTGTGCTTGTATTCAGAGCAAGTCTTCAGGGCAACAACCCATGTTCTTGCGGGGTGATCATTGAGGGGAGATTACGAAGAAGAGAAGTTTCTATGCACCTTTTAGTCATCAATATCATGGGTGTAAATTTGACGCACCTCATCTGGTCAGGGTGGCCACAACTCTTGAGGTTGGGCACTGGGCAGCATGTTCGGCTCACCAGGCCTCCGGACATTGCTTGTATCCCATAATTATAATAAATCTAGTGGTTTTGTGCTTATGAGACAACTCAAATCTTCAAAAGTTTGACACACACAAAAGTCGTCTTTTAGAGTGCGCAAACAAAATCATATGCCCTAACAAGCAGAAAATATATATCAGATAATTCTTCGCACATGAAGTTCACAATACCATGCATAAGTTTTGACATCCAAAAAGAAAAGGCTGCATGATACTTGAGAGGTCTCTACTCTTAACCAGCTACGGATGTCTGGCTGCATGATTATGACGTCTTGAGTGCCAATGACAACATGCTTGTCAGATTGTTGGGAAAAACTTAATGGTGATCCTGTGAAGAATAGTTCGGATACAATCACCAAAATGCCGGTGAGGAGAAGGGTCTGGGCAGCGCCACAGCTCTCTAGTCTGTCATAGGGAGGTAGAGCCGGTGGAAACCTCTCGTGCCCAGCTTCCTCCGGCAGGTAGGACACTTTCTCTGAGACTGGATGGAGGCCTTGATGCACTTATCGCAGAAGATGTGGCCGCAGATGGTGGAGGACGCATCGACCAGCTCGTTCATGCAGACCGGGCAGCTGGCCTTTTGTTCACTTGGGTAGTCCTGCGCCTGCGTCCCCTCGGCATTCTCATCTGAGGCAACGAATGCCAAGTTAGTAAATGGGAAACGTAGTCTAAGACTGAATGGCATATGGACCATAATTTAGAAAACCATACATATGAATATTAGAAGGAAATGATATGTGCATAGTGTTTAGTAAAATTATGTGCACCTGGAAGCGAGCTACCCATGTTGGCACTCTGTGCAGGCACCATTGCTGCAGTAGATGAAAAAGCAGTACCCATGTTGTTTCGCACATAAAAATACATCCTAGGATTTCCACTTCCCTCTGTGATAATAGGAGGTGTATCAAATTCTATCCCTATGATGGGGAAAATTGGTATCTGCTGCCCCGATAATTGTTTCCGGGGACTCCATAGACCGAGCGCAAGCTGCAATTCCGTCTCCAACGGTTCCTCCATCATATTGTAGTAGTCCCTCTGCCCAAAAACAAAAATAGCAATATTTAAAGTGGTGAAACAATTTTTTAGGATATTATATATATTGTTGCATGGAAATGAACTTGATTGTTTGAAAATCAATTTACAAAAGAAGAAACATAATAGAGCAACACCTTGCATGAGTGCACTTTAAACAAGATTTCCTCGAGCTGCCTCGCAACCTCCGGCAGCAACCCTCGCAAGCTAGCCAGGTATTGCTTACTCTCTATATACTCGGATATGTGATTTTGAAGAACAAGGTATTAGCACAAGCCAGATTTGTTCAACAAGGCCTTTTATACAATCCTATGTTTTCGTGCATATAGTCAAAACCCTTAACCATTTTTTCTTACTGAGTCTACACAGTACAAATCTTTAGTCATTCCAATCGGAGCAGATAAAAGTAATTGAACACTTACATTTTGTCTCGAGTTATGCTTCGCAGCCTCTCGGGATCCACCCCGTGCTGAGGCCTACCGCATCCTGAATCTGCTCGTGTCGCGGCGGTGGCGGCACATCAGAGTCGCCAACGCCATTGCCGCTACCGTTGATCTGATTCATTTGCGCTGCCAAGTGATTGATGGGTTGCACTATCTTCGACGTCAAACGCATATCACACACATACTATATAGCCAGATGATCGGAAGGATCTTTGAACCATGTATAATCATATATCCATTACTTATTACAATAACTTCCTTCCAAAAGAGTATGGCAGATTTATTTCCTGCCAGAATAATCTTGCAGAATTTCCGCACGCGTCAAACGTTTCAATACTGCGCGTTTGCAACGGTAACTTTGACCGGTCATTCATTTTTTTCATTTTTTCCTAAATTGAAAATGCATGGTACCAAAGCCTCATAGCCCGACACGCTACGGAATCCCATGTACATATTTTTGGTTAATGGATCCATGTAGCACATCGATCCTGTAGGAGGGTTAGCCACTGCAGTCGAGTCTACAACCGGGTTAAAATACATAGCCTCATAGTCTTCATCCATCTGACTTGGCTTGCACATATTTGATTCACGATAAGGTCATACATCTCGGTAGTGCCAATGTCAAAGTCGAGATTGACATCAATGTCGCCGAAGTTGACCTGATCTGTGGAAACAAGGTCCCAACAGACGGGCGCCATCTGTCAGGGATAAAATCACGGATATGCTACAAACATGCAAGTTTACCGATAAGTGCACTTGTTTATTTGTTTGTGGGAGCACTTAGGCGAGCTAGCGAAACCGGGACATGAGTTACCCAGGTTCAGGCCCCATTGTACATGTAAAAACCCTACCCCTGCCTTGATTTATATTATATGGGGAAAATATCAAGGAGGTTACAATGTGTTGAACTCAACGAGGTTTCGTGGTGATTGAAATAAGGAAAAGACCAATATGGATTCTAGATGATCTGGAGCCTAAGGCACATACAAAGGCAAGGCTCTAAAAGCTTGGAAACAAACAGCTCATCAGATTGGCAGGATTAAAGGAGAGCAGCCTGACTCAACTTGTAAAGGAACCAAACTTTACTTGCTTCTATTGGGATTAAACTGTGTGCCTACACCAGTACGAACTCATAAAAGTATGAGGTAATTGTATTTTTTGCTAGTACTAATTGTTCAATTGATCAGCTGGAAGTTTGGATAAATGATATTTTTGATGAAAGATATTCTAAGCAGGCAGACCCCATGCACTCTATCACTCGCAAATCCTATTGAGTTGATATGTACTCCCTCCGTTCCACAATATAATATGTTCTAGCTAGCTCAGATATTGGTTAGGTGCAAACCCAAATGAATGTACATACACACTAAAACATGTCCACATACATCTAGATACATGTGAATGTGGACAAAAACAAAAACATCTTATATTTTAGGAACGGAGGGAGTATTTTGTTAGGGCCTCTATAATGGTTGGTTTTTACCTAATTGGTGTAATTTCATATTAGACACAATTTCACAGCACACTTCCAAAAATAACTAACAAACTTTGCCCAACCAAAATTGCTGGGTATGTTTAGCTTTCCGACTATCCAAGATCTAGCCACTTCATATGAGTAATTGTTGGTAAAAAGTGCACTGCCAGCATGATACAATTTTTTTGTCAACTTAGAGCATCTCCAACCACGATTGCCAAATTCTCCCCACAACTTGCATGTGATTGGTGTAGAAAGAGAGAGAAGAATATATGAAGGACAAAACAAAGCAAAAGAAAGCAAAAAGGTGGTCCATGCGGACAGCCCGGGCATGTCCAGGTAGGCTAATCCTACCCCAAACGCTCCCCACATACGGGGTGAGTTTGGCAATTGCCGGACAGCCCGAACGTATAGGGTGTGTTTGGGGACCATGGTTGGGTAGAGTATTTTACTCTCCTGTCCGGGCTGTCCGTCTGGAGATGCTCTTACCACCATGATGCTGGTGGTAAAGTATTTGAATTATGCTTTTAACATGGTAGATAAACTATGTTTATGGTATCAGTGTAGTTAATAGTATAATCCATTTGAGAAGTCAAATTCCTATTTCTTGTTTTACTGTGTTTCTTACCTGAAGTCTAACAATGTGATTTTTTACTTGTTGAATACACATACGTAAAGATGATACGTGAGCTCATAGGTGTTAATTGCAATGTTTGCAGGAAGAAATACTTCCTGGCATTGGGGTTGTCTATGATCTCTAAATTCTCCCCACTTCTGCTATGAAACCAAAGCTCGAGTTCATGTTACGAACCATGAAGAAGTCTGTTGAAGTGAGCTTAATACTTGATCGATTCTCTCAGAGTGGAGCATGAAACTACACTTTTGGATAATCACAAGTAGGAACATTGACTGCCAGGCATGTTTTGCAGAAGACAATAACTTCTTGCTGAAAAATCATAAGTTTTCCAATGGTAACGTAAAATGAACATAGCGGAAGTGGATATTTGAAACCCGGCCTACATGGAGCATTTTTTTTTGAAAAAAAATCAAAAATGACATTTTGAGTTTCTAAAAATCGCGAAAAAAATCATAGATGTAGATAGTGTCAAGATCTACAAGCGTGCAAATTCGTTGTATTTTGGGCTGTACAAAAAAGACAAATCAGAGGAAAATTCTAATTTTTGATGTGTATTGTTCACCACCCAGATCCACCCATTTGTGTTTTTTGTGCAGTCCAAAATATAACGAATTTGGAGTTAAAATTTGCACGAATATAGATCTCAATAATATCTACATCCGGATATGTTTTCTTGATTTTGGAAAAAAAACATGTCAATTTTGAATTTTTGAAAAACGTGCACCATGTAGCCAAACATCTGTTTTTCTTGTCCGTTCATTGGCCTATTTTTTGTACTTGTGATATTCAGATGAGATAATGAAAGTAATGGCGTACATTAAATTTAAAGCATTCAGTAGATAGTCAACGATCCAGATTATCCCAATGTTAAGCACCAAACAATTTTGACCTGTCAAACAATTTTTTTATCCTTACGTTCAATCCCTATGTTCGATGGTCAAATCTCGATGGAAAAAACAATTCATATCGTATACGTACTTATGAGATCCAAGGACATCGTCATCGATGGAGAATCAGGCCGAGGGCCATGGCCGCTGGAGGAGCGCCGTCCGTAGCTGTGGGCTCCACCGTGTCGGGCCTCGCAGGAGACAGGTGAAGACGGCGCGGTCGCGCCTCAAACGGGGGAGGGCGGTGCTGCCGACGGCCGCCCAAGAGAACCTCCCGACGTAGCTCTCCCCACGCCCCCGCGGCGACGCCGGCGAGAGCCGGCCCGGCGCGGCTCTCAACGCCCCCAAGGCGACGCCCGCTAGAGCCCTGCCGGCGCTCACCTCCGCGTCGCGCTTGCTTCGGACACGCCTGGGACGAGACTCTAGTACTCCACTGCACAGCTTCAGCCTTGAGAGCGACTTGCTATCATGCTATGTACGTCGTGGTCTGATCGTACACCAAGGAGGCACAATAGGCCAGTGACGGCGTGATCTCGGAGCCTCCGATCTATGATCGCATTGGCAGACAACCATTAAATGCTATTATCAGATGCCCAGCTAAAACTCAAGAAAACTAAAATTATGGTTGAACTTATACTAAATTTTCTTTGATCTAAAAAATATTAAATAAAAATCAACCCATAGCAATGCACAAACACTTTCTCGATCAGCAGTCCACAACCCTCCACTCCTACGCTTCTGCGCCGTCGTGATGTCACTCCAGCTAACCGCAATTGATGCTCCTTCCTTGCCCGCAGGTGTAGCTTCGGCGAGCGCCACGTGAATCCCATGATGCTAAGAGCATATTGCGCGACAACATGTATGAGGATGGTGATAACCTCCATGTCTGCTGCCTGCTCTATCCGCTCTTGCTCTTACCCTCTACATGCAAGCGATGATGCCCGAGACGGTGCCACCGCTGAAGGTCGTGCTGAAGTATACAAGTGTGCCATTGAGGATATGACATAATTTGTGCCGAAAATCCGCCCAAGGAGCACACCTTCATCGCCGCTCAAGTTAGGTTCGGTGTGAGGTTTGTGTGCTCCATGATGCCTTACAATAATATTGTTTTCTTTGCAATATAAAATATAGGATCGATGCAAAAAAAAAAAGGTAATCCATGTAGACTCTTGGACGTGTTTTTGCTAATTCTAAATTGTCTTTTTAATCGTGAACAGCGTGCGTCGCACGTACATTCAAGTGAGAGAAATACTCAATTGTGAGTCTCTTCCCAAGGCAATTTTGCGAGTAGCGGCACACGCGGTCAACTCGGTCGTCCGTGCGATTGATCATCAGGAGACAGCCTCCACCCCCATTCCCCTAGTTCCCCCCATCTTCCTCTCCCAGTCTCCCACCACTTCGGCACTCCCACTAGCCAACCCAGCAACCCATCATCACCACGCCCTCCTCGGTCGACTGCCGGCGCCATGGAATCCAGCGAGTCCAACTCGGCCGCAGTTACGCTGCCGCCCCTCCCTCCGTTTGCCTGATAGAAGCCGGTTTAGCTGCCCGGAAACAGCTCGATCGCTTGGATCGAGGTGTTCAGTTTAGTGGCCTGGTCACATTCTATCATCAGCTACGAGCTTAAGAGATCGCAGTTGTTCAGTTTAGTGGCCGCCTGGAAGCCAAAGCTACACACGCACCCGATGGATCTCATATAATTTCCAGTAAGGCCCCGGATTCCGGGTAATTGGGCCGGAAAAGGCCGGAAAATTTATACGGACCTTGAAACGTCCATAACTTAACGTTACATCCGTCGTATTTTACGGAGGGGAATTCTAAACGGCAATCCAAGCGGGGCCTAAGAAGATTCAGTTGCAAATTTAGAAATAAACTGAGACACACTGTGCAGGGCATCATAAGACTAGTTCTTCCTTTCTCTCATTTACTGATTTCTTAAGCACCCACTGACCCACTCCCTGCAAACTGAAGGATGCTCACCCTATATCTGACTATCTTCGAAGCATTGAATTTGGACATGTTGTCCACATAAAAACCAGTGATTAATATATAATGTCCACATTTATCAGGCACTACCGGAAAATCTTTCTTTGCCGTGCTGGCAATGATTTGCCGTGTGCAGCCAAGTTTGCGGAACACGGCAAAGCCGATTTTGCCGTGAGGAGAGTAAGAGGATCACGGCAAAGAAACAATGCACGGCACAAAAGATCCACAGCACACGACAAAGAACACATCACGACAAAATGGAAAAAAAAACACACGGCAAATTTAGGACCGCTCGGCAAAGAAATCTTTGCCGTGCTCCTTTACGTGACAACACGACAAATTAGTTGACCAAGATCCGCTACTTTGCCGCGCTACACAATAATTAGCGGGAAATATCTAAATTAATTTCCCGCGCTCTAAATAAATTCGCGGGAAACGCTATACCGTGTCCGTAAAAAAGCACACGGCACACATTCCCTTTTCCGTGTGCCTTTGTGCATCGCACACGGCACACATGCCCTTTGCCGTGTGCCTTTGTGCATAGCACACGGCAAAGCATGTGTTCCCACTCCTGTTTTGTTTCGATATGCTTCCTTCGTTTATTTTCTTTGTTAAGGCTTCTAGTACGTTCATTTACTTCACTTAATTATGTTTCTCGATAATATATATAAACCCTCCGGTGCAGGCCGCATGGGTCGAAACCCCGAATAAGTGGACCTAACGTGCGAGGCGTCGTCTACCCCTTCCATAGGCGGTGAATAGGGGCACCTCGATCAGAGTTGTATCTTGGTTCCCACAACCTACCAACACATTCTTATACATATATTAGGGACCCATGCAAATTTTGGTGGGATTCCGACGCTCCGGACCCCGCTACGGCGAAACCCTACACCCGCTGGAAAAAAGTCCAACCTGTCGATCTACCCCTTTGACCGGCGCCGAGAGGGGGTAGACGCATGAACTTTTTTGCTTGGTTGTGTTAAGTTGGTACATGGGACCATGGGGAACCAATATTTCATGTGTTCCGTCGCATGATTCCGTGCCCGGCACCCGACACGGGAGTTTTCACCTCTAAGTGTCGGAACTTACTACGGAGTAAGAGGGGTCGGTGAAGGGGGTCGCAGATCGGAGTTGTATCTTGGTTCCCACAACCTGCCAACACATTCTTATACATATATTAGGGACCCATGCAAGTTTTGGTGGGATTCCGACGCTCCGGACCCCGCTACGGCGAAACCCTACACCCGCTGGAAAAAAGTCCAACATGTCGATCTACCCCTTTGACCGGCGCCGAGAGGGGTAGACGCATGAACTTTTTTGCTTGGTTGTGTTAGGTTGGTACATAGAACCATGGGGAACCTAGGGGCTAACCTTACACAAGCAACCAAATTTTTTCACTTTGCTACCCCTTTCGACTACTTTTCACATTGATATTAAACAAACCCTGCAAATTACATTGACAACATAAATTACACAGAGAAGAAAATATCGGTAGTAGCGAGAACACAACATAAATTGAAGATACATGGTACTCTGCAAATTAGAAAAAGGAAATTCATCTACCATCGACGCAGCCTCCCGCATCACTCCTGCCTTTCGACGACGCAACACCCTTGCCCTTCGACGACGCAGCACCCTTGCCCTTCGACGACGACGTCGCCGCCGCTGCTGCAGCTTTCTTGCTCTCTTCACTCGGCATGAAGATATCATCTTCATCCTCGCTCTCCTCGAGCCATAAAATAGAAAATCTTATAGCGCTGGCCAAATCTGTAAAGCAAAGGTTGGGACCTAGATATGGCATCTACCAACCTTCTATTTGCTATTCTAACTAAGTTATCCTATTCTAGCACATCCTATTCTAGCACATCCTATTCTAACTATTCTAACTATATTATCCAGTGATGGTAACCATGCGCAAGCACTACCTAAATTAACCATGCCCCTTTCAGAACCACGTCGGATCGAAGTTGCCTACCTTCTCCAGTGGCCACTGTGACCGGCAAATCGGCAAATCATCGCGTGGTCATGAGACGGCAAATCGGCCTTCGATCCAAACAGCGGCAAGACGTCTCTGATGATTTGCAACCGTCCGAACAAGTGTTGGGGATGTTGCTAATCATCAGAGATCCTTGCCGCTGCTTGGATCCGACCGAGGGGAGGGTTCACCTTCAGCCTCCGCTCTAGGAACTACTGCCTCTCAAAAATCTTGCTCTCTGCTACCCGTGTACTGCCAATGATGGATGTGAAGTGTACTCCTGCCTCTCTTATAGACCCGCCTCTCCGAGTGACTCCCTCTAGCTAGCCAATCAGGAACAAGTACGCGGATCGTGTGTTTCCTTCCAGAGCTTGGGAGCCGTTGGATCAAGCGAATGACTCCCTTCGGCTAGCCAATCAGGAACAAGTACGCGGATCGTGTGTTTCCTTCGAGAGCTTGGGAGCCGTTGGATCAAGCGAGTGACTCCCTCCAGCTAGCCAATCAGGAACAAGTACGCGGATCGTGTGTTTCCTTCGAGAGCTTGGGAGCCGTTGGATCAAGCGAATGACTAGGTCCAGAGCTGGACCGGCGCTGCGGCGCAGCAGTGTTCTCGACGTCGTTCCTCTGTTGGAAGCATGGCGTTTGGAGACACGGCTTGGATGTTCAGCTGCGCTTTTCTGGTGCTCGTCGCTGTCCAAGATTGATCCTCTTGGGCGCTATGTACGCCATCATCGGTGAGTCCAAGACGACGTCTTTTTTGGGACCGACCAAGTCCCGCCATCTAGTTTCCATCTCCTTCTAGGCATTCAAGGGTGGATGGTGCGTCGAGAAGGAAAGTTATGTTGGAGTTGTTGTTCTTGGGAGGTGAATGGCGTTGGTCGAGACGTGGCCTCGATGTTGATCTTAGGATAGTCTCTTTTGTCTCATGGTTGTTTTATGCGTGGTGGCCGTCTTCGGACTAGCCCCGGAGTGGTGTTCGTACTAGGCTCGTTGTTCGCAACAAGTTCTAGTATTTTTTTACTCAAACTTCTGCCTTCTATAAAAGTAAAGTATGCCTTGGCGTACTCTCGAAATAACTTACATCTATCAGCATTGCAGGAATCTTGGAGCTTAAACTGTGGTTATGTAGCCTGACCGCAAATAAACTCGCATATATTCTAGGAGGTTTGACTTTTTCCGACAAAGCGAATATATTAATATTGTGGATATATCAATTACACCCAGACTTTGCAACAACGCAATGTAAAACATTACATATGCACACAGCCCAAAAACAAAACAAAAACAAAAAAGGCCCCACTACAATGATTTATTCCGTGTAGCTGCAACACATCCACCACCAAGACAACACCCAAGTCCAAATTCTCCAAAAGCGGCTCCCCTTAGAAGGAAGCAGTGCACAAGCGCCATCATCGCCCGATCATAGATATTAGGTTTTCACCCTGGAGAGAATTCACACACTCAAAACAATATCTTCAAAAAGGCCATTGCCAGGCACAACCAATTAATGTCAGAGCTTGGATTTTTTTTTGCGGGAGAGACCTTGGATTTTAACCCTGAAAGAAAAGACTTTGTACTTCTCCTGTGCTGCCGCCTCCACTTATCGATGTCGTTGTTACGAGTCACGAAACCAAGCAAATTCCTCATCGCCTCGAAGACTTGATCCACCATTACTAGGCCTCAGACCTCAGCCGCCATGACATTCTCCGCCGCTATCTTCACCATGGAAATCAAAATACCGACATGTCCCACAATGTCATACGACAACGAAGCTTCGTGTCACGCCCTTCTGAAGCCGCACAGACTGAAATAGGGCCCACACGACTGAACTCCATCTGATCTAGCAATCTATAGGTCCAATGCAGATCTCCGACAGAGCCTTTTAGAACTCGTCAACGGCCAGATCAATGAGGGCCGACATCAAGCAAAATACTGTCTTGGCGCAAGAAGAACCCTAGGACTGCCCCCATTATTCAAGCATAACCAGGAGGCCCCCATGTTGCTGGTCAGAACCGCAGAGGAGAAGGCAACCGCAACACTTCCTATGCGGACGCGCCACTCGCCTCTGCCTTGCCGCTCTTGCTCATGCCAGTCCACAACCAAAAGGGCCAAGGCGACATGTGTCACGATCTATCTCCTGGTGGCAACCGAACGGCAGCGGAGAGGCCACGACCTAGGGGTCCTGAAGGATCCCCCAAATCTACACGCCTCCACCGTCAGATCGTCGCCACAAGGGATCACCACCGCCACCCAAACGGGGCGCCGCCCTGGCCTCGATCTCCCCGCAGGTGAAGGCACCAAGGGAAACTGCCACCACCGCAAGACCAGGGGCACCACCCTGGCCTCCACGCTCAATCTTCCCGTAGACGTCGCCCCAACAACTCCTAGAGGTCAACGCCGGATCCACCCGCCCAGGTAACTTCGGCGCTGAGGCCCGCCGCCACCGTGGCCAACGCCAACGACATCGACGGTAAAAGGGACGCTGATCGGGAGCTTTGGCGGCGCTAGGGTTTCGCCTCTAGTGTTGCCCTGGAGTGGGGACGCGAGAGGCAGCTTTTCCTCCATTTTTGAGGTCTGGCATATACTAGACAGTTAGGTCTTGTCCATGACTTTGTCCGGAGCTGATCCATCCTCCTTCGTGTAAGCCCACCAGGGGCGACCATAAGCAGGCCATAAGCCTCTCTGGGCCTATGGGCCCTTTTCGCCTCGTGGGCCTACCTGGTTGGGTATTCCTCTAACAATTAACTTCTAGTATTATGACACATAATGACAGTATCAGGCATCGATATCCGTCAGATATGGTCATGATAGCCATATGGATATCTTCATGGGAACGCTATGGTTACCTCTATGGGCATGTCTATGGCATTTGTTCAACTTCTGGATAACCTGACCTGGATAACCCGACCCATTGATGAATCGGCACGGGTCGCTATGAGTTTTTGCCTCATAGAAATAATGGCTGGTCAAACCTATCATTAGAAAGATATAATAGTCGATTGTCGAGACGTATCTTTGGTGGGCACAGGTGTCTCGCGTGCGACTCCAACCTAATGGTGGAACCCTACCCTCCTTTTTAGTATAAAACGCACCCGTTTCTACACCATCGTCTCCTCCTCCACCCCTTTCTCTGTTGCATGCGCTTGCTTATATGCACACATCCTCGGTTTACCACGATATCATCTTGCTCGCCACCAACATCGCGCGCAGCCTCTGGCTCTCCCGCATGGAGTTATCGTTGTCACCACATGTCTTGCGTCAGAAACACTGTAAGTTCACCTAGATCTATATTGTATTTTATTGTTTGGAAATTTTATGTGAAAATGAAGTTGAGAATCGGTCTACTTGGAACATCTCTGGACTTAGTGGTTGGTTTGATTTAAATCACATGATGAATTTGGTGAAAAGTTGGTTCAAATTAAGTTGAGAGCTCCGGAATTTTGTATAATTCTTTTTTTTGAATTTAATTTTATATAATTCTTTCTTTTTGAAGGTGCTAGGAAGGTGACTTGATTAATGGTGGAATCCGCGAGCCACTGTCACTACCGTGGACCTCTTCGTGGACACACCAATATAGTCGAATCATCGAAGGGTATGCAGAGCCATACGTAATTTCCTCTTAGTACTAATCCCGCGGAGTTACTCCGTACCAAAACTATTGAGAAATTACTTACTACTACCAAACAATAATGATGCAGTTACTTCCTTCCAAACAATGTTGTCAAATAATTGTGCAACATTGTTTCATCGAAAATAATTGTGCACCGCTATTGTTTGGTAGCAGCGATTCATTTCACAACATTTATTTTGCAGAAAATAGTTATTCTCTTGGTGGATAAGGATGTGTAATTAGTTCCTACCACGCCCATCACATTGTGTGCCTGCTAATGTCGCGATGGAGTCTCATTGACACCACCAGTACCACTGCCACCGACCTAATCCATCGGCCCCGCCTGCATCCGTATCTTGAGGTAGTGAGGTTGGGATGGAGGAATAGGAGGGAGAAGGAACGATAGTGACGTGGCCACGAGGACTCCCCAACCCGCAGTCACTGACAGTGGACCCCGTCATGGCCCCACTTATATGGTTTGATCACGGAAGGATAAGGAGAGGCAGACCTAATTACCTCTTAGTCACTAATCCTGAGAAATTAATTCCGATCAAACAATTGTTGCAAAAAAAATTTCTGCTCTGAAACATTAATGCTGCACAATTACTTCCTTCCAAACAATGTTGCAGAATTAAGTTCGCAAAATTGTCTGGCAGCAAATAATTATGTATTTTATTGTTTGATGGTAGAAATTAATTTCACGACATTGTTTGGTAGGAACCAATTCCAAATTATTAGTGGCTAGGAGGAGAATTAGTTTTTGCTAAACAATTGTTGCGAAATTAATAGCTGATACCAAACTATAATGTGCACAATTATTTTCTGCCAACCAATATTGCGGAAATTAATTTTGCAACATTGATTGGAAGGAAATAATTTGGCAAAATTAATGTTTGATGGCAGAAAATCATTTTGCAACACTTATTTGGTAGGAATTAATTTTGCAGGATAAGTGGCTAAGAGGTAATTAAGTGCGCCTCCGCTTATCCTCTTCAGTGATCGGACTATATAAGTGGGGCCACGACAGGGTCCACTATCACTGACCGTGGCTCGTGGAGTACTCGTGGTCACGTCACCGTCACTTCTTCTCCCTCCTTTTACATCTTCCCAACCCCACCACCTCTAAATACCGAGGCAGGCGGGGTTGATGGATCAGGTCGGTGGCAGTGGCATTGGTGGTGTCAACGAGATTCCAGCGCAACATCAGCTGCCGCACAATGCTGTGGGCCTGGCCGCAGGTATTGATATCCAGCTCGTGATGCTGCGCCACGATACCCGGGAGAAAATGTAAGTGCTCACTACAATTTTAATGAACATGTTTTTCCTAAAATTTCTGACAATTCGGAGGTAATAGACATTTACTACTGATTCACTAGTTATGGGTTATTAGTTTGTGCTCTGAAAAGTAGTAATGTCCAGTCTTGTTTCTTCGTCATTTCATTCCAAAAATTACAGAGTAGATCTATATATAATATCAAAGTTAATAATGACTCCCTTGAAGATTACAATTTTTTTTTGCGAGGTACATCCAGTGGTTACAGCAAGTAGACAGAAAAGACCTCCAGAAAGATTAAAATTACACTCAAGTCCTCCTGCGTCGATGTCGCCGTCGAAGAGGCCGTGGCGAAGACGCGCCGCCACCGCTGCTTCCTGGAAACTCTGGAACGGAAGCAGTCCCCGGCGGACGGGAAATCTTCAAGCCTCGGGCCCCGGAGGGCCACCACCCATCTCCAGCAGTAGCACCGCTTGCACCACCACCGTCTGCACCGAGATCGTCAACCCAGACCCGCCGCCACGCGGGATCCAGGACGGGGAAAGCGCTCCCAGCAGATCCGGAGATCCCAGGGAGCGAAGGTAGCAGGAACATCACCGCGGAGCTCCATCGAGCTCCACCGTCGGAGGAAGCACGCACCTGCACCAAAAATGCCGCCGGCGACCCAAACTCCTCCACTGCGCCGCCGGAAGCCGAGCCCTCAAACCCTACCCTATCTACAACCGTGAGACGGAGATCCCCCGCCCTCCCGCCGCCGGAGCGGCCGACGGAGGACGGGGGATCCGGCGGATCGACGGTGAGGAGGTGGATCTGCGAGCGGGGAGAAAAATCGCCTCTCTCAAACAGTAGCGGGAGAGAGGAGACTCCCTTGAAGATTACAATTGATTACATAGATTATGTATCTTTGGGGCTGAAGTTGAATAACTTTCTCAGTTGCAAAATTTTAGCTATATACTTTCAGAACTGTAGTAACAAAATAGTTCTGATTTGGCACTTCTTGTTTAACTGGCAGATCTGAGTATTTAGGAAGGAGGCCAATGGCGGCTAAGTGGCAGCGGAGGCTGCCGAATCTCGTGATGCGGCTCGAGGAAATCTTGTTTAGAGAACATCCAAACACGGTGTTGCTCTCTTTCCTTCTTCTTTTGAAGCTATGGTTTTTTCGAGCAATCTCAGGTCCTTCCCCGAGTAAAAGTAGATACTACTGTGTCATCACTTTAGCTATTGATATTTTTGGTTTGTTTGGGCAGATGGATTACTACAATATGGTGACGGGACCAATTGAGCCACATTTGATGTCTGCTCTCCAGATCTGTAGTGCCCGACAATTTCAACAAAACCAACAGTTATCAAGGCAGGTAGCATCTTCCCGTGGCTATGGGACGACGACTCTGACACCTGGTATCACGCAAGGTGCAAATGAAAATTCTACAATGTCTTATGTACCATACGACATGGTTCATTCATCTGGTGCAGGCTTGGTTCCACAGAGTGCTAACACGGGCACCTCACTGCCAGGTGTTTTATTGAAATTGTACTCATATATATTCATATTCTTAGAGTTGTGTGCCTTAACTCGAAATTGTTTTGTAGCCATGCCGTAGAGCTCTACACTAGAAATCCAATAGAGAGCAGCATATTTTCCCTATTACCAACTGAGTTTGTTTTGCCTTCCTTTCTTTCTAGGGGAAGCTCCTGTTGAGCATGTGAACACACAACTATCTCTAGGGATGCACCCTACACATCACAACTCGAGAGCACCCAACAACAACATTGAAATGAACATAGCGGACACACTTGAAACCAACAGGATCTTGGTAAGAGCTCTACCCTATTACTTTGCAACACCATATACGGTTGGTATACCACCCTAAGGCTCCCTTAAAAACTGCAGCCCAAGGTGCCACCCATGGCAATAGTGAAGGAGATAGCAAAGGAACCAAAGTTCAGCTGCCCAATCTGCATGGACGAGCTTGTCGAGGCGGCATCGACTCTCTGCGGCCACATCTTATGCCAGAAGTGCATCAGGGCCTCCATCCGGCCTCAGAAGAAGTGCCCTACCTGTCGGAGGAAGCTGAACCTGAGGAACTTCCACGGGGTCTACCTCCCGACGATGGACTGAACTGATCCAGCCATGGGGGCGGGGTGGGGCGACCCTTTTCCTCGCTGCCGTTGTGGCGATTTTTATTGCTATCTGAACTATTCTGCTTAGGGTTGTCATCACCTTTTAGTTTCCCTCCGACAGTCTAATCTGCATTTGTAGCACTAAAGAGTACTGTATTGTTTGGTGTGGAAGCATGAACTTGCCCCTGTGTAGTTCGTGCGCAAAGACATTTCCGATGTTTTCTCATGTTAGGAGTTTGTACGGGGATCCTATAGAACTATAGGACGCATGAACTTGGATTTATGTCCGGATCATCTGGTGTCAGCTTCCGGGCGGTTCAGATGGTCCTGCATCAGTTGTGCAACTCTCTGAACAAAGAAATTTTTTTTAAAAAAAAACACCACAATTGAGGCTCCAATTTTATAAGACCACCACAATTGTGGTAAAACACCCGTTCTATACATAACAATTGAAAAAAACACTGAGGACCGCTGTTGTCAGGCACGCTAACAAGAATTATGATAGGTGGGCCCATTGCCAGGCCGACATGGCGGCAACGGTTCGGACTAGATGCCTGTTAATGGCGCGCGCTACCCTAACGAAGCCGGTCTGGCCAGCCTTCTCAGGCAATTTCATTCTCTCTCCCGCTCTTTTTTCTCTGACTGGACCAAATGAATAGGCGAATAAGCGGAGGTGGATCTGCGAGAGGCGGTGAGGGAAGCAACGGTGGCTTGATCCTAAGCTTTCTCGCGGAGGAGGGCGGTTGTTGCGAGAGCTAGAACCCGGGCGTCTTGATTCGCTCGGCATTGAAGGCGGTCACAACAACTGTGGCCAAGGTCTCGAAGGAGTACCTGCCGGCACATATCCGAATTACAACGAAGTGCACGAATAATACTCCATCCGTTTCTTGATTTAAGGTGTATTAGGTTTTTATTTAAATATTTGATTATGTTTCATTTCCCATGAAAACTCGAGCTTTTTTTAATTTCCATGCCAAAAACTATACACCATACATATAGAAACAGATGGAGTAGCTTTTTAATTACGAAATTTTTTTATCAAAACTTATGAACATTACTTAGGTACTTTGAAGATCTCGATACAAAGAGTGCAACTATAAAATGGTTCGTAATTCGGATGAATGATATATCGTTTTAAATTTTTAATCTCGGAAAGAAAGTTACATACAATCTCTCCAAACGCATTCCCTCACCAAAACTCTCGTATTGTGAAATTTGTTAGCATGCATCGCGTCACATGTTATAACTAGACAGAAATGGCTTTTTCTAGTGTTCACGGAGTAGTATAACTTAGCCATCCCACTTGACGTACTGTGTGAAATTGCTAAATTAGCAATGCACCTGCATCTCCGCAAGATTTTCTTGGTAGGAAATATGCGGGGCCTTCTTCGGCTCTTCCTACGGTCCCACCTTCCTTTCCCAGTCCCTCCCACCTCAAGTCCCAACTCCCAACCCTCGCTTACCACCGTCTCCGGCGGCCGTTCGCCGCCGTACGGCCTCGGCCCCTCGATTCACAGGTGTGCCCTCATCAATCTCTAGCCCGAGTCTCGTTTCATCCGAATTGTGAGAGGGCCAACGCCTGGCGTGGCGCACCTGTACGGACAGATGGATCATGGCAACGGTGTTAGCGGGATACCGCCGCCGCATCAGGAGATGCCGAACACTGTGGCCCTCGCCGAAGCGGCCGATCCCGACTTCGGGATGCTGCGCAACCATTACCGCGAGAAGTTGTAAGTGCTCATTGCTGACTATATAGAGTAGTGCCCACTGTCACCGGTCAGGGATTTTAACTGTAGGCTCTAAACAATAGTACCGAGTTGTTTCATTCCAAAAATTGCAGAGGTGATCATATATACACTGTCAAACCTGATGTTCAGAATCTGATATGAAGTAAGGGGATAGTTTTTTATGACTTGATACCTTGTTCTTGGATTGACAGATTGGCGTACATAGGAAGGAAGCAAATGTCGGCTGAATGGCAAAGGAGGCTGCCGGAACTTGCGAGGCGGCTTGAGGAAATCTTGTATAGAAAATTCCCAAACAAGGTGTTGCTTTCTTTGCTCTTCTTTTCTAGCAATCAAGTCCATTTGGAGCAAGAGTAAACATTACTGTTTCATCATTTAATATGTTGATATTTCTGGTTGTTTGGGCAGAGGGAGTACTACAATATGATGTTGGTACCAATTGAGCCACACTTGCATTTTGCTCTCAAGTTCTTGACTGCTCAGAACCAACAACGTCAACAAAATCAACAATTACCAGCAAGGCAGATTGCATCTTCCCTGGGCTATGGGACGATGATTCCGACACCTGTTAGCACGCAAGGCGCAAGTTATGTAACACACCACATGGGTCCCATTAAATCTTCTTTACGCATACTATAGGGCTTCTAGCCTAGAAATCCAATAGCCAGCAAAATATTGCACAAAATTCAACACCACGTTTTTTAGAGTCTAGCTCGTGTGTTTGATAAAAGTTCATCCACTTAGTAGTTGTTATATGATAGAAGAGCTCTAAGTAAAATGTTTGTCTGGAAGATCTGTTATCAGACATTAGGAATATATTCCTTCAGACTCTTTTTTTTGTATGACTTACCATCAGTTAGAAATGGGATACCACAATGTTCAGCCTCACAGCATGTATCTGTATCCTATATAATTTCTAAATTATACTGCACATGTTATTCAGTCTTAATGTTTTATGCTCTACACATTTGTATATTTCTTTTGTTTCCTAGTTTTCTTGTAAAACGAAAGGGTCAAGAGGAACTCGGCTTTAAAGCCACACGGTCGAAAGAGTAGCATAGTTCCACAACACCACAACAGACACACAAGGTTTTGAAGCTTATTTCAGACATGGGGATAACAAGAAAGTGCAGGCCTAACGCAAGCAAACGATGACTGCTGCGTAGTGCTCTGCATAGTTCCTAGTTTGCCTTTGTAGATCTTATTTCACTTGTATTAACTTAAATTGTGTTGCCTTCTTTGTAGGTAAAGCTCGTGATGATCACGTGAACACACTGCTATCTCTGGGGACAAATTCTACACATAACTTCTCGAGAGTGTCCAACATCATTCCTGTAATAATCATGATGGACTCTCACCTATACTTTGCTAATACCTTAATATAGTAGTTAGCAGCTCCCTAAGTCTCGTTATAACACTTCAACCTATGGTGACACAGGCATCCCCCGCACCTCTGAAGGAGGCCTCGAACGAACCAAAGTTCAGCTGCCCAGTCTGCATGAACGAGCTGGTCAATGCGTCATCGACTACCTGCGGCCACATCTTCTGCGACAAGTGCATCAGGGCCTCCATCCTGGCTCAGAGCAAGTGCCCTACCTGCCGGAGGACGCTGAGCCTGAGCAGTTTCCACCGCGTCTACCTACCCACGATGGACTGAACTGATCAAGCCATTTTGCGTGGTGGAGACTCAGTACCCCTCCCTTTTCCTCGCTGCCATTTTGGGGATGCTAATTGCTATCTGAAATATTCAGCTCAGGGGTATCAATACGCCTTTTAGTTTTCCTCCAACAGTCTTAACAGGGTATGTTGTACTTTGTTACCATACCAAACATGCATCCGTAGCGCTACAAAATACCATAGTGTTTTGCTAGAGTTCTGTGCTTGGTAATATGTTATTCATGCGCGAAGAAATACTCCAATATTTTGCTGCTTTTAGGGGCTTGTAATGTTCTTCTATGATGTCTCAGTTTGCATCTTATAGATCATGGGATTGTATGGTCGCCCATGGACCTAAACCCAAGCCAACTGAGCAATTTGGGCCTAGATCCTGTTGGGCCTAGAAAACAATTCTTCCCTCGAAACAAAGACAAAAACAAAAAAAAAAACTGTTGGACGTGAATTTTTGGCACATGGACACAAGCTCAAGCGAGGAGGGAATCTAACCACTCCTGATAGCTTTGCGATTAGGAAATAAAATAGTGTTAATGAGTTAGAAAAGCACCATTAATTTAAAATACATGTGTATATAAGGAGGAATATGCTGCCATTTAATATCATTATGATTTTTTTGACTTTCTCGTGCATACATGCATGAGTTAAGTGACATTTAACGTGCAAACTAATTAATGTATTAAATTGATGGTCATTAGACAATCTATATTATAGACCCTATATGCTAAAAATAATTTAGTAATTCTAAAAAATTAGTATATACAAAATTAAAATATGGACCCTATACACCGCGCCGACTTTGCCGGCGGCGCTTGCCAACGGCGGCGGGGGAGGAGGGGAGGCTGGGCTGCGTTAGGGTTAGCATGCCTCCGTTGCCCACGTGGGTGGGGGGGGGGGGGGGGGGGGGTGGTGGAGTGGGGTGGGCAGGAGGGGCGTCGCAAGACGCTTCTCGTATTTCCTAGCCGGCGAGAGTAGTGTTGGACAAATACTCTCAAGCCCTGCTTAGATAACACAACTAGGACATTGTTTAGAGTTGGGTAGTTATATTGAGAATTAGCTACTTCATTTTGGAGTCGGTTTAGCCAGTGGCGGAGCTAGGATTAGGAGCAAGTCTCCACTACTTATAAAAGAGCGAACTTTAGTTTCGCTACATGCACCCAGACAATGTGTACACGGGTCACTCTGGACCATCAGATCAAGCCCACTAAAACGGATCAAACGACCCAGATCAGTTTTATCAACAACTCCCCGAAGCAACGCACCAGATGCATCATGTCGACCGGCAGAGAATTTTCCTGCCAGGTTCCCACCCCACGTCCGCTTACCCCTCCGCAAACCGTTACGGCAAAATTACAGGAAAAAACGTCCACGGTCCGCCTCAGAAGCATGTCAATCTAACGCTAACAAAAAGGCAAAATTTGTGGGATCAGATCGATCTGCTCCATCGCCATTCACCGTTGCCATCCAGAGACGCCCTGCTGTGAGACGCTGATGCATAGCGCGGCTGCGCCGTCCAGAGACGCCCTGCCGTGAGACGCTGATCGGCTGATGCATAGCGCGGCTGCGCCGTCGCGGGCCAGACGAGGTCCTGTGCCTTCCAGGCTGACGACGCCCGCGTCATCCTCTGCCATCGCGGCCTGACGACGTCCGCGCCGACGAGTGCCTCGATAACACACGTGCAGGCGTGCAGCCTCTTCTTCAGCGCAATACATACCCCTTTTGAACTAATTTGAATGTCTTTGTTCAGAGTCGCCGCCCATACCGTGTTGTGCCATCGCCGCCCTGCGCATCCGACGCTGACGAACTCCTCGGCAAAGCAGGTGCAGGCTCTATAATTTATCCAAAGCGAACTGGTTAGTTAAGAGGTGTGATAAGCTTCAGATCATGATTAAACAAACAAACACACAGTTCAAGAGGCCCAGCATATCTGATTTAGTAGCATCAGGAAGTGAAATCTTGAGGCTCTTTCCCTACCCCCATTCATTTGCATGACTTTTTTTATACTAATCCAACACTGCTATTAACAGAACATCTGCTACAAGAAGAATTAATACAACAAATATATTCAATTTGAGGAGAATATTCGAGTAAATGATATTGCATTCCCATTAACTATCCAGAAGAATATATTATTGCCAATTCACAGATTGAAGTAATTGGAATGGCTCCTACCACTCCCAACATGCCACGCACCCCATCCAGGAAATATGCAACACCCACTCCTTAGGTAATGATCATAACCGAATCACTCAAATTCTGTTTTGTAGCTCAAGTGCTGAACTGTGTGATGTATTGCAGATCCTAAGGAAATAAAAAGGCAGAGGAAAAGAGACCAGTATTCACAAAACAGGTTAAGATTAATAAGAGATGGTGTGAAGACTACAAATACAAAAAAACTGCCGTCGCTGAGATCAATGTCCTAGATAATGGAACGCACACACTGCCGGTTGTACCACATGGTAATGATTATCAACTGCTGCATATATGTCCCACTTGAATTGGTGATATAATGATTTATTCTTCATCCATTCAGACCCTAATGAGATAAAGAATCGGACGGAAAGGGAGTGGCATGCAGAAAATAGAGAGCGAGCAAAATAAAAATATTACTGACCTCCTCGATGGCAGTAACATTGTATCACATACACCAGCTACCGGACAATTGGCGATCACGCAAGTGCACAAATGCAGAACGTAACATGTGCAGATGGTGTAGTACCAAATTCATGCAATCTAATAAGTACTATTGTCAACCCTATGTCCAGTTGTGCACATCTCATGTGATTTTTTTCTTCAATTGTATGCCTCTGTTATTGGTATATTTTTTTACTACCACTTGGTTCCTTACTTCAATTCATCACTGCTACTTACTCATTGGAGCCAAAAAAATGTTATCAGGCAACGATCACGACGAGGATGCATATGGAATAATGGAGCCCAATGTCAACACGATAAACATTGATGGTACGCATAATGTCATGTTAAGTTTCCTCTCCCCCTATAGTACGTGCTTGGATTGAATTCAGCAGTACAGCACACGTAAATTAAGAATACAAGTAGATTACCTTGAGAGACCGACATGCACCAGACGTCCTGATGAAATTTAAGCAGCGTGACTATGAGGATCCGGTGGAAATGCTGCTCGTGGACGTGCTGACGACGGCGGCCCTAGGTAAAGCACTGGATGGAGGCAGCCTTGGTCATGGTGGCCTCCCGGATCCGGTCGCCAGGAGTCACGCTCGGGACTTGCTGCCGGCGGGTGCAGGGGACGTGACGATCTGGGTCGCGAGCAGGTTGGGTGGAGTGCAGGCGGGGTAGCGCGACGACGGCCTCGCTTGCAGGCTCGCGCGCCGGCGGCCGGCGAGTATTCAACCAGTGGCGGCTTGCAGGGCGGGGGCTTTGCGTGGAAGCCGCCTGCATGTCATGCAGCAGGTCGAAGCGCACGGCGTCGCCGGGGGACACGCGGAGACGCCAGTTCGATTGCCGAGCTCGAGCGCTTCCTGGGACAAATCGGCGACCAGATTCTATGAGTAGGGCAATAGAGAGAGATATGGAGCTGGACCTTGTAGAATAGAATGGGGAACGGCAGGGAACTGGGACGAGATTGAGAGGCAGCTAAACGAGAGCATAGTGTGTTCTCTGATTTTTTTTTAGATCGGACGTGTACAATTCGGGTGGGTGGGCAGTGGCCGACCTAGAATTTTGGGCCAGTGTGGGCCAGCAGACAAAATTGGGCTAATTTGGACATTTTTTAATCATTTTTTACTACTCCCTCTTATATATCCTTTTAAAATCCACTTAAAAAATATATCCTTTTAAAAACTCACTAAATTAAAAATAATATTTATATATTATTGGCGTGCGTGCACGTGCAAAGCTACTAATGATGTCAAAAGCCCAAAATAAGTGATAGATAAGACTAGTGAGGTAATTATCTAGTAATTTTAGGGTCAAAACTAGTGTATTCAAAGCTGATACAAGGTGTTCATCAGATTTTTGTGACGTCAGTTGACATCATATACAGCATGCAGCTCCGCCACTGGGTTTAGCGGTGTTCACTAAAGTAAGCATAACTTTTTCATACAGAGTCCTTTTTTGGGTACGACCAGTCAAATTGTTCAGAAAAATAACAGTACATCTGATTGCTCGCCCCTTTTCAATTTTGAATCTCAAAAAGAAATTTACATACAACCTCTCCAACGCATCCATGCCGGAAACGGGAAAAAGGCTCACCAAAACTCTCATATTGTGAAATTTCTGGAGCATGCACATCGTCATATAGTATGTTACAACAAGAGAGAAAGAAATGACCCTTTCTAGTGATTTCGATAATAAATTAGCTATCCCACTTGAACGTTTACTCCTACTAGTAATCGTGATTGCACGTGTAAATTTAAATAAATGCTAATAGCAAGTTCGCAAATATTAGATTTCTTAAATATATTTCTTATAAATATCTGTACGAAATACATGTGAGATAGTATAAATAGAAAAATTTAAATAATGTTTTGGCCAGGGAACAATTCATTCCTCTTCCTCTCCAATCATTTTCCTCATCTTTTCTCATATCCTCAAGACTCAAGAGTATCACTGGCTCGATGTAAATTGTGATGTCTTTGTCCACAACCATCACATGGGAGATAGTATACAATTTAAAAGAGCTAGTCCTAAAGTTTATTATTTGAAAGCACTGTCAAAAAGGTACACCGTGAAATTCTCACTAAAGAGGTAAATGCATATTACATGCTAGGCTGCCAGATACAACAACAAAATCTTTACCATTTGGTCTCCCACGCCCAAAGCTAATCTTAGGGAGAAGGCCCTGCCGTACAACTGATTATTCAGTGAAACCAAAAATGCCAAGCAGATGATTTTTTTTTCTTCGAAATGGGGATATCCGCAGCACCTACATCAAAACGATGCATATGGCCACGCCAAGCAAATGAATGAAGCAACTGATAGAAGAAAGCATTGATGTTACCTCAACTACCGGGACACCCAGCAATCTTAGGGCCTGTTTGATTCAAAGGATTTGCATAGGAATCTTGTAGGATTCAAATCCTTAGGAATTTTTCCTATGCTACTTGTTTGATTCATAGGATTGGATCCCATAGGATTTTTTCCTAAGGATTCCTTTGCACTACTTCCTATAGGAATTTTAACATCCACTCACACCTCTTTTTCAAAATCCTTTGCTTTTTCTGTGATGGAATCAAACAAAGATTGATGTATGTGAAATCATGTAGGATTGAAATGGGCATGACATTACAATCCTGCAGTTTTCCTATTCCTGCGAATCAAACAGGCCCTTAACAGTCTATTCTAGTTCTGTTGTGTTTTTCGTGATCTGGAAAAGAAAGGAACACAAAAAAGTCGAGTTACATGCTTGGAAGTTGAACCTTCAGGACAGGGTAAATATAATGATGTTATGAAGTTTGTAGAGAAAGCTCAAAATGACAGAATATAAAATGTGAGGGAACTATATCCCAAGTAAATCTACACATATATTGTTTTATAAAGCCTTCCCTTAATTGTAGGACAATTAGCTTCCCGGTCCTATTGCTGAACTTTTCAACTGAATCTTTGTCTCCAGCCTGTAATGCAACTGCCACCATAGAGGTCTAGCAAAACAACAAATAGAGAACCATGGCGACTTGGCGTAGTAAGAAGGTGAGATGGAGGTGCTCGAAGCACAGTGTGGAGCAAGTGAACAGTATCAAAATCTTTGGAGGCATCACCCCTCTTTAAAAAAAACATACGGCAATGCATGTATTTAAGACTTGGGAGTGACAGTGAAGAATAGACGCAAAGGGACGATTGAGTCGCATACCTTTTGGTTCCTTTTGACAGTGAAAAATAGACTTAGAAGTTCAGTGGTTAACCCATTTGAGCATATGTGAATATGTCGAGTGTCAAATATAGCACAGGCGACCACATAAATGGATCAAACTTGCACATACTACACTTTCAGCTTGTCTCACGATTACAGAGCTCTAGTCGTTTTCCTAATGGTCTTCTCAGAATCCCACTCATCATGAAACGCTGAGCTTCATCTGCTGTTTAATTACCTTCTTCTTAGGTAATATGGTCGATAAATTCTTTTTGCGGGGAATATGGTCAATAATTGGGGCACGGGTAGCATACATAATTGACTAATTACACACCGCATGATCATATCCTGATATACTTATGAGCTAATGTGTGTAGCTCTTTTTTTTTTAGAGTTAAACGCCTGAGAGGTCACGAAGTTGCCACGGATGAGCGCATTGGTAACGAACTCAAAAAGTGCTAAATTTTGGTCAGATAGTTGTGTGTAAGAGCCTCGTTCGTCACTCTGTCAAGACAGACGTTAAGTCGCTGACGTGGCAGTCTGACTTTTACAAATACACCCTTATAATTTTATTTCTTTTAATTGCAAGTTCCTTTTTCATTTTTTTTTGCCTCCCTGTCTGTGACTCTGTCTTTGCTCTTGCAGCAGCAGATATCCCGTACGGCCACGCCCAACGCCGCGCGCGTGGCCTGTGCGTCAACTACGGCAGGGTGGCCGACGACATCCCGACTCCCCACGGGCGAGTTCCCGCGCCCGCCCTCCGCCGCTGCGTTCCGGCCCGACATCGCCGAGCCCGTCCATCGCCCACACCTGCACTTGCCTCTGCGAGCAAGTACACCTGCGCTTGCTCCCTGCTGATCTGCTGCACTCCCCGCTCTTCTTGTTTGTGTGTGCGTGCGCTCTGATGGTGGTCACCGTGCAATGATTCTTGGTTAGTTGCTAGTAGCTGCTTGCCGCCCTCGTCACGACATATGCCTGTAGGCTGTAGCATGAGAGGGATCGGCCGAAGGAGGCGACAAACCGGCGAGCAGTGACCTCGAGGGACAGCTAGAGAGAGCAGCTCTGCTCTGTGGTTGGCGTGGCCGAGAAGCTCGCTCTGTGGCGTGGCGAGCTCCATGGACTCGGATCTCAAGATGTCGGTTTCTTGGGACTTGGCCGAGCTGGAGCATGACGCGTTGCCCACCCTCGCCGCCCCCGCGCCCGTGGTTGCCGCCTCGAGCATTGTGGCGGCGGCGGCGACGCGCACCCCGCCGAGCCAGGCGGAGTGCTCCGTCGACCTCAAGCTCGGCGGGCTGGGGGAGTTCGGCGCGGGAGAAGGAGCCAGCGGCGAGGGGCCCTATCGTGCCAGTGTCGACCGCGTCGCCGCTCCCTCCCCCCGCCCCCGCCCCGGAGCCGGCGCCAAAGAGGCGCCTTAGGAGCAGCGCCCCCAAGCTCGCGGCCCAGCGCCGCGCCGTCGCGTCGTCGTGCTCGTCTGTCCTCCTCGCCCGCGCGCTCGATGACGCGGCGTGGCGCCGCCGTGGCCAGAACGCGTGCGTGCCGTACTACGCCGCCCACGTCCTCAGCTCCTCTGCGCACGCCGAGCTCGCCGTGGCCACCGGCGCCGGGTGGCCCTTGCTTGCCCTCCTCGGTGAGGCCGTGCCGCTAACTGTGCAAGCCGCGTCCACCTGCATCGCCAACGTGTACGCGAGCTACGTCGCGCTTGGCCATGAGCGAGGTCCGCACCGCCCCCTGCGTCTCGGCCGCGCACCGCACCCTGCGCCCCGGCCGCCGCACCTGTTTGACAGAATGCCTGACCCAGATTTTTTAATAGAACAAATAGATGAGAACAAGAAAAAATGTAGGTTGCATTTTGTAAAAAAAAAACCGCCACGTCAGCGACTTAACGTCCGTCTTGACGGAGTGACCAATTGGCTCTAACTCACAACTATGTGACAAATTGTTAGCGTTTTTTGAGTTCGTGACTAACGCGCTCATCCGTGGCAACTTCGTGACCCCTCAAGCGTTTATTACTCCCTTCCTTCTCTGAGTCTGTCATCAGATTAAACGAATTGGATTTGGACAAGCTGTGAGAAATTTACTCTGAACAAAAGCTACACAAATTTTTATTTATTTGACATATCGGATGAAGTGAACGCAGGGGCGCAAAAGTCAGTGCCGAAATTATCCCCGCATCTCACGCTTCCTGAGTGTTATGATCCTCTCCTTCCTGCAAGACACAAAGACCATAACCAACGGCAAAGATTATCACTAAATCTGACTGAATGAAGCTAGCTAAGCAAGTGTTGGTAACAAAAAATTTGGGAGTACGTCTTTTCAGCAGCGTTTCCGGCTTCCACCGCAGCATCTGCGACGACACAACATCATCAAGCGAGGAAGAGCGTCAGAGGTTGTGGCTCTGAACTCGGCGGAATCTTGAGGTGCGTGGAACGGAGGAAGGTATCAACGGCGGCATGCATCTCCTAGGGAGGCAGACTAAGGCGTGGCCTAGTGGTGGGGAGGGGCTGATGCCTTCCAGTTCCCACCCACCCGAGTTCAAATCCTCATGCTTGCAATTTCGGTGATGTTGCACCCTCCTATACCAAAATACCACGTGGCTCTCCCACGTAGGAATCATTTTTTTTTCTCAGGGAGTAGGAAGGCGGTGCAGTGCACAAGATCCCAGGAGCGGACGATGCACAAGGAAACAGGGGCTGGGCAGCCTCAGGCTTCCATGGCGGCGGCCTCAGGGGCCCGTGACAGCGGGCTTGCAGGTTCCCGTGGCGGCTGCGTGCAGGCTCCCATGGCGGCGGCGGCCTCAGGATCCCGTGACGGCGGGCGTGCAGGCGGGCACGTGGTGGGGCGCTGCAGGGTGACGTGATGGCGGTGTCTTCCAGAAAACATTGGAGCGACTACAGGGCCCTCCCGTCGTGGAGGGCGGTTGGAGCCGTGTGCAGGGCGGCCGTGGCGGCGGTCCCGTTAGTCAATGCCGACGTGGGGGACGAAGACGGGCGGCGGCCTCTCCTCTCGTCGGGCAATGGCGGCGCGGGGACGGAGAAGGGCGGCGGTTACGGTGATGGGAACGGGGTCGGTGAAAAAACGGGACGGGATGTTTGATTAGCGTTTCAACCCTTCGATGTCGTTTTGATGGCTGTGATTTCTTGGATCTGCCCGTCTATGCCTTTTTATATTGGTATAGATGAAATTAGCAATGCACCGGCAGCACTGCGTGCGCATCTCCGCGAGAATTTCTTGGCAGGAAGGAAATATGCCGAGGCCTTGGTCAAGTCTTTTTTTCCCCTCCCTCCCACCTTCCTCCTCAAGTCCCAACCCTAATTTGCCGCCGTCTCCGGCCGCCGTTCGCCTCCGTACGGCCTCCGCCTCTCGATTCACAGGTGTGCCCTCCTCAATCATTAGCCCGAACCTCGTTTCTGGGTGCCGACTCCCGCTGCTCTCGTGGAGACCTTCCCTGTGAAAGGGCAGGCAGCCGGCACAAATGGATCGTGGCAGCGGCGTTGGCGGGATGCCGCCTCCGCATCAGCAGATGCCTGATGCTTTTGGCCTCGTCGCAGCGGCCGATCCCCAGTTCGTTTTGCTGCGCAACAACATCCGCGAGAAGATGTAAGTGCCAATTGCTTTTGTCTGCACCAGTTGAACTGCATAGAAACTTGCCATGCGTGAAACTTACTAGTATAGAGTAGTGCCCACTGTCACCGGTCAGGGATTTTAACTGTATGCTCTAAACAATAGTATCAAGTATTATTACTGCGTTATTTGTTTCATTCCAAAAAATTGCAGAGGTGATCATATATACACTATCGGAGTCTTGACTTCCTTGAAGTTTACAAGGGCTCACGCAAAAAAAAGTTAACTCTGGCAGTGCAGTTGCATCCTCTTCTCAGTTCCAGAATTTATATGTGATGTTCAGAATCTGATATGAGTAATGGAATAGTTTTTCATTTCTTGATACCTTGTTCTTGAATTGACAGATTTGAGTACATAGGAAGGAAGCAAACGTCAGCTGTCTGGCGAAGGAGGCTGCCGGAACTTGCGAGGCGGCTCGAGGAACTCTTGTTTAGAAAATTCCCAAACAAGGTGCTGCTATCTTTCTTTCTTCTTTTCTAGCAATCAAGTCCATTTGGAGCAAAAGTAAACATTACTGTTTCATCATTTAAGATGTTGATATTTTATGGTTGTTTGGGCAGAGGGAGTACTACAATATGACGTTGGGACCAATTGAGCCACAGTTGCAGTTTGCTATCAAGTTCTTGCGTGATCAGAACCTACAACGTCTACAAAACCAACAATTGCCAGCAAGGCAGATTGCATCTTCCCTTGGCTATGGGACGATCATTCCGACACCAGTTAGCACGCAAGGCACAAGTTATGTAACACACCACATGGGTCCTTCCTCATCCGGTGCAGGCATGGTTCCACAGAATGCCAACACAGGTACCTCGCTTCCAGCTGGAGATAATTTTTTTGAGCCTGTGCTCATTTCCTTTCAGGGTGGGTACGGAGTGGCTTAACTTTAAATTCTTCTGTATGTACGCTATAGGGCTTCTAGCCTAGAGATCCAGTAGCCAGTGCGTGCGGAAACTAGAAATTCAACAGAAATCCAATAGCCAGTGCTTGCCACCAGGTACCATATTGCACAAAATTTAACAGCACATTTTCTAGAGTCTAGCTTGTGTGTTTGATAAAAGTTCATCCACTTAGTAGTTTTTATATGATAGAAGAGCTCTAAGTAAAATGTTTGCCTTGGAGATCCGTTAAGGTTCAAAAAGGCGCTGGGCGTTAATTATGCGTTTTGCCAGCGCCTTGCGCTTTTCTGACCTTGCGTTTTTCTGACCAAAGCGCACGCCTATGCGCAATTATGCGGTGATTATGCGTGATTAAGCGCTAGGCGTTTGGCCAACGCCTTGCGCCTATGCGTGCCTAGGCGCGCCTAGGCAAACGCCTTTTTGAACCATGCCGTTATTAGAAACTACGAAGATATTCCTTCAGACTCCCAATTTCTTTTTTGTATGACTAAAGAGATGGGATACCACGTTCAGCCACACAGCATGTATCAGTATCCTATATCATTTCTAAATTATGGTGCATATATTATTCAGTCTAATGCTTTATGCTCTACACATGTGTATATTTGTTTCGGTTCCTAGTTTTCCTTGTAAGATTAAAAGGTGGAGAGGAGCTTGCCTTTAAAGTAATAAAGCCAAATGGCCGAAGGAGCTGCGTAGTTCCACAACACAGACACACAAGGTTTTCAAAGCTTATTTCAGACATGGGGATAACAAGAAAACGCAGGCCTAACGCAAGCAAATGAGGACTGCTGCGTAGAGGCTCTGCATAGCTCCTAGTTTGCCTTTGTAGATCTTATTTCCCTGTTATTAACTTACTTTGTGTTGCCTTGTTTCTAGGGGAAGCTCCTGGTGAGCACGTGAACACACTGCTATCTCTAGGGATGAATTCTACACATCACCGCTCGAGACTGTCTAACGACAATCCTGTAATAATCATGGTGGACTCACACCTATACTTTGCCAATGCCTGAATATATTAGTTAGCACCTCTCTAAGTCTCGTTTTAACACTTCAACCTATGGTGACACAGGCACCCCGGCACCTGTCAAGGAGGTCCCGAAGGAACCAAAGTTCAGCTGCCCAGTCTGCATGAACGAGCTGGTCAATGCGTCATCGACTACCTGCGGCCACATCTTCTGCGACAAGTGCATCAGGGCCTCGATCCAGGCTCAGAGCAAGTGCCCTACCTGCCGGAGGACGCTGAGCCTGAGCGGTTTCCACCGTGTCTACCTACCGACAATGGACTGAACTGATCATGCCATTTTGGGCGCGGTGGATGGAGCCTCAGCACCCCGCCTTTCCCTCGCTGCCATTTCGGGGGTGCTAATTGCCATCTGAATTATTCTGCACAGGGTTATCGATCGAGACACCTTTTAGTTTCCCTCCAACAGTCTTAACAGGTGATGTTGTGATTCACGGTTATGAGACGTTACCCTACGATTCTACGAAATATGCATCCGTAGCGCTAAGAAATACCATAGTGTTTTGCTGGAACTCCGTGTTTGGTGATGTGTGATTCGTGCGCGGAGAAATACTCCAATATTTTGCTGCTGTTAGGGGCTTGTAATGTTCTTATATGATGTCAGTTTGCATCAGATCATTGGATTGTATGGCCATGGACCTAATCCCAAGCCAACTGAGCATTTTGGGCCTAGATCTTGTTGGGCCTACAAAACAGTTCTTCCCTCAAAACAAAGAAAAAACAGTTCAGCTTCCGTTCAACGGAAAAAAAACGCACTTCCATCAGAGGAAGTCCAGCTCCAGCACCAGGTGCCCAGGTCCATATACCAGTTCAGCAGCAACTGGGTTTCGGCTCCCCTGGCCTGGGCAATTAAAACGATCTCATAGCCAATCAAGCCTATGTGCCTGAATAAAACACACTAAATTAAAGAAGATGCCTCGGGTCATATGGGTTCTTGTCGATGAGTTGCCATCTAGTTAGCCTAAAGCAAGGGGCGCACCATGGATGCCGCCGTTGACGGCGACGGGGATGAGGGAGAAGAGGCGGTGGGCGTATGGATGTTGACGCGACCGCGCATGCCATTATCCTCTCCGCCTCCTCCACTAGCTCGATCGGCCATAGATGCTGTGCCCGTGGGTGGGCGGCACTAGGGAAGGTAACGCCTCCCTCGTATATGGCGGCTAAGCTACTGAGCTAGCTTCGAGAATCCACCCTTGACCACCTCTCCCCGTTTATCTTTTCTCTTTTGGTGCCAATGCCAACTTTCTTTTCCTCTCCTTGTTATTGAGTACACTCTCTTGGGAAATAGCTTTGCGTCTATGAGAACTAGTACCACAGAAAAACTAGATGATGACCTTATCTTTGGCCGCTGCTCGATCGAACTTGCAGCGCCGGGGTTTGCCGAGCGCTTCAGTCAGATGCGGCGTTCGCATCCCGGCGGCCGGACATGGCGATAAAAACTGTGGCGTGGCATGGCATGACGCGCGCGAGCTCGTCAACACGCAACGGCCGCCCGGTGGGAGGTCCTTTTTGGCTGCGTGTCACCCAGGTCTCATCCGGCGACTTCCACCGGTGCTACCTGAACGCGACAGCGCGAGGGCGGTTCCACGCTGAACTGGCGATACATTTCCTCCAGGAACATCGAAAAGGACACTCAACTCCTGCAATTTATGAAAAAAGAAACGATATCTCATTCAGCAGAGGATTCAGACCGAAAACATGACAATGCCCAACTGAACTTGGAGAAAACGAACAGATAACAGATCAAGGTTCAGAGTTGTAGCATGGAAATATTGCAACGGTTTTTTCTTTGTGCGGCGATTTTTTGGTGATGCGTCAGGTCATTTTACGGGCCGTCCACAATTCCACATGGAAACAAGAGAAACAGTTGTTAGCCTTGTAGGACGGGCAAGTACAGCTAGAGGAGCTTCTTTCTGCAGGAAAACTCCAACTGTTAATTGTCTCCTCCAATTCCTTGACACCTTGCACTGGTTTTGTTGACGAAGACCATGGCTGCTTAAATTTTTCCGGAAGCGACCAATGGATTCTGGTACTGCGAAGAAAATACAAAAGAAAAAGATGATGGTGGACGGTTCATGGTTGCTTGATGACGACGTGAATACGGTTTGGTTGGCGGATGCAACGGCAAGTACGTTATTTGGCATTCAAATAAAATGTGGTAGTTATTTTATTTCTCTATATCATGGAGTGGGGTATATGTACACTATCATCTTGTAGTGGCTTCATCTCAGATTCTCGGTTGGTGGAGCTAGGTAGAAATCTCCATCTGGTCCAATATTGATGTTATTTGATCAATAAAGTCGCGTTATCGACACACATGGTAGAAAAAGAAAGAAACTGTTGTAACTCGGTGAAAGCAGAGGGAGGAAACCTTCAGAAAAAAACAAATACTCCTCCGTCCAAAAATAAGTGTCTCAAGTTTGTCCAAAAGTGGATGTATATATACATGAAACATGTCTAGATACATCTATTTTTGGACAAACTTGAGACACTTATTTTGGGACGGAGGGAGTACTAATTTGGCATGTGTGGGTGTTGTATGGTTTTTGGGTCGATTTCCCTTATAAACTGGACCAATTTTTTTCTGATCAATGAATTTAGCAGCTCTCCTGCTAACATTCACAGTTTCAGCTAGTTGTCGTCTGCCATAACTACATTGGTTCATATACCAAATTTCAGCATGATGAACGGATTGACTTGACTATGTGACTCTTTGGGAGTGGATTCATTTTGCACCGATTGAGATGGCGGATAAACTAACTATACAATCTCCAATGGTAATGCTAGTACGTGTACGCAAGTTGGATGAAAAACTCCATTCAACCACCAGCATGTACTGCTCACGATGATCAGATTCAGATGCATGCAGAGATCGATGGATAGAATAACCCGAGAAGAAGTCCACCAAATTAAACGGTTAACCGGCCATCACACAGGTTGTTAGATCGAATCGGAGGTAATAGCACTTTGACTTTGGAGCTGCTCATGTATCGATATGCAGAGTAGACGAAGCTAGTTGCAAAAACTAATATGTTTCTATAAAGGAAGCTGCTTTGTTTTACTATGTATTTATGTAATGGTCGGAAAGTCAAAACGGAGGCCGGGCTACATGTTAACCTTTATTTTGCCAAATTTTAAATCATATTTCGAGGTTCCAAAAAATTCTTAAAAAAACTCGATGTCGACAATAGTGCATTCTACAACCGTGCAAAATCTCAACCCAAAATAATTCATATTCCGAGCTACACAAAAATAATAAAATCGGAAAGATTTTGGAGAGTACAAATTTGGCACTATTCACTATTTTCATATTCAGATTTTATCATTTTTGCGCTGCGCAAAATACAACATATTTATTTTTGTGATTTTATACGTTGGTAGAAGACAACATAATATACATCCAGAATTTGTTTCAGATTTTTTTAAACTCCAAAATATGATTTCAAATTTTGTAAATTAAAAGGCTACATGTAGCCCGACCTAAATATCGCCGCTCTCATGTAATGGTTTCCTGTTAGCGCTTCCCAGTTTCTATTACAGGTTAGCTGTCGTTTTGTTGCAAACAACAGGCTCTTGTATTGATGTTGCTGCATGACACCAGCCAATTTCTTAATTGAAACTGGGAACCCGTCAGGGATTCCTTTTTCTCGAAAAGAATTTAACATGTTGACAAGCTGATCATGTAGCAGGGATCAACCTCTTACATAAAAGGTCTCTCCAGGACACAGTCGACTTAGTTCTCAGTCGACTGACGTCAGCCCTTCTTCTCCAACTCCGGCGAGTTCCCTCCCCCGCAGCCACTGCCGGCCTAACCGCCGACCTCCCCGCCCGCGGCCGGCGCGCTGCCGCGACACCTTGCCGCCCCGCCCTTCCCCAATCTACTCCTCCGCCCGCCGCCCCAACCATCCCTCTAACCCCCGCCCCTTCTTCTCCGGCGCCGGCGAACCGCACCCCGCACCCCCCAAGTTAAGTTTGCTCCTCGCCTCCGCCACGGCCAGCCACAGCTGCGGCGGCTCCGGCTCGGCTTGCCGCATGGACGCGAGGAAGAAGAAGACCTAGTGCACGAATCGCGATGCACAAGATGAAGGGTGGATTAGGCGATTGAGCGCTAAACCGCATAAACCCATCCCATCTGCGAAATTCTTAATCGATTGAGAATTAGCAAAACCGTTACATAAACCCATCCCATCTGCGACGAAATTATGACGATGCGGCACTTACCTAGTCGGGAGGGGCTGCGTCCCATGTGTGCATGCACGACTTTTCCTCCATTAACGACTGCGCCGAGCTCCACGTCCGGTGGCCGCCCAAATCCTTGGGATGGATGTGTACGTGTTGATCGGGTCAGGCCGGATCAAAACAAATCAAAGAGAGGCTTAGTAAGGAGAAAACGTGAATAGGAAAGAAAATTGGGACCTTTTTTTTTTTTTTTTTTTTTTGAGGAAGGATTCGATCCATTATACAAGATACTCAGTACAAATTACAAGGAAGTCCAACAAAGACAAGAAAATTACAAAAGGATCCTGAAATTTGCATGAAGCACCCTGAGCAACTTGAACGAATCACAATCGGATCCAAGAGCCGGCTCCCAAGAACCTAGAAAACTGGGACCTAATTGTTCCATCGTAGGGACTTCAAGCAGCTAAATTGTTGACCGTAGGGCTAAATCGTAACATACCAGCTCACTAACGTTCCAGCGTGGCCGCCAGTTGTCGGTTTCGTACTATTTACACTGACAACGAACTGCGCGGTATTTTTTAAATTGCGCCAGAACTGTCACTTGACACTCTCATACCCTATTTATCCATGATGTATATTGTGAACAATTTTTTTTTTCTCCATAAAGTTTTGCTCCCTTAATTTGTTCGAACGTGATCAGTCTGTCGCCACGAAATCTAAAATGTGTACTTTCCTTTGACCAACGTGGCCATGCAATTGAGGCACCAGACTTTTTTTTTGCGAATCAAGGAACTATATTAATCAGAAGGATGATTACAATCGTTTGCCAGCGTATCAACTAGAAACGGTGGAGTATAGTTGATCCAACCGCACCTCCTTCTAGCCTCACTAGCTTTACTAGCACACATATGGGCAGCTTGATTAGCTAAGCGCCCTACAAACTGAAATTTAATGCTAGACACGAAAGCACTCAGCTCCTTAATCTCCTGGCAAATACAGGCAATTTCAGATTTGCCACCACCAGGATCCTCCATCAACTTCAGCACTTGTTGGGCATCTGTTTCGATTTTCACCGGTTGCGAAGGATTGTTCGTAGCTAGACGCACATCATCAAGAATAGCTTGTGCTTCCATGCTCTACCAAATGGCTTGTGCCCGGATCAATCTGCCATCATGATCACGCATCAGCAGACCCGTCGCCCTTGTCTCTAATCGGTGTGAAATGCCGCATCAACATTAATCTTAATGATTCCCGGTGCCGGTTTTTTCCACTTGGGTTGCTGCACCACTTGTTTTGGAGCCTTCTTCCCCATCTGGGCTAGATCATAAGTAGTTTCTAGCACCCAATTGACTGAAGCAGACACGGTACGACCGCCACTACCATGCCAAACAACATTCCACTCCGTCCAGACCGCCCAGCAGCCGCATAAAATGATAACAACATCTTCTTTGCTTACTAAACCCCGTGAACAATGTCAATTGCCATGATCAGGGATGCAGCTGTGGGATCTTCGTGCGAGAGATAGCTTTAATTTCTTGCCAAAAGATTTTGGCCCAGGTACATTCAGACAGAGCATGAAAAATTGATTCTTGGTCAGCTCCACATGTTTTACAAAACGCAATCTCCTCCATATGCCTTCTATTCAAGATTTTGCCGGCATGGAATAAAACCATTAATAACTCGCCACCAGAAAACACGAACTTTAGGGGGCACTTGCGAATTCCGCAAGCATTTCCAGTACGGCTGTGTGTCACCAACAGAGCTACTGGCATCATTTTTCAGATTTTTATTAGATACCAGCAGACGATAACACGAGCGTATAGAAAAATAACCCCTTTTCTCCTGGGTCCAGGCCCAAAAATCCTCCGTAACCCTGCCAAGCGGTATAGAGCTGATCGTGATAACATCAGGAGCCACAAAATTCTCGCTCAGTTTGGTCATATTCCAGCAGTTACTCTAATGAGATATCAGCTCATCAACCAACGTCACCGTTGGCTCTGGATGTCTGACCATCGGTTTCATATCTTTGTTGCCAGGGATCCAAGGGTCGTCCCATACTCGGATAGTAGACCCATCTCCACCCTTTTAATCAGACCATCCTTCAAGGCTTCTCTCCCAAACAAGATGGCATTCCAAATATGGGAGCTCCCTTTCTTCCTTCTAGCCGACATAAAATTAGTGTCATGGAAATATTTGCCCTTCAAGACCCGTGCACATAGAGAATTAGGCTTGTCGATCAATTGACACCCTTGTTTTGCCAACATGGCTTGATTAAAGAGGTGGAAATCTCTAAAACCCATTCCCCCTTCAGATTTTGGGATTGCAATCGCCTCCCATGTCCTCCAATGAATCTTCCTCTTCAGCTCATCCCCTCCCCACCAATACCGAGCCACGCAGCTAGTAATCTTCTTGCACATCCTCTTCGATAATTTGAAGCATCTCATTGAGTAGGTAGGTATAGCCTGACATATCGATTTCACAAGGGTCTTCCTTGCTGCCGCACTCATGGTTTTTGGAGACCACCCTTTCACAAGTTTCTTAATGCTAGTAACAATATGTTCAAATTCCTCATCAGTAGATCTCCCAAGAGCAGTTGGAAGTCCCAAGTATTTCTCCATCAGAGCCTCTGAAGCAATACCTGACGCTGAGTGAATATACGGTTTGATGTTTGCTTCGCAGTTTGCACAAAAGAAAATCGCTGATTTTGATTTATTAACCATCTGACCAGACCCTTGTCTGTATGACTCCAAAATACCTTGAAGTCTCGATGCTCCAGCCTCTGATGCTTGGGTAAAAACCAAACAGTCATCTGCAAACAGAAGGTGTGAGACCCACGACGCATGAATACCAACTCTGATTCCTCTGGACAGAAACATCGGCCCACTAAATTTGAGAAGGGCACTAAGTCCCTCAACACAGATAAGAAACAAATAGGGACTTATGGGGTGATCACCTTGCCTAATTCCTCTCGTCGGTTTGAAAAATTCAGAAAACTTCCATTCACCCGAACCGAGAAGGATACCGATTCGACACATTTCATAACCAGATTAGTCCAGTGCAACGAAAAGCCAAGCTTCAGCATAATTGCTCTCAGATAAGCCCATTCAACTCTATCATATGCCTTGGCCATGTCTAATTTAATGGCACAAGCTCCTGACTTCCCCTTCTTTTTCTTCAGATAATGAATTGACTCATAGGCTGTGATCACATTATCAGTTATCAGCCGCCCTGGCACAAATGCGCTCTGTTCTTCAGAGATTATCTCATCCAATACCGGCCTAAGCCTTAGAGCCAGCACTTTCGATGCGATCTTATACAACACATTGCATAAAGCAATTGGTCGGTATTGACTCAATTCTTGTGGCTGTTTAACCTTTGGAATTAGCACAAGAATAGTTCTATTGACCACCTCGCATCTCTCCACCATTTAGAAACTGTTTCACCACAGAGCACACATCATTCTTAATTAAATCCCAATGCCTAATATAGAAGCCCGCTGTAAACCCATCAGGACCTGGCGACTTATTCGGATGCATCATGAACAACGCATTTTCAATCTCCGCGTTGTCCAGATTAAAATTCATCTGTTCAGTGACCTTTGACTGAACATATTGTGTAACAACCTCTGGATCCGTATCCTCCAGCGCAGTGAACAGGCTAGAATAGAAATTAATAGCTAGACTTTCAATTTCTGCTCTAGACGAAACATAACTACCTGAATCATTCTTTAACGAGATGATCATATTAGTCCGTGATCTTTCCCTTGCCTTAGAATGGAAAAAGCCTGTATTCTGATCACCTTCAGCAAGCAACTGGACGCGGGAGCGTTGTTTCATCATCGCCTCTTCTCTAGCCAACATATCCGAGATCTTCTTCATTAAATCACATTCCTCTCGGTGAACACTCAAAATGATCTGAAATTCTATGTACGAGCACGTGCCCTACCAAAATGGGGATTCTTCAAAGTTCAGAGTTGTACCCAAAAAAGGTCAGGTCATTTTAGAAACTGTTGTTAGCCTTGTAGGACGGGCGAGTACAGCTTGCGGAGCTTCTTTCTGCAGGAAAATTCCAACCTTTTAATTGTCTCCTCCAAGACCTTGACGCCTTGCACTGGTTTTGTTGACGAAGACCGTTGCTTAAATTTCTCCGGAAGCGACCAAGGCATTCTGGTACTGCGAAGAAAATATACTTACAAGAAAAAGATGATGGCGGACTGTTCGTGTGGAACCCTGCAGCGACGTTTCATGGTTGCTCGATGACGACATGAATACGGCTTGGTTGGCGGATGCAGCGGCACGTACGTTCTCTGGCATTCAAAATAAAAAATGTAGTGATTAATTTTCTTTATCATGGAGTGGGGTATATGTACACTATCATCTTGTAGTGGCTTCATCTCAGATTCTCAGTTGGTGGAGCTAGATAGCAATCTCTATCTGGTCCAATATGTTATGCATTTCTTTTTGTTCATTCTAGCTTCAGCTTGAAAAGACCACAACTTTATGGATGACGGATGGATATACCTCTCTAATTAGTTTTGCGAGTATTCGTGCTGTCTATTGCACTGAAGAAATGTGGCTTTCTCGGGAATCATCTTGTTTCTGTTGACATCTTGGCATGTTAAGTTTCGCTGCTTTCACCGGAAATCTATATCGGGTCATGAGTGCAGATGCACCCACTGCTAAAAAATAATTTTTAAAATATTAAAAATTTAAAATAAAAATTTCAGGTATACTTTAACACATTTTATGCTAGCATAAAAAGTTTCAGTAAGAAAAGAATTTTTTGTGACCTGTGCAAAAAGACAAATCCGGACGCTCCAAAATAAATTTGTACGAGACGATGTTTATCTTTTTTAAACAGGTCACAAAAATGTCTTTTCTATATGAAACTTTTTGTGCTAACACAAAATATATCGTTATGTATATTCGAATTCTCTTTTGAATTTTTATAACATTTTAAAAAGTTTTTAAAAATATCTTACACAACGGGTGCATCTACACCTCAACCAGAACGCCATGTCCACCTAATTCTTTTTTCACGTAACATAGCAAATGCTAGCGCACTGGTCAAGTACTCAGTACTACTTTCTCCGTTTTGTAATATAAGATGTTTTAGGTTTTGTCCACATACACATGCACACAAATGTATGTAGACACATTTTTTTGTGCATGTTCACTCATTTTAGTGTGCATATAGACAACATGTGTATCACCTAAAACATCTTATATTAAAAAACGGAGGGAGTATCATACAGCTCACTCACAGTCCCACGCTCCTCTTAAATAAACGTCATGTCTTTTAACTTGACGCAGCACATGTTTTTTTTTTGGCTCAAAGTTGACGCCGCGAAAGACGTGATCAATGTATGATGCAGTTAAAGATTTCCTACATGCGCGCGATCGAAATGGAGATGGGGTCCCACACCTTGCAAACCACTTCTGGGGAACGGGCCAGAACCAGAACTCCTCCTGCCTCATCAGTCATCACTCACCAGACAATCTTCTCACCTGTGACCATGGCCCCACCTACCACTGACCGTGGGCCCCTCTTCGTATGTCGTCTCATAAATTTCGCATGCGCCCGCCAACAAGTTCTCGCGAAATACCATCCGACTCCTGTATTAAGTTATCGGAGTAATGATCTTTAACCGAGATTTACAAACGTGTCAAGTGTGTGGTTATGCATATATGTGGGTATTTCGCCAATAAAAATAGCGGAAATAATTCCCCAGAAAAAATAGTGGTAATAATTAACTAGTGATGGATGAGTTGCTGCAGAATAACTTTTTGAAAAGTATATAGTATTTGTTGGTGACATCGAGAGGATTAGTAAGCAGATTTTTGCATTTACGTTTTGAGAAGATGACCAATTTCTGCTAAGCTGGTGGCTGAAAGCTGAAAGAGAAAGGACTAGTCCTCCGTGTGGGCAGAACATCTAGTCACCTATCTTGACTTCCACAAAGTACTATTCCAACATCTTCCATCGGAAACCTGTGGCTTTCATCATTTTTTTGTTCATATAATATGTGTTATGTAACCATATGCTTTATCACGTTTTAATTAATAATAAACAATTTCGTCTTCCACACACTATCCAGAATCTAACTGACTGTGAATTAATTCAGTTTCACTCATCGATTTGAAATTTTGTTCATTCAGCCCTTGATTTTGCCTCTTTTTTTACTTGATGATTTTGCCCTTGGTTGATCACGTTAATACTTGGATCTTATATGACATCCTAGTGGGCGAGCAGTGTAACTAACAAAGAAGGATGACATAGATGACTAGCATGGTTCACATGGCTATTACTTCGACAAAAAAAAAACACAGTAGTCCGAACTCTATATGAGATGGGGATAAGTTCGGAGAAAACATAAGTATGTACACTAGGTAGCATCAAAATGTCATGAATAAAGAAGACTAGGTGTTTTATAATTTAGTGTGGTAAAGTAGCTTGTTTTTAAGTGATAAAATAACCCATTAAATGCATTGAATTTGTATACCATAATGCGTCATGTATTTGTATGGTTTTAGAAAGAGACAAAAAGCAAAAACTTTTTAGCTAAATAATAACTAACGTAGGCTGGAAACAGTCACTAAACCATAAACCCATTCGTGAATATATCTCCAAATTTGTAAAATAATAGGGGCGTGCATAGGAAAAGAAGGCAATACCATCCATAAAGGAACCAAAAGGTATGACTCATGAGGGGCTAAAGCATTAAAAATCCCTCCATTACCCATTTACTCTCGCCTCCCTCCCCAACTCCTCTTCGTCTCCAATTTCGACTTCTTCCCCGCGCCCGCGCCCGCGCGTCCTCGCAGAATTCTGATTACGAACTCAATCTCATCCTTGGTCGCCGGCAGTCGGCGTATAACCTCGACGAACTCGTGAGAAGATCGCCTCTTCCGCCTCGCCATGGTAATCCGCCGCTTTCTTCCTTCTTCTTGACTTGATCTCCTCTGTTTTTCGTCATCATAATTCTCCGCCGGATTCATTCGGAGTTCGAATTCATCCATTCGGGGTGATACGGATGGAGTTCCGTTGTTTCAGTATTTTTTTTCCAGTGAGGATAAGCATAACGGTTTTCCCCCTGAACTCGCGCCGCTCCCTGCCGTCTTTTACGAGCTGTTCTGTTTCTTCAGTGTGTGCAGCGGAGACAGTTGCTCAGAAATCGAATCTATCCAGGAACTCACTGAACTGACTTCAGAAGTTTAGAGACTGCGATTTCAGAATTCTCGGGAGAAACAGTTGGGAATTGTATCACCTTTTTCTCGGTGTCAAATTCAGTTACATGCCCTGCGCTCCGGCAATTCTCAATTTGTTTCCTCGGATAATAGTTCTTTTTCTAAAAAATACCGCCTTACTGTAGCCTCCAGGGAATCAGAATTCAGAAAGGATTTATTACTTTGACAGGTGTTCTGCTGGTGAGACTCAAGTGGATCAGAATTCAGACAGAGCTTTTTAGATGAACAGGGACAGGGAGGAACCTCCACAGTTCCATGGCATAAATCATACTAAGCTCATTGCAGGAAAGCTAGGAAATTCTGCCCGCAGGCCAAGACTTCGTAGAATTCAGACAGAGTACTTTGGTTCCGTTTGAAAAAAAAAACTCTGGTTCCAGCTGATTAACTCTTGCACATGTGCATTGAGCTCTTGGATTCTCTCAAATAGTTTACCTCCGCGCGCACGTTTTGCTGGCACTTTTAGTTAACTCTACTCATTTGTTCTGAGTGTCGCAGAGGTTGCCGTTGCTGAGTTCTTTCTTAACGCTGGTTAAAAGGTTTCTTTGCTTCGGGGCCACACTTGCAGTAGATTTCAGGGAGAGCCTTAGCATAGCTTGACCTTCCTCGCTTGGGTTTCCTCTCTGAATGTGAAGACCTCTCTCGCTGCTTGCTTCCCGACGATGTGCTTAACCTGCCTCGAGCTTACGTTGCTTTCGGTTTCCGTCTCTGAAATCTTCGACACGTTGTATGATCGATGATGTGCTCATTCGCTATTGGTTCTGACGCCTCGTCGTCGCAGGGTCCGGCGCCCGGCGATCCGTCGCAGAAACTGTTCTCCGGCGTGGTGCTGCCGGCGGCGCTCATTTTTCTGGTGCTGGTGTTCGTCGCCGGCGCCATCGTCACGCTCGATCACAAGGAGGTGCGTGCTGTTTACTGTACTGTTTGTTTATGATCGCGTCGACGTCACGAATGAGGTTTGCAGTCACGCCTGACATGCTCGACTGTCTCTGCAGAATCTGTCGATACTGCCGCTGCAGCCAAGACGGGTGGCCGCTGACGAGGAGTCCCCCAGGCCTGCTCCTCCGTCGAGCGATCTGCACGTCGCCGGCGACGTCGCGGAGGTTCCCGCAGCGGAAGAACCTGGCGACATCTGCGAGGTCAGTCACATACACAACCTGCAGGAACCACGGAGACATCGATTTCAGTTTCAGAACACTGAACAACTGTTGCCGTTATCTGCGTGCAGAACCAATGCCGGTCTCCAGGCAGCGAGGCGCTTCCGAGGGGCATCGTGCAGGACAAGTCCAACTTCGAGTTCGAGTCTCTTGGCGGCAACCCTGAACGGAAGGAGGCCCGGTCGGCAAAGAGCCTCTTGGCGATCCCCGTCGGCATCAAGCAGAAGGCCGTCGTCGACAAGCTCGTCTCCAAGGTGCCACACCCAGCTCTCATCTCATTCGTTCTCGCTTGTCGATTCTGTCAGGAAGCATTGGTGATACTGTGATCATGATAATGCAGTTCCCGGCGGCGAACTTCACGGTGATGTTGTTTCACTACGACGGCGCGGTTGACGGTGGGGCGAGCTGCCGTGGTCGCGCCGCGCTGTGCACGTGGCGGCGGCAGACCAGACCAAGTGGTGGTTCGGCAAGCGGTTCCTGCACCCGGACCTCGTCGCCGAGTACGACTACATCTTCCTGTGGGACGAGGACATCGAGGTGGACGGCTTCGACCCGCTCCGCTACCTCGACATCATCCGGGACGAAGGGCTCGAGATCTCGCAGCCGGCGCTGGACCACCGGTCGCAGATCCACCACCGGCTGACGGCCCGCGCGCGGCGGGGCGGCGCCGTGCACCGGCGGTTCTACAAGACGGCGGGGGGCGGGCGGTGCTACGGCAACAGCACGGGACCGCCGTGCACGGGGTGGGTGGAGATGATGGTGCCGGTGTTCTCGCGGGCGGCGTGGCGGTGCGCGTGGCGGATGATCCAGAACGACCTCGTCTTCGCGTGGGGGCTCGACTTCAAGCTCGGCTACTGCGCGCAGGGGGACCGGAGCAAGAACGTCGGGATCGTGGACAGCGAGTACGTGCTCCACCGCGGCATCCCCACGCTCGGCGACGCCGGCGGGGGCGGCAAGACGGCGAGGGCGTCGGCGGCGTCGACGGCCGCGGACAGGTACGCGGTGCGGCTGCGGTCGTACACGGAGCTGCAGATATTCAACAGGAGGTGGAAGCAGGCCGTGGCGGAGGATGAGTGCTGGGCCGACCCTTATCCGCAGTCGCCGACGGCGACGTCCAAGGGATGACCGACCTTGGCCAGCCGGCGTGGCCTTTGCGTTTGTCTTAGATAACATAGATACATAAAAAATTTACAGTTCTAGCTAGAGAGTTTGAGATATGATATCATGTACAGATCATCTCTCCCTCCCTCTCTTTCTCCCCGGGAAATAAGCTAGAATCAAATATGATGTAATTATCATAATTTTCGATGAAAAGGTGGATTAATGAAGTTTTGACATGTCAAGGTACCTGTATATCACCAGGAGCCAGGGTGTAACATTTCGATAGCACTGACACTGAAAGTGCCTAAACTTCATATCATATTTGGTATTACTTCCAAAAATTTCTTCGGTACTATTATCCAAAAAAAACTTTCTTGGTATACACCTTGGAATCACTGAAATTCTGCACTTGATGCGTTAAATTGCGACAAAATTTAAACCGGATTCGGCTGCGGCTAGCTATCTAAAACACAAAAACATCATTTGGAATGCACAAATTACCCCTTATACATATGACAACAGGACAGTTTTTAAGTAACTTTGTCATTCCAAAAAAAACAATAATAATATGAGCTTTTAACTTTTTAATAAATAATAAAACTAGGTGCATTAGAAATAAAGTATACTTCTCTGAAAAGAATATATAGGATAGACAAGTGTATTCCTCTTTCTTGGGAAAAGCTATATGAAGCGCCGCATAGAGAGCCTTTCGCAATGCTTTCAATACGTCGTATCGTATTAATTGAAAAATTCAAAATGATTTATCTTCTAAACTTATATTATTCCGATTATTCCGATTAGCGATTCATTTGTAATGTTAAGAGCATCTCTAGCCGACCCCTTATAATTTAGAGCAGTAAACGGCCGAGTAAACTTTACTCTTTAAAATTTTACTCCTCTAACAGTGACCGGACCTAACCGATTGCTCAAATTTAACTCCTCAAACAAAAAGACCCCACATGGAAGTCTCTCTAGATCTCCTTCTTCCTTCCTTGTTGCAGAATGGCGTATAGGAGGAGCTTCAGCCAAGTGGTTGGGGGGCAAATGGATTAGGGAGATGTTCTGGTCAACTATTGGGGAGCAAATGGGTAAAATAGAGTGTCTTTTAAACCAAAATTGACAATATGATGGGTTTTACACACAAAAATCTTCGGGTGGGGGGGGGGGGGGGGGGGGGGGGGGGGGGGGGGGGGGCTGGAGCTACACATAGCTCCGCCACTGGGCGTATAGAAACATGATAACCATATTATAAGTTAGTGATAATAATCTAGTAACTACCGAGAAAATGTTACTCAAAACATGATTATATAGGATCTAGTTTCGAAGATGTCATCGAAACTAAGCCAACAATGAAATCAGATTTTCAATTGGATTAGCCGATTGAGAGATGATAGTATAATTACTCATTAGAAAGAATCAAAACGTGTCATCCATTATGTCACTGCATACATCCAACAGTGCACGCGGTGGACATCGAGAGATGATAGTTCAATATTATTGTCTGTAGGGCATACGTCCAACAGTGCACGCGGTGGACATCGAGCGAGGCGGCTAGCGAACTCTTGTGCGACCAGCTCGCACCCGCGCGCCGACAACCTCTTTCGTGACTAGCTCCTATCCGCGCTGCCAGGCACCTCCAACGTCAGCAACATGTACTGAATCGCAAGAATCGAGGCTGCAACCTGGCTACAGGACCATCTCCTAGCCGGTGGCGCGGGCAGAGCTCTTAGCCGTCGGGGGACCGTGCTATGATACAACAGGCAGAGAGGAGATGAGAGGTAACAGTGAAGGTGGAGCTCGCTAGCCTTGGGCGTACTCGCCGACGCACGCGGAGGAGTTCGCCGGGTGGCGGATATGGTTGGCGGTGGAGGGGAATCCGGCAGGGCAGGGCGAGGGGGAGTCGGGCGGTGAGTGGCAGCGTGCGGGGGCGTCGGAGAGCCGGCCGAATCAGCCGGCGAGGGGAGAAAGGGGATGAGAGGAGCTGAAATTACCGTTTTGGCGGTTGGGCTGTGCGCGCGGCTGAAAATTTATTTTACATCACGGCTTTGGTGTCCTGTATTTACGCCATCAAACCCAAAATTTTAGGCACCATGTAAAAATATACATCACCAAATAGCTATACATCATCTGTTGAAGACCATTTTTTGATGTTTGGTGATGTAAAACTTAGTTAAATTTGTTTTACGCGATCTGTTGGAGTTGCTCTTAGGGGCAGATTGAGCAGAAATCAACGAAGAAAAACAATCGTGTACACTCACGGCGATCACTGAGACACAAAGGGACCCACATAAGTTGGCTTTTCCGGATCATGGCCGTTAGAACTGTGGCGGGAGAAGCACCAAGCCATGAACCAACCAAACCCTATCCCCTCCTGCCCCACCACGCCGTCTCCCTCCAAAACCCCAGCAGAGTCCGATCCCCCATGGCACCCACCGACCTCACATGGCGCCGCCGTTGGCCGCCCCGCGCTTCCACGCCGCCCTCCCCGTCCGCCTCCTCCTCCGCCCCCAGAAGCCCCTCCCCTCCTGGCGCCGCGCGGCTCGCCCCGACGATCAGGTACCCACCGCGCCCGCAGCCGCATTTCTGATCCGTGGCTTGGTTCGAAGTGATTTTTGCGCTAATTGTAGGATCTTTATGTCGACGACGACATCGGAGACGGCTTCTCGTTCAGCGGGGGTGAGTTGGGGTCTGTTTGGGCCACTGGGCCCGTGGGGAACTGTAGGGTGTACAGTTTTGGTTGGATTCCTGTCGGATTTTATGTTTGCTTACTTTGGTCGTTGTTGCTGCTGTGTGGTGATTGATGCAGGGAAGTATGCGGAAGCGGAAGGCCCGAGTAAGTCGGACGAGTGGTTCGCTCAGGGGAAAATGGTACGATCACTCATTCACTCTGTTCTGAACTTCTGATATGTTGTTTTGTGCTGATCAATGCATTATACATGCCATGTTTTAAGTTTGAGAAAATTTCTGCATGTTTGCGCCTTGTGTAATTCCATGCTGATGCGCCATGAACTTTTAATCTACTGGTTGTCTGACCATTGTAATATGAGTTATAGTAAGGGACTAAGAGTACTGCAATTGCGCTGATAAGTGATTTTTTGTGCTGTGTTGCCACTTATCTGCATTATATGCTGGTTAAACTCTTGGTGAATTATCCAAATTGTTGCAGGTAAAAGCTCATGCATTGTATGGGAACAAAGAGAAGGCAAAAGATCCCTTCTTTGGGCTCACCATGGGTAAGGGATCACAATCTTCGGATGATGTTTTCAGGTGAGCTGAACTATGTAAGCTGTCTTGCATAGGAGATGTATGATAATATAGTAAAGAAGATTATAGTTTTTCTGTCTACTTATTTATTGTGTTTCAGCTGGTTTTGTGTGGAGGCAGGGAGCTCTTCTAAGCCTACGGTCCTTCTAATTCATGGATTTCCATCTCAGGTGGATCTTTAGATCGCTTTTTGTTTCCAAATTTTTTGCATTACACCGACAATGGCTGAGCTGAACTTTTTGTTTTTCGTTACAGGCATACTCTTACCGAAATGTGCTACCTGTACTATCAGACAAGTATCGTTCCATTGCTTTTGATTGGCTTGGTGAGTTGTACACATCTTTGGGTGCTGGATAAATGCAGAATGATCACATAAGTTGGCAGAGAAAAGCTATGTCACAGACATGTCGGCAAAACACATTCTGGAAAAGTATTGGTCATTACGTTAAAAGAGTACAAAAGTCATCACTGGTACCAATTAGCATCATCTGTTAGCACTTAGCAACTTGGCATCAGAACTCGAGAACACAAGAAAAATATATGATTTGGCTTACCACTAAGAAACTTTCTTCACTTTTGTAAAATTCTATAACTGTTGGTGCTGTTGTAATTGTTGCGCCATCTTGGCGTGTTTCTTTTCGGGATAAAATAAATCCAGTCACAGTTTTACAGTCTAGTAAATAATAACTGGGTCCTTTTTTGTTTATTGTTGCTCCTCTGTCCCAACTCCCCAGAAGTTAGCAACGGTTAGATATTTATCTAACTTTACAACAAAAAACTTTATATGTGCAGGTTTTGGATTCTCGGACAAGCCTCAACCAAAATATGGTTTTGACTATACTCTGGATGGTAAATGATCTACATAGTATTCCTTTTCTTCCAAATACTTGTGCTGAACTGCATAATAATGTGAACTGCTATGCTCCAGAATATACTTCTGCCCTGGAATCACTAATTGACGCTGTTGCTCCTGATAAGCTCTCCATTGTTGTTCAGGTGCTTCTCATCATCAGAGTGCTAGTTAATGTATGTTGACGCTTTTCATTAATACAACAATGTAAAAACTTGCAGGGCTACTTCGCTCCTATTGTAGTCAAATATGCTAATGAACATCAAGACAAGTTGAACCATCTTATACTAGTTAATCCACCGGTGAGTTTTCTAGCTTATGTTTCACACAGGCCTTTTTGGAAAGATGCGTAATTTTTCATTTTAAATATTTTTTATACATTAAGGGTTGCAGGCTACATTTAATTTAATGAGTTAAAAGCTTCATTTTATTTCAAGAGTTATAGGCTGATCATGGGATATCTCGTGTTATAGATAACTGACAAACATGCAAAGCTTCCATCCACCCTTGCATGTTTCAGCAACTTCTTGTTGGGAGAGATATTTTCCCAGGTTAGCAGCTACAATGCCAACTTTTCCTAGACCCTACATAACCACTTTGGTTTGTGTTCTGAAATGTATGATTTTTGCTTGTACTCTTTCAGGATCCTCTCAGGGCTAGTGATAATGCCTTAACTAGTAGTGGCCCATACATGATGAAGGAGGAAGATGCTACTGTATATAGAAGGCCATACCTTGTCTCAGGTTCATCTGGTTTTGCACTGAACGCAATAACAAGAGCTATGGGAAAGGATCTTAAGGTAGCTCGCTCATCTATCACCTTGTTTTTTTCTGAAAACGAGGGTGACCCCGGCCTTTGCTTCAATCGATGGACATACAATCTATCGCCTTGATATTGCATTGTTAAATTCAAATGTTCTAAGTTGGTTGTTTTAGTACAGGCTTACATTGAAGCCATGAGGAGCATATTAGCGAGCGATTCATGGAATACAAAGACAACAATATGTTGGGGATTGAGAGATCGCTGGCTCACTTATGATGGGGTCGGAGATTTTTGTGACGGCCTAAAACACAAGTTTGTAGAGCTGCCAATGGTTTGTTTCTGAACTCTCCTCCCAAATGAAAATTGAAAATCATTCTGTTCAAAATAATTAAATGGTAATGAAATCAAATCAAAGAAAAATTACGGCATGTTCAGATTATTTTCATGGTTGCTGTATTAGGCCTAGGTGGCTGACACATGTTTTTTTCTTGTGCAACTAATTTGATGTCTAGATCTTTTTCTTCACTTCACATCGTATTAATTTTGATTATTTGGTATCATGACTTATCATGCAGGCAGGGCACCATGCTCAGGAGGATCGTGGTGAAGAGCTAGGCAATATACTCAAAAGTATACTGAGGTAATACTGTTGAGACTTTTACGTACTTCGTTTCATAGTTACCTCCTACATTGAGTAAATGAATTGTTTGGCATCATCCTGCATAAATGTCGTTTGAACTGTTTACGCCACTGCGAAAATCACTGGCGGAGAGAAATCGGAGTCAAAACCAAACATTCTTGTAATACATCCTTTTGAATAACAGAATAAGTAAGCCTTGTTACACAATGTGTTAAAAGTATTCCATAGTACTCAGATAGCTCTCACTGCAGTTTTATGGGATTAGGAATGTACTTATGAGATATTTCATAACATCTGTTGTCAGCATTTATGTTTGCGTAGCTTCCGGGAACAAATATATTTTCCTGATGTATCCAAGGCTCTGCATGTGCCAGAACCATGACCTGGTTTCGAGATCTTATGGGTTTCAACTCTAGCCTACCCCAACTTGTTTGGGAAAAAAGAAGTTGTTGTTGTATCCAAGGCTCTGCGTCTACTAGACTACATAAAGTCCTACTAGCAATGGCAGCGAGACAAGCATCCCAAAAATTACCCTGCAAAATTGAACAACAAACTGATGTAAGACAACAAAAGTTACTGTCTGCATAAGCATTTGCCTTCATCTACATGGTTTTGTTGCTAGTTCCAAAGACTTACGCAGTACTAAGGACGTCCGCATGTAGCCCATATTCTTTTGCAAATATGAATGACGTTATTGATTGTGGTAGTGCAGCCTGCATAATGTTCAAACGAAGTTTAGTCAGGCTATACATATATTACTTAGTGAGTCACAAACGAATGTGAACAGCATTATAACGCGCTAATATATTCATAACATGCCAATATATGTCAAGTTGAACTTTGGAAGTTCCACGAAAGCAGCACAATCGATTCATATTTGAATTTTTTTTTTTGACATGCATATTTGAAAGTTTTGGTATTTGTTAACAAATTAGTTGTATAAGTTAAATTTTTAGAGAGCATTTCCAAGATTGTTTTCAGAGAGTAAAAAGGAGGGAAAAACTTTTTGTGCACTCATTTTTAGTAAGGTTGAGATAGAGAGGAACATATTCTTGATATATGAGATTGGACCTACATAACCTTACCGTCACCTAGATGATAACTTTCCCACTATCTGGGTGGAGGCCAATTCATTTAAACCGCAAATTCTTGGAGACAATTGAGTTTGCACTTGCTACAAGGACAGCATTCAGAGTAACATTCCCCATGTTACTTGCAGTTTGGTAAGTTTAAGCAGTATTTAACTTAATAATCAATAGAGCTTGTCCCGCCAAAGCAAAACTGGATCCACTCTGTACCTTTTATAATGTTATGTATAGATTTGGAGGTGGAAATACAGGGTATTATGAAGGGATGCCGTGGACATAAGTCGGGCATTAAAGAGGACAAGTTATTCTTTAACAGATGAGTCAAACTCATCTCCGGTGAAATGCGTATTAGCTGACATGATGAGGAGTAGGACTAGGTGCATCGTCTAAGTGCCAACTCCACAATAGCAACTACTGGTTTTTAAAACCCTGAACATGATTATGTTGTCGAACTTTTCCATATTACTATATGGGTGCTAGTGTTTAACTAACAGTTTAGTCCGATTCGTGCCTATGCGATAAGCATCTGATGAGTGGTCTTTTGACATGGCCTTTTGTTTAGGGGATGACTACAATCATATGGGCCCAGGCTCTAGAACATGCCAAAAACAGGTGCTGTACCCTTGCTTGCACTTTGCCTGAATATTTTTTCTTTTATTTTAAGCATACTGTTGATTCCAGACAGATTTCAACAATCTCCTTCTATGTCTTGCGCAGGGGTCAAAATGTGGCACGACAGTAGCCAATAGAGACATGCACTCTTCTTGCTGTGAACAAGCTGCACCGCCCCCATTAAAGGCCAATCCGCTCCATGGTTAAGAGTAAGACAGTGCCATAAAGTGATGTTAAAAAGGTCGTCATACAACAAACGACAATTACCGGTTTGTGTTCATCTTCTTGGATACGGTTGATCAGCCCGCCCTACGTTTTTTTGGTGTTTGACCTTTGTGCTTTGATGTAAATGCTCTTAAACAAAATGAAGCTAAATGCCCAAGATGATAACCCTGCTGACTGCAATTTGACAACTACTGTTTTGAATGCGCACTTGCGCACGAATGTGATTGTATTATATATTATAATTAATCTGATGTTGCTCTTTTGGTGCATGCTTAGCTTTTAAGCATTAGGCTTCATGTTTGTGGCTCTGCAAGCAGCCTAGGCCTTAAAGCCCAAAGTGGTGGACTCAGAATCTCACGTAGGGATTGTACATTTATGTGTGGTCTTGAGGCAATTAGACCTAATCTAGCTATGCTTTCGTTTCTTTGAGTAAAGAAAACCTTTAGGCGGCTTCGTACAACAACATTTTGCTTTGGATGCAAATCTAATGTCGGTGAAATGCAATTATGGTAGATGACTTGCGAAAACTTTTGTTTAAAGTTCGCAGTAAATGGAACGAAAAGCTCCGGCTAAAAGGCACTCTTATTGTTTTTGGCGAGAGCGTAGTTCCAAGACTTTGCTGTAAAGTGGGTAAATTTTGACATTAGTTTACTAGCTTGGATGCATGCCTATAAAGGCAGATGCCGGATGGATTGACATCAGCATACCATCAAATCTACGTAGCATTAACCAAGCGTGTTTTTTCCTCAGATGTCAGGAAACAGAGCCTAGATGTTCAAAAAGATACTCCGTCTGTTAGAATATAACATCACTCATTTTGGGCTTGAAACAGCTTTTCAACCCGCAACTTTGATAGTACTTTTGTGTAAATATGTTGGTCAAAATCCGCGCAAAATAAATATATGTTGGTCAAATGTTTAATTAAGGAGGCGATGACTGATTCGGTTACGTGCCTGTATGATGGCGACGCGGAGGACGTCGCCACGGAGGCCGACGGCGATGGAGCCGATGGCCATGGCGACCGGGCCGAGGGCGAACTTGAGGGCCAGGCCCAGCGCCGCAAAGCTCGGCCCGCACGCCAGGATCTTCTCCTGCTGCGCCATGAAAAGTCCTGCACAGAGAAAACGACGCATACGTGAGTAACGGTACTCTAGAATAATCTCTTCATTCATTAAATTTCTCTAGTAAATTCATCTTCGCCTTTCACTGCTGCCGTGCATGCATGCAACGTGCACGCAGAACCTGTGCCTTTTGGTCGATGGATTAATTCCTCTATAAATATTCTACCGCTTTTTGCGATATAGGATTCTTTGTGTTTCTTTTGAGTAACTATCAAATGGAATATTATATGTATTACTACTAGGTGGGGGTATTAGATACGGATGAAACATGCAAGTAGTGATGTTAAAGCTTGGGAGGAGATAACTATGCGATACCTCAACGATTAAGATTAACACTAGCACAAAATGTGCAGGGTTTTGCATAGGTATATAGAGTCGGTTACGGATGGCTCACCCATGCTGAACATGGCCATCCCCGTGCCTGACTTGGACATGATGAGCACCGAGTTCTCCAGGACACTTGGCAGCTCGATGTGTAGCCTGCAAGCCAATTAAGTTAACTGATTAAGCCCGAAAGCACACAAAATTTACTTGAAATTTCTAACATGGTTGAAAGATGCATAGTAAAATCAAGCTGTCGCATTGCATATCTACGTACCACACATGCGCGCATTTGTATTTTGTAGAGCAGAAAAGAAAATAATACAAATTGTATGGCCATTTTCGTGTTGTGGAGAGGGTGGTATGCAATATGCATGCAGTGCTGCATGGTGAGCTCCACGTCAGAGTGCACGTACCTGTTGGCCACGCAGGCCCAGGTGATGCCTACGAAGCTGGCGTAAGTATTCGGGTTCCGCGCCAGCTTGTTCGCCACCGTCTTCACCAGCCTCCACACGGATGGCTTGCCGCCGATTCCCACCACCATCTCCTCGGCGCCCCCGGCTGCTGCTGCCTCGACGTCGGTCTTGACCGGCAACTCCGGCACGGCGTCGTGGACGACAACGCTCTGCTTGCCGACCTCGACGTACATGCCGATGGCGGCCTTGCGACCTCGAGCACGAAGAGGAGGAGGGTGAGCCAGACGATGGCCTGGAAGACGGAGAGCTGCACGACGAGCTGCTGCGCCCACTCGCCGTACATGGCCCGCAACATGGGCACGCCGACGACCAGCGAGTTGGTGAGCGTGGAGAGGGAGAAGCCCGTGATGCACCAGCTCCCGGCGGTGCCGCCCTTGCCTTTTCCGGCGCCGGAGAGGAAGAACCTGGCCCAGACGGCGATGACGGCGACGATGATGGCCTTGGAGATGACGTCCGCGGCAACGGCGCGGTAGTTGACCTCGAACGGGTCGGTGTGGAGCGTGAACTCGAACGTGAAGAAGGGCAGCGCGAAGAAGGCGACGAGACGGTTCACGGCGTCGCACTGCTCCTTCGTGAAGATGCGCCACCACCGCACGGACCCGTAACCGAGGAACAGGGCGAAGTAGAGCGGCACGGTCGCAGCCAACACCTTGTACAAGTCTCCCCACCCGATCATCTTAGCGCTTAATTATTAAGCTTCTTCCTTTTCTCCGGTGCCGGCGGCTACGAAATGAGCCTTGGCTTCCTCCTCCGCCTCCTGCTTGTTGTCGAACTAGTTAGCTTGTGTGATCTTGTGCAAGATCAGATCGATCGAACAAGATCAGTGTGTGCAATGCGAGTTGTGGATCGGTATAGTGTGTGAGAGGCTGGGTGTGCTGGGGTGGTGAGTTTTATAGGAGGAGCTAGCTGCCGAGCTAGCGCCGTGGCTGTGTGTGGCCAGGTGTTGGACGAGTCACGCACAAGCTAGTGGGAGGCTGAAGGGACGGTTAGGTTTAAGGGAGGGGATCTTGTTCCCGCGCTAGCCTTTGGCTTGTAATTCATTCGAATCTGTGTATGTTGCATGCGTGCAGCGAGAGAGACTTGCATGGGGTAATTTATCTTGGTTTGCTTCGCTTTGACGAGTAATGGATCGAAGGAGATCACCCAAGAAATGGACGTACATACACGCGCGTTCAGGTGCGTGCAACAGTATGTGTGGCCGAAAGAAGCCAGAAGTGCACGAGTCCGTTGGACGAGACTGAAATGGACGTATGTAGATATAGTTACATACTTTCGGCTCGGGTCGATCGAGACCAATTTTACCGGTAAACTAACCAGAAATTTTAGATAAGAATAAATTGTAAAACAGTTGGACACATTTTTTGTCAAAGAGGTCACCCCAGCTTCATTAACGAAGCTTAATATCGGAAAGTCTAGTTGGAGGCCGAGCTATGTAGCTTGGTTTCCAAAAAAATTAAAATTTGCAATTTTGTGTTTCAAAAAAATCGAGTTTCCCCTGTTCTCCCATAATTTCTTAATAAGAATACAAAAAATACTATAACAGCAGACAACTGCAAATATTAACAGGGACCGTATCTCACAAAAATTAGACATAAACATAGACTCAAAATTCCAGTACTAGTTTAGCAAACACAATCAGACATGACAAACATCAGTACGTTTGATGACACGGAGTGATAGACACTAAATCTCAGGACTTAAATCTGAAAAAATAAAATAGGAGCTAGCTGCATAATGCGCATAGGAGCAACAGCATTGGCTTCCACTCCATCCAGAGAGCAGTAGCGAGCAGCAGCGACAAGCACCCATCTTCGTTCTAACCTTTTTATTCCTTCATGTCTTCATGTTCGGCTAGGAATTGGAGGGAGAGCGGAGACGATCAATGGGGCGAGGTTGGCCGGCTGGGGGAGCGAATATAAGGTTCGCTGCAGGCCTGTGCGAATATAAAGGCAAAAGATCAATCGACATTAATTATTACTAACTATATGAAAGACAAGCGCTTTCGCGAGCTTTCAGCGCTCGGGCACTGTTCATGAACAGTGTAGAACACAGTGACTCGATCCGCGCCGTCGTTCGGCGATCCGACGGCCCCTGCGGCATCTCTGCGGCACGTTTAAAAAAACACCCCTCGCAAGCCGAGAAATAGCTCCGCAACCCACATCTAACCGCTACGAAGGACTAACCTGCAATTTCAGGAAACAACAGAGCCTTCCTGGAAAAGCATCCGCACAACTCCTCCGCCTTCCTTCTCTCTCAAATCGCCGCCGCCGACGCGCGCCGCCGCCTCTACGCCCCTCCCCGCTCAAATCGACGCACACTCCGAGCTTCGCCGTCGCCGCCTCTCCCTCCTCGCCGAGCGCCGCTTGCCGGAACGCCGCATGCGGCTCGGAATTGTCGCCGCCGTGCTCCACATCCGCCGCTGCGGATTTCCTCGCGCGGCAGCGACTCCGGTGACCCAAGCGCAGCGGCGCCGCCGCTCCCGACCACCCCGTGTGAAAGATCGAGGATGTCGCCTAGAGGGGGGGTGAATAGGCGTTTTAAAATAATTACGGTTTAGGCTTGAATAAATGCGGAATAAAACTAGCGTTTAATTTATCAAGCACAAAACCTAAACAAGCTAGGTTCACCTATGTGCACCAACAACTTATGCTAAGCAAGATAACCACTAAGAGATAGCAAGATAGATAACTTCAAGCACGAAGGCTATTACAAAGGTAAATGCATAAGTAAATGGTTTGGGTAAAGAAGTAACCGCAAAGTGGACACGAGGAGATGTTTCCCGTAGTTCCTTCCCAATGGAAGTACGTCTACGTTGGAGGAGTGTGGAGCCACCTAGGCGCTCCAATAGCACGGATGTGCTCACTCTATTCTCCGTGAGCTTCACCCTCGAGGGATTGGCTCGTTCCACTATGAGGTCGACTTGAGGGCGTTGACCAAACCAATACACAAAGGTCGGGGAACTCCACAATGAGTTGGAGCCTCCCAACAATGCCTCGGACTCCCTCCGAGACTCACAAAGCATCCTAGGGTTACAACCAACCCAAGGAGTAACAAAAACCACAAAGAGTAAAGCTTCTCAAACTTCACCTCCACGTATCACCGTGGAGAACTCAAACCGATGCACCTAATGCAATGGCAAGAACACAAGAAGTGCTCAAAGCCCTTCACTCTCAAATCTCACCAAAGCAACTAATGCTATGGAGGAAGATGGGAGGAAGAGCAAAGAAAACAACAAATGAATCCCAAGATCTAGATCCAATATGCTCCCCTCACTTAGAGGAGAGATTGATTGGTGGAGAAGTAGATCTAGATCTCCTCTCTTGTTTCCCTCAAGAATGAGCAAGAATCATTGGAGGGATTGAGAGAAAGCAAGCTTTTGGAGAACAACAATGGAGAGCAAAACTTGCAAGAAGAGTTGGGGAACCATTGGGGAAGAAGACCCCTTAAAAAGGCTCCCCACGAATCCAACTGTTGGCTGCAGTTTTCGAGCCCAGCGGTAGTACCGCTTAAGCCAGCGGTACTACCGCTGGGGTCCTTCATCGCAGCCTCTGGGCCAGTCAATGACTGGTCAAAGCAACTCCGAACCCACGCCCACGGTACCGGTTGGTACCGCCGGCGGTACCGCTGGAGGTGCCGGAAGAAGGCTCCGAACGGCAAAAACAGCGGTACCCGCAGCGGTACCGCTTCAGCAGCTCGCCGCAGGGGAACTGGCGGTAGTACCGCTTAAGCCAGCGGTACTACCGCCGACAGGCAAAACAACAAATAGCGAGCACCAAAACGGCAACAATTTTTGCATGGAAGCTCCAAATTAGGTGAATCCAATTTTGAATGAAAGGTAACGACAAGGAGAAGGCCTACAAAAAGTGGAAATATTAAGGGTCACAAATATAGAGGAGATACCACACATGGAAGGTGTGGACCTTATCTCGAGGAGGACCGGTAATATTTCCAACACCGAGAACGCAACAAGTTTTCAAACCAAAAACCGTTTTCGAAGAACTTGGTCTTGTCATGACGAGCACGACAAGCACCAAAACCTCACAAAGATAAAAGCCAATAAGAACCAAGAAAGATGATGCCAAGAATGCAAAGGTTTGAGCTCTCTCCGAACGATACGATCATGTTACTCATTCGAGAGCCCCTCTTGAAAGTGTGGCATCTATCCTATAATCCGGTCTCTCACTAACACCATGAGACCGGTAAAATAGAAACCCTATCAAGGTCATACATTTGCCTTGCGCAATCCACTTGAGTTAGATGATGACGATCTTGATCACCTCAAGTTGGATGACCTTTCTTGATTGCGCTCCGCTTGGTGAAGTCTTGTGAAATGCTCCCCCATACACAATATGGGAGAGCCACTTTTAGGAACATCTTCACTTGGCCATTATCTTGATGACGACCACCGCTTGACATCATCCGCCATGGGCTATATGGAATCTTCCTTTGATGCATGCCCATGGAAAGATACCTAACCCCACATAGATACTCCACACACATATATATGGGTTAGTTCACAAAGCTATATAGACGATTGCTTACCATACTATTAGATCACAAGATCCCACATGGTACAACATGTAGCTTTGTGTGTTGATCACTTGAATCCATCCTTTCCACTTAGTCTTGATCAACTTTGTATCTTTTCTTCTTTCTTCACAAAGATGATGTCTTGAAGGAGAACATGAATATCCAAGCCAATCATATTCTTCAAGACATGCTTGCAATATGCTCAACTCAATATAAGACCATTCTTCATATAAACCCTTGAAAAGGATCTTGGTCATCTTATAAGCTTCTAGGGTCCAACCCATGAACACCAAACTTTCCTATGGACAAGATCTATAAGAATATCTCAATGCAAGCATTAGTCCATAAGGGTTGTCATTAATTACCAAAGCCACACATGGGGGCACCATGCTCTTTCGCCGCGGCCACGCGCGCGCCCTACAACACACGGATGCGTCGTCGTCGTCGTCCCCGTGGGCACAGTACGTCCATTGATGGCGTCATTGCGTCGTCATCAGTGGGCCCGGCCTGTCAGCGGGGTTTTTTTTCGCCGGAAAAATTTACAGAAAATATAAAAAATCCTGACAGGTGGACCCAGTTCGTTTTATAATTTCCAGAAAATGAATAATACTGCAAAATTAATAACTTCGAATCTATCCATCGAAAAAACATGAAAAATATATCAAAATGATCACAAAAAATGCTAACTACTTATGGCATAATGCAAACATATTTGAAGATTTTAATTCGGTGAATATTTGGAAATAATCCAAATTCAATTCCTCTAATTATGGATTGAATTTCAAGAATGCTCATATAATGTATTCCCTCTGATTATGGAGTTAAATTAAAATTTTAAGGCAAAATACTAACTTATTACATAATTTCAAATAGATTAATATTTAGAGATAATTTAATTGAACTCTCTCCAATTATGCAGATAAATTTAATAAATGCTAAAAATAGTTAATATTTCGACATAACCATAATATATTTCCTCTGATTATGGTGCTAAATAAGAAAATTATGGCAAAATGGAACCATATTTGATCATTTCAATTTAGCTGACATATTTGGAAGTAAAATAACTTAAATTCCTCTAATTATGTAGTTGCATATAAAAAATGCTTCATTACATGAATATTTCGACAAGATGCAAATTCATTTCCTCTAATTATGGATTGATTTCAAATTGAATTTAATAAATGCTCAAACAATGTATTTCCTCCGATTATTGAGTTAAATTAAATATTTAGGACAAAACACAAACATATCATATCAATTCGAATAGGTTAATATTTAGAAATAATATAACTAAACTCCCTCCAATTATGGAATTCAATTTACTAAATGCTCAAATTGAACTTAACTCTCTCTAATTATGTAGTTAAATTTAAATAATGCTTTATTACATGCACATCTCAAGAAACCACAAATTCATTTCCTCTAAAGATGAATTGAATTTAATAGAGTGTTAAATTAAATTTTTAAGGCAAAATACTAACTTATTACATCATTTCAAATAGATTAATATTTAGAGATAATTTAACTGAACTCTCTCCAATTATGCAGATAAATTTAATAAATGCTAAAAATAGTTAATATTTCGACATAACCATAATATATTTCCTCTGATTATGGTGCTAAATAAGAAAATTATGGCAAAATGGAAACATATTTGATCATTTCAATTTAGCTAACATATTTGGAAGTAAAATATCTTAAATTCCTCTAATTATGTAGTTGCATTTTAAAAAAAATGCTTCATTAGATGAATATTTGGACGAGATGTAAATTCATTTCCTCTATTTATGGATTGATTTCAAATTAGATTTAATAAATGCTCAAACAATGTATTTCCTCCGATTATTGAGTTAAATTAAATATTTAAGACAAAACACAAACATATCATATCAATTCGAATAGGTTAATATTTAGAAATAATATAACTAAACTCCCTCCAATTATGCAATTCAATTTAATAAATGCTAAAATTGAACTTAACTCTCTCTAATTATGTAGTTAAATTTAAATAATGCTTTATTACATCCACATCTCAAGAAACCACAAATTCATTTCCTCTAAAGATGAATTGAATTTAATAGAGAGTTAAATTAAATTTTTAAGGCAAAATACTAACTTATTACATCATTTCAAATAGATTAATATTTAGAGATAATTTAACTGAACTCTCTCCAATTATGCAGATAAATTTAATAAATGCTAAAAATAGTTAATATTTCGACATAACCATAATATATTTCCTCTGATTATGGTGCTAAATAAGAAAATTATGGCAAAATGGAAACATATTTGATCATTTCAATTTAGCTAACATATTTGGAAGTAAAATATCTTAAATTCCTCTAATTATGTAGTTGCATTTAAAAAAAATGCTTCATTAGATGAATATTTGGACGAGATGTAAATTCATTTCCTCTATTTATGGCTTGATTTCAAATTAAATTTAATAAATGCTCAAACAATGTATTTCCTCCGATTATTGAGTTAAATTAAATATTTAAGACAAAACACAAACATATCATATCAATTCGAATAGGTTAATATTTAGAAATAATATAACTAAACTCCCTCCAATTATGCAATTCAATTTAATAAATGCTAAAATTGAACTTAACTCTCTCTAATTATGTAGTTAAATTTAAATAATGCTTTATTACATGCACATCTCAAGAAACCACAAATTCATTTCCTCTAAAGATGGATTGAATTTAATAGAGAGTTAAATTAAATTTTTAAGGCAAAATACTAACTTATTACATCATTTCAAATAGATTAATATTTAGAGATAATTTAACTGAACTCTCTCCAATTATGCAGATAAATTTAATAAATGCTAAAAATAGTTAATATTTTGACATAACCATAATATATTTCCTCTGATTATGGTGCTAAATAAGAAAATTATGTCAAAATGGAACCATATTTGATCATTTCAATTTAGCTAACTTATTTGGAAGTAAAATAACTTAAATTCCTCTAATTATGTAGTTGCATTTAAAAAAATGCTTCGTTAGATGAATATTTGGACAAGAGGCAAATTCATTTCCTCTAATTATGGATTGATTTCAAATTGAATTTAATAAATGCTCAAACAATGTATTTCCTCTGATTATTGAGTTAAATTAAATATTTAAGACAAAACACAAACATATCATATCAATTTGAATAGGTTAATATTTAGAAATAATATAACTAAACTCCCTCCAATTATGCAATTCAATTTAATAAATGCTAAAATTGAACTTAACTCTCTCTAATTATGTAGTTAAATTTAAATAATGCTTTATTACATGCACATCTCAAGAAACCACAAATTCATTTCCTCTAAAGATGAATTGAATTTAATAGAGAGTTAAATTAAATTTTTAAGGCAAAATACTAACTTATTACATCATTTCAAATAGATTAATATTTAGAGATAATTTAACTGAACTCTCTCCAATTATGCAGATAAATTTAATAAATACTAAAAATAGTTAATATTTCGACATAACCATGATATATTTCCTCTGATTATGGTGCTAAATAAGAAAATTATGGCAAAATGGAACCATATTTGATCATTTTAATTTAGTTAACATATTTGGAAGTAAAATAACTTAAATTCCTCTAATTATGTAGTTGCATTTAAAAAAATGCTTCATTAGATGAATATTTGGACAAGATGCAAATTCATTTCCTCTAATTATGGATTGATTTCAAATTGAATTTAATAAATGCTCAAACAATGTATTTCCTACGATTATTGAGTTAAATTAAATATTTAAGACAAAACACAAACATATCATATCAATTCGAATAGGTTAATATTTAGAAATAATATAACTAAACTCCCTCCAATTACGCAATTCAATTTAATAAATGCTCAAATTGAACTTAACTCTCTCTAATTATGTAGTTAAATTTAAATAATGCTTTATTACATGCACATCTCAAGAAACCACAAATTCATTTCCTCTAAAGATGGATTGAATTTAATAGATGCTAATACAATATATTTCCTCTAACCAAGGATCTAAATTACATATTTACGGCGAAATACGAACATAATATTTGGACATAACCATAATATATTTCCTCTAATTATGGTGCTAAATAAGAAAAATATGGCAAAATGGAACCATGTTTGATCATTTTAATTTAGTTAACATATTTGGAAGTAAAATAACTTAAATTCCTCTAATTATGTAGTTGCATTTAAAAAAAATGCTTCATTAGATGAATATTTGGACAAGATGCAAATTCATTTCCTCTAATTATGGATTTATTTCAAATTGAAATTAATAAATGCTCATACAACGTATTTCCTCCGATTATTGAGTTAAATTAAACATTTAAGACAAAACCGAAACATATCATATCAATTCAAATTGGTTAATATTTAGAAATAATATAACTGAACTCCCTCCAATTATGCAATTCAATTTAATAAATGCTCAAATTAAACTTAACTCTCTCTAATTATGTAGTTCAATTTAAATAATGCTTGATTTCATGCATATTTCAAGAAATCACATATTCATTTCCTCTAAAGATGGATCCAATTAAATAAACGCTAATACAATATATTTCCTCCAACCAAGGATTTAAATTACATATTTACGGCGAAATACGAACATATTCGATCAGTTCAATTTATTAAGTTAAATTATATTTAAGACAAAACACAAACATATCATATCAATTCGAATAGGTTAATATTTAGAAATAATATAACTAAACTCCCTCCAATTATGCAATTCAATTTAATAAATGCTCAAATTGAACTTAACTCTCTCTAATGTCACCATTTCTATTCACAAAATATATTATGTAACCAAAACAAAAAAAACATGTTATATTCACACAAATATCCACCAAGGGCGCGGCGTGCCGCCGCGCCGAAATTGAACTAGTACGGGATCATGCCATGCCAAAACTTGCGGGCTTCGGGCGGGCAAAAATCGCATAAACTTGGAAGGGAAAAGATGGCTCACCGCCTGGAGTTACGAAGGAATTGGGAGGGGCCACGTCGCGCATCGATTTCATGATCTGGTGGAGGGCAGCGGCTGCAAGTTTTTTGGGGAGATCGGGGATAGTAACACGAAACATTTTTCGGTTGAGAAAAATTCATCTACGGTCATTGAACTCGGCGCATGTTTTTACTTTGGTCACTGACCTTCATAATAGCCAAAGTACGGTCACCGAATTTGTTTTAGTGGCTAATGCGATCACTTATACGATTTGGCATATGTATTTTACTTAGCTGGCATACGACTGACTGATTTCACCACCACGTGACACTAATTAACTAGCCTACATGCCAAAGTGCTTTGAGAAACTACCTAGTCTCTCGCTCCGAGTTGTCCATGCGCCGCCACCGCAGTGACCCACAGCTTTCCCGTTGCAATTCGTTGATCTTTGGCCGAGCAAAAAGTGACCACCTTGCAATTCGCTGACCTAGACCGACTGTCGGAGCTCATCCCATACCCTGTAGAAGAACACCAATGGAATTTGGAGCGTGCCGCCGCTTGTCGTTTAGCCGCCGTAGGACTCGCCTCAATGATAGGCAAAGATAGCTCATCGCCTGGAGTTGCGAAGGAATTGGGAGGGGCCACGTCGCCATCGATTTCATGATCTGGGAGGAGGGCAGCGGCTGCAAGTTTTTGGGGGAGATCGGGGATAGTAACACCGAAACATTTTCGGTTGAGAAAAATTCATCTAGGGTCATTGAACTCAGCGCGTGTTTTCACTTTGGTCACTGACCTTCATAATAGCCGAAGTATGGTCACCGAAGTTGTATAAGTGGTTAATATGGGATATACGTATTATATTTAGCTGGCGTGCGATTGACCGATTTCACCACCATGTGACACTAATTATAATTAACTAGCCTTCATGGCAAAGTGCTTTGACAAACTACCATGGTCTCTCGCTCTGAGATGTCCATGCACCGCCACCGCTGTGGCCCGCAGCTTCCTCGTTGCAATTCGTTGATCTTCGGCCGCCATAGGCCATGCCTCAATGAGATGCATCCACCGACGCTCCCCGTCTCGCAGGTCCACGGCAACGCCTCCATCTCCGGCCTGGCGCTCTTCATCCCGTCCTCCCGCAGCGCAACCGCCGTCGAGCATGCCTCGAACACCACGTCACCCCTCACACCCAGCGCCGCCTTGACGTCGGGCCGGTTGGCAAACTCTTCCAGCTCGCCGGCATCTAGCCACCGCCACTCGTTCACCATGGCAGTCAAATCGGTCAATATTATGCCAGCTAAGCAAAATACGTATGTCAAATCGTACCAGTGACCATATTGAGCCACTTATACAACTTTGATTACCGTATTTCACGTATTTTGAAGGTTAGTGACCAAAGCGACACCACGGTCGAGTTCAATCGATTTTCCAGATCTGCTGACCGAGCTTGGTACCAAAGGAATCGGTTTCGGTCATAACGGGTTCGGTGCAGGCCTTTTCGGTTCAGTCATTCGGTTATCGGGTTATATGCCCACCCCTAACTGCAACAATCTGTGTGGCCGAAAGAAGCCAAGTGCGTGAGTCCGTTCTGAAATGGACATATTGGATGCCAATGCTAATTTTTTTTATCTATCTCTCTTAGCTACTTTTCTCATTTAAATGAGTATTGGACGATTTTTAGAAAATATTTCAAAATTAAATTATAAATGTGCTCTAGTTTAGTGCTACAGGTTACCGAAAATAATTTTAAAATACCCAATTAGGATTTTATGTAGTAGTGACAAAAAGGTTGAAAGACTCAACCCCTTACTATGAATAGCTAATGTGTCATTTTGAAACAAAAAATAAATAAAGAGAGAAAGGAAAATAACAAATGTAACCCTTTCACATGCAGTCCTTTTATATGTACTAGTTGATAAGAAAAATACCAAATTTGCAGCATCATTTAAAAAAAAATGTGTTCTAAAATATGCTATCATGTATGAACATTTTTTTAGTTTCAAGCCAGTTGACAAAGGTCGTGGTCATATATATAGTTCATGCTCTACCGAGGAATACATTTTGATAAGCTTTCTCGTCGAGGGCCTTTCCTCTAAAAATACACTATGAAAATCTACGAGAAGATTCGTTGTCCTAAAGGAAAAAAAATCAACTCACCAGCAGTAGCATTTTTTTATGAAACTACCTCCCACATCGATTTCATATAAAAAATCATCATAGTTCTACAAAGATTCAACATGAAAAAAGAAAGAGAAAACAAAGCTAGAAGTTCACAAAACGTGAGTGACAGCCCACTCACAGCCACGACTTGGCATTTTCCTGATGGGCAAAACCTCAACACGAGCTGGAAACATAGGGAAGAAGATCCAAACTACAACCAGTAGCAAAAGACCAAAGTATCACAGACTCAGCCTCACCGCCAAAGGTGCCAACCACGTGACTAGGCCTGATATTCGAGCCGAGCGAGCTGGTTCGGCTCGAATATTAAAACTCGATCAAATAACGAGCTAATTCGGCTCGACTCGTTTAACAAACGAGTTCAGAAATAAAAAATAGAACTCGGCTCGCTAAACTCACGAGTTTGCTCGTTTAACTCGTTTAACTCAGTAAGACTTTAAACATGCATTATAATAGCTTTTTTATATAATTATTTTTAATTATTTAGTATGTATGATGCAATTATTAGAATAATCAATGACAATATGATGCTATCAAGTAATATGCACTCGTTAAACTATAATAATAAGGAAAAATTGTTCACAAAGATAAGAATACATGTAAGGACCTTTTTTACCGAGTTAAACAAGTTAAACTAGTAGCTCGGAACTCGGCTCGTTTAATTTGAACTCGTTTATCGTCTAAAATGAAAACTCGGCTTGGCTCGTTTAGCAACGAGTTCGAGCCAAGCCGAGTCGAGTTTCGAGCTACTCGTTTAACTCGCGAGTTTCCAGTTTTAATTCAAGCCCTACGTATGACATGGAAAGAGCTTCCAAGACCACATTCTTCAGCATTGCGGTGACATATTCAAGTTTTCCTTGATCTTGGCTTCTCTGCAGAATCGCTTAGGCATTAAGAAAATTACAAATTATGCATAAAATGTTGTTGGATCATCAGAAAATTTATGTTTAAAGCATGCATCGTTCCTAGTTTTTCAAATCATCCATCACATACTTGCGCCCCCACACAGAACCAGTTTTCGTTGAGAGGCAAGAAAGGAATTGCTCCATACTCCAATCATATCAATGGCCCCAACAGGAGTTCTTTGGAGGCATAAGGCACACATGATCACTGCCAAACAAACTTAGCCATGCCGCACTGAAACAACAAATGCCCCATTGTCTCTTTAAAAATGGCATTGTTCATTTCCAGTCCAGCCCCTCTTGGCTAAGTTATCTTTGTTAGAACTTATATCATATAAACACGCCTTCTGTAAGCCACGGTAGAGGCCTCTTTCTACCCTTTATTAACACGCATCCCGAGCCTCGGAGAGGCATCGGTTCCGCTACGTAACTCTGATATGGTATCAGAGCACATGATCCACAAAACCTAGCCGCCGCCGCTTCTCCAGCCGCCGCCGCCATAAGCCCCTCCCACGATCCTCTTGATCGGAAAACCAAAAACCCTCCACGATCCTCTCGATCGGAAAGTCTACAAATCCCTCCTACGATCTCTTTGATCGGAAAACTCTACACCCTTCACGATCTACGATCGGAAAACCTCCCCGACAGCTTCATGGCGTCCTCCTCGTCGTCCACGCCCTTGACTGCTTCCTTGGGGAACCCTCCCTCGCAAAAATTGACTCGGTCGAACTATCTGTTCTGGAAGACCCTAGTCACTCCCGCTCTCCGTGCTTCTCAGGTCCAAGGTCTGCTTGATGGGACCGAGAAGGCGCTGGCGAAACTTGTGGAGGTAGAAGATGAGGAAAAGAAGAAAATCATGGTTCCCAACCCTGCATATGATCTATGGGTTCTGCGGGACGCCACGGTGTTGAGCTGGATCATCAATTCCCTCTCACCGGAAATCCTTGCCCATGTCGTCGGTGTGGAATCGACGGCCGGTGTTTGGGCTATTATCACCAACATGTTCAGTGCTGGCTCTCGTGCGAGGATCAATCAGCTGCGAGGAGAGCTCAATAGCACGAAGAAGAATGATCTCACCGCGTCTGTCTACTTTGCGAAGATGAAGGGCTTTGCTTCGTAACTTGCAGCTGTGGGCAAGCCAGTAGATGAGGATGAGATGATTGGATACATAACAAATGGCCTGGATGGAAGCTACAACGACGTGGTGGCTGCTGTCAACAACAACAGTGCTATCACGCTTGATGACCTGTATGCGCAGATTTGCGCTCATGATACTCGCCAAACCATGCTTGAGGCGACGGGACAGATGTCTTCTTTTGTGTCCTCGGCCAACGCAGCTGCTGGAGGTGGATATGATCGTGGGCGCGATCCGCGTGGTGACCGTGGACACTCCAATGAACGCGGTGATCGCGGTGACCGCCGTGACCACAGCCATGGTTATGACTCTGAACGGCGCCAAGATCGACGTGATGATCCAAGGTATGATGATCGTCGCTGGGATGCCGATCGCACTGATCGCCGTCCTCGCCAAGATGACCGCCATGATCGTGGTCGCAAAGACAGTGGCAGGAAGGATGACCGCCGTGGCCGCAAAGGTCATGGACGTGCCCCCACCCCATACGTTAATGTCACTTGTCAGATCTGCGAAATACATGGACATCCTGCCTCGGACTGCTGGTGGCGTTTCAAGGATGACTCCAAGGGGTCCGATGATGAGTCGGATGATTATAGAGAGGAAAAAACAGCCAATATCGCTGCTGCCTACAGGGTGGACACAAACTGGTATCTAGATTCTGGAGCTACAGACCACATCACCGGTGAGCTGAACAAGCTTACTACACATGACAAGTACAAGGGGCGTGATCGCATCCACACGGCAAACGGCAAGGGTATGTGCATAAGTCATATTGGTCACTCAATGTTGCATACTCCCCATAGTAGTCTACATCTAAATAACACCCTTCATGTTCCAAGTGCATCTAAAAATCTCATATCAGTGCATAAGCTTACATTAGATAATGATGTTTTTCTTGAGTTTCACCCATACTTCTTTTTCATCAAGGATCAGGCCACTCGAAGAATTCTGTTTAAAGGACCGTGTCATGGTGGTCTCTACCCGCTAGTGTCGTTGTCTACCGGGTCATCAAAGCAATCCTTTGTTACAATAAAGCCGTCGTCTTCCACATGGCATCGTCGCTTAGGACATCCTTCTTCGTTTGTAGTGCAGCAAATTCTTAGGAAACATCAAATTTCGTATATTCCTGGAATAAATCCTTATGTTTGTGATTCATGTCAATTAGCTAAGAGTCATCAGTTGCCATATCCTGTATCTACTAGTGTTTCCACTGTTCCTTTAGAACAAATATTCTCTGATGTTTGGGGTCCTGCAACGGCCTCTGTTGGAAAACACTTGTACTATGTAAGCTTCATCGATGATTTCAGTAAATTTACATGGATATACTTGCTTAAGAACCGTTCTGAAGTTTATGAAGTCTTCTTAATTTTCCAAGCCTTGGTTGAGAGAAAATTTCAGAAGAAAATAATCACTATGCAAACTGATTGGGGTGGTGAGTATGAAAAACTCCATTGCTGAACGCAAACATCGTCATATTGTCGAAGTTGGCCTTGCATTGCTTGCACATGCTTCTATGCCTCTAAAATTCTGGGATGAAGCCTTTCTTACAGCCACTTTTCCCATCAATATACTTCCTAGTAAAGTAATTGATTTTGAAACTCCTGTAGAACGTCTTCTTCACACCAAACCCAACTATGCATCTCTTCGTATTTTTGGGTGTGCCTGTTGGCCTAATCTTCGACCATCCAACAAAAGGAAATTGTCTTATCATTCCACACAATGTGTGTTTCTAGGATATAGTCCTCGACATAAAGGAGTAAAATGTCTCGACGTCAAAACTGGTCGTGTCTATATTTTCCGTGATGTTGTGTTTGATGAAAATGTGTTTATCCTAATGATGGTCGACGCCTTCGCAATGACATTCTTTTACTACCTAATGATGCACATTCTTCTACTCATGGGGATGCACTTGATGATCATATGCCTTTGCCTATTGTTCCTATTGTTACTAATTGTGAACAGGACAACATGTCACATGATGCCTATGTTGATAGTACTTCTGAAGATGAACACGGAAGTGAAAATTTTAGTCAAAATGATGAAGAAATGGAGCAACACCAAGCTGAAGAAAATAATGCAGAAAACAATGAATCAGGTGGTTTATCTGATGCAGATCTCTCGGATCAAGCGCCCTCTGCTGATCCTGAGGCAGATTTGCTGGCGGACAGCGACATGGAAGCTTCGTCCGACGCGCCAGATACCTCGTCCGCGCATGGACCAGTTGACAGCGACGGTGGCCAGTCTCGCGCTGCCACGTCGCCCACGCAGTCGCCTCCTCCGACAGCGCCTGGCGCTGCACATGCGCCACACAGCGATGATGCACCACACAGTGATGGCAGCCACTCCAGGGCCGCCACGTCCTTGACACCACCCTCCTCTGATTCGTCAAGTGAGTATCCCTCCTCTGATTCGTCAGGCGAGGAAGATGTTGATTCTGCTGATCCGGCAGGATCCTCCGTGTCACCTCCTGCTGCTACTATTTCTGTGGCTGGAGTGCGCACTCGTCTTTCAAAAGGTATTCGACAACCCAAACAATTTAAAGATGGCACTGCTCCCTATACTGTCAAAAGAGGTGTTGTTCGTTTTGGTATGCTTGCTTCCACAGATGAACCACGCTCCCTCACTGAAGCTCTTGATGATCCTAAGTGGCGCAATGCAATGGCGGAAGAATATGATGCCTTGCTAATGAACAAAACATGGCACTTGGTGCCTCCAAGTTCAAACAAAAATTTGATTGACTGCAAATGGGTTTACCATATCAAGAAATGCTGATGGTACAATTGATCGATATAAAGCTCGTCTTGTTGCAAAAGGATTCAAACAAAGGTATGGAATTGATTATGAAGAAACTTTTAGTCCTGTTGTTAAAGCAGCTACTATTAGAACTGTTCTAGCCATTGCTGTTTCTCGTGGTTGGAATCTGAGGCAGCTAGATTATAAGAATGCCTTCTTGCATGGTATTTTGGAGGAAGAAGTTTACATGAAACAACCACCCGGTTTTTAAAATGCTGATGCTCCTCATTATGTTTGCAAACTTGATAAGGCATTATATGGTTTGAAACAAGCTCCCAGGGCGTGGTACTCTCGGCTCAGCTCCAAGCTTCAGGACTTGGGTTTCACACCGTCAAAAGCAGACACATCTCTATTTATTTATCAGAAGTCAGGTATTATCATATATATGTTGATCTATGTTGATGACATTATTGTGGCAAGTTCCTCAGATGATGCCATTTCTGCCTTGCTTCGTGATCTCAATGAAAGTTTTGCTATCAAAGATCTTGGTAATCTACACTTCTTTCTTGGTATTGAGGTAAAGAAAATGGGAAATGGTCTAGTGTTGACACAAGAAAAATATGCCAAAGAGTTGCTTGAAAAAGTCCGTATGAACAACTGCAAAGGTACACCCACACCACTTTCTCCGTCCGAGCCATTATCTTTGGCCGAAGGAAAACCTCTTGATTCTGAAGACAGTACAAGATATCGCAGTATTGTTGGTGCATTACAATATCTCACACTCACAAGACCGGATATCTCTTTCTCGGTTAATAAAGTTTGTCAGGTTCTTCATGCACCAACTACTGTACATTGGGCAGCCGCTAAAAGAATTCTGAGATATGTTATGGCCACTATTGGAGTAGGCATTACGTTTAAGCCTTCGACATCCACTCTTTTGAGTGCCTTTTCAGATGCAGATTTGGTTGGCTGTCCTGATGACAGACGATCTACTGGAGGCTTTGCAATATTTATAGGATCAAATTTGGTATCTTGGTGTTCCAGAAAGCAAGCTACTGTCTCGCGTTCAAGTACAGAAGCAGAATATAAATCTCTAGCCAATGCCACAACTGAAATGATATGGGTTGAAGCACTCCTTGGTGAGCTTGGAGTTCAGTTAAAGGAAAAACCTTGCTTATGGTGTGATAATCTTGGTGCTACATATTTGTCTGCAAATCCAGTGTTTCATGCACGCACTAAACACATTGAAATAGATTTTTACTTTGTTAGAGAACGAGTGGCAGATAAAAGACTGGATATCAGGTTCATCTCAAGCAAAGATCAAGTTGCTGATGGTTTCACCAAGGCTCTACCGGTTAGAAATCTTCAAGAATTTAGGCGTAATCTAAATCTTTGTAAAGTTTAGATTAAGGGGGGCTGTTAGAACTTATATCATATAAACATACGTACTGGGTACGGTATAGTATACCGACCCAGATACGCCTTCTGTAAGCCACGGTAGAGGCCTCTTTCTACCCTTTATTAACACGCATCCCGAGCCTCGGAGAGGCATCGGTTCCGCTACGTAACTCTGACAATCTTTGGCAAGGATGTTGTTCTTAATCATCAACCAGACAAAAATCTTCACCTTAGGATCAGGGATCTTAATCTTCCACATAGCTTTAAAAGGGAAAATCCCTTCTGCTCTCAAATGGAGATAAGGCCCTCTAACTTGGAATTTCCCAGAAGACCCAATTTCCATTTCACTTTGTTAGGAGCATCATTCAGTTGAACCGGGTCCAAAGCTTTGAGATCAGCAAATTGGGCGGCTGTGTCACCCCATAGAGATCTCTTGATTCTAATACATCCCCATACTTCAGATTTAACTTCAGCCTGTGCAATGTGTTTAGAGAAAGTGATAGCATAAAGTCTAGCGGATTGCACATCCAGAGGTGCATCAGTCACCCAGCTATCTTCCCAGAACAAGGTTTTACCACCATCATTAACCACTCTTGCAGCAAACTGTGTAAGGTATTGTTAACACACATAAGGCTCTGCCAAAAGTGGGAGCTTCCCTGACCATCATGAGCTTGAGACAGAACTTTGTTACGAAGATATTGTTTTGACAACAGCTCTTGCCATGTCCCTTCAGAAATTTCAAGCTTCCAAAGCCATAAAACTCTTGTTCATCGACGCCACGTCCAAAACTTTTAGACCCCCACAATCTTTTGTTAAACAAACAGTGTGTAAATTTACTAAATGGTTTATTCCATATTATTCTCTTTATGATGTATCTCATTTATTCAAAACATCTTTTGGAGCTTATAGAAGGAAAGCATGTATAGAGGGACACTGCTAAGACATGCATTAACCAAAGTCAACCTATCCCCTATAAATAAGAATTTCCCTTTCCCTGCCAATTTTTTGATGAGTTTTTCATCAATTGCGCCCATTGTGATATATCTAGCTAATCTCTTCTCAGCAATAGGCATACCTAAATATTTCATGGGAGCATCAGCAGTTGCATAGGTGAAAATCTCACTATACTGTTAAGCTCTTGAAGCAGCCTCACCATAAACCGGCACTAGCGTTTACCCCACTTTCCATTGTTACGTGCGTGCAAGTAAAAAATGGGTTGGATTGATTGATACAACACCTGGGAATATCATCCAAGTAGCACTTGCGCAACTAGCTACGAAGCTGACGCTATAAAACTACATGTAAAGCGCAGAAAGAGAATGATAGGGGTGCTAGCATGATACTACCGCTCATATAGATGGATGCTTCAAGTGGTGGTCGATCAGCTCGGTATATTTCTTCAAAAGTGCACTACTAGGCTACTAGCCACCTAGTATCTCCTGGTAAAATATATTCTTTCTCGTCTACGTACCTGAGGACAGTCCGAGAGACGTATGGTATGGTATGGTATGGTATGGTAGTGGATCAATCAAGCATATATGTCTCTGCATGACGGAATACGGTCCCCATGCATGTTGTCCAAATTATTGTGTCGTTTTAATTACCACCCTGGCTTTTCTTTTTTTCTTGGCCCCGTATGCTTGCATATATCTCTGATCGATCTTGAAACAGCGAGGCGGTGGAACAAAGATATGAAGCGATGTTTTCGTTCGGAAGATAATGTAAGGAATTTGTGCATGGTTATGGAGAGCGATTGGGATATATACCTTGCGTATTGATTTTGATGTTTTTAATACGTACTACTATTTGTTTTCTCTTATTGCAGATACTACAACTACACACTGATTTTTGTCGGCACACGCATACAACACAAGAAAACGTTTTGTCTCATCACTTGAAGCAAATCATGATGTTCACCATTGAAGTAGTATATATTCTATTACAAATTCTTGAATATTTTGTGTTATGGGATCTTATTATTTCGGACAGTAGTCTCGCTCGCTCATTTCTAGTGTACTAGTGAGCGAGTTGCATTTTCACCATCATACTAGTTTAATCGTTTTGTATAGTTCTCGGGTGTCTGGGGAAATATCACCACCGAAAATCGTTTCCCCACCGAAAATCGTCGGGTCAAAAATTCAGAATTCAAGCAAATGCAAGATGATCGAGAGAATCTTGATCTCACGGTTATCGATAACCGTATGTCTGAGAAATAACTATTTCTAAGTCCGAAGGAGCCACGTTCATTTCTAGTAAGACACTTCATTAACTTTACTACGATTTCAACATAAATAACATGCCATCTGAGAACAGTTGTCCACATGCATTCAGAACACATAAGCCATAGCATTCTCTAACATCTACAGTGACATGAAAAGTTACCAAAGGGAACCCTTCTTTTAATCTGAACTCATAGAGGTCATCATCTAGGATGGGCAAATCGTCTAACCTAATTAAAAAGCCATAGCAAAATTCACTATATTATTTTTTTTGCTTTAGAAACTCACTCTCCAGCTTATCAAATGTTCCAACTTCCATCTCAAGAGTCTTGTCGATCAGCCTCTGTTTCATGGGCAGAGGTTACTTGTCTCTCTTTTCTGACAGAAAATGGAATGGGTTCTGCCTTTGCGTTAGGAAACTTGGCTATAGGTGTCACCTCCCTTTCAGGCAGCAGAAAGGATCTCTGCGTCAGGCGCATTGTGCCGATTAGAGGCTAGACGTGAAGCCAAGCATATATTTCCTTCCTTCATGCCATGTGGTCATCAATCCAGCCAGCAGTAGCATTCGCCCTGGACAGAACAGAGGATGGCTCTCATTTGTCTTCACTTTCAAGAGCATGATGGCACAATGGAATTGTCCATTTCAGAATTTGCATGAATAAGTCTGCAAATTGCTGAACATTTTGGTTTGTCTGCGTTTTCATACTTGGCATTTATTCCGAGTAATATGCATTTTCAGAATTCGCATTTTTTTCAGATAAATCGGCAACAAAACAAGGTGCGTTGACCGCATATGAAATTTTTGCCAAAATGCTTAATGAGTGGCAATCAGGGAGACAGGCCAAGTTGAGTTTGAGTGCTGCAAATGGCAAGATCGAATGGTCAGGAGCAGTTTCTGATAGATCGATCGCTCCTCAACTTGTACAGTGCGTATGGCTACTAGTACGCGAAGGGAATCTCAGCATCTGTTCGAGCACCTGAGCATACATGACTTCATCTTGGTAGAGCATTTCGTATATTAAACCGTCTATACCAAGCATATTTTGTGCGTAAACTTTCTCTAAAATGCACCCACAATAACATGCGTTTGGTCTCATCTCAGATGTAACGATCAATCGGGTGCAGCATTATAGATATCAAACCACTGAATCGTATGCTGCCTCAGATAGACAGACAGATAGATAGCTACATTGTACAATTTGAAAGATTTAACTCCACCAGTGACCCTCAGTTGGAGCTCTGCATTATTACTTGACACGGCAGATTTTGCCGAGAAGAAAAAAAACGGAGAGTTCAGGATGACAAATTCTCGGAAACAAAACTTCAACGGAGCTGAACAGCACAAACATCACACTGCATGTTCAGTTCATGTCCAGTCCACAAGGCCACAGCAGAAGTTATACATCGGAGCACGAAACAAAACTAAAAACACAGGCGGATGACATCTCTCCCTATCGCTATAAGGACACGACACTGATGAACCGAAGGACTATGTAACGAGGCGAGACCTGAACCTCGTTATATCATGACAGAATCTCCACATGGTTGGATGGCAGACGGCACGCGGAACGCCTAGAATGCAAGCAGTCGCGACGGCATTCGGTGCTCACATCTGCACTTCCCTACCATATACCCAGCTAAAGGGCATCTTGCCGGCTTGCTTGGCTCTAGATTGGGCCCTCTCGTCCAACTTTCTGATCCTTCCAGCAAGGGTGCAAAGGTAGTCCTGGGCCTTGTGTCCCTCGCCAGAGAGGCCAGTCAGGTCGGGAACCTTCCACCTGCCAACAAGGAACTCGAGGATGTCGGCGTAGTCCCTTGCGGTGTAAACGCCAAGCCTTTGTGCCACCATGGAGAAGTGGTCAAACAGCTTCTCGTCTTGCCCATCGAACATCAGGTGGGCAGGCATTGCGATCTTCTTCCTCATCATGTCAGCTAGAGCAACCACGGTGCCATCTGGATCAATCTCAAACAGCTTCTCAACAATCTTGGTGTATGCAGTCTCATGCCTCTTCTCATCTGAGGCAATGATACCACAGATCTGTGCGAGCTTTAGGTCACCAAAGTCCTTAGCATGGCGAGCAGTGTTTCCATGAGAGATGAAGGTGGCGCGCTCTTGGAAGGAGGTGTAGATGAAGCCAAGATATGGATTGTTCTCTGTCCTGGGATCCTGAAAATAAAATAGCAAAGACAGTAAGTTTGACATACATCTCTATGCAGTAGCGAACATGAAAACAATCGTTCAAAGGTAGATAATCAATTTGAAGATGTCTGAAAAAAAAATCTAAGAAAGTATGCTTTACTGTGTTGCACATGATCTAAGAAAAAGAATTTCATGAAAGCATCACATCGTATCATGCCAACCAGGTAAAGATGGCCAAGGTAAAACAAGAATGAGCAGGCGAACAAACATGTCACAGTTCAAGAAGATATGCAGTAAAATACTCTGAAATGAAGAAAGATGTTACCAACTTACCATTCCAGAGCCAATTAGATACTGAATTGTCTTCTCAATTTGTCTCATGTCAACTCTCCCAGTGAGGTACAGATACTTGTTTAGGAGGTCACCATGCCTATTCTCCTCAGCAGTCCATGCCCTTGTCCAAACAGCCCAAGCTGTGGGGCTTGCACCTGTTTCATCTCGGACGCCATCAAGGGTGTTAAGCATAGTCTGGTATGTAGGAAGAGCTTCCTCAGTAATCATGTCTCCAACCAGACAAACAAGATAATCATCAGGAATTTCCTTGGCACGTTCTCTGAGTTCCTTAACTTCATCGTGGAATCCATCAGATGCTGGATCAGGGAGGAAATCCTGTGGCTGCCAACACTTCTCAACTGGCTTAAGATGCAGCAAGAGATTGTCTCTAGCCCAACCATCAAGAGACTGGAATATTTCCATCTTCTGAGGTGGCATTGAATGTGTAACCTGTACATGCACCTCTTTTGGAGGAGCAAATGGCTTCTTACTCTCAACCCTGGAATGTAACAAAACAATGTTCAGCAATCAGCAATACCCAGTTGCATGATGACTCCGTCACCTGCTTTAGGCATTTGACACAACAAATTTAGAAGACATATGTACCCTTTTTTATTTTTTACTCAGCGTACCTAGATAAATAAGATTTTCGTACTGCAGAGATGAAAACCTCTTATTTGCCTATATTATATAAACCATATGCATGACTGCAGTATGCTCTGCACTGTACAGCAAATACTGAAGAGGCATGCGCTCAGTTCATGTCATGACCATGGAACTTATATACTCCCTCGGGTCCGAAATAACTGTCGTAGGTTATACAAACACTTTGTACGTGATACACAGTTCTCTCCCGACAATTTTTCCGGCTCGGAGGAAGTATATGATTCCTATTTACTTCACTGCTTTAGGTAATTAGCATTTTTTCAGTGTATAGGAGCATAATGTGGTCTAGTAATTCAACATATGACTGTAATCAAAAGGAGACATGAAGTAAATTTATGCTGACAAATATAGTCGACTAGGTCACTTTTCTTCCTTCACCTTATAAACCAAGTTAGTTATGCCTCCAAATATTTTTTTTTGGAATAACAAGCAGAGTGCATTAAAACCAGATTGTATGCTAGACTTCTAGCCACTAGTGCTGGCTTCACTAATGTCCCACTTCAGTTTAATTTGAATTCCACTTCAGTTTAAATTTTTTTTAACCTAAACTTCAGTTTAATTTGAACCCATGCCACCAAAGATTACATGCCAAGGTACAAAAGGCTGCAGCAACAGTATCTACTGTTGCCGTGTAATGATGTTAGCTTCAGAGATAATGCAATGAACATGCTAGTATACGCCCATAAATGCAGATATGCAGTTAGGTTAGCAGCTAATGTCATAGACATTCCCATACTACAGACAGATCCATGCTGCGTCCCATGCCTACCATGATGTGACTCCCATAATGAACATATTAATGCAAGGATTCCATCTGCATTAGTGTTAGCTACCAGTATTTCTTTGATGTCTAATTCTCAAATTCTGCACATCGCTGTAACTGAGCGCGAATCTTGGGTGGAGGAGGAATTAGGAGAGTATAAGAAACGGGAAAGGGACTTCTAGCAGCAACCAGTGAGATCCGCTACTCTAATATCCTTGCCAGATCTAACCCAAAAGTCCACGTCAGTGCAAATCAGGTTCTACAGAAGTAATTACAAAACCCACTTGGACGAAGACTCCAGACAGCAGAGACTGCCATGTCCGTGTTTTGCCAGTCATTTTGATTTTTCAATGCGAAAACGTCAACGCGTGGAATTTCCAACAAACATAGGCGAGCCGCCAGCAATGTGACCACGTATGGGCTTACGCTGTACTAGAATCAATACACCAAGGTCATGGCACAGTCAGAGCATACTCATTCCGATGTCATACCGGAGTATTTAATAGCTTCAGGCACCCGTCAAGCGAGCAGATGAACACCACAGAGCGGGTCATAAAACTGCAACAACCTAAGACAACCACCGGTACCGAGCAGCTCGAATTAAACCGCACCACACTGTGTGTCACTGAGGACATGCCATGGCATTGCATGGACCACAGGAGGGTACCGAATCAGGCAGACAACGATAGTCCACCCCTGTCTCCGACGTTAACGAAGTGAAGCGCTACGGAGAGGGGGTGATGATTGCAGGTAGTTGGGGACGAAACCGACCTGAACCACCACCAATCTCCCGTAGCCAGGACAGACAGTACAGCAAACTAACCAACTGATGGGTGCATGGTGGTAGTGGTTAGTATCCATCCTGGAACGCAAACTGAAAGTAATTAAAGAGAGGAGACGCTCGCGGGAAGGTCCCGGCAGGCAGAGTTAATGTGGAGGAAGTAAATGTGGAACGGACTGGCACTTGGCGGTTTGTCACACACGCAGAGAGAGACACGAAGGAGAGGTCAATCCTCGCGCAGGGCCTGCGCATGCAGAATTAAATGGCGAATTCGTACTGATGTTTGCGGTTGATCTGAGGTCCGAGGAGGGAGAGGCCCATGTGATGGTAGCGGCGACACCGGGACGGGGAGGGTAGCGGCAAACAGGGACGAATCTGACAGCCCTGACCTGACACAGGCATCGACCCATAAGGAAGGATGAGAGAGCGCACAGTGGAATCCTGAATTCCTGATCCAGCATTTCGAGCGCGGCCAAGGAGAGGGGGGGGAGAGGATCAGAGTGCTCATGTCGCAACGGCGGAGCAGGCATCACCGCCAATCCGGGGGGTGGAGCACGGCGTCTGGAGCAAGGCCGATCCATCCAATTCTAATCAACGGGAACCAACCAATCTGACGGCAAGCGGGAGTAGGAGGAGAGAGAGGGGTCGGCGGGCTTACTTGGTGGACGAGGCGACGGCGAGGACCCTGACGCTGCTGCTGCGGCGGCGGCGGCTGGCGCGGCCGGCGGCGGCGAACGGGGAGGAGAGGCAGAGCGCGACGTCGTGGGGGCAGAGCGCCATCCTGGAGGCCATCGCCGCGCTGCCGCCGCCGCCGCTGCCGAAGACGAGGAGCGGGATACGGAGGCGGAGTGCCTGGCGGGGGAGATTGGGATGTGGGTGTGGTGGTGGCGAGGAGGAGGAGGAGGAGAGAGAGAGATGGGCGCGATCTCCACCTCAGGTTTTTGGTTTTTGTCCCGGCGGGCGCGGTAGCCACGGGTGCAGCACGAGTGCACGACTCCAGCACGAGTGCACGACTCCATTCGGGGCTCCGCTATTTATCCCTCTGTGCTAACCATCTCGTTTCTACTGATTTGGCCTCACTACATTTTTTCTTCTTCTTCACACTATCTCAGTGGAACCCACCTGCGCTATGTCGGCACTGTGACCCAGAGCTAGCTAGCTCGTTCTTTCTCCTCTCGCAGGGAAGAGTCTAGATCTTCTTTTCGTAGAGTGAAAGAAAAGCCATATCTGCTTTGCTTTATTTTTTTCACGCAAACAGAATCCAGTTTGTTTTTCTTGTTAAGTCTAGCATTTAGTCTTCTTTTTTTGCAGCCATGTGGCACTTAGTCTTGGTTGCACAGAGATGCACTGTAAAAACTAGCGGAAAATGCGAGACTGGTGCGCCAAGACCGGCTTAACAAACTAGTACTAAAACCGTGGGTGGTAGAAGAATCTTTTTCGAATATCGGTCCATCCAGGGCGCTCTTTCGGACGCCATCGCTTTCTTTCTTGAGCGGCATGTGCCAGCCAGTGTGGCCAGGAATTTGCGAGGGCACCGGTGGAAATTCCACACACCACTGTAGACACTGTAGTGGTGCTGGTGTCTCTCCCGCTGCACGTTTCTTCTCTGGTACTGTACAAACGGCGGCCACTAGCGAAGCCGCCAAGACTGCTTACGTTCACGTCGACCGCGGCGCGCACATCCGGCGACGAGGTGGCTCGCCGTGCCGCCGAGCGGCGACAGGTGTGCGGTGGCCGGAGCATCGGCGCGTGCGCGCGGACGTAAGCGAGAGGAGCACGTACGTACAGGTGGAAAGCATATGCTTTCGCCGTGGCGTGGCCGATGGAGGCGCGGGCGGAGCAACGGTGTCTGGTGGTCGATGATACCGAGGTTTGGCATGCATCATCAGCGGAGATCATCACGCGTGCGCTACCCTGTTGCGTGCATGCATGACACGGTGCGACGGCTGCCCTGCCAAGTGTACGTACTTGCGCTGCGCACTCGCGACGGTGCTGTAGCGGGACGCTGGGCGGTCTCTGTCTGGCCACCACGGACGCATGGCGCAATGGTGGGCGCCGCACAGCTCCAGCTCCAGCTCCAGCTCCGGTTGATCCTGACTGGTATACCTGTGCCTGTGCTCCTGCATTCAATGGAGATGCAAGCGCTGTAGCCGTCACCGCGGGACTCGGGTTTCCTGTACCCTCCCACGTCTCGCGTCGTGCGTACCATGCCGTGCACCGCGCCGTGTTTCACGGCTTCTAGTCGTGCAAATGCTTCTAGTTCTCGGGATGGTTTCCGTGCAGCACGGAACGGAAACACTACGGGAATCTGACAAGACGCCTACGGCCGGAAACCGTCGGCGTAGACCTGAAGACCGTCGACGTATCCAAAGCCCGACGGTGGCCGTCGGCGTTTAGCCCCGTCGGCGTATGTGGACCCCGTCGGCGTACGTGGTGGTGGGACCCACAAGACGGCATCCGGCCGTTCAGTCAGCCCCCATACGCCGACGGCATTGCCGTCGGCCTCTGCGTGCCACGTGTCGAGCTCCTGCTAGTCGTTGGGGGTCGTTAGACGCCGACGACAGTACACGCGGCTGCTTCCTGTCTCTTCCTGTGCGCCTGGGAGACATCCTACGCCGACGGTATTGCCGTCGGCGTATGGGTGACCATATTTGTTTAGTTTTTGCATTTTATTGCTGTTGGTTTCTAGCACATTTTAAATACAATTAAAATTGCATAAATTTTAAAACATCACAGAACATCATATATATAATCCAAACCATTATACAAACTCCAAATGACACAAACATAATTTGAATTCATAGCATTCATACAAACACACCCGAAACACCCGAACACATCCTACATCTCCTGATCTTCAGCAAGGAGGTTGATGATTCCCCTTCAGCAAGGAGCCCGATGATTCCTTGCCTTGGCTCATCATGGCCAATCACCTGCATTGAAAAAGGGTAAACAATTAAGTATAAAGACATGATCCAATTAAGAAGCATAATAAAATATAGAAAATAAGAATAAAGATGTAATGCAATTAAGAAGAAGCATGTTGAAAGACTAAGCATGTTGAAAAGTTAATACTACGCATAAGGATATAATAGACCCTCACCCCGAATCATCAGTCTCATAATTAAGTCTTGGGTTCTCATCATCACTATCAACATCACTATCACGTGAGTAGTAAGGTGGAACCTCATCGCACGGTGGAGGCTCATCATCGTCATTATGTAACTTGTTGAGCACATCTATGTCATTTATATCCATCACTAAGTCACCACATGTTTGTGCATTGTCCTCGTGGTCCTGAAGACCTTGTATGCCAAAGTCCCCAAAGGTTTGTTCCTCTTGATAGAAAATCCACTCGTATGTTTTAGGGTCAATGTTGTTGTAATCGTCTTCGGAGGGCATGGGTAGCTTACCATGTGGAGATACATGGAACACGACTTTCCAGCCAATGAGTCCCTCTTTCTTGCATGGTTAGGGCAAATAATAAACTTGCCTGGCTTGGTGAGCCACAACAAAAACATCGGATCCATGGTAGGTCGTTGAAGGCTTAACTTCAACTAACCCAATGGAAGGGATACTTCTATGTCCATCCACAGGGTCAAACCAGTGGCATTTGAAGTTTTGAACACAACGAGCTTGAGTTCTATGTTCGTGTTATTGAACGTCAGCTCGTATACGTTCTGTAACCTTCCGTAGTAATCAAATTCACCGGCTCATTTGGTGAAGACCCCGGTATTTATAGTCTTTGCATTAGGCCGACGGTTCTGGTGAAACTCTGTATGGAATCGGTACCCATTCACATCATACTTCTCATACATCTCGACTCTACGGTTACAACCTTGGGAGACACATCTCAACTCATCCGACATCACAACATTGGGATCAGCTCCCTACAAGTACAAATTGTTTTGTGCATTAGTAGGAGGGACAAGACACGGATTGTAAGGTAGAAGGGACAGGTTAGAAATTACCTTTTTCCTGAACCAAGCCGTGAATTTTTTCTTTCCAGGGGCACCCTCTTTCAGGAGAGATTCCAGCTCGGCTTCATCGGGCCCCTCTGATGTTCCCGACCACACTTCATCCTTGAATTGGCTAAAAGGTGAAAATACGTATTAGACCGAAACCGAGTTACTAGTTGCAAAGTAATTTGTTCACCATTTTACCTAAGGAAACTGCCCTCTTCCTTCTCCCCGTCGCGGACCACTTCCTTCATGTTCGTAAGCACATAGAGCATTATGCACTCCAGCTCTTCATTGGTCAAGGTATACCTTTTTGTGCCACCGGCCTTGCCACCGGGAAACTGGAAGAGGGCGAGCTTGGGGTCTTGCTTGGGCTCGTCGACATTGTACCGAGAGGCATGGTCATGCATCGTGGGAATATCATCGGGATAGTACGTTAGCCTGGTGTCTGTCATTTCCTGGAGGATAGTTGCCTCAACTATGCATGCTTCAATCTTATTTTTGTTTCCACATTTGGTTCGAATATACTTAAACTCTCTCTCAATACAAAATTGCCAACAAAACTGCACCGGTCCACCCAAGAGTGCCTCGTTCGCGAGATGCACAACAAGATATGCCATCGGAGTAAAGAAGCCTGGCGAAAATATCGTCTCTAAGTTGCATAGCAACTCCGGCACTAGATCATGCAGCTTCTGAATAATCAGGGGACATATCTGCTTAGCACAGAGCGTGCGGAAGAAATGGCTCAACTCCGCGAGCACTCGCCAGACACGGTCGGGGAGACACCCTCGAACCATCACCGGCAGCAGCCGCTCAATCCATATATGATAGTCGTGACTCTTGATCCGGTGACTTTTCCCGATTTTATATTGACTCCATTACTTATATTCGAACAATAGCCATCAGGGAACATCACGATGAATTTGAGCCAAAAGAATGCCTCAGACTTTTGCGTACTATTAAGGCAGAAGTCGGCATGCGGCTTGAACCAGTTTTTTCGACGGCCTTCAGGAGGCTGCATGTGTAATCTCTTCCTATCACAGAGCTTCTTAACATCGACTCTAGCCTTAACATTATCCTTCGACTTCTCAGGAATGTTCAGGACTGTGTGAAAGAGGGACTCTCCAACATTCTTTTCGGTGTGCATCACATCGATGCTATGTGGAAGTTCGAGGTCCTTGTAATATTTGAGCTGCGTCAAGCCTGCCACGTGAGTCCAGTTGTGCGTCACACCATATCCCACATATCGTGGGCCATTTCCCCCAGCAGGCACGAGAGCACTTAGCTCGGCATCAACAGCTACACCATCGAAAGTTGGTATCTCTTTTTCTTCACGCTCAACTCTGCCCTTCTTGAAGTTCTTTTTGTCTTCTCTAAACCGATGTCCTCTTTTGAGTAACTTTCAATGCGTGTCAAACGTGGAATACTTCTTACCCGCGCTTAGCCAAAGGAACTCAAGTCGGTTCCTGCACACTGGGCATGGCCACTTACCAGCTGTACACCATCCGCAGAATAGGGCGTACCCGGGCATGTCATGCATGGAATTGTGGAACCAAACTTTCATCAAGAAGTTTGTCTTCGATGCACGGTCGTATGTCAACGTCCCGTGGTGCCAAGAGTGGTTCAGATCATCCACAATCGGCTGCATGTAGACACTCAAATTCTTCCCCGGGTATTCAGGACCTGGAATGACCAGCGACAGGAATATGGTCTTCCTTTGCATTAGGGCTCCGGGAGGGAGATTGAGCGGAATAACAAACACGGGCCAGCAGCTGTACGAGGAAGTCGACATACCATATGGATTGAATCCATCGGTTGTTATCGAGATTCTAACGTTTCGAGCCTCTGCTGCCTCATCGAGGTGGTTGGTATCAAAATTCTTCCATGCCTGACCATCAGATGGATGTCCCATCTTTACCCGTCCGTGCTCATCCTTGTATCTCTTCGTACATGTTTTTAGTACATGCTTTTAGGCAGACAATGCCCTTCGGGCAACATGTTACCATAAGTTTGCATATGAGCTTCAAAGCATGAACGGGTGTTGCCGTACTCGAGCTTTTTGGCTAGTGCTTGCGAGATGGCATCGAGCTGAGAAATTTTTGCACCCTCGTACACAGGCATCTGACCCGAGGCCATCATATCAAAGAAGGCCTTCGCGGTTGGCTCCGGGTCCTCTGGTTCACGAGTTCCTCCGGTTCTGGCGGTTCCTCTGGTTCTGGCGGTTCCTCCCGTGAAGGTGGCGAATCTGGCACGTCGCCATCACGGAGGTCATCTAGAAAGTTTCTAAGCCCATCATCCTCATTGCCATTGATCCGCTACCGCATCACCCTACCACTCTCGCATTCGTACTCACCAAAGTCGACCGTCGTGACGAAGTTCAGCATATACCCATGAGACTAGAGGTGTTTAGTCATCTCATCCTTTCCCCGACGTTGACGCAGCTTGCAACGAGCGCAAGGGCACTTTGGACGAATGCCTGACTTTGAACCAGGCGCTAACTCCTTCACTAACAAATTGGTCTTCCATACCCACTCGTCTGTCCTGTCAACCGCACTAGTTCGGCCACTATGCATCCACCCATTATCAGCCATCCTCTGCTTTCCTGCGAGCCAAACAATAATATCATGAAATTAAATGCATCATATTTTTTTTCTACTGGCCAAAACGCATGCATCAGCCTACAACTCTAATAGGTCAAGGTCCTAGCAGCCGCCGGATCCGTAGATTGAGTACGTTCTCCATGCTCTACCCCGGCCCGAGACAGAATTTCGGCAGCACCTCCCCGCTGCTCTCCCGATACACGTCTCGACAAAAAGCCGAGAGGATGTGCATCCGGAGAGCAACGGGGAGGCGCTACCGAAATCCTGACTCAGGCCGGAGCAGACCATGGAGAACGTACCCAACTACGGATCCGCTGACTGTCCTGTAAATGCCGAAGTGTTACGGTCAAAATACGTCGACCTCTAATGCATATTTATCTTCGTAACGCTTGCGGACGGGAAGTGACACCTAGGTGATGCGACGTGACATAAAAAATGCGAGGGAGGAGACGGAGTTCTAGCTCACCCTCGAAGCGTGATTGGGCGGCTCCAGACAGCGGCGGGGGGCGTGGTGTGGCATCTCCTACCCGATCTCCTGTACCAAATCAGTACCAAATCTGCACCAAATCAATAGCAAAATTACTAACCCTAATAAAAAACAGGGGGCAGGAGCTCACCATGTTCAGGACCTGCGGTGGCGGGAGGTGGCAGGGGGTAGGAGCACGGTCGGGGGCAGCAGCACGGGCAGCACGGGGGCCGGCGTGGGGAGGGCATGGAGGAGGCGGCCGGGGTGGGAGGGCGTGGAGGAGGAGGCCGGGATGGGAAGGAGACGGCCGGGGAGGGGACGGGATGGGGAGGATGTAATACCCCGCAGTTATAGGACTCGAGAGGGTAGAAATAGGAATTTGCATTTGTGCATTCATGCATCTTTTGGCAAAATCTGGAAAAAATTCGCGCTTTTGTGTTAAAATGAATCGAGGGTTGATTCCAGACGAGTGTCGATGTTCTGGAAGTCGGATATTGACAGATAGTCGAGAGGAGTCGATAAACCCTACGACATATTTTCAAAACCTTTGTTAGTACTTCTCCAACACAATCATTTGATTTTATTTGATTTCATCTGATTTCATTTGATTTCAAAAGGAAATTTGAAATAATCTTAAGTTCAAAACAATTCTATTCTTTCCTAAATCTTTCTATACCCACATATCACAGTAATAACATTATATAGAAATCACAAGATTGTGATTAATCATCTCAAATAATAGAGTCATCTTATTACCTCCACATCACAAATATATATACAAATAATTATAAAAGGATTTCTAAAAGAATATAGATACAAAAATTATATTGTATTCTAAATTCAAATGTGAATGAAACATGGGATACAAGTTATATAAATGATCAACACAATTAATTTACAAGATTTCATTACAAATAATCTTACAACATTTGAAACAATACAAAAACAGTACTAAAAATTTCTAAACTAAATCTTCATATTTTCTTCATCTCCAAATCTGCAAAACAAACAACACAAACAAGTAGAATTTGAGGTTATGGTTAAAACGTTGCCAACACCATTTGGTGCTGGCATATTAATTTATGAAACCTGGTTTTAGCCTAACCAAAACTTTGGTTTAATTAGGCTAAGTGTGGAGAATGCAAATCAAATCAAAGGCAACAGTGGGACTGATCATTATGGATCATGCTCATTAATCCGAAGGCAACAAAAGAGGGGCAAAGGCATAATGGCAGCACTGGACAGAACCAACTTCAGGCAACAAAGAGCAAATGCAGCAAGTGTTGTTAGAGCATTTTGATCTCATAATCTTATAAGCAAAGCAACTCATGAATTTACAAACTCCACAATTAAAACCAGGAAGCAAATAAAACTTAAGCCCACAATTATGGTATCACATTTGCCTATTGGTTAGGCAAATGGACCCTAAACCACTTATTAAGCTAGCAATCAGCTTAATTGGCCATACACTTGAGTTTAATCATCTCAAACCAACTATCATAAACCTTTCAATTCACAGCTAAGCATTTCCACACAAATATCTGGATCAAGATAGGATCAATGAGTCAAGAATGACTCATAGTTATCACCAGGGGGAGATGAACTGCTCTGCTGCAGCAGTGAGCTGATCTCCTAGGTGAAAAGAAGTGCAAGACTAGTCAAATAGGGCAGCTCGAGGTAGAAGAGGGCCACTGCAAGCAGGTGAGTCACCACAGCCCATTTATCCTGGTGTCACAAGCACAAGAGTGCTCAAATTTGTATAAATACATACCTAAGCCGCAGCCACTAGCACACACAAGTCACAGCCATCACAAATCACGCTTATTCACAAGCACTAGAACATCTAGCAGCACCATTTTCATCTGTTCTTCACCAAGAACAACCACAAGCCACAAGCACATCATGGAGATTACTTAAACCCATCCACCACAAGCCATTTCAGCTAGCAATTAAACTCTAGGAAAAAGAAGCAGCAAGGAGGAGACGGTTGAACCTTGGAGCAAGATCAGAGCTCTTCCGTAGCTCTAGCTTCTCTACAACAGAGGTTGATTCATAAGTGCTAGTGAGAGGCTAAGCAGGTTCTGTAAATGACAGAATCATGCTAGAGTGTTCATTTTAGCATCTGTTATTAACAGAGCCTTGCACTGCAAGGTAGGGTGCTATAGGAAAATAAATTGCACCACAGAGAACTTCTGTTTTGTGCAAGAAATAGGACAGAGAGATGAAAGGGAGTGAAGTTGTGTGCTTTAGCATTTGTTTGAGCATTGGAGGCAAGGGAAAAAGGCAACAGTGTAGTATCTGTTCTTATTTTATTTTTAACAAAGCATCACACAAGCCAGTGAACCAGCAGAGCTGGATTAGCTGAGCTATGCACATCCTTACACATGGAAGAAGCACAGGAAAACATAAAAAGCATGTCTAAACAAGAAAGCCACTGTGTAACTCCACAAGGAGGCATCACAGCAAGCAAAACATGTTTAAATCATGCTAAAATTAAGATATCATCACAGCTAGTACAAGTTCTAGCTCAGAATTAATTTTCTAAAGTCAAATTCATCATCTGAGAGTAAGAAATGCTCTCCACAGTAAACTCAGAGGCAGTGGGAAGATCTACACATGCTAGATCTATACCATTCACCTCTACTGTGTGCACATAGAGGAGACAGTGCACAAATTCGAGTAATTCATCATCGAATCATCTTCTGCACATCACGAACCTAGCCAGGGTTTGAGCAATAGTTCAAATCAGGGCCACAAGCTGTGTCCATGGTCGTAGCTCCACGGCGGCGAGGCAGTGCCCGCGCTACCGTTGGAGGGGGCACACGGAGATCGTGTACCAGCACCACCGTGCCACGGCGGCACAGAGGGCGGAGCTCTGCGCCCAGCCATGGCGAGCACGCTGGAGAAGAAGGAGAGAAGCGGCGCCGGCACTGAAACCCTAACCCTAGGGGATTGGGTTGTGCGCGGCCATGGGAGGAAGCGGAGCACGAATCCCTCCGGTGGGGAGGAAGAACGGAGTGAGGGGAGTCGTTTGCCCCACATCACGGCGGCGGAGGTGGCCGGAGCTGGCCGGAGTAGGGCGGCGACGGCGCGGGCGACACGAACGCCAGAGGAGGTCGAACACAGGCTCGAGCACGAGAGAGGGAGAGAGAGAAGAGAGTGGCTCGGTCGGTTGACCCGACCCGAGCCAGGTCTTTGACTTGGTTCAACCAAGTTGGACCAGGGGTACTTTTGTAATTTCATGAAGTTGAAAAATTCAAATCTTTCAAAGTACTCTAAAAATTCAAATAAATCCTAAAAATACAAAAAAATATCTACAAATATCAGAAGAAAATAACTACATAAATAAAATATCTCTTTGAATTTTTGAAAATAATTTCTTCTAGCAAAAATTCAAAGGATCCTTAAGTGGAAATGACTTTGAAATATTTCAAATTATTTTCAAAAGAAAATAATATGGGAAAATTATATATCAAGTTCAAAGTATAATTTGAACTACATTATGACTGTCATGTTACTCATCCTAACTAAAATTCAAATCAAAGAAATTAAAAAAATCCTTAACAAAACTTGGGGAATTTTGGGAAAGAATAAAAATCATCTCATTATGCATATTGGCATGTATTTGGTTTTTCAACATTGTCTCATACAGACAATGATATTGATTTTCAGAACGCGAGGTCCCAATTCGTCGGAAGCTTTAGACTGCATTACCTGTCAGTCTCAAGGCAAGTTCCAACTTGCATGTCTCGATTGATTATTTTTATCAAAGTAATTACAAAGTACTATGATCATTGCATGAAAAAGAAAAACCTATTTTCGAATGATGTGAAATGCTATACTTATATGGTTGGCTGGCAGTGGAACCACGGATTGATGTTGTGGTGGAGGTTCCACTGTACGGGAAAGTAATACCTAGGATTAATAACCCATGGCCCAGTGATCCTTGCGCCGTATTGAAGCATCAGCCAACAGATTCACTATGGATGGGCTCGTCAGAGGTTTCTTCCTTCGTTCGCATATCCTCGGCAGGCTATTACCTGGTTGCGTCCGTTGCGGCGGCCAACTGCGTGGAAGCGCGTGACCTTCCCACTCGACGGAGTGACTGGAATAGAAGCTCGGGAGGGGTGGCGGGCAATGGTCTTAGTTACCAGCCGCGTCACAAATGGGCGGATATGCGTTGTGCGGGGAAGCGACTCCACATGACTTGTTGCCCTGAGTTCTGGCTATAGCACACATGGTGTGCTGAGAGAGCAAAAGGAGCCAGGCTGCTGTTGGGTAAAGTGGTGCAGCTCTGCAGAGTTAAACAAAGAAATTGTGACTGTCACATCCTTGTTCCAGGAGGGAACTACAGAAGCTGCGGGAAAGGCATCCCAAGTGATGACTAAAGACCCGTGGAGGCTGGGGGCATAGTTTTCTAAAATAAAATGGACCTTTTCCTAAAAATGTTTTACAAAAGTTGCATATTCATCCATGACTTTTTGGTCAGGATGGTAGATAGTGCATCATACACTTTATCATCTATTATTTGAACTTGCTGGGTAACGCTAGTGTTGCTCACCCTTTTCCTCCGTTGATCTCTGCTTAGACTCTGAGAGATCGCTGAAGACGACTTTGGAGCATACCATGCCGACGAGGTGTACTTTGAAGCACCTGATCTGTCTGGAGGAATAGAAGGCGTCGACTACATCATCGCCTACGGAGCCGACGACGCCGACGAGGAGGAGGTGGAGACTTAAAGTTATCATAGTAGGAACCTGGCCGAGTCAGACTAGACTAGTACTACTTAGCGGCTGAGCCAAGATGGTTCTTAGTTTGCTGTTTTCTATCGCTTGTAGGTTGACTCCTGTCAACATCGCAATAATAGACATTCCTCCCATGTCGAGGAAGACGTCGATGTTTTTATGCATTTCTGGCTTGTAATCTTTAGCAGTGTGTAATAAAGTGGACCCGCAATGTTTCTGTTGTACTACTCTGAGTGATGTAATATTTACGGATTAGTCCTTCCGTGGGTGTTATGTCAACGACTTGTACACTACAATATGCAGTGGTGTGCTGGGTCACCGCAGATGGTATCAGAGCAATTGCTAGACCTTAGGTTGGAAACCTATTAAAGGGAAAAACCTGTAGGTGTGCGAGGCCTTAGAATGAATTGAGTTTTAATTTGTTATGATTGATATTCACTTGAGAATAGCATTATCATGCAATTATTACTTCATTTCAATTCTGATATCCTTTTTGGCTATAACAGCTAGGATGGAGAAACGAGGTCCCAGGAGGTCGGTTCGTGTGAGAGATGCTGAGTTGGGCAAGGGTGTTTTTCGGGGAAGCTGGGCGGAAATGCTTCAGCAACTGATCTATTTTCTTGGTATCAAAACCAAGGTGATAGTGAAAGTGATGAGTTTTTACGACGGATCAATTTTAGCCCTGTACCGTGTAGCACTCAAGTTACCACCTGAACTAAGATGGGATTCAAAATGCCCTTTGGAGAAGCGAAGAATGTGGAAGTAGCTTTCCAGATTGCTGCTGTCAGAGCAGTTACTGAGATAAGGACATCCAAGAGTTATGCGTTGGTGGAAACACCGTTTAACGCTATTCCGAGTGCGAATTACCGGCTTGAGGGTCCAGTGGATTATAAGGCTTTCCTGAAAACTAATCCACGTGATGTGGCTGAGTTCATGGACAGTTGTCTCAAGATGATTCGGGCGTATCATAAGACGTTCGGAGTAGTAGCTGGAGAGGTAGAAGCCATGATAGAGCAGTACTCCAGTCCTGAAGTTATTCAGGAAAAGTGTGATATACTGAGGTATGAAGCAGAGAAGGGATACACTGATCCACCACCCACACCAACTAGGTATGTGGAGGAAGTAGAACCCGATACCCCAATTTATCCTGACTATACACCACCACACTCTGGTTATGTCTTAGTTGATGAGGAAGGATGGCAGAGTTGGGAACCTGAAGTACCAAGTGCCACAGGTTGGGATGAAGAACCTTATCAGGGTACACAGAGTGATCCCATAAGAATTCCAGGAGATCCAGAGCCGGAAGTTACTAGTCATACCCCTAGGAGGAAGCTAGAGTTGGTGAGTCAAGTAAGCCAATAAAAATAGATTCTGAGGAGGAAGATGAGGAATGGAAGTATGCGTACGAGACCAAGTATACCCGAAGACGGAGAAGGGAGACGAATCACGAGGGTATTTCAATAACTTTGAGGCAGTACCAACTGGGTACGATGATGGAGGCGAGGGTTATGGAGATGAGGAGTTTACGATGGGGAAGCAGCGGCATACAAGTATCTTGATAGTTACTTCGCCATGACGGATATGACGTTAGAAGCAAGCCCATCTGACCCTGAATATCAGCCTACCATAGTGAAGTTACCCGGGATTCTCAGGAGGACCAGGCGTAACTGTCACTGGAAGCCTGGGAAGTATGCGGAAAAGTGAAGGAGCAGGACGGAGTAAGCAGTAGTTGTGTAATATGTTAATATAGGGTATTGTACGTAGTATTGTAAGGACGCTGGTAGCAATAAGTGAGACCTACTCACTTTTAGAGTGTGTTATTATTTGTACCCATGTTTGTAATCCTACATGTATAATACATGGTATATGTTTGAAAAGTTTTGTGTTCTTTGGATTTTTCTGTTTTCCATTGTTTGACTAGTACTTGTGCATGGAATAGGACTCGAAGTGCATATGCATAATGTAATGGAGAGTTCTGATTCGATGTAACAGGACTAGAGGGTAATGGCGTACATCGGTGAGGAGAGTGATGTGCAGAGGCAAGAACGTGAACTTAAGGAGAAGCAAGATGCAGATGCAGGAGGAATACCACAACCACCAAGGCCAATCACGGAGCAAAGTTTCATGCAGTATATGCAGATGGTGGAAGAAGGCAGGCGCCAAGACCAGGAAAGGCAGAATAAATTTCTGCAAGATTTGCTGGAAATACAGGCAGGACGAGGAAGGGATGAAGTACTTAAAGGAGTGACTCTATCAGATTTCCAAAATGCTAGACCTATACCTTTGCAAGAGCTCCAGAACCTATGGACGCAGAAGATTGGGTGGCAGATACTGAACGAAAGCTCAACACAGTTGGATGTTCTGATGAGGAGAAGGTTAGGTATGCAACTCATTTGCTTACCGGACCAGCAGCATCATGGTGGGAAGCCATAGTGGCAACACTACCTGCTGATCATGTTGTAACTTGGGAGGAGTTTAAGAAGAGGTTTAGGGAAGCACATGTTCCTGAAAGTATTATGGAATTGAAAAGGAGGGAGTTTGAGAATCTGAGACAGAATGAGTTACCTGTTGGACGTTATGTCAGTGCGTTCAACATGTTATCAAGGTATGCATTGGATGAAGTAGACACTGAGGAGAAAAGGAAGAAGAGATTCATGAAGGGTCTGAGTCCTTTTATGAAGATGCAGTTAAGGTTGACTAAACCAAAGGAGTTTCAGGAGTTAGATGCAGCAATAACATTGGAGGATGATTATAAGTTACTCAGGAAGAAAGAAGGAAGAAGCAAGGATGGAACCAAGGAAGTTTCAAGTCCAAGGCAACCACCAAATCTACGTTTTAAGCCTAAGCTTAGAACTGAAGGAAGGAAGCCTATTCCACGAAGCTTCAATCCTGTTAACAATTTGATATGCAATAACTGTGGAATGAGAGGACATCTGATGAAGGATTGTCAGAAGCCCAAAATCATCTGTTTTGGATGTGGACAAGCTGGACATATCAAGCCTGATTGTCCAAATAAACAGAATCAACAAGTAAGTCGTGGAACTGGTGGAGGAAATAACCAGGTGGAGGAGGATTCAAACCAAGGAATGGAGGATTTGGAAGGAACATGCGGACAAGAACAAAGGGAAGCCATATGGAAGGCTGAATTGCACCAGTTTGGAGCAAGTCAACAACACCGACAACGTGGTGATCGGTACGCTCAAAATCCTTTCTCATCCTGGCAAAGTTTTGTTTGATACTGGAGCTACTACATCTTTTATTTCGCAACAATTTGTGGATGCATATGGGATTAGATGTCAGCCGTTAGAAGTACCCATAACGGTCATGTCGGCCGGGGGAAAATTGTTAGTAACGCAAGTCAAAATGGATCAAGTAATTATGATCTGTGATCGCGTTTATGACGCTGATTTGCTAGTAATTCCCATGAAAGATATAGCAGTCATCTTAGGGATGGACTGGTTATCTGATCATGGAGCTCAAATAGATTGTGCAGAGAAGACAGTGTCTTTGAGAGGACCAGGAGGTATGAGAACAGTATACCAAGGGGATAAGCATAGTCAGTTAAGAGCAGATTTACAGTTGAATGCTATGAAGGAAGCTAAGATAGAAGAAATCCCAGTGGTTAAAGAATTTCAGGATGTATTTCCAGATGAGTTACCAGGGATGCCACCGGATCGTGAAATTGAGTTCACCATAGATTTGATTCCTGGTACAGCACCTATTGCACAAGCACCATACAAGATGGGTCCCAAGGAATTAGTACAACTCAAAGAGCAATTAGATGAGTTGGAAGATAAAGGATTCATAAGAGAAAGTGTATCACCATGGGGATCACCAGTAATTTTGTGGATAAGAGAGATGGAGGACGAAGGATGTGTGGAGATTTCGGAATTTAATAGTGTGACCATTAAGAATAAATACCCGTTGCCAAGGATACAAGATTTGTTTGATCAAGTAAGAGGAGCAGGGGTATTTTCTAAATAGATTTGAGGTCAGGATACCATCAGATAAAGATTAAACCGAGGATATTCCCAAAACAGCATTTGTATCAAGATATGGACATCATGAGTATTTAGTAGTACCATTTGGTTTAACCAATGCACCAGCAATATTCATGAATTGATGAACAAGATTTTTATGCCATATCTGGACAAATTTGTGATTGTGTTCATTGATGATATATTGGTCTATTCCAAAACCAAGGAAGATCATGCACAACACTTAAGTATTGTGTTACAGACACTAAGGGAACATCAGTTATATGCCAAATTTAGTAAGTGTGAGTTTTGGTTGGATCAAGTGGAATTTCTTGGTCATGTGATCAGTAAGAAGGGATTGCAGTCAATCCGAGAAAGTAAAGCAGTATTGGATTGGGAAGCACCCAAGAACCCTAAGGAAATTAGAGGATTTTTGGGAATGGCCGGATATTATCGGAGATTTATTGAAGGATTTTCTAAGATAGCCGGGCCAATGACAAAGTTACTCAGAAAGAATGTTCCATTTGAATGGACAGAGAAGTGTGAAAGTTTCCAAGAACTCAAAGAGAAGTTAACAACAGCACCTGTGTTAGCAGTACCAGAAACTGGAAAAGTTTACACAGTATATTGTGATGCATCTAAAAATGGATTAGGTTGTGTATTGATGCAAGATCGCAAGGTAATTGCTTACGGATCAAGGCAGTTAAAGCCACATGAACTTAACTATCCTACACATGATTTGGAGTTAGCAGCAGTAGTTTATGCTTTAAAGCAATGGAGACATTTTCTTTATGGAGAAAGTGTGAATATATACGGATCATAAGAGTTTGAAATACTTCTTCACACAAAAGGAACTGAATATGAGGCAGAAGAGATGGTTAGAGTTAATCAAGGATTATGACTTGACAATAAACTATACTCCAGGAAAAGCCAATGTAGTGGCAGATGCATTAAGTCGTAAAGTGAATTGTAATCCTTTGATGGAAGAAGGAATGCCCAAGGAATTGAGGAATGAGATACAAAGAGCTGGTATTGAAATCTGGGAAGGTCCAGAGTTGAATAGTATTGCAGCTATGGAAGTTGTTGAAGAAACAGAGATGGAATTGAAAGAAAATATCCTTTATCGGCAAAGAGAAGATGAATTCATAGCTGAAGAAATCCGCAGGATTAAAGAAGGTAGAAGATCTGAATTCACTTGAAGCCAGAAACTGATTCATTATGGTATCATGGTAGAATATGTGTTCCAGATATCCAAGAGATCAAGAGCATAATTTTGAAAGAAGCACATGAACACCATATTCTATACATCCAGGTAGTACCAAGATGTACATGGATTTGAAAAGACATTTGGTGGAATAATATGAAAAGAGAGATTGCAAGATATGTTGCAGAATGTCATACTTGTAGACAAGTAAAGCAGAACATCAGAGTCCCGCAGGATTATTACAACCACTACCAATTCCCAAATGGAAATGGGAAGAATCAGTATGGATTTTATCACAGGATTACCCAAACAAGGAGAAATAAGGATTCTATATGGGTAATAGTGGATAGATTGACAAAAAGTGCCATTTCATTGCCATTAATCAGAAAGATAACGCAGCACAGTTGGTAGATTTATATGTGAAGGAAATAGTTAGCAAGCATGGAGTCCACAAAGTATTGTATCAGATCGTGGATCCATATTCACGGCAGCTTTTTGGAGACAACTTCACAAGCAGTTGGGTTCAAACCTAAAGTATAGTACTGCATACCACCCACAAACTGGTGGACAGACGAAAGGACAAATCAAATCTTAGAGATATGTTAAGAGCCTGTGCACTTGATTTTGGAGGATCATGGGATGAACACTTAGCTTAGCTGAATTTTCTTATAACAACAGTTATCAAAGTAGTATTCAGATGGCACCATTTGAAGCTCTATATGGGAGGAAGTGTAGATCCCAATATGTTGGTTTGAAGTAGGGAGACAAAGAATTTGCACCTGAGTACATAAAGGAACAACAACAGATTGTTGATATTATCAGAGATCGTCTCAAAATAGCTCAGAGTAGACAGAAGAGTTACGCTGATCTATCCAGAGACAGTGGGAACCAGAGGTACAAGATATGGTATATCTAAGAGTTAGTCCTACCAAAGGAGTAAAGAGATTTGGAGTAAAAGGAAAGTTGAGTCCCAGATACATAGGACCATTCAGAATTTTAAGCCGAAAGGTGAAGTAGCCTATGAATTGGAGTTACCTGCTATATTATCACAAGTTCACAATGTGTTCCATGTATCTCAACTCAAGAAGTGTTTGAAACCACCAGAAGGACCAATTGAGTTTGAAGGACTAAACCAGACCTATCATATGAGGAACAGCCTGAGAAGATACTGAAAATTGGAAAAGATTAAGGAATAGAGCAATTAAGTATTGCTTGTTCAATGGAAGAATCATTCTGAAAGAGAGCAACTTGGGAAAGAAGAGGAATTGAGACGAACTACCCACAGTTGTTCAGGTACCCCAGAAAAGAAACTTCGGGACGAAGTTTAGTTTAAGGGGGAGAGGATGTAATACCCCGCAGTTATAGGACTCGAGAGGGTAGAAATAGGAATTGCATTTGTGCATTCATGCATCTTTTGGTGAAATCTGGAAAATTTTCGCGCTTTTGTGTTAAAATGAATCGAGGGTTGATTCCAGACGAGTGTCGATGTTCTGGGAGTCAGATATTGACAGATAGTCGAGAGGAGTCGATAAACCCTACGACATATTTTCAAAACCTTTGTTAGTACTTCTCCAACACAATCATTTGATTTCATTTGATTTCATTTGATTTCAAAAGGAAATTTGAAATAATCTTAAGTTCAAAACAATTCTATTCTTTCCTAAATCTTTCTATACACACATATCACAGTAATAACATTATATAAAAATCACAAGATTGTGATGAATCATCTCAAATAATAGAGTCATCTTATTACCTCCACATCACAAATATATATACAAATAATTACAAAAGGATTTCTAAAGAATATAGATACAAAAATTATATTGTATATAAACTCAAATGTGAAAAACATGGGATACAAATTATATAAATGATCAACACAATTAATTTACAAGATTCATTACAAATAATCTTACAACATTTGAAAGAATACAAAAACAGTACTAAAAATTTCTAAACTAAATCTTCATTTTTCTTCATCTCCAAATCTGCAAAACAAACAACACAAACAAGTAGAATTTGGGGTTATGGTTAAAATGTTGCCAACACCATTTGGTGCTGGCATATTAATTTATGAAACCTGGTTTTAGCCTAACCAAAACTTTGGTTTAATTAGGCTAAGTGTGGAGAATGCAAATAAATCAAAGGCAACCATGGGACTGATCAATATGGATCATGCTCATTAATCCGAAGGCAACAAAAGAGGGCAAAGGCATAATGGCAGCACTGGACAGAACCAACTTCAGGCAACAAAGAGCAAAGGCAGCAAGTGTTGTTAGAGCATTTTGATCTCATAATCTTATAAGCAAAGCAACTCATGAATTTACAAACTCCACAATTAAACCAGGAAGCAAATAAAACTTAAGCCCACAATTATGGTATCACATTTGCCTATTGGTTAGGCAAATGGACCCTAAACCACTTATTAAGCTAGCAATCAGCTTAATTGGCCACACACTTGAGTTTAATCATCTCAAACCGACTATCATAAACCTTTCAATTCACAGCCAAGCATTTCCACACAAATATCTGGATCAAGATAGGATCAATGAGTCAAGAATGACTCATAGTTATCACCAGGGGAGATGAACTGCTCTGCTGCAGCAGTGAGCTGATCTCCTAGGTGAAAAGAAGTGCAAGACTGGTCAAATAGGGCAGCTCGAGGTAGAAGAGGGCCACTGCAAGCAGGTGAGTCACCACAGCCCATTTATCCTGGTGTCACAAGCACAAGAGTGCTCAAATTTGTATAAATACATACCCAAGCCGCATCCACTAGCACACACAAGTCACAACCATCACAAATCACACATATTCACAAGCACTAGAACATCTAGCAGCACCATTTTCATCTGTTCTTCACCAAGAACAACCACAAGCCACAAGCACATCATGGAGATTACTTAAACCCATCCACCACAAGCCATTTCAGCTAGCAATTAAACTCTAGGAAAAAGAAGCATCAAGGAGGAGACGGTTGAACCTTGGAGCAAGATCAGAGCTCTTCCGTAGCTCTAGCTGCACTACAACAGAGGTTGATTCATAAGTGCTAGTGAGAGGCTAAGCAGGTTCTGTAAATGACAAAATCATGCTAGAGTGTTCATTTTAGCATCTGTTCTTAACAGAGCCTTGCACTGTAAGGTAGGGTGCTATAGGAAAATAAATTGCACCACAGAGAACTTCTGTTTTGTGCAAGAAATAGGACAGAGAGATGAAAGGGAGTGAAGTTGTGTGCTTTAGCATTTGTTTGAGCATTGGAGGCAAGGGAAAAAGGCAACAGTGTAGTATCTGTTCTTATTTTGTTTTTAACAAAGCATCACACAAGCCAGTGAACCAGCAGAGCTGGATTAGCTGAGCTATGCACATCCTTACACATGGAAGAAGCACAGGAAAACATAAAAAGCATCTCTAAACAAGAAAGCCACTGTGTAACTCTACAAGGAGGCATCATAGCAAGCAAAACATGTTTAAATCATGCTAAAATTAAGATATCATCACAGCTAGTACAAGTTCTAGCTCAGAATTGATTTTCTAAAGTCAAATTCATCATCTGAGAGCAAAAAATGCTATCAACAGTAAATTCAGAGGCAGTGGGAAGATATACACATGCTAGATCTATACCATTCACCTCTACTGTGTGCACATAGAGGAGACAGTGCACAAATTCGAGTAATTCATCATCGAATCATCTTCTGCACATCACAAACCTAGCCAGGGTTTGAGCAATAGTTCAAATCAGGGCCACAAGCTGCTATCAGAGGGTCGAGAAATAATAGAGCAGAGAAGAAGGAACTCACCTTCGTCCATGGCCGTAGCTCCACGGCAGCGAGTCAGTGCCCGCGCTACCGTTGGAGGGGGCACACGGAGGTCGTGGACCAGCACCACCGCGCCACGGCGGCACAGAGGGCGGAGCTCTGTGCCCAGCCATGGCGAGCACGCTGGAGAAGAAGGAGAGAAGCGGCACCGAAACCCTAACCCTAGGGGATTGGTTGTGCGTGGCCGCGGGAGGAAGCGGAGCACGATTCCCTCCGGTGGGGAGGAAGCGGAGTGAGGGGAGTCGTTTGCCCCACATCACGGCGGCGGAGGTGCTGGAGCTGGCCGAGTAAGGCGGCGACGGCGCGGGCGACAAGAACGCCAGAGGAGTCGAGCACGGGCTCGAGCACGAGAGAGGGAGAGAGAGAAGAGAGTGGCTCGTCGGTTGACCCAACCCGAGTCAGGTCTTTGACTTGGTTCAACCAAGTTGGACCAGGGGTACTTTTGTAATTTCATGAATATGAAAAATTCAAATCTTCAAGTACTCTAAAAATTCAAATAAATACCTAAAATACAAAAAAAAATCTACAAATATCAGAAGAAAATAACCTACCTAAATAAATATCTCTTTGAATTTTTGAAAATAATTTCTTCTAGTAAAAATTCAAAGGATCCTTAAGTGGAAATGACTTTGAAATATTTCAAATTATTTTCAAAGAAAATAATATGGAAAAATTATATATCAAGTTCGAAGTATAATTTGAACTACACTATGGCTGTCATGTTACTCATCCTAACTAAAATTCAAATCAAAGAAATTAAAAAAAAATCCTTAACAAAACTCTGGGAATTTTGGGAAAGAATAAAAAATCATCTCATTCTATGCATATTGGCATGTATTTGGTTTTTCAACATTGTCTCATACAGACAATGATATTGATTTTCAGAACGCGAGGGTCCCAATTCGTCGGAAGCTTTAGACTGCATTACCTGTCAGTCTCAAGGCAAGTTCCAACTTGCATGTTCTCGATTGATTATTTTTATCAAAGTAATTGCAAAGTACTATGAAATATCATTGCATGAAAAAGAAAAACCTATTTTCGAATGATGTGAATTGCTATACTTTTTATGGTTGGCTGGCAGTGGAACCACGGATTGATGTTGTGGTGGAGGTTCCACTGTATGGGAAAGTACATACCTAGGAATAATAACCCATGGCCCAGTAATCCTAGCGCCGTATCGAAGCATCAACCAACAGATTCACTATGGATGGGCTCGTCAGAGGTTTCTTCCTTCGTTCGCATATCCTCGGCAGGCTATTACCTGGTTGCGTCCGTTGCGGCGGCCAACTGCGTGGAAGCGCGTGACCTTCCCACTCGACAGAGTGACTGGAATATAAGCTCGGGAGGGGTGGGGGCTAATGGTCTTTGTTACCAGCCGCGCCACAAATGGGCGGATATGCGTTGTGCGGGAAGCGACTCCACATGACTTGTTGCCCTGAGTTCTGGCTATAGCACACATGGTGTGCTGAGAGCAAAAGGAGCCAGGCTGTTGTTGGGTAAAGTGGTGCAGCTCTACAGAGTTAAACTAAGAAATTGTGACTGTCACATCCTTGTTCCAGGAGGGAACTACAGAATGCTGCGGAAAGGCATCCCAAGTGATGACTAAAGACCCGTGGAGGCTGGGGGCACAGTTTTCTAAAATAAAATGGACCTTTTCCTAAAAATGTTTTGCAAAAGTTTGCATATTCATCCATGACTTTTAGGTCAGGATGGTAGATAGTGCATCATACACCTTATCATCTATTATTTGAACTTGCTGAGTAACGCTAGTGTTGCTCACCCTTTCCTCCGTTGATCTCTGCTTAGACTCTGAGGAGATCGCTGAAGACGACTTTGGAGCATACCATGCCGACGAGGTGTACTTTGAAGCACCTGATCTGTCTGGAGGAGTAGAAGGCGTCGACTACATCATCGCCTACGGAGACGACGACGAGGAGGAGGTGGAGACTTAAAGTTATCATAGTAGGAACCTGGCCGAGCCAGACTAGACTAGTACTACTTAGCGGCTGAGCCAAGATGGTTCTTAGTTTGCTGTTTTCTATCGCTTGTAGGTTGACTCCTATCAACATCGCAATAATAGACATTCCTCCCATGTCGGAGGAAGACGTCGATGTTTTTATGCATTTCTGGCTTGTAATCTTTAGCAGTGTGTAATAAAGTGGACCCGCAATGTTTCTATTGTACTACTCTGAGTGATGTAATATTTACGGATTAGTCCTTCCGTGGGTGTTATGTCAACGACTTGTACACTACAATATGCAGTGGTGTGCTGGGTCACTGCAAAGGAGGCCGGCATGGGGAGGGCATGGAGGAGGCGGCCGGCGTGGGGCATGGGAGGATGTGCAGGAGGCGGCCGGGTGGGAGGGCGTGGAGGAGGAGGCTGGCATGGGGAGGAGGCTGGCGTGGGGAGGGCGTGGGGAGGCGGCTGGCGTGGGGAGGGCGTGGAGGCAGTGGCTCGGCCGGCAGGAGGCGGCCGTGGTGGGGCGCGACCTCGGGGCTGCGGGGTGAGAGCGGGGAGGCGGCGGGTGATTGCGTGGATCACACGTTTGTTGGGAGACCACAAGAGGAAGGTATGATGCAGTATAGCAGCAGTTTTCACTCAGTATGAAACAAGGTTTAATCGAACCAGTAGGAGCAAGAAATCACTTCGAAAGGTTGTTGGTGGCGGAATATGGCATGGCGCAATACCAGGGAATCCGGCACCGACGTGGAATCTGAACACAACACAATCAAACTATTTTGCCCCAATGAAACAGTGAGGTTGTCAATCTCACCGGCTTGCTGAAAACAAAGGATTAAACGTATGATGCAGAATGAAAAACACCACCCCACGACGTGGCAGGGGGCCCGCATGGCCCATGGTGTGGGTGCCACGTGGCCCTCCTCTGTCTCTCCTCTAGACTCCGTCTTCGTGTTGAAAAAATAGAGGTTCTGTCCAAGTTCCATCCAATTCCAAGAATATTTCCAGACTAGCTTTTCTGGAATACAAAAATAGCAGAAAACAGGAACTGGCACTGTGGCATCTTGTTAATAGGTTAGTCCCAGAAAATGCATAAAAATGCTATGAAGTGTATATAACACATGTAACAATTGGTATAATATCAACATGGAACATCAGAAATTATAGATATGTTTGAGATGTATCAGCGGGGAGGGGATCGAGCGGGAGACGCGGGGAGGGGTGAGATTCGTTTTCTCTTTCCTATCCCGGCCTGGCGTAGATATTAGGGAAAAGTCTACGCCGGGGTAGCCAATTTTTTTTAATTATGTACTTTTTAAAATTATTATTTAGTATACAAAACATTACTATTATTTTAATAGTATGTATTAAAGCATATATACTCTCTTTAACGCCGCTCAAAAACTTTTTGAATATACTATTACTTATATTATCTATTTTATTAATTCATTTTCTTATACTATTACTTCTTTCATGCCTCGGGGTCTCTATAAAACTTGCATGTGGCCCTAGCACATGTTGGTGGGTGTGGTGGGAGGATGGAAGAGACAATAACCACCTCACCTGCATGCATAACCTTCACACGCGTGCATGCGATAACACACTTGTGCAGATTTCTCCATCCGAAGTGATGTGTGTGAAGCAGGTCACACCCCGGAGTGGAATCTCTGCCATCCAAAACCCATAACACACTTGTACACACATGGTATCGCACCCCCTAGCTTGTGGTGGCATCCCGACGCTCCGGACCCCCTCTTCGGCGAAACCCTAGCCCAGCCAGAGAAAAGTCCAACTTATCGTCTACAACCTTGACCGAAGCCGGAAGAGGGTAGAAAAGTGGAACTAGTTGCTTGGTTGTGTTAGGGTAGGCCCTAGGAAGTCCCAAGAGAAAGTTATAACCCAACTCTTGACAAGATTCCTTCCGGTTTGTCCGATCCGGGACTTTCACGCTATAAGTCGTGAAACTCGCTAGAGAGAAGTGGATGTGTGTGAAGCAGGTCACACCCCGAGTGGAATCTCTGCCATCCAAAACCCATAACACACTTGTACACACATGGTATGGCACCCCCTAGATTGTGGTGGCATCCCGACGCTCCGGACCCCCTTTTCGGCGAAACCATAGCCTAGCCGGAGAAAAGTCCAACTTATCATCTACAACCTTGACCAAAGCCGGAAGAGGGTAGCAAAGTGGAACTAGTTGCTTGGTTGTGTTAGGGTAGGCCCTAGGAAGTCCCATGAGAAAGGTATAACCCAACACTTGACAAGATTCGCTCCGGTTTGTCCGATCCGGGACTTTCACGCTATAAGTCATGAAACTCGCTAGAGAGAAGTGGATGTGTGTGAAGCAGGTCACACCCCGGAGTGGAATCTTTGCCATCGAAAACCCATAACACACTTGTACACACATGGTATGGCACCCCCTAGCTTGTGGTGGCATCCGACGCTCAGGGCCGGCTCTTCGGCGAAACCCTAGCCCAGACGGAGAAAAGTCCAACTTATCGTCTACAACCTTGACCGAAGCCGGAAGAGGGTAGCAAAGTGGAACTAGTTGCTTGGTTGTGTTAGGTAGGCCCTAGGAAGTCCCGAGAGAAAGGTATAACCCAACTCTTTGACAAGATTCCTTCCGGTTTGTTCGATCCGGGACTTTCACGCTATAAGTCGTGAAACTCGCTAGAGAGAAGTGGATGTGTGTGAAGCAGGTCACACCCCGGAGTGGGATCTTTGCCATCCAAAACCCATTCCACACTTGTACACACATGGTATGGCACCCCCTAGCTTGTGGGGGCATCCCGACGCTCCGGACCCCTCTTCGGCGAAACCCTAGCCCAGCTGGTGAAAAGTCCAACTTATCATCTACAACGTTGACCGAATCCGGAAGAGGGTAGTGATGACTCCCAAGTGCAGGAGATCAATTGTAGTACCTTTAAATTAGAAAAGGTTGTTGAACCCACGAGGAGCTGAAGGTATTGGTTAATAAGATTGATAAATAAAACAATAAAAGATGCAAGTGTTTTTGGTATTTTTGGTTGTATAGTTGCAATGCAGAAAATAAACAGTAGCAAGTCAAATCTCTCAGAGAGAGAAAGGCCAATCCTCTTATGTGCAAGAGGACAAGCTCAAGTGATGTGTAACTTATATGTGGAAAACATTCCCGAGGGCAGCATGGATATTGCTAGGCATATAGATTTATTAAACAACACGTTGAATATCTTGTCAAGTTTTAATCTTCTTTGGACGAGCCATTATTAGGTATAGCTAAATAAATAAACTACAACCCCTTATGATGGATCATGTGGCCAAGTAAATGACTGCACACGAATTATTAAGACATGAAGTCCCACCATAGCATTACACTCTAAGGTCCCCGATACTAATACCCTCATAATATAACTTCATGATTCGGTCCCAGGTTTACATGTCCTCCCAAGTCTCCCTCAATTCATTATACTATGGTGTTCTCCTATGAGCCCATATAGGTGAAGTGTTGTGTAGTAGACGTTCGCACAACACCATCATAGAATCACATAAAATATAAACAATTGACAAAATACCAACACATGTTATATATAAATCATTGCCAATTCATCCTATGCCCTCAGGAACATATGGGAACTACTCACAACGTGCAAACATGATAATATTCAGTGGCATAAGTGGTACAACATAATCTGAAAATATAACTTCACCAACAAATAATGACAAGTACTCAATCACAAACATGAATAGTAGCACAAGACAAGTATCTAGGGTATAGCAACTCTCAAACTATGACGGGGACGGAGTGGATCACGGAGATGATGATGGAGATGGTGCTGGTCTTGGTGATGGTGATAATGTAGAGGCCTCCTCCCACGCCAAGGAGGAGAGGTGATGACGATGACGATGATTCCCCCCTTCTTCGGAGCTCCGGAGCAGCAGGATCTGATCCCCCACGGAGGGAATCAGGAGTTTTGCCGCCGCCGCGGCCTCGGATGGTTTCAGGAAAATTAGGGCGTGACTTTTCGGGAGGACGAAGGCGTCGATAAAAAGCCCCAGCGAGGAGGTGCCCGAGGCGCCGTTTAGTGGGTCCCACGCGGCACAAGATTCTGGCCACATGGGCCCACCTCTTTTGGGCCTCGTGGCTCTCCTCTCTTCGGTCTTCTTCCCTTTGCCTTTCTCTCGACGAAAAACTAGCTGTGTAATTTTCCTTTTATTATTTGGGTCCCTGTAGCTCCTGAAACATTAAAAACAAGAAAAAGGAGGTTTTCTGCCTCCCAGAAATTAAATACCAAAAATAGGGACTTTGTAAGAAAGTCCCATAAATCATCTAAAACATGTAAAAATAATGATATAACAATGCAAATAACATTCTAATATGATATTAAAAGTTGTATAAATGATGATACAAAATGCACGTATCAACTCCCCCAAGCTTAAACCTTTACTCGTCCTCGAGTAAGTAAGGACATAGATCATTACATGCATCAATGGACTTATGGTTGATAAATAAATATGAGCATTGTATCATCATCATATTCAGTTGCAATATAAGATTGATGAACTAAAACTCATACACATGAGGCAACATAAGTAGAAGCTCTAGCAATCACCCCTTACTTTTGAAAGCAAATAACCATTGTATGTTGGACAATTGAATCATACTATTTTTCACATGATTTTGCTCTTTATGGAAAGCATCATAATATTTTATACTTTGCTGAAATTTAAAGACAAGATAAACTCTTATTAGATAACAAGTTCAAAGAAGATAAATGAAAAGACAGATATAAAATTGTTTGCACCCTTGCTTCACTAGTAACTAGTGCAAACTTTAGTTATGGATATCTCAAGCAAGTTCCTATGCTCTAACCAACCTTTATCTCACACTTTCCATGGCTAACTGAATTTTCAGGTGCCTTCCTTTTCATTCACTTTACAAGAGCATAAGTATTGAAATATCCATGATCATTAATTTGCTCAAAAGATACTAGATTCTAACAAGAGCGTTTCATATCCTTTTCATTAACTCTTCCTAAATTTTTATCCTACAAGACTATATCTCAACCTTAAACTATTAATTTTCAAGTCATATTGACTCATTCTCTTTACTCATTTTATAATGGGGTGATTCTACAATTGTCCAACACACTCAAGTTAATTAAGTTCAAGGCAAGATGTGACTGAAACTTCTAAATATACCACACTCATTTGCATGAGTGTTACTGATACGTGCATTTTATATCATCATTTATACAACATTTAGTATCATATTAGAATGTTATTTGCATTGTTATATCATTGTTTTTACATGTTTTAGATGATTTATGGGACTTTCATACAAAGTCCCTATTTTTGGTATTTAATTCCTGGGAGGCAGAAAACCTCCTTTTCCTTGTTTTTAATGTTTCAGGAGCTACAGGGACTCAAATAATAAAAGGAAAATTACACAGCTGGTTTTTCGTCGAGAGAAAGGCAAAGGGAAGAAGACCGAAGAGAGGATAGCCACGAGGCCCAAAAGGGGTGGGCCCACGTGGCCCAAGTACACGGCCACGTGGGACCCACTAAGTGGGGCCTCGGGCACCTCCTCGCCTGGGGCTTTTTATCGACACCTTCGTCCCCCCCGAAAAGTTACGCCCTAATTTTCCCGAAACCATCCGAGACCGCGGCGGCGGCGAAACTCCTGATTCCCTCCGAGGGGGATCAGATCCTGCTGCTTCGGAACTCCAGAGAAGGGGGAAATCATCGTCATCGTCATCACCTGTCCTCCTTGGCGTGGGAGGAGGCCTCTACATCATCACCATCACCAAGACCAGCACCATCTCCATCATCATCTCCGTGATCCACTCCGTCCCCCTCGTAGTTTGAGAGTTGCTATACCCTAGATACTTGTCTTGTGCTACTATTCATGTTTGTAATTGAGTACTTGTCATTATTTGGTGGTGAAGTTATATTTTCAGATTGTGTTGTACCACTTATGCCACTGAATATTATCATGTTTGCACGTTGTGAGTAGTTTCCATATGTTCCTGAGGGCATAGGATGAATTGGCAATGATTTATATATAACATGTGTTGGTATTTTGTCAAGAGTTTATCTTTTTATGTGATTCTATGATGGTGTTGTGCGAACGTCGACTGCACAACACTTCACCTATATGGGCTCATAGGAGAACACCGTAGTATAATGAATTGAGGGAGACTTGGGAGGACATGTAAACCTGGGACCGAATCATGAAGTTATATTATGAGGGTATTAGTATCGGGGACCTTAGAGTGTAATGCTATGGTGGGACTTTATGTCTTAATAATTCTTGTGCAGTCATTTACTTGGCCACATGATCCATCATAAGGGGTTGTAGTTTATTTATTTAGCTATACCTAATAATGGCTCCGTCCAAAGAAGATTAAAACTTGACAAGATATTCAACGTGTTGTTTAATAAATCTCTATGCCTAGCAATATCCATGCCGCCCTCGGGAACGTTTTCCACATATAAGTTACACATCACTTGAGCTTGTCCTCTTGCACATAAGAGGATTGGGCTTTCTCTCTTTGAGAGCTTTGACTTGCTACTGTTCATTTTTCTGCATTGCAACTATACAACCAAAAATACCAAAACCACTTGCATCTTTTATTGTTTTATTTATCAATCTTGCTAACCGATACCTTCGGCTCCTCGTGGGTTTGACAACCTTTTCTAATTGAAAGGTACTACAATTGATCTCCTGCACTTGGGAGTCATCAAGACACTTTTCTGGCGCCGTTGCCGGGGAGCGTAGCGCTATTGGTAAGAAGTTTGGTAAGGAAACTTAAAAGCTGTTTTATCTCATTGTTACTATGGCATTTATGAATCGTTCCTCGCTGCACCTTTCTCTATATGACAGTGCTTATGCCACTACTCCTAAAGTGGTCGAAACTACTGTGTCTGAGGTACCTAAAGTGGGATTAAAAATTCCCGTTGGTCATGTTAAAAGAGTTATGATAAATCCATTTACAGGTGATGGAACTAAGTCTGCACGTGAACACATGGAGTTAATTGAAGACATATGTGGTTCATTTAGACTCCCTGGTATTTCTGAAGATCAGGTAAAAAGGAAGTTATTATATTTGTCTTTATCTGGTAATGCTCGTGATTGGTACAGGTCTCTTGATGAAGAGGTTGCTATTGAATGGAATATCTTGAGGAAGGTTTTCTTTCTTAAATATTTTACTCCTAAAGAAGCTTATGAGAACCGCTGCTATATATTTAATTTCTGGCCACATCTGGGAGAGAGTATTACTCAAGCTTGGGGGAGGTTAAAGGAACTCCTTCGCAAGAATCCTTGTCATGATCTTACGAGGAAACTTATATTGATAAACTTTTATGTGAGGCTACCGTCGAAGCACAAGGAAATTCTGGATAATTCATCTGGTGGAAGTTTTACTAATAATACTGAAGAAGAAGCATGGAATTTATTGGAAACTATTTATGAAAATACTAGTCACTGGGATCTTGATAAAGGTAATGAGCCCTATTTTGATTATGGATATTCATGTGTAGAGAACTTCTCTACTTCTATGTTGTTTAAAAATCTGAGTGATACTTTTAATCTTGATCCTTATGTTATAATTGAGATAGCTAAAGGTTTTGCTGAGCATATCTGTGTTCCTAAAAGTGGTTTTGAAGCTTATGTTGAACCTGTTAAACAATCTATTGTTGTTCCTAAAGTTATTAAACAGGCAGAACCAGTATCATCTGTGACAATTGAAGAGTATGTTGAACCACCTCCATATCCAAACCAAGTTAAGGACAATTTACTTATTGCTGTTACTAACAAGAGTAACAGAAGACGTTCTCAGCCTTATGAACAGGTGGAGGTCAACAGTCAAATTTCAATTATCAAACAATTAAATGAAGAAGACCCTGTTGATGTTTATTTATGTGAAGATGCTACTAAGGTCATCAAAGGTAATTCGGCCAAAGTTGGTAAACCTGTTATATCATGCTCTATTGGGACTTCAAGTTATCATGGTCTATGTGATATTGGAGCAAGTATTAGTGTCATTCCATATTCTTTTTATCTTGAAATCAAGCCTGATATTGATCCTATCATTATGGAAGAGACAGGTATGACAATTCAACTTGCTAATAAAGATTATATTACTCCATTTGGAATTGTTAGAGATGTTGATGTATTGGTTGGCAAAATAAAATATCCTGCTGATTTTATTGTGCTTGGTTGTCCTCAAGATTCTTTTTGTCCTATCATTTTTGGTAGACCTTTCTTAAACACTGTTGGTGCTGTTATTAATTTGCCTAAAGAGAAAGTGTTTATTAAATGTGCTGGTGAAAAACTTGAGTTCAAATTTTCCAAATTTGCTGATAAACATGTTGTGAAAGAGCCAATTTCTGAAGATATAATTGAAACTCTTGCACATATAGCTGTAGCTTCAACAGATGTAGTAGAACGTTATATGCTTAATCAAGATGAACCATTTAATGACGAGGAAAAGGATGCTTTAGAACAAATATTATGGCAACAACCACCACAATTACAATTGCACATCCCACCTGATAATTTAGGAGTGCTACTACCACCTAAAGGGGATCCTAGCTTTGAATTAAAACATTTGCCTACAAATCTGAAATATGCATATTTGGATGAGAAGAGCATATATCCTGTCATTATTAGTGCTAACCTTTCAGCTGAAGAAGAAGAGAAATTACTTGATGTGCTTAAAGCTCACCGACCAGCCATTGGATACTCTCTTGATGATCTTAAAGGTATAAGCCCAGCTCTATGTATGCATAAAATTAATTTGGAAGAGGATGCAAAACCTGTTGTTGATTATCAATGCCGTCTCCATCAAAAAATGAAGGAAGTGGTAAGGAAAGAGGTAATAAGACTTATTGAAGCTGGTATCATTTATCCATAGCTGATAGTAAGTGGGTTAGTCTAGTTCATTGTGTTCCTAAAAAGGGTGGAATGACTGTTGTTCCAAATGATGAGGATGAACTTGTGGCTCAACGTACTGTTGTTGGTTATAGGATGTGTATTGATTTCAGGAAGTTAAATAAAGCAACTCATAAAGATCATTACCATTGCCATTTATTGATCAAATGTTAGAAAGGTTATCTAAACACTCTCACTTTTGTTATTTAGATGGTTATTCAGGTTTCTCACAAATTCCAGTCCATAAGGATGATCAAGAAAAGACCACTTTTACTTGCCCATATGGTACAATTGCTTATAGGAGAATGCCATTCGGGTTATGTAATGCTCCTGCTACTTTTCAAAGATGCATGAATGCTATATTGGCTGATTATATTGAAAAGATAATGGAAGTCTTTATGGATGATTTTTCTGTGTATGGTACTTCCTTCGATAATTGCTTGTTCAACCTTAACAAAGTTTTGCAGTGTTGTGAAGACCAACACTGATGGGAGGATGCCCAACCGGGTAGGCCCAGGACCCCGAGTCAGCCCTCAAGGCCGGGTGGCCCAAAGCCCACCCGGTGTACATCTCCCAGGATACCGGGTCCCCGAGGATCCCGGTATGACGGCTCGGGGAGGCGGCAGCAGATATCTTCGAATCAGTCTGCGATTGTGTATCCCGAAGAGTGCGCTCCACGAAGCCGCACTTGTAGGCAGGATAGCTAGCGCCGCCAGCGGAACCCGTCATTCCCTGTAAACCCTAGCCGGCTCCCTATATGAAGCCGGTAGGGAGCAACCCTAGAGGCAGATCATCTCATTCCATAGCCTCCGGAGCACCCGCAAGCTCTGGTGCGCACACCCTTGTACACCCATTCAGATCCAAATACATACAAGCAGGAGTAGGTCTTTACCTCATACAGAGGGGCCAAACCTGGGTAAACTCTGTGTGTGCTACCTCTCTGTGAATCCTACGTCGCCTGGCTCACACCCGAGTTAAGCCACCCGTATGGCATCTGCCGTGATTACCCCATGACAATTGGCGCCCACAGTGGGGCCAGCGATCGCTAGAATTTACTTCATGGAGAGTCCTGAACCTGGCACTGGCGTCTACTTCAGCCCCCAAGCCATGTCGGGTCGCGGTGACATCGTCACCGGTAGCTACTTCGAGCACGGAGGGATCGGCTACGTCGCCGATCCACACACTTAGGGCAGGCCCAACTATGCCCCGATCACTCGCGCGATGGCCATTCCATTCGGGACCGCTGTCACCGCCTACGTCGGCTTCTGCGGCTTAGACGAGGAAGGAGTCGCCAACAACTACAATGGTACTTCCTCCCCCGTCGACGAAGCCGCCATCGACACTCGGTTGCGGACCACTTCGCACCTGCCCCATCTGCCGAGACCGTCCAGATCTCGAACGACGACGACACTGGACCGATCTGGCCTCGGACGGCACGGCGACACCCGCCCTCATCTACATGACGGGCGAGGCGGCAAACTCTGTTGCCGCGAAACCCGCGGTAGCAAACGCTGCCACAACGGAGGCCAACACGCAGAAGCAACGCGACCAGGCACGGCGCGAGCAGGAGGCTCGCGAGAAGCAGCAACGCGACGAATCTCTCGCCGCCCTGCAAGGACAAGCAGGTCGGGTGGCTGACCCGCTCAGCACCGCGATCACGCCGGCGAACGTCGTCGACCAAGCAACGCAGCTCGTGCAGCTGCGCCGGAAGATGGCTCACCAGCAGGAGGAGATCCGCCAGAAAGAGCTGGAGGTCGATGCTCAGTCGACCGCTCTCTCCGCGGTCACGCGGCACCACAAAAACCGCAAATCACGGCTTAACCCTGGCGCGCCCACTCACGCGCTCGACAGCGCCTTCGCGCGCGAGACTGAACTGGAGAGGCTGCGTGACCTTCGTCCTCAACCCCAGCCGCGGAGCGACGACGACGCCAACCTCGCGATCTTCGGCACCCCGGTCGATTGCATGACTGCCGCCGCCTCTCTCTTCAAGAGGATTCGGGTCAAGGACAACCCCTACTGGAGCAAGGGGTGCAAGCTGGTGGACAAGGCGTTGGAGCTGCAGGAGAACATGTCGCAATCCGAGGGCAAGCTCTACTCCAGATCGCCACCCAGCGAGAAAACGGCCTCGGCACCACACCGAAGCCAGGGAAACAAGGGTTCCCCCAGGCATGACGCTGCCCCGCCACCGCCACGCAGTCGGCACGAGGAGCCGGCAGTGTCGAGCAACGCGAGAGCTGGAGGCAACCCGCCTCGGCTCGCCGCAACGACGCCCAGCACACCATCAACAACAACCAGGTGCAGGCGCGCTCCAATCACTCCACTCCGGATCTGCGCCACCACCTCAACGACAAGCGCACCGAAGCGACGCGCAACTACAACGACAACGACGTCGTCGGCCCTAGATGCTTTGGACCCGCCATTAGAGGCGAGCGTTTCCCTAGCAGCTTCAAGGGACCGAGGGAGGCGCCCAAGTACAACGCTGCCATGAACCCGGAAACTTGGGTCCAGGACTACTTAGCCGCCATGAGCATCCAGAACACATCTTCGCTCTGTTGTGCATGCTATTTTCCTCTCATGCTTGAGGGAACGGCTCGCACTTGGCTCAACAACCTCCCCAGGAAAAGCGTCAACTCCTGGGGCGAGTTGAAGAGACTCTTCATCACCAACTTCGAAGGGACCTGCAAGTGCCCTGCCACGGTCGAGGACCTCAAGCGCTGCGTCCAGAAGGAGGGCGAGTCCACTAGGAAGTGGTATCGCCGAGTCGCTAACCTCATCAACTCGGCAGAACACCTCAGCATCGACACGGTGCACTCTCACCTCGAGGACAACACCACCTTCGAGTCGCTCAAGCAGAAGCTGAGGCGCTCGCACAAGGGCGACATGACAATGGGCCAGCTACTCGCCATCGTGCACAAGTACGCCGAGTCCGATGTCACCAAGGACGACTCCGAGGAGGACGACGAAGAGAAGAAAGGCAGCAAAAAACAAGAGCAAGGCCAAGCACTCCGGCGCTCATAAGCGCAAGGGCGACGGCGGCTCCGAGCTTGTAGCCGCCACGGCTGCGGGGGGGGGGGGGCGCAGCTTCAAGAGCCAACGCGGCAATTTCCCGCGAAAGAAGCTGACCGCCACGGAGATCCTGGCCATGCCGTGTAGGTATCATAGCCTACCCGGCAAGCCAGCCGGCCACACGACGAGTGCAGCTGGACTGCAGAAATCATCAAAGCCAAGACTGGTGCCAAGAAGCCGGCACCCGACGGAGATGACGACGGTGAGCAGCAGCAGGGCATGCCTCCCACTGCCAGCTTCATGGGCCACACCTTCATCGGCCTCGATTCCAGGCGGGAGGAGAAGGTCATTCGGCGCGCCGTCCACGCGACTCTGCCAGACGTGCCCCAGTGGCTCGACTGGTCAGAGCAGCCGATCACATGGAGCCGTCAAGACCACCCGCCCCGCGTCGATTACCCGGGCAAATTCGCTCTGGTGGTCGCGCCCCAGGTCAAGGGCTACATCTTTACCAAGACATTGATGGATGGAGGGTCAAGCATCAACATCCTCTACTACGAGACGTTCCAGCGCATGAAATTGCGTGACGAACAGCTAGTCCCCACCATCACCACATTCCACGGCATCGTCCCGGGAAAGAAGGCCTACCCGCTAGGCAAAATCGCACTCGACGTCGTTTTCGGCACCGCCAACAACTTCCGGCTCGAGAAGATTTGGTTCGAGGTGGTGAAATTCCGTAGTTCGTACCACGCGATCCTTGGGCGACCCGCCTTCGCCAAGTTCATGGCAAGGCCCTGCTACGCCTACCTGAAAATGAAACTGCCGGGTCAGAACGACATCATCACTATACACGGCGACGTCGACCGCGCCATCAAGTGCGAAAAAGGCAATGCCGTCTTTGCCGAGTCCGTCATCGCCACGGAGTAGCTGGAGCAACTCAAGCTGCAAGTCGACCCCAACAACATGACCATCGTCAAGAAGCCGACTCTGGACTCACGCGACAAGTTCTAGTTGGCACAGGAGACCAAGCGCATCCCGCTGGTCGAGGGCGACTCCTCCAAGACGGCGGTGATCGGCTCGCATAGGAAAGCGCGCTCTGTGATTTCCTCCGTGAGAATCGGGACATCTTCGCATGGAAACCATCTGACATGCTAGGCGTCCCGAGGGAGCTCGCAGAGCACAAGCTCAACGTTGACCTCAAGCTGAAGCCTGTGAAGCAGTTCCTGCGTCGCTTTACTGGTGAGAGACAGAAGGCTATCGGCGAAGAAATAGCTCGGCTTATAGCTGCCGGGTTCATCGCCGAGGTCATACACCCGGAATGGCTTGCCAACCCGGTGCTCGTTCCGAAGAAGAACGGAACATGGCGGATGTGCATCGACTACACAGGCTTGAACAAAGCCTGTCCCAAGGTGCGAGGCGCTATGCTTCCACGACGCCTACTCCGGGTACCACCAGATCAAGATGGCGCCCGAAGACCAGGAAAAGACGTCATCATCACGCCCTACGGCGCGTTTTGTTACGTCTCCATGCCCTTCGGCTTGAAAAACGCCGGAGCAACTTACCAGCGGTGCATACAGAACTGCTTGCACAAGCAGATCGGCCGCAATGTCCACGCATACGTGGACGACATCGTTGTCAAGTCCAAACTGAAGACGACCTGATTGCCGACCTCACGGAGACATTCACCAACCTCCGCAAGTACAGGATAAAGCTCAACCCGGAAAAATGCGTCTTTGGCGTACCCGCGGGCAAACTCCTGGGCTTCATCGTCTCCGAGCGGGCATCGAGGCCAATCCAGAGAAGATCAAGGCGATCGAAGCTCTGAAGAAGCCGGAAAACCTCCGAGACGTGCAGCGGCTCACAGGCTGTGTCGCTGCCTTAAGCCGTTTCATCTCGCGGCTCGGCGAGAAGGCCATGCCTCTATACCGACTCCTCAAGAAGTCGGACACGTTCACCTGGAACGACGAGGCGGACGCCGCCTTGACAGCACTCAAGAAGACGTTGGCCGAGGCGCCATCCTTGCATCTCCACTGGAAAAGGAGCCGATGCTCCTCTACATCGCCGCGACCAACCGAGTCGTCAGCGCGGTGGTCGTCGTCGAGCGCAAGGAGGAAGGCCACGAGCAACTGGTCCACGGCCAGTTACTACGTCAGCGAAGTCCTGACGGATTCGAAGCAACGTTACCCGCATTACCAAAAACTTGTATACGGTGTTTTCTTTGCTTCAAGAAAATTGCGACACTACTTCATGGGCCACCCGATGACGGTGGTCAGCTCATCTCCCCTAGCTGAAATAATCCGCAACAGGAGGCAACTGGGCGCGTCGCCAAATGGGCCTCCGAGCTGCAGCCTTTCGGCCTCAGCTACGGCCCGCACTGCGATCAAGTCGCAGTCACTATCCGACTTCCTCGTCGACTGGATGGAGACACAGCTGCCGGCTCCGACCTATGAAGCCGGCAGATGGACCTGTTCTTTGACGGGTCAAAGATGTATGAGGGCTCGGGGGCTGGAGTCGTCCTCACTTCCCCCAAGGCGACAAGATGCGATATGTGCTGCAGATACACTTCACCTGCACCAACAACGTCGCCGAGTACGAAGCCCTCCTACACGGCCTACGCGTGGCCAAGGAGATGGGAGTCAGCCGTATCAAATGTTATGGCGATTCCGACCTCGTCGTTCAGCAAACGATGGGGACCTGGGATGCAAATGATCCCAACATGGCGGCTTACCGCCGGCTCGTCGATCAAGTCGGCGGCCACTTCGCCGGCATGGAGCTGGAACACGTCGACCGGAGGAAGAACGAGGCGGCTGACGCACTCTCTCGCTTCGGGTCTAAGCGGGACCGAGTCCCACCCGGCGTCTTCCTCGACCATCTACATAACCCGTCGGTACGCCCGCCGGCCGAAGTCGACATCGCCAACCCGCCATCATCAGATACAATTCTGGTGGCGGTAACCCAAGAACAAGCGACTGGAGGGAACCCTACATCGAGTTCCTCACCACCAAAAAGCTGCCAGCCGACGAGGTCCTAGCACGGCGAGTCGTGCGCCGGGCCTCAGCTTACGCCATCATCAACAGCGAGCTCTACAAACGCAGCACATCGGGAGTTTTCCTCCGCTGCGTCGAGCCGGAGGAGGGAAGGCGCATCCTTCATGAGATCCACTCGGGCGATTGCGGCCACCACGTCGGCGCCCGCAACCTGGTCGCCAAGGCGTTCAGGCACGGTTTTTCTGGCTCTCTGCACATCAGGATGCAGTCGACATCGTCCGTCGGTGCATCGGGTGCCAGAAGTACGCCCGGCAGGATCACCTACCCGCCGCGGCTCTGAAGACCATCCCTCTGACATGGCCATTCGCAGTCTGGGGAATAGACATGGTGGGCAAGTTCAAAACACTCGTGGTGGCATGACACATTTGCTCGTCGCAGTCGACAAGTTCACCAAATGGGTCGAAGTTGAACCTATCAAGAAACTCGACGGCAAGACCGCAACCAAGTTCCTCCAGAAGCTCATCTTCCGATTTGGCTACCCGCACAGCATCATCACCGACAACGGCACAAATTTCGCTGAAGGAGAGATGAAGGCCTTCTGCAAACAAAAAGGCATCCGTCTCGACTTGGCCTGTCGCCCACCCGCAATCAAACGGGCAGGCGGAAAGAATGAACCAGACAGTGCTGGCCGGGATCAAGCCGCGACTTCAAGTCCCACTGGAGCGAACACCGGGTTGCTGGCTGGACGAGCTACCAGCCGTACTCTGGGGCATCAGAACGACTCCAAACCGTTCCACCGGCTACACGCCATTCTTCATGGTGTACGGGGCGGAAGCCGTCATGCCACCGACCTCGAGCACGACTCGCCTCGGGTCGCCCTCTACAACGAGGAAGAAAATGAAGAAGCCCGCCTAGTCGGCGTCGACCTCCTGGAAGAAGCTCGCGAACTCGCACTCTCCAGGACGGCGATATATCAGCAAAGCCTGCGCCGCTATCACAGCCGCCGGGTAGAAGTCGCTCTTTCCAGGAAGGCGACTTGGTTCTTCGGCTCATCCAAAAGTCGAAAGGGATGCACAAGCTCTCGGCACCATGGGAAGGACCGTTCGTCGTTAGCAAAGCGATGGGCAACGGCTCCTACCACCTCGTCGACTTGCGTGAGCCGAACAAAAGCTCCAAGTCGGAAGAGGAGACCAAGCGTCCATGGAACATCAGCCTGCTTCGCCCCTATTATACATAGTATCCATTGTAATGTGTGTAATCAATCAAGGAAATAAAGTCGATACATACCCGGCACGCTCGGGGGCTATCGTTTCGATTCAATCATGCTTTCGAGTCTTTATTCTTCCTACTCACACGTTATATGATTGATGGGTTGTCAAAGAGAGCCGGATGCCACGATGCGCGGCTCACCACTGGACCCCCTGCTCACGAAGCAAAATCACAGAAATTGTTGTTTTCTCCCAAGTCGTCAGCTACCCGCACAAAGTGAAGAAGTAGTGCAGCCGGTTCAAACCTAACTTGACAATGAAGCCGCACTCGGACTTTGTCAAAAAAATCACGCGAAGCACACTTGGCGAGGTCGCACGATCGACTAGCTTACAAAACAAGCGAAAAACAAACAAAGTGACGAAAAGCACAAAAAACAAGCATGGGAGTGCCAAAACAAATTAATAAGCCGCAGAGGCGCACGCTGAAACGCAACCCGGCACATATCATACTTGTTTCATTACATAATATTTTTTCGCCCGCAGGCGACAAACCCTAACTACTTCAAAATAACCCCTCTTTTGAAAGCAGGGGAGCAAACTTCAAGACGGTGGAGCCGCCCGAGCAGAAGACGTCGACGCCTCGTTCGTCGCAGCCGGCGGTGGCAGAGCTGAAGCCCTTGCAAAAAGGTACTCCGACGCCGGCTCCCTGTCCGCCACCTCGCCAAGGTCGTTGCCCTCAGGCACCACGTCGAAGACGAAGTCGTCGTGGTCGACCATCTTGGCAGCTCGGCAGGCGTAAGGGGCGCAGTACTCGAACCGGCTGCAGATCTATTCCCGGCCGCTGCTATCGGTCGGGATGCTGGCCGTGATCTTGTCCACGTTCGTCTGCTTGTACCGGCCCCGCACAAGCCCGAGTGCAACGCACGCGCCGGCTCGGGCGACGACTCCCGCACCCAGGTGATCACCTGGGGCATCAGCTCCAGAACCCGCAAGACCTTGCAGACGGGTGCGGGGACACCTTCCTTGGGCGACAGCATCTGGACGACCTTGCTGGCCAAGCCGTGAACGTCACGGGCGAAGACACCGATCCGGTGGACGTGCTCCGCAGACGTCAGGCCAGCCGTCTCCTCGCCTGTTCAACAGAACAAAAATCAGCAACAATGCCACAAGTCAAGCAGGCACAAAACGTAAAAGCGCATGGAAACTTTACCCCAGATGCCAACGGCGAGGCTGGCAAGCCGCTCGGTCAGCTCCTTCATCTCGCGCTCGGCCTCGACGGATTTGCGCTCGAGCTTCTCGAGGTCCTCGCCGTACCCCTTGGTCGCCTGGGTGAGGGCGGCGTCCGCCTCCTCCTTCTGCTTGCTGAGCCGCTCGCAGGATTCCTGCACCGCGGCAAACGCCTCGGTGTGCCGGCTCTCCTGCGCGGCCAGCAGTTGCTGGTGCTCAGCGACGGAGATGAAGCCGTCGCGCGCTTTCTTCAGCTCCTCCTGCAGGCGGCGGGTCTCCTGCTGTTCGGCTTCAAGGAGCCAGGACAGCTCCTGCAGTACACAAGACAGTGATCAATCATGGAGAAGCATGGGGGCTACGCCACGGGTTACCTCTACACCAACATTTGCTAACCCGGGGGCTAGCCCCAACAAAAATACAAAATACGCCGAGTCAGGAACTCGGGGGCTACGCCCGAGTGGCATCTACATCTACACCCGCCACCGGCCTGCCTCTATTCGACATCGGCAAACCGGGACCACGCTATTCGCCAAACATCGCATCCAGAAGACTATGAAGACCCAAGCCGCTTTCTACGAACACGACTCGGGCCTTGGGGGCTACATATACGCTACGGACGCAACAGGTGCAAGAAAGATTCTACGTACCTGGTGCGCATCCATCGCTTTGGATGGCGGCTCGGAAGTCAGGCCTGGGAGCAGGCACCCGGGACGGAGCTCGGGGGCTGGGCAGTCAGCCCACCCGTGAGGAAGCCGTCGCGGCGGCGCGAGTCGCCGTCACCATCAGCGCCGTCTCTGGCACAGGCGTGGTCCCCTGTGCCAGCCGGCACGGTGTCATCAATAGTGGCCCCCTCGGGTCGAGGGGGCACAATAACTTCGTCGCCTCCGCCGGCGGAAGGCGGAGGAGTCGGCGCTCTCGCAGTCGGCTCCGTGACGTGCGCAGCGGGTCCCGCCCGCTGGGAGTCGTTCTCCAGCGCGTCCTCCATGTCGCTGAGGGACGCGTCCTCAGCCCTGCGACACTCGCACGGGTCAAACTCAAGATAGCGTCTCCAACGGAACTTCGGATGAGGATCAGCGCTGACCTGTCACCCGCAGGTGGGAGAGTCGAGGTCCACACCCCTCGGAAGCGAGGCGCAGGAGGCGAGTCGGCGCGGGCCCTCGCAGGGATGTCCCGCAAGGCCTTCTGCCTCCGCTCGGCAACGACAGTGCGCTGCACGGCAGCCCCAGCCGATCGTTGGTGGCGGCGGCGTCGAGTTCGCCGACCTGGAGCGCTTGGAGTTGGGCCCGGCGTCCTCAGCAGGCCTACGCCTCCGCCGGATGCGGAGCGGCTGATCATCTTCATCATCATCTTCACAGGCGCCGGGTTTTTGGACCCGGCGCGTTCTTCTCTTCTTCTTCTCCTTCCTCCTCATCCTCAGACAGGATGGGGATCGGTTGGCGGGAGGAGAAGGCGGCCTCGTTGGCCATGGTGGTGCTGTCTTCGTCGTCGGAGTCGCGCTCGACAACGTCGTTGGGGCCGGCAAGCACCGTGGGAGCGTCTCCACGGGTCGGAGGCAGCCCAACAAGCGATCGGAACTCCTGAATTCGACGAACAGGAAGGATCGGTATAAAAAGACCAAGAAGAGGAAAGTATGCGAATCGTCAAGCAAAGGGACTCACCTCAGGAGCCGGATGCTTGGCGGTGAAGGCCTCCAAGCCGCCCACGATCCACTCGGGAGCCGGGTGGACCGTGATCCGCTTCATCCGCAGCGTGAACTGCTCTACCGACTCGAACAATGTCGGGTCATGGCGCTGCGGGTCCTTCGTCCCCGTGTACTCGCAGATCAGCGAGGGCCGGTGCTTTAGAGGCGCGATCTTCCTCTTCACCCAGGTGGCGATGAGGTTCAGACCCGTCAGCCCCTCTTTCTTCAACTCCTGGAGTCGCGCCACCAGCCGGCGCACCATGGGCAAGTCGGCATCGCGCGGCAGCTCTTGAAGATTGCGTGGCCGGCTCGGCGATGGCGAAAAGGAGGAATCCCGATCTCGCCGTCAGGCGCCGGCTCCCGCATGTAGAAGCTGATTTCCTCCAATACACTTTGGAGGGGAGGCCGAGATCCAGGTAGTCGACGTCGCCGCGAACTTGGAAGTTGAGGCCGCCGCAAGGCGACATGTCACCGCTCTTCCCAGCTTGCCGTGGAAGATCCACAGCCACAACGGAAGAACGGGGCGCACCCGAAGTAACCCTCGCACAGGGTAACGAAGCAGGCGAGGTGGAGGATCGAGTTGGGCGTCAGGTCATGTACCTGTAGCCCGTAGAAGTCAAGGAAGCGCCGGAAGAACTCCGACGTGGGGAAGCCCAGCCCGCGCTCGAGGAACGCGACGAACTCGCCCGGCGACGGTCGCGGGCGTGGATCCGCGGTGGCGATGCGCCACCGACGCTCCGACGCCGGCGGCAACAAACCCTCGTTGGCGGCTTGCTCCAACGCCTGCGTCATCACCGACGACCTCTCCCACTTGTTCTTGGGCGCCACCATCTTGGCCGGAAGAGAGGGGGAGGAGCAGGAATGCCAATGGCTGGTGGCGGAGCGGCGAAGAGCTCGGGCGCGAACTGTTTGAGGAGAAACGGCGAGCGCGAGGAAGAAGTGGAGAGTGAACTCACCAGCCGCGCTTCCTTGCCGCTTTAATAGGCACTGTGAGTGGAGCCGTTACCGCAGTAAATGGCGCCGCCCACGTCGTCCACTATCGCCACGTCGCACGACGCCTCGGTTCCCACGACGCCTCGGTTTCCACGGGAGCGTGCCGAAAAACGCGGCTCAGATTTGGCCACGTCACCCTGTCACGATGTTTCGGACCGATGGATCAGGCGCGTGCGGGTCAAGAGACATCATCATTACCATTGCTCCATCCCGAGGTGGAGGCAGTCGATGCGCCGTCAAGTCCCATCAGTCGACTCGGCGTCAGACAGACAGACACTACAGGACAAGCGGTCAAAGATGCCGTGACGTCAGGCGGAAGAAGACGAGGAGACAACCCGCACAGAGGCGAGTCGGAATGGCAAACGTCCCAACGGGCACAAGCCGGCATCAAACAAAAACTTGAGTTAGACCGGACGTTAAAAGCCAAAATCCACCACTCCGAGCCGTTGTTTCTTTTTCTCTGTTTCAGGAGTTCGTTCAACGACACGACCCGGCAGTTCGCAAGACGAAGACCAAGCCGGAGACGAGTCCCTGACGAACTCGGGGGCTAATGATGGGGGGATGCCCAACCGGGTAGGCCCAGGACCCCGAGTCGGCCCAAGGCCGGGTGGCCCAAAGCCCACCCGGTGTACATCTCCAGGATACCGGGTCCCCGAGGATCCCGGTATGACGGCTCGGGGAGGCGGTAGCAGATATCTTCGAATCAGTCTGCGATTGTGTATCCCGAAGAGTGCGCTCCACGAAGCCGCACTTGTAGGCAGGATAGCTAGCGCCGCCAGCGGAACCCGTCATTCCCTGTAAACCCTAGCCGGCTCCCTATATAAAGCCGGCAGGGAGCAACCCTAGAGGCAGATCATCTCATTCCATAGCCTCCGGAGCACCCGCAAGCTCTGGTGCGCACACCCTTGTACACCCCATTCAGATCCAAATACATACAAGCAGGAGTAGGTCTTTACCTCATACAGAGGGGCAAACCTGGGTAAACTCTGCGTGTGCTACCTCTCTGTGAATCCTACGTCGCCTGGCTCACACCCGAGTTAAGCCACCCCGTATGGCATCTGCCTTGATTACCCCACGACAAACACTTAGTTTTAAACTGGGAGAAGTGTCACTTCATGGTTACTGAAGGTATTGTTCTTGGGCATAAGATTTCTAGAAAAGGAATAGAAGTTGACCCAGCAAAGATAAGCTATTGAAAAGTTGCCATACCCAAGGGACATCAAAGGTATAAGAAGTTTTCTTGGGCATGCAGGTTTTTATCGTAGGTTTATTAAAGATTTCTCCAAAATATCAAAACCCCTAACCAATCTTTTGCAAAAAGATGTTCCTTTCTATTTTAATGATGATTGCATTGAGTCCTTTAATATTTTGAAGAATGCTTTAATAAGTGCTCCTATTATTCAACCTCCTGATTGGAAATTGCCTTTTGAAATTATGTGTGATGCTAGTGATTATGCAGTTGGGGCTGTTTTGGGCCAACGTGTAGATAAGAAACTGAATGTCATTTATTATGCTAGTAGAACACTTGATGCTGCTCAAAGGAATTGTGCCACAACTGAAAAAGAATTTTTAGCAGTGCTATTTGCTTGTGACAAGTTTAGACCTTATATTACTGATTCGAAAGTCACATTGCATACTGATCATTCTGCCATTAAATACTTAATGCATAAGAAAGATTCTAAGCCTAGATTAATAAGATGGGTACTTCTATTGCAAGAATTTGATTTACACATTGTTGATAGGAAAGGGAAAGATAATCAAGTAGCTGATCATCTTTCTAGAATGGAAAATATACCTGATGATCCTATTCCTATTAAGGATAGCTTTGTTAATGAACAACTTGCAATTGTTAATGTTTCTAGTGCTAAAGTTGCATCACCATGGTTTGCCAACTATGCAAATTTTATTGTTGGTAAGGTTCTACCTCCACACTTCACTTTTCAACAAAGAAAGAAATTCTTTTATGATCTTAGACATTATTTTTTGGATGATCCTTTCCTTTATAAGAAAAGTGTGGATGGTATTATTAGACGCTGTATACCTGAGCATGAACAACAGGCTATTATAAGAGATTGTCATGACAGTCCTTATGGAGGGCATCATGCAGGAGATCGTATAGGTGCAAAGGTACTACAATCTGGTTTCTATTGGCCTACTTTATTTAAGGATTGTGCTGAATATGTAAAATCTTGTGATAAATGTCAAAGAGTAGGAAATATTGGTAGGAGAAATGAAATGCCTATGAATTATTCTTTGCCACCTGAGCCCTTTGATGTTTGGGGCTTTGACTTTATGGGGCCTTTCCCAGAGTCAAAGACAAAGCATACTCACATTTTGGTTGTAGTGGATTATGTTACAAAGTGGGTGGAAGCAATTCCAACCAAGAGTGCAGATCATGCCACAGCAATGACGATGCTCAAGGACATCATTTTCCCAGGTTTGGTGTTCCTAGGTTTTTAATTACTGATGGTGGTTCTCATTTCTTGCATGGTATTCTTAGAAAAACATTGGCAAAATATGATGTTAACCATAGAATTGCATCTCCCTATCACCCTCAAACAAGTGGACAAGTTGAATTAAGTAATAGGGAAATTAAACTCATTTTGGAGAAGACAGTGAATAAGTCTAGATCTGATTTGCCAACTAAAATTAATGATGCATTATGGGCTTATAGAATTGCTTTTAAAAATCCTATGGAAATGTCTCCTTACAGAATGGTTTATGGAAAAGCTTGTCATTTACCTGTTGAATTAGAACATAATGCTAGATGGGCTATTAAACAATTGAACTTTGATTTTAAGACTGCCGGAGAGAAGAGAATTCTTGATTTAAACCTACTTGATGAATGGAGAAACGAAGCTTATGAAAGTGCTAGAATGTTTAAAGAGAAAGTTAAAATTTGGCATGACAAGAAGATTAAGAGAAAAGAATTCAAAGTAGGTGATCAAGTTTTATTGTACAATTCTCGTTTCAAGTTTTCTGCAGGAAAGTTAGCTTCAAAGTGGCAGGGACCACTAGTGATACAGGAGGTGTACTGTTAAGGAGCTATCCGTCTTCACGGTGATATGAAAGGGAAACCTCATGTAGTCAATGGACAACGCCTTAAACATTATATTACAGGAAGGAGCTTCATCAGAAAGGTGGAGGAGTTGAATTTAAAGACACCGGAGGAGGTAATTGCGAAGAATTTTGCAGTTTCAGAAACCCAAAATCAATAATAGGCAACTTTTGTGTTGGAAAGTTTCTCGGAATTGCGTAAAATTTTACGGAAGTCAATTTTTATGGAAATTAACATGTGGGACAAGAAAACTGGACGAAGCGGAGACCCAAGGAAGGAAACAAGGGGTCCCACGAGGCCAGAATCTTGGGCCGTGTGGGACCACTCCTTTTCCCCCTCGGAGTCCCGTTCTGTCTCGTTTTCGACTCCGACGCTTCGTCTTGACCTAAAAACCGTCAATATATACGTGGGCCCACCCCTTTTGGGCCTCGTGGCTCTCCTCTCTTCGGTCTTCTTCCCTCTGCCTTTCTCTCGACGAAAAACCTGCTGTGTAATTTTCCTTTTATTAGTTGAGTCCCTGTAGCTCCTGAAACATTAAAAACAAGGAAAGGAGGTTTCTGCCTCCCAAGAATTAAATACCAAAAATAGGGACTTTGTATGAAAGTCCCATAAATCATCTAAAACATGTAAAAACAATGATATAACAATGCAAATAACATTCTAATATGATACTAAAAGTTGTATAAATGATGATATAAAATGCACGTATCAACTCCCCCAAGCTTAAACCTTTACTCGTCCTCGAGTAAGTAAGGACATAGATCATTACTGGCCGCGTGGGACGCCTTGTAAAATGAGACAGAACGGGACTCTGAGGAGGGAAAGGAGTGGTCTCACGCGGCCCAAGATTTTGGCCGCGTGGGACCCCTTGTTTCCTTCCTCGGGTCTCCGCTTCGTCCAGTTTTCTTGTCCCACACGTTAATTTCCATAAAAAATGACTTGTGTAAAATATTACGCAATTCCGAGAAACTTTCCAACACTAAAGTTACCTTTTATTGATTTAGGGTTTCTAAAACTGCACGACCTCTCTCAATTACCTCCTCCGGCGTTTGTAAGTTCATTTTTTCCACCATTCCGACGAAGCTCTTTCCTGCAATATAAAGTTTAAGGCGTTGTCCATTGACTACATGAGATTTACCTTTCATATCACCGTGAAGACGGATAGTTCCTGAATGGTACACCTCCTGTATCACTAATGGTCCCTGCCACTTTGAAGCTAACTTTCCTGCAGAAAACTTGAAACGAGAGTTGTACAACAAAACTTGATCACCCACTTTGAATTCTTTTCTCTTAATTTTCTTGTCATGCCAAATTTTAACTTTCTCTTTAAACATTCTAGCACTTTCATAAGCTTCGTTTCTCCATTCATCAGGTAGGTTTAAATCAAGAATTCTCTTCTCTCAAGCAGTCTTAAAATCAAAGTTCAATTGTTTAATAGCCCATCTAGCATTATGTTCTAATTCAACAGGTAAATGACAAGCTTTTCCATAAACCATTCTATAAGGATACATTCCCATAGGATTTTTAAAAGCAGTTCTATAAGCCCATAATGCATCATTAATTTTAGTTGGCCAATCAGATCTAGACTTATTCACTGTCTTCTCCAAAATGAGTTTAATTTCCCTATTACTTAATTCAACTTGTCCACTTGTTTGAGGGTGATAGGGAGATGCAATTCTATGGTTAACATCATATTTTGCCAATGTTTTTCTAAGAATACCATGCAAGAAATGAGAGCCACCATCAGTAATTAAAAACCTAGGAACACCAAACCTGGGGAAAATGATGTCCTTGAGCATCGTCATTGCTGTGGCATGATCTGCACTCTTGGTTGGAATTGCTTCCACCCACTTTGTAACATAATCCACTGCAACCAAAATATGAGTATGCTTTGTCTTTGACTCTAGGAAAGGCCCCATAAAGTCAAAGCCCCAAACATCAAATGGCTCAAGTGGCAAAGAATAATTCATAGGCATTTCATTTCTCCTACCAATATTTCCTACTCTTTGACATTTATCAAAAGATTTAACATATTCAACACAATCCTTAAATAAAGTAGGCCAGTAGAAACCAGATTGTAATACCTTTGCACCTGTAAGATCTCCTGCATGATGCCCTCCGTAAGGACTATCATGACAATCTCTTATAATAGCCTGTTGTTCATGCTCAGGTACACAACGTCTAATAATACCATCCACACTTTTCTTATAAAGGAAAGGATCATCCCAAAAATAATGTCTAAGATCATAAAAGAATTTCTTTCTTCGTTGAAAAGTGAAGTGTGGAGGTAGAACCTTACCAACAATAAAATTTGCATAGTTGGCAAACCATGGTGATGCAACTTTAGCACTAGAAACATTAACAATTGCAAGTTGTTCATTAACAAAGCAATCATTAATAGGAATAGGATCATCAGGTATATTTTCCATTCTAGAAAGATGATCAGCTACTTGATTATCTTTCCCTTTCCTATCAACAATGTGTAAATCAAATTCTTGCAATAGAAGTACCCATCTTATTAATCTAGGCTTAGCATCTTTCTTATGCATTAAGTATTTAATGACAGAATGATCAGTATGCAATGTGACTTTCTGTAGCGTACCTGCACTTAGAAAAATGGCAAGGTACCTGTGTATAGTGCAAATCCCTGGATCGAATCGTTTGCACACACAGTCTAAGATGAAATATCACAACAAAGTATCATTTATTACACGAGATCCAGACTTAAAAATATTCATTACAAATTGCATAGCTCAAGGCTAGCTTCGAAAGGGAAAAGCAGCGGAAATTTATTCTCCATGGAGTCTCCATCATCTTCATGTGCCACAGGCGAAAACATGTTGGTTGCAGACTCGAAAACCCTTAACGAAACTCAATCGTCGTCAGAACAATCTGCAACAAATAAAAAATTTGCAACAGAGTGGGTCAGATACCAATAAAAATGGATCTGGCAAGTGACACTATGTGGACACTTAATGGAATAACTCTATAGCCTATATGCATATTTGGCTGGTGGAGTTCAAGGCTATTTTGCATAAAGCCAATTTTTGCCTAACACTTTGTAAAACATTTTCCTCAAAATTGAGACATGGCATGGAATCCATAGTCTCATCTACCCTTGTTCACCCATCAAAATTTTACTTAGAGAAATAAGATGTTGGGAGCCTCCGTTGCCATCCTTGATCAGCTGCTTCAATTGTCCGTAACCGGGGACACAGCTAAGTACTTAGTTTTAACTCTGCAGAGGTTGTGCACTTTCACCATTAGACCCAACAAACCCAAACTATCCTCAAGCACTCAATTTGTGCTAAGGAAAAGGAGAGAGTTGAGACGAGACTTTTCAGAAGCATATTCCCCATCCCATACTGGCTTGACCCGTTCCCTCCTACATCCTCTACATCTGCTTGTCAAGCCGGGAGGAGTCCACGCAACTTAATCCATCTAGCCAGAGCCCATTTGACTAATGGCTGCACGATAAGCAACATCACTTAGAGAAACTTTGGTCCCTTTGCTCCTGGGTGGCAAACCACAAGTGAATATCCCTTCGGGACAACACTCAACTCTCGTCATCCTTGCAATCCCAAATCCACCCAGGTGATAAATTAACTTAGTAGAATTTAAGCTTTGAATAAAACAATTTGCATAGCATCAATAATTCTACCAAGTTATCAATCAGATTCTAGACACAACTAGTGTAAAGGAGATAGTTGTTTCAGCATAGCAATACTATCCTCCACATGCATATAAAGAAATATTCTAAGTCATGCATAGCAAAAATACTTAGGAAATTCATGAGGGTGTGCCACTTGCCTTGGCAAACAGAAGAACAGGTGTAGCAGTTGCAACCACCTTCGTCTCTCTCCGGAATTTCTAACAAGTCAAACAAATCACAAATAAACATACAATCATAAATGCAACACTTAGAAAAATATGATATGCATGTGATGCAGGATGACACAGAGAAATGTGGTATAAAAGACAAGCAAAACAAAATAAGGGAAAGACAACAAAATAACATTATCCCATTCAGCTAAGGCAAGGTCAAGGTAGAGTAAAATAAATTTGATAAAACCACCACTTGAAGGTTGTAAAGCTACTCTAAGTCTTCACAAGTTTGGTCTTCAAATAATCTTCAACTCCTTTGCAGCTTCATCGATCTTCAAATAGCACTCTATGAACTTAGTCTTAAACACCGAGGACTTGGCCTATGTCCAAAGTGAGACAAAAATAGAAAGAAAGCAAAGATAGAAATAAAGTAGTTGGTCTTCTAAGAATCTTCTCCTTGCTTCCTTGTAGCTTTCCTTGATGCGATGACTTCTTTGCACATTTGTGGACTTGTTGATTCTGAAGACTTGATGATGTTGGCAGCTGTTGATCTTGAATATAACTTAGCCACCATGAAGTTTAAGAGAAGAAGGAGAAAAAGAGAGGAATGGAGGGAAGACTTAGAAAATGTAGCTGGTTGGTCTTCATGAACTTCCTCTTGATTTCTTCTAAGTCCTTTCTTCGTGGAGTTGCTTCTGGAGTCTTGTTTCCTTGGCTAAGTCCTTCATTGATTTCCACTAATTCTAACTTAGTGGTTTTTGACTAGGAGAGTCATAATAGCTAACATGTATCCTCAGAATTTCTAAGGAGGAAGTCATGTGAAAGTATAAAATAATACTAAGGACTTAATTATGCATGCCATGCTTATGTAAATGCTCTAAGGAAATGCAAGCAAACAAGATGATCAAAAGTATAGCTAAGGACCAAGGGTCAAACAATAAGTCAAGAATAATTTCTAAGGCAAAGTTAACAAAATAAGAGGTGCCAGATTTTCTAAGGAAAGTATGCAAAGCATAAGTTGATAATTTTTCTAAGGACAAACTTTTGTGGTAGCAAGTACTTAGAACATCTCCTAAGAGAAACAAAATAAGTTTTCAGAATGCTAAATTTTTCTAAGGAAAAGATTTAGCACTTTTAAAGTGTTGAAATTTTCTAAGGAAATTTTCCAAGGAAAGGTGTTGTCAAAATTTTGTTACTCAAAATTTTTCTAAGGAAGAAATAACACTTTTGTGGAAGAGGTGAAATATTTCTAAGTTATTTTGCATCTAACATGATCATCATGACTTAGCTAAAATTTCTATTCGAAAATAATGTGGAGAACAATTTTAATATAATTTACTTATTAAAATAACACCTAAAAAGCAAAAAAAACAATTTACATGCAAAAACACATAAAAATACTTCTACAAAAATACAGAGCAATGCTACGGCCATTATTTATACAAACAAAAATATAGCAAAATATTTTGCTCAATTATCAATTTTAAAATTAAATTATAGCCAAAATATCAATTAAACCATTTTTAAAGTTATCTAAATTAATTTCGTCCAAACCTCAAATTAAGCATACAGAAAGTTTCTACACATTATTAGCTTTCCAAAAATATAAATTTCATAAATTTTGGATAAGGGACTAAAAAATAATAACGAATCTAAATCCAGGGACCTATCCGTGATGCGCAGGGGCTTAAGCGTAAAGAAAACCGAAAAGATCCTCGCGCTGGAGTCCTCCATCGACGTGGCGTCTTCTGGTTGGTGCGGAGCTGCGCTGACTGTGTTGCTGACTCGGCCGCGAGGTGGCGCTCTGTGATTCGTCGATACCGGTTCGAAACGGGATCTAATCCTACGCGTTAAAACGAGATCGGACGGCTCTGGGACGGTTGACCATACCGTAGCGGCGGAACACGCCGGAGAATGGAGCTGCCGGCGGTGCGGAACCTCGGCCGTGGACGACGGCGTTGCCCCGGTGGTTCCTCGAGCTGGGCGAGGCGACGGAGACGTGCGGCACTGCACGGTGAAGAAGATGGCGGGGTCTGCTTCGTCTATCGCGTCCTGGAACGGCGACGCTGCGAGGATGGAGTGGTGCGGCGCCGGCTCGGGTGGTGGATGCAGACGGTGCTCCCGTGGTGCTCTGGGCTCGCGAAGGTCACGACGACGTGAGGAGCGGCACGGGGAAGACGACGGGGAAGATGGAGATGGCTAGAGCGTCTTGCAGCGACGGCGAGGCACGGATGGAGAGCTCGGGGTGCCGGCAAGGGTGGTCGAGCTTGCTCCCGTCGATCTGGCACAAAACAAATCACGGGAAAAATCACACGGGTGCGCACGGACGTCACAAAGAATATGGGGCAGGGAGAGAGCTCAAGGTGGTCGAGACTCACTGGAAAACGCGAAGAACGGCGGCGGTAGTGGCGGCACGGCGGCGGCGATTGTGGGCAGCCTGGAGGCGATTTAGCTAGGGTTTCTTGGGGGTTTTGGAGTGCGGGGTCGTGGGATTATATAGGTGGAGAAGGCACGGGAAGATCGCGGATAAATCGCAATGAATCTGGTTGGATTCGATCTCGGTTCGGAGTTCTTTGCGTGCACAGGAGGTTGAAGACGAGTGACGTCATTGCTGACGTCATGGATGGGTCCCACACGTCAGTGACAGAAAGAGAGGGACCGGGGTTGGGCTACTGGGCTGCTACTTGCTGCACTGAGCGGTAGTTAGTTAGGTGGGCTTGGCCCAGATAGCTAGGGTTCGCATTTTTTTTTGTTCAAACTCTTTTCCTTTTTCTTTTTCCGAAAATTTTCTAAAATCCATATCTTTTAAAATATGAATCCTTTTGGATTCAAACCAAATCCTATAGTTTTGTAAAATCAAACACTTGATTTTGGAACTCTCAAAACACATTTTCCAAAACATTTTATAAACAAACTTTTTGAAAAGTGTTTCAATGGAATTTTGGACTTTATAATGTCATTTTAAAAACTAGAGGGTTTTTATAAATTCTTTTTGAACTTATACTTTAAACCAAGCAGAATATGAGTAATATAATTAATATCACTCAATAAAATAATTTTGTATAAAACTCAAATAGTTTAAAAGGGTTTGATAAATCAAATGATTTCAAAACTCATTTTGGAAATCCAAATAAATATTTTCCTTCAAAAGTAAAACTATAAAACTTGAGAATAGAGCTTAGGTAAGGAATAGAATAATTTCTTAATACATCCAAACTATTCACAATCAACACACTTTTTTAAATAGAAATCATTTTGATTTCCAAACTAGGTTTTTAATAAACAATACGGCACTTAAGATAATTATTTCAACAGATGCAAACAAATCAGAAGAAAACATCAACAGAGTTAAAAGAAGTATGGAGCATAAATGCTCTACTAATATATTTTCTTAAATATGTTTTCAAGTGGAAATTTATTTCCCACTTTCGAAATAACCAAAAGCAAACAATGCAAGATGATGATGAATGCATGCATGATTTTTTTCTTTTCAAAGAAAAATACATAGTAGTTTTCAAAAGTTTTAAATTTTTCTGATTTTTCAATTTTTTGAAAAACTTGGGATGTTACACTTTCGAATCAGTAATATAAGGTCTAAACTTGTCACAAGCAAATAGCACAAGCAAATAGCAAATAGCAACATCAAGTGTTATACTAGCATAATAAATGACATTCAGTTTCTTATCAACACGTTGGCCCAAAACAGCCCCAACTGCATAATCACTAGCATCACACATAATTTCAAAAGGCAATTTCCAATCAGGAGGTTGAATAATAGGAGCACTTATTAAAGCATTCTTCAAAATATTAAAGGACTCAATGCAATCATCATTAAAAGAGAAAGGAACATCCTTTTGCAAAAGATTGGTTAGGGTTTTGATATTTTGGAGAAATCTTTAATAAACCTACGATAAAAACCTGCATGCCCAAGAAAACTTCTTATACCTTTGATGTCCCTTGGGTATGGCAGCTTTTCAATAGCTTCTATCTTTGCTGGGTCAACTTCTATTCCTTTTCCAGAAATCTTATGCCCAAGAACAATACCTTCAGTAACCATGAAGTGACACTTCTCCCAGTTTAAAACTAAGTGTTGGTCTTCACAACGCTGCAAAACTTTGTTAAGGTTGAACAAGCAATTATCGAAGGAAGTACCATACACAGAAAAATCATCCATAAAGACTTCCATTATCTTTTCAATATAATCAGCAAATATAGCATTCATGCATCTTTGAAAAGTAGCAGGAGCATTACATAACCGAATGGCATTCTCCTATAAGCAAATGTACCATATGGGCAAGTAAAAGTGGTCTTTTCTTGATCATCCTTATGGACAGGAATTTGTGAGAAACCTGAATAACCATCTAAATAACAAAAGTGAGAGTGTTTAGATAACCTTTCTAACATTTGATCAATAAATGGCAATGGGTAATGATCTTTACGAGTTGCTTTATTTAACTTCCTGAAATCAATACACATCCTATAACCAACAACAGTACGTTGAGCCACAAGTTCATCCTCATCATTTGGAACAACAGTCATTCCACCCTTTTTAGGAACACAATGAACAGGACTAACCCACTTACTATCAGCTATGGGATAAATGATACCAGCTTCAATAAGTCTTATTACCTCTTTCCTTACCACTTCTTCATTTTTGGATGGAGACGGCGTTGATAATCAACAACAGGTTTTGCATCCTCTTCCAAATTAATTTTATGCATACATAGAGCTGGGCTTATACCTTTAAGATCATCAAGAGAGTATCCAATGGCTGGTCGGTGAGCTTTAAGCACATCAAGTAATTTCTCTTCTTCTTCAGCTGAAAGGTTAGCACTAATAATGACAGGATATATGCTCTTCTCATCCAAATATGCATATTTCAGATTTGTAGGCAAAGGTTTAATTCAAAGCTAGGATCCCCTTTAGGTGGTGGTAGCACTCCTAAATTATCAGGTGGGATATGCAATTGTAATTGTGGTGGTTGTTGCCATAATATTTGTTCTAAAGCATCTTTTCCTCATCATTAAATGGTTCATCTTGATTAAGCATATAACGTTCTACAACATCTGTTGAAGCTACAGCTATATGTGCAAGAGTTTCAATTATATCTTCAGAAATTGGCTCTTTCACAACATGTTTATCAGCAAATTTGGAAAAGTTGAACTCAAGTTTTTCACCAGCACATTTAATAAACACTTTCTCTTTAGGCAAATTAATTTCAGCACCAACAGTGTTTAAGAAAGGTCTACCAAAAATGATAGGACAAAAAGAATCTTGAGGACAACCAAGCACAATAAAATCAGCAGGATATTTTATTTTGCCAACCAATACTTCAACATCTCTAACAATTCCAAATGGACTAATATAATCTTTATTAGCAAGTTGAATTGTCATACCTGTCTCTTCCATAATGATAGGATCAATATCAGGCTTGATTTCAAGATAAAGAGAATATGGAATGACACTAATACTTGCTCCAATATCACATAGACCATGATAACTTGAAGTCCCAATAGAGCATGATATAACAGGTTTACCAACTTTGGCCGAATTACCTTTGATGACTTTAGTAGCATCTTCACATAAATAAACATCAACAGGGTCTTCTTCATTTAATTTTGATAATAGAAATTTGACTGTTGACTTCCACCTGTTCATAAGGCTGAGAACATCTTCTGTTACTCTTGTTAGTAACAGCAATAAGTAAATTCTCCTTAACTTGGTTTGGATATGGAGGTGGTTCAACATACTCCTCAATTGTCACAGATGACACTGGTTCTCCTGTTTAATAACTTTAGGAACAACAATAGATTGTTTAACAGGTTCAACATAAACTTCAAAACCACTTTGAGGAACACAGATATGCTCAGCAAAACCTTTAGCTATCTCAATTATAACATAAGGATCAAGATTAAAAGTATCACTCAGATTTTTAAACAAATAGAAGTAGAGAAGTTCTCTACACATGAATATCCATAATCAAAATAGGGCTCATTACCTTTATCAAGATCCCAATGACTAGTATTTTCAGAAATAGTCTCCAATAAATTCCATGCTTCTTCTTCAGTATTATTAGTAAAACTTCCACCAGATGAATTATCCAGAATTCCTTGTGCTTCGATGTAGCCTCACATAAAAGTTTATCAATATAAGTTTCCTTGTAAGATCATGACAAGGATTCTTGCGAAGGAGTTCCTTTAACCTCCCCCAAGCTTGAGTAATACTCTCTCCCAGATGTGGCCAGAAATTAAATATATAGCAGCGGTTCTCATAAGCTTCTTTAGGAGTAAAATATTTAAGAAAGAAAACCTTCCTCAAGATATTCCATTCAATAGCAACCTCTTCATCAAGAGACCTGTACCAATCACGAGCATTACCAGATAAAGACAAATATAATAACTTCCTTTTTACCTGATCTTCAGAAATACCAGGAAGTCTAAATAAACCACATATGTCTTCAATTAACTCCATGTGTTCACGTGCAGACTTAGTTCCATCACCTGTAAATGGATTTTTCATAACTCTTTTAACATGACCAATGGGAATTTTAAATCCCACTTTAGGTATCTCAGACACAGTAGTTTCAACCACTTTAGGAGTAGTGGCATAAGCACTTCATATAGAGCAAGATGCAGCGAGGAACGATTCATAAATGCCATAGTAACAATGAGATAAAACAGCTTTCAAGTTTCCTTACCAAACTTCTTACCAATAGCGCTACGCTCCCCGGCAACGGCGCCAGAAAAGTATCTTGATGACTCCCAAGTGCAGGAGATCAATTGTAGTACCTTTCAATTAGAAAAGGTTGTCGAACCCACGAGGAGCTGAAGGTATTGGTTAGTAAGATTGATAAATAAAACAATAAAAGATGCAAGTGTTTTTGGTATTTTTGGTTGTATAGTTGCAATGCAGAAAATAAACAGTAGCAAGTCAAAGCTCTCAAAGAGAGAAGCCCAATCCTCTTATGTGCAAGAGGACAAGCTCAAGTGATGTGTAACTTATATGTGGAAAACGTTCCCGAGGGCGGCATGGATATTGCTAGGCATAGAGATTTATTAAACAACACGTTGAATATCTTGTCAAGTTTTAATCTTCTTTGGACGGAGCCATTATTAGGTATAGCTAAATAAATAAACTACAACCCCTTATGATGGATCATGTGGCCAAGTAAATGACTGCACAAGAATTATTAAGACATAAAGTCCCACCATAGCATTACACTCTAAGGTCCCCGATACTAATACCCTCATAATATAACTTCATGATTCGGTCCCAGGTTTACATGTCCTCCCAAGTCTCCCTCAATTCATTATACTACGGTGTTCTCCTATGAGCCCATATAGGTGAAGTGTTGTGCAGTCGACGTTCGCACAACACCATCATAGAATCACATAAAAGATAAACTCTTGACAAAATACCAACACATGTTATATATAAATCATTGCCAATTCATCCTATGCCCTCAGGAACATATGGGAACTACTCACAACGTGCAAACATGATAATATTCAGTGGCATAAGTGGTACAACACAATCTGAAAATATAACTTCACCACCAAATAATGACAAGTACTCAATCACAAACATGAATAGTAGCACAAGACAAGTATCTAGGGTATAGCAACTCTCAAACTACGAGGGGAACGGAGTGGATCACGGATGATGATGGATGGTGCTGGTCTTGGTGATGGTGATGATGTAGAGGCCTCCTCCCACGCCAAGGAGGAGAGGTGATGACGATGACGATGATTTCCCCCTTCTCCGGAGCTCCGGAGCAGCAGGATCTGATCCCCCTCGGAGGGAATCAGGAGTTTCGCCGCCGCCGCGGCCTCGGATGGTTGGAAAATTAGGGCGTACTTTTGGGGAGGACGAAGGCGTCGATAAAAAGCCCAGGCGAGGAGGTGCCCGAGGCCCGTTTAGTGGGTCCCACGCGGCCAGATTCTGGCCGCGTGGGCCCACCTCTTTTGGGCCTCGTGGCTCTCCTCTCTTCGGTCTTCTTCCCTCTGCCTTTCTCTCGACGAAAAACCAGCTGTGTAATTTTCCTTTTATTATTTGGGTCCCTGTAGCTCCTGAAACATTAAAAACAAGAAAAAGGAGATTTTTTGCCTCCCAGAAATTAAATACCAAAAATAGGGACTTTGTAAGAAAGTCCATAAATCATCTAAAACATGTAAAAATAATGATAAACAATGCAAATAACATTCTAATCTGATACTAAAATTTGTATAAATGATGATACAAAATGCACGTATCAGGTAGCAAAGTGGAACTAGTTGCTTGGTTGTGTTAGGGTAGGCCCTAGGAAGTCCCAAGATAAAGGTATAACCCAACTCTTGACAAGATTCCCTCCGGTTTGTCCGATCCGGGACTTTCACGCTATAAGTCGTGAAACTCGCTAGAGAGAAGTGGATGTGTGTGAAGCAGGTCACACCCCGGAGTGGAATCTCTGCCATCCAAAACCCATAACACACTTGTACACACATGGTATGGCACCCCCTAGCTTGTGGTGGCATCCCGACGCTCCGGACCCCCTCTTCGGCGAAACACTAGCCCAGCCGGAGAAAAGTCCAACTTATTGGTGGATCTAGGTCAATAGTGCCAGAAACAATGCTTGTACGTCACACGTCAGTTGGGAACCCCAAGAGGAAGGTATGATGAGTGCAGCAGTAAGTTTTCCCTCAGTATGAAACCAAGGTTTAATCGGACCAGTAGGAAAACGAGGTTTGCTTCGAAGGTGTTGGTGGAGGAGTGTAGTGCGGCGCAACACCAGGGATTCCGGTGCCAACGTGGAACCTGCACAACACAATCAAATTACTTTGCCCCAACTTAACAGTGAGGTTGTCAATCTCACCGGCTTGCTGAAAACAAAGGGTTAAACGTATCGAATGGAAAATGATGTTTGTTTGCATAAAACAGTAGAGAACAATGATTGCAGTAGATTGTATTTCAGATGTAAAAGAATGGACCGGGGTCCACAGTTCACTAGTGGTGTCTCTCCAATAAGATAACTAACATGCTGGGTAAACAAATTACAGCTGGGCAATTGACAATTGATAAGTGCATATAACATGCATGTGTGAGCTGTGGTGTCTACTATGAGATTCATTTGGGCATTACGACAAAGTACATAGACCGCTATCCAGCATGCATCTATGCCTAAATAGTCCACTTTCCGGTTAACATCCGTACCCCTTCCAGTATTAAGTTGCAAGCAACAGACAATTGCATTAAGTAATGTGCGTAATGTAAACAATACATTCATCCTTGAATAAAGCATTGCTGTTTTACCCCTAGTGGCAACAACACATCTACAACCTTAGAACTTGCTGTCACTATCCCAGGTTAAATAGAGGTTGAACCCAACTATCATGCATAAATACCCCCTCTTGGAGTTACAAGTATTCACGTGGCCAAGGCTTCAACAAGTAACGGAGAGCATGCAAGATCACAAATGACATAGACATGATAATATAATATTCAGCTCCACATAGGTATCAATATAAGTCAGATCCCAGCAAACACAACATGTAGCATTACAATAAGATGATCTTGATCATGATAGGCAGCTCACAAGATCTAAACATGATGGCACAAGTGGAGAAGACAACCATCTAGCTACTGCTATGGACCCATAGTCCAAGGATGAACTACTCACGCATCACTCCGGAGGCGGGCATGGCGATGTAGAGCCCTCCGGTGATGATTCCCCTCTCCGGCAGGGTGCCGGGAAGAGCTTCAGAACCCCCCGAGTTAGGGTTGACGACGGCGGCGGCAGCGAATATGTTCTGGATGAAAGGCTCGGTGTTTTAGGGTTTTCACGTCTCGGGGAATAAATAGGCGAAGGGGCGATGTCGGCGGACCCCCGAGGGGCCCAAACCACCTGGCGGCGCGGCTGGGCCCACTGCCGCGCCTGGTGGTTTGGCCACCTCGTGGCTCTCTTCGTCTCTCCTTCGGACTCCGTGTACGTGCTGGAAAAATAGGGACTGGCCTTTTGTTTCGTGCAATTCCGAGAATATTTCCAGAAGTAACTTTCTGAAACCAAAAACAGCAGAAAACAGGGAACTGGCACTGTGGCATCTTGTTAATAGGTTAGTCCCAGAAAATGCATAAAAGTGATACGAAGTGTATATAAAACATGTAGCAAATGGTATAATATAAGCATGGAACAGCAGAAATTATGGATACGTTGGAGACGTATCAAGCATCCCCAAGCTTAGTTCTACTCGTCCTCGAGTAGGTAAAACGATAACAACAAATAATTTCTGAGGAGACATGCTTTCACACAATCTTGATCAATATATTGCAAGGCTCATGTCATGAATGAAGTGACTCAAAGCAATGATCTATAGTTTGCTAACAAATAGATAAAGAGTAAACAATGAATCATATAAGCAAAAACTTTTCATGAATAGTACTTTCAAGACAAGCATCAAAAAGTTTTGCATAAGAGGTAACTCATAAAGCAATAGATTCAAAGTAAAAGGCATTGAAGCAACACAAAGGATGATTAAGTTTCAGCATTTGCTTTCAACTTGTAACATGTATATCTCATGGATAGTTGTCAACATAAAGCAATATAACAAGTGCAATAAGTAAATATGTAAGAATCAATGCACACAAAGTTGACACAAGTGTTTGCTTCTAAGATAGAAAGGAGTAGGTAAACTGACTCAACATAAAGTAAAAGATAGGCCCTTCGCAGAGGGAAGCAGGGATTAAATCATGTGCTAGAGCTTTTTAAGTTTTCGAAAGCATATAGAGAGCACAAAATAAGTATTTGAGAGTTTGTTGTTGTCAACGAATGGTAGTGGGCACTCTAACCCCCTTGTCAACCAGACTTTCAAAGAGCGGCTCCCATGAAGGACGTTATCTCTACCAGCAAGGTAGATCATCCCTCTTCTCTTTTGTTTACACATGTATTTTAGTTTCTTTATAGATGACACTCCTCCCAACCTTTTGCTTACACAAGCCATGGCTAACCGAATCCTCGGGTGCCTTCCAACATTCACATACCATGGAGGAGTGTCTATTGCAAAATTAAGTTGCTTACTGATAAATCAGGGCAAAACATGTGAAGAGAATTATTAATGAAAGTTGTAATTAATTGGGGCTGGGCACCCCGTTGCCAGCTCTTTTTGCAAATTATTGGATAAGCGGATGTATATGCCACTAGTCCAGGTGAAAGTCTGTCAGAAGTAAATGACAAGATTGAAAGATAAAACACCACATACTTCCTCATGAGCTATAAAACATTGACACAAATAAGGAGTAATAAAGTTTTGAATAGTTTAAAGGTAGCACATGAAATATTTACTTGGAATGGCAGGAAATACCACATAGTAGGTAGGTATGGTGGACACAAATGGCATGGGTTTTGGCTCAAGTTTTGGATGCACGAGAAGCATTCCCTCTCAGTACAGAGTTTAGGCTAGCAAGGTTGTTTGAAGCAAACACAAGTATAAACCGGTACAGCAAGAATCACATAAAAACATATTGCAAGTATTATAAGACTCTACACTGTCTTCCTTGTTGCTCAAACATTTTACCAGAAAATATCTAGACCTTAGAGAGAACAAATATGCATCCCAAGTCTCAACAAGCTCTACGGTAGTTCTCCACTACTAGGCTTTAACTACATGATGCAAGAGCTTAAACATGATCTACTTGAGAGCTCAAAACAATTGCAAAGCATCAAATCAAAACAAGACAATGATCTACAAGAATGCATATGTCTTTTCCAATACCAACTACTACATGTAGCATTTTCTTTCTTCCAAACAAACACCAATAAATTTAAACATAAACTCTCCAAATGATAATATAATGCAGCAAGAGAGTATTTATAAACAAGTGCTAACAGCTCGAAGAGATGCATGAAAAACAGGAGCTAAAAGCACTGCAGTAGCTAGTTAAGAATACTCAACAAATATAAGTGAAGAACATGAGTATTCACATGAAAAAGCGGAGCGTGTCTCTCTCCCACACAAGGATTGCTAGGATCCGAATTTATTCAAACAAAAACAAAAATAAAAACACACAGACGCTCCAAGTAAAGCGCATAAGATGTGAAAGAATTAAAATATAGTTTCACTAGAGATGACCTGATAAGTTTGTTGATGAAGAAGGGGATGCCTTGGGCATCCCCAAGCTTAGACGCTTGAGTCTCTCTGAATATGGTTGGGATGAACCACGGGGGCATCCCCAAGCTTAGGCTTTTCACTCTTCTTGATCACATAATATCACCCTTCTCGCTTGATCCTTGAAAACTTCCTTCACACCAAACTCAAGACAGTTCTCATTAGAGGGTTAGTGCATAATCAAAAATTCTCATATTCTGTAATGATACAATCAATCCCAAAGCTTCTGGACATTAGCTACAGCCACCAATGCTTTGTGGAGCAAAGAAATCCACACAAACACAGTAAAAGAGCGAATGCAAAACAAAAGGCAGAATCTGTCAAAAACAGAACAGTCTGGAATGACGAATTTTTTCGAGGCACTTAAGTTGCTCAGATGGATCTGGCCTAAAATAATGAAAGTTGCGTACATATCTCAGGAATATGCGTGATTTTTCTCAGAATTTTTTGAATTTTCTACAGGGAGATAAGCTCAAATCCGTGACAGCTAAAAATCTGTCACTGCGCAGAAATCCAAATCTTGCATCAACTTTCAATATAGAACTTTACTTGGCACAACATTGCGATAAAATAAAGATACAAAGGAGTTGCTACAGAAGTAACAAAACTCCTTGAGAAAAACTAAAAATAAAAGATAAAGGGTTGCCTCCCTAAAGCGCTTTCTTTAATGCCTTTAGCTAGGCTAAAAGATTTTAATGATGCTCTCATAGGAATAGAACTTGAAAAACAAAAGAGAGCATCAAGAGGCAAATATCAAACACATTTAAGTCTAACCCACTTTCTATGCAAGGGAACCTTGTAACAAAATAAATTATTGAAGCATAAAGCAACTAGCATAGAAAGATGAAACAAGTACAACTTCAAAACTTTCAACATAAAGAGAGGTGTTTTAGTGACTTGAAAACTTTTACAACCATATTTTCCTCTCTCATAATAACTTTCAGTAGCATCATGAACAAACTCAACTATATAACTATCACATAAAGCATGCTTTTCATTATCTACAAACACATAATTTTTATTAAGTTAAAAAACAGTGGGGTCATTAAACCCACTTTTGACAATAGTAGTATAATAAATATCATTAGGCAATATAGGACCATCATCAAGAGCATTATCATATATAGCATTAGGGAGCCATTGTTTTATTTCTGAAATTTTGTTTTCTTGAGTCAAGGAGCTTGTTACGTAAAATTTATCAAAAGGAGATATTTCAAAAGAATCATGGCATTCAACAATATAACACTCTTCCTCCTTAGGTAGGCATGGAGGGCAATTAAATAGTGTAAGAGTTGAAGAGTTACTGTCATTAGAAGGTAGATCCTCCTTTTGTTCTTCACTCTCCTCCTCTTTTTCATCCAATGAGATCACAGTTTCAGCAATTTCCTCTTCCTCAGGTTCCTGCAAGGCACAAGTTTCATCTTAACTTTCTGAAACCAAAAACAGCAGAAAACAGGGAACTGGCACTGTGGCATCTTGTTAATAGGTTAGTCCCAGAAAATGCATAAAAGTGATATGAAGTGTATATAAAACATGTAGCAAATGGTATAATATAAGCATGGAACAGCAGAAATTATGGATACGTTGGAGACGTATCAAGCATCCCCAAGCTTAGTTCTACTCGTCCTCGAGTAGGTAAAACGATAACAACAAATAATTTCTGAGGAGACATGCTTTCACACAATCTTGATCAATATATTGCAAGGCTCATGTCATGAATGAAGTGACTCAAAGCAATGATCTATAGTTTGCTAACAAATAGATAAAGAGTAAACAATGAATCATATAAGCAAAAACTTTTCATGAATAGTACTTTCAAGACAAGCATCAAAAAGTTTTGCATAAGAGGTAACTCATAAAGCAATAGATTCAAAGTAAAAGGCATTGAAGCAACACAAAGGATGATTAAGTTTCAGCATTTGCTTTCAACTTGTAACATGTATATCTCATGGATAGTTGTCAACATAAAGCAATATAACAAGTGCAATAAGTAAACATGTAAGAATCAATGCACACAAAGTTGACACAAGTGTTTGCTTCTAAGATAGAAAGGAGTAGGTAAACTGACTCAACATAAAGTAAAAGATAGGCCCTTCGCAGAGGGAAGCAGGGATTAAATCATGTGCTAGAGCTTTTTAAGTTTTCGAAAGCATATAGAGAGCACAAAATAAGTATTTGAGAGGTGTTTGTTGTTGTCAACGAATGGTAGTGGGCACTCTAACCCCCTTGTCAACCAGACTTTCAAGAGCGGCTCCCATGAAGGACGTTATCTCTACCAGCAAGGTAGATCATCCCTCTTCTCTTTTGTTTACACATGTATTTTAGTTTCTTTATAGATGACACTCCTCCCAACCTTTTGCTTACACAAGCCATGGCTAACCGAATCCTCGGGTGCCTTCCAACATTCACATACCATGGAGGAGTGTCTATTGCAAAATTAAGTTGCTTACTGATAAATCAGGGCAAAACATGTGAAGAGAATTATTAATGAAAGTTGTAATTAATTGGGGCTGGGCACCCCGTTGCCAGCTCTTTTTGCAAATTATTGGATAAGCGGATGTATATGCCACTAGTCCATTGGTGAAAGTCTGTCAGAAGTAAATGACAAGATTGAAAGATAAAACACCACATACTTCCTCATGAGCTATAAAACATTGACACAAATAAGGAGTAATAAAGTTTTGAATAGTTTAAAGGTAGCACATGAAATATTTACTTGGAATGGCAGGAAATACCACATAGTAGGTAGGTATGGTGGACACAAATGGCATGGGTTTTGGCTCAAGTTTTGGATGCACGAGAAGCATTCCCTCTCAGTACAGAGTTTAGGCTAGCAAGGTTGTTTGAAGCAAACACAAGTATAAACCGGTACAGCAAGAATCACATAAAAACATATTGCAAGTATTATAAGACTCTACACTGTCTTCCTTGTTGCTCAAACATTTTACCAGAAAATATCTAGACCTTAGAGAGAACAAATATGCATCCCAAGTCTCAACAAGCTCTACGGTAGTTCTCCACTACTAGGCTTTAACTACATGATGCAAGAGCTTAAACATGATCTACTTGAGAGCTCAAAACAATTGCAAAGCATCAAATCAAACAAGACAATGATCTACAAGAATGCATATGTCTTTTCCAATACCAACTACTACATGTAGCATTTTCTTTCTTCCAAACAAACACCAATCAATTTATTTAAACATAAACTCTCCAAATGATAATATAATGCAGCAAGAGAGTATTTATAAACAAGTGCTAACAGCTCGAAGAGATGCATGAAAAACAGGAGCTAAAAGCACTGCAGTAGCTAGTTAAGAATACTCAACAAATATAAGTGAAGAACATGAGTATTCACATGAAAAAGCGGAGCGTGTCTCTCTCCCACACAAGGATTGCTAGGATCCGAATTTATTCAAACAAAAACAAAAATAAAAACACACAGACGCTCCAAGTAAAGCGCATAAGATGTGAAAGAATTAAAATATAGTTTCACTAGAGATGACCTGATAAGTTTGTTGATGAAGAAGGGGATGCCTTGGGCATCCCCAAGCTTAGACGCTTGAGTCTCTCTGAATATGGTTGGGATGAACCACGGGGGCATCCCCAAGCTTAGGCTTTTCACTCTTCTTGATCACATAATATCACCCTTCTCGCTTGATCCTTGAAAACTTCCTTCACACCAAACTCAAGACAGTTCTCATTAGAGGGTTAGTGCATAATCAAAAATTCTCATATTCTGTAATGATACAATCAATCCCAAAGCTTCTGGACATTAGCTACAGCCACCAATGCTTTGTGGAGCAAAGAAATCCACACAAACACAGTAAAAGAGCGAATGCAAAACAAAAGGCAGAATCTGTCAAAAACAGAACAGTCTGGAATGACGAATTTTTTCGAGGCACTTAAGTTGCTCAGATGGATCTGGCCTAAAATAATGAAAGTTGCGTACATATCTCAGGAATATGCGTGATTTTTTCAGAATTTTTTGAATTTTCTACAGGGAGATAAGCTCAAATCCGTGACAGCTAAAAATCTGTCACTGCGCAGAAATCCAAATCTTGCATCAACTTTCAATATAGAACTTTACTTGGCACAACATTGCGATAAAATAAAGATACAAAGGAGTTGCTACAGAAGTAACAAAACTCCTTGACTCAAAGAAAACAAAAATAACAGCAAATAAAAACGATGGGTTGTCTCCCATAAGCGCTTTTCTTTAACGCCTTTCAGCTAGGCGCAGAAAGTGAAAATCAAGTGTTATCAAGAGAAGAAGCATCAACATCATAACTTGCTCTAACAATAGAGTCAAAAGGTAACTTCATTCTCTTCCTAGGGAAGTGTTCCATACCTTTCTTGAGAGGAAATTGGTACCTTATATTACCTTCTTTCATATCAATGATGGCACCAACAGTTCGAAGAAAAGGTCTTCCCAAAACAATAGGACAAGATGCATTGCATTCAATATCCATAACAATAAAATCAACGGGACAAGGTTATTGTTTACTGTAATAAAAACATCATTAACTCGCCCCAAAGGTTTCTTCATAGCATTATCAGCGAGAAAAACATCCAAATAACAATGTTCCAAAGGTGGCAAATCAAGAATATCATAAAGCTTCTTGGGCAAAACGAAATACTTGCACCAAGATCACACAAGGCATTGCAATCAAAATCATTCACCTTTACCTTAATGATGGGTTCCCAACCATCTTCTAATTTCCTAGGAATAGAAGCTTTAAGTTTCAACTTCTCCTCCCTAGCTTGCAAAAGAGCATTTGTAATATGCTTTGTAAAAGCCAAATTAATAGTGCTAGCATTGGGACTTCTAGCTAATTTTTGCAAGAACATAATAACTTCAGAGATGTTACAATCATCAAAATCAAAATCATTATTGTCAATGGTGGTGGAACCATTGTCTCCAATAGTTTGAAAAATTTCAGCACTTTTATCAGAAAAAGTTTCAGCAGTTTTAGGCAATTTCAAACGCTTTGCAGAAGTAGTAGAGACATTACCAACACCAATAACATTACCATCAATAGTAGGAGGCTTACTAGCATGTAAAACATTAGCATTACTAGTGGTGGTGATAGTACAAACTCTAACTATACTATTCTCTTTTTCAAGTTCTTCCTCTTTTTCCCACCTAGCATGCAATTCAGCCAACATCCTAATATTATTATCAATTCGAACTTGGATGGCATTTGCTGTAGCAAATGACTTAGTATCTTTAACTTCATTAGGCATAACTTTCAGTTTTAGAATTTCAACATCATGAGCAAGACTATCAACTTTAGAAGCAAGATCATCAATTTTTTCAAACTTTTCCTCAACAGTTTTATTGAAAGCTTTTTGTGTGCTAATAAATTCTTTAAGCATAGCTTCAAGATCAGAGGACACACTTCTATTGTTGCTGTAGGAATTACCATAAGAATTGCCATAACCATTTGAAGGATAAGGCTTATAGTTGTTGCTACCAAAATTATTCCTATAAGCATTGTTGTTGAAGTTGTTGTTTTTAATGAAGTTTACATCAACATGCTCTTCTTGAGCAACCAATGAAGCTAAAGGAACATTATTAGGATCAACATGAGATCTACCATTCACAAGCATAGACATAATAGCATCAATCTTATCACTCAAAGAGGAGGTTTCTTCAACAGAATTTACCTTCTTACCTTGAGGAGCTCTTTCGGTGTGCCATTCGGAATAGTTGATCATCATATCATCAAGTAGCTTTGTTGCTGCACCTAAAGTGATGGACATAAAGGTTCCTCCAGAGGCTGAATCCAATAAGTTCCTTGAGGAAAAATTTAATCCTGCATAAAAGGTTTGGATGATCATCCAAGTAGTCAGTCCATGAGTGGGACAATTCTTCACCAAAGATTTCATTCTTTCCCAAGCTTGAGCAACATGTTCATTATCAAGTTGTTTAAAATTCATAATGCTACTTCTCAAGGATATAATCTTAGCAGGAGGATAATATTTCCCTATGAAAGCATCTTTGCATTTTGTCCAAGAATCAATACTATTTCTAGGCAAAGAAAGCAACCATTCTTTAGCTCTTCCTCTCAAGGAGAAAGGAAAAAGTTTCAGTTTTATAATATCCCCATCCATATCCTTATACTTTTGCATTTCACAAAGTTCAACAAAGTTATTAAGATGGGCAGCAGCATCATCAGTACTAACACCAGAAAATTGCTCTTTCATAACAAGATTTAATAGAGCAGGTTTAATTTCATAAAATTCTGCTTAGAAGCAGGTGGAGCAATAGGAGTGCATATGAAATCATTGTTGTTTGTGCTAGTGAAGTCACACAACTTAGTGTTCTCAGGAGTACTCATTTTTGCAAAGATAACAGGTAGGCCGAAATAACATCTGAAATACAATCTACTGCAATCATGTTCTCTACTGTTTTATGCAAACAAACATCATCTTCCATACGATACGTTTAACCCTTTGTTTTCAGCAAGCCGGTGAGATTGACAACCTCACTGTTAAGTTGGGGCAAAGTAATTTGATTGTGTTATGCAGGTTCCACGTTGGCACCGGAATCCCTGGTGTTGCGCCGCACTACACTGCTTCACCAACACCTTCGAAGCAACCTCGTTTTCCTACTGGTTCGATAAACCTTGGTTTCATACTGAGGGAAAACTTGCTGCTGCACTCATCATACCATCCTCTTGGGTTCCCAACTGACGTGTGACGTTACACGCATCAAGCATAGTTTATGGCGCTGTTGCCGGGGAGATATTCCCTCGTCAACTTAGCGCTAGCAATAGGCAGCTCACAAGATCTAAACATGATGGCACAACTGGAGAAGACAACCATCTAGCTACTGCTATGGACCCATAGTCCAAGGATAAACTACTCACGCATCACTCCGGAGGCGGGCATGGCGATGTAGAGCCCTCCGGTGATGATTCCCCTCTCCGGCAGGGTGCCGGGAAGAGCTCCAGAAACCCCGAGTTAGGGTTGACGACGGCGGCGGCAGCGAATATGTTCTGGATGAAAGGCTCGGTCTTTTAGGGTTTTCACGTCTCGGGGAATAAATAGGCGAAGGGGCGATGTCGGCGGACCCCCGAGGGGCCCAAACCACCAGGCAGCGCGGTGGGCCCCCCTGCCGTGCCGGCCTGTGGTTTGGCCACCTCGTGGCTCCCCTTCGTCTCTCCTTCGGACTCCGTGTACGTGTTGGAAAAATAGGGACTTTACCTTTTGCTTCGTGCAATTCCGAGAATATTTCCAGAAGTAACTTTCTGAAACCAAAAACAGCAGAAAACAGGGAACTGGCACTGTGGCATCTTGTTAATAGGTTAGTCCCAGAAAATGCATAAAAGTGATATGAAGTGTATATAAAACATGTAGCAAATGGTATAATATAAGCATGGAACAGCAGAAATTATGGATACGTTGGAGACGTATCACCCTCATCCTATCCAGCTCACTTTGGGCACTTCCCAACTCTTGCTCCAATTTTGCGACTCGAGCCTTCATATAACGCATTGATGCGGCATCGTTTGCCACCTGAGCTCGAGATCGAGTAGGGGCACGATGCCGCGACGAGCCAGATGAAGTGGCGGCTGCCCACGGCTGTTCCAAATATCATAAAAATCTCATGTCAGGTATGAGAAACTCATCACAAAGCTCAGGCGAGTAACAACACATAGCCTTACAGGCAGAGGCATGACAAAGGAACCAAAACCATACAAGTGTAGCAAAAGTATACGCCTACTCGCGTTAACATAAAGTATAATTACACAACATAAATAAGGGTTCGGCTGCCCTATCTCTCGGACACAGACTCCGACCTAGCCCTACTCTCGCGAGTGGCCACCTCCGCCGCTCGGCGCTCCATAGTGGCTATGAAGATGTTGGCCAGTCGAGCGGCTGCCTCGCTAACAGCCTTCAGAGACATAGGCTTCCCACCGGGCCTTCGAGGGAAGTCAGACATGGCTGCTTCGAAGTCACCCTTTATTCCATGACCCAAAATGAGCTTGAGGGTGGACTCCGAGCCGCGTACCGTTAGAGCATGAGCAAAGCTCGCCATGGTCGAGGTTCCCGGTCCAAGCACGTCAGCGAAGCCATCAGCAGTCGACGGCACCGCCTTCAGTGGAAGAACGTTCTGGTGCACGGCGCTGAGGGTGCTGGTAGACTTGACAAGAGCATCCTTCGCCTGGACGAAAGTAGCTCCGAGGTCACCTATAACTTGGTTGAGTGATAACTCATCGCTGACCGGGTCAGTAGGTGCCAGCACGCCAATCGTCTCTGCAACAAGTAGCAGAAAGAGCAAATATTAGTACATAATACCCAACGGGTACATGAGGGACATGCAAAGTGATTGTTACTTACCTCTCACATTCTGCGCAAGGCCAGCCAGTCGCTCGGCATACTCTTTCTCACGTACGGCGGCTGCGGCCTTGGTGGCATCAACAATTTTCTTCGACTCGGCGCGTTGGGCTTCGAGTGCTTCCTCTAGCTCTTTCACTCGAGACTCAGCCGATGCCTTGTCGCCTGAATTTGATGGCAAGAAGCAGTTCACAACAATCGACTAAGCAAAAACAGGGCAAAAAGAACTTCGGGTGCAGAATCATAATATACTTACGAGTAAGTTGCTCCAAGTTAGCACACAGACTATCCCTCTCCTGCTCCACCTGGACAAAAGTCTTGCCAGATTCCACCAGGTTGAGGTAGTAAGGCTGCAAACACACGAAACCAGCATAAGTTACACATAATCAGTCCCGTATGCGGACTCGACAAACAGACACTTACGTGTTCAGTCCAAGGCGCAGGCTTCGCCGCCGATGTCCCGACCTCCGGAGTTTCAGCACTCGTAGCCTTGGCCTTTTCAATGGCAGTAGAAGTGGTCGTTGGTTGAGCAACATCTGGAGCAACGGGGGAAAGGTTCGGGCGCGCTGGAGTCAAAACTTTGTCGGATGAAGGAGTTGAAGGATGCACAGTCTCAGCGCTATGGGTAACAGAAGACAAACAACATAAGCAAAAATATCAGCCAGCAGACACTTTAATGCAAAAAGCTCAGAAGCAAACCTGTGCTCTTCATCCTCATCAGTGTCGAGGTTATCAAAGTTTGGGCCCCCAAAAAGCAGCTCCTCACCGATGGGGGAGGAGGAGCTGACCTCAGCGGGCTCACATCCAGAGGAGCAGCCTTGGCAAAAGGAGAGGAGCCCGAGTCTCCGTCGTCCTTCACATCCGACTCCTTCGCGGGTAAGCTCGTAGAAGAAGACAAACCTTGGGCCACCGGCGACGCTTGCGAGTTGGAATCTCGCTCACATGGTCAGCCGTGGCTGGCTGTTCAGTCTGTACTTCCCCTGCCTCTTCCTCTTCAGCCTGTTCCATATGAGATGTGGTAGCCGAAGGTAGAAGCGATTCATCCCCTCCCTTCGTTTCTACCGCTTGCACCTCTGTTTCATCAGTTGGGCCATTCTCGGTAAGAGGAGGAAGGGTTGACGCAGTTGAATGCCCCTGCACACAAAGGAGAACATCCAAAGAGTTAAAACATGCAAAAACAAAGGGTGACGAAAGCACGATGACAAAAAGTACATAACAGCTAAACTTACTTCAAGCAAAGGGTTGTCAGCCCCATATGGAGTGACATGGCAGTCAAGGTTGCATGGATCGGTTGCCTTGATGCTGGTAATGGATCGCACGTGCGTGTCCAGCTCATTCTTCGACAACTCGTCTGGGCTCATTCGACTTGCGTCATGCGCACCTTCATACTGCCACATGGGATGAGCGCGGGCGCGAAGTGGCCACACCCGCAACTTAACAAAAGTGGCAATCAGATGCACACCAGTGACAGTGCCCAACATCTTGGCAATCTTCTCCAAAAGGGGCTGCGCCTCCGCTTCTTCTTCAGTCGACAAAGGATGGGCCCATGCGTTGGTCTTCTCCAGAGCTTTGGCAGCCGAAAAGGCAAGGAGGCATGCTTGCTCCGGGGAGACGTAGAACCATTTGGTCCTCCACCCTTGTGCAGAATCAACTGGTTTCAGAGCAAAATAGCGGGTGTCGCCGCGCACTTGGATCACGAAGCCACCCACGGGATAGGTGCGACCACCTCCCACATTTGGGCGAACGACGAAAATCGACTTCCACAGTGGCCAACTCGGAGAAACTCCCAGAAAACATTCACAGAGCGTGATAAAGCACGCAATGTGCAGAATACCATTAGGGGTGAAATCGTGGATTTGCACCCCATAGGCATAAATAAAACCACGAACAAAATCGTGGAGGGGGAGAAAAAACCTCTAGGAAGAAATTCCGCTAAACAAACTCTCTCATTGGTGCGAGGCTCGGGGAATACCTCCTTGGGCGATGGAGCGCGGACCGCTAACTGGTCCTCGGGTGGCAGCAGGCCCTTCTGGCGGATCTTGATAAGGTGAGCATCCTTGATCGAGGATTTCGCCCAATCCCCGGTGCTCTTCTTCAGACCAGCGGCAGCTGCAGATGTGCTAGCCGTGGTTTTCTTTCCCTTCACTGTCGCCGCATCGGTCACGGCAGCAGCAATCGTGGCAGAACGCTTGTTGCCCGCTCCTTTCTTCATCTTCAAAGGGAAGGTGGCAGTGCGCGCAAAGCTCTGGCACAAGAACAATGGAGGAGGAGCGCGAGGAAGAAGATGCAACAGGGGCGGCGCAGGAGGCAAATGACTAGTAAACAATTATGCCAGCACCGTTCCACTTATTTACCAGAAGGCGAAAGCAATCCTACCGTACACGTGGCAAACGCGGAGGGCAACCGTCGCCGGCCACTCCGCCCACTACGCACGCAAAAAAAGGAGACATAATCACCTCTCCATAAAAAGTGGGCCAGAGCGGTCAAATCAAGTCCAAACGGCACCGTCGTTCGGTCAGCGCTGCACAATGGGCCCACCTATGTGTCACGTCCCATCCAACAGCATAACGCATGCCACTGCATGTCAGGCAGCGCAGTCGCCAAAAACGTCATCCCTGACGTCATCTCAAGCGCTTTGATCGGAAATACATTCGAGTCCGCCCAACACATATCGGTCACTCGACTGCCTTGTTTGGTTAGGGTAAGGAAGAGCAGTGTTAAGGCAAAATTGGTCACTCGACTGTTCTTTCGACTGAGGCATATTACTCCCATCAGGAGCATATCAAAAATTCTTCGACTGGCAATGCTCAAGATAAAATGATTTTGAGATTATTCTCCATTACAAGCAATACAGCATAATCTCGGGGGCTACTCCCATCGGGAGCACTGTCGTGCACCCGATAGAATTATGGCAACAATTTTTTTCGATTAACATATGCAGGGTAAGAAGATCTGAGATTATCCTCCATTGCGAGCAGTAAAGCACAATCTCGGGGGCTACTCCCATCGGGAGCGCTGTCGCGCACCCGATAGAATAACGACAAAGTGTCAGTCGACAAAAGGCTCGACTCAGTCCATATACAAAATCATACTCAAAATATTCCCGAGTTGCGTCCGCCGCAAATACCTCGGATGTTGCACGCATAGTGCAAAGGTAAAACCCGCCGAACTTTTGAGCTGGGCTAAGAAACGTTCCAGCAACGTCAATCCTTATGCTTTCCATGTCAGCAGACATGATGAAAAATCCCGACGGACGCGTTGGGTAAATTTCACATCTATACTGCAGATCGACTCAGTAAGACCTCCGCGGCCTAGTTGAATCTGATCAGTTTGTTCCAGATTCGAGTACAGGGACTCGAGTTTGATTGAAAGCTTGTAAGGTTTTACCCGAATGTGTAGTTAACCAGTCCCGATCTGTCGAGTGTGCTGGGCCTGCTAAGCTATTATCCCTTGATTATCATAAGCAAAAACCACAATCGATGAGATACTCGACATAGCCAACATGTGCTATTCATACATGAATTCCAATTATAATACAAAGCATATGACGTGCACTTACGAACGAGTCCATGCCCGATTCTTCGAGTCAGACAAGTAATCGGGGCTACTGACAAGGGTATGCATCTCGGGTACCCTACCGTAAGGGTACCTGGTGCACGTGGCGACTAAGGCCCAATAGCGAAGAGCCTATTCGAAGCCCATGATCAGAGGCCCAAGAAGATGGAGTACCTTCCAAGATTAGTCGTAGGCATAGTCGGTTTAGTCTTTCCTTACATGTAAACTAGGTCGGTTATGAACTCCCGAGACCCAGCCTATTTAAAGGCTGGGAGGGGTGCTGATCTAGGACCAAGCCATACTCAAACCACCAAAAGCTCTAGCGAGATCGACATCTCGCCGGAGTCACCTTGTAACCGCATAATCTCATACGATCAATAACAGACAAGCAGGAAGTAGGGTCTTTACCTCCACCCGAGGGGCCTGAACCTGGGTAAATCTTTGCCTCTGCTTGTCAGCCGACGAAACTACCAGTACTACCATGTTCTCTCCACATAATTTTAACCATAGGTCCTTAACCATGGGATTTGATGAGTGTACCCCTCGTCAACGGGGCATTCGTTGCTCCCTTTTTCTTTTCTTTTTAACTTACAGATTCAAGCAACATGTTGTTCGACATGTCCTACTACTCCTTGGAGGCTAGGACCCTCCCAATTTCTCTTGAGAAGCACAAGAAGGTGCAGCTGAGCCCAGCGAAGATCCTCGCCATCCTCAGCCGTGCGTCGTCCAGCGGCAAAACCTCCAGGACTCCAGCGCTCGTCCTTAATGCGAGGACACATGTGGAGAACCGCATGAAGGACGTCGTCGCCAACGACCTGAAAGCGATCCTGGACTTGGCGTGCATCCGTTGGAAAAGGAGCACGCGATCGGCGTGATCGAGTGCAACATGCTCGCATGGGTGAAAGGGTATAAAGCATGTCTCCCGCCGACCTTCAGGTGGTCACATTAAATCCCTGGTGACCCGCTTGGAAGGAGGAAAGGCTTCAGATGCCTCATCCAGCAAGGTGAGGTTTATGTCCCAAGCCGTGCTACTTAGCCAGCTTCAGGCGGCATGCAAGGAGTCCAAGAGAGACTTTCCAGGCTGAGGGACGACCGCTCCTTTGCTGTGTGCATGCTTCTTGAGCCACGGGTGGTCCCTCAGCTTGGCATGTACCTATGTGGACTCCTTGCATGCCTCCTCAAGCTGGTTAAGGAGCGTACGGGCTTGGGATATAGGGTTCGCCTCGTTGGATGAGGCGTCTGAAGCCTTTCCTCCTTCCAAGCGGGTCACCAGGGATCTAAGGTGACCCATCAACACCTGAAGGTAGGTTGGAGGCGATGCTTTATACCTTCCTCCCATGTCAGCGTGTTGCACTCGATCATGCCGATCGCGTGCTCCTTTTCCAGCGAACGTGCCTCAATATCTCCTGGATCACCTCCAGGTCGTTGGAGGCGACGCCCTTCATGCGGTTCTCCACACGCGTCCCCGCAGGAAGCACGAGGGCAGGAGTCCCCGAGGTTTCGCCGCTGGACGAGGCATGGCCGAGAATGATGAGGATCTTCGCCACGCTGAGCTGCACCGTCTTGTGCTTCTCAAGAGAAATCCGGAGGGTCCTGACCTCCCAGGAGTAGTAGGACATGCCGAACGGCAGGTCGCTTGATGAATCTGTAAGTTAAAAAGAAAAGTAAGCAACGAATGCCCCGTATCAGATAAAAAAAAAGTAGATGTGTTGAGCAGGTGGAGATACATGTAAGCACGTGCAAATACCATGAGCTGGAGAGCATGGCTTTTTCAATGTTACCCCGACCACATCTAAAGGTACGGTACAGCAGCTGGGCGATTCTCTCCTCAGAAGGACCCGCCTGAATGTGCACACCAATGGCAGCGGCGGTAGGAGCAGGCGCTGGTTTTTGGCGACATTACAGGACCAGCTGCAGGGACTCGGCTAGTCTCGGCGTCAGAGACCCAGTCTAGCTGCAGCTCTGCCGCGACGTTGTATTCCTGGCATTCGAGATGGCGGCTCTGCCGCGACGTTGTATTCCTGGCGTTCGAGATGGCGTTGTGCTGCTCGACGGCAGCCTCGCCGACGTTGTCACGTAGATAGAGATGAGGTCGGGCCGTGTGCCGGCCGTCACGGCGTTGTCTTCGTGGCGTTAGAGATGGCGCCGTGCTGCTCGCCGGCAACCCCGCTGACGTCGTCGTGGAGATGGAGATGACGGCTTGTCCTGCCGATGTCGTCGTGGAGACGAAGAAGATGCCAGCCTGTACGCCGACAGCTCCGCCGATGTCTCAGCGGCACACTGGCTGATGACGTTGACGCCAAGGTGAAGATGATGCCGGACGGCGTGCCAGCCGTCGTAACAGCGGCGTCTGTGGCATGGTTCGTCCGCCGTCGCCAACGGTCCGCCGGTCACGTATTGTGGCCATGTCGATGTGCCGACGGCTCGAACCGTCGTGGGTGGAAGATGCATGTAGGTGATAGATTCATCATTTGTTCTCACCGTTAGGAAGTTGCAGCTTCACCTCCATGGCTCCAGATGCCACCGGCTTCTTTTTCTAGATAAAGTGAGTCTTTATTAATTAAATTGTTTAAGCATTACACCCAGCATAACCAAGATGCACATAGCCGAACCAAGTCTGAAGTACGAAAAATAAAAATAAACGAATTACATATCAAAATGAGAAATTGTAGAAACGCCTAAGGTGGTGGAGGGCCGATCCGCAAATTATGCTGCCATCCATGTAGGGATAAAAAGTCTCTCGCCGTATCCTCCAGTCTTGTACACACCTCCATAAACAGGTCTCGATGCCCCACACGTTGCAACTGAGACCACAAACGGAGTGTAGCAGTAATCCTGTAGATAACCTGCATAAGAGAACAATTTTTATCATTAAAAATCTTGTCATTTCTATATAGCCACAGCGACCATATTACGGCAAGTGCTGCCATCCTAATAAGTTGTTTGAACATTTTATCCACTCCATTCAGCCAATTGACAAAAATATTAGCAATGCTTGTAGGTGGGTAAATAATAGAACCTATCTGGATGATGGACCATATAGAACTAGCAAATTTGCACTCGAAGAACAGATGTTTGATTGTCTCATCTTTATGACAGAAGACACACTGTTTACTCCCATGCCAATTGCGTTTTGCAAGATTGTCTTTTGTAAGAATTACTTCTCGACGAAGATACCACGCAAAAACTTTGTTTTTAAGTGGAATTTTCATCTTCCAGATTTTCTTATTAATATCTATTGGCACCTCCGGCTGGATGAGTGCTGTATACATGGAGTCCACAGAGAACTTACCGCAAGTGCGTAAATACCACCGAAACTCATCAGACCCTTGAGTCAAATTGACAGAAGCGAGTCGCTGGAGCAACTCATGCCAAGATGCTAGTCTGGGTCCAACAAGATCTCTCCGGAATGTCACAGTGGGATGGTTATCAACCAATACCTGAGCAAGCGTATCGCTCTTGTGACGGCCTTGGACTATACCATATAACGCTGGATATTGTTCTCGGTGTGGGGAAGTACCCAACCATGTATCCTCCCAGAACCTTATCTCAGACCCATCCTTAATGGAGAAAGAGCCATATGGGAAGAAGAATTTCTTCGTCGCCATTATGCCCGCCCAAAAATGGGAATCACCTGATTTCCAAGAAACCTGTGATAACGCACTTGAGCCTATGTATTTCTTCCTAGGGAGAGTTTGCCACACCACCTCTTCCGTCAGTAGCTTAAACAACCACTTACCAAGAAGAGCTCGATTCTTGACCTGAATATCATGAATCCCAAGACCACCATGGTCCTTTGGGCGGCACACTACATCTCATTTAGCCAGCCGGTATTTCTTTTTTTCACTATCCCCTTACCAAAAGAATCTGGATCGAAAGTAATCCAATCGATACAAGACTCCCTTTGGTAATTGAAAGAAAGATATCATATATAGTACCATATTGGTTATGACTGAATTTATGAGTACCAATCTTCCCCTAGGGATAATAATTTTCCTTTCCAGCTACTTAGCCTCTTTTGTAGTCTTTCTTTCACGTGTTTCCATTGAGCTATCATTAGCCTCCTAAAGTGAATCGGGATGCCGAGATAGTTAATTGGAAACTGGCCAAGCCCACAACCGAATAATTCGGCATATTGGGCCGCCTCCTCTTGGGCGTCACTAAAACAAAACACTTCGCTTTTATGGAAATTGATTTTTAGACCGAAAAGTTGCTCGAACGCTGATAATATTAATTTCAGGTTTCTTGCCTTCTCCATATCATGTTCCATAAAAAGAATTGTATCGTCGGCGTACTGTAGGATGGATAATCCGCCATCCACTAGATGCGGTACCACACCGACAATTTGCCCATCAGATTTTGCCCGCTCAATGATTATGGCTAACATATCAGCAACTATATTAAACAATATAAGAGATAATGGGTCGCCTTGTCGTAATCCCTTTTTCGTCTGGAAGTTTCTACCAACATCGTCATTGACTTTGATGGCGACACTTCCTCCGGAAACGAAATTATGAATCATTGCGCGTCACTCAGCTGAAAAACCTTTCATTCTGAATGTTTGTTGCAAGAATGACTACTTGACTTTATCATACGCTTTTTCGAAATCAATTTTTAGGATGACTCCGTTAAATTTTTTCTGAGCATGTGTTTGATTTGTGTATGGATGAGCGTTTGTAGATAAATCTGAGAGTTGTGTATGTATGTCGGCTTGGAGTTGATGAATGAATGGATTCTGGTGTGATCGAGGGCTATGCGTGTATGGGGCTGCTTGGATATGGATGGGTGTGTTGTTTGCCTTCAGATGACAGAGCTCCTCGTGCGAGAGCTGTGCCTATCCTTCTGGCCTCCGGGTGTGTGTCTTTTATGGATGATCCCGGCCGCTCGACTGCTAGGTGAGCTACGTGATCTTCTCCTTCTGTTATGTTTGGTGCGGGGTGCGCGTATATCTCCTCCGCTACCTGGCCGGCCGGCCACGCGATCTTCTAGCGCAAGAAAGGTAGATGGTTTGCGGTTCCTCCTTGTGACGCTTATGAGATTGCCATGATGGATCAACAGAACGATTGGCAAGCAAAAAGAATATTGTTAGTCGTGACAAACTTTGTGATGAACGTGACCGGCAAGTCTCCAGGACTGCACGCATTTCACGCATTCACCTGAACACGTATAAATACGAGAACCTGCGTGTGATAGAATGGTTAGAAGTGTGGTTATACCCATAGCCCAATAGAGTTCAAATCCCAGATTTTTTTTTCGAGAAACTTCCAATATATTTATCAACTATCAAGGCAGTACAAAAAAATCTAGAAGCAACAAAAATTACATTCAGATCCGTAGACCACCTAGCGACGAGGCCGTGCAAACCTTGTTGTAGTATACAGTCAGGAAGTCGTCGTGATAAGGTCCCACAAGACCAACGCCCAGAACAACAACCGTCGCCGATGAAGAGAAGTATAGATCAGAAGGATCCAATTTGTAGACACACGAACAAAGACGAACGAAGATCAGATCCAAACGGATCAACCAAACACAACCACTGACCGAATCCCGCAAGATCCGCCGGAGACACACCTCCACACGCCCTCCGATGATGCTGGAAGCACCGCCAGAACGGAGGCTTGATATTGGTGTCTCCCATTTAGGCGAAATATTCTTCAGTGGGATGCGACGTTCCCGTCGACAGCGAGGCGTTTGTGGTGACTTCGTCAATTTCAAGACCCGACTGCCGGCTCAGTCTTCGGAGGTGCTCGTAAGGATATGGTGTGTATGCGTGCGTTCATAGAGTTGAGTGTGTGCACGTGTATTTGAGCGTCTGTTGTGTACAATGTTTCACAAAAACACATGCATAAATACGTCTAGGCATCACTTGTACGTACAGGTGCATAGCTCAATTCTTATACCTTGTACGTATATGACGCTCGTAAGTCGTAACTTCGTACAAATTGGCGTCCAACAAACATTTCTAAAATCTGAACAATTTTCAATTATGAATATTTTTTAAATCTGAACAATTTTGCAAACCAAATATTTTTCACAGCCATAACAAAGGTGAAAAAAAATGAAATCTGCATTTTTTTAAAAATTTGAACATTTTTCAAATTTAAACAACTTTCATATTTGAACATTTTAAGTTAATATGTTTTAATATGAATAGTTAGTTGATTCTTAACTCTTAAGCCTGGCACGTCATACGGCCCAGCGGGCAGCGGCAGCTGGTTCGATTGTACTCCAACACGCTGTTATTTTTGGATCGAGACACGAACGATTAAAATCCAACACGCTCGGATAAATGAAAAACAAATCCAGCACGCTATGCGTAGGCGTTCCCTGCAGGGAGGCTGGGATGCCTCAGCAAATAATTCCCGAATCACGCGCCGGCCGGGATCAGGAGCCTGGCGGCGCCCTCTTGTCGGGCGTCCCGCACTTGGCCGGGACGCTCCACCCGAAGGTCCTCCCGGCGGCCTTCGCATTCCTCCGCTCCACCGGCGTCATCGCCGTGTAGTTCTTCCACTGCCCGAGCACGTCCCGGAGATCGCTCAGCTTCTTCCCCAGGCCGAAGCAGCAGTTGGCGTGCATCGTGCAGGCCCTGGCCATGTCGTTGCGGAACAGCCGGCAGAATCCGCCGAAATGAGCCGTGTCGAGGAACTGAAACCGCAGCCGCAGGTCGCCGTCCGCGGAAGCGAGCTCGTGCTTGATGCTGTTGAAGATGGTCTGCTCGTGGCCGCGCGGGAACCGCCACCGCGGCGCCCGCCACCGCCGCATCATCTCCACCGTCCGCCCCGTCGCCTTGACGTAGTAGAATCCCGTGTTGGGCCAGTTGCCGTCGAGTGCGTCGGCGTCGCCGGAGTAGATGTCGCACGACACCGCCATGTCCGCGTGCACGCCGATGTGGCGGAACGGGTCGCGGAACCACACGATGTCCACGTCCGTGAAGAGAAAGTTATAGCCGAGCTGGAGGACGCGCTGCTGCAGCTCCAGCTTGGCCCAGACGAGCTCCAGGTAGGCGTCGCTCATGAAGTCGTTGGCGGAGCTCAGGTTCCTCGCCGTCGCCTCCAGGAGGTAGCAGTGCGGGTGCACGCGCCGGCATTGGTGGTACGCCGCGGCGTCGACGGCGACGATGAGCGTGTGGTTGAGGAGGTGTGCGATGCCCTCGCCGTCTCGGAAGCTCCCGCGGAAGAGGTCGAGGAGGGAGCCGGGCGCCGCCCACGCCTCGTTCACCGACGTGATGATCACCGTCCGATCGTCCGTCGCCACCTTTTGCAGCAGCTCCGCTAGCCTCGGGAATAACCTCGCCCCCTGCGAAAGCGAGAATGTCTACGACTTTCAGACGTGTCTCCGTGTCCGGGTGCACCAACACACAGTGCAAACTGTATGTCCATACAGAATTACAGATACAGTGATGATGAGCAAGTTAAGCCTAACCTTTTCGTCGTTGCCGGGGAGGTTTGCGTGGCTCGTCTGCTGATAAGCTGGTCCACTCCCCGAGCTTGAGATGCTAATTGCCAGCTTCTCGCCGACCTGGTCGGAGGCGAGGAAGAAGAGAAGCAAGGTGGGGAGGAGAGCCCCGAGGAGGAACGAGACCGAGCGGCTGACGCTAGCGCCGTCGTGAACGCTGCCCATGGTTGATCGCCACAACCCTCGTTGATGGTGGTTGACGCAAGCCAATGATGCTATATCAGCTTGCGAAGTGAACCACTGAATCTCGAGGAACCCGACCGTTCGCCCCCAAATCTTGCTTAGCTAGCCAGCAAATGCTTGAACAGCACTCCACACGCAAATTAAGCGTGTGTTGTACTCTTCAGACCGACGACCATATGCACGGGAAGCAAGGTTAATTAATCCATCGATAGCCTCCATCAGTCCATCTGTAATGTAAATTGAGTGTGCGTCCATGTGCATTCCATGAACCTCGATGCAGGTTGTCCGGTGATTTATCGTATCTTCTGCCACGCAGAAACGTAACCTCTGATCGCCACATTCTTTAGGTCACTGCATATAGGTACGGCCAGGAGATGAAGTTGACTCAGGTATCTGGGATCGATCGAGCTCCCCAAAGAGTGCGTGCTGTCTCCGCGTTGTTACCTTTGATTTGTCATGGGTCACCGGTGAGAGAGTTGATGGTACCAGTTTTCGCGACTCAATTTCACATCATAGTAGTACCATTTTCCAGTCCAATCGCGCTTCCAGATTTTTTTGAAGTTTTCGCAAAAAACCCAAATCTGGCCCTGATGACGAATTGACAACCTGACCACTCGGGCCCACCTGTCAGCTCAGAGGGAATTAACACCTAAAATGACAGTGTCCCACTTTGCCAGTCCAATAAAAAATAAAAAATCCGAGAAAATAAAAAAATCTAAAAAGGAAATAAAAAATAAAAATTTCCCAACCAGTGTCTTCTTCCCTACGGCTGACGGCTCCTCTGCATCGCCTCTCGCTGCTCGTCAGCTGCATTCGCAACTTCCACGGCAGCGGGGGCCGGTGTCAAGCGTGATCAAGGGCTTCGTTGGGTTCAGCACTGCCATCTTTACTGACCTCTGCTCTGCGCTCTTCGCCGACGACCCGGCCTCGTTCCTCATCATGCTCGCCACGTGCTGGTCGTCGTTTGCGTCGTCGCGTGTTCCTCCGTGAGGGCCACGTCACGTGGGGTGTGGGCGAAGAGGCCAATGCCATGGTGTCTTAGTTATTTCTAAACCCTAAACCCTATTATCCTAAAAGTCCGAATTGAAAATGGTATGCAATATATTTAAATTTCAACTGTACCACGGATGAGGTCTTGTATATGTTATTGAGCTAATCTTTCAACACTTTCTTCATGTTTAAGAGCACCATTTCGAGCGAGATTCGATTTTATACGTGAGCTAAGCTGCGGCGAAAATGCACATTTTTTGATATAATTTGACTAAAAAAGAGTTGGCAAAGGGGATGAGGAATCAACACGGGTGAGTCTTTGGGTCCCCCCGGCCAGTGGGCACTTAGGGGTGGGGTCAAGTACGGAAACAGGCCGGGCAACAAGCACCCTACCTAGCTCAAGCAACAATTCGCACGTCTACGATTGCACTTGTCCCGTATCGGTGGCACCCGCGACCGCGTCGAAGATCCACCAATCCAGACCGAATCGCAGCAATCGACCGAGTCGATTTTTTGGGGTCTGCCTCGACCCATGGAACATCTCACACGACTTGCTGGCCCGCACCACCGGGCCCGGCGATACAAGGAGCAGGGATGCCGTTATATGCGTGTGTCCAACTCGATGGGGTCTCGATGTGGGACAAAAAAAAGATCACCTAGATTGTATCAACGGATTGGTAGGGAATTTCTCAGGTCGTGCGCGTGTGCCGCAACCAATCACATGGGTCGTCGATGCATGGGCCTATTGTTCGCTCCGTGGCCATGATGCGTCGGGTCCTCGCGTAGGAGGCCCAATACAACTACCAACGAAAGAAAATATGACGTGCGCTCCCGAAAGCTTGCACGCTGTACGTCTCTGCATCATGTTCAAAATAGCACGTCAAATCATGTTTACAAGATTATTATCCTTCTTTTCAGTGCATCACAAGATTTTTTTTTTTTTGAGAACAGGATCACAAGATTATCTGTGTGCTAGGCTCCTAGCTGGGCTGAACGGCTCTCTTTCCAAATTGCACGTCGAATAAATATGTTCACAGGATTATCTGGACAGATCTCTCGTCGTGCTTTGGTTTTCAAGATAGTTTCGTGCCTGAAGATTAAAACCTTCGTGAGATCCTAAATAAAGAAGTTTTTGAAAAGGAACGAGATTTAAAGGCTGCCGTGTTTTTAGCAAACTTAAATAGTGTGTCATTATGTCGAACAAAATGAAATGAAAGAAATAGATGTATGCCATAAACCTCGAAGTTACATTCAGGCTCTTTGAAGCCACCATTAGTACAGATCAGGCCGCGACACACCCATCACACACGGTTAATCGAACCGTCACTACGCACGATGCCAGCTCCCATACGTGTGAAATCTAGAAATTTTGAAACATTTTGATCAAACCTATAGATCAAAATTTTGAGTAAGTCAACGTGTTAGGGTTAGATCATCAGTCTGAACATTATAAATTTGGAATGGCCTTTGTGAAACTTCTAGTTTTGGCCACAATTCAACTATTTGAGGGATAATCATAAATGGTTACATAAAGCAGCATGCCACCATCACAAATTCATTAGAGAACAAATTTTGAAATGTCAAACTCAAATAAATAATATTGCATAATTATCAATAATCAATTACATGAGAATTAAATTGTACAAAAATAAAAGTTAAATAATACAAATCTTTGTTGATCAATTGAATACTTCTACGACTTTTGTTTAAATATTACAATGTCGTACCCCCTCCCTTCCCATTTAGGCGGCCTGCGTTAGTTTTGAGGTATGGTTTGACACTCAATTTATCCAAAGAAATGTGGATTATATGTCAGGAAAATTCTATTGTTGAATTCCTATTCGGATGAAGTTTCTAATGGTCTAATTTCTATAACAAGTGAGACATGTATTATTGGTCAAACTTAAAACACGAAAAATAGGGACGTCAAATTCATTGGGACGGAGGGAGTAAAAAATAAATAAAGAATAATACCAAAGGAAGAAAATTACTAAATAAATCTTTTCTTCTTCGCTTTCAAGATAGACAAAAAAACTAAAAGAATGGTTTTGTTATGATTACAATGTTTGCCATCATCATAGATGGGGCGTTATTATGTGTCAACTTGGGTCATTAGAGACGACTTTAATCATCTACGCATCAAGAAGGCAACAAGGGATATAAGGCAACATGTTGGGACCCACTGAGAAAATGTAGAAAGAGTCTCGAAGGTGGACAACAATGGAAACATGATGTAAAACAATTCATGCACTCTTTAGTGTTCTGTCTGGTTCTTAAACTTTTCTAGAACCCGAATGCTGTAATAACTGACTCGGGCTTTGTGTAGTTTCATTCAGTGGAATGGAGCAGGGGGAGACCCCTATTTTAGAAAGAAAAAAAAAACTAGAAGTAAACCTTGTGAATGCTTATCATGCTATAAAGCTAGCTGGCATAAGGCACGGTGCATGCATATTCATCAAGATAGACTTGAGTCATTTCGCATAGAACTTCAGTTTGTACGTGGCGACCGAGTGACTGGAGTTTGAGCTGAGCTGCTGCGTTATCCAGGCTTCCCGAAAACCATAGATACGCTGTCGTTTTTTTTTAGTGTACGTCGTGTCATTGCCGGACAAGCTAGCCATTTGCAAGGCCACACTAGATGAGCCCCAGACACTTCATCTAAACAAAAAACAGCAAGGGGTACGAGGCTAAAGCGAGGAGAGATGGATTCCACCGCCGCAAGGGGTGGTCAAGATCTATAGCATGGTCGCCAAGTGTGTCTAAACAAAAAATCAAGATCAATTAACAACAACTATCTATAGCATGGAACGGCTTTAGTCTTTCTGAACGGATCAAAGTGTAAGTGGCGTTGAGTGTGATGCTCTTGGGTTTTGGCTGCAACTGTGCAGGGTCGCCGTCTCGTCTTCCCTGAAGTTCAGGTCATGAATCCTCTGCATTCATGAGCCGTGCCGTGACGATTGATTTGTGCATGCGTTTGCATTTTCTACCATCTATTTCTTCGCGCACAGGATACCGTGCATACATACATACATACATACATACATACATACATACATACATACATACATACATACGAATTGTGACACGTTTCTTCCTTGAATACCGTTATAACACAAGAGGCAGTCCTAAGTTACACTCACAACACCTGTGACCTGTGAGACTGGGCCGACATATCTTGAGGTTTACAAAAGCATCACAACCGACTCGTTGTCACCTACTAAAATAATACCGTCTACTAAATCTTTTGAAACAAATCCAAGTAAATATGAGCATCGATGCAACCTCTACGACATGAACATGTGTGTGTTGGTTCCATCACAAGGAACCAAACAAATTGAGCTGGCCCAGAGCATATCTTATTTTCAATAAAATTGCATCGGAGAAAATCGTGCCAAACTTCAAGGCACCCTCCTACATGTATCCTCCTCGCTATTATAAGGCTGGATCGGTGATGGTTTCATCCACACATCCACACACGTGTTGACATGACACACAGGAATTTAAATGTGCATACGTGGGCCTAGCAAAATTCCATTGATGTGTGCAGATCATCGTGGTTAATTGCGGAGATTGTGTGATCTTCTTTGTATCACTTCAATACTTGTATCTAAGGTATTAAAATCATGGTAATAGAAGTAGAAGGCCATGATTTATTTGCTTTGGAGTCCTCTATATATTGATCTTTGAGAGGCAACTTCACCATATGGACTAAACTTGGGTGAAGTGCGAATGATTTCCTAGTGAACTACATATATGTGGTTAAACATAGTATATCTTGTATGACAAAGCAATAGAGCAACAAACACAAACTAGCTTGTTATAGTATTATCCAAGGTACTTAAATCATGGTGATAGAAGTGGGAGGCGTCTGAACCATAGAACATCTGCATTGTGGTAGGAAATTTAGGCCAACAGAAAATGATAGAGCGGTTGTCGACCGAGCAACTCTCAACAAATTTCCATCGATGCATCGAGGTAATTGTTCCCGGGCTCAGGAATTGAGCTGAAGTACTTGGAAACTTCCCTAGTCGCCGCTATGCATTGGCACCGACCAATAGAATGGATCCCTAATATTGGAACCTAACACACCTGCAATAAATCTGATAGCATGGGGAGCAACAACTTGATGTCCATGGTTCGGTAATGGTTCTTATACATGCTTGTAGCTTTCCTGATGTTTGCTTGTCGCATTCTTGATTTATATGTGCATGAACGAGGTAAGCATACAATTTTCAAAGGTCAGGATTGTGTTGTAGAGTGGGACATGAGAAGAGCCGGGAAAATCTTGGGACTCGCTAACTAGAGCTGTAAGTTAGAACTTGATGAATAAAGAGTTTGAAAATGTAAGAAGGGATATGGAAGAGATATATGTTTATTGAAAACAATCATTTCTCATTAGGTGACTACATAGGGAGATTTTCTTGTGCATTGGCCATGAAGAACTACCGCACAAATATGATGATCTACAACTCGTTTCTTATACATATGACCCGGATGGTTACTGTATTAAAATCATGCGTAACCATTTTTTCAATTTAGATCCTTTATTGTTGCAAAGACAACAAACACACATACATAACTTGTTGCTACAACTTCCGCGACAACCGTTTGCTACCTTCGTGACGACGAGTTGATTTTATAGTAAAAACCTTTTGATCCAATAGTCACAGTTACCGGTACCCCTATTACTCCCCGAAGTACATAGGAGCATCCACACATAACATGACACCAGATGGAATGGCACGCTCCGTAGCATAGGGAGATTAGGATGAGATTTGATATTGTAGTTTGTTTCGCGCTTACTCTCTCTCTTTTGTATCGATGATAAATGCAAAATTATGTGAACAACATGCTTAAAATAGTACTCACGAGCTAAGGAGTATTCTCATTAATTATCAATATATCCAGCTTATTAACATCATGGTTGTGATCTATATATTCCAGCTTCATTTCACATACTGAATATATAAAAAAATGCACGGGAAAGAACACCTTTTTCCGTCTTCGTGTCTATCTCGATTCTTCGTGTCATTGTCGCATCTTCCCGCTTGTCATGTGGAGACAAAAGGTGCGAACAACATTGTTTTGCGATACCATCCAATGGGACGCGCCGGGCCTCTTACACGTAAGTGGATATTATTGACTCTTCTAACACGCACAATGCACTGCCACTGTTTGGAGAAATCGACAGGCACATACGTACGTTTGTGATCCATCCAGGTACTACTCCATCCGTTCCAAATTAATTGACTTCTATTTGTCTACACATAAATGTATCTAGAACGGAGTGAGTACCTAACAAGATAGATATTTCCTCTGATGTTCAACCTTTTCTGATAGTGAAAAGTCGGTCAGTTGCAGTACGTGAAATGCTATGTAAACTTTTTGAAATGAAGCGTGAGACGGAACCTGAGCCACTGGCGTGAAAGCGTCTGCGTCCAGGAGTCCAGGACCATCCATCCATTTATTACGGTAGCTGGTAGTTTGAACTGAGCTTGGAGGGAGTTCCCTTTCTTCGGATCGATGTACGTACTACTCCCTGCTAACTGAAGAAATCTGCTCGTGGTCCCGTCGCAAGAGATTGTCACGCACATCTAGCCAATTTCTTGATGCTGGACAGGCAAGCCAATGGCTCACACTCCCAAGTGTTCCAAAATGTCAAAGGTGCATCCCGGTTCTGCTTACTAGGAAAGAGAGAGGAGATCAAGGACAGAAGAAATGTCAATGAATTCAAACCCTGTAGTACTCTTTTTTCTTTTATATCCTGTCTTAGACTAGTCACAATGGAGAGTAACTTAGACTAGTAACATACATATGTTACTACTTTAAGTTACTACCTACATAGTGCGGAGTAACATGTGTGTAGTGTCATATTTAATAGGTTATACACTCATCTTGCCTTGAAATGTGTGATGTTATAGTAACATAGCTAGTTACCACAACCATCTCTCTCCTCATTAATTACCCGGCACATCAGATTTTTTGCCTATGTGGCATTGATGTTACTCCTATGTTACTCCCCATTGTGACTAGTCTAAACCTCGCTTTCTCCCTACTGCTCCCCCGTTTTTTCCAAAACGAGCAAGATTTTTTCTCACAAGAAAATATCCACCTTGTGTGTGTTCATCCAAGACGCTACCGAAATAGCTAGAATTATACTACGGTTTTATCACGTCTTGTCAACTCTGATCACCGTCAGCTATAAGTTAGGTACGCCGCGCAAATGCTTCTTCTCGCGAGCAGACACGGTGTACCATGACTATAAGATAATCGTTTCTGAATTTTCTCTTCCATTATATTACAAGGAGAGCTGCAGCGGGCGAGCGACCGGCCGGTGCGTCACCAGAGCGCCGTCCACATCCCGGGACGCGACGCGACCATGGCTGCTCCGATACCACCGCACTATTTCCCGTAGAGAAAAAACTCACTCCCCACTCCCACGGCCTCCTCTCGCATTCCCCCTCCTCCGCCCCCCTTCTCCTCCGCTTTTCTCGATTCTTTTCTCGCGTCAGCACCCTTCCCTCCCTGCCTTGCTCTGCGTGCCGGACGCGGATGTTTGTTTCTCTTGCGGCGGTCTGAGTGAGGAGCGGAGCAAAGAGGAGACGAGCACAAGATGGGTTCTTGCGCGTCGGTTCACAAGGACGACGTCGGGCTGCCCCAGAAGCTGCTGCTCTCGTCGTCGCCGCCGCCCAAGGATGGGGCCGTCGACGGGAAGGGCGGCGCTGCGGTCGGCGACGTCCTCGTTGATCTCAAGCGCAAGATTGAGGAGCAGGGAGGGTTCGGCGCCAGCAAGAACCATGATTCTGGTACGGCAGTTTATCTCTGGTCCTTCTCTTCTTCTTCTTCTTCTTCTTCTTCTTCTTCTTCTTCTTCTTCTTCTTCCAAAGCGGTCTTCAGATGTTTGTGGGCTTGATCATCAGTTACAAAAAGTTAATCTTTCAGGGTGAAAGAATCTACTATCATATGGGCAGTCGGTTCTTTATGTGGAAAGGGCCCTTTTGGGATTCTTTATTGGTTTGTTATTATCCGGGTCTGCGTTCAAGGATTTGATAGCGAAGGATGTTGGTCTTCAGTTTTTATAATCGCCTCTGTGGATCATGATTCATGAGAGGATGCTTGTTTCAGTAGGTCCTGATGATCTTAACTAACTGAAAGCAACTTTTATCAGCGCGGACTGGTTCTAAATTCATCCGCACAAATGCGTAGACTTGTTCTGGATTCAGCGGTTATCCAGAGCTCTCCCAAATCTTCTTTTTTGAAAATCCTTTTCGCGATTTCTCCTGTTCTAAAGAATCAGGCACTTCTCTGAATCAGGGTGTCCTATTGCTGCGAGCCTGCAACTATGGAAAGACTATCTGATTACTTTGTTATTGTTGTAGCCAGTATCTTAGGACACGGGTTTGTCCTTATTTGCTGCTGATTAAGCCTTGAAATTACCAATTTAAAGTGTCCGTCTTGTATGTCTTTCCTTGCTGCTCCAAATCAGGAGCTTGCTTCGTAGATGCTCCTATTTGAATAGCCTGAGTGCACTGGGTTTGGCTTCAATATCACTTTATCTGATTTCAAATGCTAGCCTTGAATTGTGAATCGTCTAGTAGGTGTGCAAATTGTTGGTTCTGTGTATTCTCTACTCTGACAAGTTTTTTTTTATCATTTAGCTGAATCTGCTGTCTTTGTTGAGAGTAAAAAAATGTTAATGCAATTCCTTTAATCAAGCTGATCTTTGTGTTTCTCTTTTATGAAGTGTGGAACTAACAGGACCTAATTTGCAGGTAGCAAGGACGAAATGTTCTTTGAGTCTCAAGGGTGGTTAGAATCTGACTGTGATGATGACTTTCACAGCGTAAATGGAGGTAATCACATGATACATTTATAAACTGTCTAAGATGATTCCATTCTAGTGCTAGAGCGTTATAATATTGAATACCGTCTCTTCATACTGATATCACTGTTGTGCCGGTGCTTTGGTTCATGTTGTTCCCTTTTGAGGCTGTTATATTAAATCATCTAGCACGTGGTTTCTTTGTTTCATCTGTTAAGTCCAAACTGCATGTTTCTCTGATGATTGAACTCATGACGAACTGATGATGCAACTTTTATTTGTCACACTAGAACCCGAGGGGCTTATTTTAGGCACTGATTGCTTCTTGAGACAAACGGTTGAGACCTTTTGATTTCGTTTTTTTGGCACGATCATCCTTATTCGCATCCAACAGTTATGAGCTGCATTGGACCGCCCCTACTTTCAGCTGCACTTACCTGTCCCATGTGGTCCTTAATTTTAGAGAAAAATTCACCAACGGTCACTGAACTATTCTGGCTCATGCAAAACTACCAACGAACTCAGGGAATGACATTTTCGGGTGCTGGAACTTGTTCCGTGTGTGCACATACGGTCACTGCGGCCGTTTTCGTACGTATTTCGTCCACATGGCGAGCCACGTCAGTGTTTTTCGTACGTATTTCGTCCACGTGTGCACCTCGTACTAGCACTGTTATGCCTCCCGCCTCCCCTCATACGCTGACGTGGCTCGCCAGTGGACGAAATACGTACGAAAACGGCCGTAGTGACTGTATGTGCACAGACGAAACAAGTTCGAGCACCCGAAAATGTCATTCCCTGAGTTCGTTGGTAGTTTTGCACGAGGCAGAATAGTTCAGTGACCGTTGGTGAATTTTTCTCTTAATTTTATATAACGCGTTGCCAAATCTTGAGACTATATGACACTCATGCTTGCCATTTATGAGGTCCTCAGATGTTCTGTACTGGATAGCTTGATCTTCTACCAGATAATATGATTTGTTCAATCCTTGCAACACCCATAATCTTACGATATGTTCTTTACACTATGCAGATTTCACTCCATCCCGTGGCAGCACTCCGAATTACCAACCTAGAGCGAATACGGTGATGAGCAACATCTTTTTACCTAACAACGTAAATGACTCGAAATCATCAGAACCTTCCCCAACTGGGCGAAGGAAACTAGCCGAGCTCCTGCAAGAGGCGATGCAGAATGGCCGCGAAGAGAACAATGCCACCGGAGAACCAGATAGCAGCAAGGACGAAGAGCAGCCGGCGCAATTCGTCACTACAGCTGGGAAGCCAGTGTCCGAAGCCAGCTCTGGTTGCAGCACGGAACCGACACCCCTCAGGGAAGCCAGGAGCCGGAAAGAGAGGGCCTGGTTCACCGGCGGCTGCTGCCTGCCGCCCTTCGTCCATAGCCTAACCTTAGAAGATGAGGGGAGGCAGAAGACTGGCCCTGTTGCTGTTTGACAGCGTCGCCACTACCCGAGCTTGTATCGACTATGATACTACTACCTGATGCCGGCCCTGAATCGAATTGCTGTAAAGAAAAAAGGCAAGTGCTGAGCGTGCTATATCCTTGTAATAATCAAGCGAATAGTCGCTCCGGGATTTCATGTGCTGTATCTGGAATCTGGCTCGAGAAATGCTTGTGCATATATATTATTATTGCCTCTGATATCCATGGATACCTTTTTTCAGTTGGCAACAAATGGTCAGAAATCGAGTGCATGTGGCATGTGGGATGCATACCTACCATGTCATGTTCTTCAGGGGTTCAGTGATTGGTTGGTCTATTTCTGGCTACCTTTGTTTAAGCCAACTTGATCATGTTGGACAAGTGGATTTCCTCTTATTAAAGTACCAATTGTCCAGAGCCTTTTTGTTTCATCCTTTGGCGATTCTGCCGTGGATTACGGCATAAACAGTTTATATAACTAGCTGGGTGGCCCGCGCATTTGCGCGGCTAGATATTCTACGGCGTGTACGACGTATTTTCTTTTAAATATTCATATTAAGTTACATATGTATGTGTTGTTAGGTAGACATTTATAAATGTTGTTCTCAATCTGCATGTTAAGTGTTAATCGACTATGTCCATCCTATATGGTAGACAAAATTAATATTCAAAGAAATATGATTTGACTCTTGATCCAAGAACCCCACTTCATGGAAATGTGCACCTTAATTCTATTCCTTTCGACCTCCCTACTTTCTAATACCAAAATGGTATGAATACCATCGTCCCTAGTGCATGCTCATAGTCTTGGATTCTTTACAGTATATCTCATTTTCGTCATTCTGAATTATGGTAGTGATGTCGACAATAGCTAGGTCTAGACTATTTTAATCACAACTGTTTGTTTTTTCCACTACCAAACCCACAAATGTTGTACTCATAGACATGTTATATTCAAATTTTTCCTCATCTGTCACAACATACCTCTCGTGAACTTCTTATTTAATTTGCAGGAAAACCACATTTTTCATTTCTCTTCTCATTATTTCTGATTTCATATACAGTTGGACTGCTAAGTCAGAATACTAATTTGGTTAAATCAATTATTCAGAAAATAGGCTATTTCCAGGATTTTATGTGCGATTCTCATGGAACCAAAATAACAATTTTTTGTTTATTCCTATTTTTATTTTCATACAGGAAATAAATTCCCATTCTTACTGTTATGATGAATCTGCAAAGTAGACTTTCCCAAATTTGTTAAATTAATAAAGAGTTGTACAATTTGATTCACCATCTAAGCTGGTATAACTTGTGTTCCTCGACCAATGATGCAAATAATCAGTTTAATCTGTCGAAACGTGTGTATTTCACCTTGATGTTCTCGTACTTATATAAGCTAGACGACGATGTGTCTATGAACGTCAAGCCATCAGTCGTGGCTTCATTATTTTTCAAGCTCCATGATCACAGTAATATTTTGTACACATGCATGAAGGCATACAGGGTGACAAAGAGTGATTTTCTAAAACTAACTTACCTGGTTCAAACATGCAACCAAAAATTGCACTTCAAGCAATTTACCAACCGCAATTTATCAAATTTTTGCTGTGCATAAACATCGAAACATAACTTGAGTCTTGACATAGTAGTACTTATAACCTGCACGTCCTGTAATCTGATGTATAAGAAAGTAAAACTTGCATGCATAGCTATTTCGCATAGGGAAAATAGAGTAGAGACACTGCCGATAAACAAATTAATGTGACTTGCGAGGTACAACAATTATTAGGAAATAATCGAGTTAGAGCTGTAGCTATGAGTGCTACAGACGGGTTGATGAGAGGAATGGAAGTGATTGACACGGGAGCTCCTCTTAGTGTTCCAGTCGGTGGAGCTACTCTCGGACGAATTTTCGACGTTCTTGGGGAGCCTGTTGACAATTTGGGTCCTGTAGATAAAATTTCAACATGATGCAAAACATAAGGTGCTTGGTACGCAGAGTAAAATCTGAGTGTTGTCTTCCCCAGCAGAGAATTGACGATCAGCAAAAACAAATCTGTCTTGGTGAGATTGCAATCACATGTTACCTGCATGCTATCTCATGAAGCTTTCTACCAAGAAAGATGAACAAAGAGATATTAATCAGGATATTACTTTATATATTGGAGATACTCTGTCTAATTTTGCCTGGTCTAGTTTGCAAAGTAGGAAAGGTAAAAATATAACAGAAAGTGGCGACCTAAATTGATGAGGCAATTCGCTGTTGTTGGTGCCGTTGCTGGCCTGGTTGTTGCTGCCGCCCGCCATGAACAGGAGTCAGAGGAGGGGCCACGCAGTAGGATTGGTATGAAGCACAGGTTAGGCCTGTGCACGTCGCCATTGTGTCTGCTCCTCCGGTCAGGCCGCTAGGATACTGCTGCTTCTGTGGTGGCGGCTTGGCGTGCATTAGGCATGATGGCTATGCGTGAGTACGGTGAGTCACTACTGATCGCTTTAGGAAGCTGAAAGCCAAACTTGGAAGCCATCGTAAGTAAGTCGGACGGCTGCAGATATCGCCTTGTTCACGATCTTGAAAGAGAAGCAGGTTTGTTCACGATCGCGGCCGATGTTTTCCGGCCGGACATCGATCTTGAACGTCTGTGTATCCCGCTCTCTATCCAGCGTATGTACCAATTTATGTCGGACGGTCCGAGATATCTCCTTGATCATCACGTTGAAACGTTCACGATCGCGGCCGCTGTTCTCCGGCCAGACAAAATCGACCTTGACCGTCTGTGTCTCCGGCTTTCTATCCAGCAGATGTACCAATGTATCATAGTGCGATCCTGGACATGCAGCTGCTCCGCGACGCCTTCCATCATCTGGCTGAGTGCTCCAGGCTACAACACATAGAAAACTCACTATATTGCGACACGCAGGTGGCGCGTGCGGCTATAAAAGCGATGTCGGCCAGGACCCGTTTTCGTCGATGATCGCCGCCGGCGGAGCGTCCCTTTTCAAGAACGGCAAAGGCTGCGGTGCATGCTACAGGGTCTTTTTTAGCACACATGCTCCACCAAAAGATCCCCACCGAGACCGCCATTAGAGCTGGCGGCTGTCGGGCCTTCGATCTGGCAACTGTGCCTCCACAATACAATTCCTTTTGCCGAAGGTGCTACAGGATTTGCCTAAGCTAGGCTGATCACTTCTGTACGTCTTAATTGGTCATCTTTTGATTCGTATGATGCAATCTGCAAAGTCTTGCCTGCACATACTCCTCCGCAATGGCTTTGAAGCGGGTCTCCAATGGTAGCTTGCAGCGCTTTTTTGCCAACTTTAAAAGAATAAGATCAAAATAAATACATGAGTTGTGTGTGTATACATATATATATGAAATGAATGAAACTCAGCACAACTGATGGTAAAACAGTAACGCTGTGAATAATGTTTACGTACCTCTTTACTTCTTTTGCCCTCGAATTTCTCGCAGGTCAGAACTTGTATGTACTCGCAGACGAAGTATCCACAGTAATTAGTTCCCTGTGGCTGTACCGCGCAAGACTATAGAAGAATTGAATTCAATCAAATAATAATCAAGTATGACAATGGTGCGTGGACCTAGGTAGTACTACTTACCTGGTTCAGACGCCATGTCAGCTTCGGTGTCCATTGACCGGGTTCTTCCTTGATGAACTCTTTCCAAACGCTGCCCGACAAATAAAATTAACAAAAGAGTTATTAATGACTTGATATCAGAAAATGAACGAAAGAGGCGATAAGAAATGAAATTACTTTGCGAGCATATCAAATCAAGCCTTGTAGTACCAGGTTCCTGACCCTAACTAACCTATAGTTCTATTTTAATTCAACAATGCATGTCATATAAACAGACTACAGAAGATATGACGTTTTTATAAACCAACACGCTTGGGAAATTCATTTTGCATTCACCGGTTTGCAAGAGAATACTAAAGAATTACCACTATTAATTGCATCTGAAATGTGATCCGATACATGTTAATTACAACTATTGTGTCACCATCTATATTTTTTATAGCAAATATTAGTATGAACCTGCTGTACACACCATCTGTTCCTCGAGATCTTAGTAGGATGCGCTTAAAGAAAGAGTCCATGTGCGATTGGAGAAGCATGTTGTATCGGGTGGGCTGGCAACCTATACTCCAACGTACGTATCAAGAACTCTCTTCCACTTCCTTTTCAGGTTCTATTATATAATTAAAACACAGGATAACCAACGGTGTAGATTAATCAATTTTAAGCGGTACTATATTAACGGCCGAGATTCGTCGCGTGGAAGTTAAAGTAGGATGCGCTTAAAGAAAGAGTCCATGTGCGATTGGAGAAGCATGTTGTATCGGGTGGGCTGGCAACCTATACTCCAACGTACGTATCAAGAACTCTCTTCCACTTCCTTTTCAGGTACAGGAATTTTAGGCAATTCACGGCTTCCAACACATCGGATAGATTTGGAGGCTCTCAAAATCATAGAACTAGAGCTCAGGAGAATCGATCTGATGGTCGTCCCGCATAACAAGAGGTCGGCACGAAATCGCTGTTCTAGGCGACTTCATAAGTACAGGACTTCCCCAGAATTTCTCCTACTGGAGCATAGAAACCTGATTGGAATTGGAATTCAAATTGGTTCACCTGCATGGCCGTGGTGAACGAGATCGCAACCTGCTTGCTTGCCGCCGCTCGGCTGGCACGAAGTTCGTGCTGCTTGGTGAAATTGAAGCCCGACAACTTCAAGTACGGGATCAGACGGTTAGTAACTCAATCCGTGCTCTCAACTACACACTCCACATACCCCACGCGATCGATTGATATGTAGTTTCTCGGAGTTGATATCTGATTGTATGAAAAATTGGCCATGATTTGGAGCGGAGAACTTGAATACACATGGACGGAATCGAAGTAGAGGCGAACATCGGATCAGTGGCATGTGCGAGTTGTTGTCCATCTGAACAAGACGCACCTATCGTTGCCATGTGTTAAGTTCAGAGTACTGCACACTGAGCTACGATCAAAGCATTATCCCCATGGCTTTCAGTTGATTTTCTCTGGTCTGAACTGACGGTGTACCCATGTATGCATAATACGGCAGCCTGTCTGCACTGCAGATCTCCACGGGGCTTCCTCGACTCACGGTCGTGTCCACGCGATGAGCACATGTGCAGGGAAAAGAATAAAGGGATCGCAAGTGAGAAGAAGAGGCCGACCAAGTGTGTTATTCAACATAAATATTTATCCTATTATCCTTGGTGAGATCCCTGTCGACATGCCGACGTGCCACATACTACGATGAACAAGGTATAGACTCTTGGGGCATAAATCTGTATTTTCAAAGTTTTAGCACTAGACTTATGGGGCATAGATCTGTAATTTTCAAGCTTTAGCAGTAACCTATCTGAAAATTTTAACAATTTTACGACCTTTGTTGTATTTCTCTCACTCATGTAGGAAAAGTTTTGGAGGTAATATTTTTTCTGGGTTGCAGGTAGCTAGCTAGAGCTGAAGAGTTGGATATGATTTTAGGGTGGTGACTAGGTAAAACTAAGCAATAAGCTGGTCTCGGTAACATGTATTTTCACATTGCTTTTGTTTCTCATGTTCGTCGTCATACAGTTTGCGGCGTGCAGGCATCAGCTGCTGTGTATTCTTTGGCGCCCCCTAATAAGCTCAGCAATTCTCGCAGGTCTGAGGAAATCAATACTCTGCCCACTCCCAAGTCAGAACTGTGTGCTGATTTGATCAGGAAAAGCTGACACTTGGAAACATGGCGAGCTACAGGTTTGGGTCATCAACTTGCAAAAAACTGGTGGTACACTCAGTACAAAAATCTGCCAGGAGCTACTCTGTTGTATGTCCATGCAGCCCCGTGCAAGTTCCAGGATAAATTTCTCCTCTCTACTTGATCTAATATGCTGATAGTCCGGAATATTTTGCTTTGCGTTACCTAGACAATAATATGGTTGTGGTTAAGCAAAAAATAGTTTTACGACAAACAGAAACATCGTGTTGTATCCTGTAGCTAGAAAGCTGGTCTATGATAATAATAAATAAAGAAAACTTAAATTGCCATTTGGATTAAGAACATCTAACATGGATTAGGTGTTCACCTCTTGATCTTTTGCAATGATTGACTCGCTTGCATGTACCACATATGTTGTTCTGTTGAGTAGGATCAACTGCTTCAAAATAGAAATTGGTCAAGTGAGCTGATCTATTCCGAGTTTGGTGGTCATAATGCCACGTAGAACTTAAGGTGAGTTTTTTGTACACTGCGGATACCCTCTTATTATTCCATCATTCATATCACATGTAATTGTAATTTTTCAGATCATTCAAAAGCCATAACTGCTCATATCCTCTTTCTATTATGTTTATGTTGTTATCTCTTTCGTCATACAAATTATGTTCGTACATCGTACAGTGATAATATAATTCAAATATAGTATCCAGGAAGTACTAACTACTCTTTTTTTCTCCATATTGTGAAATTCTAATTATTTCTTGGCGAAAATAAGTGATGACCGATCATGCATAAAAATAAATAGGAATAAGTTAGGGAGAGGCAATTGGCCAATTGTTGCGGTAAGTCTTACTTCAACGGTGCCTGTTTGTTCTTTCTTTTCTGATGTCTACTTCTGGTAGTTCTTTATTGGCACTCCAAATCTTAAGACAGGTTATATATCGATACCTTTCATAAATCCCATGTTTTTATGTTTCAAATGACTATCAAACTTCAGTACATCGATAGAAGTCGTTGATAAAAAACCTATATATCTTAGTCTTAGGCCATGTATATTTCTCTTTCTTGCTCCTCGATTACACCTGTTCTTCTTTGGATTAATTTGGTGAAGTATTGTCCATCATTTTACACACAAGCAATATTCTTGGAATGATATTTTTTCTGAGATGAGCTCTCCGGTTATCAAATTTTAGTTGCATAAATCTCTTCTATCCTACATTCCTACTACACGTCTATAAGAATTCTAGAATTACCCCTTATTTTTATAGGTATTGGCATATTTGGGGAAGACATGATAGTGCGATCAAATATTTGCCAATGTTACATAAATTTGGATATACCAGTCGCATTAAATTGCTCGAAATTAATTGGCAAAAGTTAAACCATCAAAAATGAAAGACTGCAAGTCAGTTTTTATTTTGGATAGAATTACTTCAGCGGCACACTGTATTTCGTTGAATTTAGTGCGAAGCAACACGAAGAGGACAGTATTCCCTTCCCCACGTCTTCCTAGACGTCTCTTTCTTTTCTCCAGCCGATGTTTTTGTTCTGCATGATATAACTTGGAGGGATAAAATGGAGTTATTATGGTTTAGCTATAACCACCCACAAAAAACCATTCACAAAAGTTATATCACTAGGCGGGATAGATACATGTGAACAGTAACATGGCTCTACAAACTGAATATCGTATATTAATTAAGAGTCATAATGTTTCAAATTAACATTGCCCATCAAATCTCAATATTACACAGAGCGATAAATGAGTCAGTAAGATGATCCACTGGCAAGATATGAACACAACGATAGCCTGCAAAAATAAGAGAGAGAATGTACTCTACATCCAATAAAAGAGAAAATACAGAAAATATGTATGTTTTGGTAAATATGACCTGCAAATATCAGGCTTCGATTTAGCACTTTTCTTTGATTTTCAACTATTTGTCAGACAAACAAAGGAATCATTACCAAGGATCCTCTGGCAAGAAAAATTACATGGAGAGAGTATGAGAAAACATCAAGAGGGTCATCTGCAAGCACTTACTGTACCTCCAGGAAAATAAACATTCTTATTACTTCTGCCTTAGTCATGTTTTACCAATTACAGCAAGTACATTGCTATTCAGCGATACATTAGCAAACAAACATCAAGGAATATACTTCACTATGAGTTGGTCAGAGGTGGTTTATTACCAAAAACGTACGTACGATGAGAACAACGTAATATTAAGGAAACCAACCTGTGCGTCACTGACCCTTGCACAACGCCTGAATATTCTTCCAACATCTAGTACTCTATAATCCCCAACGACGACTCCATTCATTATCTTTATCTCCGTAGGTCAAGGATCCTTGACATCTTAGTGGAGAGGCTGCTGGAATTCGTCGCGGACGGCGGCCTGCTCGCTGTAAGACGATATGGAGGCGATCTAGGTTTTGCCGGCGCCGGCCGGCGGCGTCGTTCCGCACTGGCGTTATCCCCTACATAGGGTGCTCAGCTCCGCCCCGACGAGTTCGTGTGGCGTTCACTGTCCTCCGCGTCGGCAACGGCGCTGGAGTCTGCTTCCCTCCCTGGCGTCACAGACGTGCAGGTTTCTGTTGTTTTTGGTCAGGCGAAAGTTAGCACAGATTGGTCGTGTGTGGTGGTGTTTTTCCTTGCTGATTAGGTTGATTGAGAAGAAGCGATGAAAATCGAAGGATACAACTGCCGGGGGTTGGGCAAATCCGCGGCAGTCCGATCACTCCAGGATTTGCAGGGGCGGTTAAAACCGGATGTTCTTTTTCTGTCCGAGACACATCTGAGTAAAACTAGGGCAGAGAAACTCATGCGCAATCTCTCCTTTGATCATTTGCTGAGGACGGAGAGTGATGGAAGAAGCGGTGGCCTCCTTCTCATGTGGAGGAATAATCTGAATGTGACCTCGTCAGAAGTTCACAACAACTATATTGATATCCGTATTGATGAAACTAGTGACTCGGGATGGCGTTTCACTGGGATATACGGAGAACCAAGCATGGATAGAAAACATCTTACGTGGGAGTACATAAGGGACCTCCATGGGATGGCGAACCTCCCCTGGATACTTTTGGGGGACTTCAACGAGATTATGTCGGGAGATGAGAAGGATGGTGGTGCCGTTAGACCACAACGATATATGCAGAATTTTCGTGATGCACTGAGGGACTGCAGCCTTTTCGATCTCGGCTATGTGGGCGACACCTTTACCTGGCGTCGAGGTAGACTGAGAGAACGCTTGGATAGGGCAGTTTGCAACCAACGCTGGAATGACATGTTTCCGATGGCATCGGTGATTCATGAAGATTTCTCCCGCTCGGATCATAGGCCAATAATGGTTGATCTCGAATTTCTGAGCAGTACTACACCTCACCGATCAGCTGGAAAGAAGAGGTTTGAAGCAAAATGGTTAGTGGAAGAAAATGTTGATTCCATTGTTGATGAGGCCTGGAATGAGGCTCAACAGCTCACGGGTGCAAGCTTGGCTCAAAAACTGGACGCGGTGCATAAGGCCCTGCATGCATGGGACACGACAGTGTTGAAGCAATCACGTCGGTCACTGCGTGACCTCCAGAAGGAGCTGAACGAGGTAATGGATGGACCCTTGTCTGATGAAGCTACTTCGAGGCAAAGGGAGATCCAGCTAGAAATTGAGATGCTACAGGAAAAAGAGGAGATTAAATGGGTGCAACGTAGTAGGGCAAATTGGTTGAGGCAAGGGGACCGTAACACAAGCTTCTTCCATACCTTTGCGTCGGCTCGGAAGAAGAATAACCTGATTAAAAGGTTGAAGGATGAATCTGATAATTGGATTGAGGAACCAGCGAATCTATCTGGCCACATCAGAGGGTATTTTCAATCGCTGTTTTCAAGAGAGGTTGAGGACCCAGGGGATCACGTACTGAACAAAGTGAAACCCCGTGTCACTCCTGCTATGAACGAGGTCCTGTGTGCTCCGTACACAAGAGAAGAGGTTAAAAAGGCCCTCTTCAATATTGGAGACCTAAAGGCGCCAGGCCCGGACGGTTTACATGCGATATTTTTCAAACGTTACTGGAATCTGATCGGAGAGGATCTCACGGATGTGGTTCTTGCAGCCATTAATTCATGCTCAATTCCAGAGGGGTGGAATAATACCACAGTGGTTCTCATCCCTAAGGTTGCTAATCCTGAGAAGGTAACACAATACAGACCCATCAGTTTATGTAATGTCACTTACAAAGTTATCTCCAAAGTCTTGACAGCTAGACTTAAGGGTCTACTACCGGAGATTATTTCCCCAAATCAAAGTGCTTTCGTGCCAGGCCGTCTAATCACGGATAATGTTCTTATTGCTTATGAATCTTACCATGCGATCAAGAACAAAAAAGTTGGAAAATATGGTACATGTGCAATCAAACTGGATATGCACAAAGCATACGACCGGGTGGAATGGGTTTTCTTGGAAAGAATCCTGTCCAAACTTGGCTTTGATGAAAATTGGATCAAGTTGGTGATGGCCTGCGTGTCTAGTGTGAGATACCAGGTTCGGTTTAATGGTGACGAAACTGAATCTTTCACCCCTACTCGAGGGATTCGGCAGGGAGACCCGCTATCCCCATACTTGTTCTTATTGTGTGCAGAAGGGCTCTCAAGCCTTCTCCAATCGGCGGAAGACAACGGGGAAATTCTAGGCGTGAAGGTTTGTCGTGCTGCACCGACAATTTCACACCTCCTTTTCGCGGATGACTCTTTGATTCTTATGAGAGCTGATGTAGCAAATGCTACAACTTTAAAGGGTATCCTGACTGAATATTGCAAGGCCTCGGGCCAGCTGGTGAGTGAAGCGAAGTCGAGCATCTTCTTCAGCCCGTGTACGCTGGTTGAGACCAGAGAAGATGTTTGCACTATCCTCAATATCCTGACAGAGGCGATCACGGATAAATATCTAGGTCTTCCCGCCCAAGTAGGTATTGATAGATCAGATTGCTTCCAACATTTGATTGACAGAGTATGTACCAGATTGGCTGGTTTCAAGGAAAAGCTGCTATCCTATGGGGGAAAAGAAGTGCTACTGAAAGCTGTCGCACAGGCAATCCCGGCATATGCGATGTCGGTCTTCAAGCTCTCCAAGCAAGTAACTAAAGGGATCACAGATGCTATGACCCGTTACTGGTGGGGAGATGATGACTCTACAAAACACATGCATTGGTTCGCCTGGTGGAAGATGTGCATCCCCAAGAAGCGTGGTGGTATGGGATTTAGAGACCTTCCATGTTTCAATCTTGCTATGCTCGCAAGACAAGCATGGAGATTATTATGTGACCCGGAGTCACTTTGCGCGCAAGTCCTACGTGCTAAATACTACCCGTCGGGAGATCTCCTGAATGCTGAATTGAAAAAGGGATCCTCCTACACTTGGCAGAGTATTTTTGCTGGTATCCAAACTTTAAAGAAGGGACACATTTGGAGGGTTGGAGATGGATCCAACATCAACATCTGGTCCGATGCTTGGATTCCAAACAGCCCCTCACGGAAAGTCTTGACAGCAAGAAGAAATATAGTTTATACAAGGGTCTCGGAATTGATCAAGCTAGAAACAGGAAAGTGGGACGAGGAGCTGATCCGTTCCCTGTTCTTGCCCATTGATGCTTCCAGAATCTTAAATATCCCTCTAGCTACGGGAATGATGACAGATTTTGTGGCGTGGAACTTTACCAAGACGGGAACCTTCTCCGTGCGTTCAGCATATCACACGGAGTGGGAGTTCCAACACGGCCGGAAGATGCAGCGCACAGCCGGCATATCCACGTCAGAGAATAATCCGGTTTGGTCGAAAATTTGGAAACTTAAGGTTTCTCCGAAAGTAAAGATCTTTGCTTGGAGACTGGTCCACGAAACGATTCCCTGCAATTGCACCTTGGCGAATAGGCACATCATCCCATCTAGCCTATGCCCCATGTGCAAGATTCATTGTGAGGACACCAAGCATGTTTTCTTCAAATGCGGGAGAGTGGAAGAGATATGGGAGAACCTTGGCCTGAAACAGGTAATTGACGATGTGTGCCGTACAAACCATGAAGGAACAACAGCCTTTGAATCCATCCTCAAGCTGCCGGATGGTAATGCTCCCGGCTTTGACATCGGACTGAAAGAGCTGGCGGTCACAGCTTGCTGGTACGCCTGGTGGGAACGTAGACAGGTGGTACATGGCGAATCGATTCAGAAACCGGCCAGATCAGCTCAAGCTATAGCTGCTGTGGCGATGAACTACTTTAGGTCCTGTAAACCTCGATGCGGCGTTCGTCGACACGGGTGGGAGAAGCCTCGGGAAGGATATATGAAACTGAATGTCGACGCCTCGTTCTCTCTCCAAGATGAGGTGGGTGCGACAGGTGCAGTGCTGCGAGATGATCACGGTGCTTTCGTCGCTGGCAGCAGCTGCGGTATTGCCCATGTCCCTGATGCTGCCATGGCTGAAGCTAGAGCGCTGAAAGATGGGCTCCTCCTTGCTGGTCAAATTGGCTGCCTTAAACTAGTAGTTAACAGCGACTGCATGGAGGTGATCACTACGATGAATGAGGGCGGCAACTCGGCGGGAGCTGCTGCAGCTATCTACGAAGAATGTACCTTCTTAGCTAGGGGCTTCGCTGCCATTGAGTTTGTTTTTTCTCCTAGGGAAAGTAATCAAGTAGCTCATGTTCTAGCTAGCAAAGCGGAGGGCGTCTTGTCATCTGTCTGGCATGAGGACCCTCCGGATTTTATTTGTGCTATACTTGCAAACGATGTAAGCCTATTTGATAAGTAATAAAGTATGCCTAGATTCAAAAAAAAAACAGTTGGAATCGGAGCCACCGATCGTGCCGCCGGACACGTAGTTGGTTGGTTGTGCATCTGCCTACGTGCTCACGTTGTGCTTTGATCGAACTTATGACAAGGACCCGTTAACTCGCCAGGATATTTTGGTGATTATACAGCACTGAATTATCATGTGTGGACAGTGTGATGATTCTATATTCAGCACAAAACTTAAATCAGCAGCCAATCAGCATAGCAAAAACTATCTCCTTTTAACCTGCTGTGAAACCCTTTTCTGATGTTCAGGTGAACCAAAAAATGTTATCAGCAGCAGACGAACGAATTTGGCAGCACAAACAAATATAGTACGAGTGATAAAGCAGTACAGAGAAGCTACAGAAAATACCAAACAAGGTGACTGAAGTGACGATTTCATATGAAATCAACACAAAAATTAATTCGATGGCCCTATCTTCTTTTACCCAACTGTGAACCGATTTTCGAAAGGTTGAGTGAACAAAAAAAAAGAGTAATCACGGCGAATAAGATTGATTTTGGCAGCACATATATGTACAATCAATAAAGCAGCATACAGAAAATACTAGAATCAGACAACATTATAAGGCCTTGACAACACAATGAAAAAGTGGTGGGTGTTCTTGCTTGACCCCAAAAAAGAGTAATCGACAGCATATAAGATCAATTTTGGCAGCACATACATGTACAATTAATAAAGCGGCACACAGAACATTCTAGTACCAGACAACATTACAAGGCCTTCACAACACAATCACTCAATCAGGTTTCATATGAGACACATGAGAACCAAGTGGTATTTAAGCAACAGTGCAGTATTATAGTATTACAAACTGGGAGGTTGTATCTACGAATACAGTGTCCTAATGGTACAGCCGGACAACAGGCCCAACCACCTGCCTGACGGAGAAAATATGTCCACAGCATCACAGAGATCACTAGATCCATTTTATGTCAATATTCCTGGATTTGTTGCAACATCGATGCTTGGACCTTCCTACAGGCTATTTCTGAACAGTATGACAAACGGACTACCAAAGCGAGGAAGACATGAGAAAGGATCGGATGCGCTGCAGCAGCTCTGCCTTCACTGGACCAGGCACTGAGGCTGTTTGAAAGAACAAGGAGAAAATGGTAATCATGCAACAAGAGCCATAAGAAATGAAGAAAAGAAACTTGCTTTGCATCGTAATATTACACAGCAATGCACAAATCTATGAAAAACACAGTAGGAGAGAATTAAATGCAAAGAAAGTACACTCTCTATTTTTTGGTCTCAAATCCTGTTACAGTAAGCAAGTAATCAACTTATAAATATGGAAATATGACATGTGCACGCAAAGGCTATATTATTGTGCAATGATACTTCCAGCTCATATCTAATTAGCACTAGAGCTGAGTAACCTGATGCGCAGTGGAACTAAGGAAAATTCTTTTTGCAACCAGAAAGAAATTATTTGGCAAATGAAATCACTGACCTCTTCCTTTTGGAGTAATAACATGAATAAGATCATCTAGTGTTACATTATTTCTTCCCTTTTTCCTTGCGTAGGCCCTAGACAAAACAAAATGAAATCAGTTTATGACAATGTCGGGGATGAGAGCTTAGATTCTCCATGGTAAACCATCTCAATTTCCAGAAAAATGGTGTATGCAAAATAACGCAAATTCCAGAATGCTCTAATGTGACAACTTGAGGCAGCAGACGGATTAGTGATTAAGTGCAAGTTGAGGCTCAGGGTATTCAGTGGTTTAGAACTATTCTAGAGTTGTTTTAAATAATGAAGAACTGGAGAACTGTGTAGCCATGTTCTCTGCAAAAACATAATGGTCATGTGCAAAAAGCATGTCTTCAAGCACACATGCTATTTGTGGTTGCATCTGGAATTTTCGCATTTGAAAACACAAGAAATAAAACATGTAACTCATTGCAAATGTTATAGATACTGGTATCCATCCACTCACTGGTCAAAAAAGTGATAAGCCTACCGTGAGTTTGCTTCGTAAGAACTTTTCTGCAATAGTAATCGCCGAACATAATTTGCCGACAGCAAACAGATAGATATCACCGATTATACTGTAATAGTGTAATTAGATGGACGAGGAGCCAAACCTGCAGAGAGCCTTCATGTCATCCTTCCAGCCGCACTCGACGAGCCGCTCCCGGAGAAGCTCCATCAGCCTCTCCTTCTCGCCACTCTCTACCAGCTTCAGAAACCAAAACCCACGGCACTGTTACAATTCTCTCTATGACAGCAGAAGCAGACGTCACAAAAGAACCCTAAAACCATCCTCTCCCCTCTATCTCTACTCCAGTTCCTACCAAACCCTAACCAGATCCAATCAGCATCACCCGTGCCCGGAATAACTGCAGCCCTACCACATACTTATGATAATATCAGCAAACCCTAACCCGGACACACAGTTTCCCCTTGCACGATTTCCGCGGGGAGGATGGGGGACGGGCAGTACCTTGAGGTTGATGATTTCGCTAAGAGGCACCTCCTTCCGCTCCTCGTCGTCCTCCTCCTCCTCCCGATTCGGCGTCGGCGGCCGGTTAATCGACGCCCTCCTGCACCCACCAAAGAGATCAGCGCATCAAAATCGAACTGGAGAAGCCGCAAATTCTTGAGGAATAGCGATGCCCCGAACTGATTCGTGGCTACAATGATGGCTTGGGGGGTTAATCGCGCTTACATGCTTGGATTGGAGCGCCTCTTGCTTCGTTCCAGCTTCGTCTCGTGGGTTCCTCCTCTGCTTCGGGCGTCGTGTAGCGTAGCTAGCGGCTATGCTTTGCTCTGTTCCGATGGGAGACGAGTCTACCGACCGGGTCGAGTTGCTGGGCCGTTTCTTGCGATAGGAAGTATTGGACCTGTAGAGCAGCTCACGGGTTACTGGGCCTGATCTTCTTTGTCCAGGCTTTCTCTCGAGTCTCGAGTGAGGAGATTGGCCTCCGAGTTATAGTGATCTCGTCATTTAAAAATTGAAAAACTTTCTCAAAAAATTAAACATTGAAAATATTTTTTTAGAGCGATACATACACATGTTATATACATATAGTTTCAGAGATTTTCTGGATGATATGTTGTATTTTAGGCTACAAAAAATCGTAGATCTGAAAAGGAAAAAAACTCATTCTTTATTTCTATAAATTTCTTTTTTATGCAGATAACATATGAAAATATATCTCAATGTAAATTTGGTCATCCATGATATATATGTATATGTATTTATATGCATTTTCTAGAAATTTAGCTTTTTAAAATGATTTTATCGACTTTTTAGAAAATGGGATCACTCGCGATCTTGTGTCAAAAAGTTTTTTTGAAATGTTCTACTTTGACCATGAAATTTTCGTATTGGTCCATTTACCTTAGCTCGCTCTTCACCTCTCGTATCATTTCATTTTACATAAACAAAATGAACGTACATTGATGTTATCATTTCATTTGTCCAAATTTAAAATTCTACGCTAAAAGATCGGGTTTGGCTGACCGTTTATGAAATGAAATGGATTTCAGATAAAATGATTGGGCTAGGGACAGGAAGTGACTTTGCATATCATACACGTTTGCATGATTTTCAGATAAAATGATTGGGCTAGGGACAGGAAGTGACTTTGCATACCATACACGAATTGTGCAACAAAAATAACCAAAACACCTAACCCTTTATGGTAGACATTTGTGCATGTATCTGCTCAACAGGGATGAATTAGAATCGCCAAACCTCTGTTTTTGCATGACAAAGTTGCACATGCAGAACCGATGGGTGACGATGGAAGCGCTTCCTTGTGGCACATTTCCGCATGTGAGGTACACGATACTATGAGTGCGAGATGGGCAAGGTTGCTGGAGATAGTGAAAAGAATAAAAAGAAGAACCGTAAGTTGAAACTTATAGGCTTCATGAATACCACATTCATATATTATACCGAGCAAATTGTTCCATCAGAACAAACTGCAAAATTATATATGTGTCATGTTATCTGTCGATGTTCAAATATTCTGAGGGAAAGGTAACATGAGTTTAGATAGCCGTAATTCTTGGAATCAAAAGATTGATGCCAACTCAACCAATCATTATCTTGGAAGGTTAGAAACAGTTAGCGAGCAAAACTGAACAACAAGTTGTGTATGCATGTTCTTTGTCTCTCCAACAATATGAGCTCTTAGTCAAAAAAGAAGTTCTAGGCTGTCTGTAGTTTTAGTAAAGTAACGGTTCGGGTCATCATACATGCTTTTATTTATTTGTCTTGTTTACTTTGCCGTACTCTGTCTATGAATCTTTGTGTCTGTCACACATGTATACTACGTGTGCCACCATTTATGATATAATATTTATTGTCTGCCATTTTATATTTTTTTCCAATTATAGTTGTTTCCGAATTTTCACAAATATTCCAAATTTTGTAATTTTTTCATATTCTAAAGGTGACGGAAAATGTCACACTGTCACCATCATCTGGACCCACGTGGCAACAACTTATGGTCCCACATATTGGCAACCTGTGGGCCCCACTTATCAGCAGTTTGTGGGTCCCACCAGTCAGCACTTTCTTTGGGACCCATAAGCCGGCAACCAACTAGTCCCACTTGTCATAACTTTGTGAGTCCCACCAGTCAGCACCATGCATTCTCACATGACAGAATGACATGTGCCATAATGTGGACTCACATGATAGCATACCACTGTCGGACCCACGTTGTCAGCAGCCACATCAGCATGATGGGACCCACATGTAAGACCACGTTAGCTTTTCTGGACTAATCATAACCTTCTCAATATTAAGATACTGATGAAATTTCATATATTTAATGAAAAACCTGTCTATCAACAATTAACTCTAAACGTTGACGGATTTTCCCATCGTCGGTATCAAACGCTTGACAAAAAAGTGCATACCGTCACCCCGATATTTTATGACGAATCTTCTGTGACTTACCCCTTGACGGTCAAAATCGTCACCCCAATATAATCATTGACGAAAATCGAATTAAACATGACAAAAGTGATTTGTCAAAAAAAATTCCTTTGTACTGATAATATAAGAGCATGAGTGGTAAATAATCATATCCGCCGTACTTCTTCATGGCAAATGCACAGAACAACTCCTTATAGTCAACATGAGGAATGCTATTTTATTTAAAACAAATTGTATCTTATATATCCCTTGTTATATTTTCAAGTTGCTTTGCGCACCAAGTTCCAACTTGTACCTTTATCGGAGCGAGCATGAGAGCATGAGATTATTCGTACTCTTCACATCTCCCACTTCTCATAACAAGCCTTGCATTATAGAACTTCACTTGGTTCATATTAACACGGTAAATACACTTGCCTCACATAAGCCCGTACTCCCTCCGTTCCACAATATAAGATGTTTTAGCACTTTTCCACATTCACATGCATACACATGTATGTGGACACTTATTAGTGTATGTGTACATTGTTTTTAGTATGAATGTAGACATGCATGTTTAACACCTAAGTCAAGAATGTTAAAGGAACGAATCATAGAGCTACTAGCAGACCACGGTCTCATCAAGCATTGTTAACCGCAAGGGCACCCAATCTATGAGCGTCCCCTGTAGTCAGTGTTGCACAACATGTCGAGTTCCAATATGAGGGCTCCATTCTATTCGTGGGTGCCAATGCATATCAGTCATTGTCTCGGGGGAAGTGTCGGCATACTTTGCATGCTCGTGTGTCTTAAGGACTTTCCAAAATGTTCTACTTTGACCATGAAACTAGTGTATTGGTCAATTTACCTTAGCTTTTTTGTCACCCCCTCGTTTCATTTCATTTTACATAAATGAAGTGAAGGTACATTGTTACCATTTCATTTGTCTAAATTTACAATGATCACTGGTGTCGGTGTGTCTTAAGGATCTTAGCTCCATTCTACCGGCGGGTGCCAATGCATACCGGCCATTGGCTCGGGGAAAGTGCCAGCATACCTTACAAGCTTGTTACCGATATGAATTTAGGCATGCTCGGTCAATGACCATTTCTTCATTTGTTGTTGAAGTACATGTCCTAGCACTATGTTCTATGCTCCCGATACCTCCTACTTCTATCACCATGGTTTAAGATATCTTAGACAATACAACAAGCTAGCTCGTATTTTGTTGCTCTCTTGCTTGGTCATACTAGGTTCGTTCTCTTCAATCACATATATTTGGATATAAGAACATTCACATTTTTCCTGGGTTTACTTGACTCTCAAAGGTTTCTCTATATATAGGAGTCCAACCGTCCAAGGCATAAATAAAGCGGGCCTCAATTCATGATATTAGTGGAGTTATGCAACGAAGATCTCACAATCTATACATTAATTGTATAGGAGTCCAAGGCATAAATAAAGCATGCAAGAATTCATGAAAGTACTAAAGTTATGCAACGCATACCTCACAATCTAGACATTAACTAGGAATACAAAAAAAAAATACATTTTACCAGAGCCGCACACCATGCCTTCCTATTCTTGTATGTCATGTCAAGACAACGCGATCTTATCGTTGCATTTGTTTCTACTTGACAATCATAGTACGACTCACATGGTTCACCTACCTCTATATGTTCTATAAACATGTAAAATTCTATGCGTACAACTCCATTATAACTTGTTGTCTAATAAATGCAATCGTTTCCATCCCATTTCATGTGACCTTAAGAAAACAAGCAAATGAATGAGGATGAAATTAGCATTTGCTTATAGGTGAACTAAAGCCTGAACTAGTGGCAATCATAGTCGGTTGAGCGGCCGTTACCGAAAATTGATTGCGCTCTCCACCGTCTATTCGCATTCAGATATTGATTTTGGTATTTTCTGGTCTAAAAATAGCCCATTGTGGAAAGTTTGAAGCCTGAAAACTCAATTATGTTTCATGTTTCCATCGACATCTTGCCCATAACCCCAGATCAGAGTAATTGAACGTTCTCCCCCCTCGCCTTGAATGTATAGATCTATTTTCTTGTGCCTACGGTGCTCGCTATCGTCCCTCCTATAAAAGTATTCACCAGACCCAAAAAAAAAAACACCACCGTGGTGTTGCCGTGCTTGTGTTGGCCTACCATTGTGCTAGCCACTCCGACATCCAATCATATCTATGGGCGTGGCTAGCTTTCGCACGTGCGAGCGCTAGCAATCGCTCGCACGGTTTCAGACAACCCAGATTAGGAAACTAATTAGTCACGCGCCATTAGCTATTCCCTTTATGCGCATGGGCGAGCTAGCTGGTCCCCCTGCATGCGCGAGACACCAACGCGGGGTGGGTGATGGAGTAGCAGCATAGCGGGGTCCACTGCATGCAGAAACAAATTGTACGTTTTCTTTTTTCAAGATTCTCTCCTAATTTGAAATTTCAAAATGTTTTATCTTTCGAACGACAAATCAAACTGAAAATCCGCTTTCACCACTAAGTCAGTCGCGATGAGATCTTCGAAACTAGATCTCATATTGATATGTTTCGACGATATTCTTTTTCAAGCTAAAAGTTACCAACCCCACTATGCGTGAGTTACCAAGGGTAAATATCCGATTTAAAATCTGATTTCATCAATAAATATGTCACGACGAGACTAACTAAAGTGTTACCAAGCATCTATCGCACGAATTACCAATCTCTAGTAGATGATGATACCAATCATATAGCAAGCAAGTTACCGATCGTGTAACTAAACTGAAGTGTTACCAAGCATCTGCCGTACGAATTACCAACCTGAAAACTATTAGATGATGATACATGCACATAGCAAACGAGTTACCTAATCCTAGGACTAATAAAGTGTTACCAACCATCTAGCGCACGAATTATCAACCTAAAAACTAGTACATGATGATACCAAGTACCTACCAAGCAAGTTACCGATAGAACAAACTAAAAGTGTTACCAAACATCTAGAGCAGGAGTTACCAATCTAAATACTAGTACATGATGATACCAAGTACCTAGCAAGTAAGTTACCGATCCTACGAATAATTGAGGTGTTACCAAACATTTAGCGCACGAATTACCAACCTAAAAACTAGTACATGATGATACCAAATACATAGCAAACAAGTTACCGATCATAGAACAAACTAAAGTGTTACCAAGCATTTAGAGCGCACGTTACCAACCTAAAAACTACTACATGATGATACCAAGTACCTACCGAGCAAGTTACCGATCCTAAAACAAAATAAAGTGTTACCAAGCATGTAGAGCACGCGCTACCAACCTAAATACTAATACATGATGAAACCAAGTACCTAGCAAGCAAGTTACCGATCCTAAGACTAACTAAAGTGTTACCGAGCATCTAGAGTACGAGTTACCAATCTAAAAACTAGTACATGAATGAGACCAAGTACATAGCAAGCAAGTTACCGATCCTAAAACTAGCTAAAGTGTTACTAAGCATTAGAGTACGAATTGCCAACCTAAAACTAGTATATGATGATACCAAATACATAGCAAGCAAGTTACCGATCTTAGAACTAATTTATACTAGTAGAAAGTGGTAGTTTTTTCCGTTCTAATTTTTTGTACTAGTAGAAAGTGGATTTTTCCTATTTCCCAACCCATTTTTATTTACCCTAAAAAACCACTGTCCCAAAAAGGGAATTGAAAAATTATACTTGGTGTTATTTTGCAGACAAAAAATCGAATATTTTTGTTCTTAGCGCGTAAAGGGAATAGTAAAAAAGGAATAGAGAAATTATACTAGGTAGTCTTTAAACAAAACAAAAGTTGAATATTTTTGTTTTCCAAAAATATTATACTAGGTTTTTTTGGATGCGCTAGATGAAAAAGAGACAAAAAAAGGAAAAATGAGACAGCTACAAAAGCTACGTGGTTTAGGCATAGCTAAGCGCATGCATGGATTAGGCGGCAAGATTACGAAATAATCTAGTGCATGCATAGATTAGATATAACTAAGCGAATTAGGTAGCAAGTCATGCTGATCAGGTCCACGACCCACGTTTGCATGCACCACACTCACAATAATAAAGGTAAAGGGAATGGAGGACGAAGGGACCACGATGCTTCGCACGGGAAGAAACCGTGCGAGCGCTCGCACGCGCAAGAGGAAGCAATCATGCATATCTTTGATGGTGCCTGCCATCAAGTCGGTATAACACCATACTTACGCTCGTATAGACAGATAACTAGTGATACTAGCAACTAGTATATTGACTGGATGCATCTAGTTTTAATTTGCTACGCATCTATGCTTTATGAGTAAAGAGGAAAGCAACAACAATAAATTCTCTTTCAAGCTAACTCCATCAAAAGTTCAACGGAATAGAAATAGCTTTTTACATATTTTGAATATCTCTACTACTCCCTCCGAACCGGAATAAGGTTCGCAGTGTGTACGTGAGTTTTGTACTACAGCAGTAGGTTTTCCACGAAACTTATTCCGGATCGGAGGTAGTATATAATATCGTTAAACGACCGTGGCCGTGTACGTGGTACGTCTGGTACAAGTTCCGTGGTACGTCGCACGCACACTCGATAGAAAAGGATCGCTAAAAGAAACAAAACCAATCAGAGTCCGGCTTGAGCTCGATCAATACAATCCTCAAACTAACCATCGTAGTTGATGGCGCAACAGAGTCCGGCTAGAACGTGATCCTCAAACTAACCATCGTAGTTGATGGCGCAACAGAGTCTGGCTGGAACGCGATCGATACTGTCCTCAAATAGCTGCCACGCGTGATCGATCAAACACCCGGCCGGAGGCTCTCGCCATGGCCAGCGACAACGAGAGTGCTACGACTTCTAGGACGAAGACGATGACCAGGAGGATTGGAGCCGGACAAGGACAACGTCGGGCTGCTGGAGGAGGCCACACCATCGGCGACTCGCCATGACCAGCGATCAAGACTACGAAGACGAGAACGAGTGCTACGACTACTGCGACCAAAACAAGGACGAACAGAGATTGGAGCCGGAGATGAAGATGTCAGGCTGCTCGAGGAGGCCACGCCGCCATCGGCTTGCCATGGCCAATACGAGGATGAGGAGGACAGTGGCGTCGTGATGGGGCCGAACCAGTTTCGCCGGATTTTTGCCGGCCGCGAAGGCGGATGTGATGTCCACGGGAGGAGAGAGAAGGACGGGCCGCGTGTGGAACTAGAGGAGGCAGAGAAAATCGGAGTGGGCACCACAGATAGGCCGTCGCAGGAGTTCGCCCACGACCGGCCGCCGTAGGAGCTGGTCCACGACGACCGAGATTTTCCTCCCCGACCCGTACGGATACCTAGAACAGACGGAGCTGTGCGTCGTCGTCGTAGGCATTGGAGACCACGGCGAGGGTCTTGGCGGCGGAGAGCTGCAAGGCGCAAGCCCTGGACACGCCGATGGTGCTCCTTTCTGTGACCATCATATTTTCCACGTCGAAGTCCTTGACGAGCTCCCGCCTTCCACTCAAGCCTGGTGATGGTGTCTCCTCCGGTGATCTTGGACACGGTCAAGAGCATGATGTTGTGGGCTGGCGGCGCCGGTGGTGGGCGTGTATGCGGCCAGTAGTACACCAGCTCCTGGATTTCTGTGGATACAGTGTCAGACTGTCGACCACGGCACTTCGCATGCAAACAGATTCGACCAAGTCCAGGAGCCCAGGATCAGGACCGTCTCACGCTCGAGTTCCCTGAACAAATAGTTTCAGTCTAGGTGTTTTACTCTCCTGTAGCTTTACTAATGAGCTTGCTTGACGATCAGGATAAGGATGCACTATGTATTTTTTTTGAGTTGGGTCAAACAACGATTGCAGCTCATTCACTACTTCTCTCTACTGAATGTTCAGTATAGGATATTCATATCTTTTTAAAATTTCAACATGGACCAAACCGAACAATAGTTGTTTTCTCAAAGATAAGGCTGTTAGTTATAATTATGCTACAACAGGAGCTGGGTAATGATTAAAAACCAAGTAAAATACAACGTAGAAATAAAATTGATAAAGCCCGTAGCAACGCACGGGCACGTTTGCTAGTATGTTTTGCCATGATTAGATATCGATGCTACGATGAGACTTAATTATACTGTGGTATTTATGCCTGAGTGATTATTATCTCTCTCGTCCTCTCAAATCATGTGCATGTTACCACTCTATGTTACTCCACTATTAGTAGTCTAACTTATTTCAGGCACGGCTAGATGTTTTTGAAAAAAAACAAATAAAAACAGGCTGAAAAAATCTACTCCGATAATCCAATAGCATCGTCGCCTCCTTATCCCTCCATTTTTCCTCTTCCCGCCTCTCCTCCGCGCCCCACCCCACCGCCGGCGATGCCTCCCCCAGCGGGGCTGCTCCCATGGCCGTCTCCGACCGCCCCGGCTCCGCGTCTCACCACCACGACCCGACCGCGCCCCCCGCCTCGCGTTCGCCCTCCTCCCCCTCCCCCACCCCATCGCCGTGCCCCGTCGCCACCTCCGCCACCACGGCTCAAACCCGTCGTCGCACCAAAGCTGGCCACCTCAATCCCCCCGCCCCCCGCCATTGTCTCCACCCACGACCCTGCCTCCACCTGCCTCGGATGCACCCACTTCGGCTCGTAGGACCTCTCCCTCCCTTCTCCAAGCGCGAGTGCTAGTTCCCCTGATTGCGTATGCGTGCGCTAACCTTTTCTTCTGCGCCGTTCGCAGGTGCTCCGGGTGCACGCACGAGTTCGACCTGGACAAGCCGCCGGTGCTGCAGGAGGTGACTGAATTTTTCAAGGCCCACGGAATTGAAGACTTCACCTTCAGCAGGGGCAGGCTGGTAAGTGTAGCTCCGGCTCTATGTAATATTTACCCCATGTAGTTTCGTGCTAGTATGTATGTTAGTGGTTCAGATGCATGGTGCCAAACATTGGTTTGATGGATGACTAGAACTTATAGCTCTGAATTGGCAATTAGCTTAGCTTTTGTGAAGTAATCTGTAACCGTGCATGGCCTTTGTTCATTGTGGAGACGGTTTGATGAACATAAGCCCTCGTGTTGAGGCTAATCAAGTAATGTCTGCACCAGAAAAATCTAGCGTGGAATTTATTTAAGTTTATTTGTTCTCAAGTTTAGTTAGCTTCGTAACTTCCGATCAAGTAACCGGGAAGACATTTATGTTTGAAGCTTTTCTACTTTCCGGTAAATGTTAAGTTTAGTTCACTTAATGGATTTTCGTTTGCCGCTAAGCCTAAATGTGGGAACATTGCTTTTAGTCTGAATGGCGGTGCCGGGCAAAGCTAGCGGTACGTGGGACAGCAGAGAGCCCGCTGATTGGCTTATATCAGGAAGGGACACATATTGTTCAAGATATTCCCGACTGCAGAGGTTAGTTATCAAATTCTATTCAATCACAGAGTTAAACGATAGTGCATATTAGTTTTGTTCCAAATCAAAAAATTTCAGTACCAAATAAATATCATTAGACCTATCATGAAATATATTTCTAACTGTATTTATTTGGTGTCATAGATGTTGACATTTTTTTTGTATAACTTGGTCAAACTTTACAAAGTTTGAATTTGGATAAAACAAATATGCACTACATTTTGACATCGAGGGAGTATCTTATTATCCACTTGAACTTCGTTCTGCTACATGTTATTTTTATTTTTGATCAATGAATCATCATCTCATTTTCACATTTTCAGCCCATCACCCAAGCATTAATGCTGCTATTAAGCTTCTGAAGCAAGGTATGTTCCTGTCTGTTGTGCTTGCTTCAGACAGATAAAGATGTAGTTTTCTCAATTTGTGAAGTAAAACCTAATATATTAGAACTCTGGTATTGTAGGTATATCTGAGCTGAATGTGCAGCCTTTTAACGAAGATGCTGGTACTGGTGAACTAAGATACGTGCAGGTATTGTTACTCTGCTTAATAGCATGTACGTAAAGTATGTATAACTATTTGAATAAAGTATTCTATTTTTTATGGACCAAGAACATACATCATGGTCTCATCAAGCATTTATGGTTTCATCAAGCATGTCAATACCAATAACCCCGATGCATTTGATTTGTTATCATATTCCGTAGATGACCGTGACAACATATAACACATCTATTCCAGTTGCACAAAGATATGAGCAAGGTTAGCTTTATTCTCCTTGTGTTCTAATTTCTAAGATGTAGTGTCGATTCGCCAAGCCCAAATAGATTGAAACATGCTGTTTTCTACGTAGCGAGAGTTCAAGTTTCATTGGTTTGGAATTCAAGAGATGAACGCTCGAAAAATTCAGAGAAGTTGAGTTTGTTGCAAGAAGTAAGTTTGTGCCACACAAATAGCTGCTTGTGAGCTTTCCTATTTCCTTGGAAGTATTCTACGAAAACATTTTACTTCTCTTTTGTCTACTTCTATCCTCAATCTTGGCAATTGCACTTATGACAGTTCTTATGGAGAAATGGTGGACCAAGAAGTAATATGTATGTGATTCACTCTATATGGGCCAATTTTCAGACATCAACCAGCAATGTAAGATATGTGTGTGAGTTTTGGTGGATTCACTCTATATGTATGTGATTCACTCTATATGGACCAAGAAGTAATACTTCTTGTTGTCTAAATTAACGCAGGCACTGCTTTGGCCATTTTAATTATGGATAGTGAAATAATATAGGTTTATGTGAAGTTGGGATAATGATAATACAGTATAGTATATTTTTTTTTGCAAAGTGATGAATACTAATGATAAGTTTTAAGGCGGAATACCGAGTGAATGATTCATATGGTTCCATTAGACGTTTCCCATATCTACAAAACTACAGTTGATCTATGTTTTCTAAAAGTTTCCATTAATATGGGTCAAAGAAAAGACCGGTAAAGAACTTTCTAGGTCAACCAATTCAGGTCATGAGGCCCATTTATAAGAAGCTTATGCATATGTTCATTTAGTCTCTTCTGATCAGCTGTAGATATATGCCAAGTCCTCGAGGGGGATTCATCTGTTCGGAACCACTTCCATGCTTCTACGAAAACCATATTCTAAAATAAATATTTCTGCAAGCTGCAATGATGCATACACAGTTACACAGATGAGAAAATCCCATGGAACAAAATTTTGAAGGCTTTTCTCACTTTCTTCTTGGTCTCACTCAAAAGTTAAACTGTCTGCTTACTAAACGTTGATGGATTTTTGGATTGATTAAAATTTGCTCTTTATATTGACCTCCTGCTCGACCAATTAGTTACCTTCAGCGTCTTTGCCCCTTTTTAACAATAATAATGCTCTTGCGTCCTCAGATAATTTTTGGGCATAAATGGAGACATATTGGTGGGGAGGCAGACCTGTGGGAGCGTCTCGGAGGAGTTGATATTTGTCTCGATCCGTATAGCTTTGGGCAGGCTAATACTCTGGTATGTGTAATTATGACTGTGTTTGTTCATGTAATACTTATCGATGTACATCAGGATTAAATTTTGTACCAGGAAGTGTAGTGTATCGCTGCGTTGTTTCTCCGCAAAAAAAAAAAAAAAAATCGATGCGTTGTTTCAGGCGGTCCTGTAGCAACCACGCAGTCTGTGTGCAGATACGCACCGTTAGTTTGAACTATGAAGTTAGATAAGAATACTTAGTTTCACTGTTATTTGTGTCATTTCCTTATAGATATATTTCATTTCTTAGATCGCTAGATGACCTTGGATCTTGAATGGATTGTTAGAGATAGAGTTCGTCTTAGTGGGCAGATCAAGTTAGGCTTATAAAAATTTGTTCATTTATTATGTATGTGAGAAAGCAAGAAAAATAGATATATCTATATCCCATTTTTTTTTTTGACAAAGGGAATATATTAATATCGCCAAGATATCAATTACACCCAGACTCTCAAACAACGCAGTGCCCTAATGGCAATACGGATGCACACAACCAAAAAAAGAAAGAAAAATTACAAAAAAGAAAAGTCCCGCTACAGTGATCTATTCCTTGTAGCAGCAATATAAAACACCACCAAGACAGCACGAGAAATCCAACTTCCCAAAAGCGACGCCTCCAAGAAGGAAATAGTGCACAAGCACCGTTGTCGCCCGGTCATAGATCATAGGTTTTCACCCTGGAGAAAGTCCCCGCTCTCAAAACAATGCCTACCCAGGCCATTGCCAGGCACAACCAGTTAAGTCCAGACCTTGCGTTTTCACCCGCAAAGTTTCTCAAAGTTTAGACTTTGAACTTCTCCTGTGCTGCTACAAGTAACAAATCACCAAGCAAATTCCTCATCGACACTAGGACTCGAACCGCCATTGCTAGTCCTCAGATCTCGGCTTCCATGACATTCTCCGCCACTGACTTCACCATGGGAGGTAAACATGTCATATGATGGCAACAGACTACAGAGCTTCGCGTCGCTCCCTCTAAAACCAAAAGGCCAGAAACACGGGTGCGCACGACCGAATCCCATCCGATCCAACAATCTCCAGGCATGAGGCGCCCAGTGGAGTTAGCTGGCGGAGCCTTCCGGAACTCGACACTCCGGCCAGATCAATGAAGACATGCATCAAACAGATTCAGCAAAACCAGTAGGCCCCCACGCCGCCAGTCAGATCAGCGAAGGAGAAGGTAGCCGCCGCACCTTACGCCCGCAGCCGTCCGCCTGGATCAGGCATGACCCAGATCGGATCGCCGCTGCCGGAGCAACAGTGCCGCGCTGCGTCGCATCTCCCGCCTCCTCCTCGCCTCTCCGGCTTGATCCAGGCCCCGACCGCTAGAGCCGCGCCAGCTGGCCCCGCCGCGAGCGCCCCATCGCCGCCCGAGATGCGCCGCCACGAAGCCCTCCCCTGCCCTCCGTCTTTGACGGGAAGGCGCCGCCACTGCCACCCCCGACGGCAACGGCGATGGCCGGGAGCACGCCGACGAGGGGGCGCTGGAGGGGTCGGGGAAGGGGCCTCCGAAGTCGACTGGGCAGGGGCGACCTGGGAGGCGGCGGCGGCTAGGGTTGTTGTCCGTCACATAGGGTTGTTATCCCATATGAAGTTCATCATCCTACTCTTTGTCCATCTCCCCTTTCAATGCCCTTCAAGCCTTAACATCAACCATCTTCGGCACCATAGTTGTCGTCTTGTCGCACTGTGAACCAATGCTCACCACAGAAGTAAAAAACTATGGGCAGTTATATTTACTAGGTGTTGTTAATTAACCATAGAGCCATCCTATACACTATATTTTCAGTTCTACATGGATCTTGGTTATAGTCAGAACTGAAGTTTGATTGTATATCTTAGCTTGAGTTAAGTTCTCCATACAATATTTTCTTACACAGTGATGTATATCTTTTGCAGTCTTTTAACTCATTACTGCATAAGTTGGTCAAATATGTACCACGTGGCTCAACAGTTGTTGATTTGTACTCTGGTGCTGGTGTTATTGGGTTATCCCTTGCGGCTTCTAGGAAATGCAGGTGAGTACAAAAAATGCATTATAAGATGCTGTAGAGCAGACTTTAATTCATCCATGTTTTAAATGATTCATGATCTGATACATTATCTTAATGCATGCACAATATAGAATACTGCACTAACGTATTTGTCCGAAGAGCTAGAAGTCTTATTTGTACTAAATAAACGCTGGTATGAAAAACTAGTGCGCTACAGTTAATACAGTTATGTAAGTTAAAATATTTGGTTGTCTCAGATAGACTTTGCCCGACCCTGCTCGGATCTGGTCTGGAAATGATAAATGTGAGACTGGTCTGGCTCGACCGATGAGTCCCAAAACCACTGTGATTTGGTCCATAGCCAAGTGATAATTTTTTGAAAATGAAGTATGTTATTTTCCAGTAGAAATGTTGATTTGCACTTTTTTACACTGAAAATACTACTCACCCGGTTCCTAAATATAAGATGTTTTAGCTTTTCTCAGTTTTCTCAGATTCCTATGCATCTAGACGCGTTTAACTGTGTACATTCACTCATTTTAGTCCGTATGTAGTCCAGTGCTGGACTAACGAGATCCTCGGATCGTTAAGACTCAGCTCGTTATGATTGGTGATCGTTAAGACTCAGATCGTTAAGCTCGTTAAGGATATTAACGAGCTAAATATAAAGATTGGCTCGGTTTGTTACATCTTCACGAGCGCTTGCGAGCAGCTCTCTAAATCTCGTTAAGGAACAGTGTGCCAGCCATCAGGGGATTCCGTAACTTTTCGTTCATTATAGAGAAGAATTTCCGGTCGCTCCTCGGTCTGTCTTATGGGCTATTTGCCATATTCATGTTAGATGGGCTACACTACAAGGCCAGCCATGAAGGCATGCAGCCTGCTGCCACTATGCTACCGAGCTTAACGAGTAACTCAGGAAACTTGCAAGCTCGACTGTTTAACTCATTAGTGTTAACTAGCGAAAATTGCTGCTCAGCTCGGTTCATTAAGAAAACAAGCTGAGCTCAAACGAGTCGAGCAACCGAGCACTCATTAAGCTCGCCAAGCTTCGAGCTTTATGTTCAGCCCTATAGTCCACATTGCAATATCTAAAACATCTTATAATTAGGAACGGAGGGAGTATATATTTGCAAGAACTTCTGGTGGGTCTGGTTCTAAAGCCAGTTGACTCAATCTCGCGATTTAGGACAGCCAGGCTTCCGGTGGCTTCTATATTCAAATATTTATAAGAACTTCCACTGTACAAGTTATAGTGCCTCGCTTTTTTTTAGAAACTCTTATTAAAGTTATTCATGAGAAGTTCTTATAATTACAGGTCTGTGAAATGTGTTGAGATCAACAAAATGTCGAAGCTGTCTTTTGAGAAGTCAGCAAGCCGACTTCCAACAAACTTGGGTTGCACCATAACTTGGCACAATACCGATGCTTCAGTTGTAAGCAACCGAACTTGTATTTTCTGTGATGGTTACATTTCATGGTATAAGCATTCATTTGGAACCTGCATCATGGTACCAGGAACCTATTCACTGGCTTGAAGGGTCAAGTGTTGCTATCGTGGATCCTCCCAGGAAAGGACTGCACCCTTCTGTTATCAATGCTCTACAGAGAGTAGGTTTGTCTGAGCGCAAGGCATACAAGGCTAAAAGGTAGAAGAAGTATCATTCAGTCTGTGTGCTTTCATGCTTTTAATTTTATTTATTTGACAAATATGTACACCTGAGTTTTCTTAAATTGTGGTATCCTTTTCCATTGTGGTAACTTAATCTGGAATGGCATTCATTTCTGTATGCAGTTCACTTATGAAGGTCAAAGATGAGAAGAGACCATGGATCCTACGAGCAAGGGAGGCAGCTGTTCATGTTGATAGCACAATCATGGAAGAAAGTAGTGAAACATGGCCAGAAACTCTCATATACATCAGCTGTGGGTGGGAAAGTTTTAAGAAGGTGACAGTTGCTTATGTATCATAAAGTCCTGGAACTCGATTTGTTTGTGTTATGCAATGGTAGCTTATAAGGAGTCTCTGAAACTTGTACTTTTTTTTACCTCAGTTTTCTGTTGCTGCAGTTCTTTTCTCTCATCTGTAACCATTTCATCTACAGGACTGCAAAAGTCTGATATCCCACGAGGCCTGGTATTTGGAGAATGCTCATGCTTTTAACTTCTTCCCTGGCACTGATAGGTACTGGTTTCAAAATCTCGACTGCAAATTGTCCTTTTGTTTTGCAATTGTTATGGGGAAGTCTTGGAGATCCTTCTGTACCTTTTCAAGCTCTAACACAAACAAACATAACTCTTGTTGCTCTGACCAACGCTTACTGCCACTTGGCTTGGGTGATTATATTGATTTGAATCTCTCATTTGGCACCCCTTATTTCATTGCATTTGGCCGAAATGAAATGAAGGACAGTGATCCCATCATTTCATTTTATTTGGTAGAAATGAAATGACAGGGTCATGGACAGAAATTGACTTAACATACCAAGACATTTGCTGGAATTCCAATTGAAATGGTGTTTCCAATTCCATGACAGCCAAACACGTTGGGTGTGGAATATCAATTGAATTCCATGATTCCGGCCCGAAATGATGGCTACCATATGACTAATTAAGTTTGAATATAGTCCGAGAGCAGTCTAGCATGTGTATTTCAGTGTCTTAACTGTCATAATCGTGGACTTTGCCATGTCCATGGCTTCATGCTTTAGAGGCACTTGATAGAGCTGGCTTTGCTGATCAAAATAATTAACTTGAAGACGCTTCTCAATATTCTTAATCAATGAACCTGTCTAAAGCTAAATCTGGCTTCAATGACCTGTTCCAATAGCTTCACTTAGCTTCTCCACCTCTACCCATGCAAACCCATGCTTAATTTTGACATTAGTTGAAGGCAACTAGGTGATGCTAGTTTTTTATTATTATGATGATGATTCAGATGCTTGCCCCTGGACCCCTTTCAAAATTTTATACTCCCTCCGATTGAAAATGATTGACACAGATTTGTCTCCATTCGGATGTCCTAGACATATTTAGTGTGTAGATACATCCGAATTTTGACAAATTTGTGTCAACCATTTCCTGTCGGAGGGAGTAGTAAACAAACTATGTTGGCTGTGTGCATCCTCTTGACGCAGACGCCAGGAGAGCAATAAAACCTCCCTGCTAAAAAAGAAGTTGTTTAGATAAGTGTGGTTTGTCATGTGCATGCTGGATGCTTTGTAGTCTTGAATCATATTACTTAATGAAATTACCAATGCAGCATCGAAGTCCTGGCAATCTTCAGACGGGAATCTGGAGTGTTCAGAAAAAGAAGAAAATAAAAACTAAAACAAAAGCGAAGAAGAAGAAAGCCAAGTAGGCTACCAAATGGCTGACCCAATAGGAGTGACTTGGGTGTACCTGAAAGGCTGGAAGTGGCATGGGTTAGGCGCTAATCTGGTGGATGCTTGCATCTCTAGCGCTTCTCCATGCCGACCCGGAAAGTCATTGGTTGCTGTGAGGAATTTTACACTGGCCTAACCAACGGTCGACTCAAGGATCTCAGATAGGCAAGGTAATTGGAGAAACTGGCATATCTAGCTTATCTCGAGCAACCAGGAACTTACAAACTGTGCTAGGAGAAGAGACGTGTCACAGCGATGTAATATAGTGGCTTTTAGAGCGATTCCCTTTTCGTGTAGACCAGCATTGAAACTGTGTGTGTGCAGGTTAGGTTAAGAGGAGAACTTCAAGCGCAAGGATCTCATGGGCTGTTTCATCAGATTTTCGCCGTGCGTATCAGTTCGACGTTGTTGTTGGAAATATGGAGATTAGACCACCTAAAGTGGTTTGTGTATCTAGCCCTGTATCTAGGAAGGAGAAAACATTCAACTGAAACATCATTGGCAATGTAATGTATTTTTAGGTGTCATCTTACATTTTGGTTTGCTAAGTCAGCTTGTACCTGCTGCTGCGGTTAGAATGTGGTTGGGAGAAACTGGTGCTCACTGAAAAATAAACAAGTTTTTTGGATGCCGGCATCCGACATTGCAACATCTAAGTTTGACAAATCAGCTTGTATTTCATGCAGGAGAAGGTACATGTTACTGCATGTTACAGTCTTACATACTGGCTACCTCCTCTTGAAACAAAATTAGGAAATTTTAGACTTCAGTACTTTTCACTATTTCTGTTTTTAATCCAACCCCATGAAAAGGTAGCTGTACTTTGCTGCCTCATCCACTGCCTTTGACTTTGAGGTGGGCCTCAACAGCCTCCTCGGTGGCCAGTTCTTCGTCCATCCATGCGAAGACCATGAAGATGACCTGTGCGGCTGCGTTGAAGGCGGGCGTCTAACATGCCAGACAAGGATGGAAAGCGCAACTATTTTACAATGTATTTAATAGTGTGTACTGTGTTGGCTATGTCTTAAACTTTTTTTTCAAGGTAATACGATTCTCGTTAATAAAAGAACAAGATACAAAGCACGTACACAACGATAAATAGATCTGTAAAGATAGGATAATCCTATATAACAAACCAACGTCTATCCCTCTCCTTCGGCACCATCAAAGCAGACACCAAATCGAAGCGAGACAGATCACTTCTTCACTCGAGCTCGACGCGGCTCCATTGCTGATCAGCAGCTTTACGGATCTCCAAAATAGTTTGCTAGAAGCAAAATCATTGCCGTTGAACGAATCAGACCGGGGCAACATGTCCCCGGACACGCCATCGAACTTTAGAACTGACATCCCGTATGACTACGACGTTCGAAGGAGCGAGCCAGAACTATCAGCCTCCATCCACAATCCCAGCACAGGATACACCATCTTCCAGCTGTCATCTGCGTAGACAACCGTCTGCACGTACTCCTGGACGACACATCCTTCCTGCTCCACCATGACGTTGGAGAGAACGTCGCAGCGACGGGGACAGATCAGAAGGAGAGACACACCTGATGCGGTCGCCGCCGCCGCCTCGCCGACACCATCCATGAACCCTAAGTTCGCCAATCTGAGGAATCGACAAACACACGATGCCATCAACTCCGAGACGCCGCCATGAAGGACACCGCCGGTGTGGGAGTGGAGTTGCGGCAGATTTATTCGTCTGGGCGTCGCTCCCACCACCCCAACGACGCACCACAACCTACAAACCAAACCCTAACTACAGAGCGGAGGAACTAGATTCCCCCTTCCTCCCGCTGCCGGAGCAGCATGCGGAGGGAGAGGGGACCAGCACGCTCGCCGGCGGAGACTGGGCGGAAAAGTTGATCGCCTCCCGATCGCCTCTGGTGGCTGACCTAGGAGCGAAGCGGTGGCTATGTCTTAAACTTGAGACCGATTGACTCTGATATTGAATTGATATACTAGCCAATTTAACTAAAAATACGAACCGAAGAAAAATGAGCTACATTATGTATTTCAACATGCTCCATGATGTCATGCGACACCCCATTGGAGTCGGAGGTAATGCACGGGCCGGCGCCCACCGTCGTTGGGAGTGGCCCATGAAGGAGGACTAATCTGCGTTGACCAAAGACGAGTTTATGGTGGCGATCTACGGTGTTTGGCATATCCAGAAAGAACGGTGCCGGAGGGTTTTTCAGCAATCATCCCTGACAGAAAATATGCTCCTTCCATATTCGGGATGATCTGCTCCTGCTAGGCACCTGGAACTTCAGGTTCCCAACGAGTTATCTGACGTTGGCGAGTAATCGCGTAGCGATTCTATGGCTGTCTTGTTGCTTTTATTTTTCTTCCCTGTTTTCCTTTGGCTAGTCTCTCTAGCTTGTAACCAGACACTCTAGCTTGTAACCAGACATTTGCTTGCTCCCTCTTACTAATTGATTTGGAAGAACAGCTGCCGTTTTACCTAAAAAAATGAGCTGAACTGTGACTTGTCTAATTTCCAAGGAGTTTATTAGTACCTCCGACAATATCACAATTATTAACCATAAAAGTAATAGGGTGATGGAAACATCATATTCATGTAGCACAATTTCTTCGAACCATGTCAGACTTATCACGGTAAAATAAACCGTGTTCAGAATCTTGCGATACGAGGTATTCGGACACTCAAACTAAAACTAACAGGTTCCCACAGCTTCTTACATGGGTTTCAACCAAAAAACCATAACCCATCACCGGTATCATTTTAAGACGAAATGATTGGGCAGCGATATACTGTACAAGAGGGCAAACGGCAAAAATTTGGCACCATGCCAATGCTTCGTTGGGCGCAACACTAAAAAGAATAACAATGGCTAGAAAAAACATATAATCTATTGGGCGCACTGGCAAACTGAAATGTGGAGTGGTGTGTTGCTACCAGCACATCTGCTGGCTCAGTCACTAAACCAGGGAGGACGTGAATCGCAATATCAAAATCCATTGCCACTTGAGCTAGGATTGAAAGGTTGCTGCTCCCCAGAGTGGCTTTTCCGAGCCCTCAAGTGCTTTGGGGTCGAATATGGCGAGCTTCCATCCTGGAAGGATGAAGAAACCCCATGGACCCGTGGTAGACCTGTCGCATCAGAATCCAGGGAATATCCTCTCTCAACAGTCTCCGCTTCCTGCGGTATCTCATCCAAAGTCTGCATAATTGTCAAAAGAAACATAAGGTGCAGAAGAGGTAATATCAAGGAGTATATAACATTATCGGATGGAAAGCTACGACTACGAGCAGTTGTGAAATCATACTTTGTAGGCTTGCTGAAGGACCTTGAGGGTGTCACGTATCTGCTTCCTCTTTGTGGTTATTTCATCAGGTTCTCTGAGCATGTCCCCAAAGATCTCTTCTCTGCATTGGTATTTACAAAAATATCAACTATTATTATACAGGAGCAATGGCGAATAACTTTTTTTGAGGGTAATCAACAGCGAATGATTTCATTTGGTTGATGGGAAATGATTCAAATAAGAGTAGAAACTGCCTTCTCACCTATAAAGGGTAGTTATAAGAAAATTATGCAGCTCCCTTTTTGTGTGATTAACCTGCAAGACAAACAATTCCTCAAGAACAGAACTGACAAACACAAACTTAGTACTAGGCGTTCTATGCAGCTTCCTGTCACAAGCTAAAGCACAAAGCTGAATCAAGAATTAGGGAAAGAAAGGAGGCAAGAGATTCAATCAAATCAAACAAAAATTGAGTTTTACAGCAATCTGATCAATGCAATGCGAGCTCATTAAGTAAAACAGATGCTTGAAACTAAGATGCTGCTGGAAACCCACAATAATATAGGTACTCAATAGTATTTGACAAGACCACCTACAGATGGTCTTTAACCATGCTTGGAGTAGTTCAGGCCAAAACATTGCTGGATTTAATATTTTTATATGTACTGTCGCTCATCTATGTTTACCATGCAACTAAGAAAATGGCACAAAAATCACACACAGAAACAGTCACCATAATTATCCAAGTAAACATAAGCCCTCAGAGTACATACAATTTGCACACAAAACTAATCAGTGTATGCACTCTCAAGTAGATACTAATAAGAGTTACAAGAATCATACCAGAAAATGCATAATTGCCTTTGGTACAAAATCCTCAACATTTTTCCTGACTATATTGTAATATGACTGCAGCAGCAATTTTGTAATTGCTATTTCAAGGGACTCCTGCTCGGAATGATTTTCTGAAGGCTTGAGGACTAGCGGCGGCTGTTTCAGAATGGTCGTCATCAATCACTTAGCACATTCAAATAACAACGGAAAACTAGCATTAGTAAGATAGCTCACCTCTCTTAACTGTATTGAAGAGAATGAATGTTCCAGGCTGGGAGTAGCTGAAGCATAAGATTTGTTCACTGAACTATCTCTCGCTGAAGAGTGTCCACGGTCCTCACTTGAGGCAAATATTGAGCCCCAAAAAGAAGTGCTTCCACTACCTGAAAGATGATTAGGTAAGTAAAGTAGGCCAAGGTGAAATTGCATTAACTTCTAAATAAACACAAAGCTTGTCTACTGCACTCAGATATGATACCATAGGCAATCAAAGGATACAATGCATTTGCAACAGACTCCTTACCTGAAGATCCTGGTCTCTCTGCCTCAGCAGCAGATCGTACCCCCTGCTTTAATGACCACAACAGGAAAGGAGCATAACCTTAGAAACACTGGATCAAATCATTGCTAATTAAAGAAAAAGTGACGCAAAAAACCTGGATCTGGTCAGTGACGACTCCATTTACAACAGCAGTTCTACCCAATAATGCACGTGGTCTTTGGATTTTCTCAGAAGCCTGTGGTTTATCGGCATCAACTCCATCCTGCAGTGTAGTACTGTTAAATACAAGTATGTAGTTTATAGAATGTGGAGTGGCTCAAAATACAATGAAGGATGTGAATAACAAAGGCGTAACTTAGTTACAAATATCTTCAAACATCATTCGACATGCTAAAATGTGCCGAAATAATATCTTCAAACATTGTTCGACATGCTAAAATGTGCCGAAATAAATAGTACTACCTCCGATCCATATTAGTGGGCACAACTTTGTCTAGATACACATGTATCTAGTCTAAATACTTAACTAGATACATATGAATTTAGACAAAGCTATGCCCACTAATATGGATCGGAGGGAGTACATCAGTAGATGTTTGCATGTATATAATCTGTTATTTAGCACCTCAAGTTCTAACATGTACCAGAGAGAGTTGGCTTGGCATACATGCCTTCTCCCAAAGATATAAATGGTTTGACACTGACATATTGATGTGATTAAATACATTATGGTCGGAAGCATAACAAGGGTTATCATTAATTGCATTGATAACATTTCATGAAAAAATCAACATACCTAGTACTCGTTGGTACTCCCTCCGTACCAAAATGTCAGATGTTTTAGTTTTTTTTGTCCCACACATATCTAGACATGTTTTCATGAAAGGTTCACATGAATTCTTGAATTTAAATATATCTAGATACATGTGGACCAAAAAAGCCTAAAACATCTTACATTTTGATATGGAGGGAGTACATATTTGTAGGAAATAGGAGTTGTCCATCGAATATAAATATAATACTCTAAAAGCATCGCAAAATAAGTCTCACCTAATTCGGAGTGCTGATAGTGCATGTACATGTCAGTAACAGTAAGAAACAGAAGCAGGGATATTTATCAGATAAAGAGCTTGTTTGCCAGGCACCATAGTCAAAAATATTGCCGAGCAGTGGTTTTTCCCAGTATGAACATGTGCTTAGTTGGTAGCCATTCTACACTTAAGTTGCCCTCAGAATCAGAACAGAAGATATTACTCTATATAAGTTCAATAAAATATACGTACTCTTCTAACCACCGTTGCAGGCAATCTGGCGGTTCTAACTTGTTGCTGCGCTTGCTCTACGGCCTTGCTGCCACCAATGAAACTTGGGTGAGATGTGTTTATGTAATCGGCCTGCACAGGTAATATCATCAAAACAGACAAGGTATCAATGCAAGGACATAATAACAAAGTGAATGGATTATTCAGATCACACAGGTTCGCAATAATTAGAAAATAGTTACTCCTAGTTTTTTTTGTCGACGTTAAGACACAAATTTCTGCAGGGTGTTTCATCTCTATATACAGAAGCTCGAATCAAATATAGGCAAGTCATGTACATGTTTTTAAACTCCAATGGGGTACAGTGAATAATAAATTAGAATCTCCATAGGGCAAGAAAAATGTTTACCTCCATCTCAATAATGTGTGCTATCATATCTTGTGCTGGCTTAAGCCCATCCCGTAAAAACTTCCCAATTACTTCATCCATGCTCCTCCTGAGTATAGGGAACTGCTGCAGCTCATTGCTAAGACAACAGTGGCTCATCTAAAGGAAAACAGAAGTTATCCGCATGAGTAAAACAGAAACAGTATATATCAGCAAGTTAAATGTTAATTAACACTGTTTGAAAATTTAGCTAAATAGATGCTTAAATTTATGTTTCAAAGATTTAACCGCTATAGCGACATACCTTGACTAGTTCCTCATATATGAAATCTGCACACTGAAGACTCGGATCAAGCAATCTGCTGATTTGTCTGCGGACAAGGACTTCAAATGGCACCTGACAAATTGTTAGCATAAGTAAAGAGTTTTCAGCTCAACTGACCAACACACAAGAATCTAGAAATTAACACAGTTGTTCTTACACAAAAGGGCACAAGTGCATCATACCTCAGGTACAAACAAAGCACTCCTAGGTCCAGTTGCATTTTGTATAGCCATGCGGATGTCTTCATCGGTGACATCCTCGCAAGGGTCAACACCCTGTAAAGACAGATCTTATTTTCTCGTGATAACATGGATATGATGAATGCTACCATGCAGAGTAATGAAAGATCCAGTAAGCCATCATATGCAACAAAATTTAGTAATTTACAAACCTCTAAGCTTTTGACAAAGATAGACTGAAAAATATAGTGAATTCTCGCTCCACCAGAAAGCTCGATTGTTGATATATCTTCATTTTTTCCTTCTACCATCGAGGAGAAAGCTACAGCAAACACATGTTGTTTACATTTATGAATAGTGCCATAAAGCATAATATATAGACTGAAACAGAGACAGGAAAGCAGTCAAGGTTCAGTTATTACCATCACAGTATTTAGCTAGAATGTTCAAAAGCTTAGCACCTTGCCCAGCCTGAAATCACAAAACATAGGGATTGATCATCGAGACAAAGACCAAAAGAATAACAGAAGAAAGATTGAGCGACTAGGTTTTACTAGCTGCTACACAAACCAAGTCAGATAAGAGTATTTAATTTGTTACACCAGACCTTGGACTCGACGGGATCACCATAAAAGGCATGCTCCTTAGCAATAGCTGTCAATTGAGAACTTATGCGCGACTTCAGTCCAGGCAGAATAGTTTTTATATGTTGGACCAAGATCTGAAACCACACTCATTTTTAGTTTAAATCACAGCATACATCTGGAAGTCATGTAACATAGAATATAACATATATATTATCCACCAAAAATACCTGGTTTAGCTTCTTTGCTAGCTGTGGTATCCCACAGTACTGAGCAAGACCATTGTATGCCTGAAAGGACAGACATTTCAGGACAACCAAATAGGCAAAATATAAAAGAATACATAAATTGAAGAAACTGTGAGCTTCACTGCAGCATACCGGTTGAGACCGAAAGAATTTTTCTTCTCGTGACAGGGCATCCTTGATGCTCAGATCTGCATTGATATCCTACATTATTCAGCACAATAAACATTAGACAGCCAAAGGACAACCTTTGGTAACAGTAAAGACAGTGCTGCACAAAATGTGTCCAAGACATTACTATGATTATTACTACTCACTAGCACAGCATTCTGAAAATGATCTTTGATATATGAACTAGGTTTCAAGTTTATATATTTTTTACATCAGGTGTTAAGTTTATCTATTTGTTGAACACTATTTATCTACTGGCAGTTTCTATTATTAAAGGGAATGCGCACAGTGACAATAAAGTTAGGACACTATCAAATTGCAAAAGAAGGCAATGTTGTGTGCACACTTGAACTAAGCAAAACATGCTGCAAAATAAAGTACCTGCTGGGCGCGGTTTACAACACCGACATAACCAAGTCGTAATGGGATGACATTTCCCAGCAAAAAATTACGGGCATCAGTGCCCCTGTCCATTATGTCCAACTGAGAAAAAAAAAAGAAGGGCAGTATATCAGAAGTTGGGTGACATTTAGAGGGTCTTTCTTCTTCGATCTAATAACGTAAATTTTGAAGGTTCAGGAGCAAACCTTTGTGATAACACCAATTGTTCGAGAACCTACCAGAACAGCAAACAACCGAGTAAGATAATACATCTTAAAAGAAATGGTATACTGAACTAAACATGGACTTATGCAGGAAATACATACCGTCAGGGTCTGCCTGACGAGCCATTTGAAGAGCATCAGAGTTTGCTAAATCTGCATTTGCTGGTGAAACAGCCAAGATGATACATGTCTTGTGCTTGATATATGACAATATCATAGTCCTTATTCTGGCCTCAATATCAGTTGGTTGGTCGCCAACTGGCACCTTAGTAATTCCAGGCAAATCGACCAATGTGATGTTAAGAACATTTGGTGAATGGATCTTCAAACGTATCTGCCTATCTGACACGCCCTTGTTACCACCAGCCTCCCTGTCTGTTTCCGCCTGCATTGATGGAGAGCTAATCATTGACAAGTTAAACATATTACGAGTTAAACCAACTGACACGCCCTTGTTACCACCAGCCTCCCTGTCTGTTTCCTCCTCGTAATCGACCAATTATAACTATTCCAGTTAAACCAAGTCGCTGCACTACACGATTCTCTGCCCCCAGATTATAATGGTCTCTAAACTCACCAGCAATTCTTTCAGACAAACATAAACGCGAAAATCAGCAGGAGGAAGTAACAGAAGACCAAATAATCTGATTATATCAAGGAAACCAAATTCTAAATCATCACCGAAACCTCCAGGAATTTTTACAAACGAACACTAAAAGAATTTACATGGTATCAGCTGTTAGATCAACCTCAGTAAATATACAAATCAATACAAATGATTCCAGGCAGTCAGCATCATTCGAGGATACCTTTAAAAGATATTCAAGTTCAAACAAACAATATCCCTACCCCCAATGTAGCAAAATATGAAGGGAACTAAATAAATCAGAGAGGGCAACCTATGGCCCTTCAGAACGACCACTAAAGGGCAGTTACTGAAATCACCACATTAAGCAGAATGGACAAAACATCAGCACCACTAAATCAGAATATGGTGCCAACTAACCAGCAATTACCACAATGCCAATCCAAAAGCATCATCTCCCATCCAGAAAGTCTGGTAAGACAGAAGTAGCTATGCTATAGCCTACCTATATACTCATCAAAAACCACCACCAGCTTCGGTATGATTCGTCCAAACAACCACCAAAACCAAACTAAACAATCATCTGTAACCCTTGTAAAGGGTCGCATTGCAATACTATAGCTACCATACTAACCGCATAGCCCAAATCAATCTAGCTACCATCGTGTCCCTTTTCAATAGCCTAGCCAACCCAAAGACCTACCGAGACAAGAGATTACGAGGAGGGGACGGGGACCTGGATCTCGCGCCGGATTTCGCGGAAGTCGTAGTAGCGGCGGCCAGGGTGGTGCAGGAACTCGCCCCACTCGTCGGCCTCGGCGTCGACGGGGCGGCGCGGCTGGTGCACGAGCTGGAGCACGAGGGGGCGGCGCGTGCAGATGTCGGAACCGCGCGGGAGGAAGTCGCGGCCGACGAGCGCCTCGAGGACGCTGGACTTGCCGCTGCTCTGGCTGCCCACGACCGCAACCTGCGGCAGGTCGATGGTGGAGCTGCTCCCCAGCTGCGAGAAGATGTCCTGCAGCTTGTTGACGATCGGGATCACCGACGACCCCACCACGGCGGCGGCCGCGGCCGCCGTCGCCGCCGGCGACGATGCGCCAGAGGAGGAGTAGTGGTCGTCGGCCATAGCGGCGGGCGGGAGAGCTCCTCCGCGTCTAGGTCGTCTAGGGTTTTGGGGGAGGAGAGGCCGGGAAACAGGAGGAATCAATCCGAGAGCTTGGCGTCTGATTTTGTTCCCCTCGTATTTTCTGGGGCTGGGGATTTGAATCGGGAGGTGTCGAGGGGTATCCCGTAGTATTGTATTCGTGCGCCGGAGAAGGAAGGAGAGGCGGCGGAATTGACCTTTATAGCCCTCGCATTCTTGGCTTACGGAGCAAGAAGAACGTCTGCTTTTTTTTTGGGGCATCGGATAATCCATACTCCCTCCGTCCGCGAATAAGTGTACTTCTACCTTTTGGGTAAGTCAAACTTATTACTGGGATAAGTGTAAATTTTGACCAACTTTATTGGGAAAAATGTCTGCATTTATGACAGTAAATTAGTATCACTAGATTCATTTTCAAATGAAGTTTCAAAATATACCAATATTATGTCATATATGTTGCTACTTTTTTCTATAAATTTGGTCAAAGTTTAATTTTTTTGACTAAGTAATAAACCTAGAAGTACACTTATTTAAGGACGGAGAGAGTATGTTGCTTTTTTACCGTTATTACTGCCTCGGCGGCAGTCTCACGCTTTGGCTTGTTGAATACGATAGTAACTAGCTGCGCTGGTTCAGTGCAAGTCAGTGAGGACCGTATCCGGGAGAAGTTTTAATCGCCAACAGATTGATAATATCATCTTAAGAAATTGATGGATAAGCTGATTAACTGAACGATGCAAGAACGTTAGGTTTAAAATTCTTTAATACTCCGTACTTGTGATGAATACATGCTAGATGATTTACATGTCCTGTCATGCAAGATGTACATATAGCTGTTATCTATAGTACTCCATCAGGCATCGAAGTTTGATAGAACACGGTCATGGTAAAAAACATTACTCAGGAAGCCATAAAGAGAAATCACCGTCATCGTTTTTTTAAACGGAGGTTTGCCTCATCTCATTTTAATGAAGGAGTTTAAGAAGTTTTACATGACCAATAGAGCGAGCACAAGAGCTCGCTCGGATACAAAAGCCTACTCTCCCAGCATAATTGAACCCAAGTTAGCAACCGCCACACTCCATCAGGCCGGTTCGGATTTGATCCTCTCAAACACCACCGTTGGCATGGTGGCGAAACACCCACGCGTTACGCTCGTTCCAAATCTCCCAAGATGTGAGCATGACGAGCGACGTCAAGGATTTTCTTCGGGTGCCATTGGTGGAGGTGACAGACTCCCACCATTCTTGCACCGAGGCGAGTGAGGACCATTGCGAGGTATCAACCGTCGAGAGGCCAAGTCATCCAATAATCATATTTCAAACGCGGATGGTGTAGCGGCATTTGAAAAAGAGGTGCATCCCGGATTCATCCTCCCTCTTGCAAAGTTGATAAAGCCCACAATTTGGCCAACCATGACGTTGGAGGCGGTTGGCCGTCCCAACCTGATCTTGTATGATTAGCCACGCGAAAAGTTTGCACTTGGGAGAAGCCCAATTATGCCAAACCGCCTCTGACATGATAGATTTCGTCATTCTCTCGAATTAGGCTTTGTATGCGGCGGCCACCGTATATGAACCGTGCCCTCCAAAAGGATATCGCTAACCTTCGTCCAAAGATCGATGAACTCGATGATGTGTTGAGAACTGATGCCCTCGGCCATGTTGATGTTGGAGATCTGGTCATCATATTAGTACGCGGATCGATTACATGGATCAAAGGAGGATAACAATTGTTATCTAAAAAAGGAGGATAAAATGTAGTGTACGTATAGGGGTAGAACAGGAAAGAAAGGGCGTCATTTCTTGCTTGACGGGTCTCGTCGGAGAAACCGACCCCCAACACGACCGGTGACGGCGACGTCCGAGTCTAGGAAAAAGCGGCGGCGAGACGGACGGTTCGCTAGAGTCCAGTGTGTTCCTCCTGCTCCCCGAGAACTGGGGCCGTGCGTGCGACGGCAATAGCTCTGCAGCCGGTCGCCATTGGACTGCGTGCGACCCACCAGAAGAGCGCAGCTGCACCTAGCTGACCGTTCTTTTTTTGTGTGTGTTTTGAGATTGTTTATTTATCGAGAGAGCTGATCATCGTGCCATTGAAAGTTGGAGATGGCTGTCATGATCACGCGCCGCTTGTCTGCGCTGGTCCTTTCGAGCAACTTCCTGCGCTGGAATTAGGAGGCCTTCCTGGCCGCGGTAATGGGCGGTCCGTACAATATAGCCCATGGATGAGCTGTTTGGGCGTAAATAGGACGATTAGGCTTTTTTTTTTTTTTTGAATTTTTCATACTTGTATTCATACGTAGAGGAAAACATTACAAGGCCAGATACAAGCAAAGAAAAAACAAGGAGGATACAGAGGACGTCGCTGCTGCGACACACCGTCTTCAACCTCGAGAGTCTCCAGCACGCGCGAGCTCCACCGCCAGCGACGACGAAGAACGCGTCCGTCCAGAGCCTTCCACCGCGGAGCGAAAGAGCTCCTTGCCCTAAGGCGTTGATGGGCCGCATCAATCACCAGCTCCAAGGAGCTGGATCTGAAGACGAAGATCGACCATCGGCCGGGGACGCGCCCCGAGCACCTTCCGCTCCCGATCTGGGGCCAGCGCCACACCACCTCCTCAGAGGCGGCCAGATCCATCCGCAGCACACCACCCACCCACACAACAGCCGCCTCGCACCTCCTCCTCCGGCCTCATGTACACTCGCCACCGATCTGCCGCCGACGCCGGAGAGAGCAGCGACAGAAGGGTGACTGACCTGCAGCTTGGCAGCACCGTCGACGACGACGCCAGATCGGGGAAGCCGCAGCGCACTAGAAGAACGACGCCGGCGACCCCACCACGCCAGCGCCTCCCGCAGATCCTCTATTTACAACGCCGGAGCGCAGATCCGGGGATTCCCCACCCTCCCGCTGCCGCAGCGGCCGGCGGAGGGGAGGAATCCCACGGATATGCCGGCGGCCACCGGGAAACCCGAAGTCGCCTCCGAGATCGCCTCTTGAGCACTGTAGAGAGAGGGGGTTCCAGAAATATCGGACGAGTTATGCAGCTACGATTAGGCCTTGGTCGTAAGGAATTCTCCACTAAAAAAGGTTCCCACTTCTGAGTGAGATTATATTAGTGAAAACAGGGAGATGTCTTGTCCATTTGAGAGCGTGGACATCGCTATGAGCTGTCCAGAGACAAGTACTTAACCTCCACGGTGTTGCTTTGCAGTACGTGATGCTGACAGAACTGGCTGCTGATGGTACTTAAGCTCCATGGTGTTGCTTTGCAGTACGTGATGCTGATGGGTACTTAAGCTCCATGGTATCTATTCCTCCAAGATAGCCAGACTGCTCAAGTAACCTGCTCGATCTGTCCAACACGGAAAAAAAAATGAAGCGGCTCCTCCACGTGAGATATGTACCATGATTCTCGGGAGTAGTTGGGGAAGAAAGCAACTGCGAAATACAAAATGGCGCCAGCGGTTCGGCGTTACACGCATCCAAGCAGAATTTATTTCTATTTTAATAATGTCCGAGAAGAGGTCGAACTACCCTAGTTAGTAAAATATTTTCTCCGGTAAGCACGCGCCTGTTTTGATAAGAACAATAGATGGAAGGAAGATGCAACGACTGCTTAATTAGATATCAACTGCGGGGTCTCGTACTTAGAATCAGCTGAGCTTTGGTAGCCTTGCACAAACGAATGAATTACCACGTGTGAATAGAAGAATGAACAGCTACATTTGTGCATAGAAGAATGAAATAGACAAAGCCTTTGCCTTGTTTTCGAAATAAATAAAAAATATACACCATCTCGGTATGAAGTTTCTGATGGCATATGCACATGTAGCAACAGTTCCCACCCTGTACTGCTGAAGAGCACAGCACACCGCGATCTCCCTATCGAAACCAACTAGACCAAGAGGGTCTCTGACTTCCCACATGACAAGTGCACGTCGCACCAGCATATGCATATACTGTAACCATGAAGAACCGGTCTGATTGGGCAGTATCTCGGTGACGTACCATGTTTGAATATCTCAACGTCCTAGCTAACACGAGATTCAGAGTTAAGTAGGCACGGCAAGGAGCTGCCAAGCGGTTTCCCTCCACGCCCACGGCACTCCTCTTCTTCTTAACCCCTTTCGCTGTGTCAATCTTGCCGACGGTCACATGATGGGGATCCAGCCCAACCTGCTCAACCAGCTGGTGTCGCTCCTCCTCGGGGCGTCCGTTGCCGGGGTGCTGCTCTTCTTCCTGTCGTCGTCCGGGATCGGCGCGCGGCCGTCGACGCCCGGCATATCCAGCTGGGCCAACGGAACCATGGCGTTGCCGGTTGCCTCCCCTCAGGAAGCCAATCACACTACCCAGGTTTCAGAAGTTCTGATCACAAAGTTGTACTTATCTGCTTAATTAGTCAGTTGGTTGTATGGAACTGTAACTGTATTTTTGTTGCCTCGGGAAGTTGTCAAGTAGCTCGAGTCGTTGATAGTTCTTGCGGTTGACGTCTGGATTTTTGTCGGGCAGGCGGAGCAGGAGCTGGAGCGGCTGCTGAGGACGGTGGCGGATGAGGACCGGACGGTGATCATGACGTCGGTGAACGAGGCGTGGGCGGCGGAGGGGTCGCTGCTGGACCTGTTCCTGGAGAGCTTCAAGAACGGGGAGAAGATCGCGCACTTCGTGAACCACCTCCTCATCGTGGCCCTCGACGCCGGCGCGCTGCAGCGGTGCCGGGCCGTGCACCCGCACTGCTACCTCCTGCCGCCGCTCGCCGGCAACAGCAGCGACCTCTCCAAGGAGAAGGTGTTCATGAGCAAGGACTACATCGACCTCGTGTGGAGCAAGGTCAGGCTGCAGCAGAGGATCCTCGAGCTCGGCTACAACTTCCTCTTCACGGTACGTACCCTACGTCGTCCTAGCAGTTGGAACAGTTGCATTGGCAGAGACAAAGAAATTGGAATGAACCAAAAAGAGGAGTTGAGAAACGATCCAGCATATTTTTTCACAAACGTCCCTCTCGCAGCTGAAAACCAAAACTTGAGGTTTATTAGCTTAGTCATGACACTAGCACTTATTGTATCTTTCAGACATTTGGGACATATATCCTGTCAAAATACAGCAGGTGTGGTGGGTTTTTAAAAATCGGATGTGCAAGTTCGTAAGAAAACTGCTCAAGATATTTGACTTCCTTTCAGATATGTTATATCTGTTTTAAACTCCTTCAGTAATCTACCAGCAAAAATTATTCTTCAGTAATATGAAACTTACATGTTGCATTATCACACATCTACAACTACTATCTTACTTTATTACTTCCTAATGTAGGATGTGGACATCATGTGGTTCCGTGACCCGTTCGAGCGAATGTCTGTGGCGGCGCATATGGTGACCGCTTCGGACTTTTACTTTGGCGACCCATACAACCCCGTTAACGCTCCGAACACGGGGTTCCTGTATGTGAAGTCAAGCCAACGCACGGTGGGCATCTTTGAGGCATGGCGGGAAGCCCGGGCGTCCTTCCCTGGTAAACATGAGCAGCAGGTGTTCAACGAGATAAAGTTCGACCTCGTTGAGAAGCGCGGGTTGCGGATGCAGTTTCTCGACACGGTGCACAATGCCGGGTTCTGCAACAACACTCGGGATTTCAACACCCTCTACACCATGCACGCTAATTGTTGTGTTGGCCTCGGGGCCAAGCTGCATGACCTGGGAAACCTAATGGTGGAGTGGCGTGCATATAAGGGAATGGCCGAGGAGCAGCGGCGGCGAGGTCCCGTGCGGTGGAAGGTCCCTGGCATATGCATCCATTGATCAATTGGCGATGTGTATGTGTGATGTTCTTTAATTTGGTTTGAGGTGTGCAAATATATGTGCGGTGGGACAATTCGAGAGGTGTGTTATGAGAATGTAAGTTCACCATCTGTGTTTATCATATCATCTCCGTACACATTTCATTACAAAGGGAGTTGCCGCACAAGAGATCCACGTGCACACCACATTGCCAAAATGCTTCCCCTCCCCAACACCCACCCCCCCCCCCCCCCTCTCCAAAATAATCCCACAAAAAGAAATGGAAGACTCTTAGCAGTATCCCCTCTTGAATATTATCCATGTTCACGGTGCCCCAGTCACTACTATAAATATGGCCTTCATGTTCCCATCCAAAAGCCCCTTGGACGAGTATACGTGCCGAGCGGGGAGGTGATTTGTGATCCCAGGGTCCATCGCGAAGCAACGAACATGGAAAGCTTATGCAGAGAATCATCACTACAAACGGGTTGTAATAAGATTTTTGAAGGTGGCTCGCGAACGAGAACCACCTGAGCTAGCTATGATTTTTTGCTCAGAGCTTCAAATTCTTTTATTGTAAATATGACCAGCATTGATTACAATCGGTACGGGTATCCTCCGTGCCCTTCTTGTCTGCTTCAGTTGATGTGAATGACCCTGTTTTCGACATCAATTGTGGCTTCTATCATAGACATGCATTGGGCCTTTTGGGTCGCCTATATATCTAGGCCCACAATTTATTTGTTATTTCCATTCTAGTTTTTCTGGCCTCAACGGAGTTATAGCCGGACATAATAAGCGCAAGGGCAAATCACATAAGTTTATATTTTTCAATATATACACGTATTCTATTAATCCGATGAAATGTATAACAAGCATGGTTGAGACTCAAACGAAGCACAATACTATGTGTTACAAGTTGAGGATAACGAGCGTGTATTATAAGGTTAATTTTCTATCTCTCTCTCCCTCTCTCTCTCTCTCTCTCTCTCTCTCTCTCTCTCTCTTCACAATACTAAAACGTGAAGAAGCGCTAAAGGAGGTTGTACTTTGCCATAGTATTTTTACCGCGCTTACTTCGTAGTTGTCTTCTGATCATGGCAATGCTCTTTGTCTACCACAAAATGAAAATGTTTAATACCACATGATAAATATTGAATTAAATGAACCAAATATGTGCACATATTTGTATGAGGGTCAGAATTGCCAAACGCTAGCCCGTGTCACAACTTTGATCAACAATGGATTTTCTTCACCAAAATAAATTGCACACATTTGAAAATAGACAACATGAGAAGTTGTATATCACATATAGGTCATTAGAAAGGTTAACAATATATATTGTGAATCAAATGCTTGGTAGAGTGATTGCCAACATTTTCGTCATCCCAAAATGATGGATTTTCATTACAAATAGGAGAAGCAAATTTTCTTTTTAAGTGTCACCATAATACAACATTGTCGGCTTGCGATATTCTTCGCACAAGATACTCTTTTAGAAAAAAAAAGTCTTCTGCAATGAACGAAAGTGTCCCAAAGTCGATCGATATGGAGCAGTATGTATCCTATTTGTATGATAAATCGAATATAAGCTAATATTTCATGAAATATACTAACATATATAATCATTAATCTAGATACCAAATGATAGTTAACTTTTTATGGTGCATAAAAAGTGTGCCATTTAGCCGCCTGAGTTGAGGTTTTCAATTATTTCTCAACACTTAAGACAAAAGACATCCATGCGTTTAATTTTTTTAGATACCAAATACAATCCATTGACATATCCAAGCAAAAATTTATATCAATACAATTTATGAACTTTAAACTACATCCAACACATGTGTGCATTTAATAAATTAGAACCAAACAATGAACTAAACATCACTTAAACTTCTTACGAATATAACTTGGTTTCTTATGAACCAATACCACATCTTATATGGACTCATAGATAATATATGATAGAACCCGTGGAGGCCTACTATGTGGGCACCTGGCCTTTCTGGAGGAGTTGAAGGGGTGGACTACTATATTGCTTATGGGGCTGAAGGAGATGTCGTGAAGCAGAAACTTAGTAGGATCTATAATCACAGTAAGCCAAGCAGCCGTAGTGTAGCACCAATAGTTGCCGAGCTATCATGCTATTTAGTATTGTGGTTTCACCCAAGTGAAGATTTATATGATGTATAGCCTCGAAGGCGTTTATATGGAGTGTTTTGCTACCCATATCCAAGGGAGCGCATAGGGAGATGCACCAAATGTCTTTTCTCTCTCACAAAACACACACATGTTGATATGCACATATGCACACATTCTTCAAGAGACCAGGGGCCATGATGTCATCATGACAAATCACACATTCGGTCCACGACACCACGTCAAAGGTCTACGAGGATCACCCGGGAATAGGGTGGAACATGAAATATCTCAAATACCCCTACCATTCTATCATCTTTATAGGGGTATTTGTGTACAAGTTTTTCGGTAGCAGCTATAAATAAGGCGTCCAACAGATCGAGACGAGATGTCATTCACCATTTGGATAGTCTCCAAATCTCTTGGCTACTCCCCTTCCCCTTCGCCGCCTCCTTCCCTAATACGGTTAACTCGGTAGGAAGGTGAAGTTTGGAACTGATCTTGGGCCTGCGGCGGTGATCCTACACCCAAGCTAACAAGACGAGATGCCATTCACCATTTGGATACCTCCTGCCGCCGCTCGCCAACGCGGGCGCCAACAGCAGCGACCTCTCCAAGGAGAAGGTGTTCATGAGCAAGGACTACATCGACCTGGTGTGGAGCAAGGTCAGGCTGCAGCAGAGGATCCTCGAGCTCGGCTACAACTTCCTCTTCACGGTACGTACGCTACGTCGTCGTAGCAGTTGGAACAGTTGCCTTGACAGAGACAAATAAAAAATGAATGAACCAAATAAAGAAGTTAAGAAACGGTCCAGTGTGAGCACATTTCTGCACAAACGGCCTCCCACGGAGTCACGGTCGGCAACCAAAACATTAGCTTTAGTCATGACACTAGCATTTATTGTATCTTTCAGACATTTGGGACATGTTATTCTGTCAAAATACAACAGGTGCGGTGGGTTTTTAAAAGTCGGATGTGCAAGTTCGTAAGCACATTTTTACTATCTTTTAGATATGTTATGTTATATCTGTTTTAAATTCCTTCAGTATTCTACCAGCAAAAACATATTTTCCAATAATATGAAACTTACATGCTGGCTTATCACACATCTACAACAATTCTTACATTCATTACTTCCTAATGTAGGATGTGGACATCATGTGGTTTCGTGACCCCTTCGAGCGAATGTCCGTGGCAGCACACATCTCCTCAGACTTCTACTTTGGCGATCCGTACAGCCCCCTTAACGCGCCGAACACGGGATTCCTGTATGTGAAGTCAAGCAGACGCACAGTGGGCATCTTTGAGGCATGGGGGGATGCTCGGGCGTCCTTCCCCGGGAAGCATGAGCAGCAGGTGTTTAACGAGATAAAGTTTGGCCTTATTGAGAAGCGCGGGTTGCGGATGCAGTTTCTTGACACGGTGCACAATGCCGGGTTCTGCAACAACACTCGGGATTTCAACACGCTCTACACCATGCACGCTAACTGTTGTGTTGGCATTCACGCCAAGCTCCATGACCTGGGAAACCTAATGGTGGAGTGGCGTGCATACAAGGGGATGGACGAGAAGCAGCGGCGACGAGGTCCCGTGCGGTGGAAGGTCCCTAGCATATGCATCCATTGACCAATTGGCGATGTGTACGAGTGTCGTTCTTTAATTCGGTTTGAGGTGTGCAAATATGTGTGTGGTGGGAATTTTCGAGATGTGTGTTCTCAGAATTTAAGCTCACTATCGGTGTTTATCATATCATCTCCGTACACATTTTCTGACAGAGCGAGTCACGCGCACAAGAGATCAACGTGCAAACCACATTATCAAAATGCTTACTCCCCCTTATCCCTCCCCCCTTCTTGAACATTATTTGTGCTCACGGTGCTCCCTATCACTACTATATACATATATGGCCTTCTTTGCCGCTCCTAAAGCCCCTTGGACGGGTATATACACGTGCCGAGTGGAGAGGTGATTTGTGATCCCGGGGTCCATCATGAAGCAACGAATGTGGAACAGCTTATGCAGAGAATCATGACTAAAAAATTGTAATTAATAAGATTTTTGAAGGTGGCTCGAGAACGGAGAACCGCCTGAGCCGATATCTATGATCTTTTGCTCTGAGTGTCGAATTCTGTAAACTTGACCAACATTGACTAACATTCGGCATGCATAGCATCTGTGCCCTTCTTGTCTCCTTCGGTTGATGTGAATGACCGTGTTTTCGACATTAATTGCAGCCTCTATCCTAGACGGGCATTGGGCGTTTTGGGTAGTCAAGATATCTACCCCACAATTTATTTGTCTTTTATTCTACTTTTGCTAGCCTCATCGGAGTTATAGCTAGGCATAATAAGTGCAAGGGCAAATGACATAAGTTTATATTCTTCAATATTTTTATATTATATTAATTCAATGACAACTTTTCTGCGGTACAGGTTGAGACTCAAACGAAGCACAATACTATCGGAAAGTGCTTTGTGCACCCGAGATCCAGTGCTCCTGCCCCTTTTAAAAAATTGATTTTTTAAAAAAAGTTTCAAAAAAATCTGAAAAAAATCATGTGTGTTCTCAATAATGTATACTACACACGTGAAAAATCTCAATGCATAATCATTTATATTATAGTCTAAACAAAATAGACAAAATGGGAAGTTTTGAAACTATGCATTGTTAACTACAATGAGATCTGTAAATTTGTCATTTTTGTGTAGGTCAAAATATATAGCTTTTGGCGTTGTGATTTTGCACGTCTACAGGGTACTTCATCGAGAACATGCATGATTTTTTCAGATATTTTTGAAATTTTTAAATTTATTTTTCGAATTTTTTAAAGGGGAAGGAGCACTGGAGCTCGGGGTGCAAGAAATCTCTACTCCAATACTATGTGTTATATTATAAGGTTAATTTTCAGAAACTCAAACGTGTGCCCGGGTGCACATGCACCCGTTTTTTTGATTTTTTTTGAAAATTCAAAACATGTCGAAAAAATTCCGAAAAAAATCATGCACGTACCCGGGCATGTCACGCACCACCGTGTCAAATTTGGCGACGAGACGACATTGTATGCGCCCTGTGCAAAAATGACAAAATTCTGACATAAAATAGATCCAAAATTTTGCATTTTCAGATCTGAGATTTGTCATTTTTGCACAGGGCGCATACGATGTCGATTCGTCACCAAATTTGACACGGTGGTGCGTGACATGCTCAGGTACGTGCATGATTTTTTTTGGAATTTTTTGACATGTTTTGAATTTTCAAAAAAAGTTCAAAATAAACGGGTGCATGTGCACCCGGGCACCAAAACGGCCTCCTCGTTAATTTTCTCTCTGTCTCTCTTCACAATATTAAGACGTGAAGAAGCGCTAAACAAGGTTGTACTTTGCCATAGTATTTTATCGCGCTTTCGTCGTAGTTGTCTTCCGATCATGGCAACGCTCTTTGCCTGCACTAGTATGTAACTTCGCATTAGAGCGGAACCCACAGAGTTATCTCAGCCGGCTGTACTAACCGTCTCTAATCTGAATTTTTTAAATGTATGCTCCATTAGAGCCGGTTCTCTGGCGCCGGCTGTAATAAGCTCGACCGCTCAGACGGCCAGGAAACAGAACCGTCTATAATATAGAGACGACCAATATATACACCCGTCGATAATCATGACTAATCAGAAACGTAGGTAATCACTGGTCGTCGCAAGAACCCGTGGGGTCCGACATATCTCTCCGACAGTAATATTCATTGCCTTCAGGGATAATTTTGAGGAGTCCAACTTTGTGAAGCAAAACAGAATAATTACTCCCTCAGTATGAAGTTTCTGATGACATCCAGTACATACACACTAGTTGAATGCCCGTACTTTGCAACGGTTATAGGAGAGGCAATAAGTTTATATGCTCTCAGCCATATCACCTTTTTATTAAAAACTTATGAAATGGTCTTTAGATTTATGAACATGCGCATTAAGACTGACCGCCATGAAATTGAATTTCTAACATTCTTCTTTCTAATTCTCTCCCATCATAAATAGAATTCTTCTCCCTTTATGTATGGCTCCTCACCATGTTGATGACCATATGTGGCTGCACGTGTTACTTTACCCCATCTTTCTGTTGGATGTATGCCCAAAAGGCAATAAATTTTAACATATGTTTCATAATTATGCTTCATGATTCTATGCTATAACTGCGGTGACTCCTGAATATGTGATTCAGAGGAAAACCCACTCGCACGTGTAGAGACATGAATAGAATAAAGTATACCCTAGTCTTGCCTTTTAGACTAATTCGTTGATTGCTAGAGACCACGTTTTCCTGGTCTGGGACATTGTTTATGTCAGCATCAATGAGTGGCATATTGTTAGTGGAAACAATATGGCTGGGTAGACCCAAATAGTTGATATGCTAAGTAAGATTCTGATACGTCTCAAACATATCTATAATTTTTGATGTTCCATGTTGATATTATGCCAATTGCTACATGTTTTATATACACTTTATATCATATTATGACATTTTCTGGAACTAACCTATTAACAAGATGCCCAGTGTCAGTTTCTGTTTATTATGTCTGTGCATTGCAGAAAAGTCCAAAACCCAAAGTGCTCAGAAAAATCCCAAAAAATTACAGAAATTCTATTTCGCCAGAAGACTCCGTGGGCCAGAAGGACAAGTCCGGTGGAGGCCCACAGCCTCCACACCATGCCTTCGCGCGGCCTGGAAGGGGTGGCGTCGAGGGGTGGTGTGGCCACCTCGTACACCGCCTCGCGATGCCCTTCGGACTATATATTGCCCCTGACCTAAAATTCACGGCCCCCGAAGGATTTCTCCAGAAAAGTTCCAGAACTCTGCCGCCACCAAAAACCCTAATTCGGGGGACAGAAGTCTCTGTTTCGGCGCCCTGCCGGGACGGGGAATTGCCCCCAGAGCCATCTCCATCGACGCCACCGCCTCCATCATCGCCGTTGCTGCCTCCCATGATGAGGAGGGAGTAGTTCTTCATCGAGGCTGAGGGCTCTACCGGTAGCTATGTGGTTTATCTCTCTCTCTCTCTCTCTCTCTCTCTCTCTCATGGTGTGATCATGAGCATTGTAATCTAGGTTGAACTCATAGATGTTTTTCCCCTTCATTATGTTATGAATATGCTACTCAAGTGGTTTTATTAATGTAATCTCTGGAGTCACCTTTGTCCCACGGTGCGAAGTTCACAGTGCGCGTGCCGTGTGTGACTCTTTGGATTAAAGATTATGGGGATACTTGCCATGAGTTGTTCCTTGTGTTGGATGTCACTATAAAATTGTGGTGTTTGTTTAGTACTATTTTAGGGCGCTCATAGTGACAGCGCGGGGTGCCCTAGATGTGGAATACGGACTTTAAGTCGTGCTTTTATAGCCCTACGCAGTGGATTGGTGTTCGTTATCCAACGGGAGAATGGTTCGGAGTAGCATGTGAAGAGGAAGTATCTATGCGTTCAATTATGATTATTAATGTTGCGAGTGTCCACTAGTGAAAGTATGATCCCTAGGCCTTGTTTCCAAGCATTGAAACACCGTTTACTCTGAATTTTGTCGCATGTTTGCTCGCTGCCATTTTTATTTCATATTACAAATAACACTTGTAATCATCCATATCACTTGTATTTCACTATCTCTTCACCGAACTAGTGCACCTATACACCTGACAAGTGTTGGGTGTATTGGGGACACAAGAGACTTCTTATATCTTAATTGCAGGGTTGCTTCAGAGGGATATCTTTGACCTCTACCTCCCTGAGTTCAATAAACCTTGGGTTATTCGCTTAAGGGAAACTTGCTGCTGTTCTACAAACCTCTGCACTTGGAGGTCCAACACTGTCTACAAGAATAGAAGCGTGCGTAGACATCAGATTCCAAAGTGTCTTATTGTCCTTAGTGCAATATCGCAGATGGTTATTATATGACATGTCCATTGACCATGAGGTTATTAGGGTTGTGTATACTGGAAGAGTTACTTTGGTACTGTCAACCATCACGACCGTAACTGGGTGATCATAACGGCAGTCACTGGGTGATTCCGAAAGTGTGCACATATCCTAATGTTCCAAGATGGGAAATTACTCCTCTGTCAAAAGAGAGATACTTCCAGGGCCCACTCGGTATGTATGCTATCCAATATGTTCTGCAGACAATGCATGATGAAGTTACATCGTGTGGGATATCGGATTACGGGAACGAGAAAAGCAAATTTACCGGTAACGAGATAGACGAAGATATAGTGAATCATGGATTGATTCATGGAAATATCAGGAATACTTTATCTTGGGTGAATTCAGTATCGCGAGTAATGGGAATGACGAATTAATAATCAACAGGTTCAACAGAGTGTCCTTCGTATAACGTTAGCAGTTATTCAGGTAGCCCATGTACCTGACCCTGGCTGGTGATTAGATGGAAACATCTAATTATAGCTATCTGTTATCGAACCTGTAGGGTAACACGCTTAAGTTAGTTCTAGTCAGTTGTGTATATGGTTGGTCTGGATACCGAGAGAGTATCACCGGAATGGTTTCTGCGTGGTAGATAATATCTTTATCAGAGAGATTGGATTATGCAGAACTAGTGTCTCGGAGTGATAGAAGTTGCTATCACTAGTCGGATTTATTCCGAGGGTTTATATAAGAGGGAAATATTTATCCAGAGTATTTTGTCAGCGGACACTGGGTGTCCCGGATCATATAAAAGGTGTTTTATATGATAGGTAATTAATTCGGTGAAATATTTTATAAAAGGAAATATTCAAATAAGAATTAATTATACAAAATATTATTTAATTAAATATTAATTAATTTAGTTAATAAATAATTATTGGAAAAATATTGGAGCCACCGAAGGGGGCTGCCAGGTGGGCCCAGGCCCACAAGGCAGCCGCACCCCCAAGTGGGGCGGGTGGGCCAGGCGCATCAAGGGGGGAAGTTCCCCCTTGGCCGAACCCTAGTTGGGCCCTAGGCCCATTAGGGTGAGGCGGTTGGGGGGGGGGACCTTGTTGACAAGGACTCCTCCCCCCAAACCGAATTGGGCAAGGGGAAGGTTTTCCCTTCCCCAAACCGAATTGGGTGGGGAGTTGGAGTCCAACTCCAACTATCCCCCATGGAGTGCGCATCAAGGAAAGGGGGGAGGAGTTGGAGTCCAACTCCAACCACTAGGGCCGGCGCACAAGGCAAGGGCTTGCCCCTTGCCCAAGCCGCCCTACCCCTTGGCCACCTATATAAACCCCACCCCCTCCTATTTGGAGACACACAAGTTTAGATCTCTTCTAGTTGGTTTAGAGGGAACCTCTAAATATTTAGAGGTATCCTCTCCGATTAGATTAGATCTAGATCTCTAATCTCACTTTCCCTCCTTGTCATGTGTTGAGATCTCCACCATCATATACACCAGCGGTGAGTGCTTCAAGTGTGGATGGCTGATACGTCCATTTTGCATCACTATTTTATATCATAATTTACTGCTATTCATTGATATATTTCATATTTGGATGATATACTTATGTTATTTTATCTTGTTTTGCATGTTTGATGATTATTGGAGAATTAACTGCCGGAGTCAGGATTCAGCTGGAAAAAGCATCGTCAAGACACCTTATTTCTGAAGATCAACAATTCACGGAAAATATACAGATGTTCCTATTTTGTCAGATGCCGGAGCCAGCCAAAAGGGGAGGCTGAGATGGGCCACGAGGGGCCCACACCACCCCACGGCGCGCCCCCCTCTGCCCGCCGGGCATGGTGTGGCCACCCTGGCCCACCTCTGGCGCTCCCCCTTCGCGTATTTCATCCCCAGAAACCCTAAGACGGGGAGTCATCGAGGAAATATTCCGCCGCCTCCACGAGGCGGAAACCACAGAGAGAGAAAAAGCTCTCCGGCAGGCAGAAATCTGCCGGGGAAATTCCTTCCCGGAGGGGGAAATCATCGCCATCGTCATCGTCATCACGCCGGACTTCATCGGGATCATCATCATCATCTCCACCGCCGTCACCATCATCTCCACCGCTCCACTTCGTTCCGCTGTAACATCTAGGGTTATACTTTGTGTAGTTCATAGGGGAAACTTTCCCGGTGTTGATTACTACTTGTGGTTGATGCTATTAAGTTTTATCGGTGAATTGAAGTATATGTCCAGATTGTTATTCATCATTATATCACCTCTGATCATGATCCATATGATGTCTTGTGAGTAGTTCGTTCAGTTCTTGAGGACATGGGAGAAGTCATGCTGTTAGTAGTGGAACTATGTTGAGTAATATTTAATGGTTTGATATTTAAGTTGTGGTGTTATTCTTCTAGTGGTGTCGTGTGAACGTCGACTACATGACACTTCACCTTTATGGGCCTAGAGGAATGCATTGTGTATTCGGCTACTAATTGTGGGGTTGCCGGAGTGACAGAAACCTAAACCCCCGTTAGTAAACCGGTGCATGAGGGAGTGTAGGATCTCAGAGTTTAAGGCTGTGGTTAGATTTATCTTAATTACTTCCTTGTAACGCGGATGCTTGCAAGGGGTTTAATCACAAGTATGTATTAGTCCAAGTTAGGGCAGTGCATTAGCATAGGTTCACCCACACAACACTTATCAAAACAATAAAGATTAATCAGCTGTAGGAAGCGAAAGCACTTGACGAAATTCCCGTGTGTCCTCAAGAACATTTTGCCATCATAAGTAAACCAACCGGCTTATCCTTTGCTCTAAAAAGGATTGGGCCACTTGCTGCAATTATTATTACTGTCTTTTATTTACACGTATTTTATTTATCTGCAATATCAAAAACCCCTAAAAACTTGTCTGCTAGTATTTACAGTGATTCCTTGATCAAAACTACTTGTCAACACCTTCTGCTCCTCGTTGGGTTCGACACTCTTATTTATCGAAAGTACTACGATACACCCCCTATACTTGTGGGTCATCAAGACTATTTTCTGGCGCCGTTGCCGGGGAGTGAAGTGCTATTGGTAAGTGGAATTGGTAAGGGAAACCTTTACTGTAAGTGCTGTTTTTATTTCTGCTTGCTGCTTTATTTTATTATGGAGAGATCTCCATTCGAATCCCTATTTGGGAATACTACTGCCACTGCTAAGGTAGTAGATGAACCGCCGCCTGCTGAATTAGATCCATTTAAAATACCTATGAAAATTGTTGAACGTGTTATGGATAACCGCTATGTTGGAGATGGAACCATCCATCCTGGTGATCATTTACTATTTATACATGAATTATGCGAGTTGTTCAAGTGTGCAGGTATTTCAATGGAAAAAGTCAAGAGGAAGTTATTCTCTATATCACTGAAGGGCCGAGCTGCGGAATGGTATAAGATGCTGAAGAATGGCCGATCTATTGGCTGGGAGGAAATTGTACCTCTCTTTTATTCTAAATTCTATCCTCCTAGTGAGATTCATCAAGATCGAAATCGCATATATAATTTTTGGCCTCATGATGGAGAGAGTATTGCCCAAGCGTGGGGGAGATTGAAGTCACTAATGCTCAAATGTCCCATTCATGAGCTCCCAAGTAATATTGTTATCAATAATTTTTATGCAAGGCTTTCTCTTCATGATAAGGATTTATTGGATGCCTCTTGTTCTGGATCATTTACACGTACTGAAGAAGAAGTTAAATGGGACCTTCTTGACCGTATTCAGGAAAATACTGAAGGATGGGAGAACGACAAAGGTAGAAAGTCAGGTATAAATTATGATTACGAATGCATTAAATCTTTTATGGAGACTGATGATTTCCGTAATGTTAGTGTTGTTTATTGTCTTGATTCTCAAGTTGTTGCAAATTATTACAAAGCTTTTGCCTCTTATCTTGATGTGCCTAAGAAGGATTTGAATAAATATCATGAACCTTATAAAGATAAAACCAATTCGGCCATTGGCAAAGTATTGAAGTTCATACTGTTGATCACATTTTGCCAGAACCTTATATTGAAAAAATACCTTTTCCTGTTAAAGTCAAGCAACATTCTCTGATAGCTAGTGTGGTTAATAAAAGTGCCAAGAAACCTTTAGAGCCTGATGAACAAATAACTGTTGAACCTGAAGTAGCAATTATAAAGGATTTGGTAACTGAAAATGTAGATGGAGAACATATTATCTTTTGTGAAGATGCTTCTAATATTGTTTCGCATCCTGGTAAATCTAGGAAAACAAGTGTTCCTGTGCTTTCAGTGAAGATAGGAGAACATTGCTATTATGGTTTATGTGATATTGGTGCAAGTTCTAGTGCTATTCCTTTTGAACTTTATAAAGAAATTATGCATGAAATTAGTCCCTGTGAACTTGAGGATATTGATGTGGTTATTCAACTTGCCAATAGGGAAACTATCTCTCCATTGGTATTGTGAGAGATGTCGAGGTTTTATGCGGTAAAACTAAATATCCTACTGATTTTCTAGTACTTGGTTCTAAAGCTAGTAAAACTTGTCCTATTATTTTCGGTAGACCTTTCTTGAATACATGTGGTGCTATTATAGATTGTAAGAAAGAGAAAATTTACACTAAATTTAATGGAGAATCTTATGAGTTTAATTTCTCTAAGTTTGGTAAGAAACTTTATGAAACTGATTTGCCTAATGAGGACTCGAAAATTGAACAACTTGCTGCTATTGCTATTGCTCCTAACAATGCCTTGCAGCAATTTATGGAGGAACACGAAAGTGAGGTCTTTATGGAGGAAAGGAATGAAATTGACAATATCTTTCTTCATCAACCACCATTACTTAAGCATAATTTGCCGGTGGAAGATTTGGGTACCCCTGCACCTCCTAAAGAAGATCCTGTTTTTGATTTAAAACCTTTGCCTGATAACCTTAAATATGCTCACATTGATGATAAGAAAACATATCCTGTTATTATTAGTTCTAAACTTTCAGGTACTGAAGAGGCAAGGTTATTGGAAGTGTTGAGGAAACACCGAGGGGCTATCGGATATACTTTGGATGATTTAAAAGGGATTTCTCCTGCTATATGTCAACACGCCATCAACATGGAAGATGATGCAAAACCTGTTGTGGAGCACCAGCGTCGTCTAATCCCTAAAATGAAGGAAGTGGTAAGAAATGAGGTATTAAAACTCCTCGATGCTGGTATAATTTATCCTATTGCTGATAGTAAATGGGTAAGTCCTGTGCATTGTGTTCCTAAGAAAGGAGGAGTTACTGTTGTGCCAAATGAAAATGATGAACTTATTCCTCAAAGAGTAGTTGTTGGATATAGGATGTGCATTGATTTTCGAAAGGTTAATAAAGTTACTAAGAAAGATCACTATCCTTTACCTTTTATTGATCAAATGTTAGAAAGGTTGTCTAAGAAAACTCATTTTTGCTTTCTTGATGGTTATTCTGGATTTTCACAAATTGCTGTTAGAGCGAAAGATCAAGAGAAAACTACTTTTACTTGTCCTTATGGAACTTATGCTTATAGGCGTATGCCTTTTGGTTTGTGTAATGCTCCTGCTACATTTCAAAGATGCATGTCTGCTATTTTTCATGGTTTTTGTGAAAAAATTGTGGAAGTATTCATGGACGATTTTTCCGTCTATGGAACTTCTTTTGATAACTGCTTGCAAAACCTTGATAAAGTTTTGCAGAGATGTGAGGAAACTAATCTTGTTCTTAATTGGGAGAAATGTCACTTTATGGTTAATGAAGGGATTGTTCTTGGACATAAAATTTCTGAAAGAGGTATTGAAGTGGACAGAGCTAAAGTTGAAGCAATTGAGAAAATGCCCTGTCCCAGGGATGTTAAAGGTATTCGTAGTATTCTCGGTCATGCCGGTTTCTATAGAAGGTTTATTAAAGATTTCTCTAAAATTTCAAAACCTCTTACTAATCTTCTCCAAAAAGATGTACCTTTTGTTTTTGATGATGATTGTAAAGAAGCTTTTGAGTCTCTAAAAAAGGCTTTAACCACTGCTCCTGTTGTTCAACCTCCTGATTGGACTTTACCTTTCGAAATTATGTGTGATGCTAGTGATTTTGCTGTAGGTGCTGTTCTTGGACAGCGAGTAGATAAGAAGTTGAATGTTATTCATTATGCTAGTAAGACTCTTGATGCTGCTCAAAAGAATTATGCCACTACTGAAAAAGAGTTTTTAGCAGTAGTTTTTGCTTGTGATAAGTTTAGACCCTATATTGTTGATTCGAAAGTTATTATCCATACCGATCATGCTGCTATTAGATACCTTATGGAAAAGAAAGATGCTAAGCCTAGACTTATAAGATGGGTGCTTTTATTACAAGAGTTTGATTTGCATATTGTAGATAGGAAAGGTGCTGAAAATCCTGTCGCTGATAATTTGTCTAGATTGGAAAACATTTCTTATGATCCTGTTCCTGTTAACGATAGTTTTCCAAATGAACAATTGGCTGTGATAAAGGTAAGCTCGCGAGAAAGTCCTTGGTATGCTGACTATGCTAACTTTATTGTTGCCAAGTATTTGCCTCCAACCTTTACAGCTCAGCAAAGAAGGAAATTCTTTTATGACTTGAGGCATTATTTTTGGGATGACCCACACTTATATAAAGAAGGAGTGGATGGTATAATGCGAAGATGTGTTCCAGAATTTGAGCAAAAAGAAATATTGAGAAAATGCCATGGAAGTGCTTATGGAGGACATCATGCTGGAGATAGAACTGCACAAAAGGTTTTACAATCAGGTTTTTATTGGCCTACTCTTTTTAAAGATGCAAGAAAATTTATTTTATCATGCGATGAATGTCAAAGAGTTGGTAATATAACTAGACGCAATGAAATGCCTATGAATTATTCTCTTGTTATTGAACCTTTTGACTGTTGGGGATTTGACTTTATGGGTCCTTTTCCTCCTTCTGATGGTTATACTCATATACTTGTTGCTGTTGATTATGTTACTAAATGGGTAGAAGCTATACCAACATCTAGTGCTGATGGTGAGACATCATTAAAAATGCTTAAAGATATTATTTTTCCAAGGTTTGGTGTGCCTAGATATCTCATGACTGATGGTGGTTCTCATTTTATCCATGGTGCTTTTAGAAAAACCCTTGCTAAATATGATGTTAATCATAGAATTTCTTCACCTTATCATCCTCAAACAAGTGGTCAAGTAGAATTATCAAATAGAGAGATTAAATCTATTTTGCAGAAGACTGTTAATAAATCTAGAAAGAATTGGGCTAGGAAGCTTAATGATGCTTTGTGGGCTTATAGAACTGCTTATAAAAATCCTATGGGTATGTCTCCTTATAAAATGGTTTACGGAAAAGCTTGTCATTTACCTCTAGAATTAGAACATAAAGCTTATTGGGCCGTAAAAGAACTTAATAGAGATTTAAACTTGCCGGTAAAAAGAGGTTACTTGACTTGAGTTCCTTAGATGAATGGAGAAGTGAAGCTTATGAAAATGCTAGACTTTTTAAAGAGAAAGTGAAACAATGGCATGATAGGAGAATCCTAAAGAGAGAGTTTAATGTTGGTGAGAAAGTTCTATTGTATAGGTCTCGTCTCAGATTTTTTGCAGGTAAATTACTTTCGAAATGGGAAGGACCTTATGTTGTTTCAGAGGTTTACCGTTCAGGTGCAATCAAAATTACTTCGCTTGATGGTGACAAATCTCAAGTGGTTAATGGTCAAAGACTCAAGCATTATATTTCTGGGGATTCTTATAACGAAGACGTTGATATTATTCAAGTAGTGACTCCGGAAGATTTTATTAAAAGTCAAATTCAGAAAACTGCAGAGTCTGTTTTCGAATAGGTAACAGTTTTGGTAAGAAAAAGTTCGCGTTTAACTTCCCAACTTATGTTTTTGTTGTTTTTATTAAATATGGAAAATTACGAGCCGAAAACGGGGAGGAAACGGTGCCCGAGGGCACCACACCCCCCACGGCGCGGGCCCACCCTTGGCCGCGCCGGGCATGGTGTGGGCGCCTCGGAGCCCGTCTCCAGCCCGGTTTCGACCTGGACTTCCTTTTGTTATGAAACTTTTTGCTATATAACCCACCGGATCCCCGAGGTCCGTATATCGTTTCTCGTCGTGTTTTCGTTTCGGGTTGTTTCTGTTCAGATGTCGTCCCAGGGTTCATCTTCAGAGAAGTACGTGCTGCGACGTCGACGTGAGCTCCTCCGTGACCTCGATCAGGGGACTTTCGTAGGATGGTCAGAAGAAGAAAGGATCACAGCTAGGCGCAAGGATATGGATCAGAGCGTCAAGGAGGAAGTAAAGGAGATGTCGTCAAACAAAGAGGGACAGATTGCTGCAAGATCAAGGACAAGCAAACCTACTTTTGTGGGATCAATTAACACTCAACGTGCCTTTTCTCATAATATGCAGGGAGCGACACCGCCTGTTCCAGATTTTAGCTCTTTTCCTGCAGTAACTGAGGCTCTTCGAGTCACTGATGAGTTTTGTGATCAATATCGAGTTCTGAGGATGGAGGTGGAGATACTCCAAGAGGAGAACGACAGGCTTCGCCGCATGCTAGAGCGGTTCCTGTCCCCAATCAAGATCGTCCCACCATCACCACCGAAGGAGTAATTCATCATTGGTATTGGCATCCCCTCAGCTTGTTCCAAGCTTGGGGGAGTGCCGCGGTATCATCACATTATCTTTTACCTTTTACTTTTCAGTCGAGTCATATCATGAGTAGAGAAGTTATCATATAGGATGGTTTGCAGTGTGGAAGTATCTCTCTTTAGTTGGTTATCTATGTATCCCTTGGTGTGAGTCGTTGTTATTGGAATATTAATGAGAAGTTTTATCATTTACTTTCTGCACACTTTATTTTACTTTGCAAATTTCTGTCATATGAATGATCTTGTTGTTAGTGTTGGCATCACTTTGGGAGCATCAAGTAAATCTATTTGGTTTTGGCAAACTTAGCATTGGTCAGTAGCAACAATACTTTGAGGCTTAAGTAGAAAAGAGGGGATTGCATGTAGATACATTATCTCATTATCTTTCTTTCTTGTTGGCTCATGAGCTTAGTATTCTCAAGTTAAAATTATTTGTGTTTACAAGGAAGATTGCATGATTGTTTCTATTACATTTATATTTGTTTGTATCCCTCTACTCTTATGCTTGCTACCCAGCCTTGCTAGCCAAAAACCTGTACTGAGAGGGAATGCTTCTCGTGCATCCAAACCTTGAGCCAAAACCCATGCCATTTGTGTCCACCATAACTACCTATATGTGGTATTTCCTTGCCACTCCAAGTAAATACTTCATGTGCTACCTTTAAACTATTCAAAAGTTACTACTCCTTATTTGTGTCGCTGTTTACTAGCTCATGAGGATGGGGTGGATGTCGTTATGTCAACTGTCAAACAGACTTTACCACCGGACTAGCGACATATACATCCGCTTATCCATTAATTTTGCAAAAAGAGCTGGCAAATGGGGTGCCCAGTCCCAATTAATTACAACTTTAACCGCTTAATTCTCTTCACATTTTTTCCCTGATTTATCAGTCAAGCAATGAAAACAGTGAAATATCTGCATGTGTAAACAAAAGAGAAGAGGGATGATATGCCTTGCTGGTAGAAATAATGTCCTTCATGGGAGCCGCTCTTAAAAGTCTGGTTGGCAGGGGTCATATTGTACTTTCCATTTTCTGATTCGTTGACAATTCTCGTACACCACTCAAAACTTATATTTTTATTCTCTATATGATTTCAAAAACTTAAAAAGCTCTAGCACATGATTTAATCCATGCTTCCCTCTGTGAAGGGCCTTTCTTTTACTTTTATGTTAAGTCGGTAAACCTATTCCCTTCTTTCTTAAGCAAGCATTTGAGTTGTTGTGATTCAACCATCTATATATTAATATTATTAATCATGTTTGTTATCCTTCCTTGTTTTGTACAAGTCTTTTATCTGAAGGAATATAACTTTGAAAGTTATCAATGACTGTAAAGAAATTGTGATAATTGAGCATGTAATTCTGCAATATAGCTCCGATATAAGGACTCTACTCGAAAGATAAGTACAATCTGTTAATTGTTCTCTGACCAAGAACGAAGTTTGCCATCACCAAACTATGATTTTCGTGCACCTTTATTGTGGTTTCCATTACTCATTCCAAGATAAGTTATATGAGGGGAAGTTGTTGTCTAAAATGATTTGTGTATTAATACATGTTGATGCTTCTTGTCCGTATTCTTTATTATCGACGCTTCACTTCATAAACCTGTGGTCTTGTTTACAGAGTTCAGCTTTCGCTTGGGGACAAGCGAGGTCTAAGCTTGGGGGGAGTTGATACGTCCATTTTGCATCACTATTTTATATCATAATTTACAGCTATCGAAATTACTAAAAAAAGCGCGCGCTCTCTGGGAGCACGATGTGTCGTGGGTTTGTCACGTCAGGTGTCATAGATGACTTCATATGTGTGGGATTATGCGAGTCAAGCATCTCCGAGCTTGGGATCGCAGGAACAAAGATCAACACAGATTTACCCATGTTCGGCCCCCTCAATGTGAGGTAAAAGACCTACTTCCTGCCTACCCTAGATTGGTATTGATATGATAATCGAGGTGTTACAATGGAGGCGATCCGATCTGGTACTCGCGTATGAGCTAGGGTTTAGGGCTTGATAGCTCCACCCGCTCTAAGTCCTGCGAGACCTCTTTATATACACAGAGGCTCGCTAGGTTTACAAAAGGAAACTTCCCCCATAAGGAATACGTCCATAGAGGCCTACTCGGAGACTAATTGGTCTTCACGTCCTCCAGGATATGTCTTCTAGATCTTCCCCTTATGGCGGTTCAATACTGGGCTTGCTCCCAAGTGGGCCTTCGTCCGTGCGAGCAAGTTAAGTCGCACTGGGCCGCGGGTTAACCCAGAAAGTATTCCCCCGACATTAGCCCCCAAGTTTAGCTTGGATTTCGAGTGAAGGCTCCTTCGTTTTAACAAACCCCTGAGCCGCGCACGTGAATTATCCCAGCTGGACTCCAATTTTCTTATTTCCAATCTGCGACTTATAACTCTTCTTGGCGGCTCAAGAACGCGACTTATCCTGTCTTGACGGTTGATTTTCAGATCTAAACGTCTTCCGCGTCTGGGTTATTTATCTTGGCTCATTGTTTTCCCCAGCGTTCTGCATCAAGTCCTGCATTACGCACCTGCTACTCCTTTCCGCCGCCTCCAATCTCGCTTCTCGTACTCACAATCCTTCGGTGGATATCTCCATCGATCTGAGAAAAATGTCTCGCCGCAAGTGCAACTGGGAAGGCTCGTGGGTCGACGAAGATTTCCTGGAATCCCTGTCTGCACGGGGCCTTCTTCCGCCAAAAGATCAATGCGAATGGCGGGCGGCTGGTGAGGAGGTAATCCCCAATTCTCAACCAGGAGAAGTAGTGATTTTTGCGGAGCATGTTGAGCGCGGGTTCAAGCCCCCGGGCTCTCTCTTCTTCCGCTCCTTGATGCAGCGGTTAGGTCTCCGCTTCCATGATATTGGCCCTAATTCGATGTTGCAAGTGAGCAACTTCCACGTCCTCTGCGAAGATTATCTGGGTATCCCGCCTTCAATAGATTTCTGGCTTGCTCTTTTCAATTGCAATAGTCAAAGGGAAAACACATATGGTCCTTTTCTCCAATGCGGCGCCATTTCCTTCCAACGCCGTCGGGGTAGTATCTTCCCAAAACTAACTCTCGCCAAGAAAATCAAGGAGTGGCAAAGGACATTCTTCTATTGTAAGAACACTTCTCCTGAGGGTGAAATTCCTCTCCCTCTTTGGTCTCCTCTTCCCTTCGAGGCTACCGATGCTCTGTCTTCCAAACCTGATCCATCTTCGTTACCCTTTATCGAATTCCTTTTAGACAAATTGAGAGCGCTGACACTCCATGGTCTCACTGGACTAGATCTCATATCTTGCTGGACTAAGTGGCGAGTTCAGCCTGTGAGTCGCCGCTCGCGGCTTATGGTGGATTTCACTTGTCATGCAAACGACGTCGATCGTACTTGCCCTGAAGATTGGGACAAAGGGGAGTGGATAAATTTCATTCGCCGAGTGACGGACGAGGATATTGACTCGTATGACAACGTCGGACTTGCTCCCTTCTGGGCTGAGCACAAGCCTTTTGTGGTAATGTCTACTTGTCACCTGTTTCCTCGAAAATTCCTTCTCCAATAATTAATTATTTCTGACCTGAGCTCCTTTTCAGATCGATCCCTATTTCTGGGTTCTCCCCTCAGAAGATGTCGGCTTTAATCAAGGATCCGCGGCTGAGTCGTCAAAACAAGCCGCAGCTTTTAGCGAAGATACAGTTATGCATGAGGGTAGTGCTTCTGAAGAGGAACAACAAGAGATGAAATCTTTTCCGTATACTGTGAAATCATCCATGAACACTTCCATGATCTTCTCAATTTGATCAGAAAATATATACATCATAAACCTTTGAAATGTACCAGGTGCATTGCATAAACCAAATGGTAACCTCTTGTAAGCAAATGTTCCATATGGACAAGTGAATGTTGTCTTGTCCTGGTTAGATGGATGAATGGGTATTTGCAGAAACCCAGAATATCCATCTAGATAACAATAGAATTTCTGACCAGCAAGCCTTTCTAGCATCTGATCCATAAATGGCAAAGGAAAATGATCTTTCCTAGTTGCCTTATTTAGTTTTTTGAAGTCATTGACCATTCTCCATCCAGTAACTGGTCTTGTGGTCATTAATCTCCCTTCCTCATTTTCTACCACTGTATAACCTCCTTTCTTAGGCACAATATGTATAGGACTTACCCACTCACTGTCAGAAATGGGATAAATCATTCCTGCCTTTAGCAGTTTCAGTACTTCCTTTTTCACCACTTCTTGCATTGCTGGGTTCAGTCTTCTCTGCCCTTCTCTAGTTGGTTTACTGCCCTCTTCTAAGTGTATTCGGTGAGAACAGATCTTCTCATCAATTCCTCTGATATCATCAATGGAGTACCCAATAACATTTTTGTACAACCTCAATACTGACAACAAGCTTTCTTCTTGTTCATTGTCCAGAGCGGAACTGATTATCACTGGGTGTATCTTTTCGTTCTCAAGGAATATGTATTTCAGGTGAGATAGTAATTCTTTCAGCTCAACTATAGAATTATGAACTGGTTTGCTAACTTCAATTCCTTTAGCATCTGCATCTTTTTCACATAGAGGTATTCCACACAGCTCCTGGTGATTAGGACTATCTGCCATCACAAACACTTGAGCTTCAGGTTCTTCTGTCTGCATTTCTTGTAGTGTATCCAACACACTTTGGTCTATTACATCAATGGACTGGCATTGTTCCAGTATGTTTGGCAGATGAGAGGCATTCTTCATGCTAAACTCAGCTTGTTCAGAGCCAAACTGCAGTTTCAGAGTTCCACCTTTTACATCTATAATTGCTCCAGTTGTTGCCAAGAAAGGTCTGCCTAGGATCATGGATTCAGAATTGTCTTCCATCTCTAGTACCACACAATCAACTGGGTAAGCAAAGTTTCCAACTTGTACTGGAACATCTTCTAGAATCCCAGCTGGTTTCCTCAGTGTTCTGTCAGCTAATTGCAAAGTCATTGATGTAGGCTTCAGAATTCCTAACTACAATATTTGATTGACAGCCAAAGGTAAAACACTAACTGATGAACCCAAATCACACAATGCTGTGAATGTTCTCTTTCCCACAACACAAGGGATGCTAAAACTCCCTGGATCACCCAACTTCTTTGGCATATAATTCAGAATGATAGCACTGCAATCCTCTGCCAGAGCAACAATTTCTAGGTCATCCAAGCTTCTCTTCTTTGTTATCAGGTCTTTGAAAATTTTTGCATACAAGGGAATGTGTAACACTGCATCCAGAATGGGTATTGTGATCTGAACTTCCTTCATAGTTTCTAGGAACTTAGCATACTGCTTTTCATCCTTAGATTTTTCCACTCTTCCAGGAAATGGTATTTTCTGTAAAACAGGTTTTTCTGATGCAGGTTTTGTTACAGTGTTAGCTGCTTTTCAGCTTCAGTAGCAGGCTGCTCTGAAATTTCTGGCTCTGCCACCTTCTCTTCTGGGACAGTTTCTTGCCTAACAGCTTGCTGAGTATGAACTCTTCTTTGTGGTGCTACATAAGTGACAGCTGGGGGTGTTTTGAGCACTGGTTCAATGTTTATTCCACTCCTAGTTGTTACAGAATCTACAACTACAGTAGTGGATATGGCACCACACTGTTTTGGATTCTTTTCTACTTGTGCTGGCAATTTGTTCTCAGGCTGATTGCCTTGAGTGTTAGAGATTCCAGCTGTTAGTTGCTGCATTGTTTTATAGAAAAGTTCAGACTGCATCTTCATTGTTTCCTGCATACAACTGAACATTTCTTTCTGCAGCCTCATCATTTCATTTATTTCAGGCTTGCTATTGCTTGTAGAAGCATTTTGATGATTAGCTTGATTATGTTGTTGGTGTTGCTGTTGGTACTGCATATTGCCTTGAGGTCTGAAATTTTACTGTGATGTTTGAGCATACTGTGGCTGAGCTGCTTGATGGTAATTCTGTTGATTTGCTTGAGGATAACTCTGCTGAGCTGCATTTTTGTATGATAAATTGGGATGGTTCCTCCAAGCTGGGTTGTAGCTCTGAGAAAAAGGACCTTAATTCTGAGTATAATTCACTTCTGCCAGTTGATTATCTCTGGGTACAAACAGAGTACACTCTTGGGGTGAATGCCCTTCATTACCACAAATGAGACAAGTGGCAGAAACTTGGTTCACAGGCACTATTGCCTTGCTTTTCTTCTCTTGCATAAGATGAGCTATCTGAGTTGTCAAACTATCAAGCTTTGCTTCCAGAGCACCTTGGCCATTTGGATGAACTGTCCTTTCATTGGTCCAAGAGAAATTATGAGAAGCCGTACTCTCAATTAATTCAGTAGCTTCATCTAGTGTCTTCTTCATAATTCCTCCACCAGCAGCTGAATCAACAAAAGCTCTGGTCTGTTCTGTCAGACCCTTGTAGAATGTTTGCAGAATTAGCCACTGTTCCTGGCCATGATTAAGACACATTCTGATGAGTCCTTGGTATCTCTGCCATGTATCATACAAACTCTCACCATTGTACTGCATAAATCTGGTGATTTTGTCTCTGCACTCAGCTGCTTTGGTGTGTGGAAAATATCTCTCAAAGAAGGCCTGCACCAAATGTTCCCAGGTGTCTCTGCAATGAACTGGTAAAGCATGATACCATATCTTTGCTGTTCCTGACAGAGAAAAGGGGAACAACTGCATCCTTATTGCTTCAGGGGGCACACCATTGTGCTTGAGGGTATTACAATACTCCAGAAAATTCCTGATATGCTCATGTGGACTTTCCAAAGCACTGCCTTTGAATGGATTATGCTGCACCATGTTGATCAAGGCAGGCTTGATCTCCCAGTTATTTGCCTGGATGGCAGGCATAATAACATCTGCATTTGATATCTGATCCTTGGGGATCCACAAATCTCTCAGTTTCTTGTCACCCATGTTGATTACTGTCGATCTTTCCTCTGTTTCCTCAACTGAAGATACTGAAGCTGCTCTTCTTCTTTCAAGAAAAGTTCTTTCAGGTTCTGGATCAAATGGAGCTAGAGGAGAGTCTTCAGACGACTGCATCAATAGAATCCAAACACTGCATAAAGGAGATCATTTTTCCTCTACACACAGTCACAAACAAGAACCTTTATCAAGGGTTAGTGAATTAAACCCCCTAATAACAATTCTAGTTCTCAGATTACTGCACTAAAAGCATCACAAGCATCTAGATCATGCAAATTTGCTAACAATTTCACTGAACTCACACAGTCTAGTCTACTGCCCTTTCAAAGAAACAATCATAAGTCAATCCCCGGCAACAGCGCCAATTTTGATCAAGCTGTAAATGTATAGGGGGGTTTGTGTTATCGTCTCCACAGGGATAAACAAGGTTATGATGGTTCTAAGGGTTGGCAGAAGCTAAACCGATTATTCAGGTTTTTATGTTTCCAACAGAAAAGTAAAGGTTTTCAAAGAAAAAAGGGTTTGAGAATTAAGGTTCAGAATTTAACTTGCTGCTTCTGGGTTGTCAATCCAGTTGCTGGCAAGGATCCAAGCAAGGTTTAGACAGGGAACAAGAATTACTCGAACAACATGCAGAGACTAGTCATGCAAGCAAGGATTTTTAGCAGGTTTTTAGGCAGGAGAAAAATGCATAACACAAAGATCACTGCTTTCTGGGTTGTCAGGCCAGATCACAAGTGAGTTAACAAGCAAAGGGAGGCTAGGGACAGAATTACAACACTCAGTGTGCAGGGACTAGCCTTACACACAGATCAAAGCAAACAGCAAACATATCAAGTAAATCTTCAGATAAAACAGAGAACTGTGTCACTCAATTCACTGCAGTAGCCAAATATCACAAGCTCTACTTGCAGATGGATGATCTACTAGTTTCACACAGGATTACACAAGAAAGTGGAGAGAAGTCTTTAGCTTTAGCTCACAAAAATCCTAGTTGAAGCAGAGGAAGCAGAGAGGTGGAAGAAGAGTTGCAGATCATGAGCTTCTGGTCACCAAGGCCTTGTACTTCTTCTCCTGATCATCTTGTGCATCTTGTTCTTCTTCTTTTTCTTGCTCTGGTTCTTGGAGTTCTTGGTCTTGGGTTGGTGGTGGAAAGGTGTAATGGAGGCTGAGGGAAAGGTGGAGTGGAGTGGCGAGCCGAGAGCGAGAGAATGGCGGAGAGAGCTGGTCTGTGGTGGTGGTGGCTTTATACACCTTTTTCCATTTGTGGTGGAGGTGTGGTACGAGTTGATGGAGAGGGAAGCTTCCTCCTTCTTGCTGCAGCACAGTGCACATGGCATGTTTCTCTCTTTTTCACCTTTTTGCCTTTATGCCTTTTATGGTTTCCCTGATCTCCAAGTTGATCTTCTTTCCCTTTCTATGATTCAAACTTATTTGAATTGCTTCTTATCTTCTCTTGCGGTCTTGTATTGCTTCGCTTGTGCTTTGCTTCGAGTGGTGATGAAGAACTCGAGTTAACTGACAGAATTGCTCTCTGTCAGTTACTGTTCACTTTCTGGCACAGTTGTGTTCTTCGGTTTCTGGCTTGAATTGGACTTGTTGATCAGCCATCTTGTCTACTTCATTGATATGAGTTGAATGTTCCTTCTTGCCTCACTTCTACATTGGATCTTCTGAAGATTATGTGCCTCTACGCACTAAACTGCAAAATGAGTGAAAAGCAATATCAAATGAAGATATTTGCAGTTCTGGATATAGAAACAGTGAGGTTTTTGAGGTTTTAGGTCTGTGAATTATGCATATAAATGATGGTGATCAAACCCCCAGACTTAAACCTTTGCTTATCTTCAAGTAAAGAGAATTGGGTGCAAATGAGAACAAGCAGAATATGAATAGTGCAAGGTTCTTAAAACTTAGCAGTTCATTCTAATTGGAGTCAATGCAGTTCTGTTTACTATTTGAGCAAGTGCTAGTTTGGAGACAAGTTTCAAATAGCAGAATTTAACCATTTCTAAATTCAAATGCTTGGGACTAGTATGATAAGACAATTTGCACAGAAATGGAAAGTAAATGATCCAGAAAATAGCCAAGATGCAGGAATGCATGCTTAGTCAGTGATTCACCTACTACAGTTCCAGGGAACATAATAGGCTAATGCTGCAGTGATGCATGAGTTAGTTAGTTAGTTAGTGTTAAGAGGACACTTGTTTTATTAGTTAGTGCATCACATGCTACCATCCCAGGATCATAGCTGCTAATGCAAAAAATTGCTGCTTTAAGATTCAGTCCACTTCTTCTTGGTTAGTGCGTCACATACCCCAATCACGAGATTGTGGTTGCTAATGCAAAAAAATATTTCTTGTTAACACATTTTCAGTTACTGTTAGTGTTAGCGCTTCACAAATCACTATCCAGAGATATTGATTGCTAATGCAAAAAATGCAAATGTGCAGAGATGGAGTTAGTAAATGGCTCTAAAATGGATCATATAGTTCAGTTTCATAGCAAATGGCATTATCAAGTATTCCACAAGTTTTGAACAGAGAAATAAGCTAATTCTACTTTAAAAAATGGGTCTGAACATAGCATTTGCAAGAATAATAAGCAGATACAATACATGATTCACAACAGAATGTAATGCTATTTAATCAGAACAGAGCAGAATCATTTTTTTTCTGAAACAGCCATAAAATTGCCAAATTGATCATAAATCTGAAACATGGCATAACAATATTATTCATGCTGTGGATGAGATATAAGTGATTGGAATGTTTCCACCTGGTGATTGCTGCTGCCTCTTGCTTCTTGATATCATAGCCAAAACTTCTCCACTTCCTTTTATTCAAAATCTGAAAAACAAAAAGAAAAACACAAACAAAAACATAACAAGTAAATGGAAATAACATGTAAATAATGTACAAGGGTACCAGGCTGCCTCCTGATGAGCGCTTGTTTATAGTCATGAGCCTGACTGTAGCTCCTTCACGGGTTCTCAGCTGCAGAGGATGCATTGGGATCATCCTCAGCTTCATCATCATCTTTTCTTTTCCCTCTTTTGAATTAGGGTTCGGGGATCCACGGGAGGGGGTTTCTTTTGCTTTTGCTTTTCCTTTGCTACCGAAAAAATAATAACAAGGATCTATTGTGCTCTGATACCATTGTTAGATCCTACTAAATCCTTCTTTCGGTAGAACCATGTGTGAATCAAGTTTGTGTGAGAGAAAACAGAGAGATGGAGAGGGATCGGAGAGATACCTTCGATGTGGCTCGACGTACTCGAGCCGGAGGCCATGGTGGTCAACGGTGACGGTGGCGGAGCGGTGGTGCTTCCCGTCGGCACGCGCTAAACCCTAGATCGGAAGGGGATGTCGGTGGGGGGTGGCGGCGCACGTTCAACCTCGTGAGGCGTGCAGGCCGGCCCCCCCACCCTTTATATAGCGCGGCGATAGGGGCCCACTGACCATTAAGGGTCGAGCGCCCCCGATCAGGGCGTAGTCAAGGGGACCGTGGAGCCGTTGGGCTCCATCGATACGAGATCATATCTAACAATTGTGACTTGTCCATGTAGTCTGAGAGGTGTGAGTTCTGATTTATCAAGTTGTGAGTGTGAGAGTGGGACTAAATGTGGTTGTTTTTATGAGTTGTTAGTGCAGAATGGTAGGAAATAATTTATGCTTATTTTCTTTCAAGTCAGTCTTCTTGTCATGGACTCATGGTGCCCGGCCTGATGGTGGTTTTCTATTTCCTATGAACTTGTGAAATTTTCCTTTCAAATTTTAGTGGAGATCTAATACTACATACAGCACTTCTGTTTGAGAAATAATACTATATATAACATTGTTTTAAAAAAATATTTACGGAGTTGCCGAACATATTTTGAACATCCATAACCGGGCTGGTACTTGCATGAAAATTAGTTGAAGATGTGATGGTTGTTGAGTTGTCCCAACAATTGTGGTGTAATGTTTAGCGGTGGTTATATTCCTGAGAGCAGCTGTTTTTAGTTAACAGCTCTGCACAAATGATGTAAAACTGATCAAGTGGGTTTCATTTTGGTTAATGGAACCAAAGCGATACCAGATTTTTCTATAAGCTTGTGCGTCAAAATCGAGTGAGTTTTTTTCTAGTTGAAATCGAGTGAGTTAGTTGGTGAAAGCGTATGAACACTTGGAGCATTTGCTCAGGGAATGTTTTACTCAGATCATGTGCTGCGGTCCAGTTTGAGGATCGATGGATCCTATCATTTGCTTTTACTTCACTTCTAGTTTTTCTTTGTTCATACACACACAAAAAAAATCAATTGCTGGACCAGTGTGTGGGGAAGGCCCTCTAACTATGAAAGATTGCCTGACAAAGTTTTCTTTCTTCATCCACACATTGGAGCACTTTCTCACAACATGTGCCTTGTTTAATCATTGGCATCAAAACAAGTACCTCATAGCGTAATACTCCCTCGGTTCCTCAATATAAGGCGCCTAAGGTTTTGGCACGGATATTAAGACGCCAGTATTTTACATGCAGTGGACAATTTTCTCTTGAATAAAAATCAAGAGAAAGCAGTTCTTATCAGCCACAACTTGAAAACAATATGTCAAATTGCATCGTTCTAGATTATGACCCTTTTTTGATGCCTAAAATTGTCCATAAATCATAATAGACCTTATATTTTTGATTTTTTCTGAAAAGCTTAGGCGCCTTATATTAAGTAACGGAGGGAGTACCGTTTATTGCTATGATGCAATGAGATCATGTGATATGTTGGCCCAAGTTGACTCTGGTGGCACGAATTCCTAAGAGCAACCACACTCAATAGATCGACAAAGATCCACGCCGTAATGAATCATCCATGTGGACCTTGAAAGTATCATCATAGGTGGTCTACACACAAAATACAAGCATGCGCTGCCTCTTAAATTGTCATTGGCGAATTGATCCACCCAAATCTAGCATGCTTACTATTAACAACACCGACAACGTCCAAAATCTTCACAAATGCAATCCTAATTTACACATGGTAAAAAAAACATGTCCAAAATCTCCATAGGATAACCCTATATCAGTACTAATATAAAAAAACATGTTAAGTAACCACAAGGATGTCATTAATAACCACATCATCCTATCCTTGGATTTTGATGTTCTTATTGCACTGCCAGCGCTGAGGAGGAAGTTGCCAGCATCCTCTTTATATACACAGAGGCTCGCTAGGTTTACAAAAGGAAACTTCCCCCATAAGGAATACGTCCATAGAGGCCTACTCGGAGACTAATTGGTCTTCACGTCCTCCGGGATATGTCTTCTAGATCTTTCCCCTTATGGCGGTTCAATATTGGGCTTGCTCCCAAGTGGGCCTTCGTCCGTGCGAGTAAGTTAAGTCGCACTGGGCCGCGGGTTAACCAGAAAGTATTCCCCCGACATTAGCCCCCAAGTTTAGCTTGGATTTCGAGTGAAGGCTCCTTCGTTTAACAAACCCCTGAGCCGCGCACGTGAATTATCCCAGCTGAACTCCAATTTTCTTATTTCCAATCTGCGGCTTATAACTCTTCTTGGCGGCTCAAGAACGCGACTTATCCTGTCTTGACGGTTGATTTTCAGATCTAAACGTCTTCCGCGTCTGGGTTATTTATCTTGGCTCATCGTTTTCCCCAGCGTTCTGCATCAAGTCCTGCATTACGCACCGCTACTCCTTTCCGCCGCCTCCAATCTCGCTTCTCGTACTCACAATCCTTCGGTGGATATCTCCATCGATCTGAGAAAAATGTCTCGCCGCAAGTGCAACTGGGAAGGCTCGTGGGTCGACGAAGATTTCCTGGAATCCCTATCTGCACGGGGCCTTCTTCCGCCAAAAGATCAATGCGAATGGCGGGCGGCTGGTGAGGAGGTAATCCCCAATCCTCAACCAGGAGAAGTAGTGATTTTTGCGGAGCATGTTGAGCGCGGGTTCAAGCCCCCGGGCTCTCTCTTCTTCCGCTCCTTGATGCAGCGGTTAGGTCTCCGCTTCCATGATATTGGCCCTAATTCGATGTTGCAAGTGAGCAACTTCCACGTCCTCTGCGAAGATTATCTGGGTATCCCGCCTTCAATAGATTTCTGGCTTGCTCTTTTCAATTGCAATAGTCAAAGGGAAACCACAGATGGTCCTTTTCTCCAATGCGGCGCCATTTCCTTCCAACGCCGTCGGGGTAGTATCTTCCCAAAACTAACTCTTGCCAAGAAAATCAAGGAGTGGCAAAGGACATTCTTCTATTGTAAAAACACTTCTCCTGAGGGTGAAATTCCTCTCCCTCTTTGGTCTCCTCTTCCCTTCGAGGCTACCGATGCTCTGTCTTCCAAACCTGATCCTTCTTCGTTACCCTTTATCGAATCCCTTTAGACAAGGTGAGAGCGCTGACACTCCATGGTCTCACTGGATTAGATCTCATATCTTGCTGGACTAAGTGGCGAGTTCAGCCTGTGAGTCGCCGCTCGCGGCTTATGGTGGATTTCACTTGTCATGCAAACGACGTCGATCGTACTTGCCCTGAAGATTGGGACAAAGGGGAGTGGATAAATTTCATTCGCCGAGTGACGGACGAGGATATTGACTCGTATGACAACGTCGGACTTGCTCCCTTCTGGGCTGAGCACAAGCCTTTTGTGGTAATGTTACTTGTCACCTGTTTCCTCGAAAATTCCTTCTCCAAAATTAATTATTTCTGACCTGAGCTCCTTTTCAGATCGATCCCTATTTCTGGGTTCTCCCTCAGAGGACGTCGACTTGAACCAAGGATCCGCGGCTGAGTCGTCAAAACAAGCCGCAGCCTTTGGCGAAGATACAGTTATGCACGAGGGTAGTGCTTCTGAAGAGGAACAACAAATGGCCGACGCTCTTCTGTCCTCGACTCCAAATACGCCTTTCCTGGAACTTCCTGAGGTGCCTCGCAGGTCCTCGAAACGTATTTTATGCCAGAGCTCAGAAGACCCCGCGCAGCCTGAGAAACGTCGCAAAGCCTTGGCGTTACTAGCAGAAACAAGAGCTGCCAAATCTTTAAAACTCGCTGATCCCAACAAGGCTACTTTTTCTTCCGAGGCTGTTGCAAAGGATTGCTTCTCAATAAGCTCGGGTAATTGTTTGCGACTCTTCTCCTTTTCTTTTTGTTTTACGTATTTCTGGCAAGGAATTGCTGATCACTACTTCTTTTCATACTCTGTAGGTTCAGATTTGCAAGGTTTATCTTCTCCTTCCTCTGGTTGCCTGATGAAGAGTATCCGTGTCGCCTCTGGGTATGGTTCGCCTTCTTTTCAATGTTGCGGCTCTGCTAGGTCAGCTTATTAACCCATCAATGTTTTGCAGGGCTATGTCTGAAGAGGCTACCAAGTCTAATTCCCATCCCACTTCTTCTCAGGATGATGCTGCTGATGAAAACGTGGGAAACAGTAATGGTGCGACTCAACCAAGGCCCTCCCTGGAGGAAGGTATTGCAGACGCGGCTCCTGCCGCGACTCCAGTCGCAGCTCCATCCACAACTCCTGCTGCTGGTAGGGTATCTACTGAAAATAGAATTCCAGCTCCAGGAAATAGTTCTAAGTCAATCGCAGATGCCATAATTTCTGCTGGAGACAAGCATGCTGCTCTGCTGCGCGGCTTAGTTGAGCAATTTTCTTCAAGTCGCCAGGTACATATACCGTAGCCCCCAAGGATCAAAACCTTGTGTCATCGCACGGGGTGTTGATTCTTTTCCTGGCTTCAAATCTCGAGCCCCCAAATTCCTGGATAATTTACCTATGCGTTTTGCTCTGTTTGTTTTCAGCGTGAACTGTCCTTGCTTGATGCTTCTGGCTCAATAAAGGGTAAAGGCATTTCCATAGACCATCCTGAAATGATGCAGTCTCGCCTGGAGCAGCATAATGAGGTCATTAGGGACCAAGATCAGGAAATAAAATCTCTCAAAGGTCAACTCGACTCCTGCGAAGAGCAATTTAAAGAACTTGAAGCTGATATGCAGCAGCGACTCATGGAGAAAGACGAGGTCATTAGATCTTTGCGAGAAGGGCTGACTCTTAAATCTGAATTGATTGATCGCCTGAAGGGAGACCACGCAAAGGAACTCGCCGCGCGAGATGAAAAATATAACTCGCTGCTCAAAGCCTTTGAGGGTTTTGGCTCCATGGTCAAATCAGCCGTCCTGCAGCTTGCTGGTTGGTCTTTTATTCCTTTAATCATACATATTTTGGGTAACCAACGTTAGTCTCTGACTTGTTTCTTGCCTTTTCTTTCTTTGACATAGGACCTGAGGCCCCAGTGTCCCGTTCCAACTTGAAGGATCAACTGGTATATCTGTCTGACTTCAGCCAGCGCTTCTTAAAGGTTACCAAGGAGGTTATGACGGTAATCTCTCCTGCGGCTGATGGCCCAACATCTTGCGAGTATTGGATAAATAAACTGCTCAAGGCTCCACATTATGTCTCTGATTGGAAACGATCCTCTGCTCGCGCCGGAGCCGCGCATGTCTTGACATTGCTTCGAGCATATTATCCAGAGATAGATGTTGGCAAGGTTGCTCGCCACGGCCTGGCGATGAGCGCAGATGATACTGAACTGCCAATAAGCGAGTACTTCGATATCTGGAAAGGGATGCGCGGGTATGCCACAAAATTTGTTGATAACTTAGACTTGGGCACTTATCTCGATAAATTCAATCTTGATGGGAGCAAGGTGTCAAAGGAAAAGTCCTCAGGAGCTGAGTCATCTCGGGCTGCCACTCCAGCAACAGTATCTGGTGGCCCTTCTGCCTCGTCTGGCGGCGCCCTGATTATTAGGACACCTGCGACTGCAACTGCGAGACAAGCCGCGCCAATTCCCACTCCTGTTGCTCGGAAGAGGAAAAATAAATAATGTGGGACATGCCCGTTAGTCTGTAAGATATTCATGTATTATAAACAGTATTTTTGTGACCTATAAGCAGGTTCTTTTCTTGATAATTCCATTAAGTAGACGCTCGCGCGGCTCAGTATTTCCTAGGAACATGTGTGTTCAGGGTCGAGAGCGGCCATGATAGGCAATCAAGCTCGATTGACGCCACACCCCAGTACTTTGGTCGCATAATGCAAGACGCTTCTAGCTTAAGGATTGCCACTAGTTTGGCAAAATTTGAGGTGCGATTGGTACTCGCGATGCTCGTAAGGAGCCCTCAAGGGTCAGTGATATATGAAATTCAAAAGACTCAGCGACTCAATGATAGTTGAGGCGAAACGACAAACCCTTGAATGTCAAGGGTGCCGGCTTTATTTCATAATCACTCGATGTTTTACAGGGTGTTACAGGATGATGCAGGCCCTTTAATGCGGGTTTTCTATTCCCCGCAGGCCATGCATACTTGATACTCATCGCACTTAGTTGCGAATTAATACTCCTAACGGAGTGGGTTGAACACCTGATTGGTTCAATTTTGAGTCGCTAAAAGCGACTCGGGTCGAGCATGATAGCTCCGATGTATGTCTCATGTTGAAGCAGAAAGCACTGTGTTGGGCATCAGCCGCACTGAGCTGCGACTTATGTTGAGTTGAGTCTGCTTTGTAAGGACTCACGATAACTGAACCCCTTTGGCAGGGTTGTTGATCGAGGCTGGATTTATGCACATGCGCCATTTCTTGTCTTCTTTTTGTATCAAGGCGACCTCTGGGGCATTATCTTGCTGATGCGCGACTTCTCGGTGGGTATTTACCCTCCGGTGGCTGCATCCTGTTGGCCGCATCCGCGGTACCTCCAACGCGACTCGTTTTGAGTTGCGATTATCGATCTGCGACTGATATCCATGTAAGGAGTTGGCGATGCAGGCTTCTTCTGCGAGTACTGAGCCTGCGTTCTCGCACTCTAACGCTCTCTGCCTGTCTCCATATATTGTAATAACACCGTTTGGTCCTGGTATCTTTAACTGTAGGTAGACGTAGCAGGGGCGAGCGGTAAATTTGACATAGGCTTCTCTTCCAAAGATCGCATGATATGAGCTTTTGACTGCTACAACCTCAAAGTCTAGGAGCTCTGTGCGGAAGTTCCGCTCTGTTCCAAAGCTAACTTCAAGTGTTATCTTTCCGATTGGTCGCGTAACAGCTCCTGGGATTATGCCTTGAATTTCTTTCCTGGATGGTCGTAGCCTCGTCTCGGGTATGTTCATTCTTCGGAGCGTGTCTTGATATAGGATGTTTACTCTTCCTCCTCCGTCCATTAACCTTACTTAACTTATCCCGCGACTTCTGGCGTGACCACCAGAGCTGGCTGTCCTGGATCTCTTACTTCTGGGGGTGATCATCGCGACTCCAAATAACCGATTGCTCTGTCCAGCGACGATACCTTTCTGGCGTTGAAATCTGACCGCTCCTCTGGCTTCCATCCATCGTTTGTACTCCACTGTATGAAACTGTCCTATGTTTCTTCTAGGTAAAACGTCTGGCTCTTGACGAGAGCTAGATTTATTCTTGTGCTGCATCGATCTGCTGCGAGCTGTATCTGGCGTGTCGCCTTCTTTCCACCTCCGGTAATAATGACATTGCGCCTTTGTGTGACCCGCTGGCCTGCCATCTCTCCTGCGATGTAAGTCGCAAGGCACGTCGAAGATCCCCTCGCAGTTATTAGGGGTAAGGCCTTATCACTCCCTTGCTCCTGCATCTGGTGTGCGCGACGTTCAGTTTTCACGACTCGCAGTTTCCCCGTTGGGTTCTGTGATAAGCCGCATGTCCCTTTATCTGTCTTTGCGTACTTGTCAGCCGTTGCCAAAAGCTGGTCGAAACTATCAATCTTGTGCTCAGCGCGACTTAATTTGTGCACCAACGGCTCAAATCTACAGTTCTTTCTCATAGCTTGTATTGCAGCTTGTACTGTTAAGTTTTTGGCGATGCCAAGGATCTCCGCGATTCTCTTGATCCAGTCGCCGCTTGATTCGTCCTCTTTTTGAATGCATTGTCTAAGGTTTTTCATATCTTCTGTTTGGAATCTGCGGATGAACTTATCCTTCAAGTCTTCCCATGTGCTTATTGATTTTGATGGTAGCCTTAACAGCCAATCCCTAGCTTCTCCCTGTATTGCCAAGTGGAAGTATTTCGCACGTATTTCCTGAGTCACATCAGCCCCTGTTATGCTTGCCTCGTAATCTTCTATCCATAAGGCAGGGTCTTGGTCACTGCGATAGGTGGTGACTCGCTGCGACTCATCGAAGTTCAGGGGGAAACGAGTAAGTCGTATTTCCTCTCCAAGACATGCTGGTCCTTTTAATAATGAACAAGCTGGGTGGCCCGCGCAAATGCGCGGCTAGACTTTTTTATCAACTTTATCTTCGAAGTAATTTTTCTACCGGCTATATAATTGCAGCTCACAAATTGTTCTATTTTAATTCAACACTAATTATGTCATATAAATAGAGTGTAACCCAGGGATCCATATAATTTTTTGCGGGACTCAAATAAGTCTTTTATGGACATCTTCATATTTTCCATCTTCTGTCTCATCCTTCTAATCTCTTGCTGTGTATCCTAGAAGCAATATTTATTTGAGTCAATTACCGGCGAAAAATTAGATCTAAACCCGATATGTGAATCATTTTCTTTATTCCTCAATGAATGTCGATTCTATATTTCCCTTGTAACTTATTTCAGTATATCCAGCCTAAATATACATATGCATCTGTGCATGCTCATATTATTTATGGAAAATATAGTACGTATGGACTTATTTACGTTAAACTGAATGCACAGTGTGGAGTAGAAGGAACATTGATGTTTCACATCATTACAAATTGGCGCCGATACTAATATTAAAATTTCAGTGTACAATTTATTTTGTACGGAGTATAATTGAGATCAAATGGAGTATAAATTAGGTCAAATTTACTTACAACATTTTGTGGGGGGAAAAATCTGAAATCATAAGTTTGTAAGTATACAACTCAAAATATCATCTATCGTAATATCAACTATCGTGCATAAGATGAGAATGAAGTAATTAGTGCAGCATACCTGAACTGGAATCCCCGCCCGATCGGAAAAAGAAAAATCCTGGAGAATATTCAAGTTACATGACTCAATTTTATATTTCCATGAATAGAAAGATATCATCACAGAGAATCTGCTGCCAATAACAAATTTGAGCGTTAGCACATCACCAAAAATAATTTAAATCATCAAAAATAAGTTCAGCAACAATTCTCATTATTCTTGCGCACGTTGGATCTACCATATCCTTTCTCCATCGAACTGCACACACATCTTTGATCAATTCCACCAAGTATATATGGCAGTTAAGCTAAATACATCAGTTGGAAAATTCTAACCTTTCGAAGCTGAATTTATTCAACGACAAAGGCTAAGGAGGCAAACCCTGTATTAAGAGCTCCCTTGTTTCCAGGCAGAACCATCCAGGAAAACATGACTATAAGACGCTGGAACTGTTCAGTACTGAAAATATAACTTAAGAATCGGCCATTTTAGAAACAAAGATATTTTGACTTATGCATAAGTGGTATCCCTCAATGCCAGCATCCACTTCTTGCTAACTTCTTGACGTGAATTGATCGGCAATGTTTCTCAAGGTACCATGCTCAGATGCACAAAAAGATCAATCAATACTTAGAAACCAAATTCATGATTGTCTTACAATTTTGTCCAGGAAGAAGAAAAAACATTACGCTGTTGTTCTTGCACGTGTTGTTCTCGAGAAACAACGGAGACTCTGCAGCTGCCGTGTACAGGGTTCACGCTGTGACGCAATGCGCCGTTCGCCCGCTTGCCTCGCATAGCAATTGCCAACAAACACTTACTGTTTTGATGTTCAGCCGCAACTGCAGGTTTGTTGCTGGGAGCCTTAGAGTCCATGCCTGCAACTCCATGTCAGCGTGCTTATATCAGAGAGTATCGAGAACGATGATGGGAGCGAGCTGCTTTGTCTAAATACGGATGTATCCGTACTTGTTTAGTCTCTAAATACATTCATGTTTTGCCAAATATGAGTCAAGTAATATGGAACGGAGGGAGTATTCCGCATCCATTTCAAAATTATCCATCACCTGCAAAATGATGAACAACTTAAATATATAACGAAAAATTCCATTGTTTACATGATCAATGTTCAACGCTTAGTTGTTGTTTCGAGCATAGATAGCAAATACTCCCTCCATACATGAAATGATGTCTGAATTGTGTCGAAATTTGTATGTATGTAGACATGCTTTGGTGTGTATAGACATGCACATTTATACAAAGTTGAGACATCCTTTTATGTACGGAGGGAATAGCAAATATTTTATGTTCTCTCACCAACAGAATAATTGGTAGCAGTCGTCATTTGGCCACCATCAGCAAGGAATTCTGTGAAGCATATGAAGTAAACATAATTGTTAGGAAAATTATTGGTGCCATTAGTGGGGTGACTACAAAGTAACTAAACAGGTAATATGTACAAAAATCACATAAATTTTACGACTCAGAAAAACAACAGTGTGGAAAACCAATACGAATAGATAATATATTTCTCTATTTATAAATACAGATGATAAGGAGATAAATATTCATCCTGCAAAAGAAATCTAAAGAAAAATAATACACATTATTCCAATTATTTCGACAAACAGGATGTAGTAAGACAGTCTATTGAAACTGGCAGATTTGTGACTTACATCAAAGATCAAAATCTGCATAAACATCCGTGTTTTAGAGACCAATTAATCGATCACTTTGGCTTCACGTACTCCCGGTCTTATCCAAGACTTCATCTTCAAGCCTTGAGCTACAAGATTATTTCACCAACACAGTGCTTGTTGCCGGCTCAACATGATACCTTTGAGTAAATAAATTCTCTTTGCATCCGTATTACCGCAGCATACCTTGAATCCATCCGTGCATAAATGCATGCAAAGGTCGCCCTACCAATTTCTGAGCTCCATGAAGTACAATCTAGTGGCTCTACAGGGTAACATGGAAGGCGGTGGCTGTAGCTAATACAGTATATCTTGTTGCAGCAAAACCCACGGTAAAACATCATCGATTCAGATGGATATGTGCATGTGATGCGGCCATGCAGCCAAGCAGGTCTTGACCAGAGGCATGGTCTGATCAAGCATGATTATTGGCCGGCAACATGGCTAGCGCCGGATGTGCCGGATGCGAGGCCGCCGGCCTTATCTTTCTAGGGGCTACCAAGGCTGCCCCCGAGAGCCAGGTACGGCCTCCGGGCATGCGCCGCTCCGCCGCCGAGAGATGCCCCGACGTCCAAAACGATTCTGCTCTGTATTCGAAGAAATCGGGCGCCTGCTCGCGATTCGTCAGCGGCGTAAATAGGCTGTAGTGTCCTATAGGAATCGAAACATACCTGGTTAGACCCATGAACGACACTCCTGTCAGTACGATCAGGTACGGTGTCGTCGATCTACTCGTCGTTTGGCATCGATCTACTCGTACTTTGGCCAGCCAGCGAACCTGGAAGCCAACGCCGGCCGGCCTGAGAAAATCTGATGGCGTCGTCGATCTACTCGTCCTTTTGCCAGCCAGCGAACTTGGAAGCCAAGGCCGGCCCGGCCGGCCGGAGAAATTCGCCCCGCACGTTTCCGTCTCCTTCCAATCGACTTCCACAATGTTTGTCTCGTGTGCGCTTCTCTTGATATCAGTTTTGAGTACTGTACGATTTCAAACAGTCCTTTTCTTAATCGACTTTGTGCCAGAAAGGTATTATACGTGACGTGTGCATGGAAATCTCTACTCGTAATCGATCTTCCTTGCGCACGGGATTTTAATCTAACTTTTCAATCTACACCGTTCGCTATTAGTTGGTTAATCTGAGCCGTTAATTGTCTTGTGTTTTAATTATATAATAGATAGGAGTTTACTGGTGCTGAGCCTTCATCAGAATCAGTTTCAATCTGGGATGGCTGAGTCGCTCCGGGCATCCGTGACTCGCCTTCTATCTTCTTTTCTTTTTCCAATGATACCTGCAAACCTGCTAGCTGGTTGACCACTTCTTCGACGTTGCACCTTTCTCCTCCCCATGATACCTCATTTTGCGGCTCATTGGGCGTGACTCCATACATATTTGCTTGTTGCAAAGCAGCAGTTTGTAGTAGGTCGATCGCATAGCGAGCTTCCTTATCAGCTCGTGTGTCTCCGACCGGTGCTATCTTTGACAATATCCCTATCGCGGCGTGCATGTTGCTCTCTGGGTCGCCGTGGAACTGTGATTTCATCTCTCCTTTGCCCATCTTGATCTGATGTTTTTCCTGCCAACGACGGAGTCGCCACTCTTCTTCTTCGAGTTTCTTGCGCTCAGATGTCGTCTTGGTTCGCACCGCTTGGTGCTTCGGCTGGCAGCGACGGAGTCGTCGACCTTCTTCTTGGAGTTTTTCGCGCTCAGCCGCGAGTCTTTGTGCCTCTTCACAGAGTTCCGTCCTGATAGCTTCAATCTCTTCAATCTTGAGGTCTCCTTCCTGATTTGGTAGAGATCCCCAAACAGGTCTTGACGGGACGGGGATGGGCAATCTTGCCGTAGCTTGTTGTAGCTCCTCCAATACGTGGACCCTGACCGGCCGCAGCTCCTTCGCCGATTCGCTTCCTTGAGTGCGTTCATAGATCTGCGACTGACGGATCCGACGAAAACTTTTACTGATCCAATGGGAACGATGTATCCGAACTCGGTACGATCTGCCTCGGGTCCCAACTCTGAGTCGTTGATGAAGGGGACCCCATTGATGTCTTCAACTTGGCCGATGGCGATGTCCTTGAAGCCTGATTTCGATCCTGCGCGGAACGTGACGCTTTTGACCGCAGGCCCCACGGTGGGCGCCAACTGTCGTGGGTTTGTCACGTCAGGTGTCATAGATGACTTCGTAGGTGTGGGATTATGCGAGTCAAGCATCTCCGAGCTTGGGATCGCAGGAACAAAGATCAACACAGATTTACCCAGGTTTGGCCCCCTCAATGTGAGGTAAAAGACCTACTTCCTGCCTACCCTAGATTGGTATTGATATGATAATCGAGGTGTTACAATGGAGGCGATCTGATCTGGTACTTGCCGTATGAGCTAGGGTTTAGGGCTTGATAGCTCCACCCGCTCTAAGTCCTGCGAGTCCTCTTTATATACACAGAGGCTCGCTAGGTTTACAAAAGGAAACTTCCCCATAAGGAATACATCCATAGAGGCCTACTCGGAGACTAATTGGTCTTCACGTCCTCCGGGATATGTCTTCTAGATCTTTCCCCTTATGGCGGTTCAATACTGGGCTTGCTCCCAAGTGGGCCTTCGTCCGTGCGAGCAAGTTAAGTCGCACTGGGCCGCGGGTTAACCCAGAAAGTATTCCCCCGACACGATGCGCGTCTCACGCCCGCACAGCACGTGGCGCATGCTGGCACGTCCCCTCTTTCCTTCGTTTGATTCCCTGCTCACCACGTGTCGATCAGTGCGTGCTTCTCTCGCTCCGTCACCCAGGTGCGTACGTGTGAAGGTTGGTTGGTTCTGTTTTCCTTTTCCATTTCTAATCCAAACACAAAAAATGCAATATCTTGCGAACCGAGTTTCCAAATCACGATCTGTTTTCGGGGATGGATTTGTCGGGTCGAGATCTTTAAAACTAAATCCCATGTCGATATGTTTGATGAAAAAATTTTGTGCACTGCCCGGAGTGTGCAGTTTGCACTGCCTTCTCTTTTGCGGTGCACTTCCTCGTGCACTGCCTCGGATGGGCAGTGCACTGCCTCTCTTTTGCGGTAAACGGCCTCCTCTTTTTGCGGTGCACTGCCCGTGCACTGCCTTCTCTTTTTACGGTGCACTGCCTCGAATGACAGTGCACGGCCTTCTCTTTCGCGGTGCACTGCCTCGGATGGGGCAGTGCACTGCCTTCTTTTCGCGGTGCAATGCCTCAGATAGGCAATGCACTGTCTTCTCTTTTGCGGTGCACTGCCTCGGATGACAGTGCACCGCCTTCTCTTTCGTGGTGCACTGCCTCGGATGGGGCAGTGCACAGCCTTTTTTCGCGGTGCACTGCCTCGGATGGGCAATGCACTGCCTTCTCTTTTGCGGTGCACTGCCTCCTCTTTTCGCGGTGCACTGCCCGTGCACTGCCTTCTCTTTTGTGGTGCACTGCCTCGGATGACAGTGCACCGCCTTCTCTTTCGCAGTGCACTGCCTCGGATGGGGCAGTGCACTGCCTTCTTTTCGCGGTGCATTGCCTTGATGGCGCAGTGCACTGTCTTCTTTTTTGCAGTGCATTTCGGATGGGGTCATTGCACTACAAAAATGTACCCAACAAAATACACCTAAATTTGTAGTATCTCGTTTGGAAAGAAAAAAGGTGAAAATTGTATGTACCATACTATGGTACAGGCAAGCAGGTGGATGGATATAGCTAGCACGCTGATCACGTCGCTCGCCCGCATGCACAGGTCGCGCGGCCGCTCGCGTTGACTGGCCGCTCATGTGTCCGTCGCTGGCGCGCACTGCCTACACGCCACGTGGGAGGCTGGGAGTGGCTCTCGCGTGAGCGCTCTCGCTCGCCAGTTCCGTGCGTTCGGAACGCGCGCACGTAGGGTAGTCGTTCCCTAATGCTATTCATTGAAATATTTCATATTTGGATGATAGACTTATGTTATTTTATCTTGTTTTGCATGTTTGATGATTATTGGAGAATTAACTGCCGGAGTCAGGATTCAGCTGGAAAAAGCATCGTCAAGACACCCTATTCTGAAGATCAACAATTCACGGAAAATATACATATGTTCCTATTTTGTCAGATGCTGGAGCCAGCCAAAAGGGGAGGCTTAGATGGGCCACGAGGGGCCCACACCACCCCATGGCGCGGCCCCCCCTCTGCCGCGCCGGGGCATGGTGTGGCCACCCTGGCCCACCTCTGGGGCTCCCCCTTCGTGTATTTCATCCCCCAGAAACCCTAAGACGGGAGGAGTCATCGAGGAAATATTCCGCCGCCTCCACGAGGCAGAAACCACAGAGAGAGAAAAAGCTCTCCGGCAGGCAGAAATCTGCCAGGGAAATTCCTTCTCGGAGGAGGGAAATCATCGCCATCGTCATCACGCCAGACTTCATCGGGATCATCATCATCATCTCCACCGCCGTCACCATCATCTCTACCAGTCCACTTCGTTCCGCTGTAACATCTAGGGTTATATTTTGTGTAGTTCATAGGGGAAACTTTCCCGGTGTTGATTCCTACTTGTGGTTGATGCTATTAAGTTTTATCGGTGAATTGAAGTATATGTCCAGATTATTATTCATCATTATATCACCTCTGATCATGATCCATATGATGTCTTGTGAGTAGTTCGTTCAGTTCTTGAGGACATGGGAGAAGTCATGATGTTAGTAGTGGAACTATATTGAGTAATATTTAATGGTTTGATATTTAATTTGTGGTGTTATTCTTCTAGTGGTGTCGTGTGAACATCAACTACATGACACTTCACCTTTATGGGCCTAGAGGAATGCATTGTGTATTCGGCGACTAATTGTGGGGTTGCCGGAGTGACAGAAACCTAAACCCCCGTTAGTAAACCGGTGCATGAGGGAGTGTAGGATCTCAGAGTTTAAGGCTGTGGTTAGATTTATCTTAATTACTTCCTTGTAACGCGGATGCTTGCAAGGGGTTTAATCACAAGTATGTATTAGTCCAAGTTAGGGCAGTGCATTAGCATAGGTTCACCCACACAACACTTATCAAAACAATAAAGATTAATCAACTGTAGGAAGCGAAAGCACTTGACAAAATTCCCGTGTGTCCTCAAGAACATTTGGCCATCATAAGTAAACAACCGGCTTATCCTTTGCTCTAAAAAGGATTGGTCCACTTGCTGCAATTATTATTACTATCTTTTATTTACACGTATTTTATTTATCTGCAATATTGTAACAGCCCGAAGTTCGAGAACCTAAAAACCTGTGTAATTTTTCCACTTTTGTGTTCCTTGCATCATGGCATCCATGCATCATGTTGTTGCTAGGGAATTGTTCCTAGGGAATTGTGTTGTTGCTAGGGAATTGTGTTGTTGCTAGGGAATTGTTGTGGGTTTGGTAACATTTAAAAACCAAATTGCCACATGTGATTCAACAAATCTCAAATTAAGGAAGGCACTCAAACTTGAAAACCAAGTTACTTGACATCTTAGATTTGTCAAGGAAGTTTCAAGAGTTCCAAAATAATATTTTGCCCTCCCCTAAAAATATGAAAGGAGCAACACTTTTGAATTTCGCAAAATGCCTTATCCAACATTTCTAAACAAAAGTGGTTCAAAACATTTTATTTGGAGGCGCCAATTTTTGTGGAGCTTCCACATGATATGAAAAGGCTACCCAAATTATTTCATAATTTTTGAAAGTGTTTAAGTGCTCTAATTAAATCTCCAAAGTCTCCTGGTTTTAAAAGGTTTTATAATTAAAACAGAAAAGGACCAATCTGTGGTAGAATCAAAAGTTGCAGGGGGTTTTCTGAAAATTGCCGTCGTCTTCTCTCTCCTGGCACTGGCGCCATGTCGCCGTGCTCCTCCCGTGATGCCCGCCGCGCCGGGGCCCCTCTCCGCCCTCTCCCTGCAAGGAGGACAGGCATCACACGAGGCTGCCCTGATCACACCGCTACCCAGCTATTTTCCCTCCCGTTTTCCACTCTCTCCCGTCCTCTCCACGAAGCCGAACCGCGCCCGCCGTCACCGACGCATCGCCGTCGATTGAACATGCGAAGGGCAGAATGACGACCACCACGAGCTCCGTCGTGATCCCCTCTCCCTCCTCGTAGAAGGAATCGAGGCGGGAGGCCGTGAAACGACGCCGCCATCCCCATTTCCCCGCGCGGCCGTCCGAGCACCGCCGCGGCTTCGCCGGACGAATTCATCGCCGTCCGTCCACCTCCGCCCCTGCTGAGCACCCCCAGGAGTCGAGGGTGAGCACCACGTCCCTCTGGACCTCCTCTCCCTCCCTCTTTCACCGTAGCCTCGCCGAGGTTTCGTCGAGCTCGTCGTCGCAGCGTGTTTGACCAAATTTCCGAGCTGGGACGAGCCGGATAGTCCGAGCAAGTCCAGTGCAGTTTGGTTTTGGGTCCTTAGCAGGATTTTCAGTCCCCCAATTTGATCGGAATTTCCGAGTGAGTTCAAGCCTCGGATCATCCGAGTTTCATCAGTACGAAAACTTTGAGTTTTTCTTCCCCATCGGATTTTCCGAGTTAATATAAAATCGGATAATCCGAGTTATTGCAGTACCAAATAAAATTCCAAATTCAGCTTTTCTAAATCTAAACAATTAGTTTCCATTGTTGTTTACACATAACTTATTAAAAGGACATAATTTAAAGAGAATTGATAAATGTAATAACTTGTATTTGGTTCATCAGGAAATTGTATTCGTTATACCAAATTGCTCAGAACAATGTGAACCACTTAAATTCATCATCATGCATATTTGATCACAATTAAAATGCTGTACTTTTAGGAATATTAGAATCACTAAGATAAATATGGGGTGTTCTCCTCTCTCGTTGAGTATGGTTTCTCGCCCCCATTTAATCTTGTCTGATAGCGTATAATAATTCGTTGCATTAAGATGTCATGTCATCATGTCTGTGCATTGCACCTGTTGTGTTCATGGTATTTATTGTTCCTCTCCGGTGTTGTTTGTACATCGGTAGATCAAGGAGTCGAAGTGCCACCTCAGTATCGTGACGATCCGTTGTAACATCCAAAAATTATTAACAAGTATTATTAGTTCCAAAAAGGAGAGCCAACAAAAACTTTTGTTAAATTATATGTGTTGGTCTCACATTCTTGCTTGTGTTGATTGTTTCTTCTTGTTTGTGTGTTGCTTGCTCTAAAGTTAAACATAAAGAAAAGAAGAGGAGTAAAGTAAAAGCGAAACAAGAAAAATAAATGTGGCAAGTGCAACACAAATTCTCCAAGTGAGGATCTCAATTTGTTTCCAACAAAATTCAGTGGAGTGGTAGTGCAAACCCTCCCATTTCATCCTTACTACTTATCTCTCTCAAATAATATTTTCAAACTAGTTTTTAAAATTCAAAAGTAAACAAAGTAAAAATAAATTAAAATGCCATAATTGAAACACTATAAAAGAAAATGTTTCAAAACATTTTATTTTGCAAAGCCAATTTTTGTGGAGCTTCTGCACATTATGGGAAGGCCCCACAAATTTTGCCAATTTTTATAAATTGATTTAGTGCCTCAAATTAAATCAAGAAGTGCTTCTGGATTTAAACAGAAGGACTAAAAAGTAATTCAAAGAAAGAAGAAGGAAAAGAAGCAGAGCACAGGAGCCAGGGTTTTTTTGCAAAACCGTCATCGTCTCCTACCTCCCCTAGCTCACTGTCGCCGTGCGTGTCGCCATGGCCACAGCTCGCTCATCGCCGTTCCCCGGCCCCCCAGGGCCCCCTTGCTCGCGTTCACCCTCGCCCCGTGCCTCTGCACCCTCTGCTGGCAGAGGAGAGCCTCTCCCCTCGCCTTAACGCCGCTGTCTCCCGTTTCTCCGCCGTGGATGAACGGACGGCACCGGCCAAAATTGGCCCAGCCCGTGGCACCTCGCCACGCGATCCTCTACGCCACGAACCCTAGCCCACGCCCGGACCCCCCAGACACCGCGCGCCGGCCTCTCCCGCCCTCTGGATGCCGCTGGACCGCGACCACCCTGCGCCGCCGTCGCGCCTATTTAAACTCGAGCCCGCACCTCGCATTTCCCCACACCCCACTGCCTCTCCCTTGCTCCACCACACCCTCCACTCGCCCGTGCACCACCAGAAGGGCAGGGCCGCTGCCGCGAGCTCGCAGCTGCTCGTGCCCGTGCTCGACAGCCCGAGGTAGGCGACGACACGGCCGTGCCGTGCTGCTGCTTCCCTCTCACTTCTCTGGCCCGTACTCTCTTCCCCTTTGGACACCGCGCTCACCCACCTCTTTTTCCCTCTGGATCGTGCACAGAATCGACGACAGACGCTCACTGGAGTTCGGGAAGTTGTCGTGGAAGCAGAGCACCTCGCCGTCGATGAACCAGCCCTCCCCAGCAAGTACCACTCGCGCCAAGGTCTTCCCCGAGCCTCCGCCATCGCTACGCATCATCACCTCGACCTCCCGAGCCCCCTAGGTGAGCCAATCGTGCACCTCGCCGTCGCCGGAGCCACGGCGCCACCCGTTCTGGGTCGTCGCCGATGGACTCGATTGCTAGCCGTTGGATCTAGATCCAACGGCATCGTAACCCTTCGCGTTTAATAGACGCTGACGGACTGGCCCCACTCGTCAGCGATTTTATAATTTCCACCCGTGCACTGAGACACTGACAGAAGGGCCCCACTCGTCAGAATTTTCAACATTATCCAGAACAGTTAGATTTCCTAATTAGTTTTCTCTGGAATTATCAGTACTGGACCCAATTTGTAAAATCAATAACTCGAGATTTAGGAATCCAAATAAATCAAACTCAATTGTTCCGGAAAGCTAATGAAATTGTTTAACAAACCCAATTTGTCTCATGCCATTTAATTAAAGAGTTAAAAAGTATTACTGAAAATGCCACAGAAGGTCTAAAACTTAAACTTGTTTGTTTCTGATACTCTGTTAGTCCAATTAATTCCAAACCAATTTTTCTAGCTTAGTACTGCCTTGTATTAGCACCCCTAATTTTAGTAGAATTAATTAAGCAATATTAATTGTTGAATTAAGGTAAACCCTTCTGGACTAAAACAAACAAATATGTTTATTGGTTGACCCAAATGGGTTAGGACCAATTTTTTTGCTCACATATAGCCATGTTTAATTACCCCTAAAAGGATTTAATTTTTGGAACAACAGAACTTGTTTGATTGCCAAAACTTGATTATTAAGCTACTGGATTCAAACCAATGTGTAGGGAGTTTGGTAACTTCAAATGATCCAATTCAAATTGGGTTGTCTTCTACACATCAGTAGCTTTCTATAGAAATTTAGTTTGTATTTTTGTGACCAACAGAACTCAAGTTGTTGAATTAAACATGTTCAACAAGTTTCTGCCTTAATTTAGAAGTAATTAAATAATGTTTAATTCAATTATTTTGAAATCAAATTGTATTGTTTGATGAATGCAGTGGCTATTTAGAGCATTTAGGTTTGTAATGATGTGATGGTGTTTCAGTAGTTTAGTGATTGCTTGTATTTGTTTGTTTATCGATTAGACGAGAACGTTGCTGGATTTATCGAAGAGGGGGAATTTGTTGAACCTGAAGATCAAGATCAAGGCCACTTTGCCGAGCAAGGCAAGCTACTCTCTGAGCTTGCATCTAAATATATATGCATCTACTTTGATCAAATGATTACTCTTAAGGCAATGGTTTACAAGATCTTTTCAAAAAGTATATGGATATTATTTTGCCACCCTATGTAGTAGTTATATAAAACTTTAGGATGGAAAACAATATTGTTTATTCAAAACTCCTTTGGAAATACTTGTGTGGAGGTGAACTACCGAGATGTCGGTGTTGAACTGAAGAAGTGGATAATTGAGTTATTTGGGAAAAATGCACAGTGTGTCTTTGTACTTACGTCAACCAGCCGATACTCTGTGCGACCACATTCACCACATATGGGAAAGGGCTTAGTCATATAATTTGCTCTTATTAGTATGGGATACCTCATCGACGGAGATGACTCCGTTATGCATGAGGGGATGGTTTGTGAACTCCCCTGACCTGGGTCCTCGCTCAAACTCTATGGAAAGATAAGGAGGAGGTTTGAAGACTTCATAAATGTGGTCGCCGGGAAAAACATATGAGTCCTCACACTTAGGGTTGCCGACGGGGACCTGACTGAGTGTCGATGGGAATTATCATATGGGTAGGATCCTATACTAGCATGAGCAAAGGAGAGGCTATGGACGGTGGCTCAACTTCGCATACACCTTGTATGGCGGGACGTGGCTGACACGATGAGTTACCGGATGGATGTGGGATAAAAGCGTGCTACCTCTGCAGAGGGTTAAAAACTATTCGAATAGCCGAGTCCTCGGATATGGACAGTTGGGAGGCCCTACTTTGACCTTTGTGCAAGTTTTTAAAAAGAGTTGAGTTTTAAAAGGAAAAATGGATTGGGAAATGTTGTACCTATACCTACGGATCGGTATGAGGTTGTTGATGGAAAAAGGGAACCATGGTGAACTATGGTGAAAAAGGAGGAGTTTTGGAGAACCCCATAAAATGATGGTCTTTATTCAAAATGGTTATAAAAACTCTTCTTACCTCTTTTAACAAAGATATAGAGATGTTAAAAGAAAATAAAAGTTTGAAAGTTAAAATAAAACTAGTGCATACTCATGTTGGGGTAGTTTGCGAGTACATTCAAATGTACTCATATTGGTTTCGTCCCTGGCTATTGTCCTAGCCAGACTACGAGGAGGAGCACTACGCCGAGCAGGAGTATGGTGACTTCTATGCGAACTAAGGATCTCCACAAGTCAGCTGCCTGTCGGGTCGTCATCGTTAGAATATGATGTCTACTACGCCGTAGCTTCCGCTGATATTTTGGTTTGGCCCTTGAAGGCACCTATGTAAGAACTTGGTCTAAATGACCATTTATGTAAGACTTTTTATTCGGTACTGTAATGGATGTAAACTTTGGTATCCAATTCGGATTATGTGCAACGACAGACTGATCACGGGATCGTTGTGTTAAGCATAATCGGGTATTTCGGACAGCTAGTCCGGGGTCCCCACAGACTTGGTATCAGAGCCATCCTGACTTTAGGAAACCTTAGTTAGCATGGTCGTCAACAAGTGTTATCAAAAAGAGTAATTTCTAAAAGAAAGGAGTGAAGTATTTTTGAAAACGCTTATCTCCAATCCTCTTACTTATGCAAAAATTTATTCTCATTAAACATTACAATTTCCTTAGTATCCTTAAAATTTTGTGCACTTATCATCCCACTAACTTAAAATTTTGCTTAAAAATTGTAGATGGCACTCCACTGGACCGAGTTCGTTCAGCTGAGAAGGATAGCAAGCTGACGTTCGAGAATGACTTGTTCGAGTTGAGCAAGCTGCTAGGTCGCCCCGCTCCAGAGTTTGAGGGAGCCCAGATTGATGTTCACGGTGTCGGAAGGCTGAGCTGGCTCATCAGGTCGTCAGTTCGCAGGAACATCAAGTCTCCCAGTTCCAGGACGCTCGTCTTCACCACCAAGGAGGCCACCTGGGTTGACGGTCTCTGTACTGCTACACAGAGGATGCTAGCCCGACTTTGTGAGGAGCACAAGGCGGAGTTAGTAGACTCCCGTTTCCGGTTCTACGGGAGGCGCAACTGCGACGGACACCCTACTCCTTCCCCTTGCCACCCGATGTTTGGGAGCTACATCATGGACATGGAGCTCTTACTTCAGCACACCAGGATGATCTGATGCGCACTAGGATTCAGCTTCGCTTTGACCGCGAGTCGCTCGTTGAGCTTCGCGAGAATGAGGAGAAGCTGCTGGAGGAGAAGGTCGCTCTTCTCGGAAAGAGGGCCCAGCTGAGGAGGACCATCGTGAAGCTCCGCAAGAAGGTGGCAGCAGGACCAGCTGATCGAGGATCTAGAGCACCATACTGACGAGATGGAGGAGGAGGGCGAGGATCTCCGCAAGGAGAACAACGCTTTCCTCAGTGACGATGATGACTTTGAGGAGGAGATGGACTGTGAGGAGGAGGATGATGAGGAGGAGTTAGTTGACGAGGAGGAGGAGCCACTCGAGGCAGTTCTCGAGGACGAGGAGGAGGATCCCGAGGAGCCACCTACCAGTCAGATGCTGACGTGTTAGAGCTGGAGGTTCCACCTCAGTAGGCGAGTGACTTGATCACTACCGCAGGATTAGGTTGACCCCTATCGCTAGTCGAGTAGAGTAGTGGTTCTTTTGGAAACCAGATGCTATGTATCTTAGATGTAAGGTGATGTTGTAAGCTTGAGTTGTAAGCTTGATGTTGTTGTGAACTCCTTGATGTGTGTTTGTGAAATATAAGTATGTTTGTCTTGTTAATCTGTGTGAAATATTTTCATATAATCCTTAAATTAAACAACCACTTGCGAAATCGTCTTTCCCTTAGTCGAACTTTTCTTGCCTTGCCTCTTATACCCGGTGTGCTTCAGGATGCCGCCCCGTCGCGACAATACGGGAGGATCAGGATCAGCACCACCACCACCAGACCCAACCCCCGCTCAACTTCTCGCGCTTATCATGGAGGAACGTGAAAATGCCCGGCAGGAGCGCCAGGCTCATCTCACTGCCCTGCAACAACTCGCAGCCGCTTACAACAACAACAACAACAACAACAATGGTGGTAATGGCAATGGCAATGAGAACCAGCGATCCACCTTAGGCGATTTCCAGAAAACCAACCCCTACCTTCTCCAGGGACTTCACCCACTGGAAGCCGATGATTGGCTTCTTACCATTGGGAACAATCTGGAAGTTGCTGCTGTAGGAGACAATGAAAAGGTGCTGTATGCAACCCACTATCTTGCTGGACCTGCACGAGCTTGGTGGGAAGCTACCAAGCTCTCCAGCAGGCTGACCACGTCATCAACTGGGCTGAGTTCAAGGAGAAGTTTCGCAGAAGCACATTTCTGGTGGACTCATTGATAGGAAGAGGGATGAATTCCGCAAGCTGAGGCAGGGAAGTAGAGATGTAGTCGGCTATCTTGATGAGTTTACCGACTTATCTCGGTATGCTCCGAGGACACCGACAAGAGGAGAAGAAGATGGAACGTTTCCTGAATGGGCTGCATGATGAACTGCAGTGTGCTTTGGTTGTCCATGACTTCCGTGATCTGGAGTCACTTGTGGACAAAGCCATCCAGCTGGAGACCAAGCGCAAGTCTATGTATGAAGGTCGCAAGAGGAGGATGAATGCTCAGGAAGGTTCGAGCAGTCAGAAGCCTCGTATCTTTCAGCAAAACCCCAAACCTGCCTATCGACCACCCCAAGCTCCACGCCCCAATTTCCCTAACCGCCCAAACAACTTCAACCGCCCCAATGACAATAACCGTCCCAGAGGAAACTTCAACAACTTCAACCCCAATGCCAATGTTGTCTGCTTTGAATGTGGCAACAAAGGTCACTACTCCAGGAATGCCCCAATCCCAAGAGGAATGTTCAGCGCCCCAATGCACCGAACAATGGTCAAGGCCGCAATGGAAATGGTAATGGCAAGAATGCCGCACCCCGCGGAAATGCTGCTGTTGTCAAGGGTCGTCTGCACCACATCAATGCTGAAGAAGCTCAAGATGCGCCGGATGTTGTGCTGGGTACGTTCCTTGTCAACTCAGTACCTGCAACTGTTCTGTTTGATTCTGGTGCAACACATTCATTTGTTACCGAGGAGTTTGTTGCTAAGGGAGGTTTAGTAGAAGGCTTCCTAACTAAAACCTTGAGTATACAAATCCCTGGTTCCACCCTAGAAACCAAGAGATTTTGTCCAAATACTGCCATAGAGATTTCAGGCGAGAAATTTGCAGCCGACCTAATTGTTTAGGAACCCAAGGCATAGATGTCATACTCGGTATGAATTGGCTAGCCAAGTACCATGGTCGAATAGACTGTGCCAGAAGAGCTGTATCCATCACCACCGACAAAGAAGTAGAAGTGGAGTATGTGTCTGAACCCAATCACCCCAACCAGGCTGCCATGAGAGCATAGCTCGACCCACCCTAGATGAGATCCGTGTTGTTCACCTATTCCGAGATGTTTTCCTGAGGAATTACCTGGTATGCCGCCAGACCGGGAAATTGAGTTCATAATTGAGCTTATCCCAGGAACAGCCCCAATATCCCAAAGGCCTTATCGGATGAATCCGGAAGAACTGGTTGAGTTGAAGAAGCAGTTGGCAGATATGCTTAGCAAAGGACTTGTTCGTCCAAGTGCTTCACCCTGGGGATCACCATTATTTTTGTGGACAAGAGAGACGGTACCACACGACTGTGTGTGGATTATCGCAGGCTAAATGACGTGACCATTAAAAACAAGTATCCCCTTCCCAAGATCGAGGATCTGTTCGATCAGATGAACGGAGCCCGAGTCTTTTCAAAGATCGATCTTCGGACAGGTTACCATCAGTTGAAGATCAGAGAGACAGACATTCCCAAGACCGCCTTCACCACTCGTTACGGTTTGTTTGAATACACGTGATGTCCTTTGGTCTGACCAATGCCCCAGCCTATTTCATGAATCTCATGAACAAGATTTTCATGGAGTACCTCGACAAGTTCGTGGTAGTTTCCTTGATGACATCCTTATTTATTCCAAGACCGAAGAAGAGCATGCTGAACACCTGCGTCTAGTTTTGGAGACCCTCCGAGAGCACCAGCTGTATGCCAAGCTTAGCAAGTGTGAGTTTTGGCTCAATGAAGTGGCGTTTCTCGGACATATAGTATCTGCTGGAGGAATTTCTGTTGACCCAGAGAAGATCCAAGCCATTATTGACTGGTTATCCCCAACCAGTGTGACTGAAATCCGAAGCTTTCTCGGACTCGCCGGTTATTACCGCAAGTTCGTTGAAGGATTTTCCAGTATAGCCAAGCCTTGACCCAACTGTTGAAGAAGGACAAGAAATTTGAATGGACTCAGAAGTGCGAAGATAGTTTCCAAGAGTTGAAGAAGAGACTAACCTCCACCCCAATCCTGGTTATGCCAGACGTCACCCAGAGTTTCGACGTGTATTGCGATGCATCACGCCTCGGACTTGGTTGCGTTCTGATGCAAGAAGGCAAAGTTGTGTCGTACCTGTCCCGGCAGTTGCGACCGCATGAAGAGAATTACCCAACCCATGACCTGGAATTAGCTGCTGTTCCTTGCTCTTAAAAAGTGGCGTCCCTATCTTGCGGGACATCGCTGTGAGATCTATACGGATCATAAGAGCTGAAGTATATTTTCACCCAGAAGGAGTTGAACCTGCGACAGAGGAGATGGATGGAATTAATCAAGGATTATGATATTGGAATCCACTATCACCCCGGAAAGGCTAATGTAGTTGCCGATGCCCTTAGTCGCAAACCCTGTACCCTGAATGCCTTAATCCAAGCCGAACAACCAGCCTTGTTCAAAGAGTTCGAAATTTTGGACTAGAACTTGTTAGCCATGGATATCTCGCCAATTTGGAGTTAGCCCCAACCCTGATGGATCAAATCAAAGAAGCCCAAAAAGGTCATGAAAGCATTGAAGGAATTAGGAAGAAGATCTCCCTCAGCAAAGCACCCGGTTTTACCGAAGATGCTGAAGGAGTGCTGAAATTCAATGATCGTATCTGTGTGCCCAATGTCACGGAACTTAAGGAGTTAATCCTGAAGGAAGCCCATGAGACCCCTTATTCAATCCACCCCGGCGGAACCAAGATGTACCAAGACCTTCGAGAAAGATTTTGGTGGCATGGAATGAAGCGAGAGATTGGTTCTTTTGTAGCCAAGTGACATCTGTCAGCGAGTCAAGGCTGAACATCAGCGGCCCGCTGGATTGCTTCAACCTTTGAAAGTTCCCGAGTGGAAGTGGGATGAGATTGGAATGGATTTTATTACCGGACTTCCAAGATCCAACCGAGGCCATGATTCAATCTGGGTCATCGTTGATCGATTGACCAAGGTTGCTCATTTTTACCTGTCAAGACCACTTATCGGAGCTCAGTTAGCAGACTTGTATATTTCCAGAATAGTAAGCCTGCATGGTGTGCCTAAGAAGATTGTATCTGATAGAGGTACGCAATTCACCTCAAGATTCTGGAAATCCCTTCATGAAGCCCTCGGAACCAAGTTAGCATTTAGCACAGCTTATCATCCCCAGACCGATGGCCAAACTGAACGAGTGAACCAGATATTGGAGGACATGCTTCGCGCATGTGTTCTATCCTATGGTTCCAAGTGGGAAGATTGTCTTCCGTTTGCAGAGTTCTCGTACAACAATAGTTATCAGTCCAGTCTGCAAATGGCCCCTTTTGAAGCCCTTTACGGCAAGAAGTGTCGTACACCCCTGAATTGGTCTGATACCGGAGAAAGCAAATTGTTCGGTCCAGATACCCTCCGTGAAGCTGAAGAGCAAGTTCAGCTTATTCGTGAACGCCTCAAAACTGCCCAATCCCGTCAGAAGAGTTACGCTGACACCAAGCGCCGTGACCTCACTTTCAGTCGGAGATTATGTTTATCTCCGAGTGACACCCCTCAAAGGAATGCAGCGTTTCCATGTCAAGGGAAAGTTAGCGCCAAGGTATATTGGACCCTTCAAGATCATCGCTCGTCGAGGAGAAGTATCCTATCAGCTGGAATTGCCACCGGAGTTAGGAGATTATCATGATGTCTTCCACATTTCCTTGCTCCGGAAGTGTCTTGAAGTTCCTGACCAGCCTGATGTTTTCAAAAACATCGACCACCTCTCCATCGACCTGAACCAAGATTTGACTTATCGCGAGAGACCCCTCAAGATTCTCGAAGAAGATGTTCGTGTTACCCGAAGACGTGCGATCAAGTTTTACAAAGTCCAGTGGACTAACCACTCTGAAGAAGAAGCAACTTGGGAACGTGAAGATTATCTTAGGAGCGAATTCCCAGGCCTCTTTAGTACCTAAGCCTAGCAAATCTCGGGACGAGATTTATTTTAAGGAGGGAAGGATTGTAACATCCCAAAATTATTAACAAGTATTATTAATTCCAAAAATGGGAGCCAACAAAAACTTTTGTTAAATTATATGTGTTGATCTCATTTCTTGCTTGTGTTGTTTTTCTTCTTGTTGTGTGTTGCTTGCTCTATTAAACATAAGAAAAGAAGAGGATAAATAAAAGCAAAACAAGAAAAATAAATGTGGCAAGTGCCACACAAATTCTCCAAGTGAGGATCTCATTTTGTTTCCAACAAAATTTAGTGGAGTGGTATTGCAAACCCTCCCATTTCATCCTTACTACTTATCTCTCTCAAATATATTTTCAAACTAGTTTTAAAATTCAAAAGTAAACAAAGTAAAAATAAATTAAAATGCCATAATTAAAACACTATAAAAGAAAATGTTTCAAAACATTTTATTTTGCCAATTTTTGTGGAGCTTCTGCACATTATGGGAAGGCCCACAAATTTTGCCAAATTTTTATAAATTGATTTAGTGCCTCAAATTAAATCAAGAAGTGCTTCTGGATTTAAACAGAAGGACTAAAAAGTAAATAAAGAAAGAAGAAGGAAAAGAAGCAGAGCACAGGAGCCAGGGGGTTTTTGCAAAACCGTCATCGTCTCCTACCTCCCCTAGCTCACTGTCGCCGTGCGTGTCGCCATGGCCGCAGCTCGCGTCGCCGTTCCCAGGCCCCCCAGGGCCCCCTTGCCGCGTTCACCCTCGCCCCGTGCCTCTGCACCCTCTGCTGGCAGAGGAGACCCTCTCCCCTCGCCTTAACGCCGCTGTCCCCCGTTTCTCCGCCGTGGATGAACGGACGGCGCCGGCCAAAATTGGCCCAGCCCGGCACCTCGCCACGCGATCCTCTACGCCACGAACCCTAGCCCACGCCCGGACCCCCCAGACACCGCGCGCCGGCCTCTCCCGCCCTCTGGACGCCGCTGGACCGCGACCACCGTGCGCCGCCGTCGCGCCTATTTAAACTCGAGCCGCACCTCGCATTTCCCCACACCCCACTGCCTCTCCCTTGCTCCACCACACCCTCCACTCGCCCGTGCACCACCAGAGGGCAGGGCCGCTGCCGCGAGCTCGCAGCTGCTCGTGCCCGTGCTCGACAGCCCGAGGTAGGCGACGACACGGCCGTGCCGTGCTGCTGCTTCCCTCTCACTTCTCTGGCCCGTACTCTCTTCCCCTTTGGACACCGCACTCACCCACCTCTTTTTCCCTCTGGATCGTGCACAGAATCGACGACAGACACTCGCCGGAGTTCGGGAAGTTGCCGTGGAAGCAGAGCACCTCGCCGTCGACGAACCAGCCCTCCCCAGCAAGTACCACTCGCGCCAAGGTCTTCCCCGAGCCTCCGCCATCGTTACGCATCATCACCTCGACCTCCCGAGCCCCTAGGTGAGCCAATCGTGCACCTCGCCGTCGCCGGAGCCACGGCGCCGCCCGTTCTGGGTCGTCGCCGATGGACTCGATTGCTAGCCGTTGGATCTAGATCCAACGGCAGCGTAACCCTTCGCGTTTAATAGACGCTGACGGACTGGCCCCACCCGTCAGCGATTTTATAATTTCCACCCGTGCACTGAGACACTGACAGAAGGGCCCCACTCGTCAGAATTTTCAACATTATCCAGAACAGTTAGATTTCCTAATTAGTTTTCTCTGGAATTATCAGTACTGGACCCAATTTGTAAAATCAATAAGTCGAGATTTAGGAATCCAAATAAATCAAACTCAATTGTTCTGGAAAGCTAATGAAATTGTTTAACCAACCCAATTGGTCTCATACCATTTAATTAAAGAGTTAAAAAGTATTATTGAAAATGCCACAGAAGGTTTAAAATCTAAACTTGTTTGTTTCTGATACTCTGTTAGTCCAATTAATTCCAAACCAATTTTTCTAGCTTAGTACTGCCTTGTGTTAGATCCCCTAATTTTGTAGAATTAATTAAGCAATATTAATTGTTGACTTTAAGGTAAACCCTTCTGGACTAAAACAAATAAATATGTTTATTGGTTGACCCAAATGGATTAGGACCAATTTTTTAGCTCACATATAGCCATGTTTACTTACCCCTAAAAGTATTTAATTTTTGGAACAACGGAACTTGTTTGATTGCCAAAACTTGATTATTAATCTACTGGATTCAAACCAATGTGTAGGGAGTTTGGTAACTTAAAATGATCCAATTCAAATTGGGTTGTCTTCTACACATCAGTAGCTTTCTATAGAAATTTAGTTTGTATTTTTGTGACCAACATAACTCAAGTTGTGGAATTAAACATGTTCAACAAGTTTCTGCCTTAATTTAGAAGTAATTAAATAATGTTTAATTAAATTATTTTGAAATCAAATTGTATTGTTTGATGAATGCAGTGGCTATTTAGAGCATTTAGGTTTGTAATGATGTGATGTTGTTTGAGTAGTTTAGTGATTGCTTGTATTTGTTTGTTTATCGATTAGACGAGAACGTTGCTGGATTTATCGAAGAGAGGGAATTTGTTGAACCTGAAGATCAAGATCAAGGCCACTTTGACGAGCAAGGCAAGCTACTCTCTGAGCTTGCATCTAAATATATATGCATCTACTTTGATCAAATGATTACTCTTAAGGCAATGGTTTACAAGATCTTTTCGAAAAGTATATGGATATTATTTTGCCACCCTATGTAGTAGTTATATAAAACTTTAGGATGGAAAACAATATTGTTTATTCAAAACTCATTTGGAAATACTTGTGTGGAGGTGAACTACCGAGATGTCGGTGTTGAACTGAAGAAGTGGATAATTGAGTTATTTGGGAAAAATGCACAGTGTGTCTTTGTACTTACGTCAACCAGCCGATACTCTGTGCGACCACATTCACCACATATGGGAAAGGGCTTAGTCATATAATTTGCTCTTATTAGTATGGGATACCTCATCGACGAAGATGACTCCGTTATGCATGAGGGGATGGTTTGTGAACTCCCCTGACCTGGGTCCTCGCTCAAACTCTATGGAAAGATAAGGAGGAGGATTGAAGACTTCATAAATGTGGTCGCCGGGAAAAACATATGAGTCCTCACACTTAGGGTTGCCGACGGGGACCTGACTGAGTGTCGATGGGAATTATCATATGGGTAGGATCCTATACTAGCATGAGCAAAGGAGAGGCTATGGCCGGTGGCTCAACTTCGCATACACCTTGTATGGCGGGACGTGGCTGACACGATGAGTTACCGGATGGATGTGGGATAAAAGCGTGCTACCTCTGCAGAGGGTTAAAAACTATTCGAATAGCCGAGTCCTCGGATATGGACAGTTGGGAAGCCCTACTTTGACCTTTGTGCAAGTTTTTAAAAAGAGTTGAGTTTTAAAAGGAAAAATGGATTGGGAAATGTTGTACCTATACCTACGGATCGGTATGAGGTTGTTGATGGAAAAAGGGGAACCATGGTGGACTATGGTGAAAAAGGAGGAGTTTTGGAGAACCCGATAAAATGATGGTCTTTATTCAAAATGGTTATAAAAACTCTTCTTACCTCTTTTAACAAAGATATAGAGATGTTAAAAGAAAATAAAAGTTTGAAAAGTTAAAATAAAACTAGTGCATACTCAAGTTGGGGTAGTTTGCGAGTACATTCAAATGTACTCATATTGGTTTCGTCCCTGGCTATTGTCCTAGCCAGACTACGAGGAGGAGCACTACGCCGAGCAGGAGTATGGTGACTTCTATGCGAACTAAGGATCTCCACAAGTCAGCTGCCTGTCGGGTCGTCGTCGTTAGAATATGATGTCTACTATGCCATAGCTTCCGCTGATATTTTGGTTTGGCCCATGAAGGCACCTATGTAAGAACTTGGTCTAAATGACCATTTATGTAAGACTTTTTATTCGGTACTGTAATGGATGTAAACTTGGTATCCAATTCGGATTATGTGCAACGACAGACTGATCACGGGATCGTTGTGTTAAGCATAATCGGGTATTTTGGACAGCTAGTCTGGGGTCCCCACATCCGTAATACCAGCACGTTGATCTAGTCAAGCGTAATCCCCCCCCCCCCCCTCTGAGCATATCTTATCCTATGTTTCCGCAAATATTTTCTCCACTATACTATTGCATGCGGTTCCAAATGTCACTTTTGATCGGATTAGAGTATCCTATAGTTGCATTGAGTTTTCGATGCCATTCCCTGTTTCCCCTCCTATTATCCATAGGTTTGTATTGTTGGCCTGAGATACTTAACTATGCTATGTTGATGCTTAGTCATACTTAGTTAAATGCCTAGTTGTACGATGGATGGTTCATGTTGGAAACAGGTGATGAGATGAATGGTTGATGGTGGAGAAATTGTGGAGACAGGTAATAAAATGCTTAAAGGTGGGGATGAGAGGCCACTGTGGTTGTGGTGCTTTGTCTCGTTCTCGCCGCCTAGGTGCGAGTTCTCTACCTCTTGAATCAAGACTGAGCGTGCAACCATGCATGAGGCCTATGCAATTGCAGGAACCCTCATAGACTAAATAACTCGGGCGGGAATAGCCAGGGTCCTCTAGTTTGAGCTTCCATTTACGCGTGCGTGATGATGGTGGTATGAACTGGGATGAGGATGGTGGTGTTTAGGAAAATGAGTGGCCACAGGGCAGGGTGTTGGAGGCATCCCTGCTCCGTCCTCACTGATGATCCTGTGTTAGTCCTTAACGAGGGAGAAGTCGACACCGCTCCCACCCAGCCGGCTTTCCAAGGAAGAGAGCTAACGTTCAGGTAATGGGCCGGACGGTACGCGTGGCAAACATTGTACACCCCTGCAGGGTAAATCTTTTCGAAAAGCCGTGTCCGCGGTTATGGACGAACTTGGGAAGTGAAGGTAAGACCATAGATAAATTGAACGGAATGATTAAAAACTGAGTACTAAAGGTACTACTCAAGAATGTAAGGTTGACTTCTTCGAGGGTGATTCGGGGAGGTGCCTTGGTGGAACAGGTACAGTGGTTGATGATGGTTGATGGTGAGAGAGGTGATCAAAAGAAAAGAGTCACTTCCTACCCCTTTTAAAAATACTCTGAATAGTCGATGCCATTTGAGTTATGTTTTCATAAATAAAATCAGCTTTATGCAAAACAGCCATACAACTTTGAACGCCTCATCGAGCTAAAGCTCTATATATAATCTTGCGAGTTCGTCGAACTCAACGTCGTTTGTTTTGTTTCAGAGGAGGACTTCACCGACCTCGAAGGTGGGTTCTTTGTGGACGTCGACGAGTAGTCTGGGGTTCTCAGGTGGCAGCTTGGGACATCCCGGGACAGCTAGCGCTGGATGTTTATATGTAGGCCTCTTAGGCCATAATTTGGATCTTGTTGTTTAGAACAACTTCATTTGCTTCCACATGTTGTAATGTTGGGTCTGTGACCTCTGGTTGTCATTCGCTATCTTTCTCTATTATAAGAGTTGAACTATAATGATTTGTGTCGTAGAGTCTGTGATGTGCCAGTTGTTCCACAAGTCTTGATCTCTATATTATGCTTTGATAGTGTGTCTGGTGGTATTGGATAACCGAGGACACGATATCACTGTATAGCAGTCGGGTCGGGGTGCCACAAATATCAAAAACCCCTAAAAACTTGTCTGCTAGTATTTACAGTGATTCCTTGATCAAAACTACTTGTCAACACTTTCTGCTCCTCGTTGGGTTCGACACTCTTATTTATCGAAAGTACTACGATACACCCCCTATACTTGTGGGTCATCAACGGCGAAACCCTGCTGGACTATATCCGATGTATGCGTGCGAAACTCAGAGGGGTGATCCGTTGAGAAACGGTTGACTCTATCTAACTCTGTTGGACCAAGGCGGGACGCGAGAGGAGTCTACGAGTTCTCTCGGCTAGGCTTAGCCGATGGAATTCTTCCACAAGCTTCATCGACGTCGTCATCGACATCGGCAACGACTACGTTGACTACGTCAACTTCGTCATCGACATCTCTTCCGCTTCAACGGTGTCAGTAACGATTTACAGTTTGATCAAATATGTATGTCTTGCACTTGTATCTTCATAGTAGATCTTGGCTGTTGCGTAGTTGGCGAAATTTTTGTTTTCCATGCACGCAACCCAATACTTTCCTATTGCGATGACTCAATTTGTTTGCAACATCATGCTATAGATGGGGTTCCATGACTTCACCATGGATGATTGGCGAACTCTCCCCACCTATAAGAATGGGTGGGGTCACGTGATTCACAAGAAGGGCCCGTATAGGAAGGCTTTGTCCTCGCTTGCTATGGTCGTCTCTAGGGAAATTTAGAAGAAAGCACCGCGAGGAGTTTTTAGGAACCAAGCAATGACTTCGACAATGCCTATCTCCAAGAGTAAGGAAAAGGTGGCCATGTGGTGCCTCGCCGGAGCCAAGGCTCGAAGTAATATGAGGTCACGAGAGTGATTTATTGTATTTTGACTATGACCGGTGGGCCTCGGCTTGGGATGTAAAACCTCTAAAACTTTTGTTTAATCAATGAAACTGGTAAATCTTTTACCTTGTTTAAAAAAGTCAACATCTCGATAGCGTACATAAGAGATATCACATTATTTTGTCACAACTTCAAAATTGCTACCATTGCTACCTTGCGTAATTAGAAAAGGAATACCCGCAAACTTCAAAATTATAGGTGGAAGAAATCAAACTTGCGTTTTACGCAATTGACGATCGGTGCTCACCTAGATGGAAGAACCTCGCATGCGACATTGCCGGGAGACAAAAAAGTTAAGGATGCGGACCCCATGGAGACGTTTGTGTCCCCTGTGGAACGACGGAAGGGTATGTGTCGTGCTCTTTCCTATAGAGAAACATCGGCATCGTTTATGTCTCGAGCCGCTATTAGAAACGGCAGAACTGGCTCCTCTTCTGCTTGCAAGATTAGGTTAGTAACTTTATTAAAGGAGCCAATCCGTCGAGAATGAATAGTTCTCCCCTCCCTTTTTGTTTTATTTCTAGTTCCCCTTTTACAAGAATTGCAAGATCAAACTTTAGTTTAAAACAACAGTTAAATTAGATGGAAGCTGATAATCGGCTCCTAATTTTCTACATTTTAAGTTGTATCTTTGCTTAATTGTGGCAGTGTTGGCAATCTATCTATCTATCTATTATATACTAAAAGCAAAATGAGGTAGTTTTTCGAAGCACCACGTTAATCCACGTAGGTTAGAAATATATAATCCGTTGATTTTAGTTGTGATGGTTGAGATTAAAAGATGAATAAGTTACGTACAATATTAATTGTGTACAAACAAGTCATTTTTGACACGTACAAACAAGAGTCCAGGCCGAATACAATTGACTTAACTAGAAATATGATGTCATAACCGGTCAGATTTATGGTGAAGAGATATACGTTGATGGAGTCCAGGCAGGATACAAGAAGCTGATCGATTCCATTAAATCACAACCCTTTAATATTTGATTAACGCTCCAGATCGCTCCAATGTTTGATAACTCAATACATCTTTTTGTTTTTGTGAAAATTACAAGGATTGCCATCCGCTAAAAGAAAACATTAAAAAAGACAACACAATCCTTGCAATCATACGACGCATAGGCGCAGTCTAGAACCACCACGGTCATGCCGCCGTCCCAGCCGAGGCGTGAGATCCAGCACAACCTCGATCACGCCGCCACCCTCGCTCCATCGTCGCGCGCTTCTGTCCATCATCCATCCAAACCTGAAACACTTTCAGCCGCCGTACAGCTAAGCACAAGCTCATTGCAATCCCGCCGTGCTTCTTTTCTGGCTACAGACGTCCAAACGTCTTGCAAGGTACGTGGCCTTGAACTCAATTGATATCTCCAATGTACATGTGCACATAAAGTCAGGGCACGTGGATGCCTCGACGACATGCGTACTACTTTTTTTAACTGACATGCTTACTACTTGATCTCCCTCAGAGTTACTATTTTTCCTTCCAGAAACCAGTTCGTAAACCCGGAAGGGCTAGCTCATCTGGTTTCGAAGTTTCAGCTGGCCACATTGTCCAACCGTGGTCACATGTTGCGCCTATTAGCAAAATAGCCCTCTTCATGCACATATGGGGCCGCTCAATCGATGTATCAAAAGCAAAATTGTGTTACCATTGACTTTAGATGTGCTGTACTAACTCTGTGTTGTGCAAGTTTATATCTCATTGCCAATTTATATTGTTTTCTTTGTTGACATCATATAACTCTTTTCCTCGGCACCCTACTGATTGGATCTATGATACTTACCTAGAATTACTGTCATTTGGAATCACTTTCAAGCCGCATCGGCTATCTGAATCTCAGCCTGAAACAATTAGTTGGTGCAGTCCAAAAACACATAAATTTCAGAAGCTGTTGTATGCAGTCCAGCTGCTTCCGCGAGCCAATTTGATCTCTGTATATCAACACAACAAGTTGTTCAAGATGGATGCCAATAGAACCTGAATTTGGTGACAGTCCACAATACTTGTTGGTTTAGATGAATGATAGGCTTTCTACAATCGGAAGGAGCATGGGAGCAAATTCATATTACATCATGTCGCAACTGCGTAATTTTTTTTTGATAGTTTTGGTGGTATGAGATTGTTTTATAAATAAATACAGCTACATGTCAGATTACCATTGTTTTTCCGTAGCATCTATAATTCCTTCCCGATATATAAATTCACTATACCTTATGGGAGTATATGCTCCAGCCACTGGACAAATATTTTGAAACATCTAATTTCTAAACAAATTTAAAGCATATCCATAAAAAATTTGTGCATGAGCCAAGTTTCGCGGGAAACCGTCCTTTTTTGTGGATCGTGTAAACAAGACAAAAAATGTTTCATGAGAAGCCTTTTTTGTAGCACTGAATTTTGTCCTTTTACACACAATAAAAAAAATGTTGCTTTCCGCGAGACGATTTTGTGAGCAATGTCAATGTGCGTCAATTTTGTTGTCTAAATTTTCAGACATCTCAAAATACGTTTAAGATGCATTCTTACAAAGTGTAGCATCTCCTGCTCTGTTTCTTACATTATATTGCGTTTATCCGAGACGTGCGTTCACGTGCAAAGCAACTAGTTGTTTTTAAAGCAACAAAGCAGATTGCACATGAAAAGATAGGCTGATCGGACTGATCAGGTTTTACTAGCTAACGTCATGTGCATGTCAGGAACAATAGTTATATACTAGAACATGATGGCGACCTGTAAAAGATGATTTGCACGGAAAAATTAATTTGGACATTAGAATATCTGCTTCTGTCACCATTTTTTTTTTAAATGCCAAAAATATTCGAAAAAATTGGCGCATATCTCTCGCACATTCTATTTGGCGCATATTCCAAAACAAATATTTTAGTAGTACGAGTAAAAAAGACCAAAAAATGTTTCGTGAAAAGTATTTTTTTAGCACCGAATTTTGTCTTCTTACACACGACACAAAAAATATCGGTTTTTCATGAGACGACTTTGTGAGCATATTGAATATCGACATGTACACGAGAATTTTTTGTGTCCGAAATTTTCTGACATCTCACAATATGGACCATATGCTCCCGAGTGTCAAAACGTCACCACCGATTTTCACTATATACGAATATCATCTATAGTAATATATAATTAAATACATATTGCAAAGGTAAATTAATCTTACAGTTTTAGAAAAATTACAAGAGACATATACTTCAAAGAGTATAATAGAAGTTGTGGCACATGTAGTGGTGCCAAGGACAAATGCTGACAAGACAAAATGTCTACCAACACACAAATAATTAGACGGATACATTATGCTTGTATTTTGTACGACGCCATATCTACCACCACGACACTGTGGTGAAAAATGTACATACCATCATACAGAGTTAGAGGTTAGTGTAAGTTTGATGTGGCCACCGCACTCGGGTTTGGACTAAGTTGAGAAGAATTTTTTCTGGGAAGGATATAGAAGGGAAAATTTAGTATTTTGCCCCCCTCCTGACACGATTATATATTCTATTTCGCCCCCTCGACAATTTATGTCAACCGCCGCCACTGCGGACGTAAACTACACTCTAGAGATTGATTAGGGCCTCCCTCAGTGAGAAGGTGAAAGGACAGAGAGGATGTTCTTGGTGATAGAATTATGGAGTCGAGGATGGCTAGGATCCTTAATGGGCAATTTGTTTCTCTGTACATCTTCTTTTCATGAGAGAAAGCGTAAAAGTTCCAAACAAACATACGAAAAATAAATTGCTTACAAACCCCAATGATTTTACAAAATCATTAAAGCGTATTTTGCTTATATCATACATTGGTCTAAAATAGAGGTACCATGTTGATCGACATCATCCAAATTATCGTGATAGTTAGGTCTAAAATAAACGGATTGGATTTAAAACATTATTAGTCACGTCACCACCAGATTGACACAATTTATCTCTAAAATAAAATAGTGGCACTAAGTTCATCCACATCCTCCAAATTATCATAATAATTAGATCTAAGTAAAAAAGCTTGGAGTTTTTTTTATCGTGGTAGTTGTAAATAAAAATGTGCCACAAATTTGGCTGCGACTTAGGAAGAGGAAACAACCCATAAGTCACCTGTCTGTATCTATGCCAATACATTTGCTCCTAGCACGCCCTGTGCAAAACAAATGTTAATAAAGAAGTCCTTTTCATGTACGTGTGTGCGTCGAACATGGATATGGAAAGCGTCTTATGACATGACAGGTCGAGGAGAGCATGAATTGATATTTTTTAGTAATTCGTATGTGTTGTACTTGGAATTTTCCAAAGGAATTACACACACTTCTAGCAAGGTAAGCACATGCTAGACTGCAAATGCAAATTGGTATACACAGGAACATGACTGGTTATGTGGAAAAAATCGAGGATAGACTATACTACTTTACTATATGTAGTGAATCAGATAAAGCATTTTCAAAATTATATCGAGTATGCATGCACCTTTTGTTTTGTTAACAATAATCTATCTTTATTGATCCATTGAAAATAGTTGATACATAAAGATCAAAAACGAAGGAGAACACAAAGGCTTTAAGAACATTTAGTTTGTCAGAAAAACGGTTGTTGTCATAGATAATTTTATTGCAAATATAAGGTGCTTCAGACTTCCATATATCTCAAGGTGCACCTAGAAGATGTTTAAAATTATTTAAAAATATCTAACACTACTATAAGTCATTATTGACGAATTGCAAACCAAAGGCATAAAAAATGTGTATGGCTCCGGGATAACTGTAGAAGGTTCTGGCAGGTCTTGAGTTGTGTCTCGGTTGGTTATTTGGATATCTGTTGATGAAATATCAGATGTTGATAGTATCTTTGTAATACAAAATATTAATGTGATTAAATACTATACGATTGTATTTTATATCATCCATGGTTCTCAACTAATTTGCGCATATAATTGTATCCATATAGTAACTGAGATAGTTAGGCCACATGATATTGTCTTCCAGCTGTTTACCACGAATGCAAATTTTGCGTTGAAATAGTAATATATATATTTTACTTTTTTGGGGGCAGATTGCTCTGTCTAATATCAACATTGTCATGAAAAGTATTGGGGTTAAGCAATTTGAATTGATCACGTCGTTCATAACCTCCTAGCAAATTTGGTGACAACCAAAAAAATAGTAATCAGGCGCAACATGTGCATAGAGGTTAGGATTCACGATTTGAGAGAATGGTGTTGCTACGATAAAAGTATCGATGTCAACATATCCGATTAATTTGATAACAACTCACCCACAAGGTTTCAACTTGATATGGACAATGTATGTCTATTCACTTCATACCGAAAGTAATCAAAAGAATTTTGAAAAGTTCCTATCCAAAAACTGAAATGTAAATTTTTCTTTAGGTCTAATTTTTAAAACATACTCTAAGAGTTTAATGGACGTATTTGTACAATTATGATCAATGTTTCTTAAGTTTTATTTTACATTTGCTCTTTTAGATAGGCGAGTCAAATAATTGACCTAAAGGTATTGGGCATAATTATGACTCTACCAAGGAGTCTTTACTATTAAAGGAGAGTCCGTCGTTGGTGTCACACTTCCAAATATTCACGGAAAATGCCACAGCTAACTCTCCCTCTAAAAACATGGATTATTCTTATCCTATCTTGAGTTGAACCATGCCCTTCAAACCGCAGATCTCAACAGAATCTATCATTCTCTCTCCAATCTGAAAAAACACAAAACGTCTCTCAGAAAAAAAAACACAAAACACGTCGATACCGTCCGGTCCCGCCGCGCCTGTCACCTCTCCGAAGTCCCAATAGAGGCGGCCGTCCCATGTCTACGGCGTCTGCTGCTCCAACGCCGCCCGGTGTCGCTCCACGCGGCCCCGCGTCCCTAGAAGGTTCTGATCGGATCTCACAGAATAGGGAAGAGATTCAGACCGGCAGTGACTTCATGACTCCTTTGCTTGAAAGCCTGCCATTGCTAGAAATAACATTCCTTAGGCTCGACCAGAATTGTCAAGAGTGTGCTTCTCAATGGTTTGTCCAGTGCTATCAGTTGGAGTTGATTGCTGAACCTACTAAGGTACTGTTGCGCTAACTATCCAGTCGTATGCGCTGTGCTGCTTGTTGTATATCTATCCACTGTGAGGCATTAAACACATAATTTCACAAGTTATTTGACACTTGTGTCATCATTGAATGAAGAGATACAGTAGTATTCTAACAAGACACATTTATACTTTTGTAGCTGTAATTAGGAAGGGTATCATGTACTTTTTATTTTACTTCGCGAGCACGAAGACCATGAGCCAATAAGGCCAGTATGTGGAATGTTAGATGAAATCCTTTATTTCGCCTTTGTCTTTCATAATAATATGCTGAGACGAATTTTGTGGTGCCTTGAAAATAGTAGGGTTAATTATGCCAGGATATGTAGTACATCGGTGAAATTATTTCTAAAAAAATTATGAGGAATCTGAATCAGTGTCTGCATCATGTGAGTGAGCTTATAGATCACATGGATTGAAGAGTCAGAAACAGTCAGGAACGGTAGGAAGTGAACAGTAGTCACGTGCCTCTACGTTACAAAATGGATGGTGCAAGGCATTTTTGAAAATGTCGCAGTTAATATTAGGCAACAAGTTAAATATGTTCTAAAAAATTCAAATAGGTATTAGTTTACTGAAATAAAATCCTTGGACATGTTCAATATGGTAAAGATGATGCCCTTGCAAATTTTTATAGTGTTCACATAAATAATTGTTACCCAAAACATCACAATAGTTGATTTCATTTTAGGTGCACGGGTAGATGACTAGGGCGACATGGTATTTTGGGGAATTTAAAATAATAATTCGCCCATAGATTAAAATGAACCATATAAAAACAGCGATATTATCTTAAAACAAAACATAATCTAGACCTTTCTCCGATGAATGTGTTTTACATGATGTAATCAAATCAAGTTTTCATGATGTAGTCAAATGCACTTTTCTACGTTCTATGGTTTGTAATTCTTTATGCTTCAAGGGAGCAAATGATATCACTTAAATATTAGTACGTTTAACGTCTCCGTAACCCATTTCGGACACATTGAGTGGGATTAAGATGATGCCCTCGCATTTGCTGAGGGCCACCTTGCTAGTTATAAATAAATGCAACACCATGCTCATAGACTTCATCTCCTTGCTCATCCCGTTCGGCCTGCCTTCTTACAAAACAACTACAGAATCATCACAACGTGTACTGAAACGGAGAAAACAAATAATTACACAAATTTAATCAATACATATGCAAGAATTGAAAGAAGAGCTGCATCCATTGATGGCACGCTGCCTTAGAACCGCACCAAGAAACCAACGGAAGGTCCCATTAATTTGTCAAGCTACTCACCTCGGAGCAGAAGATTGACGTATCAACAAGAAACCTGGAGTGAAGGCGGGGAGGGTAATATAGAAGGAAGAATGCCTCACCGAGAGAACGCCAGCATGCTACCGGATGGTGAAGCGTCAAGCGGCGGGATCGGGTGCACCGTTGCCGATGCGGGACGGGACTCGTTGTAGCCGATGAGAAAGTAAGTAGCAGCATGGGGCCGCCGTCGGCGGCGTTGGGGCGGAAGGAGGACGTCGGCGAGCACTACAGTCCAGACGCCCAGACGAGAACAAGCCAAAACGCGAGTCGTGTCGGGACTCGGGCGTGTAAATATATACCGGGCTCGACGGGTATTGGGGTGTTCACGGACGCGGCTTGCTTTTATCATTCCATGCTCTTTATTTTTGCAAAATAAAAAGGGAAATACCATGTCAATACGAACTACTCTACGTCGTAAGTCGTAACTCGTAATCTCTCGCTAGTTTGGCTCCCCGGCCGGCGTCCAGTCCGTGCTTGGACACGCCACCTCCGCGGTCAGTTGGCCTTAATCGGATGGCCATGTTCCACACGAAGAAAGGACAAGTAAGGTGGTATGGCATCGAGCAAGCCAGCGGCTCCGCTTATGATTGCGCTGCCGTCCTCGACTTTCCCGTCGTGTGACAGCATGCCACCGGCAAGGAAGCCGTATTCAGCAGGCGATGATTGGCTGGCCATACCCAGGTCCCAGCACGTTGGCCACTCCAGCGGGCGCCACTCCTACAGTCCTACCCAGGCCTCCTGCTGCCTGCAACTGGACGCGCCCGGCACGGTGCCCCGGGCGGCTCTCGTGGACATCCGCTGCACGAGCAGCCCGATGATCTTCTCCTCGACATCCCAGCGTTCTCGTTCGTCGCTCCGGGCGGTGTCCGCGGTCGGTCCACTCTCAGCTGGCGGCTTGCAGCTCCTTCTTCCACGTCTCGGTTTTGGAGGAGGACGACGTCGGCTACTTCCGTGTTCCGTGCTCGCTGGCGTGCTCGGACACACATGGCTCTCCTGGCATTCGCTCTCGTGGGCAGGTGCATGTGCAGGATGTCAACCTGGACACCTGGTCACCGGTGTGATCGGCATCGTCGACAGGTTACCATCGTCGGAGGGCGTGCTGGCATCGTCTCCGTCAATGTCATCACCGACCCCATCGTCTCCGACTCTCCGCTCACGTTCGCCTCTAGCTGGACCAAGAGTCTAGGAGGAGCACCTTCACGCGGGCGGAGCCGCACCTCAATATCTCCCCTCCATTTTTGATGCGGGTCCGCCTCCGCCGATGGTGATCGCCGCCTCGCCCCCGTCGTGGACAATGGTACGGCGGGCGGTGGCTCGTCGCCGCAAGCGCACTCGTGTCGGCAGATGGTGCCCGATGCTGGTGTCGCTCCGACGCGCGCCAGTGCGTGCCTCTGCGCCAAGGAGAGCCAGCTCTTCGAGTCGGTGCTTGATTGTGCTGTTCGGATTAAGGCGTCCAGGTCTACCCGTGCTTGGACCTCCTACCTCTGTGGTTCCGCCGCCGTTCCTTGCTGCTGAGATCCTTGCGATGGCCACAGCCTTCGATCTTCCTGCTGGCGAGGTCCGCCGTCTCGCGGATGCCGCCTTGTAGTGCCGGATGTTGCACCATGAAGTCCTGTTGCCTTCTGTGTCCTGAGCGCTGTAGCTAGTAAAGATGATCAAAGGATGGCTGGCACGCACCGGCAGCGCACTTCCTTGATTGTCGGCGTTATACGCCGGCCTATAGTAACGGCATGTGTTGGGGATAATGCCGGATTTCTAGGCTAGTACGGGATAATCACCACAATTCTCTTCGAATACCTGCACAGGAAAGTTAACAACCTAACAGAAACGCAAATTAAACGCCGAGGAACTTATCCTAAATAGGTTGACGTGGTGGCATTTGCTTTGTAATTTGTTAGACGTGTGACACCAACAACGCTCTCTGATTTAATAGTAAAGATAACACATGTAGCAACAGTTCCCATCCAGTACGGCTGAAGATCACAGAACATTGGTCATCTCTCCATCGAAACCGACTAAACCAAGAGGGTGTCTGACTTCCGGCATGACAAGAGCACGTCGCACCAGTATACGCATATACTGTAACCATGTAGAACCGGTCTGATTGGGCAGTGTCTCGGTGAGACGTGCCATGTTTGAATATCTCAACGTTCTAGCTAACACGAGATTCAGAGTTAAGTAGGCACAGCAAGAGCTGCTAAGCAGTTCCCTCCACGGCCCTCCTCTTCTTCTTCTTCTTAAACCCTTACTCTCTTCAATCTTGCCGACGGTCACACACACATGAAGGGGATCCAGCCAAACCTGCTCAACCAGCTAATGTCGCTCCTCCTCGGGGCGCGTCCGTCGCCGGCGTTTTGATCTTCTTCCTGTCGTCGGCCGGGATCGGCGCACGGCCGTCGACGCCCGGCATATCCAGCTGGGCCAACGGAACCGTGGGGCTCCCGGTTGCCTCGCCTCACGAGGCCAACCACACTACCCAGGTTTCAGAAGTTCTGATCACAAAGTTGTCCTTATTTGCTGAGTCAGTTGTGGTTGTCCGTCACTGTAACTCTGTACGTAGTTTTGTTGCCTCGGGCAAGGTGTCAAGTAGCTCGAGTCTATGATAGTTCTTGCGATTGACGTCTGAATTTTTGTCCGTCAGGCGGAGCAGGAGCTGGAGCGGCTGCTGCGGGTGGTGGCGGACGAAGACCGGACGGTGATCATGACGTCGGTGAACCGGGCGTGGGCGGCGGAGGGTCGCTGCTGGACCTGTTCCTGGAGAGCTTCAAGAACGGGGAGAAGATCGCGCACTTCGTGAACCACCTCCTCATCGTGGCCCTCGACGCCGGGGCGCTGGAGCGGTGCCCGGCCGTGCACCCGCACTGCTACCTCCTGCCGCCGCTGGTCGATGCCGGCGGCAACAGCACCGACCTCTCCAAGGAGAAGGTGTTCATGACCAAGGACTACATCGACTTGGTGTGGAGCAAAGTCGGACTGCAGCAGAGGATCCTCGAGCTCGGCTACAACTTCCTCTTCACGGTACGTACGCTACGTCGTCGTAGGCTCGTAGCAGTTGAAACAGTTGCCTTGACAGAGAACAAATCGAAAAATAAATGAACAAGTTAAGAAACGGTCCAGTGTGAGCACATTTTTGCACAAACGGCCTCCCACGGAGTCACGGTCGGCAACCAAAACATTAGCTTTAGTCATGACACTAGCACTTATTGTATCTTTCAGACATTTGGGACATGTTATTCTGTCAAAATACAACAGGTGTGGTGGGTTTTTAAAAGTCGGATGTGCAAGTTCGTAAGCACATTTTTACTATCTTTTAGATATGTTATATCTGTTTTAAATTCCTTCAGTAATCTACCAGCAAAAACATACTCTCCAATAATATGAAACTTATATGCTCGATTATCACACATATACAACAATTCTTACACTCATTACTTCCTAATGTAGGATGTGGACATCATGTGGTTTCGTGACCCGTTCGAGCGAATGTCCGTGGCAGCGCACATGGTGAGCTCCTCGGACTTCTACCGTGGCGGTCCGTACAACCCCCATAACTGGCCGAACACGCGATTCCTGTATGTGAAGTCAAGCAGACGCACAGTGGGCATATTTGAGGCATGGCGGGATGCTCGGGCGTCCTTCCCCGGGAAGCATGAGCAGCAGGTGTTCAACGAGATAAAGTTTGGTCTTATTGAGAAGCGCGGGTTGCGGATGCAGTTTCATGACATGGTGCACAATGCCGGGTTCTGCAACAACACTCGGGATTTCAACACCCTCTACAGCATGCACGCTAACTGTTGTGTTGGCCTCCGCGCCAAGCTCCATGACCTAAGAAACATAATGGTGGAGTGGCGTGCATACAAGGGGATGGACGAGGAGCAGCGGCGGCGAGGCCCCGTGCGGTGGAAGGTCCCTGGCATATGCATCCATTGATCAATTGGCGATGTGTATGTGTGATGTTCTTTAATTTGGTTTGAGGTGTGCAAATATATGTGCGGTGGGGACAATTCGAGAGGTGTGTTATGAGAATGTAAGTTCACTATCAGTGTTTATTATATCCTCTCCGTACACATTTCATGACAAAGGGAGTTGCCGCACGAGAGATCCACGTGCACACCACATTGCCAAAATGCTTCCCCTCCCCACCCCCCCCCCCCCCCCCCCCATACACACATATCCAAAATAATCTCACAAAAAGAAAAGGAAGACTCTTAGCAGTATCCCCTCTTGAACATTATCCATGTTCACGGTGCCTCCAATCACTACTATAAATATGGCCTTCATGTTCCCCTCCAAAAGCCCCTTGGACGAGTATACGTTCCGAGTGGGGAGGTGATTTGTGATCCCAGGGTCTATCACGAAGCAACGAACATGGAAAGCTTATGCAGAGAATCATCACTACAAACATGTTGTAATAAGATTTTTGAAGGCGGCTCACGAACGAGAACCGCGTGAGCTAGCTATGATTTTTTGCTCGGAGCTTTGAATTCTTTTATTTTAAATTTGACCAGCATTGATTACATTGGGTACGGGTATCTCCGTGCCCTTCTTGTCTGCTTCAGTTGATGTGAATGACCCTGTTTCCGACATCAATTGGAGCTTCTATCATAGATATGCATTGGGCCTTTTGGGTCGCCTAGATATCTAGGCCCACAATTTATTTCTTTTTTTCCATCCTACGTTTTCTAGCCTCAACGGAGTTATAGCCGGACATAATAAGCGCAAGGGCAAATGACATAAGTTTATATTTTTAATATATACACATATTCTATTAATCCAATGAAATGTATAACAAGTATTATCCGGCATGTTTGAGACTCAAACGAAGCACAATACTATGTGTTACAAGTTGAGATAACGAGAGTGTATTTTAAGGTTAATTTTCTATCTCTCTTTCTCTCTTCACAATACTAAAACGTGAAGAAGCGCTAAAGGAGGTTGTACTTTGCCATAGTATTTTACCGCGCTTACTTCGTAGTTGTCTTCTGATCATGGCAATGCTCTTTGTCTACCACAAAATGTAAATGTTTAATACCACATGATAAATATTGAACTAAATGAACCAAATATGTGCACATAATTGTATGAGGGTCAGAATTGCCAAACTCTAGCCCGTGTCACAACTTTGATCAACAATGGATTTTCTTCACCAAAATAAATTGCACACATTTGAAAATAGACAACATGAGAAGTTGTATATCACATATAGGTAATTAGAAAGGTTAACAATATATATTATGAATCAAATGCTTGGTAGAGTGATTGCCAACATTTTCGTCATCCCAAAATGATGGATTTTCATTACAAATAGGAGAAGCAAATTTTCTTTTTAAGTGTCACCATAATACAACATTGTCGGCTTGCGATATTATTCGCACAAGATACTCTTTTAGAAAGAAAAAAAATGTCTTCTGCAATGAACGAAAATGTCCCAAAGTCGATCGATATGGAGCAGTATGTATCCTATTTGTATGATAAATCGGATATAAGCTAATATTTCATGAAATATACTAACATATATAATCATTAATCTAGATATCAAATGCATAGTTAACTTTTTATGGTGCATAAAAAGTGTGCCATTTAGCCGCATGAGTTGAGTCTTTCAATTATTTCTCAACACTTAAGAAAAAAGACATCCATGCGTTTAATTTTTTTAGATACCAAATACAATCCATTGGCATATCCAAGAAAAAAATTATATCAATACAATTTATGAACTTTAAATTACATCCAACACATGTGTGCATTTAATAAATTAGAACAAAACAATGAACTAAACATCACTTAAACTTCTTGCTAAGATAACTTGGTTTCTTATGAACCAATACCACATCTTATACGGACTTATAGATAATATGATGGAACCCGTGGAGGTCTACTATGAGGGCACCTGGCCTTTCTGGAGGAGTTGAAGGGGTGGACTACTATATTGCTTATGGGGCTGAAGGCGATGTCGTGAAGCAGAAACTTAGTAGGATCCATAATCATAGTAAGCCAAGCAGCCGTAGTGTAGCACCAATAAGTTGTCGAGCTATCATGCTATTTAGTATTGTGGTTTCACCCAAGTGAAGATTTATATGACGTATAGCCTCGAAGGCGTTTATATGGAGTGTTTTGCTACCCATATCCAAGGGAGCGCATGGTGAGAGGCACCAAATGTCTTTTCTCTCACACACCAAACACACACATGTTGACATGCACATATGCACACATGCTTCAAGACCAAGGGCCATGATGTCATCACGACAAATCACACACGCGGTCCATGACACCATGTCAAACGTCTTTGAGGATCACCCGAGAATAGGATGGAACAATAAATGTCTCAAATACCCCTACCATTCGATCATCTTTATAGGGGTATTTCCGTCGGTGCTACTACAATCCCCGGTCAGGTCCCAAGTGGGGGTGGGGAGGCACCGGCGTGATTGTCCCCTCACCTCTCAAAATCCTTAGAAAGCTACGGACACCAAAATCCTGAAGTCGCAACGCCTACAATCTTTAGAAGGTAATAAATGCTCCTTTTCCCATGCATTCTACTACATATCAAAGCCCACCGGTTTGGGTCTTCCCTCGCTGCTCCACGTCACCGAATATTGTTCACATGAACAGTATCCGCACTTCTACAGTGCCTTTTTTTTTGGAATTTTTTTCCAGAAAATTGAAGTATTTCTATAGATACCCATACCCGTCGGAAAAATATGTAAAATACATCAAAATGCTCAGAAAAAATGCTAACTGTTTACGTCAAAAAAACAAACATGATTAGATATTTTGAATTGGTGAATATTTGGACAAAAAACAGCTATACTTCCTCTAATTATGTGGAATCTAACTTATTAAATGTTTAAATATTTTGAATTGGTGAATATTAGAAAAAAACGCACTTCCTCTAATTGTGGACTTAAATTGAACATTTCAATTTGGTAAATATTTGGATGTAATTTGGATGAACTTTCTCTAAATATGAAATTCAATTCAATAAATGTGCATTTCTACTCATTATGGACTTAAATTAAATATTACTGAAAATAGTAACATATTTGAACATTTCAATTTGCTAAAAAAATTTTGGAGATACTCTAAAATATATCAACATGTTCACAAAAATATATGCTAACTACTTATGGCATAATGCAAACATATTTGAACATTCCAATTTGGTGAACATTTGGACACAATCTAAATGACCTTTATTATCTAACTACGGAGTTAAAATTAATAAATGCTCATATCATGCATTCTCTAACTATGGAGTTGAATTAAAAATTAATGTCAAATTACAAGCATATTCGAACATTTTAATTCACTAAGTATTTGGACATACCCTAGACGAAAAATTCCGACGGATTTCAAAAATTGGAGATACTCTAAGATATATCAACATGTTCACAAAAATATATGCTAACTACTTATGGCATAATGCAAACATATTTGAGCATTCCAAATTGGTGAATATTTAAATACAATCTGAATGAACTTTATCTAACTACGGAGTTAAAATTAACAAATGCTCATATCATGCATTCTCTAACTATGAAGTTAAATTAAAAATTTATGTCGAAATACAACAATATTTGAACATTTTAATTCACTAAGTATTTGGACATATTCTAGACGAAAAATTCCGACGGATTTCAACATTTCGAATTACAACGGGTGCGGCGTGCCGCCGCGCCAAATTTTCCACTAGTATATTCCAAGAAGCCAACAACTCACCTCCATCTAATTAATCCCTACCCGCGATAGCTGCATACCACAATATAGCACATAGTCTGTCCTATAAATGCACAGCCACTGGAGGTAGATCTTCCGGCTGTGGATTTTCGTTTTCCTGATGCACATCACCATGGAGTTCCATAACGAAAACCTTCGGCGCTTCTTCAAGCTGTGGGTTGTGGCCTTCCTCGCTTTCCTACTGCTATTGGTGCTTGTCAGCCGCGGGTGGTCGCCGATGGACATGATGGCAGCGTCTCGGGGACAACATGCTACTCATGTCGACAGAAACTCCGACGAGGTATAGTGCTTCGTGTGTTTGGTCTCAGTACAGTGATGTACACTTGCGTTTGGTTTCATTTTATGCATTTTCCTACGATTCATAGTATTCGGTGTTTCCATTTCAACGTGAAAATACACACACACACACACACACACACACACACACACACACACACACACACACACACACACACACACACTCCATGGTGATGTGTCACTTGTGTTCTCACACATGATTGAATCCCACCTTCTCACTTTACTCACTGTTTCAAGATAGATATATTCTTTTAGGGAATGCATTTCTTCAAATTAGGAGGCCGAGCTTTTTGTCGATCAGGTACGTTTAGCCGTTAGAACGGTGGGTTACTATACATTTTTAGAAGTGTGTCATTGCCAACTAGATAGGCTTGTTCATTTATTTCTCGAGTACTCCGTGAGCTCTTGCATATTTCGTTTCGAACCGGTCTATTTTCCATTACTTCCATAGCAGAAACAAGCGGTTCAAAACAAATCTACCGCTTCTTTTTCCAAAGGTTTAGAAAAGATTCGCAAAAATAAATCTCAAGGCTAATCAATTGACTTCATTTAGTGGGCTTATATCTATAAATATTATCATTTGGAATTAATAAATTATAATTAGAAAAGTCCATCAAACTAAATAAGTAGTGTACATTTTGGACTATTTGCTCTTTGTATTTTGTGTTTTATATAATAAAGTAAAAATTACGGTGTAGCTTTGCCTTACTATACAGTTCAACAACAAAATACTTCACATCAAAACATTGAGGGATTTGTGGGGACTACCTAAAATTGAATTAGAATGCTCAAAATGACTTATTGAGAACCAGGGCGGGGAGTTCCCGCATTGCATTATAGAAGAATAGAATTGATCCAGTTAATTAGGAAAACCGGATCCAAAAACCATACAAAACGCGGTTACAAAACCGCACGCTCTAACTCATGGAACATCGTCTGTGCCTGAAACCAGGGAACCTAAACCCAAGCTAACAGGCCACCTCTCATACCCAACTAAAAGGATCTCTCCAAACACACACGAACTATCTCCACTAGAGATGCACCGATGTGCATCCTCCACACAGAAGAGATCAAGCATTGGTCACAACTAAAGCTCGAACAGCCTGGAATACAGCATTTACTAATGACCAATTAAATTATTTAGAAAGAAATACATGGAAGTTTTTAAAGTGGGATACCTTTTTTTCTTCCAATGAGTAGAAAGATTTTTCGTTCTTCTTTTTTGCCAGTAAGTATGAAGACTTTCTCAATAAGCACCGATTTTCCCGTGATACAGTTCAAAAAAAATCCCATGACAAAAAGGAAGACTACCGTTTTACACAAAATTCATTTTGGACCTGTTTTAAGAAAGAAAACACAGCATAATAAGATGTAGTACAAATCAGCGGCCGGTGCTTCCAATGGATTTGCATAATTTTCTTTTACTGGAAAGTTAGGCTAGCACTCTGGAAGAGTTCTTCATGCATGTCTTGAAAAGGGAAAAAAGTCTAGCTCTCACAACGTTTTTGTGCTTGTAAAGGGAGAAGGGGTCCAACGCTATCTGAACACTCAAATATTGCTTCCATAAACTGTGTAATCCTTTTGATGATTGCGCTATAGCATTAATTGTGCAATACTTTACTTCAAAACAATTGTACATTTATCACCTTGTACATGCTTAAAAAATGGAAAACGCTTCCCCGCCTCCGGAGGATCCCGTGGCTCGCGTCCTCCGGTTCCAGAGCGTGCCACGTGCCCCTCCCGCGCGGAGACAAAGACGCTGGTGAGGGCCCACCACCTCCAGTCTTATCCCCTCCCGATTCTCTTCTAATCGTCTCCTTCCTCCATCTCTCGCGCACAACGCCGTAGGCCGCTGCCTCCCCCTCCTCTGCCGCTGCTTGCTGCCTCCCCACCCACCCTCTGCCCCGCGCCATCTCCCCCATGGGAAGGCGGAGGTGATCCCGTGGGAGGGCGGCAGTGCTGCCGAAGGAGCTCGCCGGTGCTCCCGTGGGAGGACTGCAGTGCTGCCGTAGGAGCTCGGCGATGCTCCCCATGGAAGGGCGCCTTGCTGCCATAGGAGCTCGACGATGCTCCCATGGGAGGGCGGCGGTGCTCCTATGGGAGGGCGGCGGTGCTGCCGTAGGAGCTCGGCCATGCTCCCCATGGAAGGGCACCTTGCTGCCGTAAGAGCTCGACGATGTTCCATGGGAGGGCGGCGGTGCTCCCAAAGGAGCTTTGTGGCCCTCCCGAAGTAGGGCCGCGGTGCTTCGATCAGTGGCCATGGCTCACGGAGGAGCCGACGTGCAGCTTGTTGAGAACCTATGGAGACGGGCTGGGGGCATGGGTTAGGGGTTGGGGGACGTGCTGCTGCAAGCCAACGCCTCCGCTCCAAGGAGCTTCCTCGCCGGCGGCGGCGGTCACACCTCTCGGCCGGGATGAGCACCCAGCGGGTCCGCGCCGACCCACCACAATGGGTGAGGAGCTGCATGCGGGGATATTTTTGCGTCAGTTTTGGGATGTGACGGGGGCGAAGAACGCGTGGAAGAGAAGGGCATCGAACGGCTGAACAGCCTCGAATCGGACGGTTCGGGAACCGGAGGATCGCGAGCTCCGATCCTCCGGAGGACGCGTAGCGCTGCCCTTAAAAAATTGATGAGACAATTTTAGAGGGAAATTGTGATGTTGAGATATTGACCCCATTTGAACTGCATGCCCAGTCCAAATTCGCAGGTTTAGCAGAGCTTCTGCCGAAGGTGGCCACCGACGACCGGACGGTGATCATCACGGCGGTGAACGAGGCGTTCGCGCGGCCCGGCTCCCTGCTGGGCCTCTTCCGCGAGAGCTTCTACGCCGGCGAAAAGATCGCCCACCTCCTGGACCACCTCCTCGTGATCGCCGTCGACCCCGCGGAGTACCACCACTGCCGGCGCGTGCACCCGTTCTGCTACCTCCTCCAAGCGACGACATCCATGAACCTGAGCTCCGCCAGCAACTACATGAGCGACGCCTACGTGGAGCTCGTCTGGGCCAAGCTCGAGCTCCAGCAGCGCGTCCTCCAGCTCGGCTACAACTTCCTCTTCACGGACGTGGACATCCTGTGGTTCCGGGACCCGTTCCGGCACATCGGGGTGCACGCGGACATGGCGACGTCCTCCGACGTGTACTCCGGCGACCCCGACGACCTCAGCAACTGGCCCAACACGGGGTTCTACTACGTGAAGTCGACGGGGCGCACGGTGGAGATGCTGCGGCGGTGGCGGGCGGCGCGGTGGCGGTTCCCGCGGGGCCACGAGCAGACCTTCTTCAACCACATCAAGCACGAGCTCGCCGCCGCCGACGGCGACCTGTTCCAGTTCCTCGACACGGCCCGCTTCGGCGGCTTCTGCCAGCTGTTCCGCAACGACGTGGCCGAGGCGTGCACCATGCACGCCAACTGCTGCGTCGGCCTGGGGAACAAGCTGAGCGACATCCGGGACGTGCTCGGGCAGTGGAAGAACTACACGACGATGGCGCCGCGCGCGCAGGAGAGGAAGGCCGCCGGGAGGAGCTTGGGGTGGCGCGTCCCGGCCAAGTGCGGAACGCCGGACAAGAGGGTCGGCGCCTGATCAATCAATTAATCGATAGCTGACGCATCGCATGCAGCGTGCGTTTTTGGACTTCAGTTCGAGAGAGAAAATTAAGCTAACATAGTCAAAAAAAAAAATTAAGCTAACGCATTTTGACGTTTGCCATTTGTGTAAGTTGACTAGACTGACTTGGTCTCTCGCTCCAAGCCTTCTAGCTCAAGGTTACAAGAGGAAGACGAGTTTTGTTTTCAAGGTCCAACTCTGGAAGCAACCGAGAATGCGACGCAGTTTGACTTACAGATACTCAAACGTTTCGAAAGAGAGGGGGTGTGGGGTGAACAAAAAGTACGTACGTAACTGATATATTAGTCTCCGTTGAAAAGTAAAACCGTGTGGTACAAGGGGCGTTGCTGCTGGTGCACGTGCATCTGAAGAAACAGGGGCGGCGCCCAAATCCGGAATATGGAGTACAAGGTTGGAAAATAATGCACACACACACACATATTTGGTCGTCGTTTGAAGCGATCAACACATTCATCTTGCGAAAGTTTCCTTGTTTAAGTAACTACCGGCCGGCCCGCGCGCCCTGTGTGCATTGGTGTCGTCGACGATCAATCGACATGGTGACGGTGGGCAGCCTGAGCGGCAGCGGCGTCAGCCACTCGGTCTCGTTCCTCCTCGGGGCCCTCCTCCCCACCTTGCTGCTCTTCCTCCTCGCCTCCGACCGGCTTGGCGAGAAGCTAGCCAGCATCTCCAGCTCGGGTAATGGATCAGCTCACCAGCACACTAGCCCGGCCGCAAACCTCTCCGGCAACGGTACGCAGGAGGAGAGGTTCTTGGGGCTCGCGGAGCTGCTGCCGAAGGTGGCGACGGACGACGGCACGGTGATCATCACGTCGGTGAACGAGGCGTGGGCGGAGCCGGGCTCGCTCCTCGATCTCTTCCGCGAGGGCTTCAAGAACGGCGAAGGCACGGCGCACCTCCTCAACCACACGCTCATCGTCGCCGTCGACCAAGGCGCCATGGCCCGCTGCGAGGCCGTGCACCCGCACTGCTACCTCCTCGAGGTCACGTCCGCCAACGTCACCTCCGCCAACCGCTTCATGACCAAGAGCTACCTCGAGCTCGTCTGGGCCAAGCTCGATCTCCAGCAGCGCGTCCTCGAGCTGGGCTACAACTATCTCTTCACTGTAAGATACCGGCTACCTGCATGCATGCCTCTAAACGTGTTTTATTTTTTTCATGTGGATTTTCTACTCATAATTAAGTCGCTTCAGAAATTGCTAATCGATCGAGTTGCACATTACCAAGACTAATGTCAAACAAACTCGATATGTCTAGAAGCACGCAACGTACCTAGTCAGCCATTAGATAGAAAAAAATCAATTTTCAAAATCGTTGACTAAGAAACAACATTTTCACAGACGTTTAAGAAATACTTGTTCTCTTTTCCAAACACGTTTCGCAATTTCCACCCGTGAAATGTCCTATTTTGCGTTATCCTTAATTGCTATATTTTGTTTGCAGGACGTGGATATCATGTGGTTGCGCAACCCATTCCGGCACATCAGCCTCTACGCCGACATGACCGTCTCCACCGACCGTTTCAACGGCAGAGCCGAGGACCTGAGAAACGCGCCCAACACTGGCTTCTACTATGTCAAATCGACGAATCGAACGGTGGAGATGCTGAGGCGGTGGCGGGCGGCGAGGTCACGGTTCCCTCCGACCCACGACCAGGCGGTCTTCAACGAGATCAAGGGCGAGCTCGCCGCCGGCGAGCTGCAGATCAAGTTCATGTTCCTGGAGACGACGCTCTTCGACGGATTCTGCCAGTTCCACGGCGAGATGGACAGGGTCTGCACCATGCACGCCAACTGCTGCATCGGGCTCGAGAACAAGGTGCACGACTTGAGAAACATGGCCGCCCAATGGAAGAACTACACGAGCCTGGCCCTGGCACCATCGGAGAAGAGGAGCGGCAAGTATAGGTGGCCGGTACCCGCCAAGTGCCAAGCTTCGATGGGACACCGATGATGGATCAAGGCCGGTCCGTATATATGCACAGTAGTCCGTGAAGTTGATTATAAATTCTTTCATTATTATTGGACAAATTAAGTATTTGGGGCATACGTGGGGGTGTGTCTATTCATTGACCATAACACTTACGAGAAAATATCAGGTGGATACTAACTTACGGACGAAGCAGGTGAAACCCACGTTTGATAAATTCAAAATTGTCGAAAATTAAATAGTGTTGGATGCATAGAATTAATACTATGAACACGCAAAGTTCAAGCTCGGACTTAAAATCGTTTTGTAGGATTAAAAACCATATTCAGACATCCCTATCTCATCTCATTATAGCCTAGCCACGGACCAAAAATTGTACTTAAGTTTCACTAAAATTAAGCACTTCTTACGGTGCAAACTTCAAGCTAACCAGTGTGTGCAACTTCGGATGCACGAAAAACTCCAGATTTGACGCAGCTGTTTCTTATTTAAAGCGGAATATTTTTCAGTGGGAGACGACGTTCCCGTCGGCAGCGAGACGCCTGTGGTGACTTCGTCAATCTCAAGACTCGACCTGCCGGCTCAGTCTCTCGGAGGTGCTCATAGGAGTAGGGTGTGCGTGCGTGCGTTCATAGGGTGTGATACCGTCGTAGGTGCATAATATGATCTACCGAGAATCAAGCAATCACAACACGATGACGACAACGAGATTTGTTAACGCGGTTCGGCGAACTCGCCTACATCTGCGGGACATGACTACGGGTGCTCCTCCCCATTGATACCGCAACTCTGGACACCCTAGGCGCCGGCACAAGCCGCCCCCCCTGCGTGTCTGTTGCTATCAAGCCGTCATAGGTTACACGTGTGGTGCTCCCCTCATTATATGGGAGACCCAGGTTACAAGAGTTCGACTCGAACACATCCACACCTAATACAACACCAAGTCCAAACGTAACCCAAGTCGTACAAAATATTCGACATAAACACAACAAACTCCACCTTGGCGAATATTATCCACCACCTTGAATTCGTCAATGCGTCAAACCTCCATGTACTTCGGACTTAAGTTGTGTTCCATGAGTTTCGCTACTACTCCCAGACTCCATGTGGCTCCACCTGCAACTGTAGTCCATTCTTCCCGTTTAACACCATCACACACCGACCACTAGTCCGCGTGAAAGTGCTTTCAACTTAAAGGAATTTCACCGTCACCTTTTAGTCACCTTGAGTCAAATTCACAGTCGTCTCATCCTGGATAGTCTTCTACATGTCCCACAGCTATAGCACTCTGCCTCCTTCTATATCTAGTCATCCGCACTTTGCCATGTGCAATGAGCATCACAGAATATACAGTCATGTACTCTCCAAGCTTTTGACATTTCAGACTTTCCAACACTTTCTCAGATTCTCCATGGTCGACTCATTTCTATCACCTGACGTCAATCTCCATAGACTCAGTCACCAAACATGAATCCGGTACTCGCCAACACTGTTTCAGCACCCCCTGCACACATGTCTGACCACCTGTGCCTGGTCTATCGCCGTGTCCCGTGCTTATCGCACGCCTCGCCGCTAATACCGCGTCGAGCATCCGCAATCTTGGCCAAGATCTAATGGGTCGCGCACCCACACAACCTCAGGCCCCACTGCGGATAACCACCAGTCATACCCGACCGGTGTCGAGTTCCACGTATCTCTCGAACCCTGACGTCCAGTCCGACCAACGTGCCTCTCGCCTTCCCGCTGACTAGGCTTCGACTCTCCGCTAGCTTACGTCGTAGCCTCTCCATCAGCCGAGTGGAATCTTCCGCCCAAGATTCCAGCTCCACCTTAAACATGACCCCCTGGTAGATGATCAATCCACCCCACGCCCCGTCGACCTCAAGATCTCATGTGTACACTATCTTGAATCAACCCCGCGTCATCGCATGTCGAAGCACGCATAACCATGCGCCGCGTGTTACCACACCACAGAATTCGGACACCATCAGCCCTCACGCTCCTACGTCGTCGTCGCCGATCTTCACCGTCTTCTGTCCGACCGACCTCTCGTCGATCCGTCAGACTGTCCAGTCCGACCCACCATGCTCCACCTTGAGCCGAACCAGCCTAGCATGTTGTGCATTGCCCGACGTCCCTTTGGTGCATGATCATCCACGACATATTCTGGACTGTTGCCATCCTTATACGCACATCGCCGTCTTGATTTTCTTCGGCTAATCTGGCTGAACAACGTCATCACTGCCAACGCCATCTTCAATATGATCCATGACGGTCCATGAGTAGAACTCCCAAGAAAAATAACCACGTTGTCTTCGTCTGCACGTGTAGCAAGAGCCAAGAACCCAACTCGTTTAGCTCCACAATGACATCTCACGTACGTAACTCTCTCATGGCCTACTTTTCTTCCTTTTCTCCTCTTAGATCGATCCAAAACTGATGGCCATCAAGCGTACCCTCCGGTGACAAGACAACACCAAAGCAACCCCTTGATTCCAGCAGAACAACGCCTCTATTCAGGACCCGGTCCTGTTTTGTTTCCAAACAAATCTCACGCCTGCTGATTTCCGATCGATCCATGCAGCCGCCTTGGCTGCCCATGTGACCTGACCCTACGCCTTGCCACGTCCACGGCCACGCTGCATTGCGTGCGTTGCGCTGGCGCCGGCATGATCCCTTCGGCCTGGTCGCGGCACGACCTGACTGTTGTATGCCTCCAGCTGCTTCTGATCCAATCACGATTGCTTCCGATCAAACCGAACTCTTATCCAAATCGCCACCCTGCGGACCGACGAATAGATCCACCCGTGGCTTGCGTGCTTGGCCCTATGCTCATGCGCAGACACAGAAGCACGTCACCTTCGCACTGCCACCACTCGTTCTGATCTTGTCGACGAGTGATCCGCTATGTTCCGCGACTTCCATAATTTCTTTCGGCTTGCTTTCCTCTAGATCAAATTTCCCCGACCTTCGAAACTCCGCTCTGATACCAATTGATATCGTCGTAGGTGCATAATTTGATCTACCGAGAATCAAGCAATCATAACACGATGACGACACCGAGATTTATTAACGCAGTTCGGCGAACTCGCCTACAACTGCGGGGCATGACTAATGGCGCTCCTCCCCATTGATACCGCAACCCTGGCCGCCCTAGGCGCCGGCACAAGCCGCCGGCTCCCCTGCGTGCCTGTTTCTATCAAGTCGTCATAGGTTACACGTGTGGTGCTCCCCTCATTATATGGGAGGCCCAAGTTACAAGAGTTCGACTCGAACACTACTCGTATTCTATCAACACTAATACAACTCCAAGTCCAAACATAATCCAACTCGTACAAAATATTCGACACAAACACAACGGGGTGAGTGTGTGCGCGTGTATGTGAGCGCCTGCGTTGTACTGTGTTTCGCAAAAAAAAAAACTTACCAAAATTTCAGAGAGCTACGAATTGGAAAATTCCAAATTAACATAAAGAAATCAAGCTAAACTGTTTTCACGTGTAGGCCGTGATAGGTCAACCATGACTCAGGTTTCAGGCGGCGGTCCCGCATAGCCCCGCATAACCAGTTTTTAGTTCGAATTCAGCTAAATCTGACCGAGCCAAAACGAATTAGACTAGCATATTTTTAGAAGAAGTGGGCCTGATCTGGGCGACGCCTGATACCCAGCCATGACGGTCAGGCCAACAGAGTCAGCTGGGTCGCTGGTTTCAACCAGGACCGCATGACCACAAGTTGAACCTGAAGCTTCTCACCTCATGCACAAGTTGAACCGGATGCTTCTCACCTCATGCACGGTATAAAAAATCTTCAGATCACGCGGAAAATATTGCTGGGGCGGTTAATTTACTCTGTCGTTTTCTCAACTCAAAACAAATTGTCTCTTGATACATGCGTGCCGTGCGTACTCATCTCCCTCGATTCAGCAAGTGACCTGGCTGGAGAACGAAGTCCAAGCTAGAAACCTCTGGGGGCATTCCTCTATACAACTAAGCGTGTCAAACGGATTTACCACCGTCAAGGAATGGTGGACCGAGTTGTCCTCAAAAGAAGCCCTCACCGGGGTTGTGTTGCTTGGTTTTGCCGGATACAATGTGTTCCGATGGATTTGGGCCTAGGGAGTCTTGTTTCCGGCTCCGTTGATGTGCCTTAATTCCTTTAGTGTGTTGAGTGGTTTTGCCGGTTTCCGTAAATTAACCGCACAATGTATGAGTTTTGGGTCCGGTTTTCCTTTCTAAATTGGATCAATTATTTCTTCTATAATGCAATGCAGGAAACTCCCCGCCCTCTAACGAGGTTCGTAAAAAAAAAACCTCACCGGAGGATCATGTCCTCCCTCTCTATGCTTGTGGCCTGGGAAATTTGAAAAGAAAGGAATGCTCGCGCCTTCCGCAATGAATCCATAATATCCACTATGCTCATCATAAAGATCAAGTAAGAGGTAGCGCTTTGGTGCCTCGCCGGCGCAAAAAGTTTGAGTAACGCGATGCCGCGAGAGTAAATTTTTGTATTGGGCATGCCTTTGACATGCCCCGCCATGTAAAAAGCTCAAAAAACTTTCTTCTTAATTAATGTAAATGGCAAATCTTTTGCCTTGTTGTTTTTTTAAAATGTGTCAATCAATTCTCGAATGAGTTTAATCAAGTTCTATTTGGTAACCATCACACTCTATTTGGTAACTAATCACACCCTAAGTCTTTGATGGTTACAAGAAGGAAAGCCAATGGCCATGACCTGCACGACTACACAATGGAAGTATGTAATGTTGGAATGTTATTCTTGAATGAGTTTAATCAAGTTCTAGAACAAGAGTTTAATCAATAAAAAAATCATGGACACACTATCAAATCTAAACGCATGAGAGAAACTATCATATAAACCAAACGCAAGTGGCAATTGTGAGAGAATAAACACGACGTGTTGGTCAGGAAGATCACAACAACAGTAATGCCGTTGTCATCTCTAGTGGTGGAGATGACTTTGTTAGTGTTGCTGTCCAAACCTGACCGATTCGAGTCTTCCCAAGATGGTTCATCTCAAATACGGAAAGTACACCTAGAATTTTCAAGGAAAGGTGTAGAAATTGAAATGAACTCAACAGAGTGGGTATAGTATTTTCAACCAGTTCCACCGGCCGGCCAATCCGCAAAAGAAAAGAAAAAGTACCACTGGGCACTTTTTTTTTTGCGTTTTAATTCAGGGCTTTATTCAGACTGCAGTCTAACGTTATCAGCAAGAATGCTGCTAACGAGGAAGCTTGGCGGGAATTCCATCCAGCAGCTCGTCGCATCCTGGGTGCAAGCAAACTTAGCACATAGGTGCGCCGGCATGTTGGCTGATCTACTTACATGCTGAATAACAAAAGAAATAAAAGATGAGGCTAGCCCTTCAATCTCCTGTAAAATAGGCGCAATAGCTGCGCGTGAAACAGTGCGCGAGTCCCAGAGGTTTACTGCTTCCAAGCAATCCACCTCCATTACCACTCGCGAAAACCCTCGGAGCTTGGCGAAGATGACACCGTCCCGCAGAGATAAACTCTCGGCCAAGAGGGGGTCTATGATACCATCGTAGGGTTTGCTCCAAGCTCCCAAGAAGCCAGCGGAAGATCTCGCGATCCCCCTGCTCCACTCTTCCGTGCCTCCAGCGCGACTCCTGGGTCAGTGTTAATCTTGACCCATTCATCGTCTGGTGGCCTCCAACCATGTCCTGGCATCACCATTGCATGCGATCGAGGGACGTCTAGCAGAGCTAGAGCCTCTCTTGTCAGTCTAACCGAATGCACTGGGTCCAAACTTCCTTTGTCATGAGTGATGTTATTCCTGGATGTCCAGATAGACCACATGACCGTGATCATTTTTGCCCTCTCATCATCACTGAACATCGGATCACAGAGAATGTCTCTTGTCCATGTATCTGGGTGTAAGTTCGGGACCTTAATATTCATGCCCCTTCTAGCTTCCATCCAGAATTGCTGCGCATGGGAGCACTTCAAAAGGGCATGCATCATGTCCTCATTATCTCCCAGGCAAACTTTACACCGAGCTAGCTCAGTGATATGACGGTACTGAAGTGTTTTTTCAACGGGCAGAATTCCACGGAGAACACGCCACCAGAAAACACGAACCTTCGGTACCACTCGGAGCTTCCAAAGCCTCTCCCACATCTGTTTTTCAGAATTTGAGGTCCCTGTAGCCGTCCCTTCTGCTAGAGTTAAGAACTCGTTATGCATCCTTAGAGAGCGGTACGATGATTTTACAGAGTAGTTGCCAGACTTTTCCAAACCCCAGGCCCAGAAGTCATCACCACCATGCCGGCGCAATGGTATATTCAATATTGCATCTGCCTCGGCGGTATAAAGTTACTTCTGACCAAATCAACTTTCCACATCCAATTGTCAAGATCAATAAGTTGTGAAACTGAAACAAGTTCTTCGCCGGGTTCATCCCCGGGAGGTTGCCTTCTGATCTGACATGAAGGTCTCATCGTATGTATCCCCGGGATCCACCGATCAATCCAAATGTTGACTGATGAGCCATCCCCAATTCTACGAAGCAGGCCCAACTCCAGAGCCTCTCTTCCGGCCACAATCGCACGCCACGTTGCCGAGGCCCGCGCAGGAACATTAGCGTGCATAAAATCTGAATTTGGGAAGTACTTTGTCTTCAAAATTCTAGCACACAGTGAGTCCGGTTGTGTCAACAATCTCCAGCCATGTTTGCCTAGCAGTGCAAGATTAAAATGTTCCAGGTCTCGGAACCCCATCCCTCCCTGGCTTTTTGGAGCTGTTAACACCTCCCAAGCGAGCCAGTGCATGGATCGCCTATCTATCGAGCTGCTCCACCAATACCTTGCCATGTACGCCGACAATTGCTTACAAACCTTCTTTGTCAGACGAAAACAAGACATGCTATGTGTTGGGATCGCCTGAATGACTGACTTCAGAAAGACCTCCCTCCCAGCACACGATACCAAACGTTCTGATCCACCATGAAGCTTTGATCTGATGCGTTCTCCAATGTGATCAAACGTACCACTTGAGATGCGTCCAACTGCAGTTGGAAGACCCAAATATCTTTCACTGAATGCTTCCACAGAGATGCCCATCAAAGTTTTAATAGCTTGGCGAACTGGAGCAAGTGTGTTAGGGCTGAAATAAATTGAACTCTTCTCTCTATTCACACACTGACCCGAACAGTTCCCATAAATCCTGAGAATGTTATTCAAACGCTGAGCACTTTGCTGGTTTGCCTTCATGAAAATCAAACTATCATCTGCAAACAACAAGTGATTTATCCATGGTGAACGAGGACTCACTCTAATTCCTCTGTCCACGTAGTTTCCACCATAGAAATTCAGCATCGCGGTAAAACCTTGTGCACACAGCAGGAAAAGGTATGGTGACACCGGATCACCTTGCCGCAGACCTCTGGATGGGGAGAAGTACGGCAGAAGCTCTCCATTCACACGAACTGTAAAACGTACCGAAGAAACACACTTCAGGATAAGCCGGACAAAGCTCGCACTAAAGCCCAGTTTTAACATAATTGCCTCCAGATAGTGCCACTCAACTCGATCGTATGCTTTCATCATATCGAGTTTGACTGCACAAACATTGTTTTTTCCTTTCTTTCGACGCCTCATCGCATGTACACTCTCATATGCAATTAAAACATTATCTGTGAGCAGTCGACCAGACACAAATGCACTTTGTTCCTCTCCAATAATCTCACCCAGAAAACCTCTGGCTCTGTTAGCAATACATTTCGAAGCAATCTTGTATAGAACAGAACACAGAGATATTGGGCGATACTGAGAGATACGTTGGGGATGTGGTACCTTTGGTATCAATGTGATTGATGTATCATTTAAGCCCGTAGGCAACTCCCCTCCATTCAGAAAAGACAGAATAGCCGGTGTAATGTCATCACTTAATAAGCTCCAGTGCCGCTGAAAAAATCCCGCAGTGAAACCATCTACACTCGGTGCCTTCGATGGAGCCATTTGAAACAGAGCCTTTCTCACCTCCTCAGCCGTATAGACCTGATCCAGCATCTCGTTCATAGCTGGTGAAACACTAGAAGGCACATAATCAAGTAAGTCAGTCATCGGCCGAAAACCCTGGGAAGAATAAAGCCCCTCATAAAAACTTTGAATCTCCTCACAATTTTCAGTCCACGTATCACACACGCTGCCATCCGAGCGTACAAGATTTTCAATTTTATTTATCCTTCTCCTATGAGCAGCCTGGGCATGAAAGTACTTTGTGTTGCGATCACCATCACGCAACCAATGAACTCTGGATCGCTGGCGCATCCATATTTCCTCCTGACGTAAGGCTTCACGAAGCTGTTTTTCAATGGCTTTTTCCTCATCGTTTGGCCCCCGTCCAACTGATTGACCACGCAACCGCTCAAGTGTCTTACGTAACTTGCGGATCTTGCGTGCCAAGCACCCAAATTCTTCTGAACCCCATGCGCTCAAGGTTGTCTGCATGGAACCCAAAGCCTCCATAATCCCACCAAGGCCTCTCTGACCTGACCCTGATTGCCATTTTTCAAGCACCAACCGGTCATAGTCCGCATGGGTCTGCCAAGCGTCTTCATACCGAAATTGTCTATTTGCATGAGCTCGCCCATCAACTAAGTTTTCACGAAATCAACTAGCACAAAGCAGTGATCAGACTCGTAGTCACAATATGCCGGACCTTTGTATTGCCAAATTTCTGAACAAAGGCATCATTGCCAAAAGCCCGATCAAGCCGGGCTTTGACATTAGCTGCACCTTGACGCTTGTTATCCCATGTATACTCCACACCTGACCATCCGAGGTCATGGAATGAGCAATCTGCAACAGCTTCTCTAAAACCCCTCATCTGCCACTCGGGTCGTGTTGCACGAGAGAAATGCTCTGAAGCTAGTAATGTCTCGTTGAAATCTCCTAGGCACAGCCACTCCGAGTGATGAATCTGAAATAGTGTACGAAGACATCGCCAACTATGGTGTCTGTCCTCCGCTCTCGGAGCACCATAGAAACCCGTAAATCTCCATCCCATCCCCATCTGACCTGCCTTTCTCACCATAGCATCAATATGGCAGAAACTGCAGTTCTTCAGCTCAACAGAAACATCCGCTGACCAAAACAAACCGATACCTCCACTGAGGCCATCGCTATCAACCGCATAACATCCAGCAAAACCCAAAGTTGCCTTTAGACTCTCCACCCTCTTTGCTGAGATTTTAGTCTCCATCACAAAGAGGAGACTGGGACCTTCCTGCTTCGTCACATTCCGAAGCTCACGAACAGCCACAGGGTTCCCAAGCCCTTGGTGTTCCATTCCAAGCACCTCATTGATCCGGCAGGGCCGCTGAGCAGCCTCTGCCGAATTTTTAGATGTTGTTGGTGTTGGTTTCTTCCTTTTAGGGTTGTGAGCACCCTCCTCTCTCTCAGTATGGATGGCATCAGTGATACTATCAGTAGTTTCGCCCTCCATCCCTGGCCCAGTCAGTAAAAGTGGTTTATTCACCTTCCTGTACACTTGAGTCTGCAGTGTCGCTTTCCTCTTGAACTGGCTACTATTCTTCAGAGGAGATGTAGCATCAGAGCGAACATCCGCAGCAGAGCTCGACGACCTTGTATCAGCTTTAACATTCTGGGGATTACCTTGGTCACTCGAGGATCCATCGCTATGTGAATTTCTTCTCTCTCACCTGTAGCTCTCAGGTTTTTTCCGAATGGAAGTTCACCATTAGGGCCTCGGGTTCCAGGTGTCAGACACACCAAATCACTGTGGCATTCGACCACATGAGAAAAGAAAAACGGAACCTGCTCATATTGAATTTCATACATGTCCACGCATTTCCTTCTAGCTGAATCGATCAGAATACACCTCCTCAAAGGGTTTGCTAATTCCAGAGTCACCCTAGCCCTCAGGTAGCCTCCCACATGATCAAAGTGTACCTCTGTTACCTTCTTGTCAATCTGTTTTGCAATCGGCAGCCACCACTTATTTTCACGCAAATTGAAGGGTAAGTTCAAGATCCTAGCCCACATAGTCAGCCGATCAAATTTCAGTTCAGATGGCTTCATGTAATCTTCAAACTCTGAGAGGATCACCGCATTATTGCTAACATGCCAGGGTGATCCCTCCCACACATAATCACGATCTCGTTGCGTAGCGAACTCAGCTACAAACATATTTTCTCCCGCAGGACGGAAGATCAAACCTTTGGGATTGCCCCAAGCCGGGCGAAGGGCGCTTGATATGGTCTGGACATGGAAGACAGTGGGTGCAGAACTTTCCCCGCAAGCATCCACTTCTGCTGCCCTTCTTCCTCAGCGTCATCGATCACCAACGGAGTCGCCTCCTCCTCGGTGATGTCCAATTCCCGAGTGCCTCCTCCAACTTAGCCCTAGCCGCACGTGGCGACAGAGCCTCGTTGACCTTCTCCTTGCCGTGCACAGATGATGTCATATCTGCACCGGCGAACTGAGATCACCCCGCCGATGAGATCGACATGCGCCGCCAAGAGTCCGCAAACCCTAATCGCCTCAAACCGAGGCTCCGAGAGTTTCGAAAAATACGTTTCCCATATACGTACGCTAGTACCACTGGGCACTGGCAGAGCCGCGTTGAGCTCGGGTGAAGAGGCGATCTGTCTATTTTCTCCTTGGTGGCTGCTACGGTGGTGCGAAGAAGATGGATAGGTGTTGGTTTATCACATAGGTTTAACCTATCTTTGCAGATCTGTAAGATCGGTGTATACATGTTTTGTATCTCGTGTTTTGTTTATCAATGAGAATCGTATTACCATAAAAAAAAAAACCATGAGACCCCACGGGCGAGCCCCGCGCCAGTGTACGATACGTCGGGTGCGCGCAGCAAAACCATTTGCTGCTCCGTGCGCGTCAGAAATGGGAGCTCCAAATTAATCCGCCTTTCCGTGAGACCTAAAAAAAAGAAGATTCCAATTGGTCGAACAAATTCAGCCGCAACCTTCGCACCCCGTCCCTCTCCGGTCTCCTCCTCCGTCCAATCTATCCGGAGCTCGCGGATCGAGGGACGCGCCGTCACCGGCCGCCGGTCGGAGAGCCTTGTTCCCGCGGCACCTGGAGATGGACGGCGCGGGGGGCGGCGGGGGAGGAGGGGTCCACCCCTCCCGGAGGAGCATGTCCTCGGCCTCCGGCACCAGGAGGAGGGCGTCCACCACGGAGAACGGATACGACGGCGCCGTCCCCGCTTCCAGGAGGGCCTCCGCCACCATCTCCCGCACCACCTCGTACGTGATTATCCCCTTCCTCCTGTCTGTTGGCTCGTTGCTACGATTCATTTCATCACGATTGATAGTGCCGCCGCTGGATTGCACGATGCCGTGCAGACACGGGAAAGCATATGGTGTTGCTTTCCGGTCGCGCGTTGCTTGCTCCTTAGGCTAAGGCTAGATTTGATTTCAAGGAATCGCTGAAGCTGAACCGTAGGATACGTTAATTTCAGTCATTGCAGCAACATGACCGGTAACGCCGACAGTGGAAAATAGCAAATTCCATTTTTCTATTTGATGATAAGCATATGTATGCTTGTGGAATTTGAATTCAGTATGCATAAGACCGAAATGTATGGGAGTAACTAGAAAATGTTGCCTCCCTCAGGACGTTGACTGGGGAGAGAACCGTCAAGAGACTGAGACTGTCCAAGGCACTGACGATACCGGATCACACATCCGTGCACGAGGCTTGTCGGAGGATGGCCGCACGTAGAGTTGATGCCGTGTTGCTGACTGACTCCAATGCGTTGCTCTGTGGGATCCTTACTGACAAGGTGAGGTAGATCTTTCTTCTCTTCATCAGATCAACGCGCCGGCAGGTCGACTCTTCATTTCTAACTATGTGATGTGTTTTGTTGGCTGGTACCAGGACATAACCACAAGGGTTATCGCACGAGAATTGAAGCTAGAAGACACACCAGTTTCGAAGGTCATGACAAGAAACCCTCTCTTTGTTCTCGCAGACACTCTTGCGGTTGAGGCATTGCAGAAGATGGTACAAGGTTTGTGAATGTTCCTCGCGATTATTTGGCTACCTTCGTACCAGTTCTCTTAAATTTTCCTGAAAAAGTATGACATGATTCCAGGTAAGTTCAGACATTTACCTGTTGTGGAGAATGGTGAAGTCATTGCACTGCTGGACATAGCCAAGTGCCTGTATGATGCTATTGCGCGAATGGAAAGGGCGGCTGAGAAAGGAAAAGCAATTGCTGCTGCTGTTGAGGGTGTAGAGAAGCATTGGGGAACATCTGTATCTGGTATGTAGTCTTCTATCAGTAGCTTGTGTGATAAAAATTAATGTGTGTCTGCGTGAGGATTTGTCTTTGTAGTTTGCCTTAATACCGTTTTCCATTTTGTTTGCAGGCCCCAACACTTTTGTTGAAACTCTTCGTGAGCGGATGTTTAGGCCAGCACTATCAACCATTATAACTGAGAATTCAAAGTAGGTAATATCCTATCATTTTTAAATGAATACCTTCTTAAGTTTTTCAAGAATTTAATTGTGGTCACAGAAAACCTTATTAGCCGACTTACAATTTCTTAGAGTGGCCACTGTTGCACCAACTGACACCGTCTTGACAGCATCAAAAAAGATGCTTGAACTAAAAGTAAGTTCAGCAGTTGTCGCAATTGAAAACAAGCCTGGGGGAATTCTGACGTGAGTGTCTTTCCTCAATATTACATCACTGCTAAGTTTTATAACAGCATCGGACTCAAAGCTACTTTAATTCTTTTGTATCAGCTCTAGAGATATATTGATGCGTGTTATAGCCCAAAATCTCCCTCCTGAGTCTACTACAGTCGAGAAGGTAAGTAAAGCCAAATGGAATACATTCTTACCTACTCACCTCTGTTCTGCTGTATGTTCTCTTAAACTGTCATGACATCATGTCTGAAACTCCTTTCGACAGGTCATGACTCAGAGTCCAGAATGTGCCACGGTTGACACTCCAATCCTTGAAGCCTTACATACAATGCATGATGGAAAATTTCTGCATCTGCCTGTTCTAGACAAGGGTTCGTGGATGAATGAGCAATGTAGTTTGATTTAATTTAAATTTTTATGAAGACCATTAAATGAAAATTATGTGTTGTTGTTATCCAGATGGAAGTGTTGTAACTGTTATCGATGTCCTTCACATAACTCATGCTGCAATCGCAACAGTGAGTAACAATTTCCCTCTGCTTGAGTTTGTGTTTGTGTATACAAATAGTGGCTTTGATCCTATGTGTATTTTGGGCTTTAAACTAGAAAATGTTTATTGGCCTGTATCCTGTTTTAAAGTTGCATGATGGAAATTACTAAAGCTACTTTTTAGCAAAGTGTATGATATGTAAATAATATGGACTGTTAGATAATGTAGTGTATCTTCTATATAGTCTGCTAACAATTGCTGCAGCTGAACTTACTGTCAGTGACGTGTCTTCTTAGCATTCATTACGTTACACCGCTTGTGTTTGTGTATACACAATAGTGGCTTTGATCCTCTATGTGTATTTTGGGCTTTAAACTAGAAAATGTTTATGGGCAATATGTTGGTGACCAAATAGGTGTTTTAGCATGAGTGAATACTTCAGTCTGTATCCTGTTTTGAAGTTGCATGATGGAAATTACCAAAGCGACTTTTTAGCAAAGTGTATGATAAATATGGACTGTTAGATAATGTAGTGTATCTTCTATATAGTCTGCTAACAATTGCTGCTGCTGAACTTACTGTCATTGACGTGTCTTCTTAGCATTAATTAAGTTCGTGCATATTACTTCTAGAGGTTGTTTAGTTCTGAGATTATTGATTATCTTCTTGTATTCAGGTTGGAAACAGTGCAGGAGCCAGCTCTGAGGCGACTTCTTCTATGATGCAGAGGTTCTGGGATTCAGCAATGTCAAGTGGGCCTCTTGATGATGACGATGACTCCAGAAGGTAGGCATCTCTGCACCTCATCATTGTGATGACACATTTTGTTTACTAAATCATCATGGCATTTATCAGTGAAGGATCAACAAAAGTGGCATCCGAGGCAACAGATATAGGACGATCAGCCTTCTATCCAGCTTCAGGCTTATCAAACACTTTTGGGTTCAAGATTCAGGACAAACAAGGCAGGATGCACAGATTTAATTGTGGTATGTACTCTCATTTTGATTTCAATTAAACTGGAACTGTATCATCATTCTTCTCTCTCGTTTCATCCCAGTATTTATACTATTGTTTGTGATGTTCATGTTTGACATTGCAAATTTCAGACACGAGCAGTCTGACAGACCTGATAACTTCCATTTTACAAAGGCTTGGCGATGACATTGATAAATTGAACCTGCCTCAAATTTTGGTACTGCCAAGCTCCATCCTTAATGTGTACCTCTGTGCCTATGTCAGTGTCAGTTCCCTGATATTTCTCCTTTCCTGACACGATTCCACAGTATGAAGATGAAGATCATGATAAGGTAATACTTTCATCAGATGCCGACCTTATAGCAGCTGTGGACCATGCAAGACAAATTGGTTGGAAGGTAATAACATTCATAGGTAAAGCTGATCTTTCTCCCTTACCAAAGGGTGCTCATTTGTGCGCGCACTTATGCAGAGTTTAAGGCTGCATTTGGATTACTCCGGTGTTGGCCGTCGTAAGCGAGGAGCTGTCGCATCGGATTTCGAGTATGCTGGAAGGGACGCATGGGCTTCCGCTTACAGCACCGTTGCTGCTGGGGCGGCCCTTGTCGCCGGCCTTGGCGTGATGGCTTACCTGAAGAGAGCAGGCTAGCGCCTGCAGACACGGTTTTGTCTTCATTGATACAGGGTGTTACATTGATTGAAATGACCAGACATGACTCCTAAAAAAAGAGGAGAAAATGACCAGAGATGGCCGTGTGGTTAATTCTTGTGAGGAAAGTTGAAATCTGTAATAATGTCACGGCAGTGGACGACACAGCCCGCGGACGGTGTGGATCGAATCTTGGTTGTCCAGTGCCAGGTCTCCTATCACAATTGTACAATGAATTGGCCATCTGTTTTAAACAGCACTGTACTCACGTACACATAGCCCATCAAATCGATACATGTTCGCAGTTCCCACTGAGAGCATCTCTAGTAAAACCCAGTATCCCTGTGGCCTGTAAACGCGAGATGTCAAGTTCTGCATAATTTGACACTTGCGGGGACATACAGAAGATAATCATGTCAAGTTCTGCATAATTTACGGCAAAGGCAAGTTCTGGATAATTCACGGCAAAAGTAGATGTTCTGCATAATTTACGGCAAAAGTACATGATCGAAGCTTTTTTACATAGCGGAATCCTAATAAACGTGTTGCCACCCTAACCTAGTGCCATCGGGTGCGGTAGCGATGCTGCGGCGCTCACCCCTCGTCGGGGACGAGGTCGACGAAGAGCTTGTCCTCCTCCTCGGCTACGCGGCGCCACTCCTTCGCCTTCTCCTGCTTCGCTCGTTCGGCGGTGCTCGACTTCTATATCGCGGTGACGTGCTCGCTGGCGCTGTCGTGCTTGACGATCGATAGGAGGTCGTCGAGCACCGCCGAACTCGTGCCCCCGTTGCCATGCTGGTCGCAGCTGATGACCACCTCGCCCGCCGGCAACGGAGGCATGCGGTACTCCTCCTCCACCCTCCTCCTCTGGCCACCGGAGGAGCTACCCGCCTCTGCGTCGTGCGCCCTCTCCAGGCTGAGGAGCCCCGCCCACCGGTGACTCTTATACGAGTCGCGCTTGAGCGCGCCCTACGAGCAGCGGCGGCGGGGCTCCTCGTCTTCCAGTGGCTCACGGCCTTTGTCGCCTCCACCGCGCCCGCCGGAGCCTCGCAGAGTGCTTCCCGCCATGGATTTGAAAGAGAGGAGGGGAGAGGAGCGGCGGAAATCAATGAATCGCTCGCCAGAACTTTGGGAGGGTAGCGTCGGCGGGAGACGGAAAGCGGAGGATTCAGGAAATGGTACCGTATCTGACCCTCCGCCACGATTATATACTGCCGGAGCTAAGCGGTGGCTGGTTGGGCCTGAAAAATGATCTGCCCCGCATATCGGCGAGAGTCTAAAGTTCGGGGTTGTTTTATACCTTTTCCTTTTCATTTTGGGTGCGGGACACCGGTGGAGATATACACAGTGCGCACCTCCGGACAGAGAATGGACGGCTGGGATCGTCGGAACAAACAACCTCCGCTTCTGGTGATCATTTCCCTTACCGCCTGCCCCTCAAAAAGAAAAGAAAGAAAAAGGGCGAGCAGAGGAGCCATGTCGGCGGAGGGCGAGGAAAAGAAGATGGTGATGCTGCGGAGCGAGGACGGTGTGGAGTTCGTGGTATCGGCTGCCGAGGCGAGCCAGTGCGGAAGGACCATCGATTTCAAGGTCAAGTACGACTACGAGAACCACATCATCCCCTCCGACGACGGCGGCGGCGAAACCAGTTACTCCCCCATCCACCTCTTCGTCCAAGGCGACACCCTCTCCAAGGTCATCCAGTACTCGAAGATGCACGCCTCCGGATCCCAAAACTTCAGCGACTGGGATGCGGAGTTCATCGGCCGTTTCAACCACGAAACCCTCTTCGATCTCATCCTGGTGAGGACATACTTTACGCAAAAAAAAATTAGTATACTGACGCAAAACAGAATAATGTATATACTGAAATATCCTTTGTTTAGTATATCTAAGAAATTATATATCTAGTTTTCTCTGCTCCATAGAGCCGACTTGGGTATTTTTTGTCTCGAGTATTTTCAAGACGTTTTTTTAGTTGTGTATTTTGTAAAAGTTCAGTTTTTTGGTTGTTTTTTAGTTAAATTTATTTTTGATTTGCTCTTTCTAATGCGTGAGATAACGATTTCTCAACTCTTAACTGCTTGCAGGCTTCAGAATACCTTAAATCCCAAGTACTCCTTGACCTGGCTTGCCAAACTATTGCTAGTAAGATAAAGGGGAAATCTCCTGATGAGATTTGCAGTATCTTCAACATCAAGAGTTTCTTTAGTTCAGAATTATTAGATGAAGAAACGATAGAGAAGCAGTTGCAAGATCCCAGTGGATGGAGCCAAATGGTATGTTCCTCAGACCAATCTACTCTTTTGATGCAACAACAAAACCCTCACTGCATTCCTTGGTGTCATCAAAGAGCAGTGCATGCCAATTGTCCCTAGTGAGAAGCCAGAAGTCAACCAGGTGCTCGAATTGGAGGAGAAGGCGTTGCGGGCTCTCGACATAGTTCGCTGCCAAGAGTTTACAAGGTATGACCCTAAGGTCGAGGCTTACAGACTTACCCGATTCCACTCCCACAACCTAGCCAATCTTGATAATTAGCTAGTGCATCAATTCAATATGTTATGGTATCAGAGCCAGGGGTCTCAAGCTCAAGCCCCGGCTAACACGCTATTTAATAAAAAATAGTTGCACCCTCCCATCTACTATCTCGTTTGTCCAGGCTAGACGTGAGGGGGAGTGTTAAAATATTAAACCTAGTCTTTCTCATCAATTCGACTTTTGAGATAATTGGCTGGTGCATCAATTCAATATCAACCTGTGTTCTCGTTTTTTTAGGTGAAAAAGTGTGCTCGTATGCTAGTTAACTCCGAAACTAACAAAAACAAGGTGGGCTCTATCCCCTCCAAGCTCCAGATGACCCACCTCGCTGCGGAATACGGCCCAAGACGGCTGTCCCCTGCTGATTCTCCGGAAAGCAGAGAGAAGCCTCGAAGATGCAAGTGATGACACTGCAGGTGGTGAAGAACACCATCATTACGCAGACTGAGTTTTCCGTCAGCAGGTGCCAACGCAGGTTTTGAATGTCCGTCCGTCCGTCCGTCAGAAGGTACATTCATTTCAGCATAGATCTCTGATGCCATTCTGCCATGCATGGTATGTCCCTGTAGTAGTCCCATTGTCCCTGCGGACCAGCCAGCCTGCGGAGACCGGTGGAACGGCCTGGCATGGACCGCCCTGCCGCCGCATCGATTTCACTGTGCGGAACTGATTTAAACCTAGTACCAGTGACAATGTGCATTTCATGGCACTGCTTCAGCCACGCGTGTATTTGTGGCCACTTGCCCTGGGACCTCGGCTGTAAGTATGATACACCTAATTTTTTGCCGATAAAGTACCATCTACTACTTCCTCTGACAGTTAGCCAAAACGGTCTATATTATGGAACAGAGGTATACCGCCGTTCCAAAACGTAAGCCGTTTAGCCTACCAAAACGGCTTACATTTTGCAACAGAGGTACTATTCTAGTATACTACCATTTGCAAAGCAGTGTCATTAGCATTGACCGACCCTGTTGTATACTACCATTTGCAAAGTAGTGCCGTTAGCATTGACCGACCCTGTGGTCGACGGTCAAGCCGATCGACTGTTGACGTCAGTTCATATTAATTGAGCACGACACCTTCGTCTTCTTCATCTTTGTCTGTATTGCATAACCGCAGTATTCCAGCTTGAGCAACTGAAAGTGCATATACCCGGTAAAAAAAGAAGCTATGAATGGCCAGCGTCGATCCACCCATTTTCATGCCACTAGGCAGACGGCAGTGACCTCTGACCGTGGACCATTGCAACGTGCATAGACACAGCCACACAGGGCACAGCACCACCTGATTACTCTTTTGTCTGACGAAATATCGTAGTCCTCAGAGACAGCAAGTAAAACTGGCCAGAGATCAGCAAGTGGTGTGGATCAGGCCGAGATAAGCAAAAGGTAAAACTGTAACTTTTGCAACGTAACAAGCTATATGTACGCATCGGCCATCCCGCAGCTTGCCACTGACCAAAGATCTCAGCCGTCACAAGCCCAAAACATAAAACAAAATCTTATTTGCAGTATTCAGAAGGTGGTCGAATGCATAGCCTCGTTGGAGTTTTCAGACTTGCCAGAATCTTAACTTGAGCGATGAGCATGCTCTTAACACGATCGACGCATGACTGTTGCGTGATGATGCAAATCGCCCGCTGCTCCATCAGAGGGCAGTTCATTGTCTCGAAATAGGCTTACGCGCCGCTATATTAATATAGCAACCAACCGAAACAACCGAAACCACTGCTGGGCCACAACACAAGCAAGGCCAAAAGAGAAAAGAAGAGAAAGGAAAAAAGAAAATAATGCCGACAACGGCAGATCAACAAAACTACGGTGGCTCGCCACCGCTGTGCCCACCGAAACATTCCACCACGCTCCTAGAGTTTCGAATCGTCACATACCAAGCAACACCTAGAAGGACTGTGACGATGACGACGTTGCTGCCCGACCAAAGCCTAGGGTTTCCCCCGTACGCCGGGGTGAGTGGGGAGGGGGTGCAGCCGACGCCCTTCAAGAAGGAATGACGGCATCCGTAGGCGTCGCCCCGTCGATGTTGTAGGACGACAAGGATTTCTCCCGACCCCAAAGAACAACTACCCCAAACGATCCGTAGTCTTCCACTCAACAACACCGCCCGCCTGCATGCGCCACCACAGTCTTGACACCACCGTCGTCGTCTCACTGTGAACCGATGCGGGCCTAGAAATAGGAAACGGAGGCAACATGTTCAGGGGACGTAAGCTCTGTAGCCACACGGGAGGGAACTATCTCCACCGCTGACGCGGTAGCCGACCGGACGCGGCAGTTCACTGTCTAGGTATCTGATGCGATGCCTAATGGAATGGATTCTGCATTAGACGAGGAGGCAGGAACGACAAAGTGCATCTGTCAGGTCGACGGCGGAGACCGAGATCAATCGATCCAGAGAAGAACATCGTGATACACGCCGTGTACTGTTATGAACTCCCAACACGTTTTATATTTAGGAGGTACGAGTAGTAACCAGGATTTATTTTGTTTGTTTCTGTATGGGCCTGTTTGTTGTCTCGATGCAGAAGTTCTCCGGGCAGCAAAAGAAAATCCTGGAGTGTTAAACCAATAAATCTTGACGACGAGAACGTCGGGCGACTTTTTATCATCACATCGGCATAAACTTATTGAGTATTTGAACAATCTGTCTGGAATCTGGATAATAACAAGGATGTATCCAATGATATGAATCAGAGTAGTGATGTGAACGCAAAAGATGTCGGCGTGGGAAAGAGAGAACCCATTAGTGTACAAAAGCTAGTCCCTTTCAGATGAGATAGAGACACATTGTAAGCTTGTGCTTACATAAGATCCTGATCGTATCATGAGCTGGGACAGCCCTGCCGCTGACGCTGCAAATTCCAATCATGTATTTTCTCCACCGGCTAGAAGGAGCCAAACCTCATTGTAATCCCTTTTAGGAGAACAAAGCATACAAAATATAATATATTTTCTAATAATCCATGCTGCTCGTTGTCCTCACTTAAACCTTACAAGTGGGACCAGCGCAGGAAGTGCATGCACCCGTGCGCGTCTATGTTGCCCACCGTCCCCGAATTTGTGTGCCTTCAATGGCACTGCTCCTGGCCAGCAAAAATCTACATCGCCGCCTACGTTGTCGGCCTGGCCGCGCATCTTCTCCGTCTTTCCGTCTCTCTTGCCTAGTTTGTCTGGTCGCACGCTGAGTCTGGCGAGCCGAATCAATGTCCCAATTGCCATTACTATAGGTCCACACGCATATGCCTAGAAAAGAAGTCATTTTCTTCTCCCATTGCACCCGCATCACCCACTGATCTCCCCTTCCTCTACTTGCCACCCATGCTCCGGTCCTCTAATCTTTGGGTTGATCTTTCCATGGCTCGTGGTGGTGAACGCACCACTCCCGGTCGCGGCGGCAGCTCGAACCGCCGCCGCCACGTAATCTATACTTGGTTTTTTGAGTCGAGCGAGAGCGGAGGCAGGAGAAGGACCCGTCGGTGCTCGAGCAGGACTCCTCCGAGTTCGAGCGGGGACAGGGCAACGCTGTTGTCAGCTGAGCCATTGCTCCCGGTCCCATGCCCTTCATCGATCTTGAGCCCGATGAGGAGGAGGAGGAGGAGGAGGAGGAGGAGGAGAAGGAGAAGCAGGTGGTGGTGGTGGACCCGGGTATGGCTAGGGCCAGGGCCGACATTCCGCTGAGCAACAACAAATCATGGATACTCTGGTCGCTTCTGTGGTAGACGCAGAAGGCGCGGAGCAGGCGAGAGCCACGCAGTATGTGGACGACCTACAGAAGGCTCTGAACAAGTCGGTGGAGGGCAAGGGCAAGGCCCCGATGGAGGTTTCCGACGACGGCGACAAGTGGTAGTTCGTTTTAGAGCTCTTGATTTTATGTATTAGGTCCCAATTAATATTAGTTGTTAATCTTGTATAATTATGTTGAGTGGTATTATGTTGGGAAAAGTTTGAATTATGTTAAACTGAACTTTCACAATTTTCAATTTATTTTGGCCCCAAAATTATTGAAAAAAATCATACAAACGTAGTCTCCATGATTCTATGCAATTGTACAGAAAAAAAGTTGAAAAAAAATCACCCCTTAGCCCTTTCATACATCGCTGCATAATCAAACTACCAATTCTTCGGGTTCTGCCAGCATAGAGCTTCTCTATCCTCCTCGGGTAACTTGCTAGCTTTATCCGGCGAAATGTAGTGTCGACCATGGCCGACATGTCTTCGGAGGAAAAATACGCACATCGGTCGGAATTGGCCCCAAAATTGGCATAAGTGGAATCTGATATCAGCGTTCTAGAGATTGGAAACAAGTGCCAAGTCAAATGAAATCGTACAAAGCAGGAGCATACAAATCCGAGAGATCTAGTCGACCAGACCATGAATAGACATTGTAAATTTATCAAAAATATGTGTATTATCAACTGTAGTTTGGGCTTATGGTGTACACGGCGACACTATACGACTAAGTATAAGGCGCATACTGGTTAGCATAACCTCACGCACGGGATGGGTGATGTAATAGAACCTTTGCATGCATGCAAAGAAATGCAAAAAAAGCTGATGTTATCTGCATTAAATGCGAAACTCGAAAATTCAAAAAAAAAAGCCCAAACCGTTTATCCGATTTAAAATCCGTTTTCACTGTTGGACTAGTCGCGACGAGATCTTCGAAACTAGATCACATGTCGATATGTTCCGACGACTTTTTTTTGGACCCAAAAGTTAGCCACCCCGTAACATATAAGTTACCCAGTATTGAATACGTAAGTTACCCACCATATTAACGATTAGTTTTCGGTTGAAATAGAACCATTTTTTAGTTGTTCTCTTAGATTTTTACGTGTTTTCAAGTTATCACACCTAGTTTTCATAAGTGAATATCACTTTGAGATGGTAAATTTATTGTGCATAAGTATTAGGATGATAACTGTCGATTTCATAGTGACAACTACACTATAAAAAAGATGAGCATTATGTTCGTAACTATTATTTAGAAGAATACAATGATTTTCTGGTGGATAACTATATCATGAACACATGGATAATTTCATAAGTATTGAATGGATCACTCCATCAGTATTGGTGGGTAACTACATTGATTTCGTGCTAGATAACTTTATCAGTACTAGCTAGGTAACTATTACCGATAAATTAGGGGTAACTCCATTAGTACTGGGTGGGTAACTCCATCGGGTGGGTAACTTTATCAGTACTGGGTCACTAAATTTATTAGTACTAGGTTGGTAACTTTATCATACAGGGTGGGTAACTCCATCAGTACTAGGTGGGTAACTTCATCAGTATTGAGTGGGTAACTATTACTGATAGAGTAGGGTAACTTATCCAGAACACATGGGTAACTCCATAAGTAGATGGTGGGTAACTCTATCAGTACTTGGTGGGTAACTTTATGAGTACTAGGTTGGTAAATTTATCAGTCCAGGGTGGGTAATTCCATCAATACTGGGTAGGTAACTCTATCAGTACCGGATGGGTAACTTTATCAGTACTGGGTGGGTCTAAAACAATATTGGGTGGGTAACTTTATAAGTAGTCATCACGCGGTACCACCGCAACCAGAGCCATGCTCCGACGCCATCCACCTCGTCAAGATCTCGATTATATGCGACAACTCCTTTCTGGGTAGCGGCCGACGGGTCTTGTCCATTGACAAAGCAGCAATCGTAAAAAATAGAGCAATAGGAGCACCGTTCCTTTGATAATTAACAACTTTGTACATATATTTTGCATGAAACAAAATGCCATCTCTTCATACATAATGACGGAGGCGAAAATGCGGCCGGTGGCGGTGTCTGCCTTGCGGCGAGCACGCGCGATGGCGCAGGAACGACGACGGTGACACGTTAAGGACGGGAAGGGCGGCGCGGCATCGACGCTCCCGACGTCGGCGGCACTCCTATGGCGGCGGCAGGACGTGCCACCTCCGCCCACGCTATGGCTCTATATCATGAACTACATCAAATACTGGTGACTAACTGTATCATAAACATATAAACACATGTGTAACTTCATCAGTATAAGGTGGGTAACTATTAGGCAAAGTTATTAGGCAAAGTTACGGGTAAGTTCATCACCGTAAAGTGTAAACCCATGATATACCCAGAAAATTCTCTAAGAACAAAAAAAATTCAACAGAAGCCGACGGCCTACAAGGAAGACACCTAGTCACCTACAGTCACACGTAGTATCTACTAGAACCCACAACTGATGCCTGTTGTGTACTAGATAGACAAACATGATTAGAAATGGTGTAAAATGAAGCACTGCTGTAATATTTCCAAGTTTACAACTTTGACATTTTGGCTGCAAATTCACCATTTTCGTTGCAAGCACTATAATAAAAAATTATTTAAAATAACAACTAAGGTTGGTACAATTTTAGAGTACCTCGAGAAGCACATGATGTTATGCATGCATGATTCATCCGACAAATCCTTGGAACCGAAGCTCTCAAAATTTCAGAATTAAAGAATTCACAATAGAGACTGAAGTCATTGTCCGTCGCACAAGTTTGTTCAGAAATCAGAACAACACACATAGATCCAATCTTAACACAGTCGGATTTTACTAGCAAAAGTACAACAACAGTCTCAAGTCACTGGATGATTTGCATTGCCGCCTGAGCCTGATGATACCCTATACTCGGTATTGACACTGACGGTGAGTTTCTGCATGCCTCAAGGACACTTCAACGAGTACAGTATGACCAAATTCGCATCGGAACAAAATGACGATGCATAATCTACAGCGCAACACAGGTTGTTCAGGTCGAGTCGAAGCTAGCCGTGGACATTACGCCATACATGGCCACTCTGACTGAGACGAGAGAGAGGCAGACGTAGCACTGGAACTGTGGGTCCTCCAGGTTGTCGAAGCCAGCTCTGGCGGAGGCCGGGGCCCTCCTCCTTCTCTAGCGTGTGGCTGCTGATGCATTCGGAGTCCATCCTCCTCCTCGATTTGTTCGTCGGCGAAACCCGGATGTGGATCCAGTCTGAATGTCCCATCGACTTCGGCGGCCAGGAGCGAAGGAGCACAGGTGGCGTTGGGAGGGGGAAGGCACTGCGGGAGGCTCTGACAACCGTGCGGCACCGCGATGGGGCAAGGCTTGTGTCCTCCGTGTGAGTGCAGCGCATGGGCCGGGAAGGACCTCGCGTGGCTTGCCGCTGCCGCCAGGAAGTGCACGGTCCAGCCGTTGAGACCCATGGCCTTGACGTCCTCCACCTCATGCTGCTTGTCCCCCTCCTCCCATGGCTGCCTCCATCCCCTCCACCCCACCTCCCAACCAACACCACCACCAGTTGCCTGGCGCGCCTCCGCCTTCACCCCGTCTTCCGTCCCGCCCCATCCCTTCCCGGAATCCGCTTCGGATCTCTTCGTCATCAGAGTCGCCGCCGGACGCCGCCGACAATGAGGAGCACATCGAAGACATCGAGGACCGAGGCGAGCGGTACAAGTTCGAGATGAAGGTCAAATCCCCCACAACCCACACACGTTCCGACATGTACGGCCAAACGAGTGCTATGCGGAAATCTGACCGTTTGGGGGGCGGTCCAACGGTTCATGTCGCTGCGTCGCGTTTTGCTAAACATAAGGCGTCTGCTGATTAGATATTCTGTTATTTTATTCCACTAGTTGGCATGTACGTGCAATGCACGTCTTCATGATTAAACGGACAATTTATAAGTAGGAAAGATACTCTCTGTTTTTTAATATAAGATGTTTTAGGTGTTGTATATGTTGTCTAGATGCACACTAAAATGAGTGACATACAAACTAAAACATGTCTAGATGCATTTGTATACATGCAAATATGGACAAGGGTAAAACATCTTATATTTAAAAATGAAAGGAGTATATTGCAAAGACAACGATACTTATTTAAACATCATGGATCATATGTAAACGTCGACCTCAAAGCTTCCATGAAGGTGACCAATGCGGTGAAGCAACATTCACATGTCACAACCAAAATCAGTAGCAACACTGCATCACTTTCGGGTGGCGCGTCTGACCGAGAGGGAATCATGTATGTGAAGATGCCAGCTCTTTCGGTCATCTATGACGGTTGCGATATCACTCATTTGATGTCAGATACATGAATCGGCTCATCGGAACCCCATCGGCCAAGAAGGTGACCCCAACCCCGTTCGCACCGCTTCCCGGGCTCGGCATGGAATAGATGCAAAAATATCCAAATAATTCAATTTCATATTTAGTACATCGCCAGAAAATCCATGAGGTGGCTACAACATTGACCATATTGTAGATGAATGAAGAATTATGCCAATAAAAAAAAACATCGCTAAGAGGAATACACCAGCCTTATCCTATCCCTCTACTGTTCGGGAGAGGCGACTGCGAAGGCGACCCAGGTTCTGGTCCTCGCTGGCGTTTCCGCCGCTCCCCTTCGCCTCCGGCCGCCGTTTCGGCGCCGTGAGGTGGAGGGGAGCTCCGGGTTCTCGTCTGGCAGGTTGGTAGTTAGGGTAGGTGTAGATTTTCTTCTCCGGGCGACGCCTTCGAAGACGGTGGTGGTGGCGTCGTCGTTTCGGTTTTTGTCCTCCCCCTCTTTTCCCCGTTCCGGTGGCGACGTCGAGGAGGTCGTGGAGGTGGTGTGTCGGTTGTTCTCCGGTTCCTCTGCTTCTCCGGCCGGCCGTGGTGGCATGGGGGGAAGGTGGTGGCTGCGTGAGCTCCGTTTTTGGTGGTGGTTGTGCAGGTGGTCTTCCTCGACGTTTCTGCTCCGGCCGGCTGTGGTGGCGAGGGGAGCGGCCGTCGCGGAGTTGCTGGGTGCGGCGGGTGGTGGGCCTGGGCGGTGTCGAGCCGGCGGGAAGAAGGGTGGTGCGGGGAAGGTGGCGTTGTGGCCGTGCGCGTTCAACGGCTTCGGTTCCCGTCGCGGCGCGGCGGGTGGCTTAGCGGTCTTCTACATGGTGTGGAGGCGCTCCTTCCCCGGCGGCAGGCGGTACGGCGGCTCCGGCAGCGGCTAGGTGCTCCGGCGCGCGGCGTGCGGATCCGATCGTGATCCTCATCGGTGGCTTGGGGTGCTTGTTGCATTTTCTTGGGTTCGTTTGTAATTTTCTGTTCTTCTGGGGACCTGCTTGTAAAATGATCGAGCTACCTTAATATATGTGGATAGGATCTTTTTTCAAAAAAAAAATTATGCCAATAAAAGAGCTTCCAGTTTTGAGCAGTGATGATACGTTATGTGATGCTAGCTTCTTTGCGTGCTCCTCTCTTCCAAAGCATAACTATCTTTTAACATGGATAAATTTTGAGGATTAGCAAAGCTTACTATTACGTATTCTAGAGGTGGAGAAAAACCAACTTGCCTCTAAATTGTGCATGCAGCAAACTGTATCTGGTTGTGAAAGGACAAGGATGTCGCCTAGAGGGGGGTGAATAGGCGTTTAAAACTTTTCCGATTTAGGCTTGCTAATTGCGGAATAAAACTAGGTGTTTAATTAACAAGCCAACAAACTAAATAAACTAGGTTCACCTATGTACACCAACAACTTATGCTAAGCAAGACAAGTAACAAGGTGATAGCAAGATATTATACTTCAAGCTCGAATGCTATCACAATGTAAAGTGCATAATTAAAGAGCTCGGGTATAGAAATAACCGAGGCACGTGGAGACGACGATGTATTCCAGAGTTCCTCCTTTTTAGGGGAGTACGTCTCGTTGGAGGGGTGTGAGTATCAAACTCAAGATGCCACAAAAGGCCTCACCCTATTCTCCGATGAACCTCGCACAAAAGCTCGGTTCACCTTCCACTATTGATTTCCTTTTGGGCGGAAATCGAGTCCCTTACAACAATCTTGAGGCACAACCCACAAAAGGATTGGGAGCTCCCAAGTGGACCACAAAAGGTCTCAACTAGCCACAAAAGGCCTTGACCACAAAAGGTCACAAGAACACCGTCTAGGGTCCAATGACCCAAGAGTAACAAGCTCACAATCTTTTACTTCCACGAAACTTCGTGGAGAGAGCAAACCGATGCACAAAAGCAATGGCAAGAGCACAAGGCTCAAATCCTTCTCTCTCGAATCCCACCACAAGCAACTAATGCTTATGTGGGGAGAGAGAGGAAGAACAATGAAGAACACAACAAATGGAACTTCAAGAACTAGATCGAAAGGGTTCCACTCACTTAGAGGAGAAACGGTTCGGTGGAAATGTAGATCTAGGTCTCCTCCTTCAATCCTCCAAAGATCAACGAGTTTGGGTGGAGGGATTGGGAGATCTTGTAGTTTTGAGCTTTCAATCAATGGAGGAGAAAGAAAAACGAGCTCCCCAAGGTTGAAGAAGGGAGGGGGATTTATAGCCCCTCCCACGAAAATAGCCGTTGCCGCAGCAACTTAGACCGGAAAATCCGGCCTCTGGACAAAAATCCGGCCCAAAAATCCGGCCTGGACCAGTGGCTCGCGCTGCTGAGTCCTTAGCCATTTTTCTGGACAGGGCCGGATATTCTGGTCCAAGTTTGGGCCGGAATATCCGGTCTGCTGAAAACTGACAGAAACAGCAAAATGAAAACTGCAAGAACTTTCTCATACGAACTCCAAATGAGGTGAATCCAATTGCGTTGGAAAGGTAATGACCAGGAGAATGCCTACAAAAAGTGGAAATATTAAGGGTCACAAATATAGAGGAGATACCACTCATGGGAGGTGTGGACCTTATCTCGAAGGTAGACGATAATATTTCCAAAGCCGAGAATGCAACAAGTTTTCATCCGGACTCCGTTTTCAATGTTCTTGGGCTCGTTGGAATCGCAACGAAGAGCCCTTCAAGATTATGTAGAGAAACATCATAGTCCATCATGTAAGAAGGAGAACACAAGAGGAGAGTTTGACCTCTCTACAAAATACAAACCGGTAAAACCTCCAACATCAAAAACATCACAAGATGATCATATGAAATCCGTTTTTGATGAACTAGAGCTTGGTATGGAGATGAACACAAGCTCTAAATTCTCACATGGATAAAAGCCAAATAAGAACCAAGAAAGAATGATATGCCAAGTATGCAAAGGTTTGAGCTCTCCACAAAGATGCGATCAAGTTACTCACTTGAGAGCCCCTCTTGATAGTACGGCATCTATCCTATAACCCGGTCTCCCACTAACACCATGAGACCGGTAAAATAGAAACCCTATCAAGATCATACCTTTGCCTTGCGCATTCCAATAGAGCTAGATGATGACGATCTTGATCTCTTCAAGTGAACCACTTTTCTTGATATGCGCTTGCTAGCACATGCTTGATGAACACATCTCCAAATGCTCCCCCATACACCATTATGGGAGAGCCTCGCTAAGCTCCGTCTTCATGTATCCACTTGCGCTTCATATTCTTCTCTTGATATGGATGATGGCTTGGAGATAAACATGAAGTTCACTCAATCTTCTTTTCCAAGTCATGCATGCAATAGGCTCAACTCTTCTCATGACCATTCTTCATATAAACCCTTGGTCATCATGTAATCTTCTAGAGTCCAACACATGAACTCCAATCTTTTCCTATGGACAAGATCTACAAGTATATCTCAAAGCAAACATTAGTCCATAAGGATTGTCATTAATTACCAAAACCACACATGGTGCAACACATGCACTTTCAGGTTGGATGCCATTTTCTTGCAATTGAGGTACGTAGCTATGTCTACGGCACACACCATGCATGGACTCTGCAGTCTACACAGAACGCATCCTGGATTCCGTCTGCTTTGCTGCACTTGCAAAGTTGCAAGAACCAGCCAACCATGATGGTCTCTGAACGAATTTCGAAAGAATTCTCGCCAGATCTTGTACCCAGCAGCACATGATTTTTTTTATAGCGGCAGGACATAGCGGAAGCAGCAGCATCAGTGGGTTGAGGAAGACGTTAAGGAATACGACGATTCCGTGGGGATGACAGTGCCTGATAGGGCCTAGGGACGGCGGCGCCTGCACATGAACGAATTCCTACACTTTGTGTGAAGTCCTCGCCGTCCTCAAGCGTGTCGTCGCCGCACATCCTCCGGCGGCGTAGCTCGCCATAAGCCCCTGGTTTGTTTCGAGCCTGGAGCAGAACTAATATTTTCCTCTTCTCTCAGCTTCTTCCATCGCACGCCACCATCAAATTGCTCGGGCAAAATCCCGAGTATGCATCGCCGCTATGTTCTCGTGTCCCGACAGCCATAGCTGTGCTCGGCCGTGGACAGTGGCGGAGGCAGGATTAGCCAAAATATCATGTTGGAGGGGGCCATAAGCCCATACATAACTTTCCTCATGCCTCAGCAGCGGAGCCAGCTACAGCACCGCGCGTCGCTTGCCGGCGAGGAAGCACCTGCTCGTCATCAAGCTCCTATCTGCCAAGCCCATCGATGATGTCCGCTGCGACGGTTGCGTGGCCAACATGCATGCTACGACGCTCTTGGGAGGCGTCTTTAGGGACGACTTCGTGTCCTGCTTCCATCCGGAGTTAGAATCCAGTCGAGACTTTCATGACAGCGCATCCAGCCCCGAAGGAAGACGTGCCAGATGGAGACATGAGAGAAAGTTGAACGCGCGCGGCTCGTGGCGACCGATCGCCGTCCCGGATCAGTTCCGATTCCAAGCGTTTTCTTTTCTTTTAGCGGTGGCAATCCATTGTAATTATCCGCAAAACGAAAATGTGTGTTGAGTTGTCAAACATTAGAGCGATCTGGACTGTTGGCCAAATATTGAAGGGTTCAGATTTAATGTATCAACATAAGTTTGCTCTTTTAATCTATACTACTATTAAAAGAGCAAACTTGATCGGATACATTAAATTTGTGTCGTTCGATATCAGATCAACGATCCAGATTGTTCCCCCGTGTTGAGCTGCCCCCGTGTTGAGCTGCCATCTACACGAAACGTTTTCTTTTGTTTTTCCTGAGTTACGAGCCGACCGAATCCCGGCCAGCTTCGGCCTAGCCATGGTGACCGTGGGTAAAGGCAGCGGAGATTCCTTGTTCCGCGCAACTTCTCAGCCACAGCCGGGTGCTTCATGGCCATGGCGGCAGAGCTTCTCAGCCACAGCCAGGTGCTTCATGGCCATGGCGACAAAGCTTCTCGGCACGGCTGGGTGCGTCATGGCCATGGCGGCAGAGCTTCTCGGCCACGGCTGGGTGCGGCATGTCCATGGTGGCGGGGCTTCTTGGCCACGGTTGGGTGTGTCTTGGGTGACGAAGCGGAGATCGGAACCAACACGAACTGCCATCCCGCCGCATCTTCTGCTCAAGCAAGGCTCCCCTACCGAATCAGGCAGGGAGGCACCCGATCCGGCGACGTACCTCTCCGGCCTTCAGTCCTTACTCCTCGCCACAAAAGGCCACAAAAGGATCATATCCCGTCCTCGCGCCGCCATCTTTTACCCATACCCAGTCCCCTATACATACCGACCAGCAGCTACACCACAATGCCGCCGACAGTCCGACCACCGCCTCGCCCAGTTGGGGCTCCCATGCTCACACATACTCCGTACTTCAAAGCTTACCCCATGGCGTTCGTGCCAGTCCCGCCGGCCAGGCCGCCAATCAGCGTTGTGTTCGCGATTCGTGCGACCTCCGTGACTGACGCCAATCCGCGTGAGCCAGCGAACTCCGTTTCAATCCATGCGAGCCAGCATGCGGCCAGAGCCTGCACGAGGCGAGCAACAAATGTCTTCAGGATGAGAGAGCCTCCACACGAGGCCAGCGAGTTCCACGCACCAAGCAGACTTTTTTCAGGTTCGCCGTCATCCTCCACCTCTTGATCTTAACTTATTTAGGATGCTATACTGTGTCCCTGTCCCACGCCACGGCCGCTGGACGACGTAGCACCTGTTCTCCAGAGTACTTTGTGTGGAGCTCGCAGCACCTGTTCCAGGACTTGAACCCATTTGATAGTGCACTCAGCGGTGTAGATGACCGCTCTGCTGCCAGCATGGACGGCTGGAACTTGAGCATGTTGTAGTCGATGAGGCTGAGCTCAAATATGAAGTAAGACAGCAGCTCCAGCTGAAGATTCAGAACACGTCACAAAGGACTCGAGTCAGACAGGCAATGCACATTAACTAATAAGCCTATTTTGCTGGGAGTGGGCAAGATCACTGTATATACCGGAATAGTGTGAGCTCATTTCTTCCCTGGGCAGCACAGAAACGCTTTCGCTTTTCTTTTTCATTTCTGGGACAGAGAACCTTCCATTGTTGCCTCCAAGTGATTTGAAGATTCAGTATAAGCAACATGCATATTGATATCCGATGCCTTTGGGTTTCATATTATTTTCTTTGTAGAGATGCTACCTGTTATAAAGAAATATTGAATTCATAGGTACATTATTGTATATGCGCGCATATGTGTGACGACTTTTTTGCATAGTAGTTGATTATCACTTTTAAATAACAGTTGATTTTAACTTTTCTTAATAACGAGATCTTTATTATTTAAGAAGTTTTAAACATTACACCTGGCATCTGCATAGTTGATTTTCACTTGGATAATGATATTAAATTTCTTCCATGAATTTATTGATACATGTACTAAAGTTGCACGTTTACTTGACTTATAAGTGTTGATGCACACACTATGCCCCTCTCGCAATCATTTCTCCTTTCACCGTTTGCCAAGCCAACAAATGACGACTCGACTCAATAGATCAACTTTGCTTATGTACTAATATAGTTGATTATTTTTTTGGTACTCGAGTGCACCGATTTTTTTAGTTTATTTTGTGTTCTAAAAAAGTACTCTCGTGACATTGTAATTGCGATATTTTTAGTCGGTATAGTATACATCATTGGGCATGACACACATTTAAATGACTCAATAAAAAACTCGCTAAGCGAGAAATAAGATTAAAAAAATGTTTTTAGATTATTTCTACGTGCGTGCACATGCAAGTTACTATAAATGTAAAAACTAAAAAATATCATTCAACTTAATGATAAGATGTGTCTTACAGAGACGTGCGTGCACGTGCAAGGCTACTAGTAGTAGTAAAGAAGAGTACCTAACACGCAGTCTAGTGCTAGAACTAGAATATATTTATCCGATTTTCTGAAAGAAACATGTGTGCCTAGCCTCTGCTTTGTGTAACTATCAGAAAAAACAGATTGGTTACCACATGCCATTAAAAATAAATAATCGCAAGAAAAGGAAGAAACAGGCAGAGGTGTCCTGAGCTGACACCGGCACGCGGTGTCCCGGAATCCGCCGCGCAGTTTCCCCTCCCACGCGCTCATCGTCCTCCCTTGATCTCTTTTTTTTTTTTTTTTTGAGAATGTCCTCCCTTGATCTCCACCTACATACATCAGTAGCATCTCCGGGGTGCTGCCGACGACCCTTCCATTGACCTGAGAGAGACCAAAGCCGGTGTCTGTCGGCTGCCGATTCGGTGCCGTCGCGGTCTCGTCCCCCGCACCAGTTCTTGGTCTCTCCCCGGCGGATTCATCTCGTCTGGGGTGGGAGCTCGCCGGCCCGGCGCGATGCAGCAGCATCAGCAGCAAGGTAATTAAGGGCGAATTTCACGACGCCTCGTGGTTAGTTCCAAAGTTGTGATCTTTAGCTGTCTCGTGTGCGATTCCTGCGGCTAATTTGGGTTACGAACCGCCGGGTGGTGGGGATTTGTACGGGTGGTCCGCTGAGAGTAGTAGTTTGATCAGGGAACGCGACTAATCGACCTCTTCTCCAGCGCCGGGCAAAGTATGTAGAGTAGTAAATAGCTTGTATGAACTCGGTGTCGTATCCCATTTCCGTATATCACATAACCATGGTTCGTGATTAATTGTGGTATCCCTTGAGTTGTTATGTGTTCTGTATGCTGTCATTATCTTTGGTTGGTGAGAAGTCTGTTACATTTTGTTTTTCGCGATTCAGGTTTCGATATACAAAAGCTGCAACGTGAAGTGAAGACGCGATGGTTGAAACCTAAAGAGGTTCTCAATATATTACAGAATCACCACCTGTTCACGGTGGAACACAAGACACCGCAGAAGCCACCGAGTAATAAAATCAGCCTCTGGTTTCTGCTTGTGAGATATCTGATTCAAGCTCGCGCATACCTTCCCTAGCCCTGGGTGTGTTTAACCTAGTTGGTTCTTAAATTGCAGGTGGTTCTTGGTTTCTTTTCAACCGTAGAGTACATCGGCTCTTCCGGGACGATGGGATTGGATGGCGGAAAAAGAGGAGTGGCAAGACCGTTGCAGAAGCCCATGAATACCTTAAGGTCTGTCGATCTAAAGTTGATATGTTAATCAGAATAATAGGGATGTTTATTGTTAGGACTGACTCGGATGGGCTGGATAGTTAATATGCTTTTCCTCACCGAAAATTTCAGGTTGATAATGTAAAGGCATTGAATTGCTACTATGCCCAGGAAGAAAATAATCCTACATTCCGGAGGCGGATATATTGGATGCTTGAACCGTAAGAATCCTATTTACTTGTGGAATGAATGGAATATGTTATGTGTTGTATTGTATGCTTCGGATTTCTTAAAGGCACAAAGTAAACTTTTCTTGTGCCTCGGATGTTTTTAAATTGTAAGTGTTTCTCCTTAGAGCAGAGCCTCAATAGCAACTTTGTCAGCATGCTCCTCATGGAGTATGGGAACTCAGGAAGGGATTCATAAGCTACTTGTACATTTTCGTGCTATGGTGTAGCTTGTTGCATTAACTCCTATTTGTTTACAAATTATTCTGTCCGTGACTCCATCTATGGTTACTTTGAAGTTTCAGCATCCACCTGGGTTGTTCCCAACAACTAGAAACCACCATTCACCAATTCCTTGTAGATATGTTAAATTTTGGAATATTGTACAGCGTTCTTTGATTATTTCTGATGATGCAAAATAGTGTAAGAGATTATACTTAAGGTAAAGTCCTATGTTTCATTAGCAGACCCCAAAATAGGTGCAGAAATTCGTAAGTTCCAGATAATGGTGGTATTATACCCTGTCATTACTATGGCTTCTACTGTTGGTTATGATTTGCTAACTTTTTGTCCCTGTAAGAAAGAACCATTTTATAATCGTATAAAAGTCAATTCACAACATAATGAGAGCGATTCATCTTTGCAGGGCTTATGATCACATTGTTCTCGTCCACTATAGAGATGTTTTAGAGGTTTGTCTCTTGTTTTCTCTTACTTTTGTCACAACATCTGTAATTCTGATGCTTTACCATCGATAGTTAATTATCCACCCCAACTGTGGGCAATATCGTAACATAACAGATTAATTGATCACTGGGGCAAAGCACCAGCAAAGAACTTGACATTACCGTAGAACCTTCCAGTGGTCACTCACTCATTAAGCTAGTACATATTATTATAGCGATTGAAGTCACCACATTGTTTTTCGGCCTGTCCTGTGCTTAATTTTTGCTTGTCGATTGAATATCAGGGCAGCATTTCAGTGTCACCACCGAACAATTCATCAACATCCAACCATGATGCTAGCAGAGCTGATGCACTTAGTTCGCAAGGTTTGACTAGCGAGATAATTGTGCCACTTCTTAACTCGTGCAGCCCAGGATCCACTGAAGAAGTTAGTTCCCAGATTCTGAACATAAACAATGAAACAAATAATACAAGTCAATTTGATTGGAAGCGGTCGCTTGAAATGCAGCTGAGTCTGGAAAACAAGGAAGATCGTAATGTTAATACAGAAGAGATTCTGCCAAATCATGACCCTATTTTTGTGCCTGGGATTCAGAATGAAGACTCGGACACCTGTACAATCCTTGCAGATATCTTTAGCGAAATGGAGTCTAATGAAGACAACCATAATGAAGGAAGCCATCCTTATACCAATCCTATTGATTTCCTGAAAAATTCAGGTGCACTACTCGAATAGAAGCAAATATTATGATTCTTTCATTGCTAATTACTGCCTGAGATAGCAAGACAAACTTTCTGAAATTTTGTAAATTGTTCATATATATCTTCTCTTGATCAGATGCTTGGTTGGAGGAGGATCAACTTGAGCCTTTTCTCAGTTCAGTTCCTTCGATAGTTAATGAAAACCAATGGTTCAATATTCATGAGGTTTCTCCAGAACGGGCATTTTGTTCTGAAAGTGCTAAGGTATCATATGAAGCTTGAACTTTGATATTCTTAATTGAATTACAAAATGGTCTACTGCATCTGTGTTCTTCTGTCCTCTTGATAAGATACGACCCATTTAGGGAAATTGGCACATGACATTTACATTAACATATACACATTAGAATAAGTGGGTGCCTGATAGCACCTAATGGCCGAACGCTTTGCCTAGGCCTAGCACTTCCCTGAACCTTGGTGTGAATGATCCCGAATTCATCTATTGCCTCATTGGCAAAAATGTTGCCCATTAGGGAAATTTTGTGTTTAAGACAATTCCTGTCGTGACCTTACAATAACTAATTGAGACTATATACATGTAATGCAGGTTGTCATTGTTGGAGACTTCCTTTGCAACCCCTCTCATAGTTCATGGGTACTATTTGGTGATAATAAGGTACCTGCGGAAATTCTCCAGCAAGGTGTCATCCGTTGTCATACTCCATGCCTTGGTGCTGGAAAGGTGAGAATGTGCGTGCTTGATGAGAACGAGAAACCATGCACTGAAGCTCGAGAATTTGAATTCGTTGAAAAACCTACCGATACAATGATTAATGGGAATGGGAAACCCTGCAGTGAAGCACGAGAGTTTGAATTCCAGCAGAGTTCGACAAAAAGTGGCGATGAGCTGTTGTTGCTTCTTAACTATGTGCATATGCTTTTTGATGGTCATGGTTGTGAACTATTCTCAAAGTTCAGGTTTCCACTCCCAAATGTTCAGTGTGGATTCCAGACTAACCCCTCAGAGATTATAAGGGGATCATGTGAGCAGCTGGACCATGAGGACGCAGTAAATTGCATCATGGAAGTGATGCTTAACAACAAGTTCCAGGATTGGCTAACGTCCAAATTTGAACAGAACAGTGAAGGGAAATATTTGCTTCCTAAGCAATACCATGGTGTTATACATACAATTGCTGCATTGGGATACGACTTGGCATTGAAACCGCTGCTTAGTTCTGGTGTGCCTATAAACTACCGTGATGCAAATGGATGGACTGCTCTGCATTGGGCTGCACGATTCGGAAGGTATTGATAATCTTTTTTTTTCCGGGGTGGTATTGATAATCTATTCATTGCATGCAAAGATATATGCAAACTATTTTCAAATGCTTTCCTATTTTCATAACCAAATGCAAAATGTTCCACCGTAGTATAGGCAATTTATCTTTTGTTTCCTGCTTTCATGTAATGTGGATTTTCTCTCGACTCTGACCACAATATGAAATGTCAGGGAAAAAATGGTGGTGGTTCTTCTTGCTGCAGGCGCTGCTGCTGGTGCAGTTTCACACCCAACAGCAGAAGATCCTGCTGCCAAGACACCTGCTTCGATAGCGTTTGCATATGGTTTCAAGGGCCTCTCTGCATTCCTTTCAGAAGCAGAACTAACCACTACTCTTCATTCGCTGGAATCTAGACAAAATGGGAACTCCTTCGATCGTACTGGTGCAGTGGGTATATCTAGCGCTGTGGATAGAATATCAGACAAATGCGCCCATGTGGATGGTGGAACTAATGATCAGCTTGCTCTTAAAGATTCTCTAGGAGCTGTCCGAAATGCAGTCCAAGCCGCCGGGCGCATACAAGCTACCTTCCGTGTGTTTTCCTTGAAAAAGAAGAAAGAAAAGGCTCTTCAGAATGGAGATAGCTGCACCGTGTCCGTTTGTGAGGCAGGTGTTCCTTCACGTGGTATGCTTGAAAAGGCTGCATTGTCTATCCAGAAGAACTTCAGATGCTGGAAGAAACGTAAAGAATATCTAAGAATACGGAAAAATATCATCAAGATTCAGGTAAGTTTTGCATATCATTCGCAAAGTAGCTACGGTATATTCTTAACAAACCTTTGAGGATTTTGTTAAACTGATTAGCCTGTTTATTCTGATAGGCACGGGTCAGAGCTCACCAAGAAAGAAACAAGTACAAGGAATTACTTCAGAGTGTTGGCATCCTTGAGAAAGTGATGATAAGGTGGTTCCGAAAAGGTGTTGGTCTGCGAGGATTTAATCCGAGGGCTATGCCAATAGATCAAGACGAGGAAGAAGATATTGTCAGGGTTTTCCGGAAGGAAAGAGTGGAAACAGCTGTCAATGAAGCTGTTTCAAGGGTGTCAGCTATCGTCGGTTGTCCTATTGCAAGACTAGAGTACCGCAGGATGCTCGAGATACACCAAGAGGCAAAGGTGAGACCATGATGTGTGAATCTACTGAAAGCGCTTATAAAAAATTGCATAATTACTAGTGAAAGATCAGTCCGTATAATATGTCAGTGCATAAAAACTGCACCTTATATGTATTTACTTGCGCTCACAACAAATTTGTTTTCCCATCAGAGCATGGCCATGGAAAGTAGCACATCTGCTAGCAGCTGACCTTGAGCACTGGCCTGCCACTCCCCTTTGTCCTCCTCCCTTTTAAAATGATCTGGAAAGCTGCTGGCTGCTGAAGAACAGTAAAACCTCGGGGATCGACTCGCAGTGGATCCTGTCATAACAGAAGTTATCAAGAAATCCAGTACCATCATCATCAATCCATGCTGAAGATGTTATTTCACTGCACGCACAAAAACCCCATGTGCATAGGCTGACTTTTGGCTAGAGTTTAGGACTCTGTAAGGTGCTCTGCATATGATGAAGCTTCATAGGCTTAAATACCAGCTGCATTGCATGGTAGTACCATCTTTCTCATCTGCTAGGTGTGTACATGACAATAAATGTATGATAAAATCCTGAAACGTATCATGAAGCTTTAGAAGCTTAAACACCAGCTGCATTGTATGTGGTACCCGTCTTTCACATTTGCTACGTTGTGTACATGATGATAATAATAAATGTATGATAAATCCTGAAGCGGAGCTCAGTTGTTAATGGCAAGTACTCCCATCTTGTCTTGCACATGGAATCATTATGGCCATCGACCAAATGTATGTACGCTCCTTGTATGTGTAATGACTCTGTACAAAATCAATCAAATCACAGACAACATGATCCTGGTACGGGCCTGCAATAGTAACCACTCCAGCACCATTTTGATCCTTTTCTGGCAGCAGCCAGATCAGATAGCGTGAAGTCCTGTTTGAAATGCTAAAAAGCAAACTTGTTCCTGCGAAATCATGTGTTCCCATCATGCCCTAGATATCAGTCACAGTGATTCCTTTGAATCGCCGATTTCATTAACCAAACATCGCCGCAATTGTAGACAAACACGCAGATGGCAATGGAAAAACCAGTAAGCACTGGACAAGCACAAGACGACTCCAGTGCAATGCTGGAGCAAGTAACAGAGGACTACACCATAGTAACCACTAGGATTAGTTTAGCTCTAAGAAAGTGCGTCACCTTGGACCTCGGAAGCGATAAACATAATGCAGCAGTTAGGCACAATCACGATTGTTCCGGGCCACCTATTAAACAAGGTTTAGCCATGACATCAGGCAAAGGCATTCTCATCCGACAGAGACATCACCAAAGCCAGACCATACCAACAGGCAGCATTCAGTAGGATATATTAAGCTGGGAAGAGAACCCAACAGCAGGAGAAACTTCAGGTTGAGAACCTGACGAGGACAGCTGAGAGACGAAGAATAAAAAAAGAAAGCGCTTCAGCTTTGAATGTGTGATTTACAGCTTGGACACACTGCGCAACAAAAAAAACACATTCAAGTGCACAAAGAAAATTCCTGCACAAACCACCAACACCTAGTATGTACACCCATGAAAAAATCCCGGGGAAGAAAAAGGAAAAATTTCTCTCCCTACACATTTACATTTACATTTACAAAGGCAGAGGACATCTGTCAAACTGAAATCTGCAGTTAGTGAACGCAGTTGGCCTTTTTTCACGACAACTGTCTCCAAGAAGTTGCTGAACAGAATGCTGCACGTGCATATCGATGTTCAAGATTTCTACTCTTTTTGCCTCTTGGTGAGAGAGATGGTGTACCAAGAAATAGAACCTGGGTGGTTCCATCTCCAGGTTTCTAAGCTCAAACCTGAAAGTATAAGAAAGATCATGGCATTAGACCTCGAGGATTCCAGGAGTATAAAATAATAAGATCGGAGATCTCGACATCAGAGTTTGCTTTAAGCAAGTGTTATGATTCATTAGAACCACTACACCTCAATACCTCATTGTCATAAAAGATACACCTCATTTTTCTTTTCCAAGTCAAAAACATGTGGACACAGTTTAACTGAAATGCAGTTCCCATAGCAGCTTTTATGAAACGTTGGAGCCCTAACAATTCACATTTATAAGCTAATTTCTAGCAGTGTCAAACAACGGTAATGTAGAAACTAAGATATGGGCCAGCCGTTGTCTCTACTCGTTTTGTTACCATGAAGTGCAGCAGTGCACAATTATGATTTCTATCCTACGCATGACAGGAACTTTTCAGATATAGTACCGCGGAAGAAAGAAACATGGATAAGTAACAAGTTACAGACGAGCTTACTCTTATGAGCAGTGTAGCTTCAATAAACTTCTCTGTGCCATGGCGCGAGCTGTGCGACATCCTCCACTAATTTACACTCCATATAGACCTAACTATTGAACTTGGTCATGATTCTGGAAAAACCGAGTTACTTCTCTGTACAACTGCTCCCCTTCGAAAGGCTTGTAAACATAGCCATCCATTTCAGATTTTAGGCAATGCTCGTGTGTTGCCTGAATAACATCTGCTGTCATGGCCAATATCGGAGTATGCCACCTCCGAATATTAGCACATTCTGGTGGCAGTTCTCCATGCTCTACTCGCTCATTTAGATCTCTTTCCATCACTCTTATCCTCCTAGTGGCTTCAAAACTGAAAAGCAAATCCAATGCACGATAAACTTCAGTAATTGATGACAACAACAGATCAATACTCAGAAGGAAATGGTGCATGGACAATTAATAACTTACCCATCCATTTCTGGCATTTGTATGTCCATAAAACAAGCATCAAACCTATGAGGTGGCGTTAGCAATGCGATTGCTTTCTTCCCACTGTCTGCGCAAGTTACTTCTGCGCCATACTTCTTGAGAGCACCCGCAGCCACTTTAAGGTTCACAACATTGTCGTCAACCACAATGATTTGCTTCTTGTGAAGAAGGCTGCCCAATGTTGAGTTGCCAACTAGTCCATTCTTGCCATTCGCCTCATCTATTCCACCCAAAGCCTGTCTTAAAGACACCTGAAGCATGCTTGCACGAAGTGGCTTCATGATTACTTTCAAGTTGTACTCCTTGGATATATGTGAACTGCTCTTGATAGAATCTATAGAATTCTCCAATAGAAAGAACTTTGGAGAGTCTGGATGATCCTTGCTCCTTAATTTGCTAAGAAAATGAGGCATGGAATGGGATTCCTTCAGCCAGGTTTCCTTGTCAACTAGCACTAGCTTTGCGACCAGTGATCCACAGTTCATTTTAGGAATAACTTGATTTATGTCAGTGGTCAATTCTGTTTTGACTCCAAGCCTTTGCAAATGGTACTTGGTAACCTTGGCACGGACCAGCCTATGATCAATAACCAATGCATTGATCCCTTTAAACCCTAACGATTTGTTAACATTTGCACTAGAGCGTGTCCTCGTAAGCACAGCACTGAAGGAGAAAGTAGAACCAACATGGGGTGTGCTTACAAACCCGATCTCTCCCTTCATGAGATGAACCAGGCACTTGCTGATGCTCAACCCAATGCCAGTGCCCCCATGGATGCGGGCAATAGACGGACCACTCTGCATGAAAGGGGTGAATATACGGGACTGGGCTTCAAGCGGGATGCCAGCACCGGTATCTTCAACGGATACTATCAACTTTATTGTTTCGGGCATGATGGGAGTAAAAGGCATCTCAGACGAGTGTAAATCCATATCGACAAGTCGAAAGCTCTCCCAACTATGCCTCCTGTTAGCTACCGGGTAGCCACTTAAAGTGTCTGTGTATTGAGTTCCTGTCTCCGCCTCTACACAGCTCATGACCTCTTCAACAACATGAACTGTCAAGTAGATATGCCCTCTTTCTGTAAACTGTGAAAAAATAGAATAATTCAGTCTCAGCAAGTAACAGATTGCATAAAAATAATAAACATTTACAATACACTGATTTGTATATCTATTTGTGCTATTCAGGTATATTGATTATCTTACTTTTATGGAGTTCCCCATGAGATTTGTAATGATTTGCCTCATCCTATTTGGATCGCCAATAAGTGTTTGTGGAACTTGGTCAGAGATATACACTGCCAGCTGCTCGAGTTGTGCATCATAAGATAAAACCATGAAAAATGAAAACAGGGTTAGTGCATCCTACAAAATACAGCAAAACTTAAGTGCAAGAATCTACACTGGAATTACCTCCAGTCCTTTCTCTTGGGCTTTTCCACAGAAGAGAGACAAGATGTCATCACAAACTAGTCTAATATCAAAGGGCACTGCCTCAAGCTCGAGCTTGCCAGATTCTATCTTTGCCTGATCCAGAACCTCGTTTATGAGGTACACTAAAGCCTTTCCACTGCCTTGGGCTGTTCTAACATAGTCTTGTTGCGTCGTGTCCAATTCAGTATCCATGAGCATCTGGAGCATTCCTGGAAATAAACATAAATTATTTAAATTCCTAGAGTCTAATAACAATGGAGGATACAATATGGATTGGAATAATTGTACACTCACCTAAAACACCATTCATCGGAGTTCTGATCTCATGTGAAACCGTAGCCAAGAACTGCAAACAGGGAAAAAGGCATGGAGTGAGATTTTTTTCTCTTATACATGACAGTATAGGATGTGTAGTGACTAGCGAGGTTACTCGCCTGTGACTTGGCAATATCTGCAGCTTCCGCACGCTTCTTAAGCACCATCATATTTTTAAAGTCATCTTCAACTTTTGCGATACGATGCACAGTAGCGTGACATATATAACCAACGAGTAAGGAAATCACAAGAACTCCTAATGCTGATGTTATTGCAAGCCATGGAAATGGTGGCCTTTGAATGAACCTGTTGAAGAGAAATAAGTCAGATGGACAGTTCTCTCTGTAGAAAATAAAGAGAGACCACAGGACCATGAACAGGATGCTGAATACATTCCAATTGCAAGGCTGATAAAAAGGAGAGCCCGACATATCAATCACCTGCAATGCATCTCATGCCTTCTAGATGGATCGCCAAAGTTGAGCGTGCTGTTATGGTACATGCCGCCGCCTGTATCGTTCGAGCCATACATACTGATGGGCCACTCATTAGTAGTATCATACACGTTCACCATGATGGACTGCTTGCCGGCAAGCTGATGAAGCAGCTTATCAACAAGCGCTTCTATATCAAATATGCCACCGAGATAGCTGTTTGGGACCAAAAGCAGCCAGTTAGAGATTCTGTTGCGTTAGCATATGGTTGGAATAGGATGCGGCTTTTACCCAATGGCGGCCTGGATGCGCTCCTGGGGCCTCGCAGTTGCAGGAAGCTCGGACTTGTACACGGTGTATGTCGAGATCACACCGAGGCGACTGTTGAGTAGCTTGAAAGGAGCAGTTAGAACACCCTTGCCAGATTCTCTAGCTCGTATTATGTTTTCCCGATCATCCTGTAGAATCCAAAAAACCAAATGCGCTTGTTTAGCATGACAACCAAAAAAATGGTACCGTTAATTCAGAGTTATTTTCCAAAGTAAAGAAACTAAGATAACAAGGAACCACACTGTAAGTTGGTAAAAAGAAGCATGGTTAAAACGCAAGCAATAGGACTGAGCTGTGAAACCACATGGTGTGCACCCAGCGTTGCAGCTTTATACGGCCCTAGGCTAAAAAGGCCTAAATCTAGCTTGACGAGGGGGGAAAACCAAAACCAGCGAGAGAGTACACCAAAGTAAAATCCTCACGCACATCGCCGGAGAGCATGTCGAAGGAGATGACGTTCTTGTAGGCGTCCTGCGCGAAGATGACGGGGGCGTACTCCTCGGCCGGCTCGCGGATCTCCGCGGCGGCGGCGTCACTGGGGCCCGGCGACTTGGAGTTGGAGGAGTACATCTTCTTGATGCTCCAGCCCTGCTGCCGCTCGAACTGGTCCCGCTCGGCGTGCGTGACCCGCACCGCGTACGCCACCCCGCTCGTCAGCGGCCTCTCGAACGCCGTCCTCTCCGCGTACCTCGCGAACGTCGCCTGCAATTACACACCCAGCCGGGTTGGGATTCGACGGAGCAAAAAAGCAAAATTAATCGACTGATTCGTCGACTGTAGCAGCACGGTCTTACCTGGTTGATGGCGGAGGGGTTCTGGGCGTGGTGGAAGGTGGAGACGAGGATGGCGAGGGCCTGGAGGTGGTTCATGGAGACGTTGAACTGGTCCTGGAGCATGCGCGCGCGCTCGTCGCACATGCTGGCGAGCGTGTCCCGGCTCTTCTCCACGGCCTTCGAGTCGACGAAGTGGAAGATCCAGACGGCGAAGAGCGCCCAGGCAATTATCCAGAGTAGCAGCAGCGGCCGCCACCACCGCACCGGGATCCTGAGCGAGCCGTACACGTGGCTCAGCAGCGTCCTCGCCGACAGCTTCTCCGGGAGCGGCAACGGCGGCAGGCGCACGCTGTCCAGCCCCATCCCCAGGAACCCCAGCCCCGCCGCCACCGCGCCCTTCCCCTCCATCTCTACCGAGCGACGAGGAGCGCCGGTCATTCGGCTACATCGCCACCGCCGACGCGGAGTCCCGTCTGCCGCCGACGCGGAGACCCGCAGCGCCGCGGCATCCACCCACCCAGGGACGAGATAAACGCTCGCGCGGTCGCAGCTAGCGCCGCCCGTACTCACTGTCGCGCGCCCGCTTTCAATCGAGGCAAAAGGGAGCCAACACGCAGGCGCTTTCCTCGCTCGCGAACTCGCTTCGCCTTGTCCCCCGTCCTTTCCTTCTCCTACCAGCTCCGCTTCCCCTTCTCGGTTCCTCGCAGCTCCGCCTTTCGGCAAACCCTCCCGCCTGCCGCGCCCTCCAAGGAACCACCACCAAACCCCCGGTAGGCGGCGCGAGTTTGACCGACCGGCCACAGCCCGAGCCCGATAGAAGGAGGAACAAGAGGAGAGTAGAGAAGGAGCACGGCAACAGCAACAGGAATAGACTACAGGAGGAGAACGGAGGAAAGGGATTGGGCTGATTGGAGGGAGCAGAGAGATAGGAGGGGGAAAGCAAGCAGGCAGGTGAGGTTGGAGTGGAGGTGGAAAGCGAGAAAAGTGGAGAGTGAAACAGAGGAGGGAGGAGTAGTAGAAGAAGGTGGCACCAATCGCAGCGGCGGAAGAGGCCAGCACGCAAGTGGCTCCTCATTCTGTCTCCCTGCCTAGTGGGCCCAGCCGGCGTTTCTCTCTCCTCATCCCTCCTGATCTTCTTCTCACTCCACCTAGAAAGAGAGAGACACCCGAGGAGCCGCCGCCGCTGCGATTGGTGAGCTTTCATTGGTAGAGACGGAGGGGATTGAATACACGACCGAGCGAGTTTTTAATACGTGTGCCGTCGCCCCATGTGTATTTTTTTGAGAGACTCCTAGGTCAGCCGCCATAGGCGATCGGGAGGCGATCGCCCAATCTCCGCCGGCGAGGGTGCTGGTTCCCTCTCCCTCCGCCTGCTGCTCCGGCGGCGGGAGGGAGGGGATCTGGTTCTTCGCTCTGTAGTTAGGGTTTGGTTTTGTAGGTCGTGGTGCGTCGTTGGGTGGTGGGAGTGACGTCCAGACGAATAAATCTGCCGCAACTCCACTCCCACACCGGCGTTGTCCTTCATGGCGGCGTCTCGGAGTTGATGGCATCGTGTGTTAGTCGATCCCTCAGATTGGCGAACTTAGGGTTCATGGATGGTGTTGGCGAGGCGGCGGCGGTGACCCCATCAGGTGTGTCTCTCCTTCTGCTTTGTCCCCGTTGCTGCGGCGTTCTCTCCGACGTCATGGTGGAGCAGGAGGATGTGTCGTCCAGGAGTATGTGCAAACGGTTGTCTGCGCAGATGACAGCTGGAAGATGGTGTATCTTGTGTTGGGTTTGTCGATGGAGGCTGTCAGTTCTGGAGTTCGATGGCGTGTCCGGGGACATGTTGCCCCGGTCTGATTCATTCAACGGCAATGGTTTTGCTTCTGGCAAACTATTTTGGAGGTTCGTAAAGCTGTTGATCAGCAATGGAGCCGCGTCGAGCTCGGGTGAAGAGGTGATCTGTCTCGCTTCACTTTGGTGTCTGCTTTGGTGGTGCCGAAGGAGAGGGATAGGCGTTGGTTTTTTCACATAGAGTTATCCTATCTTTACAGATCTGTAAGATCGGTGTGTACATGCTTTGTATCTTGTTCTTTTATTATGTGAATCATATTACCTTGCAAAAAAAACAAGAAACATGCTCTCGAATTTACATTTATTTTGTGTACCCAAACTCAATTTAATTTTGGTACACGCATTTACATAATTATTAGAAGGTATTTTGGGAGATCTTTCACACACTTCAACTCCGGTGGAAACCGTCGTCGCCAGATCTGTCTTTGTCGCCCTAGGAACCACCGGCAGACTCACGCACACCTACGTCTAGCGTTGATCTTGTGTCTTCTCACCAACACGTCCTCCTCCAACAGTCATGACAATCGCTCTCGGTCGTCCCTCTACACCCGGGGAGGGGGTTCATCTCCAATGAGGGCGTGTCTCCCAACCCAACCTGAATTCGGGTCAGGTCTAACCTCACCGGGTGCTTGTTAATGTTAGAAATATATTACCGTGTATTTGGTAGTTTAGGATTTGTAATCCGTCTCCTACCTTATCTCTAGGAGAGGCTTCTTACTCTCCAAGTCTTGTACCCAATATATACTCGCACATGAGTCTCAATAATACATCCAACATATTCCGCCAATCTCATTAATTCTACATGGTATCAAAGCGGCACGATCTGACCTAGCCGCCGTACCTAGGGTTCGTCCGCCGTTCGTGTTGATCGGCTGCCCTAGAGTTTTTTTCTGGTCTCTTGATCCGGTTTTTCTCTCTCTCGCCGGTCGTTTTTGAATGGGCGTTTCTTTTTTGGTTTTCCGATCTAAGATCGGTTTGCGTCGCCCACCGCCCGTCGTCTTCTTGCGCCTCTACTTCGACAACGGCATCGACCTGCACCGGCCTCCTCCTCGACAGCCGGCTATCGCGACCGACTCGCCGGCGCCGACTCCGCACCGTCCGGCTCCTCCAAGCCGGCTATCGCGGACGTCACGCCGACGCCGACTTCGCACCGACCGGCTCGTCTTCACTGACCGCGCAGCAAGGCCAGACGCGCGTCCGAGTGACGCCTCGACGCATCACCGCCGGCTTCTCTCGCTTGCAAGGTCTCCATCGCCGGTTCGTTTTCGCTGTCATCGACCGGGACTTCACCGACAACTTCGCCATCGACTCCGATCTGCGCGTCGTCGTCGCCGCCATGGCGCGTACCGCGCTGCATCGGTCTGATCAACCGAACGCGCGCTATCTACGCCAAGCACATCCCCGAGCACGTGCCTATCACCGATCGAGCTACAGGCTGCCGCCGCGTCACCTCTTCGGGCTGCCGCGCCGCCGCCATTGGTCCATGTTGCCGGCAGCCAACTCGCCGTCCCAGGCATGTCCGCCGCTGGCGGCTTCCCGCCGTCGTCCCGACCCGCGCATTACTGCTGCGTCGCCCCTTCGGGCTGTAACGCTGCGGCACGCGGTCCACTTCGTCAAGCCGTCGGGTTCTTCCTCGCCTACTTCGAGTAAACGCCGCCGCCATCTACAGGTAACCTGCATGGCCACTTCAGGCTGTCGCAGGTTCCACCGACCACTCCTTGTCCAGGCGTCCAGCATGGCCACTCCAGACCACCGCTGCCTTCACCGCCTTCTACGTCTTCGTCCACCACGACCTCGTCGCCAGCTTCATCATCCTCGTCCCCGACTACATCTACTCCGACAACCGCAGACGACATCGGCACCTTCTACCCCTCGCCGATTGGCGCCGCAACCGTCGTCGAGTCCTCCTCTGCTGGCCCCTCCGACACTAGCATATGGTTCACGGTGGTCCCTGCCCCCGCATGCACGGTACTGGCAACACCGGTGCGTGCCTTCGTCCCCGACGTGTCCCCGGGTCTGGCAAACCTGGGATGGCGCCTCGTCTTCATCGGCTTCGACAACGTCTTCGGCATCGGCTTCCTCCTCTACGACTGCCTCGACCGCGTCACCGACTTCTTCTATGTGTACTCGGCTCTGGCAAAGCCGGAGTATGCCTTCATCCCTGATGTGCGCCTTGTTCTGGCAAAACAATGGCCGCACCTCGTCCTTGACGGTTCGTACTGCGTCGTCTTCGGCATCGGCATCATCGACGACTGCCTCGACGCATCTCCGTCTTCTTCACGCGCACTATGCGCCCGCAGCTTCATGTGCGTCTACCTCGACACCGGCAACCCCGACTATGACATCGACCACGGCGACCCCTCGCACGGCTACCACGACCAAGGCTGCACCGCCTAACGCTCTTGACTCCCTCGACATCGGCAACAAAGGGCTATCACCTCGCTTGAGCTCCTCATCAGCTTCCTCTACAGTCCAAGCTCTGCGCCGCGACACCGCCCACGACGTTCCCGCTCCTACTGCGGGGGGATGTCAGCTCACTAGACTCTACCTCGGTTTCCTCCAGTCTGACCGTCCGCGACGTTCCAGTTGTTCACGACGCTACCACTACGACCGCGGGGGATGTTAGAGATATATTACAGTTCATGTATTTGGTAGTTTAGGATTTGTAATCCGTCTCCTACCTTATCTCTAGGAGAGGCTTCTTACCCTCCAAGTCTTGTACCCAATATATACTCGCACATGAGTCTCAATAATACATCCAACATATTCCGCCAATCTCATTATTCTATAGTTACCGCCTCACCTCCATCTTGTCGATGGTGTGGGATACCATGTAATGGTTGGGTTAAGCAATACCCTTTGCCTCAGGATTGTGTGCATCTTAAATAGGGGTTGGACTGTACTATGTTCATAGGAGAGGTTACATTAAGAAGAGAGAGATTTTAGGCAATCGGTATGATTCTTCTATGATCAGATTGGATGATACTCCATAACAAATCTATACTAACCAAATCTATTGTCATCTCTTAGACTAGACATAGTGGGGAGTATCATACACTAGTATCATGCATATGATACTAGTCTATGTTACTAGTTCCATAGTGGGTAGTAACATATTTGTGGTATCATATACTAGTGTATTTATTAGGTTGCACACACATCTTATCTTGGAATCTGTTATGTTACGGTATCTACCTATGATACACTACCATCTCTCTCATCATTAACTGTAGTGACACGTCATCTTTTTGCCAACGTGGCATATATGATACTACATATGTTACTTCCACTATGGCTAGTCTTAACGTATGTATCACGTGTTTATGTTGGACGGGAGAGAAAGAGGAGTGGGTATGCTGGGGAAAAGGAAGAGACAAGAGAGATGAACATATGTAATTTTTTGTGTGGAGACGAGAGCGTCCCGGTTTTATCAAAACGCCCATTACCCATCAATCCTCATTTTGTTGAGGTCGATTCCAACATTTTATGAATGAACATGATTACCCAACAATTACTCGTTATATGTGCATGGCCATTTAAATAACATGGTTATTTTATCACGATAAAGACCAATAAAGGTCGGTAGTTCTAGTCTCTTAAAAATAACATGCTAAAGAACCAACGCGTGTTTAGAATGATCGTATCCTCAACCAATAAGGTATCAAACCATGGGTTTGATGTGTCTTATTAAGGTGAAATGTTCTTGTGGTGGGAGGCGACAATCCAAGATTGAAGCAGTCTGTTGCATTTGTTGCGTGTGCATATGTGTGTTTAGGTTGTACTTGTACTCGGTGTTTCTTGAAAAATGAACAGTCCAAATATCATGTACACAAAAATAGTTTGCATTCTTGTGACCACTACAAAAACATAAAATGCATTTTGAGCTTCTCATTTATATCTTTCTTCATGCGAGACAATAGCTCTACAATGTTTTGTCTCGATCGAGAAAGAAGCTAAGTTGTTCACTCTAATATCTATATATGTGTGAGTTAATTTTTTTATGATTTGAATCCCTGAGCTCGTTCGTTAAATATTGAAAATAATGAGAGCACATGAGTTGAGAGGTGTAGGTAAGCGCTCACGGTTCGGCGTTCTCCTCAATCTCCACGTGCTTGATTAAAACACGCTCAACGAAGATGATGTCCAGAGAAAGTAACCTGCTACCAAATCTCTGTATATGCACGTCTCGCGAGTAAACGATGTTAATAAGTAACCTCAGTATACCGTAGTTCTTCCGTCGAGACTTATCGTCAGGTTATTAAAATCCTGCAAGGACTTTTATCGGGCGTTCCATTAGGTTTTTAAAATTTACTGTCAGAGACCGGCGACTTGATGATCTCTCCGTTTAGCAGACAAGCAAGCCCGGTGCCGCGATGTGGACGGATCGTAACACCACCCCCCCCCCCCCCCCCCCCCCCCGGCGATAAACCGTTCTGGTGGAGGGCGCTGAGCGAGCGACGCAGGACCCACGACCACCGGGCGCAGGAGGCAAGGTCAGTCGCCATCGTCGTCTTCCCTCCGGAGCTTGCATAATGCGGGCGGAGGTCACCCGCACTGTTGAGGCTGCTGATAGCTCAATCTCTTCTTCTCCATGCCCTCTCGTCTGCCTGCCCCAGCCAGCCTTGTACCCTAGCTAAATTGGACGCTTGCGTCGCGTGCTGCTATCGATCTATCGATCCCAATTATATGAGAGAGGGTGGGTGCTGCCTGCCTTGGGGCCTAGCCCGAGGGGTGAAAGGGAAAGGGGGAGAAGTGCGGGCTCCGCTCTACACTGCTAATCTGTCTGATAAGCACATCGATCGCGCGCCACCACCGATGATTTTTATTTTCCACGGAGGCGCGGAGGAAAGGGGTAGGGCTTCTTGCTAGCGGGATGCATGGCTCCCGGTCGTTTTCCGGCCGATGGTGACATGTGCGGACAAGTGAAACTCGTGCGTGCCTTTCCGATCCGACGGCCGGCCACCGGACCGAAACTTATTTACAACTAAAATGAAATTAGCGGAGCTTTGTTTTGTTGTCATCTCAAGGTTTTACTAGTACGGAATGAAACAATAGACACATCAACCAATCAGTATTTCTTTTTACACTAGAGACAAATACAAGAGAAAATTTCTTGCTCGCGGGGTCTAGTGCTCTCTTTATTTAATTAAAAAAAACATGTTTACAAGTTTAAAAAAACTAAAAACAATTCTGAATGTTGTTAATGATGTATCTCACAAACATACAAAATCTTTTTTTTAAATAGTTTATATTATAAGCTACACAAAAATGATTCGCTGAGTACACACTTTCGAATCTGTAAAGTATACATGATTTTGTCATTTTTGTGTAGCTCATGATATAAAGAACTTCTCATTGCGATTTTATATGGTAGTAGGATGCATATTCCACTACATCCGGTGTTTTTTTAAGTTTTTTTTACTTGTAGATATATACTTTTATTTTTTTTATAAATATAGTGATCACTAGAACTCGGGAGCCAAAACGACTTTCCGGAACGAAATGGCTACCATCGAGTTCTGTACTCCATGGTTTGGCTTTTTTTTCTCTTATTACTCGCAGATGGTATAGTTACATGTTAATGCTTCTGTGCTCCCAATGAGATCATTGAAAAAACAAAAATGAAATTAGCGTAGCTTTGTTGTCATCTAAAGATTTTAGCACGGAAAGAAACAATAGACACATCAACTAATTAAGCACTTCTTTTTACACAAATGGGTGGTATTAGTCCCTTAATAGCAAAGTAGGCTGTAATTTGGCTATCAAAATTTAGGAGTTGACCAAGTATTCATGTGTTACATATGTTGCTCGAAATAGGTAACGTATCTGGGTACTACACTCAACTGTAGATTAGGAGTAGTACAGCCTACACTCTGTTGCTATATGGTCTGGTAAATTTTTAAGGGTGCCCTCCACTAATAGCCTCTTGCTCGCGCCTGATTGAGTTCAAGAATCACTTAAGGCACGTGGCCGGCATCCTGGCGATAAGGAGGAAAGGCTACCTAGGACCGGGAGGCATGTGTTTAAGTTGATGTGATGGTGGTACCAGCATCAGATCTAAGACGATGCATAATTGGGTCTGTTCACTTGGTCCTTTTGAAAACAATGGGATGGAGCATTGTTAACACAAGGGTTTCTTGGGAACACCGGGACAGATCTTGCGTGAGACTTCGCAGATTTGTTTTTTTAAGGAAGCGCCATGCGATCGTCCACCTGAACGCAATTTTTAATAAAACAATTTTTACATGGTGACATCACGAAGTGAAATAAGCAGCCTAGGATAGGGAGGGTGGCGGATTCTTGACTATCCTTGACAGTTGATAGGGAGGGTTTCCCGTTTTATACGTTAAATAGTTTGTGTGTCATCGTCAGGGCTGGGACGGCGATGACATTCTGTTGTCAGACCCTGTCCTATCCCCGCTCTGGTGGTTGCACCAAGGCGGACGAGCTCGCGAACACAACCTTATGGTCGTGGATCGCAAGATGAACTCCTCCACCTGCACCAGCTTTAGCCACCAGAGCGACACGACGAAGACGAGGAGAACACCATCCAAAGAGACAGAAGGATCGAAACCTTCAGATCAATGACTTTCGCAGATCTTTACCATGAAACGGTAATAATTTCGCGCCAAACATTGTATGTTAGTGTGATTAACAAATTCATGTGTTTGAAAATAGCCCTAAAAAACAGCCCTACATCCGAGGAAAGGGAAAGATGGAAGTGGAGAGAAAGCAATGTGAGTGGAATCCGGCATGGCTTTTCCCGGAGAGCTTTGCCCCGCGCTTTGCTATTCCACTCCGCTCATCTCCAATTATATGCACCGTATACATACCCCTTGCATTATCCTGTTTGCTGGGAGAGAGCTAGCCCTTTCCCATCCTTTTCCCCCCTTTTGCCCGGACCAAGTTGCAAGCTGTGCTAGTTCGCATCACAATTCGTATTCATCAGCTTGATGGCTCTGCCTGACGATATATACATATACCCTTGTAAGCCTATCTGTCTATACATTTGTGGGAAGGGATAGAATAGATGGATGGATGGATAGATACCATTTTCCTTTCTTTTTGGGCAGGAATCAACATCTGTTTGTTGAGAGAATAATTGTCCTCCCTCGCCTCCCAAAGTTCTAGTACTGCCTCTTCTACATCCATGTGTCGAGCGTTTGGTAAGCTGAATCCTCCTCTACATGCTCGATCGCAATCATGCATATACAAGTGCAGTGCCGACAATAAACAAGAATATAGCTCTAGCCATAGCACATCACTACGACTACTTACATGACAACGTAAACAAATCATTTGACAAGACGCGAGAGGAGATGCTGATTTTTATAGCAAGCAGCAAGTGTGCACTTTGGGGCTGTCGATCGACGCCGTTTTCTCGTCAGCATCTGAGACCATACTGTGTATTCACAGTGCGATGATTTTTGGCTTGACACACAGGGCAATTAATTCCATTTGGGTTTCTCGAAATGACAGGTCCGGGATCACTGCTCTGCCAGTATATTTTCTTCAGCTGGTACCGCATGATTAAAGTTGGATGAAGAAGAACATACAAATATGGGTACGGCGAGGTGATTTAACAATTCGGGAACGGACAAAACAGACCGATGTTGAAGACAGCCGGCCGGCCGGCCGGCCTGGTAGCTTCAAGTCCATTTAAAAATGTTCTACTTCAGTGTACCCCTCTCCCCAAATTTAGAAGGGTAGTTTAGTCTTTTGTTATTAATTAATCCTAAACTGGTGGTGAAAGACGAGGTAGGCGACGACGCGGCAGCCTACCAGGAGGAACGCCATGACGCATACATCGATCCAGTGATTGTTCAGACCGATGGATCGAGCGTGAGCCCCTGCTTCACGTCCATGAGCATGGACGCCGACGGCGAACCCAAGGCTCTGTGCCACGAGCACGCTGTACAGCACGACGAGAAGGGAGAGCGCGAAGGACGCCGGGCATAGGTCGAGGCCGCCCATCCAGTACAGGATGAGCACGAAGGCCGCGGGGAGGCCGAGCTCCATGGGGAGGTCGGTGGCGGTGCACATGCGTAGTAGGACAAGAGGCGGCACATCCAGACGAGTGCTCCTAGAGCGGGAAGAAGCCTCCGTTCCTCTGCCGTTTCCCGTTCCCCGCTCCTCGTCGGCGATACAATTTAGTTTCCTCCTCGGGTTGTCTATCTCGCGGCAGCGCGCGATGGGATCTTCGGCGTGACCGTGCGCCGGCGTTCTGCTTGCTTGCACGGCCATTGTAGTTTCTTGTTGCTGCTTCCTGCCTGCGTTCTGCTTGCTTTTGCATCAGCGCTAGCTATCGACAGGTGAAGCATGCATGCATGCGAGAGCCTGGCAGTGATAACTGATAAAGCCGGCTTAGTGTCTTGACGGAGGTGATTGCGCTTCGCTCGCAAACGTGGTCTCGTTCAGTTTCAATTTAACTAAAACGAGTTTAGGATTAATAATGACAAAAGACTAAACTGTCCTTTTAAATTTGGGCAGCGGGGTACACTGAAGCAGAACCATTTTAAAAATCGATCGGAAAGCTCGTTCGACATCAGCCTGCACGCGAAATTCCTAGGTCGTACGAACCGGTGTGTATTAGTTTAGTTACGGGCACATGTTGGACTGATACAATACTCATTTATACATTGGCTTGGTCGACATCTAGGAAATATAATTATTTCAGTTGAATGATCATTGTCACCTTATCTTGTTTTTTGACCCGTAACTAATCCATTGGGCTTCGAAGGGGTGTCTGTCCAGACCTTGATGAAGTGCAGCTCTTATAATTTGATTGACGTGAGACGCCAAGGTCAATGCCGACACACATCTACACGTACAGACCACGTCATGGCATGTGATAATTTAGAGCTGAATGGATCCTAACATTTTTCGTGAATATATATGGCTTCTATATCTGTAAAGTTCAGCACCATCTTCCCGCTACATCACTAGATGGCACGCCGCGGGCAAAGCTCGATGCCGCCTCTGAGCATCCTGTCTAGCAAAGCTCGTGTCGCAGAAATGTTGAATAGCACAGAAACGTGTACCGTGTACGTGCTAGCACGTGCGTGCGTTGGTTTGTACCTCGGCGCGCAGGCAGAAAGAAAGATGACACACAGCAGCATGGACCCGTCGTTCTCATCCGTCAGCTCCTTGCGGCAGCACGGTCGGTCGACATGTGTTCTTGCGGCACCCTGCTCCCGTTCTCTTTCCGTGAATGCGCGTGTCTGGTGAGCGAACGGAGGAAAAGATTGTAGCAGGAAAAGGCTTCGCATCATCTCTGTGCCGTGACACGACGCATGCACGGCCGGCTAGCGGTCGATATGCGCTGCAGACGGATTGTTCGCCCATGCATGCTTTCAGCCGGCCATTGGACGCCCACACGCACGCACGTACGGCGCCGGCCGGGAAGAAAAGAGAGCAGGAGGTACATGTTGGGGAAAACTGGGCACACCATTTAATCCTTAATGGAGATTAGTACACTCTTAACATGATCTGAAAATATGCAGCGGAATAAATGTAAACTTCAGCACCACTGATGTACTAACTCGCGGATCGTTGCTCGTATCGGACGGAAACATGAATCAAACATATATGGAGCAGACATGACACTTCTAACTCGCACTCAGGGGTAGACAGTGTCTGTCCTGAGAAGAAAAGCTCGCACTCAACCATAGACAGTGTCTATGGTGGGGGTAGAGAACTCTTAGAACACAGCAGCAGAAATCAACACATAGGGATACCAATCCTTTTTACGTGGAAAACCTCTCAAGGTGAGAGAAAAAACCACGGGCCGAAGCCACCCAAATCTTCTTCCACTATTATCAAGGTGGGATACAACGAGTTCTTCTCTAGAAAGCACTAGAGAATCTGATACAGCAAGATTTGGGGCACAAGATCTAGGGATTGGAACTATCTCACCAAAGATGGTGGAATCACAGCTTGAAGGAGACAAAGTAGTGGATCTGGACGTCACAACCTTGTGGGCAGGGCCCGTGCTTGATCTCAAGCTTCTTTCTTCAACTTCTTCCTCTTCCTTTCTCTCTTGGTTTTCTTCTCCAATGGAGGCTATCCTGGATTTTCGTCACACCTCCTGGTGGAGGCTGGTTGGGAGGCTTATCTTCCCCCATCCATCATGTGCAATGTCCAAAATGACCCTTGGTCATAACCCTAATGGGTCTTGGGCTTCTGCACCTGTTTGGGCCACCTGAAAGGCTTCAAATGTCCATATCCTCACAGCCCACATGAGTAGGATACCCAACACTATATCTACTCCCTCCGTTTACAAATGTAAAACATTTTATGGCTCCTTTGAATCAATGGAACTGCAAAAAATTGTGAGGAGGATACCCAACAAATCTCCCCGTCCAACTCATGTGGAGAGCATCGCCATGCCCGCTACCTTGCAGCATACAAGTAGCTTCTCACTTGGCAATGTCTTAGTCATCATATCCGAGCCATTCTTGTCGGTATGGATCTTTGAATCAATGCCCGCTATCTTTGAATCAATGGAACTGCAAAAAAATTGTGAGATTTGTCACGAACCGGCTAACAACTCCAACTGCATAGGCAATATCAGGCCTAGTGCACACCATGGCATACATCAAACTGCCCACGGCAGATTGGTACGGTACTTTACTCATCTCAACTTTCTCCTTCTTGCCGCTAGGACATTGTTCCGAACTTAGTTTATGATGACCTGCAAGTGGAGAGGTAACAGACTTTGCGTCTTTCATATTGAACCTTTCAAGTACCTTCTCAATGTATCTTTCTTGTGAGAGCCAAAGCAGCTTCTTTGATCTATCATGGGAGATCTTCATGCCAAGTATTTGTTTAGCTGGTCCTAAATCCTTCATGGTAAATGATTTACTCAATGCCTTCTTGAGGAGAGCAATCCTCTTTGTGCCATTTCCAACAATCAGCATGTCATCGACATATAGCAAGAGAATAAAGAAGTCACCATCGGCGTACCTCTTCGTAAACACACAATGATCAGGTTGTGCTTTACGGTAACCAAGCTCGGTCATGAATGACTCGAACTTCTTGTACCACTGCCGAGGAGCTTGCTTCAAGCCATACAAGCTCTTCTTCAATCTGCACGCTAGGTGCTCCTTGCCTGCAACCATGAATCATTCAGGCTGCTCCATGTATATCTCCTCCTGCAGGTCACCATGCAAGAATGCTGTCTTCACATCAAGTTGTTCAACCTCCAAGTCCATGGAGGCAGCCATTCCAAGCACAACTCGGATCGAAGACATCTTGACCACTGGAGAGAATATTTCATCGAAGTAAATTCCCTTCTTCTGACTGAAACCTTTCGCAACCAGTCTTGCCTTGTATCTTGGATGTGAGCTATTTTCTTCAGTCTTCACTCTGTACACCCAATTGTTCTTGAGTGCTTTCTTGCCCTTTGGCAGCGACACCAAATCAAAGGTATCATTCTCATACAGGGATTTCATCTCATCCTGCATGGCTTCTGACCATTCATTCTTGTGCTCATCAGACAGTGCTTCCTCATAGCATGAGGGCTCACCTGCATCAGTCATCAACACATATTGATGTGGTGGATACTTGCTGGAAGGTACACGGTCTCTCCCAGTTCTCCTCAACTGCTACACTGGTGGTGGGGAATCAGGTGGATTATCATCACCGTGACTCTCATCATCATCATCAGATGACTGTTCATGTCCCTGACTTGTACTGCCTTGATCAGTTGCATCATCATCTTCAACATCACCATCATCATCATCTCCCCCATGATTGTCATGGACTAGAGGAGGGTTCACTGGATCTAGGACAACCTGAGGTGTGGTAGTCTTCGGCTTCTCCGGTTTACCAATATCTTTGATCGTTTCATCTTCAATGAACACCACATCTCGGCTGCGCACAGTCTTCTTCTTGACTGGATCCCACAATCTGTATCCAAACTCATCGGTTGGACTGTTGAGATAGATGCACTGCTTTGTCTTGCTATCAAGCTTGGCTCTCTCATCCCTCGGGATGTGCACAAATGCCTTGCACCCAAAGACCTTTAGATTCTTGTATGATACATCCTTCTTTGACCAAACTCTCTGAGGAATATCACCTGCAAGAGGAACTGAGGGGGACAGGTTTAGTATATGCATAACATGAATCAAAGCTTCAGCCCAAAAATAGTTAGGTAACTTTGCATGAGAGAGCATAGCTGTGACCCTCTCCGTGAGAGTCCTGTTCATCCTCTCCGCAAGTCCATTGAGCTGAGGTGTCTTTGGTGGAGTCTTCTCAAGCCTGATGCCATATTTTCTGCAATACCTTTCAAAGGGATCTCGGTATTCACCACCATTGTCTGATCTGACGCACTTCAATTTCCTGCTAGTTTCTCTCTCAACTTTGGCATGGAATTCCTTGAAGACGCCGAGCACCTGCCACTTGTTTCTCAACACATAGAGAAAATCTTTCTCGAGTGGTCATCAATGAATGTCACAAAGTATAATGCTCCACCGAGTGATTTTTCGGTCATGGAGCAAACATCAGTATGCACAATATCAAGAACATTCTCCGCACGCCTTGGCGGTCGTGTACGAAATGCAACCCTATGTTGTTTGCCAGCAAAACAATGTTCACAGGGTTTCAAGGTTATACCTTTCAACTCAGGGAGGAACTCCATGCGAGCAAGAGCATGCATGCCCTTCTCACTCATATGCCCAAGCCTATTGTGCCACAACTCAGCCGAAGTGTCATTCTCGGCGACGTTCAACATCTCATTGCATAGCTTGGTTTTAGTCACATAGAGATTACCTTGCTTGCTTCCTCGAGCCACAATCAAAGAGCCTTTGGTGAGTTTCCATTTTCCATCACCAAAATAACTGCCATGGCGAATGTCATCAAGCTTTCCTACTGACAACAGATTCAGCCGAATATCGGGAACATGCCTCACATCATCGAGCACCAAACAGCAACCAGTGGAAGTCTCAATGCATATAGTTCCCTTGCCAACAATGGTTGACGAACCGCTGTTTCCCATCCTCACTTGGCCGGTAACACCGCTGGTGTAGGACGTGAAATACTCCTTGTGTGATGTAATGTGGAAGGATGCACCTGAATCCACAACCCAACTCATGGCATCATCACGAACAACACTATAACATTCTTCATCTTCAATTACTAGATAGTCTTCACCTTCCTCACATTCTACAACATTGGTGGCACCATTCTCTGCCTTTTGCTCGTTCTTCTTTGCAACTTTTCCCTCTGCAAGATCTTTCTTGTATTTCCTGCATTCGCTTTTTATGTGATTCGGCTTGCCACAATAAAAGCAAGTAACACCTTTTCTATGTTTTGACTTTGATCTCCCCCTGGATTTATCTTTGCTTGTTGAAATCTGGCATGGCCACGTCCACGGTTTTCATTCTTACCATGGGATTCAGCCACATACGCATCAGAAGAAGTGGCATCGCCCTTTTCCTTCTTTCTGCTTCTTCATTCAACATGCTATTCTTCACCATCTCCAAAGTCAGCTTCCCATCCGGAGCTGAATTGCTAATGGACACAACAAGCGTGTTCCAACTATCGAGCATGGAACTCAGCAGCAACAATGCTTGCACCTCATCCTCGAAGTTGATCTTCATGGCTGAAAGTTGGTTTATATGGCACTGGAAAACATTCAAGTGTTCAATCACACTGCTGCCATCTCGGTACTCAAGTTTTGCAAGTCTCTTGATAACCGAGGCCTTGTTCATACTGTTTTCCTCTCATACATTGACTCTAACTTCTGCCACATCTCATACACATTTGTGTCATTTGCAACATGGTGAAATATATTGTGGTTGATGTACAATCGAATCATACCTACTGCTTTTCTGTTCAACACTCTCCAATCTTCGTCCATGACACCGGTTGGTATCTTATCTTTCACAATTGGCTCATACAAATCCTTGCAGTAAAGGATGTCTTCCATCGTGGGCTTCCATAATGAGAAATTGGAAGAATCAAGTTTTATCATGCCACTCGTAGCGGCGCCTTCTTCCAAAGCCATTGCGAGCAGCAACCTCTGAGCAACCTTGAGCTCTGATACCACTCTGTTGGGAAAACTGGGCACACCAATTAACGTTTAATGGAGATTAGCACACTCTTAACGTGATCTGAAAATACGCAGCGGAATAAATGTAAACTTCAGCACACTCGTGTCGGACGGAAACATGCATCAAACATATATGGAGCAGACATTACACTTCTAGCTCGCACTCAGGGGTAGACAGTGTCTGTCCAGAGAAGAGAAGCTCGCACTCAACCATAGACAGTGTCTATGGTGGATAGAGAACTCTTAGAACAGCAGAACAGCAGCAGAAATCAACACACAGGGACACCAATCCTTTTTACGTGGAAAACCTTGTGGGCAGGGCCCGTGCTTGATCTCAAGCTTCTTCCTTCAACTTCTTCCTCTTCCTTTCTCTCTTGGTTTTCTTCTCCAATGGAGGCTATCCTGGATTTTCGTCACACCTCCTAGTGGAGGCTGGTTGGGAGGCTTATCTTCCCCCATCCATCATGTGCAATGTCCAAAATGACCCTTGGTCATAACCCGAATAGGTCTTGGGCTTCTGCACCTGTTTGGGCCGAATGAAAGGCTTCAAATGTCCATCTCCTCACAACCCACATGAGGAGGATACCCAATATCTACTCCCCCGTTTACAAATGTAAAACATTTTATGGCTCCTTTGAATCAATGGAACTGCAAAAAAATTGTGAAGAAATGAATCCTAAAGGAAATTTTCCTGTCTTGGTCATTTAATTTGTAGGATGGGATTCTATAGGAAAAAATCCTATAGAAATCATTGTATTACTTACCATAGGAATTCTAATATTAACTCCAAGCTCATTTTACAATTCATTTTGTGGAATCAAACAAATTTTGTTGCATGCAAAATCTTATAGTATTGGAGTGTGCATGACACTAGAATCCTATGATTTTCCTATCCTACGAATCAAAGAGGTTATTAGTTATTTCAATATCATAAAGTGGCTTTTCCTCCCGTATTTAAGTGCTCCTGTTACTCTTAAAAAAAATATTAGAGATTTCAAAAAATTCTGAAAAAATCATGCATGTTCTCAACGATGTACGCTAAAAGCGTGCAAAATCTAAATGCAAAAATATTTATATTATAGTCTACACAAAAATGATGAAATTTGGATATTTGAAACTATGAATTGTTAACTATAGCCAGATCTATAAATTTATCATTTTTGTGTAGGTCAAAAATGCAAAGTATTTTACATTGTGATTTTACACGTCTATTACACATCATCATGAACATGCATAATTTATTTCAGAATTTTTAAATTTTTAAATATATTTTTCGATTTTATAAAATAGGGGAAGTACTATAGCTTGGATTCAAGAAATATCTACTCTTTCAATATTAACTATACACATACTCAAAGGGGAGTATGAATCAACAAAAAGCTAAAATGTGTCACAAGTTAACATAGGGAGTAGTAGTTATTCGTGGATGATCTATCTAAGCTGTAGGACGATCCGTGTTTGTTCCGTCCAACTCCGACCTACGTGCGGGTGACTTCACCTTGGTCGAGCACGGCTAGACCGATCGTAGTCAAGTCAAGCTCTTTATGGGATGGATTCAGCCTTACGGCGTTGGTGGCTATTGCGGCTCATTAACGCCTTATGACAAGGGATTTATTCATCGTAAAGATGTGGACCAACTGCTGGTGTTCTTCTTCTACGGCGACGGCGGAAGACGTAAATGCTTGATAGTTGCGGCGATAGCGGTTTGCAACAGTTCAATCGTTATTCTAGTTTTATGTTACTCACTCCGATCCATATTAGTGGACATAACTTTGTCTAAATTCATATGTATCTAGTTAAGTATTTAGACTAGATACATGTGTATCTAGACAAAGTTGTGCCCACTAATATGGATCGGAGGTAGTACTTATATTCGTGTCATTTTTGTATATATATTTTTTGTTAATACAATTAATTATACCTTCGGACGTACAATGTCGAAGAAAAAAAGCTTGGAGCAGTGCAGCTGCGCATTGCTCGGGTAGTTGCTGCGCAACGGCAGCGCTATGAAAAAAATTATACTCTTCGGTCGGTCCAGGTGCTTACGTACCTGTGAGATGACGAACAAACACATGCATGCGGGTGGGTGCAGACGAGGGTTCCAACTCTCGTTTGGATAACGTAAAGTGCAGCTGGTGTCAACACGTACCGACGTACAGTACCTAAGTATGCAATTCAGCAATCGCACCATGCACACACACACTACGAAAAGTGGAAAAACACGTTTTTTGTTCTTCCAGAAAATGACTAGGAACACACCGTACTTCATGACGCACGTAAGCCGCCAATAGATGGATATGGACGACAGACACATGCTTCTTCCACGAACGAGCTATTTGCCCTTTTCTATGCTAATTAAGGTTGATTTCCATCTTTGATATCGCGCAACAAACTTATATTTTAGAACTGGCCGAAGACTTGTGTACACTGCAGATGAACATATCAGATAATACGATTAACATATGCAGACATACGAGAGTCGGCCCTCCCGGAAAGAACTGGCCGAAGACTTGTGTACACCACTATTTTTTATTTTGTGATTACTCTAATCAGTGTTTGTTTAAGTACCAAGTACAAAGAATGCACACTTTGTTAAATTTGACCAGCTAGATAATTTTGTCCATGAAAAAAGTAGTGTAATTGATTAAGTTTATAGAATTTTCTATAAAGATGCTTAAGCATACGCTAGAAATTTTTGTTAAGACATTTGTTAGATAGTACTCTTTACGGATCATTACAATAAATATTTATGAATTATACACATTCAACATTATAGCAAATATGGTCCTAGAACATATTTCGTTTCAAAATACAATATTTCAATGAATTCACTATAATCTAAAAATACACCAACTAACACTAGTAGAAAACAGGTCTTTCGTCCACTCCCATTTGTCCCGGTTGCGTTTCAAACCGCGACTAAAGGGTCATTTGTCCCGGTTCGAGGCGGCCAGGGCGTATGCGGGTTTTAGTCCCGGTTCGGTAGGGACTTTTAGTCCCGGTTCGTGGCTGAAACCGGAACTAAAGATGCGAGCCCCTTTTAGTCCCGGTTGATGTCTCAAACTAGGACTAAAAGGTCTATCTTTAGTCCTGGTTTGAATTACCAACCGGACTAAAAAGAATTCCCGAAATTCACGTGCATGGCGTCGCTGCTGCCACCCACATGCACCTCTTTCTATGCATTCAATGCCCTGCATGCATGCACGACTCGGCTAGGAAAATGTTTAGACTTGTCAACTACTACTAATTTAACCAAATCAACGGAACTACTAATCAGTATTTATTTATAAAACCGGATTACTAGCACTAATTATTAAATGTGACAAAATCATGACTTTATGAAAGTTGACTGAAAATTATGAAACATAATTGAGAACATGTGCAAAAATAATGAAATTGTAAAATTTTGAAACATGACTAAAAATGTGATGCCGGGGGCCGAAAGCCCCAGTTGGTCCACTTCCTCGCGGCGCGTCGGTTGGCGCCGATCGTGCGCCGCTCCTTCTTGGCCGCCTCCATGATGTCAAATTCGAAAAGAGTCAAAATTCAGATTTTTAATTTTTTAAAAATAATTCAAAAAATAAAAATGATGTCATATTTGGATTCCTCATATTTTTCTGATAATAATGGATATATTATTTGTCGATTTTCGATTTACCGATTTAAAGATATGAATTATGCCATATTAAATGAATAAATGCCAAAAAAGTAATAAAATATTATTATTACTTATTTTATTTTCATTGTAATTCAAATATTATTATTACTTATTCATTATTGTTTACTTAAATAATTATTTGTGGTTCCAAAAAATAAAGATGTGTGACACAATGGTATAAAAGTTAATAGAATTGATATGGTAGTATTGACAACAAGGAACAATAACATTCGCGGGACCACAGCAGGAAGGAATAAAGAAGTTAAGCGTGCTGAGGGTGGAGTAGTGTGAGAATGGGTGACCGACCGGGAAGTTTGACCAAAGATTAAATGCAATTAGTGCTAAAAAATGTCCAAGTGAGAGATTGTTGAGTCAAACATTCGAAAATAAAAACAATTCAAAAGAATTGAAAAAAAAATCAAATTTTTTTCCTGCCCGAGCCGAGCGGCCGGGTGCAAACCCTTTAGTCCCGGTTTGTGAGCAAACCGGGACTAAAGGGGTAGACCTTTTGTCCCGCCCCTAGTGTCCCGGTTTGAAAACCGGGACTAAAGGGCTTCCCAAACCGGGACAACATGCATGTTCTCCACTAGTGTAATATTGCAAAATATGTGGCTCAACTATGCGAACAAACCTATATTATAGACTTGTAACTTATAACATGCAAATAATAAGACCTAAAATGTATAAAAATTTAGTATAAATATTATTTATTGTTACTCACTCTGGTCAAAATGGTTATTTAACCATCCTAGGGTGTGGAGTGTCCAACATTGTTGCAGTCAACGCCCGTGTTGACCCTAGGGAGGGAGCAACACAAAGGTGTCTTCCTCTCGTACCTCTATAAGTTTGTAAGCACTAAAAGTTTTGTGAGACACATTGCCGCATGATTGAGCAGTGATTCAAAGGAAACAAAAATATGTAATAATCACCGACCGGCAAAAATGCATGGTTGGCTCTTAAATCTTAATACACGAAAAGAGATATTTTTTTTGAGAGCAAGATAGACGACCGAATAGTTCTGAAAATTGGCCTTATTCTCTCCATTTGAACCGTTGACATGTGTATGGACCGATTTAGTTCACGATATGTAAGTTGGCCCAAATTCTAATCGCTGATAACAGTATTATCTTATATCGATGTATGTGATAGTGTAAAAAATTGGTGTTTATGATATACATTACATAGAGCATTCGGTAGCGACATCAATGCCAGAGAGCATATCTAGTAATATCACACCTCGCATGATATTATGATACAAAATATTAAAATTCAAAATTGTAAGTTATTGAAATCAGGATTGCGTCGTCGTGATCGTTGTGAGCGGTTCTGAAACCTCCGGGGTAAAAATCTAAGGTCCACCAGATCGAGCGACGACGACTGACACATTGCTTCCTTCCTGATGCGTCGCCTAATTAAGGTCATGTACAATGTCGAGTTCTTAGAGGGTACGTGCTTAAGAAAATAAACCAAGCTTTTTTTAAACACCGGTCCTATTTGTATAAGAAAGGTACCTAGTTAGCCATCTGCCTAGTGTAAATAAGCACCCGTGCTTAAACAAAAACCGGTTTGTTTTTCTAATCATCTCTCTTAACATTTTGTGTTGTACATGCCCTAGCTAAGAGTTCCTGGCCCTCACAATGCGTTCGGTTCCTGGACATTATATTAGGAGTTCTTCCTTTGCTCCTGTCGAACCCACATGCATAATAAACCAAGCTCTCTCCTTTTCCGAGAGCAAAAGCCGGCTCCTTTTTAAGGTTCTATCCAACGCATGTAGGTGGATTGGGATTCAGTGACATGCCTCTAGCAAGTCACGTTGTAACTGTCCCCCACATATCAGCCCTTCGTTCTTCATCCAACAGTCAAGACTGAGCCAAAAAGTTGAATTCGAAATTCAAATATTTTAGAATAAATTGAAAAATTCTAGTAGGTCGTATATGGTCCGTTATATATTCTGAGAAAGTTTCGTGATATTTGGACGATTGGTTAAAAATTAAATAGCTTTTCATATTTTAATCTTAAAACGCTAATAAATCATAATCGACAATCCAAATGACACGAAACTTTATCAGAATACATAACGGACCATCTAGGACCTACTGGATTTTTTTCTAAAATGTTTGAATTTTGAGTTTACTTTTTAACTTAATCTTGTCCGTTGGATAAATGACCAAGAGCTGATAAGAGGGGGCCAGTTACAACGTGACTGACCAGAGGCCAGTCAGTCAATCCCAGTCCGTACATGTAGGTGATCCGTGACTCGATGAGCTGGCTTTTCTTGATGCACCAAACCATGCAACGCATGATTACCTCAGACCTTCCTTCTCGACTCCGTCGATTATCCCGTTCCCGGCCAAGGACAGCGACGCCCATGGACGGTTGCAGATGCCTCCACAGACGCCCTCCACCAGCCCACTCCCCCTCCAGACACGTGGCACCTTCGCCCCCACGTCGGATCCCTGGATGCCGCTGCGCCGCCCTTCCCTGTGGCTGCCTCACCGACGAAAAGGACAGAGCACTGCTTACGTATCCTAATCACCAGACCGGATCTGATTAAACCTCCGAGTGCATGTTTAGGTGATGCTTTATATCAGTATTTATGGAAAAAAATGAACCATTTTTATGTTCTTTCGGTGCAGCGAATATGAATCAAACAGATGGATACTACGGATTGGAAGGAGAAGAACAAGAGATTAAGTTAAGAGAAGCTACCATAATGCGCCCAGCATCGATCCATGGTCTCTTCTTGCTTCCTCCCGTACTTTCTTTGTTCGCCGCCAATTACTGCTGGGTGGATTAATCGTTGCGTCCCTTGCAAGGCATCCGATAAAGACCAGCGGCCAATGATGTTAATGGTTCGCTAGGGAGCGAGGATCGAATAATTAATTTTCTTATATCCTCATGTGTACTTGATTTGAGGGAGTACTTAGTTTAATTCCTCATGTGGGCAGACATGGAGATGATCCATCCATCGCTGCTTTACCACCGACGGCGATGTCCACTGCTCCGTAGAACTCGCATCATCCTGCACTTTGGGCTCCGTTAAACCGGAACGAGCGCATGTGTTCTAGAAGATGATGATTTAAAAAGTCTCATGAGCATTGGAATTTAATTAGTAGTAGAAAGAGAACATTGTCTGCAAAAGAATAGTGGGGAAATACGCACTCGAGTTTTCTATGTACAAGGACAAGTTAGCGGAATGTTTTTTCATGGATTAGGATGCACTAGGGTGCACAATTATCTTTGCCACACACTAATAATATATTTTCTAAGTAAACCATATTCTGTTTTCGTACTCGTGCCGCAATCGATAAACGGAGCTTTATAAATTCGCCCCCACCTTAGAAAAATGCGATACATTTACATGATTGAAATGTTCTTGATTTTTGTCGGAAGTATATCACTACTACTAATGAAAGTTTGAGCTTTATTCGCTCCAGGCTAAATCGATGTATGATTGCTCTTGATGATCTCGTGGCATCATTATGCAAACTACGACATTGATCCCAAACTGCCATTCTAATTTTCTCCTCCATCTAAAGAAGCTAGTGGTGCTTGGGGTCTTTAATTTCCTCTCTGTAGGGCCTATCCAACCAGTGGTTTGGTGTGTTGGAACCAAATTTGAGGAGGAAGCAACGCTAAAGCAACGAAACCCCATGCCTTTTAGCATAACAAAACCCGGAGCTTTGCCTTTCATGATGCTAGGTTTGGCTAATGTATGTGTCTTTGGCCACTAATATCATTGTCGATTAGCCCGCTCTCACTTTTCATGATGCTTAAGTTTATCGAATGTGTGTCCTTCTTGCTCATTAATATATTTACCAATCAATTAGCCCACCCTCCTTTGCCTTTAGGGGGTTGATGTTAAAGTTTGGGGCCTCATTTCCAAGAAATCCCTTTTAATTAGTATAGTTCTCAACAAGCTTCTTAACCCTCCTAAAGGCTACACATATACTATTACATGTTGCTTTCACATGCATCCCCATGAGGATACCATTTAATCTGATCCTCAGTTAGGACATCTACTAGATCCAAGAGATCAAGACCAATGGCTGGCTAGCTCTTTGACCATTTCGTGCTACTGGCTAAGCTAGTGCATATGGTAGCTTTTTCTGCAAAATTATTGAGCCTTGGTAGCTAGCTACTAGCTTTCCAAAGAAATACCTAAATGGATAGGTGCATGGTAATTATCTTTGTAATTTTTAAGATATGAAGTTGTACTAGCATTTGCTTTAGGCTTGATGGTGCCCTGATTTAAAATGCTCCGACGATATATCTGGGTTAATGGAATCCATTAAGTACGTGTCTTAATGTCCAAGTGATAGAGATGTAAATCATACTTCCAATGAACTGGATCGGCTAGTCTAGCATCACCACTGCAAAGAAAGAATAATCATGTCTTCCTGCCTCCCCAAGTTGTGCTTCACACTTCGATCGATGTCCTGATGTGATGTCCAAAAGATAAATAGTGGTGCCTTAGAAAATTGGAAAAATAGTGGGAAAGTAAGAGGAGGCGGCATCAATCAAAGGAGGGAAGATGCAAATAATTTTAATCTTCATTTCCCTGTGTTAACTGTCCCCACAGACAGATCCCATCATTTCAACACATCTGATGCTTATAAATGTTTGTCGCGGCTGTTTGTCCAGAGAGCACTAAAAATGACTTGACAGGATTAGACCGACCAGTTAGTAAGTAGTCAGAGAGATCCTAGTTGACGGTGAAATATTGGAGATGCAAGTACATGCAGGCGCCATTAACACTAGGACATTGTAATCCTGCAGCCCTGTCAAGACCCTCAATCTCAGGACGACAGATTGCTCTAGATGTCTGTCCCTCCCATGAACTTTAGCCTCTCGTGCGTGCATACAGATACAGGATCATGCATGCAGTGGTGATGATAATAATAGTGTAAGCAGAAAGTGTGTTGGGACGTGGAGATGCAGATGCGAGATGGCGAGTGCAAAAGGTTTGGCTGGCTAGCTAGCTAGCTTAGCTTGGGGGCCCTCGATCCACTCAGATCATTGCTTCCTTGGCCTTTTTATCATGTGTGGTGAACAGAGACAAGCCACCTAAAGATGAGGAGAGAGAGTTTCTGGACCATTTAGGCCAGGAACCATTCAGCTCGTCGTGCTCGTCTCAGGAAAAAACCCTATCACCGGCTCACAGCCAAAAGAGGAACAGAGGCAGAGAGCGAGAGAGGTAGAAGAAACGTAAGATATTTATATTTTTTGTAACATATATCCATACCATATGTAATGTTTGCTAGTAGTAAGAGACTACCGACTAGAATCCAAAGCGATGATGGAAAGGACCAAACAAGCGCGCTTAACCTACTCCCCTCGCTCACTGCCTCCTACATTTTGGTTTTATACTGTTTCTCTCTGTCTATCTCTACATGCGGTGGCGTTTTGGCGGGACCAATAATCCTTGAGTTGGGGGTCCAATTCGCCGAACTCACGGCGGAGTCACTGTACCTAACTAATTAACCGGAACAAATGCGCCGCACCTTTGGAGCAGAAATGGCCTACATTTGTGCAAATCCAACTAGTTAGATTCAAACCATGTCGATCGAGAATTCGAGATGCAGCGCACCTAGCCAGCCACTCATATCCAGAGCTCTCTCTGTCGTCATCGCACACGTTTCGCCATTCCGTCGGTCCAGCACCTCCGGAGCACTACGTAGAGCACGTAGGTCAGCGGATAGCAGATGGAGCGATTAACTAGAGCCGGTTAATCGGGGGTCAATTTGGCGCCATTAACGGGTGATGACTCGTGCAGCGGAGTGGTAGCAGATAAACTTAAAAGAATCCTTGGAGCTAGGTAGCTAGCTCGTGAGTCGACCAACACAACGAACACGCACGACAAATGCATGCTTGGTTTTTCTATGTGTCTTTTTTTTTACAAAGGGTGGGGTCAGAAGAGACCGGTGCTGCATTTTATAAATCCACGTGGCAGGTACAAATTATAAAAAGGTCCTTTTCGTCTATTGCCCTGAAAGGCCTACAATTCGAAGAAAGGGCCTTCGTTTTTACATAAAACACCCTAGAGCTAAGAAATAAAAAGCAATCAAGCCCTTGAGTGCCTCCGCCACACATCGCCGGCGATCTCCAGGCGGAAAGGCCGAGATCATCAGAGCTCAGGATGCTCGGACTCTCCCTTCCGGTGAGCAATCGCAGGCGCCAGCAAACTTGACGCAGCCGGGGACGAACCACTTGGATGTGTCGAGCCGCCGAGCACTGGCGCGGAAATAAAAAGCAATCAAGCCCTTGAGTGCCTCCGCCACACATCGCCGGCGATCTCCAGGCGGAAAGGCCGAGATCATCAGAGCTCAGGATGCTCGGACTCTCCCTTCCGGCGAGCAATCGCAGGCGCCAGCAAACTTGACGCAGCCGGGGACGAACCACTTGGATGTGTCGAGCCGCCGAGCACTGGCGCTGGATCGAGAAGGCCTCCGTCATGGAGGTTGAACTTCGGCCACCTTGTTGGCCATGGATCGCGGTAGTGAAGAGAACCACCGCGTGTGGAGCTCCTGGACGCAGCATAGTCCACTCCGCCGAAATCGAAGAAGAGCAGCAGCAACGCCTCTTTCTCCCTTTGCCGCCACGGCCAGCTAGAGAAAGAGACCAGCACCACATCTCTTGATCTGCAGAGTAGAAGATACGGCAAGCGAATTTATTGAAAAGGCTTGGATCATCTCGATCCATGCAGAAGATCCACCATGGATCCGAAGTGCAGAGAAGAAGAGGTCCGGCTCCGGCGTCGCTGCGAGTCGTCGGAGCACAGCCGAGAAGAAAGAAGAAGGAGAAAGACGGCATACAGCCACACCCCACTAAGGGCAAAACACTGAGAAAAGCTGTACAAAGCAGGCCGGCACCCTACTCCATCTCTACACCAGCCAGCGCGGCCGCCGGCGGCGAGAGTGGCTGGATCTGGGCGAGAGCTGCGGTTGACTCTCAAAGGAGAGAAGAGAGGAGACGACCTCTATGTGTCTTCTAGAGCACTCGATTTAATTAAGCACATGCGTGCACATTTGTGGTCAATAATTAAGCACATGCGTGCACATTTGTGGTCAATGTATCCTCTCCCGAAATTCAGCAAGGCGGTTTGGAGGTTGGCAGCTGGACCCTATATATAACAATTTCGTGCTAATTCGTAGTGTAGCAAAAACAGACGGTCAATCATGAACCACCCGCATTAGCAGATATACAGAGAATCGATGGAACGCAGGCTAAAACATTACTCGCTGCCACTGGATTGGAACAATAGTATCTTTGACCAAAGGATTCGCGGTAGCTCCTCCGTGTCAGGTAGCTTAGCTTGTCTCGGAAACGGAAACAGTTTAGCTAGCTAATGAAGCTGGCTTATCGCAAAGAAGGATTTCGCAAAGAAGGATTGCGATCCGCTGTCTGTGAGGTACACAAGGTAATCGCACAGCAGCTAGCACAATATCTAGAGAAACAACGTACTCCGAGCTCGTGGATTGGAACTGAAGCTGGGATTGATCGATGGTAAAGCCGTGGCAAGAGCTCAGTTAATTGATTGATCCGAAATCTCAAAAAAAAAAAGTATCCGGTGAGGCGATATATGCGGATGGATGAATTACCGCGCGACGTACGTGTTTCTTGCAGCAGCAGCTAGCAGACTAGTAGGGGTGTAAACGGATAGGATAATTTCCGCACCGAATCCGTCGCCGAATCCGTTTTAAAGAATCAATATCTGGTTTCGAAGAATTTGCCGGATAAAGATATCCGATTCCGAACTGAACACCCAGATACGGTATAGGATATGGTATGAAAAATAGCATCCGAATATGGATTATCCGAATATTAGTTAGGATTATCCGATGGTTATAATCCGAATAATCCGATTTTCTACCGAAATGTCTAAACTAATAGAGCACAATTTGTATTTAGTGAGTTGTGGAGCTCATTTGTTGAACAACGACTCCCTTGCATGGTCATTCTACATACTATGGAGTATAACTTTGTTAGATTATTATGTTGTTGAGCATACCGATCCGACTAATTTTCTTTCCGCCCCGAATCCGCTCCGTTTCCATTCAGAATCCGTGATTATATCTATCCGCCCCCGAATTCGCAACCGTTCATTATCCGATCCGATCCGAATCCAAGAAAAAAATATGGTAAAGGATATGGTAGAGGCAAAATCCAATCCGATCTGATCCGTTTACACCCTACAGACTAGCAGCTTGTTGCTACTGATGCGAAGAAAACCAGCTCGATCTTTTATTAGTGCCAGCTTTGTATGCATCGTCCGTGTAGTACTTGTAGTAGCTCTGTTCTGCTAGACGCCTAGACCGGTCCATGCGGAAGTAACAAGCTAATTTCGGACAACTCCATCCGGCCGCTGGGAATACAGTGGTCAGATTAAATGTGTTTGTGAGTCGAAATTCGAGCTTGCCGACAGCTCCATCCTGTATGAATACATACAAGAGACGGACGGACGGGACAGGCGCGTACGTGGCGAGCCGGGACCGCGCACGCAGCTGCTACACGGACAGACAGCCGCCGTCGCCTTCCTCAAGTTGCCATTGGCCCATCCATTCATCTCCTCTGCGCTGCACACGCAGCGATGCAGCCTGCATCGTCGTTCGTTGCCAGCTCCTCCGTCGGGAACGGGAGGGCGTGCGTGATGCCGGCCGGCGACGAGCTTGCTTGATCGACGCGTTTCTCGCCATGAGCGATCATCGAATGTACAGTAGTACGTGCTGATAAGCTAGCAAGGCCGCGTGAGGTTGACACGTCGCATTGCGTGTCGTCCGGTGGTAAGGATCTGTTGTTTTATGGTGATCCAAATTCGTTTATATTGATGAAGCCCAACTTGTGACGAAGGAGAGCGGAGCACTCCGGAGTCAAACTGCAGCCGACCTAGGGTTTTATGCCACCATATATACATCTTGTAAGCCGCCATTTGGGATAAGTCGCATTGTGTAAATCCCCGGCGTTTGTAACCTCACCCGATTATAGTGAAGATTTGCTCCTCCATTGTTGGAGGGGTTTTCCACGTTAAAATCTCATGTCCCCATTGATTTGATCGTTCCGCACTTTATCGTTTCTTTGCTATCATTTATAACAGGATCAAGTGACGCGGCCGGCATGTATTGATGACCTATGTGTGCAAAGAAGATATGTACTGTACGGGATGGATGGATGCAATATGTTATATGCATCCGTGCGTGCGTGCGCGCGCGAGCTACAGAAAGCATTTTGAATAAGGTGGGGCGGTACGGCCGCGCGGGGTTGACCTATCTCTTCTCATCCGAAGTTTAAAATAGCGGGATATGACATATAGCGGTAGCCTCAAAATTAGCTAAATCAAGGCTATAGCGTCCCTAAATGGCGCTATATGCCGTTAAATTAGCTAAATTATACGTAGACATCATTTAGCGCGACCCTCCTAAAAACGCTATAGCGCCGCTATTTTAAACTATGATCTCATCACTCGATCATGCTGCCCATGGTGATCGTGGATCACGCCGGCAAGGTCGTAAGCATTAGGTAGGTCAGCAGACGCTCCAGAAACAGTGCTCCTACTCGGAAGTGTTTCGATCTCCTCGGCATACTTTGTGTAGATCTTAATACACGAGGAAATTCCCGGTCCGTGCAAACAGTAGAGCCATGCATCCGTGGGAATGTGGGATACTGGTAGGGATGCGAAAACAGACCTGTTTGTCTCATTTTTTCTTCATTTTAAATTTTAGGCTAAAATTTTGTACTAGCTATGTATAAAATGGAGGAAAAGTGGGACAAATTGGCCCCGTTTTTGCATCCTTAAATACTGGGATGATATCTTATACTCCATCTCACTAGCGGTGCACGCATTTTACTGATTGGTTCCTCTTGCTAGCTCTAATGATGTCTCACGATTTATTATAACCAAGATTCGTTTCATTTGGCGTGGATGGCTGGATGCCAGTCATGTCGTGCTCGCTCCGTAGCTCGTCGGAGTTTTGGAAAATGAACGCTCGATCGGCACACAAACCGCTTGATCGATTATAGACCCTGCTGCGATCGATCGAGTATTGCAGCTGGCCAATGGCCATTAACAACAAGCGAGCGAGAGACTCGATACTATAGCTGTGCCTATATACTGCCTGTACGCGCTCAGGCGCAGAAGGTGACTCGACGGATCAATAAGCTAGCCACTGGGATGTCAAGCCTATAGATCACATGACCCCCGTGCATGACCGGATCATGTTACAGCGCCAGTATTTATCTGTGTGCTTGGTACTTTCTTTATCTTAGGCTGCGATGCAATGTTTATTTTTCGAGTCAAGGCTTGGGGCTGACATGGCCGAGTCCAGTATGTCAAAGGGCCTGGAACGCATGTCCCTGCCCACTCCAACGGGGCTGCCATGGCTGGGTCGCTGTGAGGAACCAAATTGGAGAACACATCTATGGCCCAAGAAGGATAAGCAACAGCCTTTCACGCAAGGGCCAGCTCGACCAGTGAAGCAGTGATCCGCTAAAAAAAAGAGGGAACCTGATGCTCACTCTGATCGTGACAAGTGTCGCCTTCTCCTCGATTGGTCCCTTGTGGTTCCTCTTGCTAGCTCTCGTGCTCGCTCCGTAGCTCGTCGGAGCTTTGGAAAATGAACGCTCGATCGGCACACAAACCGCTTGATTGATTATAGACCCTGCTGCGATCGATCGAGTATTGCAGCTGGCCAATGGCCATTAACAACAAGCGAGCGAGAGACTCGATACTATAGCTGTGCCTATATACTGCCTGTACGCGCTCAGGCGCAGAAGGTGACTCGACGGATCAATAAGCTAGCCACTGGGATGTCAAGCCTATAGATCACATGACCCCCCTGCATGACCGGATCATGTTACAGCGCCAGTATTTATCTGTGTGCTTGGTACTTTCTTTATCTTAGCCTGCGATGCAATGTTTATTTTTCGAGTGGCTGACATGACCGAGTCCAGTATGTCAAAGGGCCTGGAACGCATGTCCCAGCCCACTCCAACGGGGCTGCCATGGCTGGGTCGCTATGAGGAACCAAATTGGAGAACACATCTATGGCCCAAGAAGGATAAGCAACATCCTTTCACGCACGGGCTAGCTAGACCAGTGAAGCAGTGATCCGCTAAAAAAAGAGATCGCCTACCTATCAACCCGTGCAGAAGCAAAATCAATAAAAAACCAAAATCACTAAAAAAGGTGACAAGTGTCGCCTTCAGAACATAATTTTCCCTTTTATTTTTGAAAACCGAATTTTCAAAACGAAATATCTTCAGAACTGCTAATCCAAATTACGAACCGTTTGCCACTTTTGAGCTCCTCGCGTCGAGATCTTCAAAATTAGAACCCATGTTGATGGGTTTCGACAATCTTTTTTACATCCGGTTCTGTATAGTTTGTGCATTCTGTTCTATTTACTTTGTACTCCCACTTCTGTGTACTTTGTACTTCCTGTTTTGTGCAATTTTGTACTCCGTTGTCTGTATACTTGTACAACTTATGTCAGTTTTTTTGTACTCCGTTTTCTGTGTACTTTTACAACTTGTGTCAGTTTTTGTACTCCGTTTTCTGTGTACTTGTACAACTTGTGTTATTTTTTTTTACTTCGTGTTCTGTGTTTTTTTGTACAACCTGTTCTTTTATTTTGTACAACATGTTCTGTTTTTTTAGATAAAGAGCTTTATTACTCAAGTTTAAGCATTACACCCGGACTCTGCATCAAAAATGCACACAGCCGCAATCCAACAGAGAAAGTAAAAAGTTGTGCAACAATAGACGCATTACAACCAAGAAGATAATGTAAAACGCCTATGTCAACGAGCTTGTCCTTAAGGGAGGTTCATATGACGGGAAGACAATTCACTTGGGCTAATAGTCTTCCCGAGCCAACGTACGAGAAGCTGGACCGAGTTCTGATGGACTCCCGCTGGGAGGATAAATTTCCATTAGTAACGGTTCGTGCCCTTGAACGTATAGAGGCTTTTTCGGATCATGCCTCCATACTCCTATCTACTGGAACGTTGACATCGCCCGGGAAGCACCAATTCAAATTCGAATTAGGTTGCGTGTTACGGGATGGTTTCGATGATTTGGTTAAAAGGATATGGTCTCAACCGGTTGTGGGTGATAGCGCTATCCAGCGGTGGAATAATAAGATGCGCAATGTGCGTAAATTCCTTCGTGGGTGGGCAAGACACACAACTGGTATGCTTAAAAAAGAAAAAGAGCGCCTGTGTTCCATTATTGACGAGCTTGATCAACTAGCAGAAGTACGACCATTATCAGCAAATGAGAGTGACCTCAAACGACATTCGAATGAGCAGGTGGGTCGCGCGCTAGCGCGGCACGGATGTACAACCTCGGGAGGGCATCGTACGCGGACGGGCCAGCATCACCTCGACCGCGGGGGCTTCGCGCGCGCATACGGCCGCGACGTGCATAAATTTTCTTTTGCTGCGTGGTCAGCACGTGGCATCCTGTGGGTTCGTGTGTCCTGCAAAAAGTGAACTTTGCAAAGGGAACCATTTTGCTAGTCGTACCCGTGCGGAAGAAACGACCAACCCTATATACCGCTCGTTTGCGTCGCTTATGGCTCGCGCCGCCTTAAGCACTTCATTCAGGTAGCGTTACTGGGCCGCGGCCCATGATGCTCGCTCGCCTGCTGCTTGCTCTCTCGTTCGCTTGCTTCCACCTTTCTGCGTTAGTTTTTTCGTAGCAGGAAATCAGAACAGAATTCAGTCCGAAATTTCAATCCGTGAACAGATTCGAAATTTCCTTTTTTCTTTTTCTTTTTCTTTTTTGTTTCATTTCTTTTCAGTTTTTCTTTTTCTGTTTTGTTTTGTTTTGTTTTCCTTTTCTTTTTTCTTTTCTTTTTGTATTTCGTTCTTTTTCTTTTCTTTTCAGTGAACCAATGGTCCGCTGTGATTTCATAGTAAATTTAAAATCTAAATTTATCACACGATGAAATAACAGCTAGCACTTTTTACATTTGTGGTATAGTATTTTTTATGGAGCGTCTACTATTTTGTTAGCATAGTAAATTACATTAAGTTTCTAGTTAACTCCTTGACCAAGAACAACCATACAATATAATAACCAGCATCACTCATAATTTTAAATGATAGGTTTCGATCAGGAGGCTGAATAATGGGTGCAGAAATACAAGTTCTCTTTATAATCTCAAATGCTTCAGCAAATTATTGATCAAGAGAGAAAGGAACATTTTTTGCAAAAAAATAGTTAGAGGTCTAGATATGTTTAAAAAGTATTTAATAAAATCTTATGTGAAAATCTACATGACTGAAAAGTTTATTATATCTCTTATATCTCACGGATATGGCAACTTCTCAAGCAACAATCTTTGCTTTGCTCACCCTGATTCCTCTTCAACAGACATGGTGTGTCCTAGAACAATGTCCTCGATGACCATAAAATGGCAATTTTCGCAGTTCAAGACTAGGTGTTTGTCTTCACAACACTGCAAAAATTTGATAAAATTGAGCAAACAATTATCGAGAAAGTACCATAAAAATGAAATTGTCCACACCTACATGGTTTTATCACAATAGTAAGTAAAGATAGCAATCATATATCTCTCAAAAGTATTAGGATCATTGTATAAACCAAATTTATTCTTATATAAGAAAAAGTACCAAATGGGCAAGTAAAATTTGTCTTTGATTGGTCATCCTTATGAAGAGAAATTTGAGAGCACATGAATAATCATCTATATGGCAAAAATGAGAGTGCTTTGACAACCTTTTTAGCATTTGATCAATAAATGACTAAGGGTAATGGTCCTTAAATGCGGCTTTAATGCATCCTATAATGCACATCTTATGACCAATAATACTTTTTTGAGGAATAAATTCATTGTATGTATCAGGAACAATAGTTGTACATCTATTTTAGGGACAAAATGAACAAGACTATCCCATTTTCTATCATCTATAGGATAAATAACACCATCTTCAATTAATTTGATTAACTATTTTCTTACCACTTCCTTCATCTTTGGATTAAGTCGGCGTTGATGGTCAACAACATGCTTTACGTATTCCTCCAAATTAATGTTATGTATGCATAGAGCTAGGTTTACACCTTGCATATCATCTTGTGAATATCCAAATCCGGCATGTGAGATCTCAGAGTGACAAATAATTTCTTTTTCTTCCTCAGCCGAAGGGTTAGCACTAATAATGAAACCATATATTTTCTTATCATTAAGGAATGCATACTATAGATCATCACGTAATGGTTTTCTCTCCTATCTAAAAGAAAAGTTTGGTTTCACTTTCTGCCTCTTCTTTCGTCCAACTCCTTGTTTTTTACCGCACCGCTTGTTTTTCCATATTCGCCATCAGTCAGCGATTAATCAGGAGTAATTGACGCGCTTTCCGCTTCAGAAGCAATCAACAGCAGCGAAACGCTTGTCCCGCGAGTAAACACTGCCCATGCTTACCCCTGTCTCCCCAATGCCGCTCATCGCACGTCGCCGACGCCATCCCTGCCTCCGATCTGCTTAGGACTTATACCTAGCTGTGTGCTGGTTCGATTGACGTCTTCAATGTTCAATTGAGCTGGGCCAAGTTTAGGACTTATACCTAGCTGTGTGCTGGTTCCACTATAATCAGTTCACCAATAACTTTTTACCTCAAAAGGCTTGAAGTACAAGGCAAACCTGTTTTTTTATATATACTAGTAATCTTGCACGCGCAATGCGCGTCTAAGTTTTATGCCCTCCTAAAACTGGTTTGTGGTAATGTCTAATTTATGACTGTATTTTTATCCAAAGTTAAAACATCACATATCATCGCCATGATATTTCTTCTGTAAAATCGCTGCATTAGTTTTCACACTCTCCTACCCTCCAATAATATCCAAATTGATTGCCGCTATTATGGCAAATTACTGACAGTTTCCAAAATAACAACACGGGTATGCAAAGCTGGAGGTTTTAATTCCTCTCAAAATCAGCGCCCCTAATTAATTTTCGGAATTACTCCCTTATTAACTCGGTTGTTGATTTGGCAAGAAAATAAGTGCTCGTTGGATCTAGCGTCAGACTTTTCAAAAGAATGAAGGCTGACAATGAGTTTTAGCGGTGACTGGGTCCGTTGGATCTAGCGTTAGACGGTCAACATCGTTTGGATCCCCACACTCTGTGCCTTTTTATATTAGTGGTGATATTTTTGAAGATGCTCTAAGCGAAGAACTGACCTCACTGTTGCCTCCAGTCTGATATCTGGATGCGATGGCGTTTTAGACCTGTTCTAGGTGGAAGACCACCCAGTGCTAGCATAGCCCAGCCCAAGCCGGCCATACGAGCCCTTCTAGCCTAAGCACGATCCTGAACAGGCCCAGGCCCAGGCCCAAAGCTCCCTGTCCCACTCGGAGCAGAAATGCCAACATAATATATCCCCAAGGGCCGAACAGAAGCTCAGCGGAGAACGGCCCATGTGGCCTGTGGGGAATCAGTAACAGAGCCATCCTATCTCACCCAAGTTACATCGCCGGCAAACGCCGGCGGCGGAGTAGATTGATCGAGTGTTCGCCCAACGACGGCGAAGGATCAACACCAGACCGCAGCTCGAAGGTTCATTTTTCTTTCTTCTCTTATTTCTTGTTATCTCTCGCGTTTCCTTTCCAACCAAGTATTCCCATTGTCTATTCGGATTAGATCATCGCCGACCACACGGATATACGCACGCGCCGACCGTAGGGTTCCATCCAGGAAACATCATAGCCGGAGCTTAGTCATTCGATACCGATAGCATAGCCATCCCGGCTGCCCGCCGGGTCGCCGGCCGGCCGGACACGATTCCACAGAGCCAGAGAGTTGGAACGCGCGGATTCCTCTCGAGAAATTCGCAAGACCGGCGACGCCGTGTAAATTGCCTGGTTCTTTCGGATAAAGATCGCTGCCCTGGCAACGCTTATCTTTTTCTTGTACCTCCCTACGGGTCATCGATCGATCTACCAAAGAGCAAAGTTGCTCCGCTTTCCCATGGACGGTGCTCGGTTATGCGACTCACCGGTGAAGTCGACGAGTCGTCGCGGTCGTCGGTACATGGAGGAAAAGAGATAGAAAGATGCTTATGTTCTTCAGGTGGCTGCTGGTACCGTCGACGACTGGACTATTCTGAGTCATCACCAGGTGAGATAGTGCGTTTGTGTGGTTTCTCACCACAACGTTGATCCTAAAGCGTCAATAATACTCGCGGTCAGTCGGTCACCGGGTTAAAGATAGGATAAGCCATTGGAGCTGCTTTCTCATCTCCACATGGGAAAAATATTCCAGATTCCGTCGACCAGGCCCCTATTGGCAGATCAATTTGCTTCGTTGGCAGAGTCTAGTTCAGAATCCAATACCCGTACCGCACGGCTGCGTGCTATTCGCTACTAGCTAGTGGCCGCCTCACTCTCTTTCTCAATACCTGGAACTATCAATGGGATGTTTTTGTTTCCATAATTATTAGTGTAATCATTTTGAAGCACCGGGATTTTTTAAGGTAAAAAATGTCATTTTTCCGCGAAACTTTGTGTATGGACATATGATGTTCAGTTGTATACCAGAAATTTATGTTTTTGAATTTTTTGACATTTTAAAATATTATTTTTTAGGTAGCGGGATCATATGCTCGTACTACCCAGAATTAATTTCTGGAAAGAAATACAAATTGCACCACCGTAGCTGAATCCAACGATGCACATCCATCATGGTGGCGACAATAGGGGGATCAACACTCGCGGTTAGTTCAACACCTCCTACCTTGAACAACCGCCATATCCACCGGCAAGCCATGCTTACACACAAGGCCGCCTTCACACCGAACTCGTCGGTTGGAGATGCCGGAAGCAACTACTCCCTCGAAGGGAGTACCACGCAAGGGCCACACATGTAAAACCAAAATTTATAATAATCATATCAAACTTGAGGTACACTACCTGTAAACGAATAGCTATATACACGGAGCCTATACCAACAGTGCGAAGTGATTGATGATTCAAAACGATTGACAAGAATCTTATGAGGATAACATTCGGACTATAGGATATCCAAAGCGATATTTTTCTTGAGATGGATCTTTTGCTGAATCGGAAAAGACAAGAGAGTAAAGAACATTTAGTAAGCATGTGCTCGTGCATACATGGAGATTTTATCACAAGACCGACCGTATATAACTATCATGGCGCACTAGATGCAATCGTGCGACTGAAGAACAGCTTTACGAAACCTCATTCTGCCACTTACCGCTGGCCCCCTTCGAGCACGGGAATCTCCTGTCAGCGACACCTCATCGATTCATTTTTCCAGAACTGCATTATGCAATTTGGTGGGTGCACGCATGTTCATTATCCATTGGCATCAAAGGCCAAGATGTGACATGGAATCGGAATGGTCTTCCTGCTACCTCACACACCAAACCAGTATAAATAGGTATCTACCTCCTTGATACTCAAGCATCGCAAACCCAAAGAACAAGTGCACGCCAACAACACAAAGCTAGCTAGCTAGCTAGGCGAGAACAGCAAAGCACAAATGGAGGGCACGATGAAGAGTGGCGTCCGAGGGATCAAGGAGAAGATGGTGATGGCGTACTCCAAGTACGCCAACGGAAAAAGCCATAGCAACTCTGCTCCGACCGTTACTACGCACGCCTACCAGCCCAGGTACCCAGCTTCTTCCATCGACGCGACGGCGAGCGGTGCCTACGGCGGCGGCAACGTCGACGAGAGGGCCACGGCCTTCATCCTGTCCGTCCGGGAGCGCATCAAGAACGAACAGAAGATGATGAGTTAAGCTCGATTAGTCGGTTGGCCACCCCCCATGCTCCGGGAGAGGTTTTATATTTGATGGAACGTCTTCTGGGTAGACATGGATATATATACATCTAGGTAGTATACACGTGTACTTATTTTATTTTCTCTCTTTTTGTGAACTTAAGTTTGACCATAAGAGTGGAAGGGGTGATAATATGATTCCTATTTCTGAAATCGTGCTGGGATCTGAATGATCCCGCAGTGAGTTTGTATGATCTCCTTGTTGGTCCAACACTTAATCCCTGCCGTGTGAAGAAAAGTCTTTAATTCTTTTGTGCATCGAGAATTTCCTGACCAGTACGCTGTTTCAAAATAGATAGTGGGATTTTTGAGTCAACATGTATCACCAACACACATTTCAGATAATTCCACAACACCTTGAAAGAAAAACATTTGCGCCGAGTAGCCAAATCCAGCCTGAACGGTTACATACTAGACATAAAACCGTAAGCATGCTCCAAACGGCCTAGAGTTTGGGCCCTTCTTTTCAGAAAAAAAAAACATTGGTTGTACATCTGGTTGAAATTGAACTCTCCTGGGTGGGTTTGTTGTATCTCTGATGTTGTTTGATGTGCTCCTGTGGGGAGCTGGGTTTGGTCTTTGGATGCCCGAGAGTATGTCAGGTTTATGCTAGTTCTAAGTTTTGGGCAGTTGTCTTGGACTCATTCCTGTTTTTTCAAACGAGTCAAAAGACATGACATTTTCAATAATAAAGAAGAAGATATAGTTGTCCGGTTAATATTGCGCGAACAGATGCCCTTTCCCTTCTTATCCTCTCGCGTCCTCAGAGGCGATAAGAAGGCGTCCCCTGTTTCTCCACCTCGCCGCCGGCCAGGCCGGTGGTTCCCTCCCTCTCCGCCTGCGGCTGCGGCGGCGGGAGAGTGGGGGAACCCCGGTCCTGCGGTTCCGACTGTTTCTCTGTAGATTAGGTGTGCGTGCCCTGCGGACGGCGTCAAAGACGGTGACGGCGGCGTCGGCGTGATGGGCTTGGTCCTCCCCCTCCTTTCCCGTTCCGGCCGTGGCGCCGGGGAGGTCGTGGAGGTGCGTCAGGTGGCCTCCCTCTCCTTTCCTTCTCCGTCCGACCGTGGTGGTAAGGGGAGAAGGTGGTGGGGGGCGGCGATCTTTTTTTGTTCGGTGGTGGTGGTGTTGGTGGTCCTCTGCGTCGACTTCGCTCTGGGCGGCCGTGGTGGCGGGGGGAGCAGTGGCCGGAGGCGGTTGGGAGCAGTTGGTGGCTGGCCTGGACAGCGCTTCGTCGGCTGGTTGTGCGGCGGTGCTGGGGAGGTGGAGCTGCGGCCGTGTACGTTCAAGGAGTCTAGGTGCCGTTGCGGCGCGGCGGACGACTCTTGCGGCCATCTACGACATGTGGCGGCGCTTCTTCTCCGGCGGATTGAGGTACGGCGACGACGGCGTTCTCTAGGTTCTTGGGAGCCGGCTTGTGGATCCGATTGTTTTTCCTTCTTGTTGATCAGGGTGCTTAGTGCAAATGCTTGTAATCTGTACTGAGTATTTTGAATTTATGGATCGGATCCTTCCTCAAAAAAAAAAAAAAAGTTGTCCGGTTAATTAATAGAAAACCGGCCTAAACACCTCGCCGACCGTCATGAAATACGACCGTCGTGAGGGCATACACAGCCACCCGACTACCAAAACTTTGTAATTACTGGACAGTTCATTATCCATTGGCATCAATACGCCAAGATGTGACATGAAATCGACGGCGAGGTCATTTGCTATAAAAACAAGAAACAACATAGAAGAATTTCCTCCGTAAATGGTCCAAGAAGTTATCACCAGTGAAGATTTTAAATTCGTTGCAGTTACAACTAGATTCTAATTTAGGATAAGTTTACATGAAAAAGATTTGTTCAGCTTCAATATTTGGACTGATAATTAGTTATCAACTTATCACCACGGCACAGTAACTTTTTTACTTGATTTCACCTTTTGATACTACTTGGTAGCATCATCTTGGTGGAGAGGCCAGGGAAGCAAATAAAATTCCTTTTTTTTATTTTATATGTAGACAACAATTTCCTACATCTTCAACACGACCTTGTTTTTGGAAAAAACACAAGGAACAAATGTAACGAACAGGCACAATTCCGCTAGCAAGAGCATAGATATCTGAATCTTGAATTTGTCTTCTCGCCAGAACAGCGGCAACGGAAGTGGTCCAAAATCCTTAATAATCTAACTAGATTTCTTGAACAATATTTCTGCGGATGTAACATGTGAGGAACAAGCAGCTGCACATGATTAGACTAATCAATGACCTCCATCATGTGATGCTAATGAATCTGACTGCTCAGTACAATTAATTCTTCAATTGCTGTTTCTACTGCATAACCAAAATGAAGAAACCAACCAATACAAATAGAATTGTAAATGCAATTCCGAATCATAAGTAGAGGGGATTTTCCATAAGTTAGAAGTATCAGGAAAAGTTGGAAAATGGGCAGTATCTTGGAGATGTTTTCAGGATCATCATCAGGGATACTATTATCAGGAAGCAGATTTAATAAGTGATGATCAGCACCAGCTGCCTAGGGTCTGGTTGATCAGGGGACAACTACCATGATAAGGGAAGGGCCTGCATGGAACCTGCATCAGAGTTCCCTTGATCAGCACTCACTTGGTGGTAGTAGCCATGGTATTGCTGAAGCTGCGATGCAGCTGCAGCTGAGCTGGTAGTAAAAGCTGTAGTAGCCTGAGGAGTGTGTGATCTGGTAGATGCGGGCAAGATGGGCGCGCCCTTGTCTCCCAAACTCACGTAAGACAGCCCGGTGAGCGAGACATCGCCGTGGTTGGGCAGCCGCGCCACCCTGCCACCACCGCCATACTGCGTTGCTACGCCACCGCTGCCACTGAGATGCTGCGCTTCCGCTGGGATCATTATCTGCGCCGGTGTTGGGTTGTCTGACAGAAGAGAGAGAGCACAGCTGTGATCCGGTCCCCCGTCATGGGCGAACATCGTCTTGCCATTGCTGTGCCTGCTGCTGTTGCTGCTGCTTTCCGAGGAATGTGTGATGGTGAACGGCTGCTGGTAGCCGAACGCCGCCGTCTCGCTGTGGTCGGTCAGGAAGGGGAAGTGCTTCCTCTTGGTCGCCTTGCCATGGAAGAGCGAGGCACCACCGTTGAGTTGGAGGGCCGAGTAGTAGTGCTCATGGAACGCTTCTGCCTCCGTCTTGACGGCGATGCTGCCGGGCCACTTGGGCTCCGCCATGGATGTGGTGGAAAAGATTTGCGGGTATGAAGAAAATCTTGCTGCTACTGCTCACCGAAAATGATGGAAAGCAAACAGTTAGTTCAACCGTCAGTGTCGCAAACCTGCATGACAGTTATGTATGTTGATCAACTGATAGAAAAAACAAAAGAATAAACTACATAGACTAGCTGCCAATTCCGTGTGTTTCTAAGCTGCTTCTCGGTAAGTTGTAACATAATTTCAAGTAAAGTTCCTCACAAGTACAGGAGTAGTATCTATTAGGAGTCCAGTAGACTAGTAGTTTCATGTCATAGGTGCTTAATTCATTGTCAAATTGTAAAAAACTAGCAAAAGTGCCCGTGCGTTGCGACGGGAGAGAAAATTTTGTGGCACAGAGCCGCACATACATCCGTGACGTCTCATAGAAACCATGGCTCCACTGCCTCCTCTGTCCGCCGCTTCAACATTGCTACCCTGAACAGGTGCGCCACCACCAGACAGTCATGCGCCGCCATCGTTAGTTCGCCACCTCACCCTTGTCCGTGAGGGTCTAATTCTCGGATTAGGAACCTCTAGCCCCACACTATATAACCTTATATCCAGGAATATAGACTGACTTTTAAAAAGTCATTGGTTGGACGAGCCCATCCTTTTCACAGTAGATATATATCTTTCCAATATCTCTTCCTTGATTTGGCATAGTGATCTGTAATTTGTATGGTTGAAAAGAGAGAGCCCCTGAACTGAAATAGGGACGATAGCCGTTCACTAAGTCATCTTGTTATAGCCTGTAGGTGGATACGGCATCCTTTTCCCTCCTGAAGAATTGCTTACAAACTTCACGGTTTCGATCACCCTTTAATTTGTCATGTCCCTCCTCTTGGTTCCTCCTCTTTCTTCTGGACGTCATCTTCAAGTCCTCCACGTAGGACCCAACGAAGGCTAGGCTAGGTTTGCGTACGTGAGAATAAGTGGGCCACTATGACGAATCTGAGCCGGTCGCCGGATGCTGGAGCTGCAGGTGGAGCCGTGCCTTGTCCTCCTGCTCGGTGGAGTCGGGGGTCATACCCGCTGAGAGATGACAGGCCGCGTGGCCTTAAAGGACGCCGGAAGCGCGTGACGCTAGAGCAGGGACTGAGGTGACGGCGCTTTGCCTGGCCAAAGAGGACGACGGCGAGAGAGGCCCGTCGTGATAGTCACGCTGCTGGTTCGATCACGACGGGAAGAGGAGCTCTGGCGAGCAATGCTTTTGCCGCGTCCTGGTGCCGGAGAGATCACACGCCGGCAGGGATGCGGCCTGTAGCATGTCCCAGCAGCGGAGACCGAGCAAGCCGGCAGGAGTACTCGTCCATGCAGACGGGCGAGAGCTTAGGCAGCGGGCGGGGCCTCTGCGGTCCCGTTGTGACCAAGTACGCCAGCAGCTGGCATGGCCTCCATGGTCACGCGGCCAATACACGGTTCCGGTGACGGCGATCGAAACCGAACACGACGGCTGAGATGTCGAGGAGTCGTTCGGCTCCAGCGCCTGGATATCGATCATGAGGGATAACTCACCCGCAGGGCGTGCTCGCTTTCCGTGGGTATTTATTTATAGATGAATACGGCAGGCAACACAGGAACCGTGTAGACCTCAAATTCTACGTTTCCCATTTTGCTTCCTTTCTGGAATGTGCCAACGACAGAAACCAGCGAACAGACTAAACGCGTTTTTGACGTAGAGTTGGTCGCCGAGCTGATTAGGAATCGGTTTCCTTCTATGATTCTATCTTGCATCACACACGATGGTTACCACGGAAGGAAGGACGACGTACACAGCAATCCCATCGATCGGTGACATACAAACGAACCGTTTTTAACTTATGGGTGGAAGTGGTGGGTAAATATGTGGTTTGGTGGGAGGGTAAAATCGGCAAAAAAATGACGTACCACAAGAAACCTTAATGCTTTTATTATTATTAGGTATAGATAGGTATCACATAAGTACAGCTGTTCGAAAGTTCAGAAGAAACTTTAGGTCTACATATTCTCTTGCTTTTAGGGTGTGTTCGGTTGAGGAATAAGGTAGAATGTAATGGGTCCATTCTACACCTAGATGATATTCTTGTGTTCGGTTTGAGTAAGAACCGGAACCTGTTGATTCCCCGAAAAGGAATATACCCCTAATATGCTGAATCCAATGATTCCTCCAAATCGGTGGAATCACATGGTTCTTGGTCTTTTAACAATTAAAAAGAAAGAAAACTGCTCTCTCATCTCACCGCTACCACATCTCACCCACCGTATTTGACCCCGTCGCCGCCGCTCACACGAGAGCCGCCGCCACTCACGCCACCTTGGATGGCCCCGCCGTCGCCGGCCGCCGCTCACCTGGGAGCCACCGCCACTCACGCCACCTTGGATGGCCCCCCGCCGCCGCCGGCCGCCGCTCACCCGGGAGCCGTCGCCGCTGCCGCTGCCGCTGCTCGTGGCCTCGTCTCTTGACCAGTGCCGTGCGGGATTGGGACAGCGGGGAGCAGCAGGCCGTGCGCCGCCGCCTGTATCCGTGCCGGTGACCCACGTGGCCAGCGGCGACCTCAACATTTGCCGGAGAGCTCGTCGCCGGATCTGGCCGGGTCAAGGCGACGGCGAGGTTGGGATGGTGCCCGGCGAGCCACGCACGCAGGCCACCACCACGAGCTCGACCTCTGCGCCTCCTGTCCATGGTGGAGCCGCCCACCTCTCCCTCCTTTCCATGGTGACCCACGTGAATTCTTGATTTGTTACTATTTTCTTTTTGGATTTGCTTGGTTTATTTGTTGGCAGATTTTTGTTGGTTTATTTTTATTGGCCTGCATCTTCAGAAATTGAGATTGAGATGGAGAGGGTAATAAAAATTAGCGTCGAATTGAGATTGAGATGGAGATCGAGAGCAGATTGTGAATTGAGATTGGGAAGGTAATCTCACCAAGGGTGAATCGAACCAGATTCTAGTCATTTTAATTCTTGAACCGAACATGAAGATGGAATCAACCCATTACACTTTTTTTCACCTACCGAACACATGAATGGAACCAACCCATTACTCAGGAATGTAACCATGACATTCCATTCTACTTGATTCCCAAACCGAACACACCCTTAATCCCACAGGAAGTTCCTGGGAATTCCAGTCAACAAGAACTATTTTGGTCTTTTGCACCATCAATGATAGTTCAAGATTTCTAGCAGCAGTAAAACATCATTTTCCCATCCTTTTTCAAAAGAAAAAGAAAAAACTTTGTGCTGCTATTCAGTAAGCACGTGTGAAGTGTTTTTGTGGATAGTACTTTGCAGTCAACTGAGAGGAGAGGAAGTCTAAAATAACGGAAAGGAGATTGAAGTTCAGACTAAGGTTGAGTAAGAGCACATGATCGATAAAGTGCATCACATTTTCCTCTTATTTCCGACAAAATGGGAGTCTTAACTTCTCCGCTTTCATTTTCAGTACCGCTGTCAACTCTCATATAATTAAATTAAATTAACCACTTCCGACTCTCCAAGCTTATTTTTCATGTGATTCATAAACATTCTCGGTGAGAGGGGTGGATGGATGGATGCGTTACCGTGGTGATTAGAAAACAGGCCTGCAGGGTTGAGGGGGTCCGGCTGCGGCTTCCGGCGGCGGCGGTTGTGACCGTGTAGCCGCTTCCTGCAGCTCCTCTTCGTCTCGTCAAACTCCACGAGCAGATGGAACCTGCAAAAGAACAGTTTTCTCCGGTCACAAGGATTATCCCAGCATAGAAATCTGAACCAGAATTCACCAAATTTATGCGTGAAAAAACCATACTCCATCAGTCAAAAAGTTGTACTGTACAAGACAAGACTGTTCAAGTCACCCGCCGATCGGGTCAGATGCTCCAACCACATGCCCTAGATGGCTAGATCCACCGGAGCACTAGATTTTTCCAGGCTCCTGTGCGCACGAGTTAGGAACGAGCTTAATCGTGTTGTACTGTTAACGTTAACTATACGGCCAGAGCATCTGTGTTGACCCTGCAGATCCCTGTCTTCTAGAACAAACAAGCGTGGGAAGAATTTTCTCTGTGAAAACCCTCCGAAATGCGGAAAGCGTGGGCGCGTCGCGACAAGCGCGGCGGCCGGACGGCGACAGGGAGCGGTGGAGACAGGGACGCAGCCGCCGAGGACGAGGAGGAGGAGGACTTGCTGAGCGGGCCGTGAGAACGACGGCCTGAAAGGTCCAGTTCCAGCGCGTGCGTTGTAGGGACGACCATGGCAGGGAGCACGGGTTGGGTTGCAGCAGAGCAGCTTAATGGTGCTGGTCTCCTTGAGACAGACGTTGAGCAATTCGGGACCAGATGCTATATAGAGTAGCTGCCTATCAGAATTGATTCATCTTCTCCTGTGTTTTCGATGGTAACTACTCATTCAGAAGAAGGAAAAAACATATTTTTTTACATCAGAAAACCATCTTTAATCAGGTGAAGTTTTTTCTATTCAACTCTATAATTAAGTGAAGTTGATTGAACATACAGTTGATTGTCACGTTAATTTTACAGTCCACTGTTAGTGGGAAACAGATGGGCAAGCACATCGGTTAATCAATTGCAAGCGCCAAACAAACCATGATGGCAAAGGGACAGGGAACTGCTCCGACTGACAGCGATTTGTTGTTCGACCAAGCCGGGTTTAACGGTCGCCCTAAGTTAACGAGTAAATCACGGTGGAATTTCCACCGGAGTTCTCAAAACGCGTCGAAAGTTCAGATACTAATTCAGAAATCGCATGCGACAGTGGTATGTAATCGTGGACGAAAAGCTGAAATAAAAATGCTGACGAACTAGAGCTCGGAGAAGGAACGAATTCATAGAGAATGCACGGTTGGTTTCCGGCTATAGAAATGGAAGAGAAAATCATTGCTACCTGCTGCACTGCTGGCAGAAGCGCTGCTGCTGGCCGGCGACGGAGACGACGGGCGTCTTGGAGTGCGCCTCGCAGACCTTGTGCCGGCGGTGGTACTCGCGGCACCGGGACAGGTCGGCCGTGCACCCCTGCACGGAGCACGCCGGCACCGCCTGGTGCGCGCCCTGCCCCGACCTCGCCCTCCTCGCCGGCGCGGAAGCCGGCTGCGGCACCGCTGACACCGCTGGGGCCGGCCTCCAGCTCGTCGGCGCGCCGAGCTTCAGGTCCAGCGCCCCGCCGCCGCTCGGGCCGACCACCGTGCCGAGTTCCCAAGAAGGCATCTTGGGCTCCCAATCCATGACAAAACACACGTGGGATTCAAAGAATTTCTTGACTGCAACTCCGGGAGCTTCTGCGACTGACGATCAGAAAAAATGGCTGCTTAAAAAGGGTTTGTTTCGCTCGACTCGTACCAGCACAGGAATAAACTCGTCGTCGCAGACAAGAACTGCTCACCTTCTCGATCTCTCCTCCTCGCCCGAGAAGAAGAAGATGATGATGAAGAAGATAGCACTACAGTAACACACCAGCAAGCAGGGTTGATTGGAAGCAAAAGCTTTGGCAGGACAGGGAAAAAGTGAGGAGTCGGGTCGATGCGGCTAGCTAGCAGAACGGACAGAAAGAGATCGCAGCATGCAATTAAGAAGAAATCCAGGAGCCAAACCACCCACCAGGGAGGGAGGAAGTGAGAAAGCTCGCTCGCTTGCTTGCTGCAGTGGTTTTAAGCTTTAAAGCGAAGAAGACGATGGATGAAGGAGGGAGTGAAGAAGAGCACCAACCCCGAGAAGAGCTGGAGATGGGCAGAGAGAGGAAGGAGGAGGAGGAGGACAGTACTTGCAGACAACACAGGAGGAGACTCCTATCGGAGGACTCCAAACTCCAAAGGTGGCAATAATTGCCCAGAGGAGGGGAGAGGCGAGGGAACCACCTCACCTCCCCCTCTGCCTGCACTGTTCACTCACTTTAAAATTTACCAACGCCTGTAGTGCAATGTAGAGAGAGAGACCACTGTTTCAGTCGGTGTGGTAGGGGAGATAGAAAGTCGGTGGCAATGGGAGAGAAAGTACTACTCCAATGACTCCATATGGTGCAAGAGGAAGAAGAAGAATAAGAACAGGAGGATTCCTTTCCTTGTGGTGCTTGGATCTAGCTGCTCATCCACTCCCCTAGCATTTCTTTTTTGCCTGTTTTGGGTTTGGTTTGCTCTTTTTTTAGGGGATGGAGGCCGAGTGCAGCTTCCAGTACCAAGGAGAAATGGAGTAGAAAAGAACTACACTAGCTAGCTACCTAGCTGCACTTTAAAATTCAGAGGACATGTGAGGGATGAGAAGGACTTGCCTGCCCTTTCACTCACCTTTTGTAGGGGAGGGAAAAAGTACAAAAAGCTTGGAAAGGGATGGATGGAGGGGAAAGGGGAGGTGGTAGAGAGAGAGAGAAAGACAGGTAAATCAAATGGGGAGATGGCGCTGCCTTCTGTGCTGGAGGCTGGCTCTCTGCGTTTGTACTTTGTATTTATGCGTGTGGAGTGTTGCTGCCTGATTCTAGCTGACATGATGTTAACAAACCACAAATAATCATATTGCTTCTTGCACATCCAAATGAACCTAAACATATCTACATCATGAAAAATGTCAAATATGCGCTTGGGTTTATGGGCGGCTTTATGTTTGATCTAGGGTTTTTAACTGCCAACGGTCCAGATCGGCGAGTTTGTTACGTGATTAAACAATTTCAAGCAAATTAAATAATTTCAAGTAATAGGCATGGGGATCGTAGGGACCAGTGGCGGATGTGGAAAACAATGCAGCGGATCGTAATATTATACGGTTCAGGAGATCCGCGCTCGAAAATACTATTGAGATGTCTATATAAATTTGAGATTCCCGGCGATAAAAGTACGAAATCGTAGACTAAACTATACGCCCGTCAGCTAATGAGGTTTCATGGAATGAGAACAAACTAATAACCTATTCCTAGTTGGACGTCAACTTTTGCAAAAGAAAGGTTAGAAGTATTCTAGGGCTTTCGACAGCCGCAGGTTTTTTCAGATCTTGTGCTATGTGCATGCCTCCTTGTCCTAGCAAAGGTAGTACTTGATTAGTCGCTTAATGAGACTATTTAGCGTCATTGCCGACGCAGCTATGTGAGGTCCAAGTTCCAACTCCTAATTAGCTAGTGCTCACTGTCTACTAGCGTGTTTCCTTGTTTTCACTCACTGACCAATGGTCAAGAGCCATTTCTTTACTTGGTTATAAAATAATGACAAGTCATATCTTTATTCCCCCGATACCTAGATTTTGCGCTGCATTTTTTTTTGAGATTAGATTTTGCGCTGCATGACAGCAGCTTGTTTGCATGTACATGAAGAGCGCCAAGAAAAGCATCGAGATTCGGGGTCAAAGCTTTGGTCCATGGAGTAGACAAGTCAATATTCGAGTAGAATGAAATTTTCGCCAGCACTGGGGTAGGAATTGGAATACTGAATTTCCCCCCTAAAACTGTTGTAGTAGGAATAATCTCTGTCGTGTGACATTTCTTTACTATTTTCGGTCAGACGCACTGAGAGCTGCAGTAGGAGTATAGTAGTATTGGAGTATAGCACGTACTGTCACACGCATATATATACAGCTAGAGGGTAGACTAGCAAACGGGGAGTGTCAGAGACGTACATGTACTATACAATCGACGTCTCATACAAATGTTGTAGTAAATGAAAAAAAAAGTGTCAAACTCTCTGCCGTGAGTCAACCATTCAATAATAGAGTAGTAGAAAAATTGTGTGTTGTGACAAAATTGAAAACAAGGGACAATAGACGTTTAGTTAATCAACCAAAACACCAAACACGTTTCAGAAAAAAAAATGATACAGAAAAAAAAGTATGCTAAGTAAAGTATACGCATGCTTGAACGACGATTATATCGTCATGTCCTTTCTTTTTATTATCAATTTCTAATTCCAATCTTCCTCCCAATCTAATATTATAGTCCTTATGTAGATAGAAATTTACTTAGTACCTCCTTAATTCGCAGGATAGGGAAACTCAGGAGCATGAAATACGCAGGATTACAATGTCATGTCTTAATCCTACATGATTTTTAATGTAGTGAAGTTTATTTGATTCCATCACAGAAAATGAAAGGATTGTTACAAAAAGGCTTTGAGTGGATGTTAGAATTTCTATATAATGTAATACAAAGGAATCCTAAAGAAAAATTCCTATGGGGTTTAATCTTCTGAATCAAACAACCAACATAGGAAAAAAATTCTAAGGAATTCAACCCTACAGAATTGTTACGGAAATCCTTTGAATCAAAGAGGCCGGGTGGTATTAGTAAATATCAGGACTTAGCAATATTTGATTGATAACAATTCGGTATATTTCATTTATAATAAAGGTTCCCTCAACGTTGATGGGAGAAATGTGGACAGTGTTTGTTACTATGCTAGGAGTAAAGTTTAAAAAGAATTACTACGTCATGGAAATGTGCAAGTTTCTTGTTTTGGTTTCCTGTAAAGCGACGATGCCCCTGGCAGGAAAAGGAGGCAACAACACAGATCGCTGCCGTGACGTGCCATCATCAATTCGCCTCCTACTTTTTTAATAAAATGAGGCAATATTGCCCGTTTTGTTCAAAAAGTGCATGTCTGGCTGCCTGCCTCCGCGCAAGTCCGTCGTCAGTCAGAGGTCTCCTCCTTTTCCTTCTCACGTCCAATCCCATTGGTCATTCGCAGATCTCTCTCGACGCCCCAAAAATAATGTGGTTTTCCTCGCTCGCCTTTCTGCCGCTGGCAGTGGCGGACCTACAGGGTATGCCCGGTATGCCGCGGCATATCCTGCGGCCCGGCCGTTCTGTGTACTAGTAGCAGTAGAAAAAAACAAACTGATGGATTGAATGCAAAGCTGGTTAGCTGTGATCGTTTCCGTGCGCACCGGTAGTTAGAAAAGCACGACCTCATTAGTTAAAAAAGAACGAGCTGATCGATTACAACTGCTGCAGCTTGATCTCATACGACCTATTCTACACGTATTCGTCTACCGACAGGTTTGCCGCATCGCCACGACAAAAACCAGGTTAATGATGCTCTTAAGCCACACCGTGTTAAGAATTAAGATATACTTCCTCGTCTCAAATTATAAGACGTGTTGGTATAAATTCATATATATCAATTTTGAGATTAAATAGTTAAATAAAAAATTGCAAACATATATGATATATTTGTGAACGTCTCTGAAGTCAAAAAAATCTAGGGGCCCCCACCCAGGTATGGTATATACCTACGTATATGTATTGTCAGCCAGCAGAAAAATAAATAAAAGGACTATTGGGCTAATGGGCCGTATGTGTGGTGCGTGATCAAGGAGACAAGGCGTCGCACGAGAGGATGAGAGGAATTAGCGTTCGCTGCTTGCCTGCTTCCGCCGATCGATCGATCCAATCGGCATCAGTTCAGTTGCGATCACCCGCCGCCGTCCAAGCCATCGTCGCTGGCTCCCTCGAAAACATCGTCGACGTGAGGTACTACTGATCCATACGCGCTCACCGCTCGGCGCTCTGTTCGTCTTTCTCTCAATCTTCCTCAGCGCTCTCTCATTCTCTCATCGGCTCATCGCAGCCAGGAAGCAAGAGCCAGTTATTCGCCTCACAGATTTTAACTTCCGAGGCCCCCGATTGCAAGAACGCCGCACTGATTGGGTCTTTTCTTTTCCGTCTTCAGTCTTCACTTGCGTGCACATAGACGATTCGACCATCTGAGGTAAAGTACAAACATATAGTAGTGTGTTCTGAATTTCTGATTCCCTAATCAATAGTTCAATACTCCCTCCCGGTATAATTTAATTTTAACATTTGATGTATTTTTCCAGCATTGTGCTTGTGCGCCATGTCGTCCATAACATATGAATCTGGTGCTGCTAAACGGAAAAGAGCAAAGCGTGTTGCCGAGTTGATAAAATCACAGAAAAGAGATATTCACAAGTTTCTTAAGAGTAATACTGGTGTTTCGATAAACCCAAATAATGAGTTGGCGATAGTTCCCGTGGAGGAAGAGCAACAACCAAATGAGAATTTTGAATCTGAGCAGCAAGAAGAAAATATCGACACCAACGTCGGCGATAGCAATGTAAGTGGCTCTGAAAATGGTTTGGCAACATTATGCATCGAGAAGCAATTATTGGATGACATTGACATCGACCCTATTATAAGCGACTTTACATCGAGAAATGTTAGAAGAAAATTTTGAAGTAATATGTATAAATTATTTGATATGCTTCTTATAGACACATTTACAAGATATTATCGACATTTGTTTTACACGTATATTCATTATTATTATTATTATTATTATTATTATTATTACGATGTCTAAATTAGGGGCCACAAGTTTTAGTTTCGCCCTGGGCCCCTAAAATCTCAGGACCGACCCTGAATACTGCTGGCTGCCTAGTCATTCATATGTTTTTCCTTCTCCCCAATAATAGATCGTACGGAGATGTCAATGTCAGGACAAGCAAGAGGTCCAAGAGGCAATGACATGAAGATATGCGAGCCAATGTTTCCAGATACAATGGTACTCAAAAATACTCCCTCGTTATCAAAATATAAAACTTTCTAACTTTTTTAAATAAAGAGATTTTATTACTTAATGATTTTAAGTATTACACCCGGCCTCTGCATAGCTAAGATGTACACAGCCACCAGTTCACCATTATCCAGAACGGCATAAAATAAAATAAAGCCGAATTACATATCATAATGAGAAATTGTAGATCCACCTAAGGTGATGGTAGGTCTATCCGGAGACTATGTTGCCATCCATGCCGGGAGAATAACTCCCTGGCCGCAGCCTCCAGCCTCGGCGCCACCTCTAAAAATAAATCTCGGTGTTCCATACGCTGCAGTGCCGCACATGCTCGTAGCGTAGTTGTACACCGATAAATAAGACTTTCTAGCTATTCCACACACAAATATATCTAGACATGTTTTAGTAGTTAGAAAGTCTTATATTTTGATACGGAGGGAGTACATCATATGTTGTCTATGCTTTTCTCGAGGGATGTATGTATAGAACACCACATACGGACATATACTTGCCCGTCTGGGAGCGGAAACACCTACGACGGGACCACCTAGCCGCCATGAACGAACCACGTACGTCCGACGCCTAGGCCTAGCTAGCCATCTTTTTGGTCGACTCGTACTACCTGTCACTACGTCTACTTAATCTGTCACGTACGCATATTCCTAGCGCGCAATATCAATCTGCGGAGGGCAAATCCAAAGTTTGTTTTGTTCTCCGCGACACCCCGGATCATCTCATCTTTATTTTCTGCTGGACTCTACATAAATTAAATAGATCAACCACAAGATGCATCTATTGCATTGTCCGTTTGAAATTAAGCTTTTCCGTAACGGGAAATAATGTTTGAAGCTTTGCACGCATGGATGGTGGTGGCGCCATCTAACAATTTCATCAAGTGGCCACCTGTTCGATCTGGCCATGAAAGTGAGAGTACAACGCTGCTACTGTAATCGTCCTACCAAGAGTAGTAATTAACCATCATTGGAAAGTCGGATCTCAGGTGATCGACCCACTAGCACTTGCTTTGTTTCATGAAACCCTGACTGTCCGCTCTCCTCCACTTGTGACACAAGCCGCAGCTGGCCGTATCGTGTACACATAAAGCCAGAGAGAAAGTGCAAAGCTCAGCTCAGCTGGCCTCTGGAGCGGCAGCACTCCTGGCCGGCCGCCGGGGCCAACACTTCTCTTGGAGACAGTCCCTTAATTAATCCACTTTTATGTGAGCAAAGAGGTTTAAACATCGTTTACTAGTCAAGCTAGACTCGGGGCAGCACGTGTGCTGTTCTTTATCCGCTCCTCAGTTCGTCTGGGCCATATCGTGCTTGCACTGTCGCACTCTACCAAGTCATCTCTGTCTTCTCATTTTGGAGAGTATATGATTACGACGTACTATGCCCGGGATAAAATTTATATTAGCCATCATAACAACACCATCAAGTGAACCCCCTTTACAAGATCCATGCGTTATCTGCTGCTGTCCTGCATAATGAGATCATGGAACCAGCATAATTAAGCCAACTAGCGCTGATGCGAGGGTATTATATATTAAATTCTTAATATCCTATATTAAAAATATAATCTCCTCATTTATAGCTTCTTCATTGCAAAATACATGATGCTAGCTTTAGGGTTAATACATTTCGGGATCGCAGTTACATTTCTTCTAATATGAGATTCTATGAGAACTTTCTCATCATACCATTGCAATGGGAATCACGTATTTTATCAAACTCAACCCACCATCGTCCACCATGCATGTTTAGATTATATCTAAGCATTCAAATAAAATGTAAATGTTATAGACTTATAGAAGTTGTGTATATGACAACCACCAACACACCGTAATCTCGATGTAGTAAACACGTGGCCAGTATTCGGGCCATCACTATTGTTACAAATCTTTGTTGTTTTCAAGTGTTAAGGAATTCAATGGGACCTGGCACTCTAATCTTGTGTTTTTCTTATTCGTAAGTTATGAGAATCATCTGAAACAAAGAGGCCCTTTAGACCTAATCGTATAGGACCAAGACACTTTTTCTATAAACTATCCGAATGATTGCTCCTGTAGCATTTTACAATCCTCCATTTTTGCACTTACACATTACATGTATCCTTTCTCTCGTGGGCATTTCGTAGGATTTGGGAGAATTATGATAAGTAGTTTCTTAAGGATTTTTTCTAAAGATTGCTTTGCTACAGTGTTCATTTGAATTACCCCTACAATCAACAAATTTGATCAAAATTTCCAGTCTCTTATTCACCCCATTTTGTTGACATCTTTGATCCTTTAGTTGGTATCATAGACAATGAATCTGATTTTGAACTTTATCGTCTAAAGAGCCAATATGGATGTTGAGGAGGCGGATAGAAAATCAATGACCTAACGAACACCAACAAAAATTCCTATTAATTATTTCTGGGTCACATGAATATTGCAACCTAAATTCCTAAGAATAAGATTTCCCTCAACTATGTAAGAATTTGAGCGTTCACTCCGACCTCCTTTGGGGTTCCTTTGACTCAAAAGAATTCCATCAGATTTGTGGAGTATTTTGATCCTTTGGAGTTTTTGCTTTGTACGTTATTTGATTTGTGGGTTAGAATATTTAGGGTTTTGAAATAATGTATTGCATTATTTGTTGGAGGATATTATTTTTTATCCACTCAAAATTCTTTGTTTTTGTGTGATGTGAGTCTTTGTTTGTTGCAATTTTTTGTTGTTTTCAAGTTTTGTAGAATTCAATAGGACATGTCACTTCTATATATCATGCGTTTTTTTGATTCATAAGTTATACTCCCTCCATTCCTGAATGTAAGGCGTATAGTTTGTTTAGAAAAATGCCAAAATATAGTGTTTATTATGATTCATGGACGATTTTACCCATAAAAAAATGAGTTAAATTCTCGAACGGAGTGATTTTACTGATTTTTTTTCATTTGGTGGGAATTATGGGCTCCTCTCTTATGATTTTTTTTGTGAAACAAATGAGTCCATAGTATGCCAAATACCCATGTCTTAATATTCGTGCAGAAAACTATACCTCTTACATTCAGGAATGGAGGGAGTAAGAGTCATGTGAATCAAAGAGGCCTTTAAGATCCGATCGCTTAGGATTGAGGCACTTTACGTAGGGTTCTATCGAAACGATTATTCATGCACCGTTTTACAGTCCTCTGTTTTGCCGTGACACATTATTGGATCTCTTGTTTCGTGTGAATTTTCGTAGGAGTTTGAGAGAAGATCTGGATCTTTAAGGATTTTCCCTGCATTGGTTGTTTGACTTAGGTATCCTTTTTCTTAGGATTTCTTTGCGCGCTATTTCGAAAGTTATTTTCATCCACACAAATCTCTAGCTAAATTTTGCCTATAGCATCAAATATTTACTATGTTAATTCATGTTTTCCGTATTCCTCTCCATTTTTAATATCCTCCGAATCAAAAGAGATGATGCCGCAATAGATTCATGTGCACGATGCACATGTATGTTAGATTCTCCTGACAACACCCCGACAGTTATTTAAACGAACAAATGCCACATGCCGAGGCAGTGCGTGGCAAGTCTGCACTGTCGCGACCGGCCGGTGGAATGCATGCACCGGCCGCCCGCGTCCGGCCGGCAAGATCGCAGCAACTAGCTAGGCACGACAGACGCGCCGCGCGTGCAAGAAAAAACTTGTCATTTGCCCTGGCATTTTGCTCCGCGCGCGAGATTCAAACGGCTGCGTCTCTGTTCCCCCACAGCGTTCCCATGTGCTGGACCATGCATCATCGTTGCTGGATCTCGGGGCCGATAGAGTACGCGAGATGCAAACGCTCGCTGTCTGGCGCGCGTGCGTGCCCATCCTGCCGCTGGCACGCACGCCATCGGATGATTTCTTAAACTAATAATGGATCGACCAGATGTGATCGATGTAGCCGGTAGTTCGTTTGAGCCGATGGCTAGCTGAACATTCAGGTCGTAGAAGTATACCGATCTGGGCCAGACCAAAGAGTGGTATCCAGGAACAGGAGTACGTAGGCTAGACCCATACATGCTTTCACCGGACAGTGGGCCCGCCCGTCGAGTTCACCTCCGGGCTCTGGCCATAGCACCAGCTGCCGGCCGGTCACTGTTGACGAAAGCGTTTCTTCCAGGAGATCGAGCCGTGCACGCAGCGGCCACTGTCAGCAGCAAGCGACATGCGCGCACGTCCGTCCCAGTCCCCACACACGCACTACATGGTCTCACGCCACGTACGTAGTGTGCATGTATGATACGTCTCAAACGTATCTATAATTTTTGATGTTCCATTCTGTTATTATATCAATTGCTACATGTTTTGGTTACACTTTATATCATTTTTATGTATTTTCTGGGACTAACCTATTAACAAGATGCCACAGTGTCAGTTTCCTGTTTTCTGCTGTTTTTTGTTTCAGAAAATCTATTAAGAAAATATTCTCGGAATTGGACGAAACAAAAGACATCGTCAATAATATCACGAGGAGATCACGGAGTCCAAAGGGGAGTCGGAGCAGACCCACCAGGGGCCACGCCACACTAGGGCGCGGCCCAGGGTGGGCCCGCGCCCTCCTATGGCGTGGTGGCCCCCCTCGGCCACCGACGCCACCTCTTCGCCTATATATTCTCCGCGGCATGAAAACCCTATGACGGTCGATCATATTCCACGAAAAGTTCCGTCGCGGCCGTCATCGTCAATCTCAGATCGGAGGAGTTCTGAAACTCTTCCCGGCACCCTGCCGGAGGGGAGATCATCACCGGAGGGCTCTACATCACCATGCCTGCCTCCGGAGTGATGCGTGAGTAGTCCACCGCTGGACTACGGGTCCATAGCAGTAGCTAGATGGTTGTCTCTCTACCTTGTGCCTCCATGTTTAGATCTTGCGAGCTGCCTAACATGATCAAGATCATCTTATTGTAATGCTAGATGTTGTGTTTGCTGGGATCCAATGAATATTGATACCATGTTTTTTCAAGTTGTTTATCTATGTGCTCTTGATCTTGCATGCTCTCCGTTGCTAGTAGATGTTTTGGCCAAGTAGATGCTTGTGACTCCAAGAGGGGGTATTTATGCTCGATAGTGGGTTCAGTCTCTAGATATCTGGATCAGTGACAGAAAGGTTAAGATGGTAAATGTGCTGTTGCTACTAGGGATAAAACTTTGGTGCAGTGTCCAAGGGCACTTGTATTAATTACATTACACACTTTACTTCATGCAATAATCTGTTGTTAGCAACTTAATACTGAATGGGATGCGGATGCTGCCTTGAAGGTGGATTATTTACGCATAGATGCTGTTGGAATAACGGTCTATGTACTTTGTTGTAATGCCCAACTAGATTTCATAGTAGACATCTTGGCATGTATTGCATTGTTATGCCCTCTCTATTTGTCAATTGCTCAGCTGTAATTTGTTTACCCAACATGCTAGTTATCTGTTCTGAGAGAGACACCACTAGTGAACTATGGACCCTGATCCAATTTCCTCATACTGTTTACACAACCTGCTGCAATCATCTGTTTCCTGTTACTTACTGTTTTTCCTGCTGTTTTCCACACCATACGTTTAACTCTTTGTTTCTGCAAGACCGGAGAGATTGACAACCTCTCTGTTTCGTGTTGGGCAAAGTTCTGGTTTGTGTCTGTGCAGATTCCACGTTGGTGCAAGCTCCCTAGCGCCAGGGGAGTCAACATCAACAACCTTCCGATACATCATCAAGTCCTACTGGATTGATAACCTTGGATAGATTTCTCAAGCGAAAACTTCTGCTGTCTACATCATAACCTTCCTCTTGGGGTTCACCAACACGTAGCCATCAATGTACCACGTAGACGAGACTCATACATGCGCTCACCGGACAGTGGGCCCGCCCGTGTAGTTCACCTCCGGGCTCCGGCCGTAGCACCAGCTGTCGGCCGGCCACTGTTGACGAAAGCGTTTCTTCCAGGAGATCGAGTCGTGCACGCAGCGGCCACTGCCAGCAGCGAGCGACATGCGCGCACGTCCGTCCCACGGTCCCAGTCCCCACACACGCACTACATGGTCTCACGCCACGTAGTGTGCATGTACCACGTAGAGGAGACCCATACATGCGCTCACCGGACAGTGGGCCCACCCATCGAGTTCACCTCCGGGCTCCGGCCGTAGCACCAGCTGCCGGCCGGCCACTGTTGACGAAAGCGTTTCTTCCAGGAGATCGAGCCGTGCACGCAGCGGCCACTGCCAGCAGCGAGCAACATGCGCGCACGTCCGTCCCAGTCCCCACACACGCACTACATGGTCTCACGCCACGTAGTGTGCATGTACCACGTAGACTAGACCCATACATGCGCTCACCGGACAGTGGGCCCGCTCGTCGAGTTCACCTCTGGGCTCCAGCCGTAGCACCAGCTGCCGGCCGGCCACTGTTGACGAAAGCGTTTCTTCCAGGAGATCGAGCCGTGCACGCAACAGCCACTGCCAGCAGCGAGCGGCATGCGCGCACGTCCGTCCCAGTCCCCACACACGCACTACATGGTCTCACGCCACGTAGTGTGCATGTACCACGTAGACTAGACCCATACATGCGCTCACCGGACAGTGGGCCCGCCCGTCGAGTTCACTCCAGGCTCCGGCCGTAGCACCAGCTGCCGGCCGGCCACTGTTGATGAAAGCGTTTCTTCCAGGCGATCGAGCCGTGCACACAGCGGCCACTGCCAGCAGCGAGCGACATGCGCACACGTCCGTCCCAGTCCACACACACGCACTACATGGTCTCACGCCACGTAGTATGCATGTATCACGTAGACAAGACCCATACATGCGCTCACCGGACAGTGGGCCCGCCCGTCGAGTTCACCTCCGGGCTCTAGCCGTAGCACCAGCTGCCGGCCGGCCACTGTTGACGAAAGCGTTTCTTCCAGGAGATCGAGCCGTGCACGCAGCGGCCACTGCCAGCAGCGAGCGACATGCGTGCACGTCCGTCCCAGTCCCCACATACGCACTACATGGTCTCACGCCACATAGTGTGCATGTACCCCGGCCGCCATGCAGCGCAACGACTTGCCAAGTCGGTCGGTCATGCAGCCTGGTCCCGGCGGGCGACGACGACAGTGCTCGCCGCCAGGGCCCCGCCGACCGCAGTCGTGCATGCATGTGTCGTGTCTCTGCGCACTGCGCTTCCATTCCAAAGCCCATGGATGGATGCCCAAGACGTCACGCACCGGCCGGAAGTACTGTTGTTGGCGCGCACTCTCAGACGACGGCAACTACTGCGCATGCTCCACCGCCACCGATCCTGCACACAGTAGTTCCTCCGATTTTGCCTGCACTTCCTAGATTAACCATCACTCACTTAATCTATAGCTAGAGAGTATCCGAAATTCATCAAGTATAGACGTGATGAAGAGTCGATCAGATGTGACTAATTGGTACTCTCACTAGTCGGCTATGAATTTATACTTCTAAATCGACTGGATTGTGGCCAGCAAAATCGATTCTTACGACGAGCCTACTTTTCTTCTTTCCGAAATGGGGCAAGGCCCCGGACTCTGCATCTAGTGAAGCACCCAGTTTTTTTTTCCAGCGTCTAATAGTACCAAGTTTACATAAATCATGGATCACATAAGGTTAAAGCATGTATCAACCATCGAAAAAATGATAATCTTAATCAACTAGCACTCCGAAGTCGACTAATATGCTGCCACCCACCCTGGTTAAATATATGTGTGGTCGACCGCGCGGCGAGCCGTGTACACCCAGTGTAGCCATATGATCCCGGTGATTTGGCGGTAGAAGATATGCCCATAGCCGAATCCAATAGGCGATCATATTGATAACCTGCAAAATATGAAAATTTCTCACCATGTTGAATACAAAGTTGTTTCGACAATTCCAGATCGACCAACATAAGGCGGAAACTCCAATATGAATTCTAGTCTTAGTTATTTTGTTAATCTCACTCAGCCAACCACCAAACATATTAGTTAGATTGGTTGGTCGAAGAATATTATAGGTGCTATAGATGAACGCCAAATCATTTGCGCAAAAGGATGAGAAATAAACAAATGTTCTACACTCTTGCTTTTGCAACAAATCTTCCGTGAGCAAGAAGGCGAGTCTACATTAGGCAATCAGGAATACAAAGGAAAATACAGTATTTTTGCAACAGTTTGATTGATGGATCGCCCACGATTTGAGGTACAGAGTGATCATGATAAAGAAGAAGATTATATGAACGGACGGGCCGAGAGCGCGTGCGGATACCTATTGCTATTGCTGGAGCAGATAGACAAGATTGCAGTCCATCGGCGCTGCTGGCTCATCACTTCGCATGTGCAGTTTGCTCTGTGTTAATTAGCTCCCTGGTTCAAATCAGGTTTAGTGATGTTAATGGGAAAGTGCTTTGCTAGCTAGCTGTACCATCTTACTGGATATGGTAGATTTGGAATTCTGATGTGCATGTGCTGCTACTGCTGAGCACCAACAATAAACTATATGTGGCCAGTGTATTGGTACTTGGTGATGGAAAAGTACCACATAACCAATTATTACCCACAAACCTTGATCATCCATGTTTGGAAAAGTGTAGCAAGAGAATCCAACCTGCCACATTTTAAAATAAAGAGCATGCACGTAGGTGCTCTCCCTAGTTAATTAACAAATATGTTGCGTCCAAGCAATACCCTCCCTCTAGCTCCAACATCATTATTGGCTAAGTGACTTGTTTCAGCTAATCTAGGCATACATATGCAATATATTATGTGTAGTACTAGCATAATCTTTCTTTACAGAAAGGGAACTTTATAAAAAAAAAAGTGCTAGTATATTTGTCAAAAGGAAATGGATCAATATCCAGATTTGATCAACAGCACCTCCTCTTCTGCAATTGCTTCAAGGTACTTTGCTGCAGGGGGGTTCAAGGTATCGTAGTTTAGTTGGAGAAAGAATGTGCCAACACTTAGCGATCATTGGTTGGTTAAGATGCTTGCTATAGTTAAATACTACTCCTACGATCAAAATGGTCCCTTGATCCACGGGGAGCAAATTAAGGCAGACATGCATGCACGACTAATCAAACTTTCTTTTACGAGAGTTGTTAATTAGCTTTTGATGGTATCTCTACTTCTCCAGCTATAGGGCCTAGGACGTTAAAAGGAAGAGCTAGAGTGCGTTCGTGACTGGTTAGTGGCAGCTTAAAGCCAGCATATACATATGGCTTCATTGGTACGAGAGGGACACAGTGCAGTGATAGACTGCTAGTACTGGTATCTTCGCGCTTAATTAGGCAGCTTCCGTTTGTTAATTTGCTTAACTAAGACCAATGCAACGTGCAATTAGCCCACCTGAAAGCTGCATCTGCATGGGACCACAGTTTTTGCCCTAATTTGTAAGTGGCGCCCAAGCAAGCCCCCGCTTTTCTATTTTAAAACTTCAGAATCAACTTCACTTTTCCTTTCTTGGAATCGGTTTAGAATTTAGCTTTTTCCTTTTCTTTTGTACCAACAGAACATTGAAAATTAATGAGAGAAACAACCAGGGAACCAAAAAAAAATACTTAATTTATTATACATATGCAAATAACCTTCTATTCCTACATTTCTATGATTTTTTATTAAATACAAACATTAACATCATGCTGATACAAACAAAAAGAGTTTACACTCGACATTTGCATATCCATGATGCACACAGATATAGGAATAAAGATTTAAAAAGGTAAAGCGGCAAAATACAAGCTCATGCATGACTCATATGATTTCTAAGGTGGTGGAGGGATGATTCGAAGACCAGGGACGGAGCTGCCTTTAGGCCAGTGGTGTCAGCTGACCCCAATGGAAAAAGCAAAAACCTTCACTAATCACTATTAGCTAGTGTAAATTTATAGAGAATGACCCCAATGAAATTGAGAGATTATAGTGATGACCCCAATGCCATTTTTTCTTAGCTTCGTCCTCGAAGACTATGCTGTCATCCATGTGGGGTTAATATATTCTTGGCTACATGCTAAGGCCGTGTAGATACCGCGTTAAATAGCTCGCTGTGTTATGGACTTTGAAGACTAGAACCACAAACACATTAATTGTGTACTTTACTATTGAAGAGTTTATCCTTTCTACATAGGCATATGGTCCATATTAAGGCAACCACTCTCATCGTAGTGAGGATTATGTACTCGTGATCTCGATGCTATGCATTCAGTTCTAAAAAATATTTGCAACACTGCATGATAAATTCAAATTCAAAGCGACTGGATGACGGATCATATAGAAGGGGCAAACTTGAAAGAAGACCATATTTATGTTTAACAGTCTCGTCGTGAAACAACATTTTAAACTTGCTTGCTGTTCGCATTTTATAAGATTATTCTTGGCGAGGATGACACGTTTGACAAGGCACAACATAAATATTTTAATTTTGAGAGACACGTTTATCTATTATCTATCTATTATATACTAAAAGCAATATAAGTGGGTCCTAATAAAGACACCACATTAAGCCACATAGACTAAATAATAAAATTTAATTTTGCATTAACAGTAAATATCGGCTGGGGATATTTAAAAATATATATGGGCGACCAACACGTAAATTATGTCCGGGTGCGACAAGTACAAAAACGATTGTGACCAACTACGTGTGCTAGCACAACAAGGAGTAGGAGTCTGCCGTAAAATAAAACGTAGGAGTCTATGCTATACTTGCAATCAACCCAGCTCTAACGTTCATTTTCAATTCTGGGCTTGCAGAAGCACGATCGGTCACCAACGTCGTATGCGAGATCAACATGCTGTACGAGTCCAGATGCTATACTCTAATTAACCTAGCTCTAATCTTCTGCGTGACGGACTAGGCAGCATAAGGTGCACCTTTTTAGTGGAACACAAGGTGCATGCAGAAGTGAACCTGCCTAAGGTAGGATGGTTAGGAGGGTGGTTGTACCCCAGCTCATCAGAGTTTAAACCCCAGTTTTGACGCTGATGTTTCTCATTTAGGCAGAATATTCTTTAGTGCGAGACGACGTTCCCGTCGACAGCGAGACGCCCATGGTGACTTCGTCAATGTCAAGACCTGATCCGTCGGCTCAGTCTCTCCGAGGTGCTCATAGGGGTAGGGTGTGCGTGCGTGCGTTCATAGGTGTGAGTGTATGCACGTGTATGTGAGCGTCTGCGTTGTACTGTGTTTTGCAAAAAAAAAAAGGTGCATACAGAAGAAGTACATCACTGCATGAAGTAGATTTCATACATTGACCGTACTGAGTTGAATCTCCATACACTTTTCTTTACCCGTGACATATATATTGCCAAATAATTATTACATTTTTTAATCTATAAACTATAGGAAAAAGGGATTATAGCGACGTGTAGGCATTCTATGATTTGACCAAACAGATTCATTCCGAGAGATTGAGTGGTATGAAAATTTACTTTTAAAACATAGTGAAATGAATCCTTACGAAAAAATCTCTAAATAGTCGGTCATACGAACTTTTAATAAAAACCTATGAAATAATGATTTCGTAAGGAAGAGAAGCATGCTGACCACATGAAATTTACTTTTAAAACATAGTGAAAGGAATTTGTACAAAAAATCTCTCAGTATTCAGTCATAATAACTTTTAATAGAAACCATATGAAATGAAGATTTTGTAAGGAAGAGAAGCATACTGACCACACCACACATTAAAAGTAAACCAAATGATTGTACAATGGAGATGGTATAAAATTAAAACAAAAACAAGCTTCTATAGCAAGAATAAAATATATATGCTCAAACTGCCTCCCGCCATAATCGACCATGTGCAACTAAATTACTTTGAATAGCGAATTTTAATTATGGACTCTTTATCACAACAATCACATTGAACACATTCTACCATCAATATTTTCTTAAAACTACTAGAAATCATTTCATAATAAATCAAATCAGTTGCATTTAGACAAATTCCATATCAGAAATATTATAAAGTATACATGTTATTACTAGATGTATTGTGTGCCAAGTTTAACCATTTTAGTTCTCATCGCAAACATCTATGCCAATAAAACACAATAAAATTATACAGATTGGTTCCTACAATAAAATCATAGCCAATGAAATACTTTCTTTTTCCATTTTATACTCTGTAGCCAAATATTACTCTTAATAACTTATAAAATTTACAAGTAGCAATAATAACCAGATAAAATTAAAATGACTAAATCAGTGATTGGGCACAAACATGAGTGTCATCATAGGGTTACTTAAATTAACACAAATTGTTAGAAATGAAGGCTTGAGCGTATTTTGGTCTTTGTTTTATTGAAGTATTTTTTTTTCTTATAAAAATGGATCCCATTATATATTCAAGTAAGGATCTCAACGCAAAGCTATCTTTTTCTCCAAGTAGTAGAACATGAAGACCATATTGCTCCGTATAGACTTGCAGAAAAAAGAGAGGAGCAAAGCTACATGCCTACACGAGAAAGCACATGATATTTGATCGAGCGGTCGTGAAGATTACTTTTTATTGTGTATTTGCAACTACACAGATGACTAGAATGGCTTAGTGAGGAAAAATATCATTAGTCTTTTTGTAAGAAAATCTAAATTTTATTAATTCTGTAGAACCATCATCAACCAAGCTTCAGGTTGCGTCGGGTGTGCCTCTACCACCTGAGATACAAACTGGCTCTGTTGATGAGGGGTTCGAGTGCTGCTTTGGAGAATTTTCTCCCCGTGCTCTACATGCGTCGTCGTCTGTCCTTACGACGGTTGTCGCCACCGAGGTTGTGGCTCCAGTTGTGGAGAACTTGCCTGGGCTGCAGGATCATTGTGGGGGATCATCTGTGGTGCTTCCAGTTGAGCTAGGCCTTTTGGAGCCTTTGGCGGTGGACATCCATCCCCATCTCCGTCTGAGTCCTGCGAGTTGCCCTCCTCTGTGGATAGTGGAGGTCCGTCCATCCGGTCGCCCCTCTTTGACCGTGAAGCTATATTGGCACGTATTGAACATGTGGTCTTCCTGGACAAGCTTGGTGGCTTGCTCGCTTGCTTGGAGGCAGCTAGCCCTGGATCTGGCGAGGCGATTGCTTGCCTCATAGCTGAGGAGGCTTCTACCGGCAAAATCAAAAAGGTGAAAAAGGCTCTTAGGAGCATAGGCAAGAAGGGTGGCGCCATTGGTAAGGTGCCCACGACTGCTTAACGACAGCTGCGTGGTCCTAGGGTAGTCGTCAGCTGCGGTTGCTTTGCTAGAGTGGGGTTGTCGCTTCGTGAGTTGCTGGTTTTAGGTGTTGCCCTTTGTGGTTGTGTTGTCTCATGTTGTTGGTGTTTGTTGTATGGTTTTCGCCCGGTTTCTTCCACTAATAAACCGGGCACCTCCTTCTTAATAAATGGTTGGGGCAAAACTTTTGCCCCACAGTTGTAAAAAAATAAAATATTCAGATTTTAAACTTTTAAAAATGTATACATGTAAAAAATGTCGTGTATATCACAATGGAAGAGTCAAAAGATAATAATTGCGTCACATAACATTTTCAATATACAAAAAATGATGCCCTCGCATTTGTGAGGGCCATACTACTATTCTAAAAAAAAATCTATTTATTGTTAACCGGCACATTGGTCTGTGCATGAAATCCACTGAAAATTTGCCATATTATATTCTCATGTACTCCCTCCATTTCACAATATAAAACAACGTCGCGTGGAACACATGGACTAGGTTTTACCGGTACATTACTCAATGGAACAGTAACGGAGAACTTAATCGGTCCTTTGTGGGTGATTTCACATGAAACCAATGAAATTCGCTCGAACGTACGTTCAGTCTCGTTGTATTTGCGTGCAGAGTTTGCATGCCGTGTGCAGCTGGAGTTTACCAACTTTTGTGGGGTAGCATACGCTGCAGTGCTAATTCATGTCGTTGAACTACCAAACCGGCTTAGTTTAGTGAGTTCAGGATTTGTACCATACGCACCTGTATGTGTGCTCCAAATAACGTTTTTAGCTAATTATTTATTGAACCTTCATTGTTTCGGCTACACTATTATCTACGGCTATGTGGTCCGCGCGCCGGCAACCTAGTACTCTCACACTGACACTAATTAACACATTTTAATGAACATAGGTTCAAGCACTACGGGAAAATGCCTCTCCGCCGAGTGGTCAAAAGACTCGGCGAAGACCCAAATCCAGCTCGGCGATGCCTTTGCCGAGTATGGAACTCGGCGACATAGACTCGGCAAAAAACGCCTCGGCGAAGACGCTTCGCCGAGTGCTTTTTGTCGGGGGGACTCGGCGACGTCTTCGCCGAGTGTATTTCTACCCAACTCGGCGAAGAAAAGCAGATCCAGCCCGTCCCTTGTCAGATGTGTGTCAGACGAGTGTCAGGTGTTCGCCGAGTCCGGGGACACGACACTCGGCGAAGACATGTCGCACAACCACGCGACACGTGTCTAGAGATGGCGGGCTCGGCAAAGAATTTCGCCGAGATGATGTCTTCGCCGAGTGCCAGCCTTGCTCTTCGCCGAGACTGCTCTTCGCCGAGACTGCTCTTCGCCGAGTGCCTCCTTCGCCGAGTATAGGCTTCGCCGGGTGCAGCGTCGCCGAGTGCCGCGCGCTGACCATGTGCTCGGCGAAGAGGGACCAAAAGGTCACCTGGGGAACATCTTCGCCGAGTACAGTACTCGGCAAAGTAAAACCTCTCGGCGAAGCACGTTCCCAGGTGAACGTTGTGGCTTCTGGAGCACCGCTTCGCCGAGTGCCTTACTCGGCAAAGGCCTCTTCGCCGAGTGCCCAACTCGGCAAAGAGGACCAAAATGTCCAGATTTTTCCTGTTTTAATTGCATTCCCTGCACAGAAACAGTAATATAGAAGAATATGCACATCTGCTTCACTAGCAGGCACAGAAAATAGATAGAACGCAACAAATGCACAAACACAATTTTGGTAGCACATCACACACATCATTTACAAAAGTTTGGTAGCACATCCAACAAAATAACAATATCCAAAGTTCACAAGAACAATATCCATAGTTTGGTTCAAAGAACTGAAACGACAAAGGCTTCAAGAACGAAGGTGTTGTCGATGCAATCCGTCCTAGAGTCCTAAAAGTTGTGAGAAACATGAGTTTTAGTTAGCAAGTTCCAACACATGTATAAGTTAACAAAGAATAAGAATGAGAACTAACCTAGAGTCACTCGGGCATGTTGGAGGTCGATGGCGCCGACGTTGGGCTTGCTCCTCCGTCTACACCATTCTCTATGTCTCCAGCATTCCCTCCTTCACCATCTGCGGGAGTGTGGGATCCAGCCGATCGATTCTCCTATGAAGATTTGCATTAGACAAATAAGCAAGAAAAGATGAATTGTTACCGAGCTAGTTTCAAGACAACTTACCAAGAGCATGGGGGCTAGTGGAGGAAGAGGAGGAAGCGACGGATTCGCGGGCAACCTCTGCATACCGAAGACGAGTTTAAGTTTGCAAAGTTCAAGCACATGGCTTAGTTGAAAGAAAAAGTGAATGCACTTACTGCCACTACCGCCTGGAGGTATGCCTGCATTTGCACCACCTTCTCATCTGTTGCTTGCGCCCTCTGTTCTGTTGCCTCCGCCCTCGCAGTAGCCTCCGTCGCGGCAGCCCTAGCCTTCTCAAGTTCGGCCTACGGGATTGCAACCATGTAAGAAGCGGTCATCGCAATGGAAACATGTAGAATAGTGGAAAAGAAGGTTCAAAAGGACATACATACCTCCAATGCAGCCATCCTTCCAAGTCCGACCCTTGGGCGGCGCTCGATCTCGGGCGCTGAGCTCGTACGGCGAGCACGCATCTCGGCAAGTGATCCAGCAGTGCCCGAAGACTCGAAGCAAGCACCGCCAATGTAAGGCCGACCATTCAGCTTACCTTGTCCCGCGCACATAGCAACCATGGGGTCGAACGGAGCGGTCAAAGGATCGGAAGTCTCACCGTAGATCTCCTTGAACTTGGAGCAGTAGTTAACCTTCTGTTTCCCCGCGGTGGTGCTGATCCACTGTTCTTCCAAGGGTTTATTCGCTTCCAGTACCTTTGGCCTCCGGGTCTCAATGAATGCTTGCATCTTAGCCAATTTCCGGCCCTCCTTTTTCTCCTACAATGAAATGACATCAAAAGGAAACATACAATTGAGGTCAGGTGGAAATATAAAAAGAATAGCACATAAATAAAAACTTGTATGGAAAGAACAAATATAATTTCTTACCTTGTGTGCAATAACTCCTGGGGCTGCTCCTCCTCCTCTGACTCCTCCTCCACCTCGGGTCCCCGGGCCGCTCCTCCTCCTCAGACTCGGAAGACGAAGCTGCGGGCACAGGACTACTCAAGCGAGCCCGAGGGGCCTTACCCCCGCGCGCATGGGTGGTTGTCGAGGGTCTGCCACGCCGTGCGGAAGAGTCCTTCGCAGCCGAGCGGTGACGCTTTCTTCCAATCATCACCTTGGAAGTCCCATCAGCAGCCTGCGCGTATAGGTTAGAAACAGTCCCAACCTTGAGAGGCCGCTTCTCCTTGGCGACACTCTTCCTCGCCACGAGTCGCTTCTCCTTCGCGACACTCTTCCTCGCCGCGAGCTGCTTCTCCTTCGCCCGGCTTCTCCTTCCCCTTCCCCCCAGCCATGTCTCAATCACCTGTCATCACGAAGAATGTGTTGATTAGTACAAGTAAAAACACAATAGTAATAATAGGCTTAAAGAAAACTCATAAGAATTTGCAATATTTTGAATAAGCTTAAACAACACATATATCAACATAAGAAGCATGCCAAAACTCATATTAATGCAACAAAAAACAAATTAAGGAGTGGCATACAAAATATTACATCACAAATATTACAAGTTCAGGAGTGGCATACAAATGGTTCATACAAAATATTACATCACAAATATTACAAGTTCAGGAGTGGCATGCAAATGGTTCATACAAGTACAAAGCTTCAGAAGCCATTGTCTACATTGTTTGGATCATAACTTGGACCAGGATCATCATCATCATCGCTATCACGAGTGTACCACCAATCTGGCAAGTAGTCTGGAGGTGGACCGCTCGGCTCCTCTACATCGGATAGGTGCATCCGATCAAGAAGGTCCACGTCTCTCCGGTTGACAACCGGCTCACCGTCCTCTTGCCCGTCGACTACTATGACATCGTCGTCTTCTTCCATTTCATCTATAGTAGGCAAGGTGATGTTCAATCGGCCTGGCAGCCCATCTTCTTGATAAAAATCTCCCTCATATGTGTTCGGGTTTAGGCGGTGGTGGTAGTCGTCATCGTTAGGGGTAGGTGGTTTATTACGCGGCGGTACCGAGATGACTACATCCCAGCCCAGTAGACGTTTCACAGTTTTGCATGGGTACGGAAGATAAAAAACTTGGATGGCTTGGTGTGCTAGGATATAGACATCATCTCCCTCGTAGACGGATTCTCGCTCAATTTCAACCAACCCAATTTCAGGTCTTCGTCTCACTCTTTTTGGATTGAACCAATGGCACCTGAAGACAACGGGGTTCTTCTTTTTGCCGAAATCACAATCAAGTTCAATTATTTCCTTGACTATTCCATAGTAATCAAGATTGTCTCGGCATTGGCATAAGACCCCGGTATTTGTTGTCTTCCGGTTTGGCCGAGAGTTTTCATATTTCGGTATGGAAGCGGAACCCATTAACGTCATAAGAATTATAGGTCTTGACGGAATAGGTGCATGACGTAAGTTTCTTCAACTCGGGCCTCATCTCCGGTCAGAAATTCCCTACAGGTGCAATAGGAACAAGTGTGATACATTAGTGTTGACGAAACGCTTGCACTAAAATGAACGTCGTGTAAGATAGAGAAATACTTTAGCTTTGAACCATGGAATGAAACCGCCGCCTCCTTCACCCCCCTTTTTAAAAAGGACCAACTTGTCATTGTCGGTAAGGGGTCTTCGATGTTTCCAGGTTTCTGACTCAAATAATCTATGAATGGCAACGATCAAGAAACGGAGTTAGTCCACAAACTAGGAAATGGAAGTGTGGCGAACAATACTCGGCGCACTTACTCAATGTAGGGTTGTACTTCCGCGTGTTCTTCAAGACATAAGATGTAATCTTCGTCCACTCATCATATGATAATTTCTTCTTCCGGTTGCCACTTGATTTGCCACCGGCCCCGATGAAAATGCTAAGGTCGGGTAGATCTTCCGGGTTGGCGGTATTGAGACGAGGCACTGGATTATGAACAGTGGTAAGAGTGTCACTATAGAACTTCGTGGTGAAGTTTGACACCTCCTCGTTAAGTGTTGCCTCAGCTATGGATGCTTCGATTTTGCATTTGTTCGTGCTTTTCTTTCGAAGGTCCTTCTGCTCTCTCTCAGTTGCAAACATCCAACGGGTCTGCACAGGCCCCCCCAATCTTGCCTCGGTCGCGAGATGCAACAACAAATGTTGCATGGGATTAAACATGCCCGGTGGAAATATAGCCTCTAGGTCGCATAGCAACTCGGGTGTCTGTTCCTCCAACTCTTTAACCACCGCGACATCTAATTCTTTAGCACAAAGCCGACGGAAGAAATAGCTCAACTTTGCCAAGACTAGCCAAATATCCTCATCGATATAGCCTCGAAACATGACCGGCATTATCCGCTCGATCCATACGTGGTAGTCATGGCTCTTGAGCCCACCTATCCGCAACCCAGGCAAATTCACTCCCCTCATTATATTAGCTGCATAGCCATCAGGGAAGAACAGGTGTTCCAGGACCCACTGGAGAATTTCTTTCCTTTGGGCCCTTGTTGGGGTGAAACGAGCCTTTGGCTTATTCCATCCTGTCTGACTGTGCCGGGAGGGTCCATATTCATATTGGCCTATCACATAGTCTCTGATCGACTCTAGCCTTGACGTTATCCTTCGACTTCTCGAGGTCCATTAATGTGGACCAAAGGGCCTCAGCGATATTCTTTTCAGTGTGCATTACATCAATGTTATGAGGAAGAAGCAGATCCGGAAAGTAAGGGAGTTTCCAGAAGCATGGAATGTGTGTCCACTGGTGTGTGTCTCCATAACCCACAAAGCCATTCCCATCTGCATTGGGCACAAGAGCTTCTAGCTGAGCCTTAATGGCGTGACCATCCATGGTGGGTACTGGTTCATGGGCATCGACAACTACATCTTTCAGGAACTTCTGCGCGTCTCTCTTGTATCTATGACCAGGTTTAAGGAACAGCCGATGTTTATCAAAACAGGAATACTTGCCACCCTTCGTCAGCCAAACGAAAGTCATAGCCTGCAAGCACACTGGGCAAGGCCACTTCCCGTGTGTACACCATCCGCAGAATATCGCACGTGCCGGCAAGTCATGGAGGGAAGTGTGGTACCAAACGAACATAGTGAAGTGCCTCTTTGCTACGGCATCGTACGTCCGTACCCCTTCTCCCAGGCAAGTAACAAATCATCCACCAACGGCTCCATGTACACACTCATATTCTTCCCCGGATATTCGGGCCCTGGAATTATAAGCGACAAGAACATGTTTTGTCGTTGCATGCAGACGCCGGGGGGAGATTCAGCGGAATGACAAACATCGGCCAACAGCTATATGTGCAAGCAGACATACCATATGGGTTGAACCCATCTGTTGATAAGGCAATTGCTACACTCCTGTTTAAGCCCGCTTTGGGATGCTTAACAATGAATTTCTTCCATGCTTCACCATCAGACGGATGTACCATCTTCTCAGGACGATACCTCTTCCCATCTACCGCCATCTCATTTGTTGGGCAGATTCCTCGGTCATAAAAAGCCGTTGGATCCGAGGCAAGAATGGAAGATACCGAAGGACTTTTTGGCCACTGTGAGCTGCGTCTTCTGACCATCACCACTGTCGACCTCATATACCTAGAGGACTTGCACTTGAGATAATATTTTTCATTTGTGTTCTTTTCTAAATAACATGCAGCCCTTTGGACAAGAATCTATCGGCGTATAATCCATCTTAAGTGAACTGAGGATTTTCTTCGACTCGTACATGTTCTTTGGCAGAATATGTCTCCGGTAGAAGAGAGCAATAACATGCAGGAATGCATCAAAGCATTAATGCTTACGTGATACTGGGACTTGACAGCCATTAACGACTAATGGAATCAAGTTGAGAAACCTTTGTATGGGCGTGGAGGGTTTTCTGTGAGGCAAACAAAGTATCATAGAACTCCTTCGTGCTCTTGTCCATCTCCCCATCTGCATCTTCGGCTGGAATTTCAGGTGCTCGTGCATTAGCAAATTGATCTAGCATTCTATCAGCCCCGGTATCAAAAGCTGTTGAGGCCTCCTCGGTGCGCTGTCGCGCCACCTTCTTTCTCCGAGGTGCATGCTCGCCATGCAAGGTCCAACGATGATAGCCTGGCATAAACCCATTCTTGCTGAGGTGAAGACCCATATCGTCCTTTGTTTGGTTTCGCTGGTTTTTGCATTTATTGCACGGGCACCAAGTTCCAGCTACCCATGGTTTTTATCAAATGCAATCTCCAGGAACTCTAAAGTCTTAGTAATCCATTCCTCAGAGATCTGACTCGCACTAGGTCGACCGCTGTACATCCACTCACGATCCTCCATATCCACACTGATTAATGCAGACATATGTACAACGTGTTTAATTTAACAAAGAGATTCATGCATCATCAAATCAATTATTTACAAAGCTATAGATTTTACGCGTTGAATGCACTCACCTATCACTACTAGGTAAAGATAAGTCCTAATCCCACCCGAGTATGTGTAGCTTGTGTTCGTTTCCACGTCTACTCCTATCCAAGACAGAATTTCGGCAGCACCTCCCCGCTGCTCTCCAAATACACGTCTCGACAAATGTCGAGAGGATGTGTATCCGGAGAACAACAGGGAGGCGCCACCGAAATTCTGTCTCAGATAGGAGTAGAACATGGAAACGAACACAAACTACACATACTCGAGCTGTCCAAAAACGTGGACAATTCGAAACGGCCACGGTTATAAAAATATAGCTGTTTGTATATAAATGTATACCCTGGACAAGGTGCATACAAAAATATATACAAACAGCTCTTTGTATATAATGAATACCCTTGACAAGGCGTACACATAAATATACAAAGAGTTTCATCTTTATTACCATAACCCTTCCGAACGGGAGACGCCTAGGGTTACGCGACTAGTTTGGTGAGCTACAAAATAAATACACCTACATTGGAAGATAGGAAATATATCTTTACCCTTGAAGCGTGATCGGCAAAGCCTATAGGGGACGCTGCACCAAGATCCTACCCTGCAACGACGCTCCTGGGACAAATTCGATCCATGTCCTGCACAAATAAAAAACAGCTACAATTAACAACTAACAACTATATAGTAAAACAACTAACAAAGTCTAAATTAACACAACTAATTACTAACCTAACTAACAGAAGCTAAACATCTAACAATTGGTACAACAAATTGCTACAACAAATTAAAATCTAACAATTGCTATAACAAATTGCTACAACAAAGTAACCAAAATCAAATACACCTATAAACATCTAACACAAGCTAAACATCTACAACAAATTAAAAAAAAAGAGGAAACATCTCACCTTCGGATCGAGCGGCAGGGGCTCGGGGTGGAGGAGCCTGTCGGGGTGGAGGAGCTAGCGGCGCAGGTGGCAGCCGCCGGTGGACTCGCGGCGGCGGCGTGGAGGGGAGCGGCGCAGGTGGCAGCCGCTCGGGGTGGAGAGGACGAGGTCGCCGGCGGCTCCGGGTGGAGGAGACGGCAGCAGGGGAGGCGGCGAACGGCCGAGGTCGCGCGAAGGGGTGGAGGCCGGCCGCGCACCTAGCCCCTGCCTCCCGCCATTGCTCCGGCGAGGTGGCGGCTAGGGTTCGCGAGTCCACTGGCGCGAGGTGACCTGCAGGGATTCGTGGCGGTGGGGGTGGCGGCGGACCGGTGGGGGTGGCGGCGGAAGCAGCGCGAGCTGGCGGCGGGGGCGGCGTGGGCGGGGGTGGTGGCGGCGGCGCCGGCGGCGAGCGGCGCGAGAAGGTGGGATTGGGGATTTGGAGAATTTGGCCGATTTCGCGAGTCGATTTCCTTTTGTCCCCCGCGGTTTTTTCGCCGAGTAGGAACCTTCGCCGAGTGGCTTACTCGGCGAATAATCGTCGCCGAGTGCCTTACTCGGCAAACAACATTTCGTAATTTAACATTTTTTTATATTATTTAGTTTTTCTTAGTTATTTCTATAATTTTATTTTATAATGTGTACTACCACACTCTAACTCATATTATATGTCACCACCTATTTTTTGGTGTGGTTCCGACGCTCCGCGGCCACCGGTTCCGTCGAAACCCCCTATAGTTGACCAGAAGTCCGTGTCGTCTACCCAACCGCGGCCACCGGTAGCTACAAGGACTTTTATACCTGGTTGTGTTTGGGTGGGCCATGTGAACATATCTAACATGATTTGGGCTCATCTTTTGACATGGTTCCCTCCGTCGCACCCGAAACGGGGGTTTCCGCATAGAAGAGCATAACCTTCCGGGGGATAAGTGTGGTTTGTGAAGCCGGTCACACCTCGGAGTCTCGATATGTCTATATCAACCTGCCACCACAACCTAATGCATATATTAGGGCGCCACCCATGTTTTGGTGAGGTTCTGACACCCCGAAGCCCCCCGTTCCGTCGAAACCCCCCTAAAGTAGACAAGAACCCGACAGTGTTGTCTACCCCTTCGACGGGCGTCGAAAGGGGGTAGCTCCAAGGACTTTTATACCTGGTTGTGTTTGGGTGGGCCATGTGAACATATGTAACATGATTTGGGCTCATCTTTTGACATGGTTCCCTCCGTCGCACCCGAAACGGGGGTTTCCGCATAGAAGAGCATAACCTTCCGGGGGATAAGTGTGGTTTGTGAAGCCGGTCACACCTCGGAGTCTCGATATGTCTATATCAACCTGCCACCACAACCTAATGCATATATTAGGGCTCCACCCATGTTTTGGTGAGGTTCCGACACCCCGAAGCCCCCCGTTCCGTCGAAACCCCCCTAAAGTAGACAAGAACCCGACAGTGTCGTCTACCCCTTCGACGGGCGTCGAAAGGGGGTAGCTCCAAGGACTTTTATACCTGGTTGTGTTTGGGTGGGCCATGTGAACATATGTAACATGATTTGGGCTCATCTTTTGACATGGTTCCCTCCGTCGCACCCGAAACGGGGGTTTCCGCATAGAAGAGCATAACCTTCCGGGGGAGAAGTGTGGTTTGTGAAGCCGGTCACACCTCGGAGTCTCGATATGTCTATATCAACATGCCACCACAACCTATAGCATATATTAGGGCACCACCCATGTTTTGGTGAGGTTCCGACACCCCGAAGCCCCCCGTTCCGTCGAAACCCCCCTAAAGTAGACAAGAACCCGACAGTGTCGTCTACCCCTTCGACGGGCGTCGAAGGGGGTAACATAACCTTCCTATTATTAGCTATTTTATTAATATTCAAATATTATAATTTATTCCATTATAAAAAATTTCCATTTTAATTTATTAGCTAGCTATTATTCCGGCGCTCCGGCTAACCTTTTCCAGCGAAACCAGCATTTTACATGAAATTAGTTGTAAATGCAGAAACTCACAACACACTTAAAGTCACACCTAGGAGTAGGATATTGCACATTTCAAACACACAACACACTTGTATACAACTTTAGGTTGCGGCCTTGCCGAAAACATACAACTACAGATCTACCTTACAACTTCACTACTTCTAAATACTGGATAGAACAAATTAAGGTACAACTTGAAATTACGATACAACACAAGTAAAACAAAGACTCTGCCTCCTCGCCTTTGCCCTTGGACGAAGCTTCAGCCTCCTTTGCCCTTCGACGAAGATTCTGCCTCCTTGCCTTTACCCTTGGACGAAGCTTTAGCCTTCTTGCTCAGTGCTTCAACCCTCCTTTCCTTTGACGACGGCATGAAATCGTCGTCATCATCGCTGTCAACTACCCAGAGACAGGAACGACCGTAGGAAACACGGTCAGCTTCAGTTCGGTAGAACGGACTATTCATAACTTTCCTGTCAAACTTATCTTCAAGCCTGAGCATTTCTGCACGAATTTGGAGCGGGGTCCTATACGGAAACCCATCGCGGCATAGCTTCGCCCCGAGCAAAGCGAGATGACTCTCAGTGTCCAAAATTTTTTCAATTGGAACTACCCTACCATCTACCTTCAAATTGCTCGAAAGCCTGGCGAGATGCTCGGATGCGGAAATGTGAAACCCGGACACACACTTCTCGCAAGGACCAATACACACCATGCTTGCGCTCAAGTGAGTACCATGCCTACCTTCGACTGGGTTTTATAGAACTACAGGTGACGCGGTACTGATAGCAAATCTGTGTGCTTCTTTATATAAGGGGACGATCCGTGTGCTTCTTCCGGATCCAACGGCTCACCAGCGCTCGAAAGAAACACACCGCTGATCCAATGGCTCAGAAGCACTGGAAGGAAACACACGATCCGTGTGCTTCTTCCGGATCCAACGGCTCACAAGCGCTCGAAAGAAACACACCGCTGATCCAACGGCTCAGAAGCGCTGGAAGGAAACACACGATCCGTGTGCTTCTTCCGGATCCAACGGCTCACAAGCGCTCGAAACAAACACACCGCTGATCCAACGGCTCAGAAGCGCTGGAAGGAAACACACGATCCGTGTGCTTCTTCCGGATCCAACGGCTCACAAGCGCTCGAAACAAACACACCGCTGATCCAACGGCTCAGAAGCGCTGGAAGGAAACACACGATCCGTGTGCTTCTTCCGGATCCAACGGCTCACAAGCGCTCGAAACAAACACACCGCTGATCCAACGGCTCAGAAGCGCTGGAAGGAAACACACGATCCGTGTGCTTCTTCCGGATCCAACGGCTCACCAGCGCTCGAAAGAAACACACCGCTGATCCCTATATATATGTAGTCATGGCCTCCATTGGCATAGCACATCCAAACTCATACCTGCAACCTCATCACTCTCCCATGGCTTCCACCATACCCACTCTAACCTACTCGGAGGCGGAGGCGCTTTGCGCCTCGAACTACCTCTGCCCACCCGGCTACGACGTCCCCGCTGGCTGGTGGCTTAGCACCGGAGGCGTGCCGGTCCCTCCTGTCCCTCAAGGTTTGGCGCGCCGGGCGGCCATCACGAACCACTACTACCTCGAGCTCACTCCAGAGCAGCGGATGGATCCCCGCTGGAATCCCAACTACCGCCCGACTTGGGACGCCTTCTTCATCAATCGGCGTGAGAGGGCGCTCGCTAGGTACGAGGAGAACGGCCCGCCTCCTTCGAACTTCAACGAGGCCGGCCATCGGCTGTGGTGGCCCGGCCGGACACTCCAGAGAGTCATGGACTACATCACGGCCGGCGATAACCCCCGCCTGAGCTACCCTCAGTTTCAGTCCAGGCGAGCGCCGCCCCCGCCCGACGACAGCGACGATGACGGCGGCGACTTCGACGACTATGAGCACGAGTATTATAGGCCTAGGCAGGAGTATGACTAACCTAATGCTGGTTCATCTATGTACCCAAGATTGTTGTCATTCCTAATGCTGGTCTAGCTACGACGACGATCGTGTAAAATGTATTATATATCTCTGCATTTCCAACTAATGATATTTAGCATATGAATAAGTAATCTGGTAGAATATATGAGTGAGTAACCTGGGAAACAAAACACACGGTTTCCCCTAGCTACAGCCCTACAGTGATTCACGTTCGAATGTCGTTGCATTCACTGTCGGGCATAAGGTTTTGTGTTTGAGCGCCACTTCGATCCAAGCAGCGGTAAGACGTCTCTGATCTACAACCGTCGGGCAAGAGATCACTGATGATCTGCAACCGTTTTGAACGGTCGCAGGTCATCAGCGACCTCCTGCCGCTGGTTGCCCAAAGATGCCCAAAACACAAGCAGGGTGGGACGTAGCTGGGTAAATCCGGATAATTTGTGTGGAATGTCTAAATATAGCTGAAACAAGACACACAGTTTCTCCTAGCTACAGCCCGACACTGATTCACGGTCGAATGTCGCTGCATTCAGTGTCGGGCATAGCTAGGGAACCCGAATGTTTTGTGTTTGAGCTGGGTAAGCTGGAATGAGTGAGTACCTGCCTGGGAGGTGGAGTATTTATAGGCTGAGCACACTGTGCCGAGAGGGACACTCGGCGAAACTACAAACTCGGCGAAGATTAGGCGCGAAACTAAAATATTTTTCCCGCTCACCTACTTCGCCGAGTGACACACTCGGCGAAGAAAAACACCCGGCGAAGAAATGGCGCGAGGCGGAATTTCGTTTCCCGCCCACATTCTTCGCCGAGATATCACTCGGCGAAGACAACAACCCGGCGAAGAAATGGCGCGGGGGAAAATTTCATTTCCCGCCCTAAACTTTGCCGAGTGCCGGCCACCGACACACTCGGCAAAGGGGACCTAATTCGCGCGGCAAACTAGAAAGTTTCGCGCGCATTCTTTGCCGAGAGGGGCACTCGGCAAAGAAAAGTTCCATCAAAACATTTTTTTACGGTGACATCTTCGCCGAGTAGGACACTCGGCGAAGGGAAGCTCCATCACGATGTCGTGGGTCCCACTGTCTCGAGCCACGTGTCCCTCCTTTTCGCCGTGAGCATAACTTTGCCGAGTGTCTTTTTTGCTCGTTGCCGACACGATGCTTCTTCGCCGAGTGCTTGTCTCGGCGAAGGTTGCGTTCGCCGAGTGGTCTGAACTTCGCCGAGTGTTTTGTATCCTGCGTCGGCGTAGGTATCTTCGCCGAGTTGGCCCCGTGTTTTAGCACTCAGCGAAGCTGAGACCACTCGGCGGCGAGTCAGTTTCCCGTAGTGAAGCTAGGACCATTGACGACGGTGTCATATATATACTCCGTTACTGACAAAGTTGAATCTCTACAATATACAATCCCCCTAGAATTGGAACCCTCTCCTTTTTTCACATGTCAACATCATGGTAGACCCCACTTAACTCACATTATTTATTTATAGTTCATAGTTTTAAATTCAGTTGAAAAAATTCTATTTGATATATACATGTTTGTACTTATCTGCTAAATCACATGTCAACATCATGGTAGACCCTACTTTGCTCACATTATTTATTTATTTATAGTTCATAGTTTTAAATTCAGTTGAAAAAAATTCTATTGGATATATACATATGTTTGTACTTATTCGCTAAATTTTTGGTGAAATAAAAAGGGATTTCCATCTATAAAAAACAAAATTGTGGCTGTAAAAAAGGAAAAATAGCTCAATTTCCCCTCAAAATTACTCCTTTTGGGTAGACCAAAATACAAAAAGTATCTTCTAGAGTGCGTACAATACGTACACGTAGTTGTATTTTTTATTTCAACAAATTGAAACCTAAACATGTCTTTTTGACTTTTTTATGCGGTGAGTCCGGAGCTACTGGCGCTACCCGACAACTCTCTCTTATCTATGCCGCTAGCATTCACCGTAGCGTCGCGCAACCTGTGCCACACAACACCATTTCTCTCCCTTCGCCTCCCTCGAGCCGTATTCTACCGAAAACAGCAGTCCCTACGCAAAGTTTGCCTGTCTCTCCGCACACATCTCTGGCTCCTTCAAACACTTGGAACTACAGGGCACCTCCATCCCTGATGTCACGACTCAAGTCCATCGTTAACTTACACGCCACTTGCGCTCGCCTCTGGTGGCCACCCAACGCCACTAAGCTAAAAGACTTCCTACAACCCTCGTAGTAGTTGCACATGAACACCCATGTCGCCTCTCGCATCGACCTCCGTTGTCACCGTTGCTGCTAGAGTGTTAGTAGTGCTCGACTCGGTGGTGGTGACAAATGTGGTTGAAACCATGAACGACAAATCGACGGTGATTGGGGGTGGAAGGATGAGTTATAGGCCTCTTTGTTAGATGCCACCTATTACTGATGAAAGATGATGTGGGTATTTATTTGTGAACTTTTTTCTACGTATATTTGCTTATATATATCTCACTTGTATTCAGAGAACGAATCAGATTATGTAATAAAATGCATGTGTGCATTTTCTAGATGGTTGAATGCATACACTAAGAAGGACCTATGTTTGCCTAGCCTCAGTTGCAATCATTAGAGTGTAGAAAAGTCATGACCACGAGGGTACAATAATAAAATAACGTGTGGTGTTGAACCGTGTGGCGAACATGACAAACTATAGGCTAAGAGAAGGGCATTCCTGTAATCAGAGATATAATTTTGGTGGTATTCATGCAGTTTATTTTTGTTTATATTTTATTTTATGCAATCTAGATCCAATGCACAAATTAATATAGCATGTAAAGAGTGTAAGATCTTAGTTTTCACTGTATTTTGGTGAATTATTTAGTATTTCTTGGTGGAATGTTCTTCTGTTTTTATATAGTATCGATCATATTCGACGCAATTTATTTAACTATGTAAAATAATTACGCCAACTATTGTTATTGATTTTGGGATAATTTATGTCAGAAAAATCTACTTGATTTCATTATATTAAAATCAATGACCTTCATTGTAATACCTCGATGACTAATCAAATCTTGGCTAATCTATCTCTCCAAATTTGCAATTTTCATCATATCGTATAGTGTCTACAGATTGTTGGAACTTTGATTAATTTTTTTTGTTCGAACCATTATAGAACCATGTACACAATTTAACTTTCATGACATTTCATAATTGTCGTTGTATGCTAACTGAGTGTAAACGTTTTTTAAGGGGTTCATGCTCTCTCTGTTGAGTGGTGTACTCCTAACCTTACTACAACTAAATAACTCTGTCCTTTCTCTACTCCTTTATGTTTATGTGAGGATGTCTGAGTAATCCTGTTCTAAGATAGTGAGCCAATGATACTATTTTATCTATCATTGATACCAATTTTTATTTATGTCTCGCTAAATTTCTGTTTGTTTATTTATCATTGTTTGTATTAGGATAGACGCGGCAACGCACGTCTTTTCCTTCTAGTTAGATTTATACTCGTCGAAGTACAGGCATGGAGTATACATATGTAACTAGGGAAGTTCAGTTACTTAATTTGGTCAATTGTTTCTTCATCGTCTCCAAGTTCTGCAAGTAATGTACTAGATTAGTATTACTTAAGTGGTACTATTAACATGAGTTCGATACCTTAAGTAATGTGCTACATTGCTAGGTTACCGTGTGGAAAGTACAGCGCTTCCCTTTTGTTTTTTAGCTCTTGGTTCACCTTGATTTGCGCTTGCTTTGTGCTAGGTGCTGGCTAGTTAAACTCGTCTTGATCTTGTTTTATTATATGCTCTTGCTTACGAATCAAGGCTTTGCTGTACTAAGACAGGCTTAATCAATTGCCTGTAGATCCGGGACCAGGCTCCAGGTCCAGGCATATATGTGAGTACAATGGCCATCACGCACGGACTTAACTGCGAAATTAAATTACTACTCAGTGCTACTCAGGAGGGGGGGAATCTCCTATGCGTTGAAGAAAGAATTACCTGCATATTCTCTGCCAATCATGACTGGAGTTAGACGGCGGTCTCTCCCATTATTCAGCCAGAAAAGGAAGTACTGTTGCAACACTTCCTCAGCCTGATTAATGACTGGAGTACAAGAATGCTTTAGCAACTGAAAAGCAATTAAAATATCCGCCCAAAAAGAAGCAATTAAAGATATGGAAGAAAAAAATGTTACTCTCGGGACCTCTGAATCTAGTATGCACGGAGCAAAAAATAACTTTACCAAGTGACAAGCAATTAAGAACTTTAGTTAGCATATATGAGTAATCGCGCAATTGGTTATAAGTAATATACCAACAGGGGCTGCGCGTTGAATTTTCTTTGGCTCCACCCTTTGCATATCCTAACGTTGAAATTGTTTCCTAGTATGCAACTGGCTATACACATCTTGTATGGTTGTGGACGTGGCGTGCCAAAAGAAGATCGATCAGCATACATATGACAAATCAGAATACAAAAATGTATGAGCATCATATGATCAACAAGTTGTGATATTACGGATTAGTTAACATGCCACGTGTTGGGAGATCATAACCCGGTAGGCCCATGCAGAGGGAAGCGTGACCCGCCAGGCAGGAGTTCCGGCGAGGCCAGTTAGCCATCGACATGGGTCGGGTTAAAAGGATGGGCCGGAGAGCTTATCGGTAACCCGGCCAGAGAAGGAAGGTTCCAGAAGACCCGAAGGCGGTGCACGCCACGAAGTCCAAGACTTGGAGGACACGAAGGACCTAAAGGACCTAGAGTCGGACTCCGAGATCGGGGGTAACTCGGCCTTGCCTTGTAAACGATCAGGAGACCCGGCAGCCTATATAAACCGGCTCCTATGTCATAGATCGATACGCTCAATTGTTATCAAGCAAACCCCTGCAACCCTAGACTCGTAACCCGGCAGCGTATTGCTTCCTGGTTGTCGAGATCATCATCATCAATACAAACAAGTAGGAAGTAGGTTTTTATCTTTCTATGGAGAGATTGAACCTGGGTAAATCGTGTATCCCCATAGAGCTAAACAATCTCCTGAACACCAGATCCGCCATGTCCCCCATCCTAAGTTACCCCCGGGTAACATCTGCCGTAACAATCCCACGACACCACAGGAATTAGATATCGGGTTCAAGTTGCGATATTATATCAGTCTCGGTTCTGTTTTGATACTATATAGAATAGGATGGAAACAAGCTACTGTAGAAGATACGAGTATGATCAGCTGGTAGCCGCCATGGACACACACAGATACACTGAACCTCACTCAAACTTTTGGTCACTGGCGGCTCAAGGGGAAGGTGTTCGTTGGCTTGAAACCACCAAAATGAACGATTACAGAAAATCCGTTAATGGTTGCACGTGTCATCATTGTCAATCCGTTATAATTGGTCACACATGTAGACCTTGTCAGATGTAAAGGCTGGCGAGAGTGCTGTCTGACAGTGAACATATAATTGGTCACACATGTTTGTTATGTTTAGAACAGAACATATTAGTATAATACTGGCAAAGTTGTTCAGGATAATTTGTACTACAGGAGCTACAGGCCTTGCAAACGTACGGTAGTTTCCACTCTTAGTACCAACTACCAACTCTGGTCGAGATTTTCACTTGCACATTCAGCAATTTCTTTCCCAGCGTCGAATTTGAGTATCTCCCGCCTGCTGAACCTTGCCCTTTGGCTGAGCAAACTTACATGTCGCTGCAACCCTGACATACGTGCGTGCTCCTATCCAAGCAGCAGGATCTGATCAATTTCCGTCTTCTTGCCTCAGGAATCACCTTAATTTCTTGGAGTATCCGTTATATAAGATATTTTCGAAGAAAAATAGAAGAGGCCAAGGTCTTTTCTTTTCGGATATAAAAACATTCTATTTATAGCCGAATCTATATATGCAACGTGTAGGTGAACCACTTGCGGTATTACCTACCAGGCTACCCCGATTAGAGGGCTTGTGACGAATGCAATTAGCCGATTATGCATTATAGCTAACCTAATCGAAAAATAATCAAATTTATCTGACCTTCTATAGGCACTACACGCTACGAAACATAGAAAAACTCGACCCAACCATCACCATAAATCTAAGAGATGCATCACGTATCACATCTGCTTTTCTTTTTTTGCGTAAGCAAATCCTAGCCTAACAGTAAAAAACATATGTTATGGTGCCAGTCTGCCAGAGCTGTTACTTTAGTTAGTCAAAAGATGATAATTTGAGAAGCGACGAGTCAGGCCACGTTAATAAGATCCTTGAGTTGCGCTTTCAACATCAATATTGGGTTGGGTGTACTCGTCCAACTTCCGTCTTCTCCCCTAAATCGACGTTCCGTGTTTCGTATGGTTGTTTCGCAACAATGTGTGAATTTACCATCACTGTTGCAACACTTCCTCACTCCGGCGAAGTGGAGCATGTGCAGCATCAAAACAGGCTCACGGTGGTGAAGATCTTCTCATGGGCCTATTTTTTTAATTGTTGCTACAGTGTTTTTGTAGAATCAGACTTGTTTAATATCTGATTTCTAGCTTTTGCAAAAGTTAAATAAAATTCAAATGGTGGTTGAAAACGAATAGCTAGTAGAATCGTCGTTTGTTCTGAGCTAGTTATACCACACAAGTCTTCCTTGCCAAAAATATGTATGATTCAAATCCTGAAAAACCTTTAAAATAGATCAAAATGGAAATAATGACGACCATATTGATTGTCATGCCGACAGTTGGCCTACCATTTTTTATAGGCATGATCCATTATTTCGATAAAGATGATCCATATGAGTATTGCAGCTGTCGTTTGGCCTTTGAATTCCCATGTTCAATTGAACAAAAAAATAGAGCAAATAACCCTAATAGTACTTGTCTGACCATCGCCTCCTACAACCTTTTTTCGACAGACACAATTTTGCCTCAATTTATTTATTAGAAGGAGATTTGATATTTATATTAGTTGTGAGAAGGTGGAGAGAAAACAACAAAAAAATCTCTCGTGGCATGATGTAACTCAAATTCTTTACCCGGGTGACACTCCATTCCATTAACTCATGCTTAATCTTCGATAGGATGGTCAAGGGAAAGTACAAGATGTTATGTAAAACGCTCACATTTCTCTCGTTCCATATCTTCCAAGTTACCAACCTGACCAATGATGGCATGGTCTTGCACCTCAAACCATGAAGATAAAGAATGAAAGACTATACCAAGTCTTGGCCGAGTGGAAGTTGTTACATGATCTGATACACATGTCCACTAGTGCAAGCCAATAGCGAACCACCCCGTATGCAAAGAGAAGATCGATATTCTAAGGATGTGTTTTGTTTTTGGATGAGGTAGAATGTAATGGAACCATTCCACCCCTGAGCACGATTCCAGCGTTTGGTGTTGGGATGGAATAGAATGGAGTCGTTCCACCGAACGGAATATTCGTAGCAGATGCGGAATGCCCACGTTCGACCAAATCGGCCGAACGAGGTGGAACCGAGGCTAATCGTCACCTCCCGATGGAAAAAAAGACGCAACCCTCACCCCACCACTCCCGAACCCTACGCTATCCATTCGTTCCCCCACGCACAGCTCAACCGCCGCCACCATCATCCGCGCGGGCACCGCCACCATCATCCACGCCGGCGCCGCCACTCACACCCGCGCCGGCGCCGCCACAGCCCACACTCACGCACGCGCAGACGCACACGCACGGTAGCGTCGGCGGCGGAGGTAGCGGACGGCAAGGCGACGGGATTTCTCGGGCGGAGGTAGCGGAGGCGGCGGCAGGGCCCGGCCGGAGCAGAGGCGGGGCAAGGCTGGAGCAAGCTTGAAGGGGTTGCGGCGGCGACCAAGCAGGAGCAGGCGTCAGCGACCGAGCAGGACCTGGCGTCGGTGGAAGGTATGGATACGATTCGATCCAGTCCTCTACTGCTATCCCGTCCCTCCTATTTCAACCGATCTATGCTGCTGTTCGATCTATGGTGCTGTTCTATGGTGCTATGGTGCTGTTCTAGTCCTCTACTGCTATCCCAAAAAATCTCTATTTTGGAATCAAATCCATGAAATTTTCTTAGCAATATATGCCGATCTATGGTGATGTTCGAATTTTAGATATGATTGCTGGATGAAATCTATGGTTGCAAGTGGGAGCACCACCAAAGGGGTGGTTCACTGGACCAATGGTATGTCCACCATGATGCTTGGTTTTTTGGCCGACCTTGTGGCTAGTGGTAAAAGAACTTCCACTGGTTTCAAGGTGTGCCATCATAACCAATGTGTTCAGGTGCTGAATGACCACTTCAAGCTATCATTGACTCACGAACAGTGTAGCAACCATCTCAAGAAGTGGAGAAAGATTTGGGGCAGGCTAATCCAATTGAAAAATCTGAGTGGAGCTCTATGGGATGAGGATACTTGCACTATTAGCCTCGGCGATGAACACTATGCAGGGCATTGCAACGTAAGTTTTTGTGTACTTATGCTATTTACTGACATTAATTTATGTCTACTTTATGCTACTCACTTTCACATCTTTTTGTAGAACAACAAATCTGATATACCATTGCTGAATACCCCAGTTGAACACTACCGTGCAATGGAAACAATCTTTGGGTCCAGTGTAGCAACCGGGAAGTTTGCCAAGTCTGGGAATGACCCATTGTCTATTGAAATTGAAGGTGACAGTGAGGTGAACAGGTCGCCAAACGTAGGCGAGTCCGCTGCCAAAGCTCCACCGAAGAAGAAGGCCAAGCTTGTGCACTTGGAAGATGATCCATTAGTCACCACTCTCAAGGATGGGTTCAAGATGATGGCTGAAGCTCTTGTGAAGTCCGGTGGAGATGATGATGATACACCTGATGGCTTGTTTGATGCTTTGAATGAACTCAACGGATTTGATGATGAGCACATAGCTCATTATTATGCTCATCTTGTTGACAGTCCAAAGATTGCAAAAGCATTTATGACTCTTAGCAAGCAAAACAAGTTGGTTTGGGTGGGTAGGTACATGGAGAAGGTCTTTGGAGTGCTATATAATCTGAATTGAAGTGATGGTATGAACTTCAATTATTTGTAGCTCTATTTGGTACCTACTATGATATATGGACTGTAATGAAGCCGCATTATGCTTTTGTATGCCATGAACTATACATGGTTGAATGAACTGTAATGACTTTGAACTATTTGCAATGAATTTGGACTATTTGGATGACTTATGGTTGGAAATCTATATTGTGTTGTTCAGATATACTCTTTTGGATTGTGAATATATATTTGTCTGTTTATTGCTGCAAATACAAAGAAGGTGTGATGCATGTAAAATGCATACATGAACTTTCATTGTATTACTTATATTTCAATCATATTTGCATCATATAAGGGTTATATCATTGTTTTATATTGATTTTGGGAATATTTCATAGTTTCCCTTTTTCCTGGAATTAAGCCTGCACAGGCAGAAAACCCTATTTTCTATATTTTGATGTTTCAGGACCCAAACGACGTCCAAATGACCTGGAAATTTACGAGCATCAGTTTTTGGAAGGAACGAAGCGTGGGAGCAAAGGAAGTGAACAAACGGAGGCCCGAAGGCCAAGATAAGGTGGCCCACGCGGCCAGATTCCTTGGCCGCGTGGGACCCACCATCTTGGGCCTCGAGGCTCCGTTGTCGTCGATCTTTTTTCCCGAGCCTCCGTCTTGACCAAAAAACGACTATAAAAATAGTCCCCGAAGCCCTTCGGAAAGGAGCGCCGTAGAAACACAGAAACCACGAAACAGAGACTTGGAGTTGCAGATTTGAGGGGGAAAACTCCGGTGGGGCGCTGCCGGGGTGGTCTCCATCTTCTCCAATGACTTCTCCACCATCTCCATGATGAAGGGGGAGTAGTCCACCCCCTGGACTTTGGGTTTGTGGTGGTAACTTGATCCAATCTCTCTATGTATGATCATTGTTGAAGTCCATATGATGTGCCTTGCATGATTATGGAACTATCTTTATAATTCCTATGGTGGATATTGTGGTATGAGATGATATTATGTTATGCATTTACCGTCATGTTGGGATTTTTATGGTTTGTCATACTTTGGAGATATTCTATGATACATGTGATGGTTTGATTTATGCATAATGCCTTGTTTATCCTTGTCATGAGGTGATTGACACCACCAAGTGTGGATAGATGAGAGAGATGTGGTCATACACACGAAATATGAATCATTGCACTAGTGTTTAGAATATTGTCCATTATGAAATATGATGTATGTGGGTAGAGAGTGGCCTAGTGACAGAAGGCATAGGCATTAAGTGACAGTAATGTCGCGCAACATTCTTTATCTGGGGTTAAAAGGAAGAAGTATGATGTGGGAGTGACAACAAACCATGCTAGCCTTACGAGGGTGACCCTAGCAACACAAATGATTATTTTCTTTCAACTATGTGTTTTAGGACATGTAGCCGTCATAGAAGTTTACAAGTAAAGCATGACAATTGTGTGTATTTTTTTATCTATAACATGATAATCACCATAGATGGGAGAGAGGATTGAGTGAACCCATGAACCCATGTCCATTGTTCCTATAAGAGAAAACCTTTGTCTTGTCCTCTTGCATTGAAGAGGATTGGGACACTTTTACATTCTTGTTTTGTTACATTAAATTTCCATCAATTAAATCAACCATCTTGTTCTTTAAACTTGTTTAGTGCATAATCAACTAAAACTTGTGACACTTTAGTTGTAGGGAATAGATAACTTTTCCTTCTTGCTCCTGCGGATCGATACCCTACTTCCACATTGAGAGGTGCTACAGTGATCCTCTGCTCTTGGGGGTTATCAAGGTGCTGTCAAAATTTTGATTTATTATGTCAGTACAAAGAAACACACGAGCTGGTAACCTCACCATTCCTATGCAATAGGTGACTGGAAGCTAATTCTAGAAATTCTGTTCTCAAAACCAGACACAGGGATGGAACGAGGTGGAACCATTCCATGACAGTTTTGTGCCAAATTCCAAACACTGGAATGGAACCATTCCATTATGGAGGAATGGAATGGTTCCATTACATTCTACCTCATCCAAAAACAAAACACATCTAATGAGTATGTGCGCTGACACAACATCTAGTAAGACTCAGGATTAAGAGGTGTCGAGGAGAGTTGGCACCTAATCTGGAATTTTGGAGGGAAGCCTTTCCTTTGAAGAAGATCGATTAAGCTATCCCATCTCACTGAACCAAAAGCTTTTCTAATGTTGAGTTTGACATACAAGAAGATATCACATACAAAGCCTATCCAAGAAGGGTCGGAGTTCTAGTATATTCCATTGTCCTAGCAAAGTTTCTGACATACACGAAGCTTTCATGGATGCTCCTACTCTTGATAAAAGCGTTTTGGCCTTTCAGATGAGCTCTCACATACAAGGAGCAAGTCTAGAGGCCATCATTTTAACAATTATCTTGGCCATGGTATGGATGATGCTAATGTGCCAAAATCTGAAATAAATTATCTTCCTTCTTTCTTTGGCAAAAGGGCGATGTTCTCCGATTTTAGCTAGTGCTAATTATGCATGTGAAGGTCGCAGAAAGAATGGATGATTCTCTTACATCATACTTAATGATCTCCAACAACATTTGAAGAAGGGGTCAGTAAAATTGTTTTGACCTCTAACCTTTTCATTCGGCATGGTTTTGTCGTGGTGAGGACCCTCCTCCTTAGTAAAATCGTCCGCAAAGGAAGAGAGGCCGCATTGGATAAAATGCATGGTCTGGCAATTGAAGCCAATGGTTCTGGCCGGTCCCTTCTCCATTGCATGTGAGAAGTGTTGCGTAATGATTTGTTCCTTTTGTTTATGAGTGGTAACCTAACCCTTGCTAAGGCCGCGAATGGATTTTTTTTGTCTTCTTTTCTCATTGGCCCGGATGTTAAAATATTGTAGTTTGGCATCCTCTCTCTAAGCTTGTCCATCATTGCACATTGTTGTTTTCGAGCTCACTCAAAAACCACAAGGCATGCAGTCTCCTGGCCCTAAAACCTTTGCCTCACTTGATAGGGTCCTAAACTCTTGGTCTGTGTCAAGCCATAGGATAACTTGGAGGGCCATGTGAAAATGAAGTTTAACATTGTAGCAAAAGGATTGACTCCAGTTTCTAAGCCTCAAGCCAACGTTTTTTTAACTTGTAGAAGAGAATCTGACATGGCTCCTAGTGGGGAGGCTCAAGCTTCAGCGATAACTCTAAAAAAACTAGGAACCTATGTAAAAAATCGAATTTAAAAGACCTAGGGAGGCTTGACACTGACTCTCCAAGTTATATATGAGCAACCTTACTAAGTTTGTATGCAGTTGTGACATACTCACTCCGTATCAAAATATAAGACTTTCTATCTACGTTATGCACACATGTATCTAGACATGTTTTAGTGCAAGATTCACATGAATCTTGCAATAAAATATATCAAGATACATGTGTGTAGACTGTAGAAAGTAGCTATAAAGTCTTATATTTTGATACGGAGGGAGTAATTAGGTGGGTCGTTGTCGATAAATTGTTTTGACGATATGTTTGCTAGCTATATATACTGCACTTGAGTAGCAACGTGCGACCGAGTCCCAAAGTAAAGTATGCTATCATGTGGAAAGTACAGCTGCCATTTTGTTTGTTTAACTCTTGGTGCACCTTGATTTACTCTTGCTTTGTGCTGCTAGCTAAGCTCATCTTGTTTTCAAATGCCTTGCTTACGAACCAATGAAGGCTTTGTTGAATTAGTATATGATAAGACAAGTAGTTGCCCGGTAGATCCAGGTGTTGACGAGCTAGGGTTTCCAATTCGTCCAGATTGGGGATTTCTGATGGCAACGATGAACCGCGGCCGGGGCAGCGTTTCAGTAATTTGGTCTTGGTCGTGGGCTGAGAATTAAAGAAATTTGTCCAGGGCCAGAAACATTCTACCGTCTTGGGCCAGAGCCCATCTGCGGGAGGTGCAGATTTTGCACTAGTACTAAACATACTAGTCACACTTTTAGCACTAGTATGAAATGTTTTCAGCCTTTGAATTAACGAAAATAAATGGCTGTGATTAACTTAAGGATACCATAAAATGCCTCTTTATTTATGTGCGCCCCGCATGCATAGAGTTTACTGCAACATGAAATCAAAGAAAATACTAGTACCACTAGACATGTTGCTCTGAACTGCTCTTAGGTTTTCCTACCTCCGTCTTGAAATATAAAACGTTTCCGTCGTAGGTTAATTTAGCCTGCCAAAAAGAATTTGTATTTTGTGACAGAGGAAGTATCTAGAAAATGGAACATCTGCAATGGTGTTCACATGCCCTCGCATATTCTCTGCACTCCATCTAAAGTTTAAGTAGGGACCGGTCTCTCTCGCATTTAGCCAAAGAATGAAGTACAGAACTGATTTAGCAAGTGGAAAACAAGCAAATACTCCGTACTTTAGTTGCCAGGAACGAGGAATCGCTCCACGAGGCTAAGCAATTCCAACAGTAGGTGAGATTTTTCGGTAGATTCCAGACTTCTGCTGGCTAATCCTTATGCATTTTTTGAAAGGGGGATATCTCATGTACGTGTAGTCTTACATATGTGCAACTTGCTGTATGAACAACTCGCACTCCGTTCCCCACATCCTAAATTGTTGTGCTAAAATGTATGGCTGCATATATGCCAAAGGTTTTTTTTGTGCTGGTATATGCCAAAGGTATGAGAATCCAAAATATACAGGCATCATGTGAGCAACAAGTGGTAATTGGTTATAACAGAGCTTCGGATTTGGTGGTCGGCGGCAGAGCCACGCCGCCCGCCTTGCTGCCCGTCGAGGTCGAGTTTCAGGTGAAAGCCTCGCACTTCGGTGCCGACGGCGGCGGCATCCTAGGGCGTCGTTCTCCTTCTTGAATACGTCGTTCGGAAGCTGCGATTCTCTACCGACGCGAGTGCCATAAGTCTCTCCGGGTGAAAACCTAAACTCATCTGGAGCGGGCGGCGGCGGCGGCGCACACGTCGCTACCTTCTTGGAGGCGCCGCCTTGGAACGTCTTATCTCTCGTCATGCGTCGGTTGTGCAGCGGTCGTGCGGGGTAGCTCTGAGGCCTGGGCGGTGGATGCCGGGGCAGCGGCCCCGGACGGTGGACGTGCGCCGAGGCGGCGGCCTCGGGAGGCTTTGCGACCAGGTCTCTATGTGGCAGGGCCGTGGTTCTGCATCGCTGGGCGTCGAAAGAGTCACGAGGGTGGCTGGCGCGTCGCATTTTTTCTTTTCTTTTATTTTTCTGCTCGCCTCGGGACGTAATTTTGCCCGAGGCGACACCTTTATATGATTGTGTACGGTTTCCCTTTGCTAATACATTGAAAGCCAGCAATTGCAGGATTTTTCGAAGAAGAAAAAACAGAGCTTCGGATACCTATATCGAGTTTCGGTTTTGTATGTACACAGATATCTAGGACAAATTAGGATGGAGACAAGATGGTACCGATATATGCCGGCACCGGCTAAAACATCGACCAAACAAGCCAAACAGCACGGTAAACAAGAAGTACACTGAACCTAGCTCAAGCAGGTCTGCCTAATCAGGTCATTAGCTCCAGTACGTGTGGAGAAGTAACATACGGAGTATGTTCGTTGGCCCGAGACAGCGGACTTTTTTTGGGAGGGAAAAGTTGGCACAAATGCTGCTGCACGTATTTATATATGTGGGTTCAGGAGTATAAAATGTACTCCGTACATAAGGATTGTACAGAGAAAAGAAAACGAAAACCGAGTAACTTAGCGGAAGCTTAAAGAAAGCTATCAAGCCATGCTGATTTTTTTTGATGAAACACTAGACTTACTGATCCGCCAGCCCGTCAATCTGTTATCTGTCACCGTGATATTATCACGCCGCGCATTTCTTTGTTGCTAAGGGTATCTCCACTCGTGGCGCCCCCTAGGCCGAAAAACGGCGCAAGACTAGGCCACCTGGGGGGGCACCGGCGCTATTTGGACTCATGGGCTCAGCGTTTTTCCAGTCGTGTGAAACCCAAAAGTACGCCCAAAAAATTTGAAAAAAATAAATTTGGGCGAAATTCATATAAACATAGGCGATATTCATAGAAGTTCAGGCTATTATGCCGATTAGAAGTACTTAAAAAAAGTAAGCACGCCCAGCCGGCCAACGTCGCAGATCTACAGGCCCAGACGGTTGTAGAACTGCTGCATGTAGTCGCCGCCGTCGCCGTCGTCGTTGGAGCTGCCCGACGAGGCGTTGGATGGGCCTGCGACGTCGTCGCCGCCGTGCCACCTGGTCGGTCCTGGCCGCACATCGTCCTCCTCCTCGTCGCTGGGGTCAGGTCGATGATGCCCGCGTCGTACCATGCCTGTTCCTCGGCGGCGCGGCGCAACAGCCTCTCCTGGCGCTCCGCCTCCTCCTGCTGGTACATCTCCCACCACCAGGCGCAGGCGGCGTCGGCAGGGGCCGGCGGGATGTCGTTCATCGACATCTGCTCGGCGAGCTTCTAGCCGGGGAAGTCCTCGGGGTCCTCCGGCGCGCCCATGTTAGCCACCGTGCGCACGTAGTCAAGCGCCGGTGACCACACGGGCTCGGTCTTGGGCTTCTTCGGGGGACGCGGCTGGAGGAGGAGCCCTTCTTCTTCGGCGGGCGGCGCGAGAAGGCGGCGGCCGGAGTTGAGGATGATGCCGCCGCTGGGCCTGCGCGGCGGAGAGTCTTCCGGCTCGGGCTTGACGTGGACGAGATATAGCTAAGCTTGTTTGTACACCGAACCGTGCAGTTTGTTTGTACTTGTACGTGTTGATTCAGAGACGCGACCTACGTATATATCAATCATCCAAGAATTCAGCTGCTGCGTGAATCAAACAGACTATGCTTTGATCCGTTCGTAGTCGCACGACGGGATATAGCTAAGCTTGCATGCATCGACCAGCAGTGCTGCGCCCAGAGCAACGTTCGAAGTTTTTTTTTTTTGAAGTTTAAGGCGGTCAAATCCGCCGTCCGATTAGATAGAATAGAGTGTCATGTACAGAATTTTGATCTAGAGAAAAATCTCTCTACAAGCAAAAAACAACAAAACTAGTCTCCAGGATCTTGCGTGTGAGCGAAAGCCCGCATCGCCAACTTCTCCCGCACCAAAGCCGCCACCTCCGAAGGTAAGATTGCCACATTGCAGAAGGTCCACTGGTTCCTCTCCTTCCCTGTCCGCCACATCGAGTGAATGATGGTCTCATCATCCGTTCTCCTAGCCTCGTGCGAAAAACCCACAAGTGCTCGCCATGACAACAACCAGCATCGATCAGCAACACGCAGATCGCCCTTCCTAGCAGCAGCTCGACACCCCATCTCGGTGACACAAACGTGAGCCCCACAGTCACAAAAAGCACCTCCTCCCAACACTTGCAAGGAGGAGTGCCCAGTCATCATAAGCTTCATCATCTAGCTACCCCCGGCGGCATCTGCCGCTCCATCCTGGTCCCTGACGTCGTCTTCTTCTTCTTGGTCTTCTTCACGGCGAGGACGAGGTCGTCGATGGCCGCCACCGCCTGGTCCGAGAAGGGCCGGTCCGAGACATCTAACAAGGCCAAGAAGTCCTCTCGCCGGCGCCCCGAGGGATGGGCCTCCTCAGGCAGCGAGCCGAGACGGCGCGCCACGGTCTCCTTGGCCAGCTGCTCGATGTTGGCGCCTTTCGGGTGCAGCTTGGCGAGCCTACCGCTCTTCCACACAGACGGCGCCTCCACCTCCATCTCAGGGGCCAACGTCGTGGTCGGCGTGCCAAAAATGGTGGCCGCGAGCGGCACCGTGATCTGGGCGAGGAAGCTCGACAAGGGGCACAGAGGTGCACCCACCTCCACGTCCTGCTGCCCAGGGCCAGTCCGCACCGGCGAGGCGGTGTCCATCTCAAACTTCTGCCCGACCTCCTTCTCCCCAACATGTTCCCCCTGATCGGACAACAGGGCGGAGCCCGCACCGGGATCGGCATTGCCCTCTCGTTCGTGCTCCAACACCTTATCGTCCATCAACACCACCTCCCTAGTTAGCTCGACGAGACCAGGCACCAGCTGCAGCAACATCGCATCAGCAGCCACAGCATCCTCATCTGTGCAGGCAAGCCCGCCACCGCACAACGGATCTCCAACCTCCCCCATAGCAACCAGCAAACTCCGGCCGGCCCGCTCGTTCTCCGCCGAGAGAGCGCCATCCACTCCCTCCCTGTAGCACCGCAGGTTGGCTAGCATCACCTCGATCGGCTGAGCAGTGACGAAGACCTCATCCTCCACCTGTCTGCCTGCGAGGTCCGCCGGCGCCAAGACGACGTCGCGGAAGGAGCGGTGCGGCGAGACGACGGCCGAGCCTCTGCGCGGTGGGGCGGCGGGAGGTGGAGTGGCGGGTGGCTCCTTGCAGCCGGCGGCGAGATGGCCAGGCAGATGGCACCTCCAGCAGACCTTGGGGTCATGACAGTCGATGGCCTTGTGGCGGTGGCTGAGGCATCGAAAGCACCTCCCCCGCATCTTCTTAAGGAGGAGCAGACGCCGAGCCAGGCTGGCCCTAGCATGTGCCTCCTCTCCAGCAGGGCGGCCTCGAGCACCACCCGCGTCCCGTCGCCACCAATGCGGAGGACGGACAAGCTCCCACCGGTCCTGGCGTAGCGGCGCTGCATGCATCGACGGAAAGCCTCCGTCCTCATTCCCCTCTTCCCCGCAACGTGGCCTTGAAGGAGAGGGAGCCGATGGCGACCCAAATGGCCGCGGCTGACCACGCGGAGGGGAGCCTGGCGGAGGAGGAGGCGGGCGTCTTCCTCCCAGCACGACAGCAGGGCCAGCAAAGGCGGTCGCGCCCTCACTTCGCCGCTGAGGAGGGACATAGCGGTCGCTAGACCTGACCGCCGGGGACAGCTCGCCCTCCTCTAGAAAATCCTCTTGCGAATCCGGCACAACTTCCTGCGAATCCGGCACCAAATCGGGATCTGGATCTTGCGGTTGCGAGTCGGGGACGAAACGGACGCTGTCTTCCTCTTCCGCCTCATCAGCCCAGGAGATCCGCGTTGGGGTGGGCAGGACGAGCAGCGAAGAGAGTTGAGCACGGCTCTTGGGTGGGGTGGTGGTGGCTATGGTGGCCGCCGCGTCGGCCGGGCTGGTCGCCGAGGCAATCGCCTCGGGAGGGGACGAGGGGTCAAACATGGGCTTTTTCCTTAACGTTCGAAGTTCAACCCTAATGATATAGTGATAAAGGCATTCCCGAGCATGCAATGTGCATATATGATGACAACGTATGGCGCAACCCCTTCCGTGTTCCCCCAATTGGTACTAACTGCCAACCGTGACTGAGTTTTCACTCGCATATTCAGTGATTTTCCTACCGTCAGTTTTGATCGTGGGCGGCCATGTCGCTCTAACTCTGACGTAGGTACCTGCTGGAGTGAAATGCATTTACATCTCTCAAAGTTACCGGGCGCGTCCAAAACAGTTCCGAAACTCACCATTTGCACCAATGCAGCTCTAAAAGTTACCCTGAATGTCCATCTGCAGTCCTAAATACGACTGGCTAGTGTATGGCAAAACTTGAATCCAAAGTGGCTAACCATCAGGTCCATGCCTGATTTGTTATAAAGAAGAGAAGTGACCCTTCACATCTTGATTTCTTTGCTATATTACTAAACAAAATTTAGTAAAGAAGAGAAGTGACCCTTCACATCTTGATTTCTTTGCTATATTATAAAGAAGAGGTCCATGCCCGGTCACCTCAAACACGCGCCATACCGCACGCCACGCTCCCGTGTCTGACGGGACGTGAAATGCATTGACTTCCAATCCGACACAAGGTGCCTCATCTCTATAACCCGGCATGGATATGCCGGATTCCCTTTCCTGAATAGCCTCCCCTGCGCGTAAGAAAACACACCGGATACCGACATATATATATATATATATATATATATATATATATATGTGTCGGTCAGCATATCTCGGATCCCATATCTCGGTCAGTATAACTCGGTGAGTATATGTCAGTCAGTATATTCCGGCATCATATCCCGGCCCCCTCTAAGCCTGGTTATACCGACATTCGTATGTCGGTCCGTATACGTCGGTTTGCACCAACACCATATCTCGGCCCCTTCTGGGCCTGGCTATGTCGGTTTTACTGTACCTCGGTCCACTCTTGGACACACTTTATACCTTATCATGACCCTACCCGGGGGTAGCCCCCCCGACATTAGTCCCCGAAGCTGGTGCGGTCCTGCAGCCTCGGATGAAGGGCCACACCAGGTTTACAAAACCAAACCATCTTGACCAAAGTATCCGACATAACTATGTCGGACCAAGTCAAATTAACAAGCCTCCAATTTCCATCTCCATCCGACATCCGCCCCTGTATCGGGTTCTCTGACACAAGAACTCAGTTGAAGGACCATGTCCAGCTTTCACAACCAACTCAACTTAAACCAATCACCCGACATATATACGTCGGTTCAATCTCTAGAACTCTGAGCCGAGTCTCTAGCTGCTCTTGCCACTTTCCCCTATACCGGTTTCTCCGAAATACGAAGATTCTCTCAATCTCCTCCAAGATCTGGCCACAGCACGTGGCAGGGAGACGCGGTGCGTCACCTCGGTTCCTGTGCGCGGACAGATATGCCTCTGCGCGCACGCCGCCCACGTCACGCGCTGTCACGTCCCCTGCGCACTTGAGTACTTTGACCGCAGCGCGGCTCCTCGATTTTCACGCCATTAACTGCGCCACTAACCGCGCCGTGAGCGGTTACCACTTTGCGGCCCATCGTGTGGCCGATCGTGCGGCCGCGATTACCGCAACCGCGCAGATCGTGCGCGGTTAATCCGCACGGCGGTTACGGGGAACGTGCGCGGTAATATTGCTAACCGCACACACCCCACGCCCATAAATAGGGGAACGGGCGCCTCTCTCCTCTTCCTCTTCTTCCCCGCTCTCCTTCCTCTTCTTCTTCTCCATCGCTCTGCGCAGAGCGCCACCACCGCGCAGTGCGCTCCGCCACCGCATGACGCCGGACCTCGCGAGCCCCCAACGAACGGAGCACCTCGCGCCACCGCCGGACACGCTCAACTCCGGCACGCCCTGCGCTTCTTCGCCTTGCATCGCCGCCGCAACTCTGGTGAGTTCTTCGCCGCAGCACTTCCCACGGCTAGCGCCTAGCTCTTTATTAGTTCTTCCTCAGATCCGGATAAGACCCTCCCCAAAGAAATGACTCCTTACGGCGCTGCCATAATTATACCTCGGAAAGCCTCCATCTTTCCTCGGATTCAAGGCCTGGAATCATGCCGGAAGTGGCAGCGCACGTTCTTCTACGTGAAGAGCCCGGACAATGTTGATCTTCTGAACCTGCCGACATTCAGTCTCGGTGCCCCCACGGAGCAGTACCAATGGAACTTTAACCCGAAAGATACGAACCTCGAGGTCAATCAAATTCACCAGATCGTCAATCAGCTTGTGGAGGTAGGTATAACAAGCAATGATCTCTTGAGGACCTTTATCAGTCGCCGAGTCTCCCCCCTCCAAGCCCGGGTTCACAAGATTTGCCACATGAGTGGCCCATATGATCCAACCCGGATCAGCACCCACGAGCTGACCAAACCCGAGGTCAGAAGACGCGTCAAGGCAATTGCCCGAACAACGATGACCGAGGAATGGGAATGGGGTCTAAAACCTCACGATAGAAATCAACTTCCGGAGCAAGTAAGTAACTTGCAATTTAGACCGACATACTTTTTCCCTCCGAGACAACGCTTATGTCGGCTCCATACTTGGCTCCTACAATAACCCGGTTTTTATTGCTTCTGACTTACAGAGGTTTACTCGGTAAAAGACTGAAGATAAAGCGGATCCCTCCGCCAAATGGGGCAAAGATCTACCTGCCCCGGCCGTCACCGAGGTTGACGACCTGGACGATGAGGATGATATGCCGATTCTGGCTGCTGGCGCCCCTACCTCGGGTAAGCCTCGAGCCCGAGCCTCAATCAGAGATTGGTCAGATGACGATGACGATGACTGTGAAATTTTAGAGGCACTTGATGTTCGCCCCATCGCATTTGCTCACCCACTATCCTCGGCATCAGCTAACCCGGGCGGCCCTGTTCCGAGTACCCGCCCTGCTACTACGGGCAAACAAGGCGGATCTCGCAAGCGTGCAGAGACTGGTACCTCGAATACCGGGACCTCCACATCCTCAGATCCAGCAGCGCCGAAAGCGAAGCGGCAGAAGAAAGCAGGGGTTAAGCCTCCACGGGCCAAGAGGACACCGCCAGTTACTCAAGGGTGAGATACTCTTTGCCGACATACGCTCGTTTCCCTTTCTTCCTTTTCCCGGGATAATCTTTCCCCGAGATAACATTTTTTCTCGTTTCAATGTAGTGCCGCCCTTGAGGTTAACCAGAGTGCATCCTCTATGCGCTCACCTATTCCACCGCCAACGGTACCTCGGTCAACTGACTCCGGGGTACACACCACCCCATCCATCATATTTCTGCCGGCTTCTGATGCCGCACTTGGAGGAGGCCAAGACGCCCCAGAAACCGAGGTCATGGACTCGGTTAACACCGATATCTCGGCCCCTGACCGAGATGTTGACCTCGGCTCCGGCCACAAGGACTCCACGCCGGAGCGAACCGACACTCCGAAAGTGCCGGATCAGCAACAACAACTACATCAGCAGCAACAACAGCAACAAACACAGCAGCAAGACCAGCAGCAACAGCAACAGCAGCAACAACAACAGCAACAACCACAGCAGCAGCAGCCATCGCCACCACTGACATCTCCCATACCGGCATCCCAGAAGCCAGCCTCAGTGCCAAATCCGGTGCCGAGCCAATTGGCCACTAGGAAATCCCCGCTTATCCCGGATAAGCAACTGGTGGTGACGCCAACCCACTCCTCGAGCTACCAGCAAATAGTTGCCCGAGTCTCCAAAGCCGGCAAAGCTATCTCGGAGTTCCCCCGTCTGCGCACTCAAAGCGGCAACAGCTTGGGCTCGGTGGAGCACTACAACATGGATTGGAACACCGCTGACACCAGCGAGGTTTCCTCCCCTAACCCGGTTGGCCCAAGCCACGTCGCACAGTCCATTCATGCGCTGCAGGTTGCCGTTCTCAATGCTTGCAAGGTCACAGAGGTAAACCTTCCTCAACTCAGTCCTTTTCTCTTTCTCAATAGAACATAGATATATATTATCCCCAGTCCCCGAGATTCGGGTCGAGTGATTGAAGCTCGACCGAGTAAAGATCACTTGGCGCGAATCTTCCCAAAAACCTCAACATCCAGTCCACCTCGAGAAACTTCGATATCCAGTCCCCGAGATTTATGTCGAGTTTACTCGGCATGAATCTTCACAAATTTCCGACATGCAGTCCCCGAGACTCATGTCAAGCTTACTTGGCGTGAAATCTCACAAATTTCTGACATATTTTTTTTCAGGATTGCACCAACACCCGGACTGAGGTGTTCAAGAAGCTGCTCTTGGAGCACAGGAAACTCCGGAATTCCCACAAGCAGCTGCAGGAGGTGATGAAGAAACGCGATGACGCGCACAACGCTGCGCTTAAAAAGGAGAAAGACGAAGTGTCTCGGCTTCAGAAGGAGCTTGAAGCGGCTCAGAATCAGAAAGCCGAGACAGAGAAAGCTGCTGCTGCGGAGAAGAAACAACGGGAGGAGGACGCTCGGAAGCATAAAGAGCTCCTTGATCAGACCGAGGTCCGCGCTACCTCGGCACAACAAGAACTGGATGCCCTCAAGGCTAAATGCGACATCTGGCTGATCAAGCTCACCCAGATCAACCGCGACATGGACAGTAAGTTTTATTTCCTTTACCTGTACCGACATTAAATATATGCCGGTATATAACTCAACTCGGTGATATCCTTTCTGTCTTCAGATCACTTCTCCCATTCCAAGGCCGCTGTAGTCAACACTACCCGCAGGGCACGAGAAAAAAGAGCATAAACTGGCCCGATCTCGGAGGAATGGGACATTGAAGACCATCTGACCGCTCTGAATGCTCGCATATCTCCTCTTAAGTGCATTGGTACTGAGCTCCTTGATGCTGGTATCCGGGTTTACCGGACTCTATGGCCAAACTCTGCGACTCCAGCCTCTATCTCCGAGTTATCGAAGTGCCTGCTATCTGCCGAGGCAAGGCTCTGAGAGTGGAGATCTTCCTCGGCTCGCGCCGGTGCAGATCAAGCTCTGACCTTTGTGCTCTCTTGGTACGAGGCAATTGATCTCAACGCACTAAAATCCCTGCGCGCCGACTCAAAATGGACGTCGGATTTAACTCTGATCCAGAGCCGCAAGGAAGCAGCCTCCTTCATGGCCAGCTATGCCCAAACCCAATGTTTCATTCCTGGTCAAGTTTACTCCGACGATAAAGGAGATGACGAGGAATAGGATGATGACGAGGAAGAGGAAGTTGACGAGGAGATCGAGGCCGAGCCTCCCAACACTGCTACTGCCAGAGCAGCCGACACTGCTGAGCCGACCGCGACCGACATATCTGAGAACCCGGCAACGAACACCTCGGTCGAGCCAATGACCGAGACTGCTCCTGAAACTCGCACCGCTCCTACTGCTCCGAGCTCCTCCGAGGCAGCTGCCTAAACTTATCACAAGCTGAACCATTAAATCCCCGGAATGACAGGTGCAGATGTAAATATACTCTTTAAATTTTTATCAGTACTACTCTATCATGCTAGTTTCAACTAGACAGGCTTGATGCCGGATCAACTTTCACCGAGCCCCGAGTTTACTTTCTTGTTCTACTATACTTAGTAACCTTTGCTCTTGTCTACCATTCAGGCGTTCGACAGTCGAGTCACAAGATCAAAATTATAGCATACAATACTTGTAAATTTTGAGGTAAGGTTTAGAGTCATCCGACACAAAGATAAGGAACGAAAAAACCGGGTTAGTAAACAACATATACCGAATCATTTTTGGACCGAGTCCCGAGTCTGTTTTCATGTTTACTATATTCCATAACCTCTGCTCTTGACTGCCATTTTGGCGTTCGTCAGTCGAGTCACAAGATCACAACAAGATAGCATACATTACTTGAACTTTGAGACGAGGTTTAAAACCATTCGGCATAGAAACAACACAGATAAAACATAGATAAAACACATGCATATAGACAAGGCAGTCCCCGAGTTTCTTTTCGGAGTGCCAACATTTCATTCAAAGGAAACCGAGATACATACATTGCGCCCTTAAGAGTAAAAGGGACGGAGCAGAGCTACATTCCAGGGTCGTTTGGTTTCCTCTCCGGATTTGTCCATCTGTCCTTCATCGGTACCTGTGCATCTATAAGATAGTATGCATCATTGTGCAGAGCCTTGCTCACAATGAACGGTCCCTCCCATGGAGGTGATAGCTTGTGCATGCCGGCTTTGCGCTGCACCAGCCTAAGCACCAAATCTCCTTCTCGAAAAACCCGAGGTTTATCTTCCGGCTATGATAGCGTCGGAGATTTTGCTGATATATTGCTGACCGAGATAAGGCCAGTTCTCGTGCTTCCTCGAGCAGATCAACACCATCTTCCCGAGCTTCTTTTGCCTCGGTTTTTGTGTACAGTGTAACTCTTGGCGAGTCATACTGTATGTCGGTCGGCAAGACCGCTTCTGCTCCATAGACCAGAAAAATGGCGTATAGCCCGTTGATCGATTCGGTGTGGTCCTGAGACCCCACAGTACTGCCGGTATCTCATCTATCCAACAACCCGGAGATCGCAGCAGTGGTTCAATCAACCGGGCTTTGATGCCGGATAACACCAATGCATTTGATCTTTCCACTTGCCCATTGGCCTCCGGATGCGCGACCGATGCTAGGTCAAGTCGGATTCTGTTTTCAGCACAGAACCGAGCAAAGGCTCCTACAGCAAAGTTCGTGCCATTATCCGAGATAATGCTGTGTGGGTAACCATATCTCAAAATGATGTCTTTCAAGAAAGACACAGCCGTGTTGCCATCACACTTCCTGATTGGCTTCACCTCGATCCACTTGGTGAATTTGTCCACCATCACCAGCATATGAGTCATGTTGACTCGGGCTGGTTTGAATTCTCCCACCATATCCAGACACCAAACAGCAAAAGGCCAAGTGATGGGAATGGTCTTGAGTGCTGAAGCTGGCATGTGGATCTTGTGAGCAAATCTCTGACACCCTCGCACTTTCTGACGATATCTTCTGCCTGTTGCAAAGCAGTGGGCCAGTAAAACCCATGCCGGAATACCTTAGCAACCAAGGCTCTTGAGCAAGCATGATGACCACATTCTCCTTGATGAATTTCCAGGAGCATCTCTTGCCCTTCCTCGGTTCAACACAACGTTGTAGCACTGTGGTTGCGCTTCTCTTGTACAACTCTTGTTGATGATGGTGTATGCTTTGGATCTTCTTTGCACTCGCCTGGCCTCGGCTTCATTATCTGGCTTACTCCCATCTATCATATACGACATTATGGCTGTGCCCATCCTGGCACAGGACGTACAGGAAAGACGGTTCATCCACCTCCATTGGTTCAACCGACATTGCCTCCTCCGACATCACTGGTCAGTCCCCGGGTTCTGCCAAGCAGTCCCCGGGTTCTCAAAATGCACCCGACATCGATGTCCATGGGAACAACATCAGATTCGGTTTCCCGGGATAAAGATTGACTCGGACTCGGGCGACGGTTTGATTGATGGCTTCCTCAGATGCTCCAAGGATATGCCGGGTGGATTGGATCCCGAGATGAACCTAGCTTGGACAGTACATCGGCGGCTTCATTTTCTGTCCGAGGTACATGCTTGAACTCGCAACCTTCAAAGAACCCCGAGATCTTCTGGACATGAAACCGATATAACGCCATGTTGGCGTCTAAAGCATCCCAATTTCCGAGACTTGCTGCACCACCAGATCCGAGTCTCCGAAGCATTCTATCGGCGAATACCAATTTCCTTGGCCACGTTGAGCCCATGACAAGTGCCTCATACTCGGCCACATTGTTAGATGCCGCAAAATGAATCTGCAACACATATCTCAGTTGATCCTGCTTTGGCGAGGTAAGGACTACCCGGCACCTAAACCAATTTTGTCTTGGAGCCGTCAAAGTGCATTCTCCAGTAATTGGAGTCAGGCAATGGTGGCTCATATTGCATCTCGGCCCAATCCACGAAGAAATCAGGCAGTGCCTGAGATTTGATGGCATCTCTTCTTTCATAATGTGGCGTATAAGGAGCCAGCTCAATGGCCCATTTGGCTACTCGGCCGCTTGCATCTTTGTTACCAATGATTTCCGAGATAGGAGCCGCACACCACTGTGATTGGATGCTCTTGGAAGTAATGTTTCAACTTCTTGGCCGCCATATAGACACCATATGTCATTTTCTGGTAGTGAGGATAATTTTGCTTGGATAACGAGATCACCTCGCTCAGATAATATACCGGCCTCTGCACGGTTTTGCCATCTTCTCGCTCCACCACCACTACGGCACTCACAACTCGGTTTGTGGCTGCAATGTAGAGCAACATCGGCTCTTTGGGTAATGGTGAGGCCAATATCGGCGCAGTTGCCAACATCTTTTTTAGTTCAGTGAACGCCGCATCCGCTTGCGGGGTCCACACAAACTGTCACTTTTCTTCATTAGTTGATATAAAGGCAATGCCTTTTCTCCCAACCTACTAACAAACCGACTTAAGGATGCCAAGCAACCAGTGAACTTCTGCACATCCTTGAGACATATCGGCAACCTCATGCTCTCAATAGCACGGATCTTTGTCGGATTTGCCTCGATACCTCGGCTTGACACGAGGAAACCGAGTAACTTGCCTGCCGGCACACCAAATGTACATTTGTCCGGGTTAAGTTTCATCCGGAATCTCCTTAGATTCGCGAATGTTTCTCTGAGATCATCAATCAGAGTGGATTTCTCCTTAGTTTTGATGACGATCATCGACATATACCTGCACATTTTTGCCTATTTGATCATGCAAGCATTTTTGCATACATCTTTGGTAAGTAGCACCAGCATTTCTCAAACCAAATGTCATGACACGATAGCAATAAGCCCCGTACGGGGTAATAAAAGCAGTTTTCATTTGATCAGCAGGGTTCAGCGGTATCTGGTGAAAACCAGAATATGCATCTACAAAGGATAACAGCTCACACCCGGCTGTGGAATCGATCACTTGATCAATCCGAGGCAGCGGGAATGGATCCTTAGGACATGCCTTGTTCAAGTTTGTGAAATCAATACACATGCGCCACACCTTGGCCACGGGGTCATCCTTTTTCTTTTCCACCAGGACCGGGTTAGACAACCAGTCCGGGTGCAGCACTTCCATGATGAAACCAGATGCAAGTAACTGGCCAGTTCATCGCCTATCACCTTTCTCCTCTCATCCGAGAGACGTCGCATAGGTTGCTTCACGGTTTCATATCCGGTCTGACGAACAATGAGTGCTCAGCCAACTCCCTCGGAACACCTGGCAGGTCCTGATTTGACCATGCAAAGATATCCCGATTCTCACGGAGGAAGTGACTGAGCTCGCCTTCCTATTTCTCGGTCAACCCGGTACCAATGATGACGTTGTGGTCTGGGAACGCCGGGTCGACATTGATCTTCTTCGTCTCCTTCGGCACCTGGAATGCCGCATCTGCTCCGGGTTACTCATACCCGGCATACCGAGTTGCGCGGACTGGGCCAGCGCCACCACTTCATGGATCTTCTTCTTCTCCGCAGCAATGATTAATGACTCGGCCAGACAAGAGCCAGCCGAGGCACACTCCAAGGAACGCTTATAGTACCCGAGATGGTGATGATGCCATTAGGACCCGGCAGCTTCATCTTGAGGTAAGCCACATGGGTAGATATCATGAACTTGGCCAGTGCTGGCCTACCGAGCAAAGCATGGTATGGACTTTCGAGGTCCACCACCTCGAACTGGATGCTCTCAGTTCTGCAGTTGTCCTTGGTGCCGAATAACACATCAACCCAAATTTTGCCCATAGGTGCACATGACACACCAGGCACTATACCGTGAAAGGTTGTATCACTCGGCTGCAACATGTTTGCCGAGATGCCCATCTTCACCATGGTGTCTCGGTACATGATGTTGATGCTGCTCCCATTGTCAATGAGAACTCGGGTGAACCTGACATTGATGGTGGGCCCGATGAATGTCGGATCCACCACTAGAGCGTAACCTCCCGGGCTTGGCATGATCCGGGGATGGTCCTTCATGCTCCAGCTGATCTCCTGATCAGACCAGTGCATAACTTCGGCACAGCCGGCATAACCGCGTTTACCTCCATTGCACGCCTGCAGGCTCTTCTTGTCAGTTTTCTCGGTCACAAAGACCACATAGCTCTGATGAGCCTCTCTATACTCACCCTGGCGGCGGGGACCAGCATTCACTTGGTTAACATCCTCTGACCTTCCCCTGTTATCCACAGGTCTCGGAGCTGCAGGCCTCGGAGGAGGCGCATTCACGGGAACAGTGTTTGCCCCGGTGAGCGGTATGTTTGCCTCGGAGCTACAGGCCTCTGAGGTGCACCCATCTGATTTCCTCCGGATCCTGCCCCTTCCTTCAACGTGCGCTGATACCAGCTGCACTGCCGGGTTGAATGATTAGCCGGCCTGCGGGGGTCATGCGTGTGGTAGCTGCAGGGTCCATCCAGCATTGCCTCATAGGTTAACGGCTTCCTCTGGTCACTCCATGGTTTCTTCACATCCTGGTTTTGGCCCCATGCAGGACCAATGTTCTTCTGACGCTGGCTATTGCCGGCATCTGGTTGATCTTGATCAACTGCAGCAACTTGATTCGAACCATACCGGTAATCCGGCGGTCCTCTCTCCTTTTTCCCGAAATCCTGGCGATCACCTCGCTTGGATGGTCCAGGTCCACTATTGATCGGGTATCTTCTACTCGGTTCCACCGAGTTCAGCAAAGGCTGCATCGGATCACCCAGTGCATAGCTATCCGCAATCCGGATTGTCTCGGCCAAAGTGGCAGGCATCTCCCTCTGCAACTTCTGCCAGAGCATGGAGCCGTGTCGGCACCCTTGAGCAAACCATGAAATGGCCTGCGCTTCAACAACTCCTTCACAGGAATTGCGAACAGTACTCCACCGAGTCAAGTAGTCCCGGTCAGTTTCATCATTCCTCTGCTTGCACATGGCAAGCTGCTGAGGACGATTCGGCCTCTTGTATGTGCTGGAGAAATTGCTAACAAAGGCTTCTTCAAAGTCCAGCCAGCAGTCAACACTGCCCTCTCGTAAGTTATTCAGCCAGATCCGGGCTGGCCCTTCCAACATTTGCGGGATATACCTCACCGCCCATCGGCGGTTTCCTCCCGCGATATGCACTGCCGACACATAATCGGTCAACCAATCTTCCGGCTTAGTACTATCGTCATATGTCTTTGAGCCCCGGTTCAACTGAAAGTGCGGCACCGGTGGCTCCCTCATAATCCGAGGTCCAAAGCAGGCAGGGCCAGGTGGGCTTTCGGCGTTGGCGCGGCCGAAACATGCTGCTTTCGGCACGGGCAGTGCCGAAACCTTGCTTTCGGCACGCACCGTGACGACGCCGCGCTAGTTTTCAAATTTCTCCAGAACGCGTGCTAGATTCCGAATAAACTTTAAAAAAATATTATTTAAAAAAATTCCACAGATTCTTAGCCCCTCCTTGTCCTTTCTTCTTTCTCCATTTCCATTTTCTTTCTCTCCCGACACATAGAGCACAACCCATGGTTCCCTCCCTCACCCCTTTGTTACCACGCTACCATCACCTACACGAGACCGCTCCAGCGACGTCACGGCAACCGCCAGGGAGCAACGGTGGAGAAGGTGACGTTGAGGATAGAGTGAGCCGGGAGGCGAGCAATGAACTTAGAGGTAGGGGTTGTGGTGTTAGGTGGGCTTGGAGGGGATGCCGCAGACCGTGACGGACCAACGAGGCCTAGATCTGAGAGGGCGGTGCGACGAAGCGGCCACCGGGCCGTGGCCGGCAGTGGCAGGCGGGACTAGTCGACGGTGGCTTGGCAGCGAACTGCATCTGGAGGCGGTGGTAGCGGCTATGGTCCTCTCTCCTTCTCCCATGCAGAATGTGGTAATTAGAACAAAAACAATAGTATAGAACTTTTTTCTGTACTAATCTTGATAGATCGCGTCACTCTTTGTTTTAGTGACGACTTGGAAACTACTCCATCAACATTTATTTTCACTTGACCGGCGAGAAGAGACTTCTAGTGAGATGCTAGACTAGGGATATGTTCTTCGATTGATCAACAAGAGTACTCGTCATTTGACCTCGAAGGTATACCTGGACACAAAGTCGTGTGGACATAAGGCTCTAGAGAATGTGCTCACAAATGGTTTTGCATCGAGCTAAGCAAATGGCCCGGGGAGTGAATACGACTTTGATGAACTCATGAAGAAATGACTCGATTAGGAGCCCTCTCCAGGGCGCCACCATGGCATTGATTCACACTCAAATGTTCAGATCATTCCACTGGTCATGGCCCAAATGCAGAGAAAATACCGAAGTCGATGAGGGAGTGGCGCTAATCATATTACAACATGGCAGAAAGCACGTGCAAAGGATGTTGCCATGTTTCTACCCAAGTGGAGGAGCGTTCGAGTGGGAAGGAATTGATGTTCTTAACCGCTGGAGGAAGACTCACAAAAATATGAGTAGCCTTCGTTTTCTAGAGAGAGCTCTCTAGCTTTTGACCCTTCGCCACGGATGAGCTCGCACGTTTGTTCTTGAGTCAATATGCCCGGACAGTTTTCATCTTGACAAGCACCAATTTCAAGCGAGATTCGATTTTATATGTGAGCTGAATTACGTTGATCTCTACTATATAATCTGCGTTAACGACTGGTACGTCGTACGTCGTAGGTCGCGTAGGTCGTACGTGGCTCGCACGCGCTCCATCACGATGTGGCCCATCATAGCCCATCAGCCCTTCTTTAGCCATATCTGCCCACGATCATCCCGATCCCTGGTTTTGTTTCGTATTGCGTGTGGTGTCTCCGATCGCCAAGTCATGATCGTTTCGGTTTCCTTAGTCCAATACGACTCCAAGTCCTGATGCGATACGGCATATTTTCGTTTGTTTTTAAGCTCTCGGTGCTAGCCTCGGAACTGGTGAGAGATCCATCGTCGTTCCAGCACACAAAGCAGCATCATGGCAGGCGTCAGATGCTGCAGTAGTTACGTACTATCCTCTTTCCGTACGTGAGCACTCAGACCGCCGGGCATCGGCAGCTGCTTCCATCAATGGTATAAAACTTAGATGATCACATTGTATGCACCCGCACATATTAGTATAGGGTATTTGTTCATCTGTTTATTGATTCTACGTCTCCAGGATTTAAGTTTCTGTGTGAGCCATCTGGCTTTGTGTTTCAATTTTTCTGTGACATGGAGATGACGGTTGCCGATGTCTTGACGACCAAAGGGTTCAAAAATCTCACGGTGAGCATCTTCTCGAAAATATGAGAGAGCCTATCCTAAAGTGTCACTGCACCTTGGCGTGTACTCCGTATGATTCTGACTTAGATGCACCGATCGAAACTTATGATTGTTTTTTTTTCCGGTAATCATGGTTGGAGAACGTATACAAAAATAGAGTATGTCTATATCACATAAAACCGTAGAATAAAATTATAATGAGTGATGGTCAAACTTAAGTACATTAGTTTTTACGCCCGTTACAACGCACGGGCATTTGGCTAGTAATGTGTAATATTTGATAAGGTTTGTATGGTAAGAAAAGGAGTTGGCAAAGGGGTGAGAATCATCACGGGTGAGCCTTGTGTACGTGAGGGGCATGTTCCAATTAAGGAAACCGGCAATGTAGCAAGGTCAATTAGGGAAACCGGCAAGGCAACATATGCCATACCTATTCTCAAGGAACAATCACACGTCTGCAACTGGACACTTGTCTCCATATCGACGGACTCCCGGCAACACTCAGCGTTCCCGGGCGTACCACCGATAGCAACCGAATATGTGAGAAACTCGACCCGTGGAAATCATCACACGATTTGCCAACTCCTGCCCCCCGGAGCGTGGGGTGACAGGCCCGTACCACCAGGCCCGGCGAGACAAACAGCAGAGATGGCCTTTATATGCAGGTGTCGAACTACATGAACGATCGATGTGGGACAAAAAAAATCGCGTAGAATAGATGGTGTCAACGGATTGATCGATCGCGAATTAATCAGGTGCGTGGTACTGTCACGACACGGATCGTCATTGGGCCAATTGTTCGCTGTGTGGCCTTGAGCCATATGAGAATAGCAGTTTTTTATTTATAGCATAGCAGGAGGCCCAATCTACTATGCCAGACCAACAGAATAAAGCAGGCCGGCCCGGCCAACCATTCTCACTGTGCCTTGATATATAGAGTTACATACATTTTGAGGCACCCTAAAAAAAGGATACATTCTGAAGTATTTCACACAAAAAAGATACATTTTGAGGTAGATATATTGATATCGATTTAGTATTTTCATATTTAGGTTTTAATCTAAGAATATGGTTAAACTTATACTCTCACAGTCTCACTCCTTCTGAAAATATTTGATATAGATCTCTACTATATAATACTGGAACGGGTGGCCGTCTGTTCTGCATTTTAGCCCTCAAAGTTTGGAAAACTTAACCTGCAGTCCAAATTGGTAGGTCACCCATAGCAGGTGTTTTTTATTTTCCAGCCCGGCCCACACAACCGGAAAACAACTCTCCACCGATTTGGGTCCCTGGTTGGCCCGGCGGTGCGCCAACGGCCTCTAAATACGGATGTATATAGACGTGTTTTTGGTGTGTAGATGTATTTACATTTAGAAAAACTCATGTCAAGTGTTTCTGAACGAAGGAAGTATAACATTGACTTTTGACTAAGTTTATATGACTTGCACTACAAGAAATATGCTGATATATGACCCTCTATTTTTGTCACTAAATCGTCACTATTCTTCATTTGTGACAATTTTATGACGAAAAACAAATCGTCGTCAATCTACCGTCAGTAATCAAAAATTATGACCTTTTTTCTGAAATCGTCATAGTCGTCTATGACGAATTTGGACCGTCACAAAATTATGACGATCTAATTTCGTCACTAGCAGTCCGGCCACGCCACATCAGATCCAACGTGGCCTGTCCTACGTGGCCTGTCCAACGTGGCATGTCCTACGTGGCCTGTCCTACGTGGCAAGATTATGACGAAACCAAATCGTCGTAAATCAAAATCAGCCCAGTCCACTTCGTTGGTTTGTGTGGGCCGAGCCAAAAATTTAAGCCTTATTCTTAGTTGGGCCTCGGCCTTTTGGGCCCAATTATTTATGAGGCTTTAGCCTGTTTAGGATCTTTTTTCGCAAGATAATTTGAAATCAATATTTTTTCCTCAGAATTTTGATTTGGGCCGTGGCCTTTTAAGAACCCATATAAATTTTGAATCCAGTCAAATATTCGTTAATTTAATTTTTTTACAGAATTTGCAGTTGCATTACTGGTATTATTTGGGCCAGGCCATGGCCTTTTTTCAATCCAACAAGTACTGGGCCGCAGCCACTTTAGGCACCGAATAACAACAGCCATATGAATAGATTTCAAACAAATAGACAAGTATTTAAATAAACAGCAGAATACATCCACAATTCACCAACTTCCCAGCATTTGAACATTACATTCATATGTTCCAAAAATCTCAGCAAAATCACCAAAATGCACATTTCACCAAGTTCACAGCATTTGGCAATACAGTCACATGTTCCATGTTACCAGCAAAATCACCAAAATGGCCAAGTTCACCAAAACAGCCAACATATCGATTCCAGCAACTTCACCAAGACAAGTGCATAGATGACAGCACTAATTCCCACTGGTTTTACCTCCAAACAAGGCCAGCATGTGAGCAAACCTTGCATCATTTTCTTCTGTTCTCTTCAGCAGCAACTCATAGGCCTTGTCACGGTCAGCTTGGGCAGCTTCTTGCTCTTGTGCTTTCTTCTTCATTGCAGCAATTTCCTGAAGCATTGCTTCACTTTGCTGCTGGGACCTCTCCAGCTTCCCCTCCAGATCAAGCACTTGAGCAGATACAGCAGCATTGGACTTATTGTACTTGTTGCCAGAGCTCGACTTCAGGCCCACATTCTTCAGGAATGTGTTTGATGGGCACTTGTCAGTCAGAACTTCAGCAACAATCTCAGCAGCGGACCTTGGCGCCTCACCTTCTTGTTCAGGCGCAGCCATCTTTTCCTCCATTGCAGCCTGGAAATAATCAAAGCAGTGAACTATATTAGCTCCATGTCACCTAATAAACAAGTAGAACATAGAAAAATCCATCTAGACAGATTAGTTTCATTAGAGATATCCCAACATTGGCTAATGGGGAACAGCAATAGAAAAATCCATCAAGTGGAACAGCAAGACAGATTAGTTTCATTATTACTCAGTAGGCACAAATTGGCTAATGGGGACATAGAACAAGAATCTATCTTTCTTGCTGATCCAAGCATTAACAGTTTCAAAGCATCACAGGAATCCATCACAAGACATGCTGGTCCAAGTAAAAATACCTACAGACTGAAAGTGTGACTTACTATAGCAACTTGAACATCCTGCGAAAATCCATCTTTCTTGCTATAGTGGGTGGCCTGGAACATTTCAAATGCAGACAACTCTTCAACCTTACGTTCCTCCTTCTGCAATGTTGTTCAACAAGAAAACAAGCATAAGTTATTGTGACAATAGTAACTTATGTATAAAGGAATTACTTGTGTCTAATGCAAAAATGAAAGTGTCCGATCTTACAATAGCATGCACATGGGCAACATAGCAGCGGGAACCAGTTTTCTGGCCAAATTTAACCTTTTTCGATTCTTCTGGTTTGATAAACAGGTTGCCTACAGATGGGCACATTTCATCATCAATGTATGCAGGGAAAATAATAACAACAAATATCTTGACAGTTTACAGTAGAGGCTGTGACAAAGTTACCTTGTGTTTTTCACTTGACCACAGCTTGACCAGGCTTTGCCATTCAGCATCTGTTACGTTTGCAACAGGGGATTTGATGCTGACCTGATTTGCCTGTACCTTATCAAAATACTCCTTCTTGAGATAATGACGCCTGTTCTTGGCCACATTTTTGAGGATATCAATGCATGCCTCCTGATTGACTCTCAGTTCAGTGTTCATCTCAAAACTCGCCTACAAAGGCAGCAAACAAGCATGCAATAACATCAGTGATCATATGAGATTAAGAACAGTGAAGAACACATTCAGCAACAAAACAGATATGAGCTTACGCCAACTTTCCCGATGAAGTCCTTGACAAGAGTCTTGTCCTTTTTGTACTCTTTGAAATGCGGAAGAATGGGCGTGTGCTTTCTTGCAAGGAAGCCACCCTCTGATGCAAACTTGGCAGCTTGTGCAGCCTTCTCTGGACGCTTCATTCCATCAGCAATCTCAATCCTCACCTTAGTTCCCAGAGATTGTGTCAGTCTGCTTAACCCTGAGCCAGTTCTGTAGTTCCTGGCCACAACAACAGTACCTGAAAAGGATGCATACAACAATCAATTAAGCTGAAAAGGCAGACACAGATGCATTGACACAGAAGCTGAAAAGAAGAGTACTAGATTAAAAACTTGCCTTCAGCAGGTGTTGACGGCTCAGGTTCTTCAGAAATGACAGCAGACTCCAATGGCTGCTTCCTTGTGACAGTAGGTGCAGTTGGACAGAGATGCATCTACACAGTACTCTCTTCATCCACTGAAGGAGAACCATCATCCTTGTGCAGCGAGCTAACCATGTCCTGGTGCAGCTGGCTTTCTCCACTGTTGTTTTCTTCATGGGTGACTACAGCAGCTGCATTCTTTTTCTGTCTTGTGACTCTGATTGGGGCAGCCTCATCAGGTTCCAACATCCTCTTTGTTGCCTCTAGATTTGGGGCTAGCACCCTAACTGGAGCCATTGGAGTAGATGTTTGTGAGCTCTTCCTCCTACTGCTTGTCCTCTTAACAGCAACACTCTTCTTCTTAGAAACCTTCAGATCCTCATACAAACAGTAAGTACAGCAGCATTAGATCACAAGTAAGAAAACTATGTTAGCACAGAATGCAGGAAAAACAAGAAAATACATCCTATGGCATACAACTACTACCCCCCTCCAAAAAGGAAAGAGTTGGCACCTTGACAGTCTTGACCACTAAACTGTCAGCAACATCCTTCCCTTCCGTATCTTCATCATATCTAGGATTATAGTCTGATGATCCCTCTCTTCCGTTTGTTATTGCAGATGCTGCGTCATCATTGGTAACGCCACTAACTTCAATGTCATTGCGTCTCCTAATCATTGAAGCTATTGTGCCAATGCCAAGTGATCAGAATATTTGGTTATTCCTCAGCATGTTTCTAGCCCTAACCTTCTCGTACTCGGTCATTGGAGCTTCTTTACAAACATGAATACAAAAATTACCACCATTAGATAAATTGTTGAGGTGTGCTATCAGGTTTCGTTTGCATTTAATCCTAGTAGAGGAATCCAGTTATCCAGACTAAAATGATACATTTGAACTACCAGATTACAAGCATAAGCTAGACACAATTCTATACTTAGCATATTTGGTTGAGGTGTGCTATCAGGTTTCATTTGCATTTAATCCTAGTATAATAATATACTTGGCATATTTAAAGACATACATTGAAAAACAAGCAGCATAAGCACATGACAATGTAGCAGCAACAACACACATCAAATACAAGCTAGCAGAGCATGCAAAAGGAGCAACTTCCATACCAGGCAGTTGCTTCTGCCCTGTCTTCCTTGCCATGGCTGATCTTGCAAAACATAATGAACATGAATTAGATACTTGAGCTCAAGAGAGTAATGCATGTCAATCAAATTTGCTGGAATTACAATCAAACAGGACCAACATTTCAGGAGATTCAGTTATAATATAGGTAGATACAGCTAGGCAAAGGCAAGTAAACATCCAACATTACTCTAGTTAACAAGCATAAACAGGACTAACAGCTCAGGATATTTAGTTAATATGTGTCGTGTACTATGCATATGCTTCGAAGTGCTACTTGAGGACAATGTCCAAACATGGAGCTAGTTATGGCAACACGCGATAAAATAAACTACTACGACAAAGTGGAAAAGGAGCAAAATTCACCATGACCAGATCTGCTCTACTGGAAAGATAAAATAAACTACTACGACACACTGAAAAGATACTCGCACAACAGAAGAAGAAAAGAAAATCACCTCCCCATTCACTCAACGACAGGCATGGAAATCCATGATCAACACTCGCATCATAAACATCTACTAATCTACGTTCACATTCAACCAATCAAAGCAGCGTCCACATTGGGGAGGCGTCAGGTAACCAACTGTATTTCAGCAGATTCGAGCTCAAATCTAGTACAGTAGTACTGAAAGAATCCGAGGAAGCAGGGGAGGGAGGGGAGTGGAGTATGGTGGGAAGTGCGTACTCTTGGCGTGGATGGCCTCCTGCAGATCCGCGACCTTGGCCTGCGAGAGAAATCAAACCGAGTCAAGCCCCCGACGAGCAGCAGAGTAGCAAGGAGCAAATCTCGCAAGAAAGCCTAGGTTGGGAGGGGACCTGTGGTTGTAGGAGGGGACGCAGAACTCGGCGTCGAGGAGGAGGCGAAGACAGCGAACTAGGCGTTGAGGAGGAGGCGAAGACGGCGAACTCAGCGTCCAGGAGGAGGCGAACTCGGCGAACTCGGCGTCCTCTCCAGGCGGCGGCGGCCTCCAGGCTTCAGCACGGACGACGAGGACGGAGCTCCGGCGATTTCCTCATCCCGACGCTGTGCTCGGCACCAGGAGCTCCGGACGAGGACGGCGGCTCCGGCGGTGACGGTGGATCGGGAGGTGGATCTGAGGGTAGGTGGGGATTGGCGTCCAGGTGCGTCCAGGTTAGGTAGGGATTGGCGTCCAGCCGTCCAGGTGGGGATATGTCCGAAATATCCTCAGGTGGGGATATGTCTTTTTTTCCTTTTTGATGGGCGTTTGGGTAATTAATATGTCCGAAATTTTGGGATTGGCGCCCAGTTTTGCCGCTTCGTTTTGGGATTGGCGCCCAGGACATGGAATTAGTGATAAAATTTGAGAATTAAATGTAATTATTGTTGTCTATAGTCAATAAAACCAAATTAGATATAATTTGAGGATTTGTTGCCCAAATTATAATGAGATATAAACTGAGGTTTTATTGTCCAAACTAATTGTGTCTATTGTTTCATTATTTTGATTTTTTTTGAATTTTGTGTGCCCATTTGAAAATCTAGTCGAAATCGTCGCCGTGACCATTGGTGTCTAGTGGTTGAATCTTGTGGAGATTTTGGTATATCTCTGATGAAATTGATAGTTCTGAACCTAAAAATGAAAATTGGGAAAAATAACGGGCAAGGAATGTGGCGGCTGCAGTTCAAAATCTAACAGTTTCCTGCTGAATCGGCAGGAAGTCGTTTAAATGGTCAAAAATAGGTAGAGAGCTCGGGAACTCATGCCTTTTGGTGATCTTTGATAAAACGATGTCTACTTTGCGACAAATATGTGTCGGTGCCATTTTGGGCGATTTTCTCGGTAGCCGCTTCACAAATAACGTTGTTTTTAGCACTTAAAAATGAAAAGTGTTTTTTTTGTGAAACACATTGAAATCTTTTTTCGGCAACATTGTTTCCCATCACAAGATGAGCACATGTGCCAAATTTGGGCATATTTGGACAAACTAGGGCTTGGATGTGGCCAAAACCTTTGTTGTTTGTCTTGAAAGCTATGAATGTTCATTGGTGATAGCAACTTTCTGAGAACACTTTTTCTATAAAACTTTCTTATTGCAAGTTTATATTTTTTTTCTCGTAACTAGGTCACATATCATGACGCTACGCGAAGGTTTTCCATTATTTTGATTTTTTTTGAATTTTGTGTGCCCATTTGAAAATCTAGTCGAAATCGTCGCCGTGACCATTGGTGTCTAGTGGTTGAATCTTGTGGAGATTTTGGTATATCTCTGATGAAATTGATAGTTGTGAACCTAAAAATGAAAATTGGGAAAAATAACGGGCAAGGAATGTGTCTAGTGGTTTATCATTAAGTCAAGTATCCAGGCACACGAAGTTTCTAATGACAGCCCAAACAGAAATAAGATCAGATGCTCCCAACTGGAGAAGAACATCCAGTGCTCTCATGACAGGCTCTGGCCCCAATCTTCATCAATGTATGAGCTGTGCTAGCCAGATCATATCTCATCATTTCAGGATACATCTGTGCTGGTAGCTGCATGAATGTGGCCTGGGTGTATAATCTGAAACACCTTTCAGGTTGTGTTCTTCCGGCACACGCAGTTCTCTGTAAAATCACAGACAGTGGCCTTCCTCGTAAGCATGCGACTTATTAGCTACAAAAAAATTATTTTGAATGTTATTATGAACTGAGAATCTTCAGCTGTCAAATCTGAACAAAGATATTTTTAGCATGGTCAAGCAAACTCACATTTTAAATCTTACTGAGCCTATCGACATGTAAAAGCTAGGAAAAAAATGTATGATTTTCACTACAAATAAAGGCTTATAGGGATGATAGTGTCCACTGTGACCTTTATATACCACATTAAATCGGTAGATTTTCACTACAAACTCTGAATTGAAAGTGACAAACTCTGAATTTGAACAGTGACAAACTCTGAATTGAAAGTGACAAACTCTGAATTTGAACAGTGACAAACTCTGAATAAGTTACCTTCATGTACATCCGCTAGTCATCGTCGCCAATCCTATTTTCCTCATTGCCACTACAATATTGGAGCATGGTATCATCATCATCACCATCATCGCTTTCATGTCCATCCACAAGCACCTTTCTTTTCTTTTTAATGCCTTCTACAACAGCAGCAGCAACACGTACACAGTCTTGTCCATCCCTTCTCAATCTGGTTTGCACAGTTGCTTCATGTGTTTGGACAGGAACTTCCGAAGAGTTTTCATCTTGATATGATAGTCCACCACCACCGGGACCTTTTTCCACTTCAGTTTCAGTCTCGGTCACACGCCACAGGTGCCTATGTTGGAATCTTTGCACAACTTGCCAATTTCCACCGAAACGTGTGTCTGGCAGATAGAAAACCTTTGTTGCTTGTGTGGTTAGAATAAATGGATCACTCTTATACCAGCACCTTCCAGTGTTGACACTTTTGAAGTGTCCATCATCTCTCAAGCCAGTCTTCTTCTTCCCACCAAGATCAAACCAATCACAACGAAAGAGGACAACCGAACGGTCGATGCCTCCGCTAGAGTTGTATTGCAGCTCGATGACGCTTCTAAGCTGACCATAGAAGTCCATGGCCTCACCATCATGATCTCCCTCGGTGACGATTCCACTGTTCTGTGTCTTTCTATTCTTCTCACGGTCAATGGTATGGTACCGAACACCGTCAACAATACAAGCTGAATACAATCTCACTCGCGTATCCGGTTGGCATGCCAAAGCAAAGAGATCATCACTAACCTTCTTCTCCTCATGCAATTTTCCAATCTGCACATGTAAGCCAGGGTGAGTAACACACAAAAACAAAAATGATGTGGCAATGGATGACATGGCTAAAGATCTCACCTTTTTCTTAAACCAACCAGCAAATTCCTTGGCAAGCCTCTTATCAACAGGGACGCGGCTTCCTTCCACATTCAGCTCTTGTTTGCACATCCTGCCATGCGAAGAAAAATCGTGAGTGCAAACATCAGTCATGTGCTAAAAAAATAGGTTCCTCCCAACCCAAGATAATAAAATAGCTTACAACATATGACGTACTCTATGTATGGTAAAACCTCACTACAGTTGCTGAGGACAAACCAGACCATCTTGTCATAGTCATCACTGGCGGCGGCCAAGTAACGTAAGCCTCCGAGGAACTTCACACCATGCTTGAAAACAGACACAACACCACGGCGCGAGTCAGCCTCCGAGAAATTTCTGCCTCGCCGATTCCATCTCGTGTCCATATCGTCAAAGTACCTCGAGCAAAAAGTGAGGCACTCATCGACAACATACGCCTCAGCAATTGATCCTTCAGGCCTGGCTGTGTTCCGCACGTAGCGCTTACATGTAAGCAGCCTTCTTTCGACCGGGTACATCCAACCGTATTGCACAGGGCCTCTAAGCATTGCCTCTTTTGGTAAATGGATACACAAATGGACCATCACGGTGAAGAAAGATGGAGGAAAGATCTTCTCGAGCTTGCACAGAATTATTGGGATTTCTTTTTCAAGTCTTTGTAGAACCGATAACTTGAGTGTTTGGCAGCACAGTTCTCTAAAGAAATTTCCCAACTCGGCAACCGCTTCGTATATATCCTTATGCATAATTCCTCGGAGCCCCACCGGTAAAATTCTTTGAAGGAGAATGTGGCAATCATGTGTTTTCAGTCCTTGAAGCTTTTGTCCATCTGGAGAGATACACTTCTCTAGGTCAGCGGCGTAACCATCTGGGAACCTCACCGCCCTTATGAACTCGCAGAAGGCAATCTTTTCATCTTTACTCATTGTGTACCAAGCAGGTGGCATGTCATAAGAGTCATCTTCTTCATTAAGCTCTAGGTGCAACTCTTCTCTTATTCCCATATCTTCCAAATCAAGCCTTGCATTCAACGTGTCCTTCGACTTCCCGGCAATGGTCATGAATGTCCCAAGAAGATTTTCGGTGACATTTTTCTCGATGTGCATTACATCAAGATTGTGCCTCAGCTTTAGACCAGGCCAGTATGGCAGGTCCCACAACTTGGATCTTCGGTCCCAACATTGACCATGCTCACGCTTTCTCTTCCTTTCCAGCTTTCCTGGTCTCACATCTTTGACATTTTCAAGTTGTTGCTCGAGCTCTTCTTTACTGAATTCTGGTGGCTGCTTGCGGGTTTCAGTCTTACCATCAAACTCTCTACTTCTTCGCCACTTATGGTTCTCGAGAAGGAAACGGCGGTGCCCAATAAAGCAGATCTTGCCCCTTATCCTCCTAGAGCAGGGATCTTTGTCACACCACACACAAGCCTGATAACCCGCTGTAATCCTCCCCGACAAAGTGTGCAACGCCGGAAAATCATGGATACACCATATGACTGCAGCACGTAGATTGAACTTCTGGTTGGGAGTCAAGGCATCATACGTAAGCACACCAGTCCAGAGCTCGAGCAACTCTTCCACGAGAGGCTCCATGAAGATGTCAAAATCTTTTCCTGGAGAGTCTGGACCCGGGATAAGCAAGGACATCATAAAGTTAGATTGATCCATGCATGCCCATGGTGGCATGTTGTAGGGCACCACAAAGACGGGCCACATGCTATATGACCCGGACTGGACCCCAAATGGATTAAAGCCATCCGTGGCAAGGCCAGTCTTATATTTCTTGGATCTGCCGCAAATTCTTTGTGCTCCTTGTCAAAGTCTTTCCATGCCGTTCCATCTGCTGGATGGCTCAGCTCATCATCCACAGGCTGCCGCTTGAGCTTGTGCCACTGTACCTCCTCTGATGATTTCTTCGAGAGAAACATCCGCTGCAGCCTCGGCTTCAACGGAAAATGCCTCAACACCTTCTCCGGTATAGACTTCTTCCCATCAGCATCTTTCCACCGAGACAAATTGCATTTCGGGCAGTTGTCATACTTGGCATAGGCCTTTCGATACAACACACAGTTATTTGGGCAGACATGTATAGAGACATATCCAAGCCCCAGCCTGCGGATTACGCGCAATGCGTCCTCGTAATCCTTGGGAACACTACTACCTGGGAACTGCAAGGTCAACAGACGGAGTATTGCATTGAATGCAGTATTGCTAATCCGGTAGAAGGACTTGACGTGAAGTAGCTTCACGGTGAAGGTAAATCTTGAAAATTTACCCCCATCAACAGCTGCGCGCTTCGCCTCCTCCAACACCTCGGCAAACATTGACCTTTCTCCATCAACATGGTCTTCAGAGTTATACAGATCCTTCAACAAGTCAGGTATCCTGTCATCCTCAAACCCATCCTCTTCCTCCAGACCAACATGATCTTGCAAAACATTTTCCATAAAATCAATGCCTTCATCACCACCATTGTGTGGCTCTGCTTCATCAGCTTCAGCATGTTGAGGTTCTTCTTGCTCTGTTTCTCCATGATGGATCCATCTGTCATAGGTGCTGCTCATACCATAAATAAGCAAATGGTCTTCCACTCTGCCTTGGGTATGTTCATTACGGTTGTTGCATTGGCAGCATGGGCAAAGAATGGAATCATTCTTAGCAAATCTTGTGCGGACAAGTTGCATGAAGCCTTCCACTCCCTGTATATGCTCATTGGAAAGCTTTCTAACCCCTTTTCTGATCCAGCTTCTGTCCATCTGCAGAAGACAACAACACGTTGCAACAAATCAAAAGAAACCAGAGGTAGTAAATGAAACAAGGGATTTTGAAACCCATACAGCAGGTGACAATTTCTTCAGTTAACTCATACAGCAGCACTACACACTATAACATAATTCCTCAATCCAAACAAAAAACAATGGAATTCAATCTATTCTACATAGCATCTAACAAGAGAGATTTTTTTCATCTGAAACAATGGATTCTGAAACCTAAATGAAAGATAAAGTTGCTGTCTTGACTTGTTTTATTCTTCAGTTAAGCGCACCTAGTGCTATCACCGTGGACGGCCAGACGAGAGGAGAGAGGCGAGGGGTTCATACCGTGCACGGCGAGGCGCTCCTCCTCCGCTGGGCGGCGGACTGGGCGCGAAGTTGAAGATGGCGAGGCGCCTGCTCCTCCGTTCACCGCGACGCGCCCCCGCCGAAGTCCATGTCGCCGCCACCGGCCCCTTCGCCGGTCACTTCCGCAAAATCCCCTCCTCCGGTGACCGCTGCGTCAGCACCCTCCGCCGGTCACCGTCGCCCCAGCTCCCTTTGCCGTTCACAGCGAGGCGCCACGGCCGAAGTCGATGTCGCCGTCACCGGCACCTCTGCCTCTCACCGACGCGGCAGCCTCCTCCGCCCCAGACCCCTCCGCCGGTCACCGCCGCCCCAGATCCCTCCGCCGGTCACCGCCGCCCCAGACCCCTCCGCCGGTCAACGCCGCCCCCAGCCCGAGCTGTTCGAGCTCTGTTGTTTTCTGCTAAGTCCGAGCTCTGTTGTGAGGCTGAGTGCGTCTTCTACCTAGAAGATAGTAACTGTATAGATAAGTTTACTTTCATTTCTTAACAACATCACTTACGCAGCCTAGCGGTAGAGAGCAGTTCAGTTCAGCGCGAGGTCGTGGGTTCGAGCCCCCACTAGCGCATATTTTTGCAAATATTTCGGGCCACGGATCCATGCTCGCCGCGCATGGGCTCGAGCAGGCCGCGTATGGGCCACGGATCCATGCTCGCCGCGCATGGGCTCGAGCAGGCCGCGCATGGGGCCATGCTCGCGAGGGCCACGGAGCCCATTAGTGTGGGGTTCGCATGGGGCCCGCATGTCAGATTAGTCTATAAAGTCAAAGCTAAGTCACTCGCCGTAGGTCCCACCTGCAAGTCTGCTGACATGGGCACAATGGATGACATGGCAGCTGACACATGGGCACAATGGTCTGCTGACATGGCACAGGGGATGATATTGCAGCTGACACATGGGCACAATAGATGACATGGCAACCATAATTATAATTGTGAACGTCTATGACGATTCTAAATGGTCGTAGCTGGTCAAAGTTGACTAAAAAAACGTCCAAAGACTGCCTGGAGGAGATTATGACGATTTCATATATGACCTTCCTGACTAAAACGTCGTAATTTTACAAGGATTTGCCCCCTCCAACTGGGGTATGACCATCTCATATAAAATCGTCATAATTTTATGACCAATTTGTCCACCGTCATTATGAAAAGGTCATGTATCAACACATTTCTTGTAGTGTTGTCTTGTTAAATGAAGGGAGTAGGCAGATAGCTTGCCAGCTAGGACTGGTGTCGTGGTATAAAACAACAGATGCCTAGGGGTAGGCTTAAGTTTGGGGCCGATGGACGCTAGAGTATTCGGGGAGGGATAGCGCGTTGAGGAACGCACACGGAAGACACAAAGATGAACACGAGGATTTACCCTGCTTCGGGGCTCTCGTGAGAGATAACACCCCTAATGCAGCATCTAGCCTATTCTGTGTATTTTCCCTCTGTATATGATCTGTACAAAGGCTCCTCGAGCTGTATGTCTGAGTATCTATAAGCATGAGCAAGGCAGCACTAAGCTCTCATGGAGAAGAGAGCTAGGAGAGAGCTACGGGGAAAATGAGCCCGTGGGGCTGAGGATAGCGCTCCCCCTGGTGCTCTTTATATAGGGAGAGCCCAGGGGACAAGGGATGGCCCACAGAACACTGTACACGCACTGTACACGAATTGACTACTGGGGTCTAATCAACACTATACATGTGTCACGGTGCGCACTGTTGCCTACGTCATGTAGTTGTACTCTTGTCACCTCACTGGCACTACAGCCATGCCTGTGTGTCATCATCTTTGTCTTGTTCCTGCTTGGTCACCTGGTGGCTGTACCAGGTACGAGCTGGGGCGTCCCAGTACCTGGTTGTACTGGATGCCTGGGGCTGGATGCCGGATGTTTGACGTGGAGTGTTGGAGAAGAAGCAGCAGCCGACGTAGAGGTAGCGCTCCTGGAGGTTGATGCCGAGGTATGGAGATATGCTGGCCCCACCGAGTTGGTGCGGACGTCAGTCCAGCCGAGTTGGAGATCTCGCACCAGCGAGCTGAAGATACGGCGAGGAGTATCTCGGCCTGCTGGGAGTCTCGGCCTGCCCAAGGCTGCACACTCGGCCCAAACCGAGGCTAGAGGAAAAGGCCCGTCGAAGTGATGAGCGGCCTTGGCCCACTAGGAATCTCGGCCTGCCCGAGGTACCCAGACCTCGGTTAGCCAACATCGGCCCACCAGAGGGATGTCGATCGAGGCGCGGCCGGGATGCGGAGATGGGGCACCGGGGTCGGCCAGCCTGAGGGATGTCGACCGAGGCGCGGGGCCGGCTGGGGCGAGGCCATGGCGGGAAGCCGGCGAGGCAGGAGCTCGCGAGGCCAAGGCGGAGATGGCCGCCGGCGGCAGCGCCGTGGCCGAGGCGGCCGGAGAAGGTCGAGGCAGAGCTCGCCGGGCACGGACCGGGGCGGATCTCGCTGGGCGCGGGCCGAGGCGGAGCTCGAACGGGGCCGGCCCAAGGGAGTAGCTCGGGGCAGCTGACGGACGCAGGAGATGCTCTCAGGCGGAGCAGACGCAGGTGCCGGCAGGCGCGCTGGAGGCGACGGCTCGCCGAGATGAGGAGGCCTCGGTTCTTCCGGGATGTGCAAGTGTCGGTCCATCCGAGGCCTGGATATCCCGGCCCATCCGAGGTTATGGGCATCTCGGCCCATTCGAGATCTGGGACACCTCGGTTTTACCGAGTTAGAGGCAAAGTCGGACCACCAGGTGACATAGCAGCCCGGACCGTGCCAAACTCGGCCCAGGCTGCTTCTTTAGTCTTTTCTTTTATCTTTTATCTGTTTAATCTCTGTCTCTCTCCTCTATTAACTTCGTAAAACCGTTAAACTTGGGGTACCCGGGGTTACATCCCGACAACTGGTCTAGCTTGCTATTTTTTTTGCCATGAGTAGCATGACAGCGCTCCCATAAAGTACTAGATCAATACGACGCGCGTTGTTGCACCCCATAACTTTTACTCGCTCCATTCCAAAATATTTGACATAGATTTGGCTACGGATCTATGTACACACTAAAACACGTTTAAATATATCCGTAAGGCAAATCTCCGTCAAGTAGTTTTGAGAAGGAAGGAGTACAATATAATGATAATACTTTCAATAAATATTCGAAGACATGCAGCATGAAAATAATGTTTTTGCATATATGTCAGAGAGGAGGTATTATCGAAATTAGGCTCTCGCTCTCACCGTAGGTGCTCCCATTAGTTTTATAGACGGGCGTGGGAAGACAGCGGAATGGAGGAAAAGGAGATGATAAAAACGAAACGGTACAAAACTTGCATTTTGTGAAGAAAACACAGGTCGACTGAAGTTACTAATCACAGATAATAGATATGGACAAATAGAAATGTATTTAGCAATACACACACGACTTGGATTCTACGCGCGCCGAGGGGAAGTTGATAAGTACACACAATTTATTTAGTATCAACAATACGTGATGCTTCAGTACTATGGAATGAACCTTTTGCGACTCTTTGGCCTGCGAACGAGGATTGAAACCACACGCGAATGCAATTCTTTAGGTCATAAACGTTAGGGTATAGCACACGGGGCGCTATCTCTAGAGGAGGACTCACAATTTATGAGGAACCTTCCTTTTTCATGAAGAGGTCCGGGAGCTTCTGACCTCTCGCCATGCATGTATGTTCTTGAGCAAATCTGCCCGCACTTTCATCATGTCGACGAGCACCGAGTTCAAGCAATATTCGATTTTTATATGTGGGCTGAATTAGGGTGAAAATGTGTTTGATAAAGCTTTTATCTATATAGTAGAAAAACAAAAAACAAATAGAGTTGGCAAATGGGTGAGAAGCATCACGGGTGAGCCATGTGCCTTTGGAGCAGGGTCAATCAGGGAAACCAGCGAGGCAACATACGCCATACCGAATGTGTATTGGTTCTTGTCCAACAAGTTTGTGTTGCCGGACCCGCCTATACCGCGACCGAGCATGTCTTGCCCATGGAAATCAATCACGAACTTGCCAGCTCTTTGTCCCCCGGAGCGTGGGGTGACAGGCCCGCACCACCAGTCCACCAGGCCCGGCGAGAGAACCAGCAGTGATGCCCCTTATATACATGTGTTGACGTTCACGAATTCTCGATGTGGGACAAAAAAATCTCACGTAGATTGTGTCAACGGATTGATCGATCGATCGGTAATTTATCAGGTGCTCGTGTACCGTCACGACATGAATTGTTGCTGGGCCTATTGTTTACTTTGTGGCCATGATCCATATGAGCATAGCAGGTACCGATGGGCCTTTGGTACTAATCCAGTCCTCACGTAGGAGGCCCAATACCGGTTCCAACGAAAGAAAATCTGGACATGCCAGGCCGACAGACTGCAGCCCACTCAGTTTAAATCCAGAAAATCTGCACCCTCAAAAACAAATCCAGAAAATCTGAGAGGGCATCAGTTTATGCAGTTTTGTGTGTAGTGGGACTAAAAATTTAGTACCACATTGCTAGTTGAGAAACTTGAGCACCACTGTATAAGGGCAGTCATTCTCCCACTAATAAGAATACGAGAATAGAAGAAGCCCTCATGAACTCCTCCGCCTCCCGCGTCGCGTGAATCATGTTCGAGCCTGCCTTGTGAATGGCTAATTTTTTTGTGTGAGTCATCACCTGCACGTTATCAACACGCTATAAAAGGGGAGAGTGAACGACCCCGCGTGGATAACCCACAAGACCATACACACTTCTCTTCGTCTTGCTACATTGTTTTCAAGGCTTCTGACCGCACGACTCCAGAGAGCTGCGCCGACTATACGATTCCGGCTGAGCCGACTCTAAGTCTGAAGTCGGCTGTACATATACTTTCTCTACATCGACATGGCCGACATGAACAATGTTGTGACGGGGACCTTCCCGATAAACACGTACGGAGTATGTGTTATTCCTCTCTTTCTTTCTTTTTGCCAAATATTCCTCTCTTTCTTAGCACTAGTAGTTGGACCATATGTAAATCTGCTAGATGTGTCTGGTCTGTTTGGTTAATATCACTAGTGCACTTGTGTTGTTGTCTTCACCAATTAAACTCATTTGAAAATTGCCTAATATCTCACCACAGAACATTCTCAGCCTGTCGCAGCCAAACCTGTGCCGGAGGCGAGATGGCAGGGTCTAGACCTCTTAATCGCTCGCTGTCGCCGGAGCCGTACGGAACCGCAGGTTGTCATTCATTCCTAGGCAGGCAGGCAGCCGGGCGCGTGGGACGGCGGCGCAGAAAGCGACCCGACGGCTTCATTTCGTTTTCGTTGCTGCGCCGTCCGTAGATGGCATGCATGCCGGCGGGCGCGCCGCCCTAGCAACCTGCGAGACGTGCCTCATTCGATCGATGGCCCTGCGTGACAGAGCCGTCACGCACAGCTATGACAGACGCAGCAGCATATGCAGATCCACAGGAGCGGGGCGCCGCCGTCCACTGCCGGCAGGCAGAGCAAGGGTGACCAGTAGCCGCCGTACCGGCGCGCTGCCCTGGGCCAGTGATACGTCGTCGTTGCCTCACCGGAGTGGGCCAACCAAGCGTTCAATGCGGCGTGCTACGCTATGCAATGCAACGGTGCTCTGCCGCCGCCGGGCTAGCTAGGCTAGCTGACGGTCGATCGCCGGGACCGCGCCACGGCGCGTTCGTGCTAGGTGTACGTAATACGTACTGCCACGCTGGGCGCGTGTTGTTTTCATCTCAAACCACCGTATTTTCTGTTATCCACCATAAGGAAACGATGGATGAACAGGACAAGCACTGAGATCTTAGCGTGAAAAAACCCCTAGAAATGACATGGGTAGAAAATCACAGGCACCCATCAGCAAAAGTTCACAACTTGCGACATATCTTAACTTCCAGCGTGTTTACGGGCTTGGGCCCCGTAAATACGCACCAGCGCGTAAACCGTTTAAGGAGGCCGTGAATCCGTGCCGCCAGCCCTCATATATGATTTTCGGGAGGGCATTTGCAGTTCCGAAGCCTTTTCTCCCCGCCGCCGCCGACGAGCGATTCGCCGAGCTCTCCACCGCCTCCGACGAGCGATTCGCGCGCCCCAGCTGCAGATCCGGCCCCGCCGAGCTCCGATGGCGCCAAAGAGGGAACCCGCCGAGCTCCCTAGCAACGACAAGTTCGGCGGTGACTACTCCGATGCTCGCCGGGCGATGGTCGTCCGGAGCGACGGCGCACGGAAGCGGAGCGCCCACAAGTCGACGAAGAAGAACTTGCCGGTGCCGGAGTCACTCTTCGTCCGCGAGGTCGAGGAGTTTGACAGGCTCAGTGGGAGCGCGAGCTGGTCCGACGCCGCCGTAAGCAGCTCCTCCGTGGCGAGGGCACCTCCTCCGCCGACGCCAGCAGCTCCTCCGTCGGAGGACTATGACGCCGCATCCTTCTCGGCACGCCGCTCGCGCTAGAGGATTTCATCCCCGAGGATGTTGCGGTCCAAGCGGGAGACGGAGGAGCGCGCCGCCCAGGTCAAGCGTGAGGAGGAGATCGACGACATCTTCCTGCACCAGGGCCTCGAGCAGGACAGCCCCGCGGCGAAGAAGAAGGTAGAGTGCCAGGAGGACGCGGCGATGGTCATCGACCTCGTCTCCTCCGACGATGAGTGAAGCTCCTACGTCGCTGCGTCGCCGCCGCGCCCGTGGCTCCGGTGAGCCGAATTTTGCCTTCTAGGGTTAGGTCGGCGGCGATCTGTAGTTAGATGATCAGTGTCTAGTTTAACATTTTGTGTAAAATGCCGACGAGCATTCACCTGTAGCGAAGAACATCGAAAGGATGCTCTTTGTTTGTTCCCGTGAAATCTAAAAATCTATGAATTTTCAGTTTGGTTTGAGGACTCTGTTCTGCGCGGCGAGTTTTGTGCCGCAGAAATACGAAAAACCGAACCGTAAACCTGTTTTAAGTTTTGGTGGTTTAAAGTTTCTGCTAGAGATGGTCTAACAGCCTGATCTGTCGGTAACGATTCATACCTCGGGACCTCCTTTTGCTGCGCCAGAAATTAGTTTTTGTCTGAATATATTTATTTTGAATTTGGATCATGGCAAAACAACATTTTCTAATGTCTGGTTTCTCCAACTTCCTGACAGCGTGACATACAATCTTTCGTTACTGCACTCCCAGCGTGAGTGATACTGTCAGCCATGGGCGGACGCAGCGTCCCTGCTCCCCGGCGCTTGCCCGGGCTTGGCTCCCGCTTGCCTCGTAAGCGAAAGCAATTATAGCTACTAAATCGTATCTCACGAGGGGTAAAACGCTAGGCCTGATAGGCATTGAGGTCATGGGCTTGGGCAGTTGGGCTATGCTTCGCACCGGAAAAAGAGGCCAGTCAATCGTCCTGGAAATGGGGAAGGGGAAAGGGCTTATAGGCAGCCGGCTGATCGATCAGCCGAATTGATCGCTCACGCTAGCTGCTTCTTGCGTGTACAGACTGCAGACTTCCGATTGACAGGGAAAAATAAAAGCGAAAAAATAAAAAGGCCAGCCGGTCTGATCGCTTTGCGCTAGCTGCTTCTTGCGTGTACAGACTACAGACTTCCGATTGGTTTTTGCTACATGGTAGTATACAAATGCTAACATTTTTTGTTATATGTCGCAATTTTTTACAGATTCATAAAAAAATGTTGCAAAATGATATCGCATTTTACAAAAAATGCTACATTTACAGGAAAAATGTCGACTATGTAAGGCACATATGCTGGATTTGCTGATATTTTCTGTTGCAAATCTACAGATATTTCTTGGTTTCAACTTTGCGACATCAAAAGAGAAAGACTAGAAAAGGAATATATAGAACAAGAACCCTTTCAAAGCGTATAAGCCGACCCAGCTTACGAATTTATACCAACTATTAAGGAATTCCTAAAGTTTTGGGTGGAATGAGAATTGCTATTCTTTCTACTTCTCGAGGGAAAGTGACGGATCGAGAGGCTCGACTAAACAAAATTCTATCTCGACCTTCCTATGAATTATATCTCGACCTTCCTATTTTGAAAATAAAAATGGAAAATTAGGAGAAAAAATGACAGCAAAAAATAGGAGAGAAAAAAAAATCCCGAGACAAGCAAAAGTCAAAAAAAAAAGTATTATATTCGTGTTTCCGCATTAAAACTGTTTTGAAAACAACATTTTTTCCATATTGCCTATATCTGTCCGAGAAATTTTTTTGTTGCACTGCGGCGCGCCCAGGCTTCAACAATTTCCTGGGTCCGCCACTGCTGTCAGCGTCTCAGCGAGAGTGATGTGTGACAGGGTTGCTTTTTTACTTTACCTCGGTTGGCATGCAGCTCAAGTGTGCCGAATATCGAGAGAGACTGCGCTGCCTGAAACGGGGACAGACGACAACGACTGCTATGAAAATGGGAAAAGAAACTTCCGAACAAAAAAAGATTCAAAGGCAAAGGGCACATTCGCAGCCCGCTCCATGCATGCCACGTACAGCGCCTCGTGTATGCGTGGACCGAGGCGATCAGAGGCCAACCGCAGTAGGGTACGTAGTGGCTACAGTAGCCAACCACGGAATCCGAGGCCACCCTCCGTATCTGGGCGGGCAAAATTTCATGGGCGCCACCACCATGTGATGAGATCCCCCAGCCTCGCCTTTCCGCTTTCGCCGGCCGGTGCGGATTCGATTCCGGCGCGGCTGGCCGGCGCACTACCGCTGGTGCGTACCGGCCGCCACCACCGTCTCGCTCAATGATCGCAAGGCGATGACGGCGGCGGTTCCCTTCCCTGTAGCGCGCCTTCCCGCCTCGTTCGCCAGCGACCCGCCGCGATTCCTAAACTAGTGGTCCCAGTTGAGATTAAACAACACCGAGGCGCTCGATCTGTCCGCACGTGCATTATTGTTGGCGGGGGTCGATCGTCTCGACGAGCGTTAGCATGCAGCGGGTTAATCAGGCGACAGCTAACTGCAAACTACTCCAACGTCGTATGGTTTAGGCAAAGGTTGCTGTAGTTTATACGAACCGGCCGGCTCTCTCCAAGTTGCTCGATAGGGTGGGTCCCGCGTGGTCGATGTACATACTACCGTATGATTAGCTCCCAGCTTACTTTACTACACCGCACGTACGGCAACTGGTGCTAGAACGTGCTGCATAGACTCCACGCGATATACACAAAGGGGTCGCACTTTCCCCTCCCTTCTCTGCTACAGTGCAGGAGGGGCGATTTTTCTGGATCCGTCCGCGCTCTCGCCGTCGCTGGGCCGTGGGATCTCTCTCCCCCCGTCCGCTCCGGCGGCGGGTGGGTGGGGGATCCCCGGTTCCCTTCGTGTACATAGAGTAGGGGTGAGGGGGCTCCCGCCGGCGGCGCTGTGGAGGCGGTGGTGCGGTTGGTGGGCTGTTTGGCGTCGGCGACCATCCTCTCCGGCGGTGGAGCGCCGGTGGTGCATCATCGCGTGGTCGTCGTCCTGGTCGCGCTCGCAGGTCCTTGGATCTGCCGTGCGCGGCCCTTCTTCTCCGGCTGTCGTGGTGCGGCGGCGCCGGTTTCGTCAAGATGGAGGTGGGAAGGGAGATCTCGAGGCAGCGACTTTGCAGGAAAGTGGGAAGAAGAAGATGAGGGTTTTGGAGCTCCGGCTTCAGATCCGGTGCAGGTGGAGCTCGGGGGCCGCCCCCGGCCGATTCGTGTTCATCGACAAAAGCTTCAGCTTCTCGGAGTTGAAGAGTGTTGCGGCTCATCAACGCCTTTGGGCTAGGGGCTCTTCTGCTCATCGGGGGATCGTTTCTAGCGGTGGTCTTCTTCGTCGCCTCCGGCGGTGGGGGGTTCCGGTCGTCGTCGATCTGGAGGATGCGTTTGGTTTGCGCAATTTTCGCTGTTCTTCGTTTTCTCTGGCTTCCTCCTCCTTTGTGTACTCTTGTTTGTACTTTGTACTCCTCCCCCTTTGAATACAAGTATGTACATTAGCAAAAAAAAAAAAAAAAAAAAAAAAAAAGACTCCACGCGATATTATTGGGACAGATGAGGTGACGATCGATCGTTAACCGGTGCAGGTGTTAACACCCACATTGTTTATGATGTCAACTGAAATCACATTGATTTAGTTGTTCCATATACGAGATTGATTTCGTTAACCGGTGGCGGTGTCAACACATTGTTCCTGATGTCAACTGACAAAGCATGACTAGCCATAGTGACAGTAATCTAGATATTAACTTAGATGTCACCGAAGTAAAAAAAGATGATGTGGTAGCTAATTAATGAGAAGAGAAACAAATAGAGTACTAGTAAGATAGTTAGTCACCATAACATAAAGGTTCCCAAGAAAAAGCAAGTCTACAAGCAAATAAATGAGACCATGTATGATACTATCTCGATGTTACTTTGCACTATGGAGATAATAACCATGTAACATAGACAAGTATCTCTTCATACATGAAAATAATCAAAGAGTTTAGATGGACTAAGATCACTTAGTACAAGTCTAGTAGCGCCAAATGGACCAATCTTGATAGAACGGATTTGCATATATTTTAAATTTTGCGGATTTGTTTTTTAGGCCGTTTAACTCATTTGTATCTCAAACAAGTTGACTTACTAACACTTTTATTATGAAACTAGGTAAATTTTAGTTTGCTCTGAAAAGATGCAAGTGCTATTGTTATAGTAATATGAATTGTGTCATTTCAATGTGCAGATTATTCGTTGCAGTACTGACATCTTTTATGCGGAAAATATATTAATATTATGAATATCAATTACGCCCTAACTCTAGATCAACGTATAGTTTGGTTCGCACGTCTCGGTTCGGTATCCCATAACACCGGAATGTATTACTGTTAATCTTGTTTGGTTCACTTTCCCGGTAAACAAACACCATCTAAATAACTTGCACCGCACGTCAAATCTCTTACCGGCTAGACCCCACCGGAAACGGATCGCGTTACAGTGAGCGAGTTGAGGCGAGCAAGCAGTCGGATGGATTTGATCGTGTCTTCCCAGATTCCTCCCGTGTCTACCCTCATTCACAAGGGCGTGTTTGATAGCCCACGCCCTCCCCAAACAGGCCCCAGGATGTAAAAATGGGCCGTTTGGTTGCCCACGTTTTCGCATGGCCCGCACGCGCACGAACCTTAAATCACCCCTCAGCCAGGCGCAAGGGGAACGCTCGAATCGGCCGTTTCTCCAGAACCACCTTCAGGTCAGTACTGTAGCGGCGAATCTCGTGCGCGCGGAGCCGCGGGGATGCAGCCATGGAGATGGCGGGAGACGAAAATTTGGTGCGGCCGTATGGCGCCAACGCTACTCTCACCCCCCCCCCCTTTTAGTCTGTCACCGGAAGCGGGAGAAGAGACCAGACTAAATCGACATCGAAGGTGGCGGCGGAAGCTTCGGCGAGTTAGATCTATGGAGGCGACGACGACACCGCTATCGGCGAGGACAAAGATCTGACTATCATCCGCCACCTCGACGGCACCAAAAGCTCGGTCCTCTCTTCTCCCATGGCGGTAAGCAGTATTCCCCACCTGATTTCGGCTGGATCTTAGAGTCGAACAGCAGCACCTTGATTTCGCCTGGATCTTAGACTAGAAAAGTAGTTAGATGTACATACTAGCCAGATTTCCCCTGCAATCTCATACAAGCACCTTGATCTTCATTTCACTAGGACGGAGAAACTCGTATGCCGCTCATCGTTCAGACCGCAGCACTCATAACTGTGATGCAGGCCTGGCTCCTCTTAGTAAATCATAGAGCAGTACGCCGCAATTACAGGGGTGTAATCAGGTATATATGGTCCATTGTTCCACCGAGACCAGGAGAGGATTGCGAATCTGAACTACATCTACAACAACAACGAGGTCGAGGTCGTGAACATGCTGCGAATGGGCAGAGCCCCTTTTAGCAAGCTTGTGGAGACGTTTCGGTCAGGGGGTGGCTGAAAGATAGCATCCACACCTCTATAGAAGAGCAAGTGGCAATGTTTCTTCATGTTGTTGGTCATAACCAGAGGTTCAGAGTGATTCACAGCACTTTCAGGAGATCTAGTGAGACTATATCTCGCTATTTCAAGCAAGTTCTGTACGTTGTTGGAGAGCTCAGAGCAGAGATGATCAAGGCACCAACTGGCCAAACTCCACCGAAGATTCGAGAGAGCCACAGGTGGTATCCATACTTCAAGGTGAGAACACCAGATTTCGTAGTTCTTGCTTGCATACAGACATTGTTCATGTATCCAGTGTTAACCTAACACAATGTTCATGTCAACATGATTGTATTGGTGCAATTGATGGCACTCATGTCATTGCTAGAGTGCCAAGGTCAGAGCCTGCTGCATACAGGGTAAAAAGCATTACACCAGCCAGAATGTGCTTGCGGCTGTCGATTTCTACATGAAGTTCACATATGTGCTAGCTGGTTGGGAAGGGTCAGCCCATGATGCAAGCATCCTTGCTGACAGTATGAGTCGACCAGATGGGATCAATATTCCGGATGGCAAGTTCTACCTTAGAGATGCAGGATATGCTTGTCGCCCAGGTGTTCTTCCACCATTCAGTGGTACCAGGTATCACCTCAACGAGTTCTCTTCGAGGAACTACCCTAAGGATGCGAAGGAATTGTTCATTCTATGACACTCAAGCCTTAGGGTTACAGTTGAGAGGGTATTTGATGCTCTAAAGAATTGATTCAAGATCCTGGATCAGAAACCATTCCACTCGTTCCCCATTCTTGCATGCTGCATTCTTCATAACTGGATCTTAGGTTGGGGTATTGATGGGTACTTCCCGGACGAGGAGGATGTTACACCTGATACCGATGATGATCTTGGCCATGGCGTCGACGCAAACGACCAAGAAGCTTGGAAGTGAAGGAGGCAGGAGTGGGCTGACGCAATGTGGAACACTAGAGGTGATACCGGAATCTGAAGAAGGAGCAACAGAAGAAGAAGGAGCATAAGAAGAAGAAGAAGAAGAAGAAGAAGAAGAAGAAGAAGAAGAAGAAGAAGGTGAAGAAGAAGGTGAAGAAGGTGACGGTGAAGGTGAAGGTGAAGGTGAACTATGTCCTCATGAACTACCCATTTGCTAGTAGCTAGGTTAACTATGATGTCGTGACGAATACCCATTTGCTAGTAGCTAGGAGTGCACTGATGAACTTCGAAGTGGTAAGGTCACGACTAGCGAGAAGTGGTGACTGTAAGTAGCAACGTTTAGCAACCAAACACCATGTGTTTGCAGCTGCGAAACAAACAATGCATCCAAATAGCGCGTGCTTAGAAATTTGCACCGAGGCAAAAGGGCCTGGCCAGAACATTGTTGGCAACCAAACGGGCTGCACAACATGGTTCGGGCCACGTTTTTCCAGGGCTAGGCCGCCAGGGCCACGGATGCAAAAGGCTGAATTTCCATGCTAGCAACCAAACACGCCCCAAGTTGCTCTGCGTCGACCCGATGCTGCAGCTGCGATAGCGCCGACAGCAACTGCTCTCCTACCCTCATTCATGTATTTACGGATGGAAACGTGGGGATGCTAGGGCCATGGTTCCCCCCATGGTGATTTTTTCTGAAATCCCCCTAGTCAATTTGTAGTTTTGAGCCCCATATTTACCTATATGGCCCCCTCTATGTTACCTAATGTGCATTTGCCCACCTTGTGTTGTATTCCTGGTTCCTTCCCTAAACGTATTGTCCTTCTCTAGGAGGTGGTACCGGAAGCAAACACAATGTTGTGGAGGCAGGCGACGGCCACCGATCCCCTTCCCTGCTTGATGTATTGTGCTTCTCTAGATCCCAAACGGACGCCTTCTCCTCTCTCACTGGTGTGATTGCTCCTCTTTTTGGCCTTCCATCTCCTCTTATTCGGATCTCTATAAGCAATTCATTTTCGCAACTTTTATGAGCCGAAATAGTTTAGAAATTTTCAATTACGACCACTAATGAGCCACCATTATTTGGCCTCTGCATCAATGGAGACAACATCATCTATAATTAGTGTTCTTCGGTTCTTGGTTCGTTGACGAGATCTCCTTCCTGGCCTCAGTGTTGGCGTTGAAGATTAATTTCTATAGGTATCGTCTTTTAGAGTTTGTTTCGCGAGATCGATTTTTAAAAATTTATCTCGTGGCTGCTATGAGAAGAATGGTCCTAAGAATATTTGTGCGAGATGATACATCTTCGACACATGGTGGTCCGTACCTCGTCTTCCAGCGACATCGACATGGCGGTTCGGTTGATGTTTGCTGGAATTAATATTGGTGTTGGCATTTTTGTGGATGTTGGCTAATTTTTTGAATGGCCCGGTCGAGTGCATAGCCTTTGTATTGCGCATCAAAACCAAAGTCATAGATCTATTGTTTTGTTTCAGTGTCATTTTTTGGTTGCTAACTTGAGAAAGATACACGACGTACTGTCCCTTTGAAGAAGAATGCGTTTGAAGATGTTGATGATTTGCACAGTATTTTCTTTCAGAATTTGTTTTGTAATCTCCAAACAGCTCCAGTATCTCTACAATGTTCTATTCATCATGCACCAGCACCTTGCAGGAGCTACGCCGAAACCTGCCGTGAGTTGCAGGTTTGCTTGCAGGCAACTGTAACTGCACCTCTGCGGCTCACGTTAACTGATGATGTACACGGACAATGGTTCGCAGTGTGGACGACGGTGGTCACGACATAATTTTCACCCGCACGACGTACGTGACTGTCTGCCTCCACGGGCCGGGTTGTTTAACTGCTCCGGCGCAGCAGCATAACAGTGACGCACGGACACGAGGCCGCAGTTACTTAACTCTGGCCCTGCGGCCGCGCCGTCCCGCCCCAGCCGTAACTAGTTCGCGCGGCGAGTAAAGCCGGGACGGTGGTGGTGGCCGGAGACGGGCGAATGAATAAGAAGGAAAGGAAGCGGTTTGCGCGTCACCAGACAAAGATTTCAGAGCGCATATGCAACTCTGCGGTTTCACGGCACGCGAGGCCGGCCGGCGACGTGGAAATCAGCGACCACCTCGCTCTCTCTCCGCTTTTGATGTGATAGCAGTAGTAGTTCATAAATACGCGTCAAGTCGCTCCCTCCGCCTCCCTTCCTTCTCTTTCAGACTTTCCCTTCCCACTCCTTCCTCTGCTGCTGCTGATGCCAAGATGGTGTCGTGCAGCTAACTAAACCTCCCTTCCTTCTCTTTCAGACTTTCCCTTCCCACTCCTTCCTCTGCTGCTGCTGATGCCAAGATGGTGTCGTGCAGCTAACTAACTCCTTCCAGCTGCTTCTCCAAGCCTGCAAGACTCACTCCTTCCAGCAGGTCGCTTCCACACACCGGTGCCGTGCTTGCTTCCTTGCTCGTGGAGCTAGCTGCATTATTGGCAATGGACGTCGTCGTCGAGTCGGCGTCTCCTCCACCCGAGTCCGGGTGGTCCTCGCCGTCCCCTACAGCGTCGCCCGAGTTCGAGTTCTGGATGGTGGGCAAGAACCCGGGATCCTTCCCCTCCCCCGCACTGCTCACGGCCGACGAGCTCTTCTCCGATGGCATTGTGCTCCCGCTCCACACCCTGCAGCCGCCTGCCCCCAACAGCGACCAAGACGCTGAAGAGGCCGACGGCGGGGAGGACGCCGACGAAGTCAACGAGCCCTCTCAGGAATTTGCCGCGCAGCAGCCGCTCGCGGAGTCCTGCACCGTCCCGGCGCCGGACCTCCCCGCGGTGACGTTCAAGTGGAAGGACATCTTCAAGACAGGCGCCGATTCAAGGGACCGCGGCAAGAAGGCGGAGCGGCGAGTCAGCAGCGTCAGCGGCAACTCCGAGCTCATCAACATCAACATCTGGCCCTTCGCTAGGAGCCGCTCCGCCGGCCACTCTGCGACCGGCGCCCCGCCGTCGGCAAGGCCAAGGCGAACATTACAGCCGCCAGTACCGCAAGCGCCGTCGCCGCTAACGCACCGGCGTCGTCGTCCGCGGCGCCGGCCGGGCGCAAGGTGAGCAGCGCGCCCTGCTCTAGGAGTAACTCACGCGGCGAGACCTCCGGGCCGGCCGCGCCGGCCGTGGCCATCGCGTTGGCAGCTGAAAAGGCTGCCGCTCAGGCTGGCCAGGTACCCGCCACCTCCATGCTGAGGAGGTTGGTGCCCGGCGGTCAGGGCCGAACAGGCCTCGGCGCCAGCGGCATCCGCCTGGGCCGGGCGAGCCCCGTCTGGCAGCTCAGGCGCAATAAGCTACAGCAGCAGCAAGCCGCGGCCGAGCAGAAGCAGAAAGACAGCACCGGCAGCGCCAAGATTAACAGCAAGTCCGTCCCCGACGACGTCGCCACAGGCCAAGCGGACGCCAGCGAAGTAGAGAAGGCGGCGACGGCGGGGCCGGGAAACGTGAGCGCGCCAACAACGGCCGCGTGCCGGAACAACGCGGTCTGCGCCGAGGCCGGCGGCGAGGAGTGCATCCCGCCGCAGGGGCTGTTCGGCCTCCGCCGCACATTCTTCTCCAAGAAGGTGTACTGATCAGTCGTCATTCACACCAAGCCATGCGTCAATGTACATAGAATTCGAGCCGCTACTATAGGCTCATTTCGTTCATCCCTTCCGTCGTAATCTCCTCGTCCCCTTCGCATCGTGTTCAATCCTCAGTAGCTTAAGCTTTACCTCCTGTATTGTACTACCGCTAGCTGATTAAGATAGCTCGGCTCAAGCTCAAGCTGCCGTCGTCCTCTGCAATCACGAACCATGCATCCATGCAATGTACAGCTAGTAAAACGGTACCAACATCCATCGATCGATGTCGCGTGTAAGTGGGTGATGGGCAGAGAAGAGGAGGAGATGCCAAATGATTTGGGGGCAAAAGGCTGGAAAGTCAGTGTGGCCACCGGTGGCCTCTGCAGCGATTGTCCCGTCGTCGTCCATGCATTGCATGCACCGGATCGGAGGAAGGATGGGCAAGTGCTGGACATGGATGCGGCCACTCGCTACGCAACAAGGCATATGCCATTGCCGCTGCACATGCGCTCGCCCCCTTGCTAAATCTGTTGGGATCTTGCGATGATAGTAGCAGTAGATGCACTGATCATGCATGCGCCGCAGTAGTAAGTAAGAACTATTTGCTCATGGGACCAAGCTAGATAGATCGATAGATGCAGTCAGTGGTGGTCTCTGCGAACGAACTGGAGATGGTAAATCGTGCTACTAGGGACGACTCAAACGGGGCAACGCATCGAGTCCGCGCGACTTCGTTCCTGTCTGCGGGGGCCAAAAACACGGCTCAACGGGGCGACGTAAACGGACCGCGGTCCGTTTTTTGTCCGCCGCGACCCATTCTTGGCCCAAATTTGGGCCACCGATGTGTCGGGCACGGACGTGAGCGGAGCGCTAGCGTGTCCTGCCCTAGTCCGCCCCTGGCCCGCACGTCATACCATTCCCCACCCCAATCTTCTCCGCCTCTCTCGCCCACCCCGCCGTCACCCGCCGTCGCTCCCTCGATTAGGCACTGCAGGCCATTCAGGGGACGCCGTCTGCTGCTCTTCTTCACCGACGGTCACCGGAGCTGCTTCCTCCCCGCCACGGCCGGTGAACCTTGCGGCCACATCTCTCGGAGTGCCCGCGACACCAACGCCGCCCCGGCACCAACGCAGGTTCGAACTCGGCCATGGATAGCTCCGATGAATGGTACTACAAGAACTACATCTTGTGCGCGCCATCATCGGATGATTCCTCGGACGATGAGAGTGACGGCCTGGTTGCCACCCTCATCGTCAATCAGTATATTGAGAGGATGCGGCCGGTGTTCCGAGGCTCGTTGCCGAGCCGTTCTCCTGCATTGGACCGGAACAGGAGAGCTGGCCAACTCCAGCTCTGGGGGGAGCATGTCTGGCAGCACTACGGTAACCAGTAGTTCCATATGATGAACTATTGGTCTTATTTTTATTTGGTTTGTAAGACTATGCATGAAACAATTTGTTATTTATAAAATAATTTGTATTATTTGCTGAATTATTTAGATTGTAATAACTATGTGATGAACCATTTGGATTGTATGATTTGGATTGTATAATTTATTTTGTTTCCTATATATTGTTTTGTATGGATTGATAATAATGATCAAAATGATCAAAAACTCTGTCCGGGCGGACTCGATGCGTCGGCCCACCCCACTATATATGAATGAAAATGGCCCATATGACCCGTTTAACTAAAAAAAACATGCGGGTGGACTCGATGCGTCGTCCCGTTGGGGCACTGACCAGAAAGGGATGGATATGGGCCTGACGCGCGTCCGTTCCCCAACCCAAACGGACAAAACGCCGACCAAACTCGCGTCCGCCCCGTTGGAGTCATCTTAATTACAGCCAGTGGCACTGCTGCCGACTGCGGAGCGATGTAAATGTGAGATGTACACTCATGGTGTTAACGCACCGATCGATCGCTCCTTCACAGCTTCACTAACTGTGTACAGCTAAAACTGTACTACCGCGAACAAAGCCAGTACTGGTAATGAGTCCGTACTGCAGCACCGAGGTTTATATAGCCTTTGGAAGAAGGCGCCAAGGACTAGCAACTAGGGAAGCAAGTGCTACTAGCTGTAGCTGGTAAATGTTGTGCTGTCTGCTCCAGATCATACATAAGCTTGCTTCAAACTAAAGTTTGGTTTGAGAAGGGAGAGAGAAACACGAGTGATTAAAAAGTGAAGCATGCAGCATCTAATGGTGATAGTACTAATAACTGTAATCTAATCTTTGGGTTCAGGAGGAGGGCAGTACGGCTGCGTGCCTGAAGCCGTGAGGCGCAGGACATGCGGCGGCCAAGTGGGCCGGCAGCGGGTGACTGACACCGGCGCCTGGATGGATGGCGAGTTTGGAGGAACAGTCGATTTGATCTAGTACTACCGCAGAGTCCAGCCTTCGAGGTCGCCCCTCCCACACGACGTGTGCGTAATGCAATGTTCGTGGCCGAGCATGCAGGTTGCATCTCTCGATCCTTCGCAGTTTTCTTTGGGAGCAAAAGTACGGCCGGGCCGGCGGAGGAGGCGCCCATCCCGGGAGGGATTGACGAGCCGACACGGCGAGCGGAGCGGCACCGGCACCGCCGCACCGCACTTACGGATCGGTTGGTGGTTGCAGCAGGGCGGGCGGGGCAGGGTGGCCGTGGCAGCGCGGAGCAGAGGGCACACGCCGTGTCGACGCCGGGCGGGGCTCGGGGATCGAGCGGACCGCGACGACTCCGTGTGTTTCATCGGACGGTTGGCTTTTGCTCCTGGGGTTTTGGCCCAGCTGATTGGATGCCCCGGATCCTCGTTGGAACAGAGCGAGCAGGAAATTGTCAGTCAGGTCAATGGATTATGGGTGGGCGTGAATGGGAGCTGTACAAGGTAGATCGGGCACTTGAAGTGCAGGAAGAAAACTACTCGGGGCAAACAGTGTCCCACGTTCGTACGTGATTTTAAGTGGCAACAAGCCTAGGAACTTCTTTTGAAGCATGATGAAAAAACATGGTTAATGGTTGGAGGCCACGGTGAGCTAAAATTGGAGACAACGTAGACATATGTTTCAACGCTCTATATCTGGTGACAGTTGCTATGTGTTCGGCCAAGTAAGAGTATCAGATCGCGTGGGGCCCATTCTCACTAATCTAACCTAACTTATCATGTACTAGAGAGGCGAAAGTTTATCAATGGTGAACCCCTAACAAAAGCGTGAAGCATCATGAGATAACGATGATTATTGGTAAGAGCACCTCCACTCGGGGCGACCAAACGCCGCCCAAAGCCGTTTGCCCCACTCGCGGCGCCCAAAGTCGGCCCAATCGAGTTTCTTTTTTGACAAATTCAAATGGGAGGAACCTTAAGGCCCCGTTCGGATCATAGGTTTGGAAATCAAAGGAATGTAAAACTGTACAGGAATAGGGTTACGTGCACATAGCCAACCCGTGGGAATAAAAAACAAAGGAATGAGGTCAGAGGAGAGATTCTGCGTGTCGTTCCTTCGATCTGAGTAGATGTATTTTTTCCCGTGAAAAGTACTGGCGTGAGACTTTCTGTCGGAGGGTCAGGCCTAATCCTGCGAAGCGAACGCACATGCAGGAAAAGATTCCAGAGGAAACCGAACCTGCAAAAATTCTGTGAAATTCCCGCGCGCCGAACCGAGACTAAATAATGGTGGGAAATCGATGTTTCAACCGCCAACGGGCACGATCGACCACAAATTCAGAGTTTCGGTCACGATCGGCCACACTCGGCCACAAACTCGAAGGTTGGGACACCAAAATACGCCAAAATATGCCGGGAGATGTCGATGCCGGCCGCTGCTTGTCGCCGCCGGTCTAGATGTTATCGCCGGGCTGGGGCACGTAGTCGTGGCCGGGCCGGGTCAGGTCGGGGTCCTCGTCGGCCTGGACGTCGTCACCGTGGGCGTGGCTGTGGCCCTGGTTGCCGCCGGTCGCGGGCGGAACGAGCCCATGCTCTTGCAGGATCGCGGCGCGGAACATGTTGTGCGCCACCCTCACCAGCGGGTCCATGTTGGAGACGTCGGCCGTCAAGATCATGAAATCTTGGCTCCGCTTCTTGACGGCGGCTTTCTTCTGCTCGAGGTCGATCTTGACGTCGGCCTTGTGCATCAAGGTCGCCCACCTTGCATTGTTCTCGTCGCTCCTCAAGTTTGAGTTGGAGGAGACATCGGCGAGGACCTTGTCGATGGACGACTACACTCTTTCCGTCTTTGCCACTGCCGCCAAGGCCGCCTTCGCCTTCTTGTTCCCGGTTGGCCGCCCTTCTGAATTTTTCGGATCGGCGTTGAGGTTGGCGCAGCCGTTCTTGTTTAGAGTCTTCCGGTGCGCCTTCCATTTCTCACAATTTTGGAGAAGCTTGTAGAAATGCATCAAACGGAAGTCTTTCTCCTTGTTGAGGGTTCGGTACAACACAAGGGGGTCGATGAGTTACAACAAAGGAAGACGAGGTTGATCGCAAGCCGACGACGATCAAAATAATACCACGCAAGCAACACATCATCAAGGGGGTCGCAAGCCGGCGGTCACCTGATCCGAAGGGCCCTTCCCGCTCTCTTCTCGACTGCGATGTTCTCATGGCAGCCGTGAAACTTGTTGACGACGTGTTGAACGATGTGCCACCTATGCTCGATGGCACCTTGGCCGCGCTCCATGCTCACCTTGAAGTAGTCCTTGGTGAACCTGCGCTCGTCGAACTCTATCTTGATCCTCGACCAGTAGGTGGTGCTTGTTGGTTCGCGCCGATGATTGAGACGGTAGTAATGGCCTTCCATGATTCGACCATGCACTCATCCTCCTTGGTCGTCCAAATTGTGCCACGGCTGCCCTTCTTCTTCGCCGGTGCGTCCTCACCGGCCACAGTATCGTCCTCGTCCTCATCCTCCTCGTAGTACACCTCATCCTCGTCGACCTCATCGTCATCTTCTTCGCCGCCCTCCGCCGCCCGGGCGCCTTCATTGATTAAGTCGGCCATGATGTCGGTGTTCTCCAATGCACAGAAAACAACGTCGGCGGTCACGACTCGCCTATCCACACGTCTGTCCTATACACCATGAATACGGAACACAACATCATACTTGGTTGAGGTCGGTGAGATGGGGGTCGTTCCGTCGATCACATGGGAGGCGCCTGCGTCGAACGAAGGCTTCAACCGGTCTGGGCATGCATCTGGACGGCGGGTTGTCTCCGCATCACCGGCGAATCTAGATCGACGGACTGCTTTAGATCGAGGCCACACGAAGGGAAGATGGCCTTGGGGTCGAAGCCGCCATAGTGCTGCTGGCTTTCGCCGTACTCGGGGGAGATCTTGGAGCGAGGCGTGCCGGCGGCGCTGTCAGCAAAGAAGGACGAATTCGACGGCGAGCTTCCGATCTTGCATCACATAGGGGCGCTGCTCTCTTGGCTTGCTCCCAAGGCGAAGGCTTGGTTCAAGGCGGCGACGGTCTTGTTCATGGCGGCGATGCTCTTCGTCGTCAATGGCGGCGGGTCGAGTAGATTCCTAGCTTTCTGCTTCACGCGACGGCCACCATGGCGTCGGAGGACGTCCAGGTCACAATCGTGCTGCGACATCGCCTCCGGCTTTTCCTTGGGAGGGGGTGCCTTGCGCTGCTTGCGAATGCCCAGCGTCGTCCCCGCCGCCTTTGTCCTCGCCGCTGTCTTCCCCTTCGCCTTGGGTACCTTGGGCACAGACGGCGGCGCCATGGAAACCGAGGCGGCGCGAGACGAGAGTTTTTGTTTGGCGGGAGGAGTGGCGGGAGAAATGAGATTTGAGGGAGAAATTGGAGGGAAGCCGGCTTTTATTGGTTTTGCCTAGTCACTAACAGATGTGGCCGTGCGTCGGAGGGATACGTGGCGATGCGCTCTGTTGTGTCCGGGGCCGCCTGAGGTCTATCCAAGATGAGGGCGTGCCGGACATAAAACTGGGCCACGCCGGACCCAATTCGAGTTTAGGCGCCGCGAGTGGGAGCAAAAATTTGTCCGGCACGCCCCAAAGGCCTTTGGGCGGCCGTTTGGGCGCCCGAGTGGAGATGCTCTAAGACAAAAATACAAAGGTTACGTCAGATCCCGTAGTTTTTGGCTTCATGGGGGTGAAAAGTTAGAATTATGCACTTTGCACTCATGCATGTGAAAATTGGGTAAATTTGAACATTTCATTGAAATGGAGCAAAGAGATTGAAGTTTCGGTCTTGTCGATGGTTTAGGGCATGTAAAATCGTAGGCGCTAATCTGGACACTTAAGTAGAGAGAAAAAGAAAACTAATCCTAGCGTCTCACCTAGGAGCCATGGTCTCCAACGCTAGACGCTAATGACGGGCCAAAACCGTTGCGCTGCTGGCCCGCTGCCCCCTGCGCTCACCTCATACAGGAAGGAAAAAAATTTAAGCGCCCGACGCAAGTTGAGGCGTCGACGCCAGGTTCTAAGCGTCCGAGGCTGGGATTGCAAAACATAACCACTGTTTCAACCGGGAATTCAATCCTAGCGCCCACACTAGCGCCTGGCATTGTACTTGGCCTTAGGACTAGATTATCCATATGAGTGCGATAATTTCGACATGGCAGATGCAAATAATCTTATTTGGAATCACTAGTTTATGCACATGAACACATCATATGAACAAATGATAGATATATTTTTGAACATTTAAAAAAGTGTTCAAATCATCTTTCAAATTCCATACAAGTGGAATATTAGTCAACATTATATCTGTATTGATAAAATCACCATAATATGGATATGATGACATATATTAAGAAAAATATAATAAAATTTGAACACACACACAGAAACATTTCATCAATCTCATAATATTTAGTATGTCATTTGTTGTACATTTGAAGATTACAAAATAAAAGTAAGAACATATTACAAGTAAAATAGAAAGACATTCTTAAATTAAAACTTGATCTTCTTCAAACCAGAAAAATAGAAACATCACGAGAGAGAAAGTTTGGGTTTTTTTTGTTGGAATGTTTGCCACCATTTAGTGAGGCAATGTTGGTATTTGAACTTAACTAAGGGATAATCAAGAATTGATCTTGATCACCACCTATATGACTATAGAGAATTATTCATAAATTTCAAAGGCAACAGATTTGGGTGTAACATCAAACTTGGATCTCAATCATGCATAGACAAGGACAAATGGCAATATCAGGAATAAGCAACAACATACAGATTTTAGTTTAAACAATATAAGCCAATAGGGACAATACACATAACTGATCGCATGACCTTTCGATCCTTGAGCATAAACAACAAAGGCAACAAAGTAAATACCCTCTAATCCAGTTAAGACCGGTCAAAGAAGCCCACCGATTAAATATGATGTTTATTGACACAGACAAATCAGTAAGATCAAGCAGATAATTAAATCAAGCTAAGCATAATTAGTTATTGTTATTAAAATGCATAGAGCACCTACAAAAAGGATGTCTGTAATCAAGCACGTGTCACTTAAAAAATCATTGTGTTGCTAGAAGGGACATTTTAATCTATTAAACGGCTCTCAAAGCACTCGCTTCATAGAGACTCCGACTTCTAGGACATGTACAATGTAAGGTGTTTAAATCGGTGCTTAGAAAAATAAACAACCCTTTTTCATGATAAACATTTGTCTTGTATAAATAATCACTAGTGAATAATGAAAAGACCGGGTTTGTTTTTTTAATCCGTGATACAAGCACTTTGCATCGTATATGGCCTGACATAGTCTTAACATGCACTCAGATCATGCATGTGGCGTTGACATGTTTGAATATCTACAACAACAACACTCATGTATAATGACGATGTGCTGGACATTTCGTCATTGCTGTATGGTAAGGCTGAAACTCTTTTTGTGAGTCTATTTCGATGGTGCGACAGGTGGTGACACCGCTACGGCCAACGTGCCGCGCCACGAGCATGTCACCCCAGTCCCATGTATACATACGCTGCAAAATTAGTAGGGACGACTTTCCAACGTTTGGCTCAACTGATCGACTGATTTCTTGGCAAAAGAAATACCGAATGGCTGAAAGCTGAGGGTAGGGAGATAACCAAAAATAGACGAATACTACCATGCATGTGCTGTCAGTACGTAGAATGGGATACGGGAGGCAATCCGTACAAAAGCCGGCGCACTGCTCCATGTGCGCTACATCCTGCCATGTCCAATCAAGCACCCAACTCCTGATCCTCCCCACCCACCTCTGCCACTGAAAATTTGTTACGAGCGGTAGTAGTACGGAGTAGTGTTCTTTAGTTCGTGCAGTCACGTGCCACTGTTGGTTAAAACTGCTTAAAAGCCTGGGCTGACACCGCCTAAAACTGCAAAAACGAGTTAGTCTCACGTGCGTTTCCGCTGACTGAGATACATACAGTAGTGTATCGTCGGCACGGTCGGGCCAAACAGAGCACCCAACCACACATGACTGTCTACTGTGCGAGATCTGAGCCGACGGCAAGAAAGTCATCACGAACAAGTCCACTTCCCACACTAGCTAGTTGGCCGTTGCCGTTCGTTACCGGAGTCTCCTGTAATACTCCGTCGGAAAAACCCAGTGACTCCGTAGATAGATCATCTGGCCATCGACGTGACATGATAGGCAGACCCGGCCCGCGCGCACGATGCGGGGACAGCAGCAGGTCTCTCCCTTCCCACACACTAGTTGATAAAGAATGAAACAACATATAGAGATATAAACTTTGTAACCGTAACCTTGTTCATATGTTGATAGCCTTAATTGTTTCTGAAAAAATTTGTTACGCGACACTGACAGTGTGTGGGTAATTTTTCTTTTTACCATTTAATTGCATATATATATGCACAGTAAAAGAGTCATCGAAAAGGTAATCAAGCTTGATACCAACTATGATAAGTGGCATATCATCTGTTAAGCTGGACAAACGTACATCTCATTCAGGAAGAATGAACAGCCAATACATGCACAAATTCAACTTAATAAAGAAGGTGAACAACAGATGCAACAAATGCATATCTACACAGGTAAAAATAAGGATGATACAGTAGCACGAAATTTAAAAATAATTGGAGAGGATACATCTCAATTAGGAAGAATCAACAGGCAACGGATATATCTCAATTAGGAAGAATCAACAGCCAAACATATGCACATAACGGACACAAATTAAAAGACGAAAGAAGAAAACCAGATACATCAGATGTACATCCACACAACAGTCAGGATGTTCATATACAAATTCTTTTATTCTTTTTAAAATGAAACACAAAGGAAACTTCAAATCGTACCATGGTACAATATTTGGTCGATCATAATGAGATTTTGACTGGGCTAGCTTTCGGTAGTCAAGACTGCATGTTCAAACTGCATTGAGGAACAATGATTCGAACTCTGATTACAACTTGAGAAAGGTTTTAAATTTGTAGAAGTATATAGTTTCCCAGACCGGGAGGATGAACTACAAATTCCCTGCTCAATACCTCGTCAAGACAGCTAAACGACAATGAATCTGAGAGAAAACAAACATGTGCATAAAACAAACATGGTAAGTGCATTTAACAGAATTACGTAGGAACACATAGCAGAAAAATATTTTTTTGAGACCTCGGTAATGTTGAACGTGTGCAGAACATTGTGGCCATTTACAATAAAACAGGTGCAAAAGAACAGCTACAGAGCATATTCTGAAATATCTACGTGCTAATTTGTACTACATCAAGTGAATACATTCCAGCTGACCGATTATAATGACTTTGCTAGATAGATAAACTCCATTCGAAGAGCTTGGTGCGGATCCATCATATGCTACTTATGTGAGATGCAGAATGTCCATTTCCTGTGTAAAAGATAACTACATCAGGCTTTGCATCGCATCATATGATATTTATAGTACATGCTGAATTTGCAATGCATGAAAACAGAACATGGGAGGATATAGTTGAAGGAGTAATTTTCTTTAAAACAAAACGAAAGACCCCAACATTTGCTGCTGGTTCAGATACTAAAAAGGCGCTATGCTTCAGATTTTAAAAAGACACTACGGTTCTAATTCTATAAAGGTCCCGTAATTACATGCTCAAATAGGAAGATTTGGGACCACTCTACTTTCTTCTACATAACTTAATCTTCTTGCACCAGAATACATTTATTAAAAGGCAAATCAGATGCTCAACAGAAAACAATATATCCACTCCAGAAATCAGCAGCGTTGTCACCTAGCCCACTCACCATCCTTCTTCCTCATTGGTATCTCATGTCCTTGTGTTCCAACCTCATGAAGAAAAAAAAGAGCGAGAGATAGAAACCTGGGATCCTCGTAGACCTTCCTGACTAACCGCAGCAGAGCATCGCTCATAGAAGCCGCCCCTGATTTCATTCATTTTCCGCACCGAGGCTAGGGTTACACGCTGCTGGTGGAGGCGAGGCGCGAGTATATTTTATTTTATTTCTCCTTTGAAGCTTCATGTAACCTATTAAGCTTCCTGTAAAGTTTCATATGAAAACTAATAGTTCACTTCAATTAAATAAATAAAAACTTTGGAATATAAGCATACAACGCACTGTATTCCCTTAAGATGAAAAGACAGCAGTCCGATCACTTGTTAGGACTTGGCACTATACCAGAGACTGATCTACCTCTATATTGATCACGGTTTAGGATTTGGAACTATAGAACATACGCATGCTACCTAAGAGACAATATGAAATATATATTGATCCCTCTTACAAACCTACAAAACCTGAAGAGTCATATTGCATTATGTATTCTGCTAGTACCTAAATTTAATAAATTGTCGGTGTTCTGTGCCTATGAAATTCATGCCTACTATCTGGTGCATACATACTTTCTTAATTTGCCCAATATTATACAAATACAAAAGTTCATTCAAAACACATGACTAATTTGATCTAACCTCAACAATGCATGACTGAAGAGTTATATATGTAGAAGTAAAAAAGGAATCGGTATTTCGAGACAGAATAATTAATGTACCACTTATTCAGGTTCATCTAGATCATCTTCGGTTTAACACCCAAGGTCTATATACAAAGCTCAACAAAACTCTGCAGACCAACTTGTAGCATAGTGGATGTTGTCCAGGCGTGGCCAGGCCATTGGTAACCCTGTCCACTTCGGCCTCCTATCTCCACTTTAAAATGTTACTGCAATCGGGAAAAGGGTTACACTGAAACAAAAGAGGAACATATTATCAATATTCAGCAAAAAAGGGAAAATATTTAAAATGAATAACAACCATAATCTTAGAATAGAAAAGAGAGGGAGTAGGAAAATGAAGAGAAAGAGATATATAAATTCTGATACAAATAAAGTCCTGACAGGCCGGGCCCAAGCAATCAGCCAATCATAACCATTTTATGAAGTCTGGCAGTTTTAGCGACCAATTGGCCTCAAATTAAAAAACTTCGCTCGTTTGGAGGGTCGACGGAGGCAGCACATGAGCTAACAGGTGCACACTATTCAAACAACCATCAAATAAATGCAGATTATTATAGAATATATAATACTCAATATCTATTCTGCAGTAGATAAATGCAAGTTTTTGGGTCACTTATTCTGCAGTAGTTTGCTCATGATGAACTCAATATATTTATTTGGCATCTCATACACAATAAGAACTCTATGTTACTTACTAATGCAGCTGGAAAGTGAAATTCTTAAAAGCTGAAGAAATTTGAAGCTTTACTTGCTTTATAGCGGTGTCCATGATAGGAAGAAAACCACACTAAATCTCAATTTTCAGCCATAAGAAATATTTGTGAACTCACTCTACATTATGCGTGACAACACACCGATAGTCAACAGGAAACCAATCATGGAGCTACTTTCAGTATAAATGAAGATATATTCTAGGGTTACACTACTAATTATGAGGTATATAATACTCAATATCTATTCTGATATTTGTTCAAATATGGCGATATGTAAGCTATGCAAGAAAAATGTTTCTAGCTATAGCGCATTATTGGTATACCATGAAACAAAACAGATCTAAAAAAAATGCACATGCTGCATTACAGTACACCATATTTTCAGAAACTATAGAATGACTATGGATTTTGTTGTCGACAATTTGAGTACATTCAGATCTAACGATCAGATTATAGATTTGACTCTAACAACATGCTTTCCCTATTGATAATAAAAAATAAACTTACTTGCAGATCAACTCAAGGGAATATAACAAATCAATTATACCTATATGTTGCCCAGTACACTAAACATAGCAATCTCCAGCACTACAACCAAGGAATATGATAGAAGAAACATGCAACTTTGGTGGTTTTATGAACTAATAACAACTAACCATGTTGACACGAAATCCATATATCTTACTCTGAAGTCCGTTATATTCCTATAGCAATTCTATCTAACTCACACTCATGAGTTGCAAAACAGAGAAAGCAAATCATCTTTGGCAGTACATAGAATAAATGTGCTCAGTGCGCGTCTAGATAATGGAAGAGAGAACTCTCTTGGCCCTCTTCATTCAAAGATGCACACTATCAAAATAATGTTTTGTTTTGTTTCTAATGATGTCATATATACAAAATGTTTAGATGCAAAAAAAAGAATAAAGAAAGGATCGAGCAAAAGCTTGAACATGAGTATTGAAGCAAAAAAAAAAAATCAATGTGTGCTTCCTTATAGCAAACAAATAAAGATAAGGAAATTATTCATTTTACATAGTCTCTCATGATGAATAGACCCTCTAAGATATGAGAATTTATTATAATTTTATCTTCAAGAAATGTGTGGTGTTTGAATGTTCATGTGAAACATACATTCATGCTTCCACTCGCTTGCTCTAAGTGGTAACAGTGAAAATAGGAAAGGAGAAAAGCTCAGCAAGTTGATCTTTGACTACTACATGTTGGATGGAAGCTGACACCTATTCTAATATTTTACAAACATTAGAAATGATGATCCAACGACCATTGAGCATACAAATATCCTAGGTAATATCATGCTTGCATATAAAAACTCTGAGATGCAAATTTCACATGCCTTCCAAATAGAGCAAGTGGAGCAAAGATTGGGAGCAGGTCGGGTCGGCGGCACTGGCGGCGCTGGAGCAACCAAAGCGAAAGGGAGAGAGCGGAGGGGTCCGGGAGGACCGAAAGCTCACCAGGAGCGTGATGGAGAGGCCGGGGAAGGCCCTCGAGGTCGAGAGCAGCCGGAATCGTGCGCCCACGTCCCTGCTCCGGCCGCCGTGCCCCTGCTCCAGCCGGGCGCCGCCGCCCATGCCTCTGCCTGCGGCCCCCACCGCGCCCCCGTGCTCGCACCGCCCACGCCATCTCCAGCACGGCTCCACCGCAGAGGATGGAGAGGGCGAGGAGGCGGAGGGGAGGCGGGATCCGGACGGCCGCGGCAGTGCTGGCCTGCCGGCAGGCGCCGGTGGCGGCGCGCCACGGAGGAACGCCTGCAAGCGCTCCCGCGGCGGAGGAACACAGGGCGGGGCGCAGGAGCCGGCGGCGAAGGGGATGGGGCGGCGGCGGCGAGGTGAGATGGGACGGTGAGCAGTCGCTCGGGTGGGGAAATGAGGGCAGAACGTGATTTAGGGTTAGGGTTCAGTATTTATATCCGAATGACCTATTTGTAAATATAGTAAAACTCAGGGGCCTTTTTGCAAAAATGTGACGGCAATGTTCACCGCTATTCTTTACTGTAGTTGTACAGTGCCAGGGTCGCTCTCCGGCCGCGAAAGCGTCCGTATTTCATATACTTAGTAGATATGTACGCACACCCATGTCAACTAGCTCTCCTCCTAGCTTCAAGAAGAGATCTGGGTGGACTATGGCGGAGCTCTGCTCGATCTGCCGAGGAGAGAGGTGAGCCGCTCGGGAACGATTCGCTCCATCGGTGAGAAGCTCGGGAAACTATCCAGAAACCAGTCCGGGCTAGCTTCTCCCTTCCTTCACAAATCGAGTTTCACGGTGGGAATAAGCGAACCAAAAAACTGGAGAGTTCTTTCTTGCTTCTGCTGCCCTAGACCCTGAATCTACCCAGGGCCTTATATAGATAGATCATCTGCCAAGGGCAGCGGCAGCTGCTCTGAACTGATCCGACGAGGGTGACAAGAGAGCCCAGCGGCGAGCTGCAGAGAGACGGCACCAGCATCGCGCGCTGTAATAGCTTGCACGCGCGCCGATCGGTGTGTATGATATCGGTCATCTCGCCGTGTGGATCATCTTCCCGGCCTGCAGCTTTCTTTGGTTGCCTCTACTGAATGCGTGCATGGTTCCTCGGCAATGTGCGGCGTCTATTAATTTGCCGCTGTTTTGTTGGTTTTTTTTTGTTGGAAGGTTCAGAACTTGAGACGTCCTCGGGACCCATGTAAAGGGACCAGTCCCAGCCAAGATTATACGTGTATGGTAAATTAAAGTGGTACTGGTGGATTGCGCAGGGCGTGACGGAGTGGTGGATGTCGGGGCGGCGGCTCCGAGATTTCTGCAACATTGCGGGTGCTCCAGCTTTGTGTCGTGTGGGCGACAAGGTTGCTCCGAGGTGTTCGCGTTGAGACTTCTGTGGCGACGACGATGATGATGAGCGATGTCGGAGACATGGCTGTGGCTGCGGTAGTCGGCTCTTCTCCGGCGTGTCCTTGGGGTTGCCTCGGCGTGTTTTGTTGCTGAGAAGTCGAAACTGCTGTGGTGTTCCCGGTGGTGTACGATGACTGGCGGCAGATGTTCCTTTCGGCGAGTTTTTCACGGCGCCAGCCTGCCTGGTTCTCTCTTCTTAGCTCTTCATCGGACTCGGAGCTGCGCTGCCTTGTCGCGGGGGCTGAGTGGCACGGATCTTCATATGGCTCCACACGGCCACGATAGTGCGGGTTGGCTCGACGACTGCCTGCGGCGAAGTCGGAGTCGCATGCTAGGAGTTTCGGGTTGGCGGCGTGGCCCCCCAGGAGAGATGTGATGGCGATGACGCCTTCGTGCGGTTTCGATGAGGCCCTCGAGTGGCGTGTGGGGTTTTCTTTGTTTGGTGCCGCTCAGCGGTTTGTGTTGGTTTTCGCCGGGTTTGGCCGGTGAGTGGTGCGTTGTGTTGTACGGTTTTTGGCCGGTTTTTCTTATAAACTGTCAAACTCTTTTCGATTTAATAAATTAGGAATTGAAAGTTTCGAAAAAAAGTGGAAAACGAGGCCTTCCAAAAACCAAACACGCCTTTCGTTGCCTACTGAATGCATGCGTGCATGGTTCCTCGTCTATGTGCAGCGTCTCTTGCCGCTGTTTTGTTGATTTATTTTTTGCGAGGTTTAGATTTTGAGACATGCTCGGGACCTATGTAAAGGGATCAGGAAAGTCCAGCAAAGAATATACGTGTATGGTAAATTTCGCCTGAGATTTTTCCCATGGTAGCTCTACCTTCACCTTCTTATTCCAAGTATAAATGAGGATCTGGCCATCATCTGCAAAAGCACAAGATGTGGAGGATGGTGAACGTATGTTGCATTTGCATATACATATATGTTTTTTTAAAGCATACATGAAGGTTTGTTGTGCTGACATGCTGTCAGAAATTCAACTATGTTTGCATCTTTATTCAGTGAAATGTTTGCATCTTCTTGGGGAATATGAACGGACTAGACAGAGAGGATACACCAAAAATGGGTCAATCCCCAATAGATAATATTACTGGTTTTCAGTTTTCTGCACTTTTCGGATATTTTGTTTTTTCGTTTTTTGTTTGTTTCTTTTTTCTTTCTTCTATTTGTTTTTTCCTGTTTCTTTTTCAGTTCTTAAAAAATGTTCAAAACGATTTTTTTTTCAGTTTTCGAAAACTTCAAATTTAAAAAGTGTTCAGTTTTTAAAAAATGTACAATTTTTAAAAAAATGTTCAAAACGAAAATTGTTTAGTTTTCGAAAAACTTCAAATTTAAAAAGTGTTCAGTTTTTAAAAATGTTCAAAACGAAAATTGTTCAGTTTTTCGAAAAACTTCAAATTTAAAAAGTGTTCAGTTTTTAAAAAAATTTCAATTTTTGAAAAATGTTCAAAACGAAAATTGTCCAGTTTTTGAAAAACTTCAAATTTAAAAAGTGTTCAATTTTTGAAAAATGTTCAAAACGAAAATTGTTCAAACTAAAAATTGTTCAGTTTTCAAAAAAATGTTCATATTTGAAAAATGTTTACTTTTTGAAAAAATTCAGTTTTGGAAAATGTTCAATTTTTTAAAAATGCTCAGAAATAAAAATTGTTCAAATTTTAAAAATGTTCAAAAAAAATTGTACAAAATTTGAAAATGTTCATGATTAAAAATTATTCTGTTTTTAAAAAGACGTTCAAATTTGAAAATGGGCCGGTTTCCGGGCGGCCCATGTAAAAGCAGTCTAAAGTGGGCGGAGCCCAGTAGCGTGGGAGGGGTGTGCGATGCATTCTTAGCATCGCATAGGTCGACGAATAGGGGCACCCAAAAATGGGCCTCTAAGCAATGAGCTCCGTGCATACAAAATATGGGCCCGGTCCACAAGCATACACACAGCCCGCTGGAGACTGGCCCAATGAAATTTCCAAGGCCGCACACCCTCGCCGTCTTCAATCTACTTCCCCACGGTCTCTCAAGGTCTCTCAAAAACAAAAATCTACTTCGGCACGGACGCCGTAATGGCTCCGCCGCGCCTCCCACTCCCATCGGAACCACAAGCAAATACCAGAAGCCACGACGCCCCCTGGCTCAGCGCCCCCCCCCCCCCCCCCCCCCCCCCCCTCTCTGTCCGTCTCGAGCTGCGATCCCCATCATGGCTTCATCCTCCGCGGCAGGGGCAGGGGCAGCGCCGCGGTGGCAGGTCATTTGCCGCCTCCGCCGTCGAGCGCGCCCGGCGCCGCCCCTCAATTGGTTGGTTTTGGTACTGAATAACATTGGCCATTGCTCAAAAAGTGTGCACTAGGTTGCGATGAGAGTTGTGAATATCCTCAGTTGCAGGAAATTGGGAGGAAGATTGCTTTGAAGCTTAGAGGATCCCCTCTTGCAGCCAAAGTGACTGGCGGGATGCTTAGTGTTACTCGAAGTACAAATGATTGGAGCAGTATCTTGGAGGCAGATATTCATGGTGATATTGTCTCCACACTTTTTTTGCGGGTATATTGTCTCCACACTTTTTGTCAACCTATTATCATCTGCCACCACACTTGCAGTGTTGCTTCGCATGTTGCATTATATTTCCGAAGAATTGTAATTTTGAGCCTAAGAAAATTGTTAGGATGTGGACATCACAGGGCTTCATTCTGGTGGGAAATGGCAGAAGCATGGAGTATTTTGGCAGAGATTATTTCAGACAACTTTTGTCAAGATCATTCTTTCACACTCTCAAGCGAGGAAACAAAATGATCTATGTCATTCATGACTTGGCACAAATGGTTTCTGATGATTGTTGTAAGAGGGTCGAAGGTGCCATGTCCAAAAATATACTACCAACTGTTAGGCTCTTGTCTGTTTCAAGTAATTCTTTTGGGCAGATTATGAAGAGATTAAGGACACTAATTGTGTTTAGAGATCCTTTGATCCCCCTGAGTCCTATCCCAAATGGTTTTCTCGCTGATATAAAGAATGTGCCTCCCCAAGCTCTTGCTGAGATAACTCTAAAACTTAGGGGAGGCACATCGGAGATCCATCAAGAGCTGGCCTGCAGTTTTGGTGTATATTGTCAATGTTCTCAAGACATTGCAGATGCAACTCCTCAAGCAGAACCATCGTGCACACAATGTATTTACACGTGTTGACCTTTCAGAAGGAGCGAAAACAACCTATTGGGCATCTGTTCAGTGTTGTTTCAATTGCATCTGACCATGAGGTTAGGAAGTCACCAGAGAAGCTCTTCTGTGTATTGAACATGTACACAGCACAAATGGACGCTATCCACACTCTCAGGAAAGTCTTCTTCTATACGGAGTATCAGTACAAATGTTGAGGGGTTCTTGCAAAACTGAAAGACTCTGTGAGGGGAATAGTTAAAGAACTTAAAAGGCTTGATTCGGACTTACAACTCACAGAAAGTAGTGCAGGATGGAGTTATCCTGTCACTACCTCGGTACCTCATGAGATACATCACTCAGTCTCCTAGTGGAGCATAAAGGTTCACTTGATACGATTCTAGTTCATGATCACGCTGACGATCTGTTGACAGTTGATGGAATGAGTTTGACACGTCGTCTAGTATTTTGGCCCATCAATGATCTGGAATCAGTAATTTAGAAACATTCCAGGTCATTTGCTTCTGAAGGACTCCAGTGCGTATTCTTGATCAACAGCGTCATTTCATACTTTAAGAAGTCGAGCAATCAGATGAACAGTTGACTGTAGAAGCCAAGTGTATTATAAAACGCCAATCCCGCAACGAAGTGTACATAAAGAGATACATGTATGCATCATGGGTACCTGTTACATCCACCTTGGAGGTTGCAAGAGGCACGCCTACAAGTAAAAGGGCTAGGATGAACTTGCTCAATTTCAGGTTCACCAATCCGACTCCTTGCAGAGTTTTGCTTCGTCTTTCAGTGAAACTTGCAATACTCAGATGTTCTGGAGGGTACCCAGTCCAGCTATTCGAGACGAGATTCGTGTAAAGATCCTGGAGTTTGTTACTCGAGCCTACCGTAGACACTTGGAAAGTAAGAAACAATCTGTAGGACAAAATGCCAAGGATATTGTGCCCCGGTGGAAAAGCAACATCAGGGAATTGTTTGAAGGATGAAGTAACAGTTTTGTTTCTGCAAACCTAAGTGGATGAAGCCCACAGTGCATGTAGAGGCTTTAAAGATTGTGCTTATGTTGCTGTCCCTGTAAACGATCAGCTTAATTAGAGACGTATTTTTGCCAATGGAGGTATTTATATCTTCAACATATATACTTGAAAACTTATATATGGGTGAATTGAATAAGGTTCAATCTTGAGACTTTAGGATTTCGAAACATAAAATGCTGGCTCGCCTACATATTTCTTCATTTTCGAGTACAAAAGGTACAGCTTTGTGTTTCTATTCGAGGAGTGTTATCTTTATTCGTACTTTACATTGTTATTCTATTAATCATACAACAAGAACAATTTCCTGCCTCATGTGTTATGGTGGCTCTACTTGGATTTTCCTAATATCCCGAGACACCCCCTCCTTTTATTTTTACGTTATATCATTCCCTCCTGAACAAGAATGTGAAAGCAAAATGATGGAGATGAACAACCAGAAAGGGTTGGCAACTAATAACGGATACATGATGATTAGTTTGCTTCACATACTTTTGTTAGACGAATTAGCAGCTGTGCTCTTCTGAAGGAGGATATGCCTACAACTGCAAGCAGCAAAATATGAAGAAATGTTTTCGATAGTTTCTGCGCGTGGGCATTCCAAAATCCAAACTGAGGAGAGCCAGTATTTATTAGAGGAACATACAAGGTACTGCCTTCCTGACAACACTTTGACTCATTGTTTTATAGGTTGCAACTTAGTTTTTACAGTCACTTAATTCTTGCTAGCTACGTAGTCCTTTTCTATCAACTGATGTTAAGAACATTTTATTTATAGAGGCTATGAGATTCTAGAATTTGTTTCTAACAAGCAGACTCCACTTTGCATGGAGTGATCTTTCGACGTATAAATTTAGTATCTTCTCTTTTCTTGATATTCATTGCATGATCCTGTATGGAGAGGCAAGGAAGATGATACTTGACCACTTCATTAGCGCGAGTGAAACTAGAAATCCTGCCCTTCATTTTTTTTGAAAATGAGGATTACCCCGACCTCTGCATCGGTTGATACTTGATACACCGCCACTCCGCCGCAGTTCCCAGATCAGGTTTTACATGAGCAGAAACCAGAGGGACAAACCCGTCTGCAAAGAAGACACTTAGTTCTTGCTGGGGCTAAACAACCTCAAGCGGAACTACGAACTAACAGAACACTGACAGGAGACAAAACGTTCAAAAGGTTTTTTCACAGCGCATACATGGCATTCCTCCAACAGGGATGAACTGGGGCAGATCACTCATTGAGAATATTTTCTTCCTCAACCCACAAAAAAAAGAGAAATAGTTTCTTCAGGTCAACAGCAACTCCATAGCCAGCCTCCTATTGATATGACCCCAGCCGTGCCATCCCGTCCCCCAAAGATACTGTGTGCAACAAATTAAGCAATTGAAACGTCATCTGTAATTCTAGTGTTTCTAGAGTTGGAACATATGACTCGCTTTCTTTAAAAAGCTTTCAGCATGTCTCAAGCAGAAGAAGCGGCGACACCAGCAGAACATCGTCTCCGTTATATTCATGCACTTACGCAACTAGTGGATTCGGCGATGCACAGGTAGGTGATCCTGCTCTGAAGAACTCCGCCTCCATATTTGGCGATACCAAGTTCAGTGTCACAAGCCACTCCGTGGCTCGGTGCTTTCAAGGAGCTAGCAGTTAGCCGCCTAGATTTGATAGACCAATCACAAGAATCACACCAGTCATTCTGCACTAAATGTGCCAAGACGTTGACTAGTAAGTGTTGGCTCATCAGTGGTATATCGACAAAGTTGTTGGTGTAGAGTACAATTCCAATGGAAGCCCGTCCAAAGTTGGCCTGCTGCTGCATTGGACTATTGGAGCATCTTGTCATTGTAACCCAAGCAGGACCGTGTTGCCAAGGTTCTCAGCACAGTGCAGTGCAGATGCGATCGCCAAACACAGATGAGCCATGCTTGTAATGTGTTGACAGATAATGATGTTAATCTAAAAAAAAGACAGATAATGATGTTTCAGAGGCAACAAGGGAACCCTGTCCGTCAGCCGTGCAGTTTTGCCTCAGAAGTTTCTAAGTCGGAAATAATAATCACCAGATCTCTTTATATACTGGATATGTACGGAGCACTTTCCGGAGCGATGGCCAAGCTGCACCATTGCTCATCGCTGGCCTTGGTTCAGCGCCTTAGACGAAGGTCCTAGCCTGTATGCATCCCAAGAACGACTAGACTGGAAGAAGACATGCGGCTGGCTGATGGTAGAGGAGCTCATTGTGTCGGAAAGCGCCGCACACTGGAGAAATTAATTCCTTTGCACTAGTGCCTGATGAACAAAAATCGGAGGTAAACACTCATTAACTAACTTCTCGCTTTTGTGCCAATGGAAATGCTAAGTAGTCCTATCTGCATAATTCATATATGCATCTTCATTTAGGGCAAAGGAGAGGGCACAAAGCCGGGCCGCACCCACAGATAGGCTGTGCATTGCATTTAGCACACCACTTGTAACAGGTCCCGGAAAGAAAAGAGGCCTGCCTGGATAGTCCACGGGTTGTTGAGTTTTGGCATTGTCATTGGGGCTCCGGACTTTGGCCCAGAGCTGCGCTATATCCATCGGTTTCTTGATTTTTTTTTCAGCAAAACTTATGCAGCATTTCTACTCCAAATTATTCCCATTACCAAAATTTATATCAATGGCCAGCTAGATATTCCAAGTAAAACAACCAAATCAATCGTATATACATGCACATACCAAAATACTAGTGCTGATTCTGGTCTTATTACTTTTTTAGTAATGTTTGAATTCTGTGCGCTCCACAATGTCCTAAAAATTATATGGTGTGCTAGCATCTCAATTTCTTGAAACATTGACTTGAAAAAAGTCGCTGCATATATTATTATGCATTATTAATATATTTTTCCTAACAAGCTGTTTTTTTAAGGAATCGTTACTAATTATATTCACTTGATCTGCGTTCACAGGCAGGCTCACAGCTCAACTTTTAAACTACATATAGTCTCCCTTATGTTATGTATCACAATATAGAAAGAAAGCATGGAGAGATATTAATTTCTTCCTCAATGATTTCGGCGCTGTTCCAATTCCACAAGCAAAGATCACACAACTGGCCGGACACGGCAGCATGTATATATAAACTACGTACACAATCAACGGACGGCACAACACCTATATATGAGCTGCATGCGCTGCACTACGCTACACTACACTGCATAACTAAAACAGCCTTGCAAAATAAGAAAATACAGGAAACTAATTGCCAGGTTAACGACAGGTTTTCTGTTCCTTTCCCTCCCGCTCACGCTAATAGCCTTGACCTTCTCCTCCTAATCATGCAGCTCACGTCTTTAACATGTCTTTCTGTTAGTTCGTTTGTTTGTTTGCTGCGTTATTATATAGTAGTACGGAGAGTTCTATCAGAAGGAAATTTGACATTGTTTTAGTCGGAGGTGACACCATGGCGGTGCCTGCCAAGAGCCCCTCGCCGCTACAGGCCTACAGGCTACAGCGCTGCTACCATTGACTGGCGTCACACTCCCTCGCCGGATACTCCATTTTAGTAAGTAGGAATTATGAACTTCATGTCGGGGAACTGGAAAGTTAGCGGCCCACAGTTCGGCTATTTTTTCCTTTTTTTTGCGCTGGTATTGTTTCCTTTTTCTGCTTGTGCATATCGTCATGTACCATGTTGTGCTAACCCGCTTCTAGACGGGGCCGCATTTAGAGTGTGGGAAACTCTTTTTCTCAGTGCCAGAAATAAACTTTTTTTTATTCTCGCGTATTTCTTATGTCTTTTGTATGCTGTTAGAGCAAAGTTAACTCAGACGATACGGACAATCGACCTTCAGGGTTTGTTATTGGCTTCCCTGATCGCATTGTGTCCTTACAAGGTCTGTGCCTCCTGCCTCACCTATCCTGCTAGCTGTTCACCATGTGCGCAAAATCCGACTTCCAAACCCTAATGGACGAGGTTGGGGACAGGCTCCACGGTTGGAAGGGAAAAACCCTCACTACGACGTGCCATTTCACCTCGTCGAATTGGATGGATTGTAGAAAGAAGAGACAAGAAATAAGATGAAGCATTTAAAAAGTGATTCAAATATGGCACGCCAAAGTAGGATGCATAAAACTAATAGTAGGTTTTGTGTTAGGTCTGGTGTCTACACATCACAAGACTAGGTGAGTGCCCTCTTACATGTGCTGGTGAGCATGTAAAACACATATGCTATAAACTCATAATAACACGCAGACACCTTACAACTGGACATGATAAGACAGGGAAAATTAGTCATTTATTGTTTTAACCTAATGACTTAACATGGACCCTAGCCAATTATTCTCTTAACCGTGCGACTAACATGTCCTCTACGCTGACGAATTGTGCCACGATGTTGACAGGATGCACAACTCCTCATATTATAGCATACATTTCGCCTCCAAGGTTGCTTTTGGATCAAGGCTTCTGATGCATCATTGGTTATACATCTATTCAGGATTACCAACTAGCCTGATTTCAGAGCTTTGTCAAGATTAGCCATAACATTGCTTCTAAAAGCGTTTGGTATCTTTCACTTGTTTCTTTCTGGCCTGCTGACATGTAAAGCCCCAAGACATGCTGCTTTGTCTGGGACCTAATCCAGTTCGTACGAACCGGAAAAAGCGATTAGTCATTTCTAGACTTGTTAACTGTGCGCTTTAGACGTCGCTGACGGGGGGCGAAAACGAGGTTTAGTTAACAGATGACAGATCTCTGCAGTAGTATTAGATTGCTTCGGTCCTACAGCAGTTGCTGTTGCTCCACTGTTGTTTAACATATTTTTTTGAGGGGAACTGTTGTTTAACATATCAGGATAAGTTGCTGTTCATCTTCTCCCGCCTGTTCGATCGCCAACTCCCACTGTGTTGACAACTCCAAATTTAACAGCTCCTGATGACTGGAGTTTTTTCTAAGCTATCTTTTTCGTCAGCTCAGCTCACATGCTAAGGTTTGTGTTTGCTTTGGTCTGAAGAGTTGTTCGTATGAGCATATCACTGTATTGGCGGTACTGCTTTGTCCCCTCTCCTCTCCCAGGCCAGGCACGTAGAAAATGTCAGGGAAATGAGGCTGCGGTACAATCATTTGTCTGCCCCAGTGATTCTCTTTTGCTTTTTTCTGCACTCAAAAGAAAAGTTTGAGCAGTAATGAATGCATGCTGTTATCATGTAATCAGTTTGTTACTTCCCGGCGTTTTCTGAATAATCAGCATTTTACATACCCATTAATCCATTATCAAGGGCATCATAACTGCCCTTTGGTGCATACCGGTACTTTTTTTTTTTCGAAACGGATATACTGGTACTATTTGAATCTTCTTTCGAGACTAGAACTATCACATGATCATATAGGAAGTTTTTCTCTACTGAGAACAGTTCTGTACACTTGCTCCAGGATCTGATCCTGAAACTTCCATTAGGTGTCCAAAAGGTTCCAGTGTTGTACGGAGTAATTGAAATCGAGAAGAGTTGTTCGTTTCTGTCTCAAAAGTTCTCCCGTCTTCCAGAGTTTCCGAGCGCTGCGCTTCCACAATGTTGACCGCCGCGTGCAATGCATTGCCTTAACAGTTTGCATCTGAATATATAATTCGAGCCCAATGTCTGAAGATCTCTGTTCTTTTCTTTCTAGATAAAAGTATACAGCTCTGCTTAATGGTAATATTTTAACGGTTTTGCTTCCGACCAGTCCTCCGGTTTTATTTTGTGATCAATCGGCTGGACCTTTCATTATATTCAGATGATTTATTTTTTACAGTCAATTGATGCATCAGAGTTTTTTATGCAGTTGTACTTCTAACCTACACCAACTGCACATTTTTTAAAAAAGTGATGTGCAACTAGGTGCAACTTGTGTGTTGTTATGCGCAAAGTGGTACTTAAATGGGCACAGTAATTTTTATACACTACTAAAATATATTTTCATAATTTGTTTTGTTTTTTAACTTTATTGGGCGGTTGCACCGTAAATATGCAACTTGTGTTTCTAGAATATGCAAATGGTATTATCTTTTGTTATTGAATATATTTTACTGCATTTTTATTTGATTTTACTTTGGACACTGAGACTGGGTTCTACTTTGGAGTAATGCGCTCGTGGTGTTTTCTTGTTCATTAAATTTATTTCTTTGTCTTTTCCTATTGGGGTGTCAAGAAACTCCAATCGACTCGACAAAATCCAGTCGACTGGGGAGCAGTCAGACCCATATTTGAACGGTTTTGCACGTCTTGTACAGGCTCTGATCCTGATCCTTCCATTAGGTTGTCAAAAGGTCTGTCCTGTCACTGAAATCACCCGTTTGTTCGTATCTCTCCCAAAAAGTCTTCGTGATCTTCCCGAGCATTCGAGCGTCGCGTCTCCTCGGAACCTTGCAGTGCATTGCCTTAACAATTCGCATCTTGATATACAATTGGAGCACAGAGTCTGAAGATCTGTGTTGCTTCTTCAGACAAAAGATTTACCAATACCATGCATCTATGTTATTTTCCAGCTACATAGAGCAGCATATAACATAAACTAAAATACAGGGCATCGCGGCTCAGTCAGACCCATATTATAACTCTACTTTCGGCCTAGAACAATCACAATGATCATATATATGCTGTACTGACAACGGTTTTGCGCGTCTGGTACAGGCACTGATCCTGATCCTTCCATTAGGTAGTCAAAAGGTCTGTGCTGTCACTGAAATCACCGGTTGAGAGTTGTTCGTATTTCTCCCAAAAAAGTCTTCCCGGTCTTCCCGAGCTTTCGAGCGTCGCGTCTCCACAAAACCACGCAGTGCATCGCCTTAACAGTTTGCATCTCGACAAACAATTACTAGAGCACAAAGTCTGAAGATCTGTGTTGATTCTTCAGACAAAAGATATATCAATACTATGCATCTATGCTAATTTTCCAGCTCCATAGAGCACCATATACTATAAACTACAGGGCATCGCAGCTCAGTGCCAGCAGCAGCTGAAACACGCAAATCAGCTACTGATTGCCACTGTTGAACAAAGGCCCCTTCCCTGTTGCACCTCGTCTAATCATGGGCGTCACGTCTCCTCGTCCCCGTCCCCGATCACGGCCGGCCATTATTTTACGGTGGAGGTGACGCCGTGGCGGTGGTGCTCGCCCTGTGCCGTCGTCGGATGCGCGCGCAGCACATCCACGTCGGGTGACATACAGAGCACAGTGACACCACCCGGAGCAACGGGGCGGCGACATATCCTTCTACTTGGGTGGGAGGAGTGAAGTTGAAAGTAGGTGTTGCTGGTGATCTTAACCTACTAATCAGCATGCTCATTAACATACTAATCGCATCGACATGCTGCTAAGCGTAAGCTCCAGTTCACTAGGGCGGCGGTATTAATATAGTTATCCTTGAGTAGTACCTGTGATACAAGCCTACGCTCCTAGGTGTGTTGACAACTTGAATACTTGATTTACATATAGTATATGCATGTAGATGCACCTGAATAGCTGATGGTGTGAACTAACTGTTGCATGTTAGAATGGAGTAACTGTTGCTTTCGGATTTCACTTCTCACTTTCTTGTGCAGTAGGTTCACTGCTCAGATCGCCATTGGTGCTCAACCCTGTCGGATAAGAGGGCCATACACATATACTACTCCGTAGTAGTATAATTTTCAAGTCATATGGAAGTAAGAAAGGTAGACCTTTCTGTTAGACAAGATCACACGAGAGGTACATAAAATGTTTTTCTACACGAGTTGTAAGGAGTCGTGGGCCATCTCTACTCCGGGCTGCAGTGAAACATGCCTGAATTAACATGCTGTCAGCACGCCGTAAGCACTGATCAGAAGTCATGATGATAACCTTCAGAGCCTCATCTCATAATCTTAATCAGCCGATTGCTTGTGTCTGTAGGCTAGTCCTTGTCATGGTCGGGTTTAATACGCATTCTAAGCACCGGGCACACCACGCCAACACACCCATATATATAGTTTTAATCGGCCTTGTGTTCATATCCATCGACCTCTAGCTTTTCGCGTCATACACGTCGATTTCCTTCTTTAAAACTTCTTGTATTGGAACGGCACAGCTTTGTACTAGCATCAGTCGGCTGGCTACGATCGACGATCACGCTTGCTTGACGATGACAGCAACAGCGAAACCATGTCTCATCACTTGTCTTAATCCTTAACAGTCTCAATTTTGTATCATATCGTTGTTCTCTCCATCCTCCGATCCGCTGGCGTTTCCTACCTTGACAAGTCATCCTTGGCCTTGTCCAATCCAAGACAAAAGGGGTATATCTCCTTCTCCATCTATCATCGCCTCCATCTATCATCGCCATAAATACTTTTAGTTTTCACCCACCTCCAATTAAGAATCATAAACCTGCAGTAAGTGTTGAAATGAACGGAGCTTAGTCGTTCTTCAGATACATGCACTGCATGAGAAGAGACCGTCCTCAATGCAGTGGTTAGCACTTGCCACTTGGCAATGGTGGCTATTAGTATACTACGTAGTGCAGGAAGATAAGCATGGGCAATGGTGGTGGAGCAGATGCATGCATGCGCTTCTGTTGGCCCTCTCCACGGCCTCTGAATCATGCATGGGGGTCGTTAGGTCAGCAAAGCAGGAGATGTACTTGTATTGCTAGTAAATTAAGTACTATCCTCCTAATAGAGATTCTTTCCTGCAAGCACCACCAGCTGCATCTGCTACATATGTTTGAACTACTGCTCAGTCCTTGGTTGCACCTTACTACATGTGATGTCTGAATCAGCACGAACCAAAAGTTGCCAGACACATCTGGTTAGTCTATGCACACTTGCACAGTTGCTCCAAACCCAGCTCGTGCAAACCACTAGACTAACTACTGCTCCTCCTCTCCTTGATGCCAGATCAACATGGATCCTTAAATTCTTCCCTGCTATTAAAGATGCCTTTTTGGACACTTTGATAGCTCCCAAAGAAGAGGCTAATTGCATAATCTACTACTGATTAAGGAGCATAGTTTAGGGTCGGTCTCAAGCCAAAGAGTGTTTCGCTGCGCTGACGGCGACACATGTCGGTTTACCATTGGCCATGTGGTGCATCTCAACGCCTCAATTATACTGGTAGCTTTTCCGGCCATGGGTGTCACGTCCAAACAGATCGGATGCCTCTTCCCTGATCATCGCCATGTCAAAATCGACCCCGTTTTATTAAAGTCATCGTGACAATGTGCCGGCGCCTCCAAAGTGTTTTTCCTCATTGCGCATATATAGGGATGATGATGCATACCTCTCACTCTCAGTGGCAATGCCACATGAACCCCACATTGACCATCTCTGCAAGCTTCCCCCAAATACTATACATCTGGCTCCCATTTCTTCTCACTGTTAATTCATCCACATCTTGTACACCTGACACCAAAGAAAATGTGGCATGTCTCCTCAGTTTAGGGGACTCAATGGGTCACTCTTCTTTTTTCTAGAAACCTCAAAGGACAAGAGCACTGTAGTAGAAGAAGAAATAGAGCTGCCCGGTTAATTACGAAAAAATGGGGTGGGCCATTCTTGCTTGCATGAAACCGGCTATACTGGCTAGTGGTATAAGTTGTATGTCTGCTTCTTCTTCCCTATTAAACACCCGCTTTTAGGTGCGAGTCTTTGCTAACCTCAGCTCGCGGTAATGGCCGCCCAAGACCTAATTTAGGCTGTAATTAGGTTTTGGATTTGAAAGGGTTGGTCTTTGCAGATCGTGTTAGGTTGCTCCTGTTTATGCATGCTTCTACCTTTTGCAGATCGTGCGAGGTTGGCACGGTTTTTAGGCTTTTTCGGCAGGACATGACAGGAACATCTCTCGACATGTCGTCTCCTGCAAATAATTATCCTGCTAATCATCCATACCAGACCTAGTACTACTACCTATAGGAGGCTAGGAGATTTGATACAGTTCTGTAGCAGTACTGCATAGCAAATTAGCAAGCCAATTTGTAAAACACTTTTGTATAGTACTACATACGAAATAACTTTATGGAGACTTGGTGATTCTGTTGGCAAAATTGCACAGAACGAAAAGATTTTGTTTCACCGGCTTCACTGTAATCAAGACTCCTGGGGACAGTTAATCGGTCTACCCTGCTAACTGCATTCTTGGAAGTTTTTAGTGTTCCTTCCAACTGCCCTTTTTTCGGTGAGAATGACATATCCAAGAGGGAGGAAAAAAGATTGCAAAAAAGGTTGCTTTTCTCTGTCAGACTCCGATTCCCTCTGAGAAAATGTGCGCGGCACTTCACCTCGAATCTTGACAGCATTAGACGGTGGAAAAGATGTGAAGAAACATGGCCTGTATATCTCCGATAGTAACACCCCGATCGACCAAAACCTAGAAATCTCCCTGTAAAACTGTTCCCAGACAAAATAAGTTCACATGAACAGAGACAGGCACCACACTTGAGCCTGAAAACTCCACTGTTCAGGGTAAAGAAACATGCCTCGACTTTGCTTCGAGCAAGTGGTAGCTTCTGAAGAACATAAGAAGAATGATCTTGTCTCAAGTCCTAATCGATGGTGTATATTAGCTATACGTTATTGCAGAAGCAAGGTTATGCAGTTCAACTCAGACTCTTTTTACTACATTCTGAACTTGTCCAGTAGAGGTAGATGCTCTTTTCTAGGTTAGTTACTAGATTCTTCAGGTCTGCCAAATTAATCTGGTTTATACGCAGTTCCGACGTGAGGGCCTGCGCAAACCCTTACGCACTCTAGGGCAAGAAACATAAAAGAAACTCACCTGAATGATAGACCTGAACAATTCTCTCTGAAGACCAAACAGCTGTCGATAGCTTCAGGGTTGGAACAACAACGCCGGCTGACAGTGAAAACCAGGAACAAGTGCATTATCTTTCAGCTGTCCTGCATGCATATACCTGGGCGTCAGCCTCTGCTGATGTCTAAAAAGCACTTGAGTTCAGGCGTGTCAGCTTCGCATGATCGAACTCAAGTCACTACGCGATGCTTTAAATTTTAAAATTTGAACTGCTAACGCGGACACGAAAGAGGCCGGTCGACGATGTGGACATCATCATCATCAGTGGCTTTAGCAAGTAACTGTGTGATCAACAATGATAGTACATGAAGTGGCCATTTGGTCAACCGAGAAACAATACTGTAACCGGCCGCTCCTGAACAAAACCGGCGGTCATCCATGCGGGCGTTCGTAGACGGTGGTGGTTGTCTGGACGGCATTCTTTTTATTGCATCGATGGCTACGTCATCTTGTCTGAATAGAGATGAACAGTTTTGCTTGCACTCAATATCCTCTCATTTGAATACTGTACTGCATGAAGCTGTTAATTAACATGCGTTTCTGTCTGCTGATATGGATCTTTAATTAGCTTAAGGGCTCCTGGGGTCACACCGAATGAAAAGGAAAGTTCCTTCGTTTCTTGGGTTGCAGGCTTGCAGCTCTGAACACCACACATTCCAAGGTAGCTTAACCAAAGACTGGACAGCAAGAGGATTATGTGGGCCAATTAATTCATGATAACATCTGGAGATTATGTGGCTGGGGAATGCTTTTTAACATATGAGCCAAGCACATATATGTATATTGCTTTTTTGTTTAATGTGTGGAACAACGGAAGTTTGTTGGTGCTGCCGTTTTGGAAACTGTACTGTGAGTTTTACCTTTTGGGGTACTAAGTTGGTGCAGCAATTAAATTTAGATCTATCGTGCACCGACGACCAGTGCTGCATAGTTCACCTGGCATCAAATTAGGGGCGATTGAATTGTAACTTTCCCCGGCCCTTTTCTTTGCAAGCAAGCTAGAGTAGGAGCCAGTTTAGGTGTTCGCTTCACGTGTTGGTTTTGCCTTTTTGTACATGAGCAGTGGACATTTATTTATTTATTAAGAACTCTAGGATCTTTTTTTTTTTGTTGACTTTGGGATCATTGTTCTCTGTTTTACTCTCTGAATTCTATTACCCGCATAAAAGAATAGTTCTGAACTCTATTTCTAAAACAGAAAAAAGGCATTCCTAAGGTCAACTGTTTTAAAAGGCCAACTATTGGCTCCCGAAGTCATGAGCTCCTGCCCGAGTAAGAAATTCAGAGAAAATAGTAAAGTATTTCAAAAAGTTGTGGAAAAGGGTGACAAACATATCAAAGTGATCTATGTATCTACAAAGTTTCGCGACAAAATGACAATGGTGGTGCTATGTGCGACAAACAAAATCAGTGATCTAAAAACATTTTTAAATTTAGTGTTGTCTACCGATTTGTTTTTTCGACGGAGCACCACAAGTGTCTTTTCATCACGAAACTTTACACATGTATAGAGCACCTAAATATTTTTGTCAGAATTTTCTGATATATTTACTATTTTTTGAATTATTTAATAGGTCAGGAGCATATGAGGTAGGGAGCCGTTTTGAATTCCCAAACTACATACTAGTAATCTGCTTCAGTAGTAGTGTAAGCCGGAAGGATCCCGTTATTTAAAAGTATATATAAGTTTAGAAAATTCTGAAAAAAATATGAATGTAGTCAATGTTGTAACCCTATAAGCTTGCAAATTCACAGCGTGAAATTCTTTATAGACAGTGGTGGAGGGACGACTCATCCACTGAGCCAGAGAGCGACGCAAAAGAAAAAATGACGGTACGAACAAATACGTGCTACTGGATCTCCAGCTAGACCAGTTCTGTATCCGGAGGGTTCCGGCGACGCGTGGATGATAGACGACGGGCCGAGATTGATCCCGACCCGCGCACGCTCAGCCAGATCAGAGCTCGGCTTATCCTCTCCCTGTCGCGCAATCTGGCACCTGGTCCCGGGTTGGCCAAGCCAGGCAGCGCTGCACCCACACGCTCAGCCAGATCATAGCTCGGCTTATCCGGCGCCTGGTCCCGGGTTGGCCAAGCCAGGCAGCGCTGCACCCACTTGCCACACGACACGATGGCGTCCGCCCACCACGGCCTCTCCTTTTCGTTTCGTGGTGCACCGCCAGACCTTTGCTTGTTCCTTTGCTGCTCGGAAATATGATATCGTCTTCTTGCTTGTCCACCGTGGCCGAACGCCGATACTATCTATGGTCGCCTCTGCCTTGGTGTGATGTGATCCGACCAATGTTCCCGCTGGCCGATGGATGGATGGCAACTTGGAACGCATTGCTGTGTCAACCTCTCAGCTTTTGCTCAGTGTTGTCATAGAGATAAGGCGAATCCGCGAATGAAGAGAAAATCAGAACTTTCGTATTACGCAAAAAGTGATCACACCTCTCGTCTTCATTGTCCTCACTAGCATTGTACCTTAATTAATTTCAGTGGGGCTTCGTAGTGATCCTATATACCCTGACGTGCATATCTTGACAAAATGGTGTAGGAGTGGTTTACTTTGAGATATTTCACCGTCAACTTCATGCATTCATAAAATGTCATTGCAGAAAAACTTACGAAAAATGCCACTGGAACCATTCGGTGCTTTGACATGTACCATTAAGTCATAAGTAGTGGTGCTCTTAAATTTGTGAAATTGGCGGTGGTGTATATCGACTTAACCATTCTCACAATGATATAAATAGTATTGAGAATGATATATATACTCCCATTGTTCCATATTATAAGCAGTTTTGGTAAAGTAATTTAGTTAGCCAAAATGGCTTATATACTCCCTTTGTTCCATATTATAAGCAGTTTTGGTGTCATTGCAGTTTTGTTCCATATTATAAGCAGTTTTGGTTAAATTTTATCATACTTCACCCTTAACTTCGAGAACATTCTGTCTTGATGTAACTCGGTTTCTCTGTACTCCTAACCAACTCTCAGTTTATAATGCTGTCTTGTACCTTAGGATGTGACTAGCAAAACATGCCCGTGTGTTGCAACGGGAGAATTTTTTGTGAACGAAAAACTGCCCGGTCCAAATTTTGCCACAAAATCGATGAGGCATCATAACCCTAGCCAACTTAAGTCGCACAACATAGTAAAATTTATAGTTTTGGTTTTTAGAATTTTTTGTGGCTATAATTTTCTATACACGTGAATTTTCAATTGTTTTATGTTTACATGTGTAGCAAATTTCTTTTAGCAAACCGTCGGGCAGGAAGTTGGCTGTGGCGCGAGGGTCATCAGGGTGTGCCACGCTGCAGTCGGGGCACCTGGTAGTGCTCAACGTCATCGTCATCCTGCTGCATTAGCAAAAATCAAACAATTACAGGCTCCACTAATCGCTTATTTCTTTTCATCAAAGGGATGGAAGAAAAAAGGATCACATCGAAATGAATTATACAATACTCTTTTCATATTGGAAGCTAGAATAATATGCATGGAATAGATTCGGTGCATACTCAGAGGCATTTGGTGCCTACATGTAAAACGAAACGGTGCTCATTACATATACATATATATATATATATATATATATATATATATATATGTCCAGACGGTGCAGCAGCAAAATAGTACAAACAGATCTAGGCGAAACACCAAGCAATAAACTAAGCTAGATAGAGCAATGCAGCAGCACAACGTTTCAGCATCACGAGCCATTAAAGCTTATCATACACGCGCAACAGCAAATCAGAAATAAAGTAGAATGAAGAAGGGACGGATGCAAAGCATCAACACGCTGAGCTCTCCGAGCAGCTGCCAGGCGCTCACGCTGGGGAGCTCATCATCCTGGTAGTAGGAGCCAGCCGCCACAGACAGCGGAGAAGACATTAGACAGCGGAGAAGACATCTGGAGGAAGCTCTTGCTGCACCGCTCGCTCTTCCTCAGGATAACTCCAACAGGGCGACACATCGAGTCCGTACGCCTCCGTTCCTGTCAGCGGGGGCCAAAAACACGGCCCAACGGGGCGACGCAAACGGACCGCGGTCTGTTTTTTGGTCCGCCGCGACGCATTCCTGACCCAAATTTGAGTCACCGATGCGTCGGCCCCGGACGCTCGCGGAGCGCTCCTGCGTCCTCCCCGTGTCCGCCCTGGCCCCGCATGTCATCGACCCCAACGGCTAGAGCGGCCACCTACCCGCAATAACTGTGGGCGGTGGAGCTCTTTAATAAAAGGAGCCGGCCGGGCGAAACCTAGAGCACAAACATTAGAGCTCTCCTCCCCCCACCACGGCGGCCACCACCTCCAACCACAGATCCACGCGCCGGAATGGCTGTAGAGCCGGCGCCGCAGCATCTGCTGGACCAGGCGGAGCGTGCGCGGCAGAGGGCGCGCGGGCGCCGGATGCCGACCAGCCCGACATGGCCCGGCATGATCCAGCACCCCGACGAGAGAAGGGCGGCGGAGGCCGCGTACTTTGACTGCATCGACAACGACAAAGAAGAGTACGTGTACGCCGCCGGAGTCGCGGCGGTCGCGGCGCGCACCGCGCCGGCCGAGCCCGAGCCTCCCATCGTCGTGGGCGGCTGTGTCCCCAGCACCGAGGACGAGGCGGTGCAGACAGCCCACATGCAGCTGAACGCGCAGAGGGCGGCCGCGTTCATGTCCGCAGCGCGCGCCTGCGCCGACGCGGCGGTGGAGGCCGAGTTTGCGAACTCGCGCAGAGCAATCGAGACCGCTGCGCGGGCGGCGCGCCGCAAACGGCACCGCGAGGCCAAGGCGGCCGAGGCGGCCGCGGTCGCCGACGTGGCCGACAATGGAGCAGTTATCAGTTATCGACCGATCCAAGTGGTGCGGTACCCCCGCCGGCGTGGCCGCCTATGTGCGGCTCATTTTCCACTAATACCGGCGCCCGCTACGTGTTTCGTAGCTACGAAATGATCAAAGAAGATGAGTCAGCCTGTCCTAGGCTGGCCATGGCCGCGATGAAGGAAGAGCCAGCAAGTCCGTTGCAGAACGGGCATGCTGCGTGACGTTCCTCAAGGCCAGAGCCCCTCTTTGATCTTCCCCCTTGCCGGCCGGTGGTCGGTTATTAATTTTCTTCAAGTTTAGGTTTAGGTTTTAGGGTTTAATGTTAGGAGGAAGTCCTAGATTTACTATGTAATTTCAGTTTCTAAAAATGTAATCCTAGTATTAAAAAAAAGTTTGGGGAAAAAAAGATGCAAGCGGACTCAATGCGTCGGGCCCGTTGGGCGCAGTGGCCGGAAAGGGGCGGACCTGGGCCGGACGCGCGTCCTTTTGGCGACGCAAACGGACCAAATGCGCGTCCGTTTGCGTCGCCCCGTTGGAGTCATCCTCAGTTCTTCTCCTGCGCATCAGAGGGCGGGGTGCCAGAAGACGATAGGCCTACTCGGCACGGAGAACTTCACCTTCGACAACGCCCCGATGGCTACCGCTCGTGGACGGCACTGGCACGCCGCTTGTGCCAGGCGATCCGACGAAGCTCTTGGATATCTCCGTTGCGGGGCAGGGGCGCCGCTCGTGTGTCTTTGCTCGTCCGCGTCCGCATCGTGAGTAGCTGCCTCGTGATTCCTGGCTCGGCAGCCGGCGAAGGTATGGAGCCGGCCGTGCCGTATGGCTGCAGGCGACATCGTCCTCGTCCATCTCCATTCCCTCCTCGTCATCATCTTCGTCCATGGAGGCAGGGCGGGCTGGAGATTTCGGGATGGAGCCGGACGACCAAGTCTGTAGAGCTGGATGCAAGGGCCAGAAGCCGGTGAGCGCTGGTCATTGTCCCCTGCCGGCTAGCACGACAGTGGGCTGTCACGGACGCGGACGAAAAGAATAAAAACCTACGCGGCCCGTAACCTGTGTTTTTTCTTTTGCTTGAACCGTTTTTCTGACTTATAGGTGGCATAAGTGGGTAATTACCTACAACTTAAGGATAATTTGGGTGACCTACCAAAATAAACCGTGGAAGTCTTAGTGCTTTTATTATTAGGTATATATAGATTATATATGAAAAGGTTCAGGCTGGCTCTAAGATCCCACCATAGTTACGGTAAAATAAGTCACAAGGAAAAATGATGGTGTACATGAGCAATATATGTATAGGTTCATGTATTTTTACTAAACTGATGGGCGTGCCTTTTCTCAAAATTTCCAAATGCACGCATCTTCGCCCAAATAATTTGTGAAAGTTCCAACATACTAGTAGCACGATCAAGCTCAATCTCAAGATCGGTTCAAGGAATTACACAGGCGTGTACTGTCCTCATGAAATCCCCCTTCTGATGCTACCATCAACTTTCGCGAGCAGAAGTGCAAAATGAAAAGGAAGATTCACGTGAAGCATCTTGGCGTTTTGCCCGAACTCCGCACCTCTTTCCCAAAGGAGCGCTCGCAGGACAACACATGTATCGCATTTTATTTCATCAGAACGCAAAGAAAAAAGGAGGATTGAAAGCAAGCCCCTCGGGCCCGTGCAAGTGCGACTCCACCCCCATCCCTGCACTGCTGCGTGCGATGCATCGGAATCACGTCCTCTTTTCCGCGAGTTCATCAGAGGAGGCCGTGGCGCTGTTCTGCTCCTTTTCCTCTTTCTCGGACAGATAAACAAACCGATTTGTTTATAGATAGACGCGAATAAATAAAGCGACGGAGGTGTGTGCAATAAAGAAAGGCGCGCTGGCGTCATGGTCAAAGAGCGCAGAGCGGCAGCCCGAGGCGCGACACATGGAGATCATGGCGCCGCGCGCCGCCCCCAACGAGGCCCAGCCCAACTGCCCGGTCGAACTCACCGGCCGGCGCAGCGCATCCGCATGCGCCGCCTCCGCCGGCCGAGGGCGACGCGACGCGGTCGGCCTGGGTAGATGGCCAGTAGACGGATAGGAAAAAGTCCAAAACAAACCTTGAATTCATAGGCAAAAGCTAAATCGAACCCTGAAGTTGCAATCCCTGAAATCGGCACACTGAACTCTGCAATCCCGATCATTTTAAACCCTAGACCCGGTTTACTCGTAAAAAATAAAAAAATCGTAAATTCAATATTACACTGCTCTCACTGACAAACAAGGCCCACTTGTAATCCAATTAAAAAGATGTAGAAAGAAAAGAAAAAAAGAAAATAGGTCAACGTCGTGTCCGCGCCTGCGCCGTGGCCGCCATGGCCAGAGCTCGTCTGCGCCCGCGCTTGGTCGAAGCGCGTCTGCGCCATGGCCGCCCGTGCCTGTAGCTCGCGCCGGCCAAGAGGGGCACGGCGCGGCGGTGCGTCCCCGGAGCGAGGCCGCAGAGCAGCGGCCCGATGCGGACGACCAGGAGAGCGAGGAGGCGTGCGTCAGGGGCGAGGTGGGGCACGGCCGTGCGTCGCCGGAGCGGGGATGCAGAGCGGCGGCCCGACGCGAATGACCAGGAAGGCGAGGCGGCCGCGTCAGGGGCAAGGCAGCGCGCGGCGCGGCGGTGCATTGCCAGAGCGGGGCGGCAGAGCAGCCGTCGACATTGACGGACAGGCAGGCGAGGCGGTGGGCGTCAGTGGCGAGGCGGCGCGCGTGAGGGGGCGAGGTGGGGCGGCGACGGTGCGCACGGCGGCCGGCATCCGTCCCCTCCCTCCCGGTATCACAGATTTAGAAAACAAAAATATTTTTTTATTATGACATGTGGGTCCCACATGTCAGTGACACTACCTGCAATCCCGGTCAGGATTATTGCTTTCCCGGTGTGCCAAACATGCATAGGGTTCAAAATGATCGGGATTGCAGAATTCAGAGTGCTGATTTCAGGGATTGTAAGTTCAGGGTTCGATTTAGCTTTTGTCTATGAGTTCGAGGTTTGTTTTGGACTTTTTCCAGACGGATATATAGACGAGGTCATCTGGCCGGCCGGTGGGGGGCTGTCAATGCCCACCTGCCTCGCCGCCGTCACCGCAGCGAAGATGCCCAGGAGCGAGATGGCGCTCCCGATCCTTGTCCTCTTCACTCACGATGCAGAGCGTATTTATTTTCCCCGAAATTTCAGTGGCAGCGTATCAATTATCACGTGGCGGCCAGGCGTGAGAAACTAGTGATCCGGTAGGTTTCCTGTCGAGCACGAAGAAAGCATTGCTTTTTGTTGATTTGTTCCCCGTAGGAAACGGTTTATTCGATTTCGGGCATATAATCTCCGGATTTTCCACAAGGGTTGCGTGAGGAACCGAGGATCGGTTTTGTTGTTCGAGGCTGGAGCTTCACAAACTCTGTCAAGGAGACAAGGAGTAGCGTCCAAACCGTCCCCGTCCCGTCAGACCCAGCGCGCACGCTCCACACTCGTTACTCTCTAGAACTTCACAGTCCAAGACTCCAAGTGTTGGTATTACGTCGTGGATTATTCAGAAATGGAATTGTATTAATTCAACCGAGCCTCCAATAAAAACAACGGCGGTAATATCCCGTTTGCACACTCTATCTATGCCCCGTACTTCACTTTTTTCCTTGTACAAGCACACGTACAGCACGAGAATCACAGACCTTCCCAGGCAACCAGACCGTATAAAAGTAAAATTAAAAGCGTACGCAATGAGACTGAAACTGCCATCACAAATAATAATGTTCTTATTTTCCACAGGTTTTCATCAATACGGCAAATGTGAGACCTATTAGCGTCACGAGTGGGGATGCTCTTACGTCGACGATTCAGAAGACACATTGCATAATCCATATTCAACCGAGCAAGGGAAATTACACATACCACAAATTGTTTTGTGTCATAGTTATATAAAAGACATACTCCAACTATATTTTGCACCTGACCCCGCCTTTTGGAGTGATATCTTGCAGTTAGCCTAAATAGATAATTTAGTGACCTAACAACATAACGACTAACATATAGACCAGTATTTCGACATTTACACGACAATTATATGGAAATTTAATTAAAATGCATAACAAGAGAAAATATAGAGATTATGAACATATAAGATGTAAACTAGAGATTATGCACGTACACTTTGTATATGCATAATTGCCATGTTTTCAAGCATTATGCTCCCATTTTTTAATTTGTCATATAATTGTGCTATGCATATAAAAATATGGGTCCTAAATCACCTATTTTGGCTAGCTGCAACATATTATCGCAAAAGCTAGAGCAAAACAAATTTTGATTACGTATTATGTTCAATTTTGGAACCAAACATTGCTGTTATCTGAAATTTTCTCACCGGGCAATAAAAACTGAGAGTACCGTATTTGGCTGCAGTAGTATATCATCCCGTTGCACAGTCCATCTATTCCCCGTACTCAAAAATATTTTCCTTGTAAAGCACACGTACAGCACGAACATCATTGACCCCAGGCAACCAGACCGTATAAAAGTAAAAGTAAAAGCGTACTATACGCAAAGTGACTGAAAACTGCCATCCCAATACGACACTCGTCCCCTCCTCTCTCGTTTGCTACAGTGCGGAGCGGCGAAAAAGAGGGCGACCCCGAGTTTTCTTCCTCCTCGCCGGAGCAGGGCTAGATCTCTGCCTCTCCCGTCGCTCCGGCGGCGGGGGAAGGTGGGGATCTGGTTCCTCATCTCCTGGCATGTAGATAGGAGTAGTTTAGGCCCCGGCGGCGCCGAGAGGAAGGCTCGGTGGCCGTGTAGGGTAAATAAGCGGCGGCTCTTCCCTTCCCTTGGTGCGGTCCCTGGCGGCGCCGAGGTGAGAGCGGCTTCTGGCGGCGTCCGTCCTGCGGGCGGAGGCCTTGTGTGCTCCCTGGGTGCCCGCCGTTGCGGAGGTGGCGGCTCCCGCGTGGAGCTTTTGTACCCTCTTCCTCCTTCCGTCACAGCTCGGCTGTGGAGGGTCTGGGTTCTCTGTTCTTCGTTTCGTCGTGGATCCTCGCTCTGTTCTTCCTCTCCGGCCGGCCTCGGTGGCGAGGGGGGAGGGGTCTGGTTGTGGGGGTTCCGTTTTTGTTGCAGATGGGCTTGGTGGTTCCCTGTGGTGGTCTTGCATCGGCCGGCGTGGTGGCGGAGGGTGCAGGCGCTGGAGGTGGCTTGGTGTTCGTGCTGGTGGTTCTGAGCGCCGGTGCGGCGGCTGGATGTTGGGTGGAGGCTGGGAGTTGATGCGGTGGTCGTGCTCGTTCAGCGGGTTCAGATTCCGGTGCGGCGTGCCGGATGGATTATGCGACCTTCTTCACATGAGTGGCTGCTTCTTCTCTCTGCCGGGCGGTGGTACGGCGTCGTCGCCGGCGGCTAGGAGGCTTGGGTGTGGTTGAGGGTCTGATCGCGTTCTTTCACAGCGACTCAGGGGGCTCTGTGCAATTGTCTGGGTTCTTTTACTGTTTTGTTTTTTCTTTGGACCTGGATGTATGTTGTACTGAGTTTCTGTTTTTGTATCAGATCCTTCCTCAAAAAAAAAAGAAAACTGCCATCCCAAATAATAATGTCCTTATTTTCCGCAGGCTTTCAGCAAAGCATTCATGCTCCTCACACTGCTGCCGCTGCCATTGCATTCACGCTGAACCCGCGCTGCGCCTCGGACTATACTGCCAGTCGTAGCAGCTGCAGTGGAGGAGGTGGAAGGAAAGGGATAAAAAAGTTACTGTAAAAGTTAAACGGATAAAACCAAGACTCGTCTTACAGCCGGGCCCCACGCCACCTCCTCAGTACGGAGCCGATACGCGCGACTCTCGTGTTATATAAAGGCCCTCCTCCTGCTATCCCTTTTCCGCACCCCATCTCCTTCCTTCCACCACCGCCCGCTTCTCCCTGTCCCGCCCGTTTTCCCTCCTCCGGAGACAATCCCACCACGGCTCGCCCGGCGAAGACAGCCATGAGGACTAGGAGCGGCTCTCTCTATCTCGGCGCACGCGAGCAGACTGCTCCTTTGGCCGGGCAGAAGAGGAAGAGGTCCTCCTCCGCCGCCGCCGGCGGCGCCGAGTGTTGTGGTGGGCGACTGATGAAGAGGCAGGCTGGGGGGCCGGATTACCTGGACGGTATACCTGACGACCTCGTGCTCTCCATCCTCTCCAAGCTCTCCGCCTCAGCCTCCTCGCCGGCCGACCTCCTCTCCGTCCACCTAACGTACGCCCGCGCCCCTGCTCCGTTACTTCAGTCGGTTTGCCTACCAAAACATCCATCTCCTTCCTGAAGTTGCAACGGCTCCTCTGCTCCTCGCGTGTTCTTCTCAAACACTCGGGGACCAGCGGCTGCTCTGCAATAATGGAAGTTGAGGGGTGGATTGGGGGATATTAAGGATTTGGCCACTGACAGCGCTTTTGACGTTTCAGGTGCAAGAGGCTCAACGGGCTGGGCGGGCAGGACATGGTGTTCGCCAAGGCCTCGCCGGCGTCGCTGGCCGTGAAGGCGGCGGCGTGGTCGGAGCCTGTGCAGCGGTACCTGAAGCGCTGCGCCGACGCCGGCAACCTCGAGGCCTGCTACATTCTCGGCATGGTAAGAGTCGACGACGCAATCTACTTGTGTTCGATTTCATGAACATGCACGCATGCATGTAGAGAGATGAAGTGCTGATGAGTGTTCCTATCCGTGTGCAGATCCGGTTCTATTGCCTGGGCAGCCGTAGCGGTGGCGCGGCGCTGCTGGCGAAGGCGGCGGTGGGCGGGCACCCGGCCGCGCTGTACTCGCTGGCTGTCATCCAGTTCAACGGGAGTGGCGGCGCCAAGTCTGATCGCGACCTCAGAGCGGGCGCGGCCCTGTGCGCGCGCTCCGCCGCGCTGGGTCACGTCGACGCTCTCCGCGAGCTGGGGCACTGTCTCCAGGACGGCTACGGCGTGCGCCGCGACCCTGCAGAGGGACGACGCCTCCTCGTCGCGGCCAACGCACGCGAGCTCTCCCTTGCTCTCGCGGCCGCGTCGGCCACCCACGCCTTCGCGTCCTTTCCCCTGGGCGCCCTCGCGGTCGGGGGCGCCGGCGCCGGAGGCTGCCCTCTGCTGTCCGACTTCGGGTGGAGCCTCCCGGAGGCGGAAGCCCACACGGTGAACCAGTTCATGTCGGACTGGTGGGCGTCGCGCGGCGTGCAGGCGTGCCCGAAGAAGGGCGCCGAGGAGGCGACCGGCGGCGACAGCGACGGCGAGCTCCGTCTGTGCTCGCACATGCGGTGCGGGCGCAAGGAGACGCGGCGGCACGAGTTCCGGCGGTGCTCCGTGTGCGGCGCGGCCAACTACTGCTCCCGCGCGTGCCAGGCCCTGGACTGGAAGCGCGCCCACAAGGCGCAGTGCGTGCCCATGGACCGCTGGCTCCTCGGAGCCGCCGCCGGCGACGCCGCGGCCCAGTGACCCAACGGGCATCGGCAACAACATAGTAGCAGCAACACTACCGGAGTACTACCTACCCTATCGGCGTCGTTCGTGGTTCACGGCGCAACCGGTGGACCAGGCGTAGCGGAGGGAGGAAGAGGGAAGCGTTTCTGCTTTCATTTCTGCGGCCGTTTGAGTGTCGTCTTGTCAGATGTACGTACTCTACTAGGGAAGCGCAGACGGCGAGATAACTAGCCCCGGTTTTTTCCCTCTCCGTCAAATTAAGATCGAAATCCCGGCAATCTTTTTGAACTAATTTTATAGAGTTTGTAGACGTTGTCGCTTTGTGTCTGGGCGTTTTGGATGGATGCTGTACGGGGTAGAGAGTAGAGTAGAGCACGGAGCCCTACGTGCCGAACGCAATCAGATAGATGCCACCGATTTCGTGTTCGAGGTTCTTGGTTTTGCTCTCCTTCGACTCGAGGGCCGGGACAAGTTGGAGCTATCCCTGTGGCTGCTGGTGCCGGACTTTGGGAGGTGGAATCCATGTAGGCTACCGCTAAAGTGACGCCGGCCGGCCGGCTTTTGTTTTTATTTTACTACTTTTCTGTTTCCTAGGACTTGGAAACGCTGGAATCAAGTCAAACAATACAACAACATGACGCTGCTACGTCTGGGCTACATGTATACGCAACGGCCTTGTACAGCTGTATATACGAACTGGAGTACACGTCCGACACAAGAGAAAATAAAATCTTGCAAAATTTTTTTGAAATCATAAAATCTTGCAAATTGAGAAAGTACCTATTACCAGGTCGCATGGTTTTTCAGTTTTCCTATTCATAATAAAGTCGTAGAATCATTGCCGTGATGAACGTCGTACGGGTGTCGAAACCTGTTGACCCAACCTGGCACTACACCGAAAGACACCATACTACTGTAACTATGCGGAGGAGACGACAAAAACTACAGGGAAGATTTTGGCAAGAAATTACAGTGTACAAGATTCTTAGCAGGAAAATGATACAGTACACTGTAGTTTTTTAGCAAGAAATTAATACAGTGCGCTGTAAATTTGCGGAGGAGACGACAAGGGCCACTAGAGGGAGGAGTTTGGCATGTTGCGGAGGTGTGCTGGGACGTGCGAAGGTACTCTCCGGAACGTGTTGAGTAGCAAGGAGAATGTGCGTGGGTGGCGCTAGGATTTCCACGACATGGACATCTGCGGTCGTGGTTTGCTAGTGACACCTCTAACGTCGTAATTACTACAGTATTTAGATTGTGAAGCGAAAGCACGGGCTGAGCTGACGGCCGGCGTCCAAGCTAGACCCGATCTTCCTGGACACATCATGTGATTGTTGTATTCATTTTTGGGTACTATAAATAACTTCTCTTTGAAAATATACTCCAGATATTTTGGAGTAGTGTACTGTAATAGACAAGACATAAGCAGGTGGAGGAGTTAATTACCGGCCGTTGCTCGGTCAGAATTTCTGGTGGGATCCATCGGTGACGGCGGCGAGCTAATGAAGTGTGTGTATATTTAGACGATCGCCCTCTTCAATGCATTCACCCCAACCACTACACATAGGTGGAGTCCGTCCAAGTATCCCACGTCGCATACTGACCAGAAGAAGCATGATGCCATAACTCGCCCCAGTGCACCGTCTTCGTGGGCGTCCGGCGACTAGGCACGTACACTCGGGTAGGCACGTTACTCAGAAAATTCCGGCACCGTGATGCCTGCACGTTTGACCTTGCAGGCATTTATTCTTCTTAAAAGAATTTTAAAACAATTTGCAAAACAGAGTTTTAAAACAGCTCAGGTTTGTATCTATGCGAGTACAAAATTCAGAAAAAAGAAAATGCTGATGATCGTGCGCCTGGGGCCGGGAACCGAATATCTTTTTGGTTCGTTTCGTGTGGGATCGATCGAGCATACTCGTTCATTGTTGACCTTTCGATGCTTAATTAGTACTCCCTCCGTTCCAATTTAATTGACTTGCTATCTATCAAATGTGGATGTATCTAGTCATGTTACATATATAGATACATCCACATGTGGTGGATAGCAAGTCAATTAAATTGGAACGAAGGGAGTATTATTCCCGTTTTGTTTTTCAACTCAAATCGAGCACGCGTGCCGCGACTTTAATCAGGGTTCTGTTAATTAACAATGCGATTAACCACTCAGGATCATGCGTGCGTCCGGTCACTCGGATCATCAAGTACCAGTCCGAGTTCGTGCTGGCTCTGGTTGGGCCGATTTTAAAGGGTTTTTGAGATCGAGAAGAGCAAGCTAGACAAGCAACGTTGCTGTTTGTTTAGTGCATAATGCATGCACGAATGATTCCCTAAAAGTAATTAACTTTGCGTTGCAGGTCATGCGTGGTGCGAGCAAAGCCGGTAGAATAGAAGTAGGGTGTTGTTTTTCTTCTCTCCTAAGTATTAGTAGACTGATAGGCGGCCGCCGGCGTATCTGCGGGATTCCTCACCCTCCGCCGGCCGCTTCGGCGGCGGGAGGATGGGGAATCCCCAGATCGGCGTTCCGGCGTGTAGATAAGGGGCTTCGGGGCGGCGCGGCTGGGGAGGGGTGGCCGGCGTCGTCGTTTTGCTGCTCTGCGACCTCCCCTCCTTGGCGTTGTCCTCGACGATGCTTCCTGGTTGCAGGTGCGTCTCCGTCCTGCTGCTGCTTCTTCCGGCGTCGATGGCAGGCTGGTGACGGGTGTATAGGAGGCCGGTGGAGGAGGTGCGAGGCGGCTGCTGTGGGGTTGTGTGGTGTGCAGGTGATGGATCCGCCCACCTCCGGTGAGGTGGTGAGGCGCAGGCCCCGGATCTAGGCCGGAAGATGCTTGGGCGTGTCCCCGGCCGATGGACTACCTCCGCCTTCAGATCCAGCTCGTCGGAGCTGGTGGTTGATGCGGCTCATCAACGCCTTCGGGCAAGGAGCTCTTCCGCTCCATGGTTGAGGGCTCCGGGCGGATTCTTCCTCCGTCGTCTCCGGCGGTGGAGGTCGAGCGTGCTGGAGGTCCTCGAGGTTGAAGACGGCGCGTCGCAGCAGTGTTGCCCTCTGTATTCTCCTTGTTTTTTCTTTGCTTGTATCTGGCCTTGTATTGCTTTCCTCTACGTATGAATACAAGTATGAAAAAAAAAGTATTAGTAGACTGTCGTGATGATTAATTCGGCCTGGGGTCGAGAGCCCTCAAGGGACCAATTGATTAACGCGCTTAACTTTGATGCCCCTCCGTAATTGTTCGTAGCAGGCTGGTCAATGGCGATCGAGGGACAGCATCTCTTGAGTAATGTGCGCCGGCTGACATCTTGTCTTGAAGTAAATGACCATCAGATTAGGCACACTGGCTAGTCGCCGGCCTGCATCAGGGTCAACCGGGTCGGTGTCACGTAGATATGCCTCGCGTCTGCTTAGCACGATGATTAAAGCTTCTTCTGACATGCCCGGTAGGAATTGTCCATTCGGTCGTTCCCACGAGTAGATCCAACCCAACCGATGCAACCGTAACATCTCTTTGATTTGAGCAATCCAACGCATATTTTGTTGATCAAATTTGATGCACCTAAAATTAAGATGACACCTAAGACTAGCCATGAATTGTCGGTTCGGGAAAAATTGATACCACCGAGTTTGTTTTGGGTCACCTTCGAAACTGAAGTTGTATAGTGGTTCGTCTCTGGAAACTTCTGTATATCATGCAAGTATGTGTAGACCTTAAGCTTGATCATCATGCTTCGTGCAAGGAAGCGTGGCTTTAGAAGAATGATAGTAGAAAGAAGAAAAGGGGAGCCAGGAACAAGCGTCAGTGCGTGCGCCGGAATAAAGCTGAAAACTATATATGCTCGCGCTCATGCTCATGCCCTTCTCTCCTTTTGATTGACCTCCTTTCCTTTTCCTTTCTTTCTCCTCCGGCCGATTCCTTCATTCATCAGTTGCAGTTGCAGGTTCTCGCAGGCCGACTGATCCGAGAGCTGATCTATGGATCCGCCACAGTGTTCACGATCAGGTATCCAATGCAATGGTCTGAGGTGTCGGCATTTCGGCGTCCGGGTATTTGTTTTCCTCTCCTTATTCTTGGGTGCCGCAGATGCGGATTTCTAACATGGCATATTTATTTATTTTTGTGGGGAGACATGGCGCATTATTGTGGAGTTTATTTGCTGTGCGGGGTGATGGAGGATCGTCGTGCATGGTGATCACTAGTGTACTCCATGAGTCGGTCAGAGAGCGAGAGGACTGCATTCATGGTGGCAGTGACAACGATCGACGCGGGATGGACGGAGCGCTGCCGCTGCTGCTGCCGCCGCCGCTGCGTTTGAACTTTGAAATCGAGTGACACTATCTTGCTTCCCTGATGCATGACGCTACGTCTGTACGTCCTAGCGATGGTGCATGCATCCCGTAATACACGTAACTTGACGAATGAGTTTCGTAAATCCAGCATCATACGGGTCCCAACCAAAAACATTGCCAAGATCCGTTGGGTGATTGGCAATGCAGCATTCATTTCCGTGGCAACGGCCACCCGTACGTACGACTTGGCTTCGTCTAGTCTACTTAACTCTTCGGAAACGGCCAATGTGATTTGAAAAGAGCGCCAAAGATTCCCGATTTCAGATAGATCTATAACCGGGTCACGTCGAAGATTAAATCTCGAAGCCGTGCGGCCAGGAGCGTGACACGGACGAGCACGGCAGCCGATCGTGCCGCGGCAACACGTACAACGCCAGCCGTACCCGTGCCGTGCGCCGATATCACCGCCGCCCATGCATGCATCATAAACTCACATGTCTCTCCTTCCATGATCCCTCGCAGCCTGAAGAAAGTAAATTGTCTAAGAGCATCTTCACTGGCACCTCGGAATTTTGACCGGCACCTCTCAAATTGTGTTCGCTTTTTGAGGGGCGTCGGACACTTTTCCTACGAATTTCAGGTTGCTGCCCACACCGGCACTCCCAAACGGCTGGCCTAACAGAACTTAGCAAAATAGTCAAATTTTATTCATAACTTTTGCACAAAATTGAAAGGCATTTGTCTAAACTAAACCCTAGCCGGCGTCTAGTCGTCGTCGGAGAAGTAGGTGACAACGCCGTCGTATGGTTCCTGCCTTCTCTTGCTTCTCATTTACGGCCTCCTTCTTGACGACACCGATGTTGTGTTGCTTGCTCCCGAGCTCCTCCTTGACAGCGTGGAGCGGATCAGCGAGCCGCCTTGCGTCTTCGCGCGGTGGCTCGGTCGGGACAACAGCGCCGGTGGCACGCTCCTGCGCCTAGGCTAGCACGCCGTCCAGCGTGCGGTTGCGCCACCAATTCCTCTGTTGTTGGGTCGCCCACCTGTCCATGCCGTCCCGGGCTCCCGGCGCTCGAGACGCCACCGACATCAATGGTGGTGGGGATGGCGATGCGTGGGAAGAGGTGAAGTCGTCTCGGAACCGGCGAGAAAGTCATTATTTTGCTTAACCGGCCGTTCTGCCTCCTCCATGCCTTTGATAGGTGGCTCCCACCTGTCGAAGGGCGTGTCCGGCCGCTATCCAATACCCCCAACTTTGCAGGTGTGGCCGTTTTTCGTGTCCGGCACGGCGACACCCAGTGAACCTTTGAGGGTGCCAGCGAAGATGCTCTAGGGGGCCACTGCAGTAACAGTCTGAATAAAACACACACATACACACACTGTAGCCTGTAGCATGAGCGGCGACACGCGAAGAGACGGCACCATTTCTCTTTTGCTTTTGGAGGAGGAAACCACACGCTGAAAAAGATGACGCACGGCCGAGGTTTTCTTTCGCTTTCGCCGGAGAGTCCACGCACACGACGGAGGCAGGAAGCTGCGGCGCGAGTGGCGTGGTACGCTCCACTTCGGGGAGCCTCCACGACTCCACGAGTGAGTGATTACGGTTAGCTTTACGTTTGTTTCCATTATTAGGGAGAGTGCGCGTTCGCACCTTGACAACAAGTCGTTTAATTAGCTTTGCGTCGCGGGTAAGTCGATCGAGCACTCACTTCTTGGTCAAAAGAGGGCTGCTGAGAGTGAGTGAGTGAGAGAAACATAGCAGCAGCACCAGCAGCAAGAATACTGTATTTTGACAGTGATCATGCATGCATTATGGGTAAGTGCGGCCGTTCTTCCGGCAGTTTCGTCGTCGTGACGACACCATGCATGTGATTCCAGCGTATTCTGTACTGATTTTGTTGATGTATGAGTTTTGTTTCGGTGGAGTGCACCTACACGCCAAACGCTGCTGAATCTCCATTGACGTCACGCCACTAAATATCCACTATAAATCGTCGAGAAAAAAAGAAGAGAGGAAATCAGACAAATGGTAGTGGGACGCGTACGCCCACCATGCCATTCCACATCTCACATATTCTTTACCTTTCTCACCACAGCAACAAAGCTCCTTCGTCAAAAGACGGAAGCTTGAGAAAGAGATGAAAGGATCACCAGTGGGAAAAAAATATGTCCCGGCCGGCCGTTCGAGATTCGATTCCAACGTGACACAATGGGCTAGAGCAAAAGGCCAAGAGAAAAAGGAGTAAGCAAGCAACCGTGGTAAAAAGAATAAGCTACCGGTCACTGGTAGCTATTCTCTCATGGGATAAGGCAACAACGGCGACGAGGGAGAGGAAGCAAAAGGCATGGCATATAGCGATCGCCGGCCGCTTTCTCTCGCACACAAGTGGAGTTGAAGTGCTGTGGTGGTGCTGCGACGAGCTAGCCCGGGAAAGTCCTCCGGTCATCGTCGTCGCACGTGCATTTGCAAGCGTGTGGAGCAAGCCTCGTTCGACCGATCGATCGGGCTTAAGCTGCTGCGTTCGCAAGTCATGAGCCACTCTCGTTCTCACGTGTGGCCCCGGTTTGTTTATGTTCTCCTTGAGCTGCTGGACCAGTGGCCCCATCAAGAAACCAATTGTGGGTGCACGATTGTGTCACGCCAAGGAGGCACAAATTACTCTCTCTCAAGAGAACCACTTGTCAAAACGACCCTTGAGATCCTTAATTCAACAAACGCTACTCACTGTGTTTCATAATTCTTGTCGTGGTTTTAGTTCAAAATGTGAACTAAAAATCACAACAAAAATTATGGGACAATGGTAGTATAACTTTGCGGTAGGTGAACAAATTGTTACATCACTGTGTATATTTTTTAATCTGTATGAAAAAATATACAAATTATTTGAGTACTTATATTTGATTTACTTGGTTGTGACAGACTCACAAAAAAGGCGGAACTATAAACAAAAAAAAATATTACAAGGAAAACAAAGTAAAAAAATAAAGAATGCAAGGGAAAAGAAGTAAAGATAAGGATTACTACAATGAAAACGAGCTGTGACCAAAGCGAGGCTATCGGATTAAGACTTAGGGTGATCTTATTAGGGAATGAAAACTGGCCGTGACCAAAGCGTCTAGAGTACCATACAAGTCCGATTAGACATCCATTAATTGATTAGAGAAAACAGTGAAATGGAATTCTAATCCTCAGGGTCATATTTTTCAATATATGGTCCACCTAGTGAAAGTTACTGCGATTGTCGTAACTTTGATATTTGTAGTTTCATCCAACCGTGATGCCGATGGATCTATACCTATTTGCATGCAATGGAAAGAGATGACCCCTCTAACGTACCAACAAGCGTGTTGTCAAAGCCATAGGGGACTAAAGTGTGTAAGTGGGCGTTTACTCCGTTTGAATCCTATGACCACTTACTGACTTACCAGCTGCTGGCCGGCTAGACCTAACACAACAGTGAACGTGAAAGCAGATCATTTGAAAAAACCTGGGGTTAAGTTAATAAGGAGACGTCATGATCCGTACTTTTGGTGCATGCAAGGAAAGCACGAGATTAATCAGGGAGTTCGAAAGCAACATGACGGAATCAATGCTGATAATCTTTGCCACGGCCAAAGCAGATTTCATGCATGCTGCTTTTGTTATGGAGACACATTTTTATGGAGAAAACCAGGACAAAGTGTAGAGGTTTCCAATGCTCAGTGCCTGGCTTGTACTGTTCCCGTTTTATGTTATGCGTGTACAGCTCCAGTGCATGAGAAGAAAATGAGAGCTAGCTTAATCAAGGGGAAAGGATTACAAAAGGGAATAAGCGAGATGGAAAATTTTGTCCTTGGAGATAGCTTAAGGTGTTTGATGAATAGTAAGGCCAACCAAACGGATGAGGTGCTAATTTTCTCCAGAATTAGCTAGCACATGATTGTGAAGGTTTTGATACAATTCCTCTGAAATGGTGTAAGGAAAATGAGGAGACTTGCTCAACCAACCAACTTCTCATGCGCAGCATATGGGTGCAATTTGGAAACAACTCCTAACAATCACCTAACCTAGTTCATGTGCATTGCCAGTTTGCAAGGCCACTATTGCATGAAACATGAAGTACGTAGCCGGGCACAACAAATGTAAAGCATTTGGTTTTGCTTCTGAGCTAAACCATGCATGAGTAGCTTAAACAGTGCTAGCAGTAACTCTAGTGCTGCACTGCTGCATGCTATCACACCAGATCACATCAATTGCTTGCTTGCTTGGGGTAGTACTCCAGTTATTAGTAGGTGTGTGAGCGGCCAAAAGGCTGCAACGCCTTTAACGACGCCACACCGGCTGCTGGCTGCAGCTGCACTACACCGCTAGCGAATCAGTCCATCCATCAAAACTTCTGAGGCTAGATCTTCAGTTCTTCATCTTCACGGACATGGCACACATGAGTGTGGGGTTACCAAGGCATGGCAGGGCGTGATCAATCACGAACTGACCGCCAAAGGTGGATTAGAACGCACGAAAGCACTCTCACCGGCCCTGGTTGCTTAAGTTGTAGGTTAGATCTTGTCGTAGGTCATTTTCTTCCAGTTTGTCGTTTTGAAACTACTCTCTCACAAAAAAAATGTAGGTATAAAGTTAAGAGGTGAAAGTTCCTCATCAATATTCCAGACAAGCTCGCCGTCTAAATTGTAGGTTAGATCTACTTGTAGATAATTTTGCTGGTTTGTTCTTACGAAGCTACTCTCAAAAGAAAGATTGTACGTAGACGCTTTTAACACACAAATGATAGGAGGAAATTCCCTATTTTCAAAAACAAGAAGAGTCATTTACTAGCCATCATTTCGGTTCGAAATCAAGGAATTCAATCGAGATTTCATACCCAACGTGTTTGCCCGTCATGCAATTGGAAATGTCATTTCAATTGAAATTCCAGTGGAAGTCTATGGTATGTAAGTCAATTCATGCCCTATACCTTGTCATTTTTATGAAAATCATTTCATTTCATAAATCTTTTGGCAGCCAAACTTGATTTTTCACCTTAGAATTTTAAATTGGGCAAATGAAATGATGGCATCAATGTCTTTTCATCTCATTTCTGCCAAATGAAAATGAAATGAGGGGTGTCAAACGAGATCTATAGTTTTTGAAATTGACTGTAACCCACGTAATACAAATTAGATGTTCTGAAATGAGACAGATAGCAATGCTTGTACATTTTTAGTACAACACTCAAGAAATGCCTTTAGCTTCTTGAATTCTTAGGGGACCAAACTATTACGATATTGTTCGAGAATCAAGTCAAGTAACGTTAAGCTTATACACAAGCGTTTCCAAGCAAGGCCTACACTCCTATACAATGCTTGATGACTGGGAAATAAAACTTACCAACAATTAACCATTGGCAAATTAAGTAAGTTGTGTGAGACTTGCTCATGTTCCCTTTAAACCTTTTCTTCTTCTAAAAGCTAAACACAGGTAGTACTGAAAAGTAAAAAGTTTCAACAAAGTTTGTCAATTAACGTGGCGCAGTAAGCTAGGTGGCAAGGTACCAGAATTGAAATGGGGGGCTATAGCTCTGCCTGCATGGTGTGCATGTGAGGGCAAAGGACATGCATGAAGTCCAAAAGCGGTGAGGGGGTTGGTTGAGCTTTATACTCTAATAGCACCAACTAACAACAGATTTAGTCCTAGGAAGAGGGAGGGAGGTCCGGCCCCCGCAATCAACTCAAGTGATGGATCAAGAAGAACATGTATGTACCTGTTGCTGTCCAATTACTCATCTTCCCTGCCAACTCAGCCAAAGCATCAGCATCTAGCTGGGGCAGCTTGGGGCGAAAGAAGAAAAGTGCGGCTGGTGTTGGGTGTGGGCAAAGGGAGCAAGGAACCCCATGCTGGCTAGGCCACCAGCATGTCTTAATTAACTGCTTACTTAGAAGTGCAAAATACACAACTTAATGGAGCAATCATGGTCGATCGACAAGGGAAGCAGCTCGATGCAGGTGGTCGATGATCTTGAAAAGTGTCACAAGACCGGCCGGGAGTGGCTAGCTTCACATCTCATGCAAGGTGATATGATGGGAGGTCACACTGGCTTACCGGCCGGCCGGCTGGCCGGCCATCAAATGGCATTGCATGCTTGGGGCCAGCCAGCAGCACATCATGCAGTGTAGCTCAGAGTGTTCATCAGTTCATCATCCGTGCATGCATGCTCATGCTCTCTCTATATCTTTCGCCTATCTGCACCGTGTTCACGTATGTATGATCCGGACTCTTGTGAAATATATAAGTGAAACTCCTACAGTATAGGTTGGGATTTTCTCGATCGATCTACCCCTGTCGATCTCTAACAAACAGCCTAGACAGTGTGTTACATGTCTCTGTTGTTGGATATACGCTACGGAGGCCTAGTTTGGTGAGGGTGCGACGGCCGGGGTTTGAATTACGGTTCACGCAGCTAGCAGGGTACGACGGCGTTGCTGTCGACCAACGTATCCACAAGTCTTCTTGGGTGGTTTCGATCGTTCTCTCTAGCTAGTGTATGGTTAACATGACGGGAAATCAAGCGTCGCTCCCAAACAGGGACCGGCCCGGAGCTCGATCTCTGGCGAAATAGTATGCCCAAGCGTTACGTCGGGTGCAAAGGAGCCCTCTCGACTGATTGAACCATGTGTTCTTAATTAGAGTTCCCTTATAAGATTCAAATGTGTGTTGACGGATCTTCCTCACATCTTGTGTGCCTGTAGGCTGTAGCTGCGACGGAGACATGGTACTCCTGAATCTCGACCCACGAAGTAAATCGATCTAAGGGTCTACTCAGTCAAAATTGCCTAAGCAGATAGTATATTATTCGTCGTAAATTACAGAGACATGATTCGCCTTCCAATCAAACATGTAGATATAGCTAGGGGACAAGCTCTTCAGTAGAAGAGAAGCGTGTGTTTGTGGTGATGCATGCGCGTGACGAATGAATTGAGGCTGGGCAGGGCAGACGAGTTAAATTGCAGGCAGCTGCTTGCAGCGTACGCAGTCGATGATGGAGCCGACACTGGGTGGTGATGAGGCGTGACGATTGTCAGGGCACGGTCCCATTGCATGTATGGCCGGCTGGCTGCTCGTGTAGCGGTAGCCGTAGCTAGATGCTCGTCGCACGCAGGCAGGCGTGAGAAGGAAGCATCCATCCTCCTCCTCTCTCTCTCTCTCTCTCTCTCTCTCTCTCTCTCTCTCTCTCTCTCTCTTCTCTCTCTCTCTCTCTCTCTCTCTCTCTCTCTCTCTCTCTCGTGTTGCTTGGATCCATCCATCATCCACTCGCAGCTCCCCGGCTCATTTTTTGTCCGGCACTCCGACGTGCACCATGAGTGGAGCAAGTTGGGTCCTAGGGAACCACATCCTACTCCGGCGATCCAATCTGGCAATTTAGCAAAAAATATTCTACATAATTCTTGAACCATGTATTTTGAGTGTTCTTGTGCATTGTGCAAACTGGTGTCAACCCCTTGTGATTGGGCAGGCAGGCTTGAGAAACGGAATCACGATATCCTCCACAGTAGTAGCCATGACGAACGGGTAGGACACGCCAGGGAGTGTATAGCTTTTCTTGATTTGGCAGGAACAGGGTACATGGAGACTATTATTGAGATGCTAGTAACATGCAGCAATCAATTTCAAGCCCTGCTCATCTCCTCAGCAGGAGCAGCCCCCACACGGCGAAAATATGCCTAGCACACGGCCACGCATGTGCGAGCTCCCCGCCCGGAGACCCGGACGCGTCGCGCCCTGTTGCACCAACAGTTCGGCGCCGGTGACCTCTGAGTTGCGTGCCAACCAACTCCCAAAGAGAAAATTAGATAATAGCTCCCACTTTTATGTTAAAAATAACACACAGTCCTTATGATGTCTCCAACGGGGCGATGCATCGAGTCCGCGCGCCTCCGTTCCTGTCCGCGGGGGCCAAAAAACACGGCCCAATTTGGGCCACGATGCGTCGGGCGCGGACGCGAGCGGAGCGCTATTGTGTCCTCCTCTGGTCCGCCCCTGGCCCAACCGTCAGGCCATTCCCCACCCCAATCTCCTCCACCTCTCTCGCCCCTCCCGCCGCCACCCCGCCGTCGCTCCCTCGATTTGGCGATGCAGGCCATTCCCGGGAAGCCATCTCCTGCTCCTCTTCCTCCCCGTCACCGGAGCTGCTTCCTCCCCGCCACGGCCGGTGAATCTTGCGGCCACATCTGTCGGAGCGCCCGCGACACCAATAACGCCCACAAGGTGTTCGGCCGTCAGCACCGGCACCAACTCAGTTACGAACTCGGCCATGGATAACTCCGATGAATGGTACTACAAGAACTACATGCTGTGCGCGCCATCATCGGATGATTGCTCGGACGATGAGAGTGACGGCCTGGTTGCCACCCTCATCGTCAATGAGTACATTGAGAGAATGCGGCCGGTGTTCCGAGGCTCGTTGCCGGGCCGTTCTCCTGCATTGGACCGGAACCGGAGAGCTGGCCAATCCAGCTCTGGGGGGACAACTTTCGTCCCCACAGACCCACGTATCCTTCCAAGATTTTTTGGCGCCGTTTCCGGATGAGAAGATCTTCGTTCAACCGTATCCGGTTGGGGGTGATGCATTTTGATGACTATTTCATATGCAAGCCAGATGCATGTGGTGCCCTCGGTTTCTCATCATACCAGAAGTGCACCGCCGCCGTTCGCATGCTTGCATATGGAATTGCAGGTGATCTTGTGGACGAGTACGTGCGGATGAGCGAGTCCACGTGCCTAGAAGCAATGTACAAGTTTTGCAAGGCCGTGGTGCAGGTGTTCGGCCCCGAGTACTTGAGGGAGCCCAATGCTGCCGACATGACCCGGCTCTTGGCCATCAACGAGGCCAGAGGGTTCCCTGGGATGCTTGGCAGCATAGATTGTATGCACTGGGAGTGGAGGAACTGCCCATTTGCTTGGCAGGGGCAGTACAAGGGCCATGTTGGGGCGTGCACGGTCGTGCTTGAGGCTGTGGCATCACAAGATTTGTGGATTTGGCACTCATTTTTTGGCATGGCCGGCTCGCACAATGACATCAACGTGCTGCAGCGGTCTCCGGTGTTCGACAGGCTTGCCAATGGCCTCGCTCCCCAGGTGACCTATGAGATCAATGGTCACGAGTATGACAAGCCTTATTATCTTGCTGATGTGATTTATCCTACATGGACTACTTTTGTGAAGACCATCTCCAATCCCAGTGATGAGAAGAAGAGGTTCGCCAAGGAACAAGAGAGTGCTAGAAAGGATGTGGAGCGTGCATTCGGTGCCCTCCAGTCACGGTGGGGTGGGCTATTGTTCGCCACCCCGCTAGGACATGGGACAAGGACCAACTCTGGGAGGTGATGACAGCTTGTGATCATGCACAACATGATCGTGGAGGACGAACGCGACGAGGGTATGCATGATCAGGCTTGGCAGTTTCAGGGTCAGTTGGTACAGCCCCAGGGACCTTCCACATTTGATCAGTTCCTCGACTTCCACCGTGACATTCGTGAGAAGGTGTCTCATAACCAGCTCCAAAATGATTTGGTGGAGCATGTCTGGCAGCACTACGGTAACCAGTAGTTCCATTTGATGAACTATTGGTCTTATTTTTATTTGGTTTGTAAGACTATGCATGAAACAATTTATATTATTTGCTGAATTATTTGGATTGTAATAACTATTTGATAAACCATTTGGATTGTATTATTCGGATTGTATGGTTTATTTTGTTTCCTATATACTTGTTTTCTATAGATTGATCAAAAACCCTGGCCGGGCAGACTCGATGCGTCGACACCCACTATATATGAATGAAAATGACCCATATATGGCATGTTAACAAAAAAAAAACATGCGGGCGGACTCGATGCGTCGGCCCGTTGGGGGCACTGGCTAGAAAGGGGCGGACATGGGCCGGACGCGCGTCCGTTTGCCGACGCAAACGGACCAAACGCACGTCCGTTTGCGTCGCCCCGTTGGAGACATCCTAAGTTCAAAGGTCGTTTACAACTATCGACCGTATTCCTTCTAATCTCCAACAGCCCTTTGTAAATTGGGTTGCTAAAAACATACTATAGCATGAGGAGACAGAAGGTCTGCAAAGCCAACACATTTTTTTGCTTTGGCAGTCTTTGTATAACTAGATTGCAAAATCTGTGTATATGACGGTGACATTTGGGCCTTCTAGTCAGTCAAATTGTCATCTTGTTCCTTGTACAGGCCAGGGCAAGAGGCGAGCTCGCCTCGGGCTCAAACCAAGTCGCCGGTGCATGGAGGGGGCTCCATGGAGGTCACCTGTGTCGGGGAAGGCTCCACAGAGGCGGAATGCGGACACGCGAGAGCCGAAAGAGCTCGATTCCGTGGCACCGACGAGGATGGGTTGCACGGGTGCTAGAGGAGTTCGATTTCGCGGGCGCGGAGGCAGAAGGGGCACGCGTCGGTGCCGGGGAAGGCTCCGCAAAGGCGGAAGGGGGACACACCGGTGTCAGAGGAGCTCAATTCGTGGCACCGACAAGATGGGTCGCACGCGTGCCGGAGGAGCTTCATTCCGCAAGCACGGAGGCGGAAGGGGGACACGCCGGTGTCAGAGGAGCTCAATTTCGTGGCACGGAGGAGCTTCATTCCGCAAGCACGGAGGGTTGTGTATTGGAGTCGGTCAGAGAGAATGAGAGCACTGCATTGACGATTTTTTTTAAACGAAGGCAAAAGTTTTGCCTTTTATATTGACGTTTTGGGCAGTGGCAATGATGGACGCGGGATGGAAGGAGCCTGCCGCTGCGGTTTTGAAGTTTGAAAGTGACGACGATCATGCTTCGTTGATGACGCTACGTGCCTACGTACTACATTGCCGTGCACAGTGAAGATGCATGCATGGAATAGAATACACGTAACTTAAGAGTTTCGTAAATCCAGCAACATTGCCGGTTTTGAAGGCAGCATTCATTTCTGTGGCAACCCGTACATACGGCTCGTCTAGTCCAGTCTACTAACTCGTCGGAAATTAAACGACCAATGTGAATGGAAAAACAAAAATGGCGCCAAAGTTTCCGGATCCAGTTCAGATATCTATAACCTGCAGGTCATGTGAGAGATTCAAATCTCGGAGCCGTGCGGCCGGGAACGCGCGCGGCAACACGTACGTACAACGTGATGGAGCCGTAACCCACTACCAGAAAATCGCTCTCCGCCGAGTGGTCTGGGCTTCACCGAGTGCATAATGTCGGGGCAACTCGGCGACGAGGGCCATCGCTGGTAGAGCGCCAACGACACTAGGCGACGCCGAGACCACTCGGCAAAAACGTACGTCACCGGCTAAGTGTAGGAAAAGCGCTCGGCGAAGATCGACCCGTCGGCGAAGACAACAAACAACACTCGGCGACGCGCGGTCCTCGGCGAAAGGGATGACCACGTGGCGCCTGCCAATGGGGCCCGCCTTGCAGGGTCGATGCCTCCATTTCGCCGAGCATAGCGCACGGCAAAGAGTGGGTCAAAAAAAATTTGCCCATCCTTTTCTTCGCCGAGTGCCATTGTCGGTAAAGTTCGCGCGGGAAATTTTTTTAGGTTTGCCGCCGTATCCGTCCAATGTTCGCCGAGTTTGTCGGTGGACGGCGCTCGGCGAAGAAGTGGCGCGAAGAAGAAAATTTTTGCCGCGCAAAAAGATTCCTGTTCGCCGGGTGTGCCGGCGGAGGGCACTCGGCGAAGCCATGGGCGGGAAGCCAAATTATGTTCCGCGCCATTTCTTCGCCGGGTGTGGCTCTTCGCCGGGTGCCCTATCCGGCAAAGTGGGTTGGCGGGAGAAAATAATTTGGTACGCGCCAATTCTTCGCCGAGTGCCCTACTCGGTGAACTTAGGGTTTTCCCTAAACGCCTATAAATACTCCACCTCCCAGACAGTTACTCACTCATTCCAGCTTGTGCTCAAACACAGGACACTCTGGTATATTTAGCTATCCACAGAAGATGTTTTTTAGATTAAGCCGTGTCGTCCAACACAAATTATCCGGATTTACCCAGCTACGTCCCACCCTGCATGTGATATCGCAGCCACGGTGGGATTGTAGCTGGGTGAAACTGTATGATTTGTTCATTTATGCGTTTAGTCGCAATGTATTTTATCTTGTTTTTTATACACGACCTTCAATTTTTGGGCGATTTTATTTGGCAGGGATTCGTAAAAAGCAGGTAAAAATCCGGAGCCACTCGGCGAAGACGGCCAACGCCGGCACAGCTCGCAGGACACTCGGCAAAACATAATGTCGCCGGGACACGGTCGAAACAGCACTCGGCGAAGCGCGAACCATCGGCAACGACCAAAGAAAGCTCTCGGCGAAGAACAGGTCTCGGAGAACAGGACGAGCACGTGGCGCCTGTCGTTGGGTCCCACCTTGCGCGGGCGATGCGTGCATTTCGCCGAGTCTCCTACCCGGCGAAGAGGTGACTGGAAAAAAACATTTGGGCGCTGCTTTTCTTCGCCGAGTTGGAAGACCCTACTTCGACCTATGTGCAAGTTTTGAGAATTGAAAATAAAATGGAGATATTTTATATATGCAATTATCCCAAAGGGTCGGCATGAGGTTGCTGGAAAAAGAGGAAGACCATGAAGGGCTATGGTCAAGAAGTGCAAAGTTTTGTGTTTTAAAAGTGGAAAATGTTTTATGCAACTATACCAAAGGGCCGGTATGAAGTTGTTGGGATTAAATAACCATGAAGGGTTATGGTCGAAAAAAGGAGGAGTTTTAGGAAAATAAACCTGGTAATGATTATCGGGAAAAGGTTTTAAAGAGACTTCTTACCTTTTTCAACAAAGATATATGTTTAGTCACACGTTATTTATGTTCTTATTATACGACCTGTAAAATATTTGGGTGGTAAAATTTGATCCTAGGTTACTCACTCATATATTCTACCAGATTACTTATTCAGATGGTAAAGATCATTAGTTGAAATGCAGAGATAAATAATACATTTTACACGATCGTCGTCGTAGCTAGACCAGCATTAGAGAATGACAACAATCTTGGGTACGGGTGGCTCTAGGTTAATAGTGCCAGAAACAATTGCTTGTACGTCACACGTCAGTTGGGAACCCCAAGAGGAAGGTATGATGAGTGCAGCAGTAAGTTTTCCCTCAGTATGAAACCAAGGTTTAATCGACCAGTAGGAAAACGAGGTTTGCTTCGAAGGTGTTGGTGAGGAGTGTAGTGCGGCGCAACACCAGGGATTCCGGTGCCAACGTGGAACCTGCACAACACAATCAAATTACTTTGCCCCAACTTAACAGTGAGGTTGTCAATCTCACCGGCTTGCTGAAAACAAAGGGTTAAACGTATCGAATGGAAATGATGTTTGTTTGCATAAAACAGTAGAGAACAATGATTGCAGTAGATTGTATTTCAGATGTAAAAGAATGGACCGGGGTCCACAGTTCACTAGTGGTGTCTCTCCAATAAGATAACTAACATGCTGGGTAAACAAATTACAGCTGGGCAATTGACAATTGATAAGTGCATATAACATGCATGTGTGAGCTGTGGTGTCTACTATGAGATTCATTTGGGCATTACGACAAAGTACATAGACCGCTATCCAGCATGCATCTATGCCTAAATAGTCCACTTTCCGGTTAACATCCGTACCCCTTCCAGTATTAAGTTGCAAGCAACAGACAATTGCATTAAGTAATGTGCGTAATGTAAACAATACATTCATCCTTGAATAAAGCATTGCTGTTTTACCCCTAGTGGCAACAACACATCTACAACCTTAGAACTTGCTGTCACTATCCCAGGTTAAATAGAGGTTGAACCCAACTATCATGCATAAATACCCCCTCTTGGAGTTACAAGTATTCACGTGGCCAAGGCTTCAACAAGTAACGGAGAGCATGCAAGATCACAAATGACATAGACATGATAATATAATATTCAGCTCCACATAGGTATCAATATAAGTCAGATCCCAGCAAACACAACATGTAGCATTACAATAAGATGATCTTGATCATGATAGGCAGCTCACAAGATCTAAACATGATGGCACAAGTGGAGAAGACAACCATCTAGCTACTGCTATGGACCCATAGTCCAAGGATGAACTACTCACGCATCACTCCGGAGGCGGGCATGGCGATGTAGAGCCCTCCGGTGATGATTCCCCTCTCCGGCAGGGTGCCGGGAAGAGCTTCAGAACCCCCCGAGTTAGGGTTGACGACGGCGGCGGCAGCGAATATGTTCTGGATGAAAGGCTCGGTGTTTTAGGGTTTTCGCGTCTCGGGGAATAAATAGGCGAAGGGGCGATGTCGGCGGACCCCCGAGGGGCCCAAACCACCAGGCGCGGCTGGGCCCAGCCGCGCCAGGTGGTTTGGCCACCTCGTGGCTCTTCGTCTCTCCTTCGGACTCCGTGTACGTGCTGGAAAAATAGGGACTGGCCTTTTGTTTCGTGCAATTCCGAGAATATTTCCAGAAGTAACTTTCTGAAACCAAAAACAGCAGAAAACAGGGAACTGGCACTGTGGCATCTTGTTAATAGGTTAGTCCCAGAAAATGCATAAAAGTGATACGAAGTGTATATAAAACATGTAGCAAATGGTATAATATAAGCATGGAACAGCAGAAATTATGGATACGTTGGAGACGTATCAAGCATCCCCAAGCTTAGTTCTACTCGTCCTCGAGTAGGTAAAACGATAACAACAAATAATTTCTGAGGAGACATGCTTTCACACAATCTTGATCAATATATTGCAAGGCTCATGTCATGAATGAAGTGACTCAAAGCAATGATCTATAGTTTGCTAACAAATAGATAAAGAGTAAACAATGAATCATATAAGCAAAAACTTTTCATGAATAGTACTTTCAAGACAAGCATCAAAAAGTTTTGCATAAGAGGTAACTCATAAAGCAATAGATTCAAAGTAAAAGGCATTGAAGCAACACAAAGGATGATTAAGTTTCAGCATTTGCTTTCAACTTGTAACATGTATATCTCATGGATAGTTGTCAACATAAAGCAATATAACAAGTGCAATAAGTAAATATGTAAGAATCAATGCACACAAAGTTGACACAAGTGTTTGCTTCTAAGATAGAAAGGAGTAGGTAAACTGACTCAACATAAAGTAAAAGATAGGCCCTTCGCAGAGGGAAGCAGGGATTAAATCATGTGCTAGAGCTTTTTAAGTTTTCGAAAGCATATAGAGAGCACAAAATAAGTATTTGAGAGGTGTTTGTTGTTGTCAACGAATGGTAGTGGGCACTCTAACCCCCTTGTCAACCAGACTTTCAAAGAGCGGCTCCCATGAAGGACGTTATTCTACCAGCAAGGTAGATCATCCCTCTTCTCTTTTGTTTACACATGTATTTTAGTTTCTTTATAGATGACACTCCTCCCAACCTTTTGCTTACACAAGCCATGGCTAACCGAATCCTCGGGTGCCTTCCAACATTCACATACCATGGAGGAGTGTCTATTGCAAAATTAAGTTGCTTACTGATAAATCAGGGCAAAACATGTGAAGAGAATTATTAATGAAAGTTGTAATTAATTGGGGCTGGGCACCCCGTTGCCAGCTCTTTTTGCAAATTATTGGATAAGCGGATGTATATGCCACTAGTCCATTGGTGAAAGTCTGTCAGAAGTAAATGACAAGATTGAAAGATAAAACACCACATACTTCCTCATGAGCTATAAAACATTGACACAAATAAGGAGTAATAAAGTTTTGAATAGTTTAAAGGTAGCACATGAAATATTTACTTGGAATGGCAGGAAATACCACATAGTAGGTAGGTATGGTGGACACAAATGGCATGGGTTTTGGCTCAAGTTTTGGATGCACGAGAAGCATTCCCTCTCAGTACAGAGTTTAGGCTAGCAAGGTTGTTTGAAGCAAACACAAGTATAAACCGGTACAGCAAGAATCACATAAAAACATATTGCAAGTATTATAAGACTCTACACTGTCTTCCTTGTTGCTCAAACATTTTACCAGAAAATATCTAGACCTTAGAGAGAACAAATATGCATCCCAAGTCTCAACAAGCTCTACGGTAGTTCTCCACTACTAGGCTTTAACTACATGATGCAAGAGCTTAAACATGATCTACTTGAGAGCTCAAAACAATTGCAAAGCATCAAATCAAAACAAGACAATGATCTACAAGAATGCATATGTCTTTTCCAATACCAACTACTACATGTAGCATTTTCTTTCTTCCAAACAAACACCAATAATTTATTAAACATAAACTCTCCAAATGATAATATAATGCAGCAAGAGAGTATTTATAAACAAGTGCTAACAGCTCGAAGAGATGCATGAAAAACAGGAGCTAAAAGCACTGCAGTAGCTAGTTAAGAATACTCAACAAATATAAGTGAAGAACATGAGTATTCACATGAAAAAGCGGAGCGTGTCTCTCTCCCACACAAGGATTGCTAGGATCCGAATTTATTCAAACAAAAACAAAAATAAAAACACACAGACGCTCCAAGTAAAGCGCATAAGATGTGAAAGAATTAAAATATAGTTTCACTAGAGATGACCTGATAAGTTTGTTGATGAAGAAGGGGATGCCTTGGGCATCCCCAAGCTTAGACGCTTGAGTCTCTCTGAATATGGTTGGGATGAACCACGGGGGCATCCCCAAGCTTAGGCTTTTCACTCTTCTTGATCACATAATATCACCCTTCTCGCTTGATCCTTGAAAACTTCCTTCACACCAAACTCAAGACAGTTCTCATTAGAGGGTTAGTGCATAATCAAAAATTCTCATATTCTGTAATGATACAATCAATCCCAAAGCTTCTGGACATTAGCTACAGCCACCAATGCTTTGTGGAGCAAAGAAATCCACACAAACACAGTAAAAGAGCGAATGCAAAACAAAAGGCAGAATCTGTCAAAAACAGAACAGTCTGGAATGACGAATTTTTTCGAGGCACTTAAGTTGCTCAGATGGATCTGGCCTAAAATAATGAAAGTTGCGTACATATCTCAGGAATATGCGTGATTTTTCTCAGAATTTTTTGAATTTTCTACAGGGAGATAAGCTCAAATCCGTGACAGCTAAAAATCTGTCACTGCGCAGAAATCCAAATCTTGCATCAACTTTCAATATAGAACTTTACTTGGCACAACATTGCGATAAAATAAAGATACAAAGGAGTTGCTACAGAAGTAACAAAAATCCTTGACTCAAAGAAAACAAAAATAACAGCAAATAAAAACGATGGGTTGTCTCCCATAAGCGCTTTTATTTAACGTCTTTCAGCTAGGTGCAGAAAGTTCGATGATGCTCTCATATGTATAAGAGTTGAATCATAAAAGAGAGCATCAAGAAGCATATTTAAAACATGTTTAAATCTAACACTCTTCCTATGCACATGAGCCTTGTAAGAAAACAAGTCAATGAAGAACAAAGTGACTAGCATAGAAAGGCAAAACAAATGTAACTTCAAAAATTTAGCATATAGAGATGTGTTTTAATACCATGAAAATTTCTACAACCACATTCTCCTCTCTCATAATAATTTTCAGTAGCATCATGAATAAGCTCAACAATATAACCATCACATAAAGCATGCTTTCCATGATAAGTTTTACTCTTAGGAAATATTTCAAGAGAATTCACAGGAACATAGCATTCATCCTCCTTTTGTTCATCTAATGAGCTTTCAGCTTTAGCAATTTCTTCTTTCCCTGGTTCCTGCAAGGCACAAGTTTCATCTTTTGGAGGAAACATCCTTTCAAGATGTTTAGTAATATAAGAATTATTATCCTTGTAAGTATCATAACAATTTTTGAGTATGGTAAAACATTCAGATTTATAAGGAGCATCAGTTTTATGCTCAAGGTAAGAACTAATTTCAAGGGCACCCTTAAAAACAATAAACTCTTCAATCCTTTCCACCTCATACCCATTACAGTATCCTTTAACATAAGAAGCTAAGGTTTCATTATCATTACAAGCACATTGGAAAGGAAAATGTTTAGACTTCCTATAACAATCGGATTTATTAAAGCAAAAAGATTTGCCAAATATATAGCATAAATTTCTAGCATATTCTTCTAATTGATTTAGGATTTTCCATAAGTACATCCCTTTTTGTGACAAGCGGTAATTCCTATAACATCTTTGTTCATCCTCTGAGGACCCACCTTGCCAACAAGATCTAGTTTCAAAGAGATAGGCCATTAGTAGCAAATAAACAACTAGACATAATAAAATTCGAAATAAGAAACAAAGAGAGCAAACAAGACTAAATAAAAATAAACTAAGCAAGACAAGTAACTAATTTTTTTTGTGTTTTTGATATAGAGAAAGCAAACAAAACAAAATAAAAATAAACTGAGCAAGACAAATAACAAAGTAAAGAGATTGGGTGTGAGAGACTCCCCTTGCAGAAGCAATTCTGTTTTCCCCGGCAACGGCGCCAGAAAACGTTGTGTCGAAGGGGAAATAGAAATCTTCTGAATCCAAAGCAACTCGACTTCCCCGGCAACGGCGCCAGAAAACGTTGTTGGTGGCTCTAGTTAATAGTGCCAGAAACAATTGCTTGTACGTCACACGTCAGTTGGGAACCCCAAGAGGAAGGTATGATGAGTGCAGCAGTAAGTTTTCCCTCAGTATGAAACCAAGGTTTAATCGGACCAGTAGGAAAACGAGGTTTGCTTCGAAGGTGTTGGTGGAGGAGTGTAGTGCGGCACAACACCAGGGATTCCGGTGCCAACGTGGAACCTACACAGCACAATCAAACTACTTTGCCCCAACTTAACAGTGAGGTTGTCAATCTCACCGGCTTGCTGAAAACAAAGGGTTAAACGTATCGAGTGGAAAATGATGTTTGTTTGCATAAAACAGTAGAGAACAATGATTGCAGTAGATTGTATTTCAGATGTAAAAGAATGGACCGGGGTCCACAGTTCACTAGTGGTGTCTCTCCAATAAGATAACTAACATGCTGGGTAAACAAATTACAGCTGGGCAATTGACAATTGATAAGTGCATATAACATGCATGTGTGAGCTGTGGTGTATACTATGAGATTCATTTGGGCATTACGACAAAGTACATAGACCGCTATCCAGCATGCATCTATGCCTAAATAGTCCACTTTCCGGTTAACATCCGTACCCCTTCCAGTATTAAGTTGCAAGCAACAGACAATTGCATTAAGTAATGTGCGTAATATAAACAATACATTTATCTTTGAATAAAGCATTGCTGTTTACCCCTAGTGGCAACAACACATCTACAACCTTAGAACTTGCTGTCACTATCCCAGGTTAAATAGAGGTTGAACCCAACTATCATGCATAAATACCCCCTCTTGGAGTTACAAGTATTCACGTGGCCAAAGCTTCAACAAGTAACGGAGAGCATGAAAGATCACAAATGACATAGACATGATAATATAATATTCAGCTCCACATAGGTATCAATATAAGTCAGATCCCAGCAAACACAACATGTAGCATTACAATAAGATGATCTTAATCATGATAGGCAGCTCACAAGATCTAAACATGATGGCATAAGTGGAGAAGACAACCATCTAGCTACTGCTATGGACCCATAGTCCAAGGATGAACTACTCACGCATCACTCCGGAGGCGGGCATGGCGATGCAGAGCCCTCCGGTGATGATTCCCCTCTCCGGCAGGGTGCCGGGAAGAGCTTCAGAAACCCCCCGAGTTAGGGTTGACGACGGCGGCGGCAGCGAATATGTTCTGGATGAAAAAGCTCGGTGTTTTAGGGTTTTCGTGTCTCGGGGAATAAATAGGCGAAGGGGCGATGTCGGCGGACCCCCGAGGGGCCCAAACCACACCCAGGCGCGGCTGTGGGCCCAGCCGCGCCTACAGGTGGTTTGGCCACCTCGTGGCACTTCTTCGTCTCTCCTTCGGACTCCGTGTACGTGCTGGAAAAATAGGGACCTGACCTTTTGTTTCGTGCAATTCCGAGAATATTTCCAGAAGTAACTTTCTGAAACCAAAAACAGCAGAAAATAGGGAACTGGCACTGTGGCATCTTGTTAATAGGTTAGTCCCAGAAAATGCATAAAAGTGATACGAAGTGTATATAAAACATGTAGCAAATGATATAATATAAGCATGGAACAGCAGAAATTATGGATACGTTGGAGACGTATCAGGTACATAGATGAACCATTAGTCCTAAGAAATGATGTGGCTCAGGTTAGTCATACTCCTGCCTAGGCCTATAATACTCGTGCTCATAGTCGTCGAAGTCGCCGCCGTCATCGTCGCTGTCGTCGGGCGGGGGCGGCGCTCGCCTGGACTGAAACTGAGGGTAGCTCAGGCGGGGGTTATCGCCGGCCGTGATGTAGTCTATGACTCTCTGGAGTGTCCGGCCAGCCCACCACAGCCGACGGCCGGCCTCGTTGAAGTTCGAAGGAGGCGGGCCGTTCTCCTCGTTCCTGGCGAGCGCCCTCTCGCGCCGATTGATGAAGAAGGCGTCCCAAGTCGGGCGGTAGTTGGGATTCCAGCGGGGATCCATCCGCTGCTCCGGAGTGAGCTCGAGGTAGTAGTGGTTCGTGATGGCCGCCCGGCGCGCCAAACCTTGAGGGACAGGAGGGACCGGCACGCCTCCGGTGCTCAGCCACCAGCCAGCGGGGACGTCATAGCCGGGTGGGCAGGGGTAGTTCGAGGCGCAAAGCGCCTCCGCCTCCGAGTAGGTTAGAGTGTGTTTCCTTCCAGCGCTTGTGAGCCGTTGGATCAGCGGTGTGTTTCTTTCAAGCGCTGGTGAGCCGTTGGATCCGGAAGAAGCACACGGATCGTGTGTTTCCTTCCAGCGCTTGTGAGCCGTTGGATCAGCGGTGTGTTTCTTTCGAGCGCTGGTCAGCCGTTGGATCCGGAAGAAGCACACGGATCGTGTGTTTTGTTCTATCTAGAAATCCTTTAGTTTGTTCAAGATTTCGCGCTATCGTTCCCGCCACCGTTTCCCGCCCAAATATTTCCCGCTATCGTTCCCGCCACCGTTTCCCACCAAATGCCGCCACCGGTAGTTCTATAAAACCCAGTCGAAGGTAGGCATGGTACTCACTTGAGCGGAAGCATGGTGTGTATTGGTCCTTGCGAGAAGTGTGTGTCCGGGTTTCACATTACCGCATCCGAGCATCTCGCCAGGCTTTCGAGCAATTTGAAGGTAGATGGTAGGGTAGTTCCAATTGAAAAAAATTTGCACACTGAGAGTCATCTCGCTTCGCTCGGGGTAAAGCTATGCCGCGATGGGTTTCCGTATAGGACCCCGCTGCAAATTCGTGCAGAAATGCTCAGGCTTGCAGATAAGTTTGACAGGAAAGTTACGAATAGTCCGTTATACCGAACTGAAGCTGACCGTTATTCGTACGGTCATTCCTGTCTCTGGGTAGTTGACAGCGATGGTGACGACGATTTCATGCCGTCATCAAAGGAAAGGAGGGTTGAAGCACCGAGCAAGGGCAAGGAGAAGAAGGCTGAAGCATCGAGCAAGGGTAATGGCAAGAAGGTTGAAGCTTCGTACAAGGGCAAAGGCAAGAAGGCAGAATCTTAGTCAAAGGGCAAGGGTGGCAACACGGCGGATGGTGCAGGTTTTAATTAATTTGTTAGTTGTTCGTGATTGTTGTAATTTGTTCTACATGCATGTTTACTTGTTTGTTAGTCAATTATGTATCGACGGTTCCAGAATGTGCTCGTTATGTGTTAACGTTAAATCAAATTCTGTGTTCCATATGAAATGTCTTTTTTTAATTAAATGTATTATGTGTTCGACGGAAACGGGGGCTTCGGGGTGTCGGAACCTCACCAAAACATAGCTGGTGCCCTAATATATGCATTAGGTTGTTAGTTTTGTAGTACACATTATAAAATTTAATTATAAAAGAAATAACAGAAAAAATTATGTAAGATGAAATGATAATTTTAAAAGGGTCTTCGCCGAGCCAGATACTCGGCGAAGAGGCATACTCGGCAAACTGTTGGTCTTCGCCGGTAAAGTTCTCGGCGAAGAGGACAACTCGGCAAAAAAAAAACCGGGGACTTAATGAAATTTTGGCCGTCGAAGCGACCAAAATTCCCCAATCCACCCCCACCCCGCGCGCCCAAATTCCCCACCCCGCGTCGCCGCCGCCGCCACCACCCTCACCCACGCCGACCCCGCCACCGGAGAGCTCCCTTTTGCGCCGCCGCCACCTCTCCCCGTCCGCCGCCACCCCCCACCGCATCCAAGCAGAGCCGCTGCCCGCCCCCCGCCGCCATGAGCCTGAACCGCGGTCGGAGCAATGGCGGGAGGCTCGGGCTAGCAGCTCGCTGGCCTCCACCGCGAGCGCGCGGCTCTGCCGCCTCCACCGCGACCGCGTGCAGCTGCCCTCCGCGTCGCCGCTGCCCTCCACCGCGAGCTGCTGTTGCTCCGCAAGGTGAGGTTTACTTTGTTGGTGTTGTAGTCACAGATTTGTTCATAGTAAGGCTATCCCTTTCCATACGAAAATTACATCACTGGCTCCGAATATCTGATGCTGCACAAACAACTTTATATAAAAAGTCCACCATTGCCTGAGAATCTCTCTTAGCCCTCAACATTTGGCTTCACTCCCTTGGTCTACTTCATTTCTTTCAGCACACACAATTGGCTTGAAAACAATTCATATTGTATGTCAATTCAGGTTCGTTTCTAGTTGGTGTTGTAGTCGAACTATTCATATTGTATGTCACTTTGAGTATAAATTGGTACTGCAAAGATTTTGCATGTAGCAAACCGTCGTGTTCTGTATAAGTTTCCATGTTCTGTAGCATCCTATGCACGTAGTGCAATTGTATTTACTGCTGTTGCATTAACCACGCGTTGTTAGGGTTAGTAGTTAGCAAGGTGAAGCTCAAATATTTTGATATGTTTGTTTCTGTCCATTCCATTTTATTGCTGCCTCTGTTCCAGTATTGAGTTTAGGTAGATTTTGACTTGTTTTTGGTCAGTAGTTAGTTAGGTTAGTAGTTGGTTCGGTTTTAGGATTGTTTGTTAATTAGTTAGGTGATAATTTTCTTAGTTAGTCTTTGTTATTTGTTAGTTATTAATTTTATTTGTGATAATGTATGCAGGGTATGCAGCGAGGTTGACGATGGGAGCGTCGTTGTAGGGCAGGATTCGGGCAGGACCTACTTCCCCTGTCTTTTTGTCGGTCACGCTGCGAGGGTAACGACGCTTTTCCGATCCTCTTGCTATGTTGCATTATTTTGTAGCTCACCAAACAAGTCGCGTAACCCTAGGAGTCTCCCGTTCGGAAGGGTTATCGTTATAAAGATGAAACTCTTTGTATATATTTATGTATACACCTTGTCAAGGGTATATGTTTATATATAAAGAGCTGTTTGTATATATTTATGTATACACCTTGTCCAGGGTATATGTTTATATACAAAGAGCTATATCTTTTATAACCGTGGCCGTTTCGAATTGTCCACGTTTTGGACAGCCCGAGTATGTGTAGCTTGTGTTCGTTTCCATGTTTATTCCTATCCGAGACAGAATTTCGGTCGCGCCTCCCATGTTGTTCTCCGGATACACAATCTCTCGAAACTTTGTCGAGACGTGTATTGGGAGAGCAGCGGGGAGGTGCTGCCGAAATTCTGTCTTGGATAGGTGTAGGACATGGAAACGAACACAAGCTACACATACTCGGGTGGGATAGCCTTAGCTTTACCTAGTAGATATAGGTCAGTGCATTCAACGCGTAAAATCTATAGTTTTGTGAATAATTATATTAGTGAGCATGAAACTTTTTGTTAAATATATATGTCTGCATTAATCAGTTTGGAGATGGAGCATCGTGATTGGATGTATACTGGCCGAGCCGGTGCGAGTCAGATGTCTGATGAATGGCTGAGTAAGACAGAAGAGTTTCTGGAGTTTGCATTTGCTAAAAACCCTGCGTCAACTTGGTGCCCTTGCAAATGTTGCAAAAACGGTCGTCGCCAAACAAAGGGAGAGATGGGTTTTCACCTTGCCAAGTCTGGGTATATGCCAAACTACCTCGTTGGACTTTGCATGGAGAGCCTGCATCTCGAGGGAAGAAGGTCGCGCGACAGCGCACCGAGGAGGCATCAACACCTTTTGATATAGGGGCTGATAGAATGCTAGATCAATTCGCTAATGCACGTGCACCTGAAATTCCAACTGAAGATGCAGATGGGGAGGGGGAAAAGAGCACAAAGGAGTTCTATGATACCTTGTTTTCCTCGCAAAAAACACTCCACGCCCATACCAAAGTTTCTCAACTTGATTCCATAAGTCGCCTAATGGCTGTCAAGTCCCAGTATCATGTAAGCATTAATTGCTTCGATGCATTCCTGCATGTTATTGCCTCTCTTCTACCGGAGTCACATATTCTGCCAAAGAACATGTACGAGTCGAAGAAAATCCTCAAATCACTTAAGATGGATTATACGCCGATAGATGCTTGTCCAAAGGGCTGTATGTTATTTAGGAAAGAACACATCAATGAAAATTACTGCCACAAGTGCAAGTCCTCTAGGTATATGGAGGTCGACAACGGTGAGGGTCAGAAGACGCAGCTCACAGTAGCCAAAAAGATCCTTCGGTATCTTCCATTTATACCGAGGATCCAACGGCTTTTTATGACCAACGAATCTGCCCAACAAATGAGATGGCCGATAGATGGGATAAGGTATCGTCCTGAGAAGATGGTACATCCGTCTGATGGTGTTGCATGGCAGGAATTCATTAAGAAGTATCCCGTAAAAGCCGGCAATAACAGGAGTGTAGCAGTTGCCTTATCAACAGATGGGTTCAACCCATATGGTATGTCTTCGCACAACTATAGTTGTTGGCCGATGTTTGTCATTCCGTTGAATCTTCCCCCTGGCGTCGTCATGCAACGACAAAACATGTTCTTGTCGCTCATAATTCCAGGGCCTGAATATCCGGGGAAGAATATGAGTGTGTACATGGAGCCGTTGTTCGATGATTTGTTGCTTGCCTGGAAAGAAGGGGTACGGACGTACGACGCCGTAGCAAAGCAGCACTTCACTATGCACGTCTGGTACCACACGTCCCTGCATGACTTGCCGGCACGCGCGATATTCTGCGGATGGTGTACGCACGGGAAGTGGCCTTGCCCAATTTGCATGCAGGCTATGACTTTCGTTTGGCTGAAGAAGGGCGGCAAGTATTCTTGTTTTGATAAGCATCGACAGTACCTTAAACCTGGTCATAGATTCAAGAGAGACAAAAAGAAGTTCTTGAGAGATGTAGTTGTTGATGCTCATGTACCAATACCTACCATGGATGGTGTCGCCACTAAGGCTCAGCTAGAAGCTCTTATGCCCAATGCAGATGGGACTGGCTTTGTGGGTTATGGAGACACACACCAGTGGACACACATTCCATGCTTCTGGAAGCTCCCTTACTTTAAGGATCTACTTCTTCCGCATAACATTGATGTAATGCACACTGAGAAGAATATCGCCGAGGCCCTTTGGCACACACTAATGGACCTCGAGAAGTCGAAGGATAATGTCAAGGCTAGAGCCGATCAGCAGCTGCTATGTGATAGGCCAGACATGAACATGGACCCTCCCGGTACAGTCAAAACAAGATGGTCCAAACCAAAGGCCCGTTCACCCCAACAAGGGCCCAAAGGAAAGAAATTCTCCAGTGGGTCCTGGACCACCTATTCTTCCCTGATGGCTACGCAGCTAACATAATGAGGGGAGTGAATTTGGTTGGGTTGAAGATAGGTGGGCTCAAGAGTCATGACTATCACGTATGGATCGAGCGGATAATGCCGGTCATGTTTCGAGGCTATATCGATGAGGCCATTTGGGTAGTGTTGGCAAAGTTGAGCTATTTCTTCCGCCGACTTTGTGCTAAAGAATTAGATATCAAGGTGATTGGACAGTTAGAGGAAGAGACGCCCGAGTTGATTTGCGAGCTAGAGGCCGTGTTTCCACCGGGCATGTTCAATCCCATGCAACATTTATTGGTGCATCTCGCGACCGAGGCAAGATTGGGGGGTCCTGTGCATACACGTTGGATGTTTGCAACTGAGAGAGAGCAGAAGGACCTTCAACTGAAAGGCACGAACAAAAACAAAATCGAAGCATCCATAGCTGAGGCAAAACTGAACGAGGAGGTGTCAAACTTCACCACTAAGTTCTATAGTGACAATCTTACCACTGTTCATAATCCAGTGCCTCGTCTCAACACGGCCAACCCGGAAGATCTACCTGAACTTAGCATTTTCATCGGGGCCGGTGGCAAATCAAGTGGCAGCAAGAAGAAGAAATTATCATTTCATGAGTGGACGAACATTACATCTTATGTCTTGAAGAACACGACAGAAGTAGATCCCTACATTGAGTAAGTGCTCAATTTATGGTGTATTGTTCGGCACACTTCCATTTCCTAGTTTGTGCACTAACTCCGTTTCTTGATCGTGGCCGTTCATAGGTCATTTGAGAGAGAAACCTGGAAACATCGAAGACCATGTACCGACAATGACAAGTTGGTTCTTTTTAAAAAGGGGGTGAAGGCGGCGGCGGTTTCATTCCGTGGTTCAAAGCAAAAGTAGGGAATATCCCCTTGTTTCATTCCATGTTTGTGTAAGACGTTTCGTCAACACTAACATATCGTACTTCTTCCTATTGCACTTGTAGGGAATATCTGACCCGAATATGAGGCCCGACTTGAAGAAACTTACCTCTTCGACTTATGTCGTCAAGTCCTATAAGTCGTATGACGTGAACGGGTTTCGCTTCCATACCGATCATCATGAGAAAACTCGGCCAAACCCGAGGACAAGAAATTCCGGGGTCTTATGCCAAGGGAAGGACGGCCTTGATTACTTTGGAATAGTCAAGGAAATAATTGAACTGGATTGTGATTTCGGCAAACAGAAGAACCCTGTTGTCTTCAAATGCCATTGGTTCAATCCAAAGAGAGTGAGACGAAGACCTGAAATTGGGTTGGTCGAAGTTGAGCGAGAATCCGTCTACACGGGAGAGGATGTCTATATCCTAGCACACCAAGCCATCCAAGTTTTTTATCTCCCGTACCCATGCAAAACTGTGAAACGTCTAATAGGCTGGGATGTAGTGATCACGGTACCGCCGCGTAATAAAGTACCAACCCCTAACGATGACGACTACCACCAACGCATAAACCCGAACACCTACCAGGGTGAGTTCTATCAGGAAGATGGGCTGTCAGGACAATTGACCCTGAACTTGCCTAGTGTCGATGACATGGAAGAAGACGACGATGTCATTGGAGTCGACCATGAGCAAGATGAGGACGGGAGCTGGTTGTCAACCAGAGAGACGTGGAGCTTCTTGAACGGATGCACCTACCCGATGTAGAGGAGCCGAGCGGTCCACCTGTAGACTACGTTCCAGATTGGTGGTACAATCGTGATAGTGATGATGATGATCCTGGTCCAAGTTATGATCCAAACAATGTAGACACGGGCTTCTGAAGCTTTGTACTCGTCGATTAGGATTTGTTTTCTAATATTTTCTATGAACCATTTGTGAAGTACTATTTTCTATGAACCAGTTCTGATGTAATATTTTCTATGAACCATTTCTGATGTAATATTTTCTATGAACCATTTGTGATATAATATTTTGTATGAACCATTTTGTTGTATTCTTATGAGTTTTGGCAATTTCTTCTTCTGAGTTTTCTTTAAGCCTATTCATTACTATTGTGTTCTTACTTGTACTAATCAACTCATTCTTTGTGATGACAGGTGATTGAGACATGGCAGGGGGGAAGGAGAAACCGGTCTCCAAGGGGAAGCCGGGCCTCAAGGAGAAGCATCTCGCGGCGAGGAGGAGTGTTTCCAAGGAGAACCTCCGCAAGAAGGTGGCGGGCAAGGAGAAGCGGGCACTCAAGCTTGGCAATGTGTCTAAGCTATCCGCGCAGGATGCTCAGGGGAATAGCGTGGTCATTGGAAGAAAGCGTGACCGGCACGCTATGGCGGAGACTTCTGCACGGCGTGGTAGACAGGTGGTTGCCCAGAAGGCGCCCCGGGGTAGGCCTCCTGCTCGCTTGAGTAGTCCTCTGCCCCCGGTTTCGTCTTCCGAGTCCGAGGAGGAGGAGCGGGCCGAGGAGCCCTTGGAGGATGTCGTGCCTAGTGAGGATGACTACCAGGGCCGGGGTGAGGAGAGTGAGGAGGAGGAGGAGGAGCAGGAGAGTGAGGAGGAGGAGGAGGATGCCGTGGCGGATGAGGATCTCTTGTCAGCTCATCCACTAGATTTGCTCGGCACCGTGCGCGAGGGTAAGGTGTACTTGCGAGGGCCTTCAGGCTTTCCAGAACGCAAGTCACATGGCGTACTTGATGTCACATCAGATGCGTAAGTGGTGGTTTAAAATGTTCTTACCTTGTACTTATTTACCTTTTCATCACAAGCATCTAACTTATGTTTTTGGTATGTGCAGTAGTTTCACGTGGGTGGGCCCAAAGTGGGACCGCTTACCTTCAGGCGTCCTTGGCCTTCTTATCAAGAAGCTTTACCCTGGCTTGGTCGACTACAAGAAGGATGGAGTCCCCACCGGTGAAAGGGGGCCTGCTAGGTCTTGGAGCCACTTCACGATGGTTGAGGACCAAGTCCACGGCCACCTCGGCATGCGGCTACTCGCCGAGTTCTGGGTTAGTAGTTTCTATAACTTTACTACTAAAAAATACCAACAGTTCACATTTCGTCGTGCTAACCCCTTTATCCTATGCTCAATGTTTGTAGGACTTTTTCACTCTCGTCGACGGCGAAGGAAAAGATGAAGCGGCTCAAAAGGCGCTGCTTAAGATGGCGAAGAAGCTCATCCCCGACCAGATTTACGAGGCCCGTATTGCCGCTGTCATCCAGTTCTATGCAGAATATATGCACAGGACAATCACCAAAGAGGAGGCTCGTCCCATACACATGTCGAGAGACCAGTACATGAAGGTAACCACATATATTTTCCTACTATTCTCCACATGACTAATGAAAAGTTCTACTCATATGGATCTGTCTTGTGTTAAATAGGTGATTCCGGCATGGCTAGCCGGCCATAAGCCTTGCTACAAGCAGATTGTACAGAGGTGGGTGTCACTTGGGTTCCAGGCGCAAAACAAGAAGGCACGGGAGCGGCGGAATATGGTAGGCGAGCACGGAGTCCACCGTCAAGGCCCCCTCACACTCGACGGCCTCGTAAAACACAAGGTAAGAAATCATTTTTTTTCCTTTCCATTCAAGTTTTTATTTCTGTCCCATAATATTATTATAACCTCTTTTGACCTCACTTGCATGCTTCCTTTTGGTGTCAATTACTTGTAGGAGTTAAAGGAGGGAGTGAAGAAGACGAAGATGCAAGTGTTCGTTGAGACCCGGAGGCCAAAGAAGGTGGATCCGGCTAAACCCTTGGACCAGCAGTGGATCACCGACACCGCGGAGAAACAACATAAGAACTACTGCGCCAAGTACAAGGAGGTCCACGGACCCGGCTCCGATCCTTTGACCTCGGCTTTCGACCCCGAGGTTGCTATGCTCGCGGGACAAGGCAAGCTGAATGGCCGGCCTTATATTGGCGGTGCTTCCTTCGATTCATCGGGCCTTGGTACACTTGCCGACATTCGTGCTAGGCGTACGACCTCAGCCCCCGAGATCGAGCGCCGCCCAAGGGTCGGACTTGATAAGATGGCTGCAATGGAGGTACACGTGTCGTTTTTCAACCTTCTTTTCCACTATTGTACATGTTTGCATCGCCATGACCGCTGCTTCTACATGTTGCAATCCTCTAGGCTGAACTTGAGAGAAATAGGAACAACGCGGTGGAGGCTACAGCGAGGGCGCAGGCTGCAGAGGAGAACAACAAGCAACTGCATGCACATATGGCCCACCAACAAGCATGCCTCCAGGCCCTTATGGCGGTAAGTGCTTTAACTTTTTCTTTCAACTAAAGCATCTGCTTCAACTTTGCAAACTAACCCACCTCTTCGGTTTGCAGGCGATGCCCGCGGCTTCGACGCTTCCTCCTTTACCTCCTGTACCTCCACTAGTTGCCCCCGTCCTCCTCTTGGTAAGTGCTCTTGGGGCTAGGTAGGCAAAAATTTATCTTTGTTTGCTTACTTGTCTAATGTGAATCTTCATAGGAGCATCGGTCGGCTGGATCCCACACTCCCACGGATGGTCAAGACGACGAAGGGAATGGTGGACGCGGAGCTGCAAGCCCATCATCGGCGCCAACGGCCTCCAACAACCCCGATCAACTCTAGGTAAGCTCAAGTCCCAAATACATATCTACCCACATTTCCACACTCATGTCTTGAAACTAATGCTTAGAGTTTTCAAACTTGTAGGCTTGCATCCACGAGGCCTTCGGTGACTACTAGACTAGTAGACTTGTGCTACTGGATGCATTTCTGAACTTTGATCTTGTTGGATATGTATTCTGAACTAGTGCTGTCCATTTTGGACATGTTGAAACTTGTGGACTCTATTTCGTGAAGTTTTCGACAGTGTGTGATAGGTTTTGTTATATATATCTCATTTTAATGTTCTGGGTGTGCTGGGAGTGATCAGTGATATAATTGATGTATATATATGCATACTGTTTTTCCAAATGCAGGGATTCGCAAAAAACAGCAAAATTCTGGACCAAATGGTCTCTTCGCCGAGAAAAGCACTCGGCGAACACGGCTTCGCCGGGAATGGCGCTCGGCGAAGACACCCTCCAGGATCCATTTGGTCACCTGGGAGCACACTTCGCCGAGGTGCCCCTGTTTGCCGAGACATGTACTCGGCGAAGTGAGACCAAATTGTCACCTGGGACACACCTTCGCCGAGCCGCGCGGCACTCGGCGAAGAAGGAACCGCTCGGCGAAATTCCGCGCAAGGCACTCGGCGAAGGGCTCCTCTCGGCGAAGAGCATGCACGGCGACGATGTTGTGCACGGCGCTCGGCGAAGCGCGCTTCTCGGCGAAGAACACGACCGGCACGTTCTTGTGCTCTGGCACTCGGCGACGAAGCTGCACGGCGAAGCGATGCACGGCGAAGTGCTGCACTCGGCGAAGAAGTTCGCCGACAAACAGTTGGAGCATACGTGGCGCCCTCTCGTCATTCCCTCTTTGCCGAGTACCGTGCGTGTATACCCGGCGAAGTTATGACACATCTCTGACGCTCATCTGACAAGGGACGATCGAGATGTGCTTTTCTTCGCCGGGTGTACTGTCCAAAGTCTCGGCGAAGACTTCACCGTGCATCCCCGACAAAATGCACCCGGCGAAGGCGCGTCGCCGAGGCGATTTTCGCCGGGATGGCTCTACCGAGATCTTTTCTCGGCGAAGTGTTCGCCGAGGCCAATATGGGCTTTCGCCGTGTGTTTTCCCCTCCCGGCGGAGAGCCATTTTCTAGTAGTGCCCGTGCCGTCCGCCGATCATAAACTCACGTGTCTACATGCCGCTGCAGTAACAGTCTCAACTCTGAAGAAAAGCGCGCACACGCTGTGGCACGAGCGGCGGCGACGCCATTTTTCTTTTGCTTTTGCTTTTGCTTTTGAGAGGAGGAAACGCACGGCTTTCGCTTTCGCCGGAGAGTCCACGCGACGGATGGAGGAAGGAAGCTACGGCGTGATCTGGGGTGGCACCCTCCACTTCGGTTAGCCACTGCTCCAAACTCCACGATGCAAAAGCTTTGCCTTTTTATATTGATATAGGAGAAGCAAAATGTTACGGCCGAAATCAAAAGAACCATACATGTCAGGGCCTACTAAACGAGAGAAAAGTATCCCCGCGAAAATCCAGATCATCCTACCCATCCAGTCTCTCAGAAATATAAATCGTCATTTCTTCAAAATGCGACTATCAGGCGCGGTTTGGGACCAGGAAGAAGATCAGGCGGAGACGTCCAGCACCGCCGGTGGTGGGAAGTCGCTTCCCCTGGGCCAGCAAGGCCAATCAAAGCTTCATCGGCTACCGTCATGGACGGCAAGTTCAGCCTGAAGAGGGTCCTCAACCCGTCGATTGCCGAAGCAGAGAACGGAGACTTGCAGGTTTTCGTGAATTCTTTCCTATCCTTCACCAAGGGCATATCTCCAACGTCGAGCCCCATTTTCTTGTGGAGGATACGCTGCGCTTTGTCGACCGCTGAGAGTTGTGACTTCGCCGCGAGCCTGCTGCTGCGACGGTCGGGGGCGGGCAGGGCCACAGGAGCACGTGACATTGGCGGAAGAGGTGCGGGCAGCAACGGCACAGCCGGCAGGCTGAACAGATCTGCACACAGCGTATCGCGGTGCCTGATGACGGAGCCATACCTCCAGCGTCAACAGCATCATCATCTTCAGCATCGTCATCAACATCGCCGGCGAGGGAGAGTGTGCGTTCGCACATTGACAATAGGTCGTTTTTAGCTTTGCGTCGCGGGTAAGTCGAGCACTGACTTCTTGGATCGTGAACCGGGTCAAAAGAGGGCGGCTGATACTCTTGCGTGAGAGAAACATAATAGCAATGGGTATGAGTATCCTGACAGTGATCACACATCACTATGGGTAAGTGATGCCCGTTCTTGCTGCAGTTTCGTCGTCATGACGATTGACGACACTACCTGATTCCAACGTATTAGTAGTAAGTTTGGTCTGCCCGGTTGTGTCTTGTTTTGGTGGAGTGCCGCTCATACACGCCAAACGCTACTGAATCACCATCCATTGACGTCACGCCACTAAATACCCACTATAAATAATAAATCATGGAGAAAAAAAGAGAGGAATAAAATCTATGGAGACCAATGGTAGTGGGAGGAGTACAAGGAATCCAAGGCTGCAATAAAAGAAGAGAGGACATGTATGTCCCGATACGCATACCTGTAATACCCTGAATTTTGAGTAGATTGATTAGTTTGATTAAAATGAGATTAGTTTTAGATTGCTGTAATTTTTGCTAACCTCTTGTGCTAGATGCTAATTTGCTCACGCAATAGAAAACTAGAGGATGGATTGATTTGTTTTCGTTGTACTTGATCTCTAGCGGCAGCAGTACACGCTGTGCTCGAGCCATCCTTTTTTTTTTGCTTGGAACGATGCATGCATGTAGCAAAGAACTGGTGCTATTGCATGTACTGTATGAGGTAGTATTTGATTAGCAACCACGTACCAGTAGCGTGAGCTGATTGGATTAGAGAGAGAGGCAACGTGGCCTAGTGTTAGAGGGTGCGGAAGCTTTGCTGGCAGGCAAGACTCGGCGTGGATTGGCTGCATGGTGTCCAAGCGCCAGAGATGACGTGGGCTGACCTCGTGGATGTCGGCAGATATTTTCTTAACAGCGGCAAAGCGGTGACCGACGCTTAGCGTCTAAGCCTAATCGGCAAGCGGCCGGCCTTAGATATTTTAGACGTCAGGTCCTTATAAATAGAGCAGAGCAGCTCAGCCGCACTTCACTGGGACGATCAATCGATTGGAGTGAGAGGTAGAGAAATACAGAGAGAGAATAATTAGACCACGGAGAGAGATGCTCATGTCCAAGATGTTGTATCCACGCCAAGAAATAGAGAGCGGCGTCGGCAGAGCTTGCTGTGAGCTAGGCGCCGACGAGTTGGGGCTTCGGCACACGGTGATATTTTGGAGGCTACGTCGTATATTATTTCAGAGGAGAAGAAATATACCATAATAGGCAGAGGTGTTGCTAATCGTAGAAGATAATGGTTCGGCGATGAGAGTAGCAGATGTTGCTGGCTTGGGATAGCCCGCGAGTGGAGGTCCGTTGGTATTCTTTTGGTGCTGACGTATGTTGTTATGTCGATCCTGATCGTACGTGGAGCGGTCTGTGATACCATAGTCTGAGCATCGTCGATATTATTTGAGAGCTACGACATAATTTACCGAGGCAAGTAGTGCTTTGCTAATCTCTTTGATTCATGCAAGTGGATGCTTTACTACTCTGTTGATTCCTGCAAGTATTTACTTTGCTAGTCCTTTGACTTCTGCTGGTAGTAGCTTTGCTACTTCTAGTCTCTGTAATTGTTATTAATTCGTTGTGGTGCTTGTACTTCTATATGCACCGATCTTGTTGATCTCCTTGTTGATCATTGTGGTACCAGAGAGAGATGAGTTTCTCTCTCTGTCTTGATTAAATCCGAATACTCCGCAGGAGCTCATGAGGAGTCTGAGAATATCCTGTTGAGTATATATGTTTGATCGCATTCCAGTGATTGTGTTATCCTGATCTCTTGTTGTATTGGTCTCACGACGGCAAACATATTGTACCGGTCGCAGTTCTGGTATGGGACAGTCTGAGCTCTCCGTGAGGGACGGCCCTTGAATGGAAAGTGTCGGTGATGGATCCGTAGGAGCGACCGACATCGAGTAGGTCAAGGTGTTCGGTGTCTGAGCGGGCAAAAGGGCTCTGCTCGTTCTGGAGCCTGTGTGGTTCTGGTCGAGACTGTTGACGTCGGAGTACCCCTCTTAAGAGTGTAAAAGCGTGAATATTCACCCCTGTGAGTCCCGGGTAGGGAACCTTGCTGTCATGTGTGATACCGATACAACGTCATTCGCCATCCGTAAATCTTTCTTCCTTGGTGAATGATTTATCCATTTAAATCTAGTTCTGTTGATGTCCTTTAAATACAGTTTATCCGTTGCACTGTATTTAATCTTGCTATATCATTTTGTTACCTGGTAAGGTACCTGCTTGCTGAGTATGATTTATTCGTACTCACCCTTGCTTCCTCATGTTTTTATCTGACCAGAGTGCGCAGCGGAAGACGACGTCATCCGAGGAGTAGGTTGGACCAGTTGGGTGGGACGTATAGAGAACTTTTTATTCTTGTAAATATAATAATTTTGAGTAAATGAGCTGGTTGAGATCCACTGTGCTGGTTTATCCTGCTTCTCTAGCCTTGCACGTGTATAGACTTTCGGGTCTATAGGCGTGCGGCGGCTGTCATTCTACCGGGCCGGGTCTCGGGGCGTGACAATACCCACACCATTCCATTCCACATATCCTTTACCTTTCTCACCACAGCAAAAAAAAGTTTGGGTAAAAAGACGGAAGCTTGAGAAAGAGATGAAATGATCACCAGCGAGATTCGATTCCAACGTGACACAATGGGAATATATTAGCAAAAGGCCAAGAGAAAAAGGAGCAAGCAACCGCGCGTAGTAAAAATAATAAGCTACCGGTCACGGGTAGCACATCGACATGAGATAAGAGGCAACAACGGCGGCGAGGGAGAGGAAGAAAAGCCATGGCCGGCGTATATCGATGGCATCGCACCACCGTGGATCGTCTTACACACAAGTACGTGGAGCTTCAAGTGCTGTGGTGGTGCTGCGACTGGCTCGGCAAAGTCCTCCGGTCGTCGTCGTAGCACGTGCAAATCTATTAGCTAAGCGTGTGGAGCAAGCCTCGTTGGATCGATCGATCGGGCTTAAGCTGCTGCGTTCGCAAGTCACGAGCAACTCTCCTTCTCACGTGTGGCCCCAGTTTGTTTATATGCTCCTTGAGTTGAGCTGCTGGACCAGTGGCCCATCAAGAAACCAAATGGGGTGCACGACTGTGTCATGACCAGGAGGCAGAAATTACTCTCTCAACAAGTGCTACTCACTTCCTTTCATAATTCATGCCATGATTTTAGCAGGGCCGGCTCTATATTTTTCTAGGCCCTAGTGCAAGGTTGAAAAATTCACCCCATAGGTACTACATATATATATATATATATATATATATATATATATATATATATATGTGTGTGTGTGTGTACGCATATGACGTAAATGTTAAAAAGTTCACATCCAACCGCACATTTTTATTTCAATACGTCTATAAATAATTGATATAAGCCATTAAGGATTAAGCAATGTCATATTATGACAGAAAGTTTAAAAGAGCTGTAAAATATATAAAAAATATGCCATTCTAATTTGATTACCTTAAATAAGCACCAAATTCCAATGAGTTCGTCGTCAATAATTCTTCAGTGCTTCACAAAAAAAAACTTCCTGTGAGTCACTCGGTCGATGCTATTGTTTTACTTTTTTTCATCACCCGACTTTTGTTTTGGTATCGTAACACCTAAAATTGCAATTTAGTATCAGATCAAATAGACTAGGACAATATCCAATATATATGCCACCGTGAGACGGGAGTGATTACACGTACGGACGTACCTGCACGGAGGAGGACGGTCGTGCAGTCGGGCAAGGCGCTTCCACGGTTGGTGGCCTGGCCGCCTGGGCGAGCCGATTTAGCGATTTATCTCCAGGCGGAAGTGGAAGGCGGCAGGCGAGGATACGACATGGGAGAACGGCTAGCTGATGTCGATCGATGCGTAGGCGGCGTAGCTAGCAAGCATACCTGCATATTCCTCTCCCCTGATGGGCTGCTGGGCGCTTGGGCCTTTTACATTTTATTTTATTTTTTCAACCCAATAGCACCCAATATACATAGCCATATGTAGAGATGGGCCCCTTCAACCATGGGTCCTTGTGCGCCGCACAAGGTCGCCTAGGGCCAGAGCCGGGCCTGGATTTTAGAGCCACTTCAATTCGGAATGTCAAAACACCACCCGGATAGGAAACCTCATCCTAAACTTACTTTAGCTTCCATTTCGGCATTTCTATAAAAAAAATACTTTTTATGCCTTTTTCTGGTCAAAAGGTTTATTTCGGAAAGCGCAAAACTGAACTAAAACCATCACAAGAGTTATGAAACGGAGGTAGTATAATTTTGCAGTAGGTGAACAAATTGTTACATCACTGTGTATATTGTTTTAATCCGTATGACCAAATATACAAATCGTTTGCTAATTTAGATTTGTTTTACTTGGTTCTAGCTGATAGACAATTTTTTTTGCGGAAACTATAAACGGATGGAAAAATATTACAAGGAAAACAAAGTAAAATAAGGAATGCAAACAAAAAGTAAACATAAGGACAAGGAAAACCAGCTGTGGCGGAAGCGAGGCTATTCGAAATTAAGACTCGGGGTGATATTCATAGGGAAAGAAGTATGACTTTTATTATTTATCGACGTCAATAGTACAATACCAGTCGGGTTAGAAATCTATTAATTTATTAGAGAAAATATTAAATAGAATTCTAACCCTCAGGGTCATATTGGTCAATATATGGTTCATGTAGCGTGCGAGGGGCTCCTTTATTGAAGCAATCTTTGAAAATAAATTCAGAGCATTCCGTGAGATTTTTTACCATATGAGTTGTTTGTTTCACTTGCAATATATATGGATTTTTACTGATACTTTTTTGCGTTACATTTCAGTTTGGCGGAAATCCATGCAGTATTCAATCATGGCACGACTTTGCAATACTTCATTTTTGGTTTCTTATCATAAATTTGAGTGTTGAAAAGGCCAAAACGGTGAAGTTTACAAGGGTTGTCAAAACATTGACATTTCTAGTTTATCATCCAACCGTGCTGCCGATGGATCTACACCTATTTTCATGCATAGAAAGAGATGACCCCTCTAAATGTACTAACAAGCGTGTTGTCAAAGCCATAGGGGACTAAAGTGTGTAAGTGGGCGTTTACTCCGTTTGAATCCTAGGACCACTTGCTGACTTACGAGCTGCTGGCCGGCTAGACCTAACAACAGTGGAAGAGAAAGCAGATCATTTGGAAAAACCTGGGTTTAAGTTAAGGAGACGTCATGATCCGGCCGTACTTTTGTTGCATGCAAGGAAAGCACAAGATTAATCAGGGAGTTTGAAAGCAACATGAAGGAATCAATGTTGATAATATTTGCCACGGCCAAAGCAGATTTCCTGCTTTGCTGCTCTTGTTATGGAGACACATTTTTATGGAGGAGACAGTGTGTAGAGGATTCCAGGCAGGACCTGAACATCAGTGCATTGCTGCTACTGTTCCCATTTTATGTTTTCCGTGTACAGTACCAGTGCAGGAGAAGAAAATGTGAGCTAGCTTAATCTAGGGGGAAAGGATTTCAAAAGAGAAGCGAGAAGGAAATTTGTTGTCCTTGGAGCTAGCTTAAGGTGTTTGATGAATAGTAAGGCCAACCAAACGAATAAGGTGCTAAGTTTCTCCAGAATCAGCTAGCACATGATTGTGAAGGTTTCGATTTGTTCCTTCTGAAATGGTGTAAGGAAAATGAGGAGAGTGGCTCAACCAACCAATTTCGTCATGCACAATATATTGGTGCAATTTGGAGACAACTACTAACAATCACCTAACCTTAGTTCATGTGCATTGCAAGTTTGCAAGGCTACTCTTGCATGAAACATGAAGTACATTGCGTCTGAGCTAAACCATGAGTAGTTTAAACAGTGCTAGTAGTAACTCTAGTGCTGCACTGCTCAAACCATCAATTGCCTGCTTGGGGCAGTACTCCGGTTAGAGCATCCCTAGCAGAAACCTCAAACCGCGTAACCTTAAAACAGGTTTACGGTTCGCGAACCTCTCGTTTTTTGGCCCAAAACGAGGCGCGGCAGAACAGAAATCTTAAAACCGGCCGCACCAATTCCCGAACCTCAAATTACACAGTTTTTCAGCATTTCAACATAGATGATCCATTTGACATAAAAAATGAATAGCGAATAAATAATATCTAAAATATAATTATTACACATGAATTAAACAATAATTCATTATTACAATAATATAGTTCGAATCACACGAATGGAAATAATTGTCTGAATCACTCATGAAATAAAATGAAATGGAATGGCAGATTTTGACAGCCCATGCAGCTGCCAGATGTAATCAACGAGGTCTAGCTGCAGCTGGGTGTGTGCGTTCGCATCCTCAATCTCCCGGTAAGTCTGAAGAAATGCTTCAATGCGATCTGGGTTTCTAGCAGGCTTCACACGGCCACCAATATTGTCATACGACAACTCCAAGTCCAAGTCCCTCTCGTCTTCTACGATCATGTTGTGAAGAATCACACAACATGTCATGATGTTCTTTAGGGTTTTCTTGTCCCAAAAACGGGCAAGTCCTTGAACAATGGCAAATCTAGATTGCAAAACACCAAATGCTCTCTATGTCCTTTCGACAAGCCTCTTGTGCCCTTGCAAATTCAGATTCCTTTTTATTTCTAGGCTTTGAGATGGTTTTCACAAATGTACACCAAGAAGGGTATATACCATCGGCAAGATAGTATCCCTTTGTGTACTTATGCCCATTGACAGTGAAGTTGCAAGCCGGAGCATCACCATTGGCTAGCCTACCTAGTAGATGAGACCAATGCAACACATTGATATCATTGAGCGTGCCCGGCAAACCAAAGAAGTAATGTCAAACCCATAAATCCTCAGATGCAACGGCCTCAAGCACAATTGTTGCATCACCTCCCTTGCCACAATACTGCCCGTGCCATGCCTTCAGGCAATTTTTCCAAGTCCAATGCATTCAATCTATACTACCTAGCATGCCCGGCCAACCTCGCTTCTCATTTGATGCCATCAACCTCACCGTATCTTCCTCGTTTGGTGCTCAAAAATAAACTTTGCCAAAGAGACGAATGATTGTTTTGGCAAACATACGCACCGACTCGATCGTAGTTGATGACGTGGAAACACACGTTCGTTGGGAGACCCCAAGAGAAAGGTATGAAGTAGTGCAACAACAATTTTCCCTTAAAATCTACCAAGGTTATCAAACCAGTAGGAATTGGAAGAGCTTCAACACGGTGTCAGCGGTGCCGTTACGATCACTGACGTGGACCTGCACACAACACAATCAAAATACTTTGCCCCAACGAAACAGGAAGGTTGTCAATCTCCCCGGCTTGCTGAATACAAAGTATTAAATGTATGGTGTGGAAAGTAACGATGAGTGCAAAAAGGAAATAAATGCAGAGCATGGTGGAAACGGTGGTTTTATCAGTGTGGAATAAAGGACCAGGGTTCACAGTTCACTAGTGGTGTCTCTCCATAAAACAGATAAATATGTTGGGTAAACAAATTACAGCTGGACAATTGACAAAGTGCAAATGCATGACAATGCAAGATATGATAAGAACATGTTCATTGTTAGATCTATTGGGCATTACATCAATATACATATACCGCTTACTAGCTGCATCTATGACTAATAATCCACCCCCGGGATAGCTTCCGTGTCTCCCGTGAGTATTAAGTTGCAAGCAACAGAAAAAAGCATTAAGCAAAGTGTGTAATGTAAACAATGCATATGACATATAGACACAGCAAAGTTGTTTTCTCCCTAGTGGCAACAACACATTTACAGACTTAGTCATTTCTGTCATCTCGAACACAGGCTTCTAGAGGCATGAACCCACTATCTAAAATAACTACCCCTCTTGCAGTCATTAGCATCTACTTGGCCAAAGCATCTACTAACAACGGAGAGCATGCAGGAACATAGCTAAAACATGGATATAAATAGATGAACAAACTTGATCATAACTTCATAATTCATCGGATCCCAGCAAACACAACATATAACATTACATAAAGATGATCTTGATCATATTAGTCAGCTCACAAGATCTAAACATGATAGCACAAGGTGGAGAGACTACCAACTAGCTACTGCTATGGACCCGTAGTCCCGTGAAGAACTACTCACGCATCACTCCGGAGGCAGGCATGGTGATGAAGAACCCTCCGGTGATGATTTCTCCTCCGGCAGGGTGCCGGAAAGAAATCCAGAACCGTCCCGAATTAGGGTTGACGACAGCGGCGGCGACGGAACTTTTCGTGGATTTCTGATCGGGTATTTAGGGTTTCCCGAATAGATGTAATTTATAGGCAAAAGAGGGGCACCAGGTGGGCCAGGCGGGGTGGCGGCGCGGGGCCACCCCTGGCCGCGTCGTGGGCCCTCCTCCTCTCCTGGGCTTCTCCTTCGGACTGGTGCTTCGTTCCCGTGCATAAATAAATCAGGTAAATTGGCGTGCCTTTTGGAGAATATTTCTAAAAGAGAATTTTCGAAACAAAAAGACAGCAGAAAACATGAACTGGCACTGTGGCATCTTGTTAATAGGTTAATCCAAAAAATGTATAAAAATGATGTAAAGTGTTAATAAAACATGTGGTATTTAATATATAACAGACATGAAAAATCAAAAATTATAGATACGTTTTGGACGAAAACTGGGAATACACGGTTCCGCAGGCCGAATTCACGGCCCCCCCTCAAAATCGTTTAAGGGTCACGTTGATTTAAGGGCTCTACTCTTTGCCTATTTAAGATTCTGAAACCGTATGCGGCGATTATTTTAAGGTTCGGGGCGTTTTACAGTTTCTGCTAGAGATGCTCTTATTAGACCATCTCCAGCACTGCCCTGGGGGCGAAAACTGAACATTTCTGGCGACATACGGGTTTTGCTTGGATTTTTGCGCAGATCAGTGCCCGTAAACAACATGCGGCATGTATACGAAGTTCGGTGGCCCGTTAAATTGCTCGCGGGTATTAAAAGGGGCCGGTGGGTGCGAGACACGGCCAAACCCTATCCCCTCCGCCGCACGACCTTGTCCTCTCTGCCGCCGCCGGCCACCCTCCAGCCCGCAAATCCGAGCGCTCCGCCAACGCTTCCGCCTCGCCGCCATGCGCCCGACACCCCCCAGTCCAAGCGCCGCATTGGCTCCTGTGGCCAGCTCCTCAAGACCGACGAGGAGCTCCGCCGCAGTCGCAGCATCGGTGCGAAGAAGTGCCGCGTGCTCAAGTACGTCAAGTACGGCGCGAAGGTACCCCCCATCCCTCGCTACCTATGCTCCCGCGTGGTACACCGTCAGCGGGTCGTCAGGGGCCGGCTCTTCCCGGTCGCGCCCTCCCTCTCTGCCTCTGATGAAATCCGACGACAGCGATGGCTACCGCGACGTTGTCTCGTCCGAGGAGAGCGACAGCTCCGACGAGAGCGACGACGACAAGATCGTCGCGTGCGACTTCGTCGACACCGACGAGGTGGAGCAGTGCGTGATGGAGCGAATGCTTCGCCGCTCGCAGCGCGCCGCATTCATCGTCGCTGCGAAGGAGGAGAAGGACGTGGCAGATGTCGTCCGCGCCTTCGAGCGCCAGAAGACGGAGGAACGCGCGCTGGAGCGTCTCCGACGCCAGCAAGCGGGGGAGGCTAGGATGATCGACCTCGACTCCGATTGAGCGCCGCTGCCGTCACCGCGCATCAAGGCTCAATCCGAGCCTCATTTTGCTTGTTTAGATGCGCGCCACCACCATAGCTAGTTTACTTTTGTTGTAATATGTAGATTATGTGAACTAAGTTTGTGATCGAACTCTGAATTGCCTGAAATGCGTTGTTCTTCGTCTGAATTTTGCTGCGAAGGCACTGCTCGCAAGTTTAAAAAAAATCAGTTTCAGTTTACGGGCACTGCTCCTTCCTCGCTTCATCCAAAACTGAATAAGAGTTTTCAGTGCCCTCTATCAACGTTTTTACAGGCCGAGTTTTAAAGGCACTGCGAGAGATGCTCTTAGTAGGTGTGTGAGCGGCCAAAAGGCTGCAACGCCTTTAACTACGCCGCAGCTGCACTACACCGCTAGCGAATAAGTCCATCCATCAAATTGTTTGAGCATTTGAGGCGAGCCAATAGCCACTAGATCTTAAATTCGTCATCTTCTCGGACATGGCACCCATGAGTGTGGGGTTACCAAGGCATGTAGGCGTGATCAATCACAAACTCACCGCCAAAGGTGGATTTTTTTTTGAACACAAGGGAAGGACCCCGAAGGGTCCAGAGCTGCTATTAGTCGGTGGGTTTACATTTTACATGGAGGACCTCAAGAGAATAAAAAATTACAATCAAGTCCCCCAGTTTTACAAAAAGGACCCCTACTGAAAATTGGAAAAAGCAATTGGGACCCTCTCCACCGCGGAAGAAGATGCTCTCGACGCCGCGGCCGCCAGCACCGACGCCGGGGACGGAACCACTTGGCATCAGGTCGACGATGAACGCCGCAACGGAGTCGCGAAAGGGCCTCCAGCTTGGCACGTCGGCCAGGAGGTTGAAGACACTGTGATGCACGCAGCAGCACAGCACGGAGTGGCCCCGATGACCATGGATAACAGCGGTGCATCTTCGCCGCCGTTGATGTACTCCGCCAGAAGCAGCAGCTAGCAATCCCAACCATGCAGATTGATGAAGAACAGCGCTTCGCCACTCCCCTTCTCCATCACCACGATGGCTGAAGAAAGGAGAACGAGCCACAGCTTACTCCGCATCCGCACAGCCACAGCAAGCTTCATCCCACCATTGCAATAGAGACAAGCCACCGTCGGACTCCAGATCCATACCACGACCCAGAGGATGTAGCCAAAGCTTGTAGCAGATGAAGCTCACCTGGATCTTATTCTTAGGGTGAGCGGTGGTCTCCAGAGGCGCGAGCTTCCACCATGGAATCTTCCTCGCCGGGAGAGAGACCGCATCGAATCGGAGGGGATCCCACTCCTCCACTTCGAAGCACCCAAGGCTGACCTTATTAGGAGGGATGCCTGCTCCCCTCCATGCCGCCAGCGTCCCCGACTGCCACCGCCGGAGAGCCACGAAGTAGAGGAAGAACAAGGAGCAGAAGATCTGGCCACCGGAGATCCTCTTTCTACCCTCAAACGCCACGGAAGGCAAATCCATAAAGGCAAAGCTACACTAAATCTACAGCTAGTATATACACGACGAGCTACGCATCCGCATCTAGCCCAAGCGGCAGTGCCGCCCGAGAGGAACGAGGAGCGAGCTGTCGGCGGAGAAGAGAAGCTCGATACGACTCTCAAAGCGGTGGAAAGGAGATAGAGAGTACTTGGCCCTTGTCTATGAGCATATGTCAGGAGGGAACCTCGAAGATAAACTCAAAGCCCAAAGGTGGATTAGAACGCACAAAAGCACTCTCAGTGGCGTAGGTTGCACTACACCACGACACAACATTCCCTACCGACGTGTGTCGGAATAGTCAGGTTTGGCGACAGACAGTTGGTCGGGAAATCTTGTGACCGATTGTTGGTCGGGAAAAAGGACATGTGCTATCAGACTGTCGGTCGGCGATCCTTAAGCTTTTACTGTCGAACCGTCGGTCGGGAATTCTCGGAAGCCCATCTAACTGTCGGTTGGCAAATATTGCCGACCCACCATCGGTGAGTAAATGGGCTAGCAGGTGGTGCGCGCGCGGGGGCGAAAAAACGAGCGCCAATTCCTCTCAAAACAAGAAAAAAACAGCGCCAATAATTTGTCCCACCCGCGAAAGGATACCTTTTCCCCCAGTTCCCCACTCTGCCCCAATTCCCCACTCGCGCTGCTACTCGAACCCTAGCTTTCTCCATCGCCCAGGTTATCTCCGGCCGGCGGCGGCTCTCCGGCCGGTGGCGGAGCTCCGGCGAGTCGTTCCTCCATCCTCGGCTGCGGTGTGCTCCACCCACATCGACAGCACCCTTGCGTTCGGCTACGGTGTGCTCCATCCCTGCGCCGGTTCTCCATCTCTCCGGCGGCGGTGCCCTCGCGGAGCCCCGGCAAGTCGTTCCTCCATCCTGGCGCCGGTTCTCCATCTCTTCGGCGGCGGCGCCCTCACAGGAGCAGCACCGAGCGACGACTTCTCTGCTCCTTCGGCCAACAGTGAGTCCTGCAGTTCGATCTTTGAATTTATATTTCCCTGTGGATTGTGTGTTGATTGATGTGTATGGATTCGATTTGGTGGACTGCATGTGATGAGCATTGGTGAACCTTAAGCTACAGCTATTTAGCAATCCGCACACACAACTGTTTTTCAGGTTTCAGTTTGTTTTTCTCCCCGCTTGCTGTTCTGTTGACCATTGGTGAACTTTTATCATGGATAAAAGTTGGATGGATGCGCCTAGGTATAATGCCACATTTTTTTAACTTTTTAGAAGTTAATTAGTACTTGCTTAAACAATATATAACACACTGCATATGTAAACTTGCATGTAGGCATACGGACGATTACTTACAAGGGCTTGCCAAATTTCTAGGCCATGCATTTAGTAAATCATCAGTTGAGAACAAAATCTTATGTCCCTGCAAAAACTGTGTGAACTCGTACTGGAGAGAAGAATCTAAAGTCCGTGAGCACCTAGTATGTGAGGGATTTACAAAAGGCTATAAACAGTGGATATTTCATGAAGAGGGGGACTCTTCTTCAGCAATTCCTCCAGATCTTGACGAGGGCAACGATAGGGATGAGGAGGGCGACGATATATCTGACTTGCTAAGAGACCTAGCCGCCGGTTTAGATAAAAGGGGAGATCTAGAAGATGATTCTGGTTCAAATCAGGATGATCCCTTGTTAGAATCACTTGGCAAGCTGGAAGCTGATTCTAAAGAAGAGTTATATCCCGGTTGCAAGAATTACTCAACACTTCGTTTCCTAGTGAGACTTCTTCACACCAAATTGCTCGGAGGGTGGTCTGATAATAGTTTTAATCTGCTATTAGATCTACTCAATGATGCTTACCCTACGTCTAAAATACCCAAGAACTTCAATGAAGCCAAAAAACTAGTCATGTGCCTAGGGCTTGGGTATGTTAATATCCATGCATGTGAAAATGACTGCATTCTGTTTTGGAAGGACAATGCCAATGCCAATTCATTCCCAGAATGTAACTCTTCACGATGGAAATCTGAAAAGAAGATTGCCAACGGGAAACGTGTCCAGAAGGTTCCAAAGAAGGTTCTTCGCTACTTCCCTATAAAAAGAAGGCTTCAAAGGTTGTTTTTGTGCTCCAGAACTGCGGGTCTCACAAGATGGCATGCAGAAGAGCGCGTAGATGACGGTTTGCTTAGGCATCCTGCAGATTCTGAACTTTGGAAAGACTTTGATGATAAAAACCCAGATTTTGGAAAAGACAGCAGAAATATTAGGCTTGCACTAACTACAGATGGTTTTAACCCGTTTAGATCAATGAATCTCAACTATAGCATTTGGCCAGTTTTATTGATTCCTTATAACTTCCCACCCGAGATGATTATGAAGCAATCAAATTTCATCCTATCATTGTTGATTCCGGGCAGAAATGCTCCTGGTAGTGATATTGATGTCTACTTTGAGCCCCTGGTTGATGATATGCTAGATATGTTTGTTAATGGTGTTAGGACCTATGATGCTATGACGGGGGATTTTTATATCTGAAAGCTGCCATCATATGCGTAATAGCAGATTTTCTAGGTCTTGGATGTGTTCATGCGTGTGCTACCTCTGGAGAAGTAGGCTGCCCTGAATGCCACTTTGACATACATTCTGTTAGGCTGAAAAATGGTAGTAAAACTTGCTATATGGGACATCGTAGGTTCTTAAGTGCAGATCACCACTTGAGGTATGATACATGCACATTTGGTAACATAGAGCGTGGGAAGGCACTCGTTAGACTTTCTGGTAGGCAAATCTTCGAGCTGACAAAAGATATGCAAACCAAGTTTGGGAAGGATCCTAAAACAAAGAAGTCTAGAACTAAGAAACACAAGAAGGGGGATCCATTGATCATATGGAAAAGGCAGTCTATATGGTTCAAGCTACCGTATTGGCAGGGTTTGAAAATGCATCATAACTTTGACATCATGCACATAGAGAAAAACGTGTTTGATAACATAGTTTACACATTGTTGTCTGTCATTGGAAAAACCAAGGATAATATTAATTCTCGGTATGACCTTGAGGACCTCAATATTAGAGATGACCTTCAACCTATTGACCTTAATGATGATGAAGTTTATTTTCCTCCGGCACCTTATGCAATGGAACTTGGTCAGCAGAGGACATTTTGCAAAGTACTCAAAAGTGCCATCTTTCCTACTGGTTATGCATCTGACATACGCCGCAATGTGCATGTCAAGGAGAGAAAGATAACTGGGTTAAAGAGCCATGACAACCATATCATTATGCAAGACTTGCTGCCACTTGCGGTGGGACAAACATTACCAGAAAGAGTGAGTGCGGTACTGATTCGTGTGAGTAGATTTTTCAAGCAAATGTACTCACCAGTTATTCGCACAAGTGACATGGAAAGATTAGGGGCTAAAATAGCTGAGACCTTGAGCCTTCTTGAGGCTATATTCCTCCCATCTTTTTTCGATATTATGGTGCACTTGATGGTTCATCTTCCTGCCCAAGCAAAGATAGCTGGTCCTGTACGTTTTCGTAGCATGTGGGGTACAGAGAGGTATATAGGAAAGCTTAAGGGACATGTCCACACTAGAAGTCACGTGGAAGGATCAATTGCGGAGGGATATTTGTTTGACGAGAGCTTGACCTTTTGCTCACGCTATTTAGATGGTGGGTTGAACATAGCTAAGAATGATGGAGGTTTGGATGATGATGCACCTTCATTCTTCCGCAACATTGGTAGAGGGCTGGCTGGCAAGTACATTGTGATGCTAGATAACAAAACATGGTTGCAAGCCCACCGATATGTTTTATTCAACTATGAACACATAGAACCATACTTACAGTAAGATATGATATCCCTATCTTAGTGTTATTAAGTTATTTATATGTTCCTTGTCGAGTGATAAATATAACCTATGCAGCAAGCATATGGAATACCTTTCCTCTATTGGTCTTCAAGGTCATCGTCAAGTCAAGCGTGCGCATTATGAGACCTTTCATGAGTGGTTTAAATTGCACGTAAGTGGGAATGCGACTTAATTTGTTAACCTATAAGACATAATTCAATTATAGTGTAACAACATCATTTGTTAATCACAGGTGGCGGAAATGGGTGATGATGCACCACATGAGATAAAAATATTAGCTAAAGAGCCAAACATGGTTGCTGTGCAGTATAGTAGCTACAATTTTAATGGGATAGATTATCATACACAATCATATGATGTGGGTCGCCCGGTTCAGAGCAGTGGAGTAGCTCTTGTTGCACAAACCACATCCATCCAAAAAGGAAATGGTGGCAATGTTAGTGTAAAAAACAAGGCATATTATGGCATTATAAAGAAATTCTTGAGCTAAACTATCAACATGAAGGAAAAGTAGTGTTGTTCAAGTGTGACTGGGTTGATAATCGTGTAGAAGATAAATGGGTAAGGACTGATCAGTTTGGGATCACCTCTGTGAATTTCAAGCATCTATTCAATAGTGGTGAAAAAATATCAGATGAGCCCTTCATTTTAGCCACACAAGCATCTCAAGTTTACTATGTTGAAGATCCCACTAATGATGAGTGGTCTAGTGTTGTTATACCATCAAAGTGTGACTTAAGTGAAGCTCAAGATGACACATCACGTGTAACATTGACTGATCCATGTACTACCATATGTGTGAGTGTTGCCGATGGAGGCATTGGTTCTGCTAGGACAGATATAGATGGATTTGTCCTTAAAGCGAGTGAGGTTAAAAAACAGTAAGTGTTTATATGATCCTCTATTTGTAGTTTGAATTTTGTAGTGTGAATTTTGCAGCAATTTTGTAGTCATATAGCGTGTCTTGCAGCATTTTTTGAGGGATGTACTCATACAGTTTGTTTTTAATTTCCAGCAGGAAAAATGGCAAGCGCAAGCGGAAAGGGTAATGATGGTGGTGTCACCATGAATCAACTGAAGGAAGTAGAGTATGAACTTCAGAGAAATAAGAATGTTGAAGAAAATGAAAAACGGCTGGCAGTGATACGCCAAAAAAGTGCTGCTTTGCAGGAACATATCGAAACTGAGAGACGGTTGGCAGAAGCAAGCAAACCTCCCAAAAAGAAAAACAAAAAGGTACACAGCTCCCAGCACATTCAGTTTTCGAAAGGTTCTTCAGCTTTCAAATGGTTGTAGCACTGACATATTTATGTAGGGAACCTCGGACGAACTTCCAAGTACGAATGACCGTGTTTTGAGGTCTAATGCAAGAAAAGATGGTGATCATGTAGAGATTACTCCTGAGCCTTCAAATGGTATTTGTTCTTGTCTGTAGAGATTACTCCTGAGCCTTCAAATGGTATATGCATTAGGTTAATGCAAGAAGTGTTAAAAACTGTGTTTTTTCTTGTCTGTAGAGATTACTCCTGAGCTTAATAATGATGGTAAGAAAAAGAAAGGTGGAAGAACAATTACTCAAAAGGCTGACGTATATGCAAGGCTGAATCAACCCAAAATCCATATTCCACTTAATGAACTTGGCCAACCGATTGGGCCAAAGGCTACTGAATTTGCCAATTTCATTGGTACTTTGGTGAGGAAGCATATACCACCTGGAGAGCTAGATTGGAGAGATGTTGATAAAGAGAAAAAGTTGTTAGTGTGGAAGAATTTGATGGTATACATGGACAGCTAGATAACTTACATGCTCTTGTTCAGTGCCATCTAACTAACTGAAATTTCGCCCTTTCTCATTTTAATAGGCATTTTACGAGGTGGACACAGCCGCTATGAGATTTGTTATCACCACTTCACACACAAAATGGAAAGAGTGGAAGGCAGATTTGAAGAAATCAAGATTTGATTCTAAATTAACTTATGAAGAACTTATGGGAAGACGTGACAAAAGAATCAGTGAAACTGACTGGCAGTCCCTTATTACTGATTGGAGATCTCCGCTATTTGAAGTAAGTCATCCTTCCTATATCTATATTCATGTACATTATGTTCCCTGATGCTATATTTTGTCCACTGGTTGACTTTTCCTTTCTCTTGTAGTCTCGCCGTGCTATCGCCAAAAAGAATCGCGCCAATGCAGTGCCTCATACATCCGGTAGCAATAGTCATGCCATTGTAGCTGAAGAAATGGTAAAAAATTACCCAAGTAACATTGATATCCATTATCTTTCAAGGACTAATTATAAAACGTCAAAATCATTGTAGGCTGAAGAAAAAGGGCATATGCCTCGAAGAGATGAACTTTATATCAAAACACATACGCGCAAGAAAGGGGGTTATGTGCCACAGGCGGCGTCAACAATTGTAAGTCTTTTTTGGTCATGCCTTTACTGTACTCGGATATTCTACAAGTGTAATTTACATATGCAATACGTTGTGCAGAAAGATCTCATAGACAATGCTAAAAAACACCCTGAGCTGAAGGAAAAAAGCATCGAGGAAGGTGATATGTTTGCTCATGTTTGTGGAATGAAGGAGCCCAGGGGTTATGTCCGTGTGCTAGGTCAGAGTGTAACACCTCAAGATCTCCACACACCAGGTACACGTGGGAAAGTGAGCACAAGGGTTCTAGTTGAAATGGAGGGACGTCGACAGGCTGAAAATCGTATGAACATGATGGAGGTGCAGATGCAACAGATGCAGGAACAAATAAACCAAATGAAAGAATTGATGGTAGGTTCAAATGGAGGGCATAATTTGGAAGCTCCTAGCTCGCATCATGGTTCTAATTCTCGTCATGAAACCCACCAAGATGTCGAAGAAGACGATCTCGAAGATGATGATGGTGATGAGGATTACATTCAGAGAAGAGTTCTTGCAACTGCTCCTGCAAGAAGCTCCTCAACCCACCAAGATGAAAGCCTCGTAATCTTTTCATCCCTTACATCTTGCCATTGCTTCTTGCAACTGTTGTTTCTATGTTTCTAAAATAATCATTTTTCAGCTTGGTATGGATGTGCTACTCTATGCATGGACTGGTCCTGAAACTCCGGTTGCGAAGGCAACAATTATCTCAATTGATCCTGACACTATTGTTGGAAGGGAGCCCCTTGGACCAGATACTTATGAGGTTATTGTCAATGTTTCACTCAAAAAAGATGCTGTACTGCCTTATCAGTATGATGGTTTACACTATATCAGTGATGCTGTCAAAATGTCCATTGCATGGCCATCCACCAAGGTAATCACCAACAATGTGTTTTCTGTCTATGTAGCTTGTATTTTTTAATTTGATGTGAGATGATGACTGTGATCATTTTGCTAGATGAAGCCCTACAGACCAGGGACATCCTCCTCATCCCGCCGCTGAGATGCCCTTTCTATAATTAACTAGAGGTACATCATTGCTTCTTCATGAGAATACCAAAATTATAATCTGCCTTATCAGTTTGTAGCAAAGTTCTGTCTCTAAACTTACAGTTGTAGTATGCATCACCAACTTAAATTTATGTGATATTACTTGTGAACACATGCATGCTAGCAATCTACTACTGCCATGGACATAAAATCAACGAAAAAAATATAGCGTGTAGTGCGCTACAAAAAAAAACCTGGAAAATGCTCTAGAGCCCATCGGCCCAAACAAAAGTCTAGCAACCTGCAGCTAGTTTCCTGTCTCTAGCTTTTCGCACCATTTATGTAGACAAACATGCATACTCCTTTATATAAGCTAGCTAGTGCAGTTTGGTTCAGTTTACTTGCTGATGCGTATATAAGTAGTTTGGTTCAGAAAATGATAGATCGGTGTGATATCTGTGTAAATTTGTCAAATCAGTTTAGTAATCAGTACCCAAACACTAATACTTGCAGTTTGGTTCAGTTTGCTTGCTGATATCTGCGTTTGTAGCATTGTGAGAAGGGTCACGCTATATTTTGTAGCGCGCTATTTTTTTGTTGCATAAAATTCTACTATAGTTCCACTACAGTTGCATGTCCCGATGAACTATGAAGTGTCAAGTATATGAATGCATGAAAGTAATGTACTTGTTGCTTCCCTTTGTAGGAGAGACAATCTGGAGGAGGGAGGAAGCTGAAGCTGGCGAGTTGCAACTGCCTATCTAGTATTTTGCAGCTCTCTGTAGTAAACCTATCTACTATCTATTATCTACTTGCTGGTGTAATGGACCATCTTGAATCGTTGGGTCAAAACCTATCTGATGTCATGGCCACAATGTTCAGTACTCCTGGATTCTAAATTATAGTTGTAATGCACTTGTGAGCATCAATATTGTTTGGTTCTTGCGTCTTATTGCAAATTATGTAATTTCTGTGCGTTGGATGTCATGTTACTGCCATATATAGTGGATGCTAAATCAAATTAATTCTTGTAAAACAGAATATCGACTGATTGTTGGTTGGCAAAATGAACAGCGTCGAACAGTCGGTCGGGAAACGTCTACGGCTAGGCTGACAAGAAATCGGTCGGCAAAAGAGAATACCGTCCACCAGTCGGTCGGGATAAAATGTCGGTCGGTATAGAAAGGACGGTCGGGAAAGAAAATGTCGGTCGGGAAAACTTTTGAAACGTCGTCCAACCGTCGGTCGGCAAACTTTTGTCGGTCGGGAAAGGGTTTTCCCGACTGGACTTATGGTGACCGACAAAGTCGGTCGGCAAAACCGATCCCCGACCGACTTTCGGTCGGCGAAACCCGTTTTCCCTACCGATTTTGCGGATGGGAATGTAGTGTCGTGGTGTAGTGTTGCTTTGTTAGACAGATATGTCACGTAGCGTGACATATCCTCCTGATTCCCTAAATCGTGGAGAGTCCTTATTAGTGTGATCTCCCATTTATGGTTAGGATTGTATTTTGTCTATATATATATATCAATGCAATGGAAAGGCCCAAGTGTGGTCAATTCTCTCACATGGTATCAGCCTAAAAATCCTCAACCCTAATTCGCTTCTGCCTCCTCTCTCCAAAACCCTAGCCGCACCATAGCCGGCCGCCGCTGTCGCCAGCCTTCTCCTCCCTCTCCCTCTTCCTCCATGGCGCCCGAGCCCCACCCCGACGCCCCTCTCTGGGCGCAGGCCACTGTTCTCTGGTTCCGATCGTCCTCGATCTCAAGGTCCCCTCCTTCCCCAAGTGGCGCGCCTTCTTCACCATCGCCGTCACCACGTACGCGCTCGAGGATCACCTCACCACCCCCACCCTGCCGACCGACCCCACATGGCTCCGCCTCGACGCCACCGTGCTCCGCTGGCTGTATGGTTCCATGGCGATGGACATCGTGGATCTTGTCATGGCCACGGACGCCACCGCCTACACGGTTTGGACGGCCGTCACTGGCCTCTTCAACGACAACAAGAAGTCCCGCGAGATCTACCTCGCCGAGGCGTTCCTGCTCCGCCGGCCTCCTTCACCGACTACCTCCTTCTCCAGAAGACAGCGGCGGACGCTCTCGCGGAGGTTGGCGCTCCGGTCTCCACGAGGACTACGACAGCATCGGCGACCTCGTCCCTCTCATCAAGCCGTACCCGTCCTTCCTCGAGTTCCGGAGCATGCTGCTGCTCCACGAGCTGAAGGTGACTCGCCGCGCCTCTGCCTCCTCCACCGCCGCTGCGGCTTTCATCGCCAAGCCGGCCCCGTGGCACCTGCCGCCCCCCGCCGGCGGGCACACTGGCAGCCCCTCCGCTCCCGGACCCTGGAGGGCTCCGTCCAACCCTAGTCACGGCACCGGCTACGGGAAGTACAAGGGCAAGAAACCCTACGGCGGCCATGGCAACAGGAACACCGGTGGCGCGCCTCCCATGCCGACCCCTTTCAACCCTTGGACAGGGGCGATCCAGATGTGGCCCATGCAGCCGCACGGGGCCGGCGGCAGCATCCTTGGCGCTGCTCCTCGCTCGGGCCCCCGCCCTCACGCCTACATGGCTGGCCCATCACCTGCTCCGCCGGCCTCCTTCTACAACACCCACGCCGGCGTTCCCCATGGTCAGGCGTTCCACGGCGCTCCGTACGGCGTCGCCCCCTACACCGCGCCTTCTTCTTCGGCGCAGACTTGGGACCCCTCCGCCCTTGCGCAGCACTTCACCAACATGACGCTGCAGCCACCCACCCCGGAGTGGGTCATGGACAGCGGCGCCACCGCCCACCTCTCCAACAACACCGGTATCCTCTCCTCTCTATCTTCACATCCTCTTTATCGACATGTCACAGTCGGAGACGGCTCCTCCGTTCCCGTTTCTGCATCCGGACATGCCTCCCTTCCATCTTGTTTTTCTGACCGTCCTCTTCATCTTCACAATGTTCTTGTTGCCCCTCGCATCATTAAGTTTTAGGTTAGATCTAGTTGTAGATCGTTTTTCTAGTTTTTCGTTATGAAACTACTCACTCACAAAAAAAAATGATGTATGCACGAAGTTTAGAGGAGGAAATTCCTCGTCGAACTTTTGACAATGTTGTCGTCTAAATTGTAGGTTAGATCTTGTTGTAGATAGTTTTGCCGGTTTTCCCTTATGAAGCTACTCTCAAATGAAAGATTGTAGATAAACACTTCTTAGCCAACAAATGATAAGTGAAAATTCCCATTGTAAATTTTTAATTAAAACTCAAATGTTTGTATCAAAATTTTGATTATAACCACATAATATAAATTAGTTGTTCCGAAATGATGAGATAGATATCTATGCTCCTACATTTTTAGTACAACACTCTAGAAATGCCTTAGGAGTTCCTGGGGGGCCTAACGAGTACGATATTTTTCAAGATTCAAGTCAAGTAAAGTTAAGTTTATACACAACCGTTTGCAAGCAAGGCCTACACTCATATACACGTCTTCATGGCTCAAAATAAACGTACCAACAATTACCAACCAATTAAGCATTAGCAAAGTATGTTGTGTGAGATTTGCTCGTGTTCCCTTTGAGCCTTTTCTTCTTTTAAAAGCTAAACACATGTAGGAGTGTAGGACAGAGAAGCTAAAAGTTTCAACGAAGGCATATGAACGGGGCGCGTGGGGGCTATAGCCCTGCCTGCCTGCCTGCATGGTGTGCATGTGAGGGGCAAGGACAACCATGAAGTCCAAAAGTGGTGAGGCCGGGTTGGTTGAGCTTTGTACTGTAACTAGCAAAATCATGTTTATCATATTGAACATGTCAACGGATTTTATTTAAGTAAAATAATACCAATTTGAAGAATGTTTGGAACAAATTTAACTTGTTGCCTAATTTACTGTGACATTTTTGAAAATTCCATGTATTTTGTAACGTAGAGCAGCACTGGTATTTTGATTTATTTTTTACTTCATTCCTATTGTTCCGCACTCTTTAATCCAGGTGATCTATAATCTCGCTCAATATGTTGTGCCCAGTCGCACAACTACGCTGACTCGTAGTTTTAAAAAATTATCGCGATTTACTGCATATCTTGACATAAGTCATCCCTACTATTTCCAAGGCACCACAAAATTCTTCTCATCCTATCATCAACACTCCTTGGTAGCGTCGTAATTATGCACCAATACCTTGGGTCAATTTGACTCGCCTATCTAAAAGAGAAAATATCAGATACAATTAAAAATATTGATCGTAATTATTTATCCATTAGACTCAAAAAGATTTAAAATTTATATGAGGCAAAAATAGTATTTGGTATTTTAAAATTACACCTACAGAAAAAATTAAATTATTTTTATGTGTGATCCATAGTAGAATCATCTTAAGATTTATCCTGATGCAGCGAACATTCTCAATAGATTTTTTTTCCTAGAAACACATATTCTTCAAAATCCTTTTGATATTACTTCCAGCATGAAGTGAATAGACATAAAATTGGACATATCAAGTTGACACCTTATTGAAGACTAATTATCACATCAATCAGATATGTTGGCATTAATACTTCTATAGTAGCCACACCGTTCTCCTCTCTAATTGACAATCCTCACTTCTACGGACATCTTGGGCTTGATTTTTATTTTTTGGTTGACACCAACTGTGTTTGTAGGTAATGAACAATTGAGATAAAATTCAACCCCTAACTCTGACTTTGTTCCTGACGATGTTGAGGTATACAGAGGTAAGAATAATAATTCTTGTGACAACATGGACATTTCATTCGGGAGTAAACAGCTGGAAGATGGTATCATTGGCCTATTTATCTCAGATACTATATGGATACAATTACCTGTATAATTACTTGAAAATTAGGGATAATATGAAATGTTGATGAACAATTGAGATAAAATTCAACCCCTAACTCTGACTTTGTTCATGACGATGTTGAGGTATACAGAGGTAAGAATAATAATTCTTGTGACAACATGGACATTTCATTCGGGATTAAACAGATGGAAGATGGTATCATTGGCCTATTTATCTCAGATACTATATGGATACAATTACCTGTATAATTACTTGAAAATTAGGGATAATATGAAATGTTGATGAACAATTGAGATAAAATTCAACCCCTAACTCTGACTTTGTTCATGACGATGTTGAGGTATACGGAGGTAAGAATAATAATTCTTGTGACAACATGGACATTTCATTCGGGATTAAATAGCTGGAAGATGGTATCATTGGCCTATTTATCTCAGATACTATATGGATACAATTACCTGTATAATTACTTGAAAATTAGGGATAATATGAAATGCGATCGTGAAAACACATTCATATTTTGAATTACAGAGATATTATTAGCATCTGATATTTCCTTCATGGATAACTAAATGACCACCCGAGACATAACTCAAGACCTTCTGGGTGATTACACATTTCTTCAGCTTGGAAAAAATTATAAAAGCTATTTTCAATGTACTAAATGGATTGACATGCGATAGTTATATGTTTGTGTTTTTATTATTGTGTTAATTAATTCATGTATACGGCCAACGACATTGCTCAAGTGTTTAGCCTATAATGCATTTTCCTTGCCTATCTTATATGTGCTAAGCTATCTTTATTTGTCCATCGAATGGAATTTAAATCATATTTTTTTAATCCATTATCGGTGTATAGAATTGCATATGTAAACCCCTTTTGATATCCATTATCCATATGTTTTTTGTAAAATGTTTTTTTAAGATACCTAATTTAGTGCCTCCTTATTTCATTTTTTATATAAAAATATATGTAGGTTGTATCCAGCATTAGAATTTCCTAAACCCTCTCACTCGCTCTCATTGTGGGTTTGTACTTTTTGAAAATGTTTTCTCCCATAACAATTTAACTCTGGTTTTGCACATCTGAAACACATTACAGCATATTTGACATGATATATACTCCCTCTGTCCCGAATTTGTTGCCGCCCATCTATCTAAATACGAACGTATCTTGACGTATTTAGTGTGTATATAAATCCATATCTAGATAAAACTCCATCAACTAATTTAGGGTCGAGGGAGTATTAGTACGGAAATCCCCTTGTGTCAATGCATTGTACTCACTTTTTTAGGAAAAAAATAGAGATATCAACTTACTATTACATCAACGTATTAGCTGTTTTGAAAAAAGTATATCTAGAGACCAAGTTAATTACGTGTATAAGCCACTTTGCATGCAATGGTTTGCATGTCGCCAGGTACGTGGGTTTCTTTGGCCTCTCTACGTTCAATGCACATGCATGGTCTCCGGAGGAAATAACAGTCTAGGCCCCATACTGAGTTTATTTTCACGGCTGAAAGAAAAAAAAATACACGGACCATCCGTAACTATGGTTCCACGTTTAAAAGCAAAACTGTGGATATATTAAACGTGTCAAACGAAACTTTCACAGTTACGTAATTAATAATCTTCATTAAATCCTAACCACAGATTTTAGATCTAACTGTTAAAACAATTTAAATGATGTGGATTAACGTGGTGGTTGGAAAAACTCTCTCATTTTGCTTTCAGTATATACTGTAATAGATAGCATCAACTGACAACAGATTTAGTCCTAGGATCGAAGAGGGCCGGGCCGGCCCCCAAGCAACTCAAGTGATCGATGAAGAAGAACATGTATATACCTGTTGCTGTCCAATTACTCATCTTCCCCGCCAACTCAGCCAAAGCAGCATCTAGCGAGATAGCTTGGGGCAAGAGATCGAAGCCGACGAAAAGCGCGGCTGGTGTTGGGTGTGGGCAAAGGGAGCAAGGCACCCCATGCTGGCCAGGCCACCAGCATGTCTTAACTGCTTACTTGCAAGTGCAAAATACACAACTTAATGGAGCAATCATGATCGATCGACAAGGGAAGCAGATGCAGGTGATGATCCAGAAAAGTGTCACAAGACCGATCTCGACTACTCCCTCCGTTGCATAATATAAGATGTTTTAGGTGTAATTCATATGTTGTCTAGATTCACACAAAAATAAGTACACATACACTAAAACATGTCTATATACATGTGTGTATACATGAATGTGGAAAATGATTAAAACATCTTATATTATACTAAAACGGAGGGAGTAGATAGCTTCACATCTCATGCAAGATGAGTGGTCACATGCTTGGCGACCGGCCGGCGTGCCATCAAATATTCAAATGGCCTGGCTTGGGGCCAGCCAGCGGCACATCATGCATTGTAGCTTACAGTGTTCATCAGTTCATCATTCGTACATGCATGCATGCATGTTCATCCTCTCTCTATATATGTATAGATTTCTCGATCGATCTACCCCTGTCGATCTCTAAAACAGTGTGCTTGTGTGACATGTCTCTGTTGTTGCTGTCGACCAACGCACACACCCTCTCTGCCTATCCACACAAGTCCTGGTTGGTTTTGATCGATCGCTCACGTATTTCGTCGGGTCAACACGGCGGAAAATCAAACAGGGACCCGATCGAGACCTCTTCCGCGCAAGCAATTTGCCCGAGCGTTACGTCAGGTGCAAACTCGCCCTCTTGTTCTTAATTAGAGATCCCTAGCTAAGAATTAAGATGCAAATATGTTGACGGATCTTCCTCACGTCGTCGTCTTGTATGCCTGTAGCTGCGGCGCAGACATGCATGCATGCTACTCCTGAATCTCGATCGACATAGGTGGACTAACTTATTCAAATTTGCATAAGCGGAAACAGTATTATTAATTCGTCATGGATTAAAGTGATAATGATTCGGCTTCCAATCAAACATACAGATCGATCTAGCTAGGGGACGTCAAGCTCTTGGGTAGAACTGAAGCGTGTGTTTGTGGTGGTGCATGAACTGAGCCCGGCCGGTGCAGAGGAGTTCAATTGCAGGCAGCTGCTTGCAGCGTACGCACTCGATGATGGAGCCGACACGGGGTGGTGTGGTGATGAGGCGTGACGATTGTCAGCGCAAGGCGGGGAAGAGGTCCCATTGTATGTATGGCCGGCCGGCCGGCCGGCTGCTCCTGTAGCTGTAGCCGTAGCTAGATGCTCGTCGATCGGCAGGCGTGAGAAGGAAGCATACATCCTCCTCTCTCTCGTGTTGCTTGGATCCACATCACCCTCAAGCTGCCACATGCAGTTCCCGGCTCATCTTTGTCAAGCACCACGACGTGCACCATGACTCCATCTCCATGAGTGGAGGAAGTTGGGTCCTAGGGAACCCCTGAGATTTTTTTTTAAATAATACGATTTTATATACGAATTTTGGACAATAGCATGCGTGGAGAGGGAATTCGAAAAATAGCGTGCCGTCGGCCGAGGGCGCGCCGAAAGTAGACTTTCGGTCGAGGCCGGGCCGAAAGTAGGCCTCTGCGCGACAGAATCGACAGCCCTCTGCGGCCTCTGCGTGGCAGAGCGAGTTTCGGCCAGGAGCGGGCCGAAACTAGGCTGCGTAGGCTGTCGGCGACGGATGGGACGAGAGCTGCATGCGCGCGGCAGGCGGGGCCCGCAGGTTTCGGCTCGTAGCGAGCCGAAAGCTGCCGAAACCTCCAGCGTCGCCTCCTTTCTTCTCCCCTTTCTTCTCTTCTTCCCTCTTCTTCCCTGGTTCCTCTTCCTCTTCTCCTCTTCCTGCTCTTCCTCCCTCCACCAAATGCAGTGCAAAAATTTATGCTGCCAGAGATTTGATCGGTAAAAAAGAGAGAGGAGGGACGGGGCATGCAGGATCTGTGGATGGGATAGCTTATTGTGGAGTGGTTTTGAGGTGTGGAGGTGGAGGATTGGGGGCAATGGTGGTCAACAACGGTGCCTAGTGAGAAGGTGGTGTTGTGGTGGAGCAGTGGTGGCGGTAGATTGAAGCCGGAGAGCAGCGCTGACCGGATCGACACGCTTCAAGGGTAAACCCTTATTAGTCACTAGACAATTATTGTTTAGTTTAATAATACTCTGTTAGTGGACCGATGCATATTAAGTATTTTGTTGGTGGTTGCGTTAGTAGTAGTGTGGACACTTTTAGTCAGTGGATTCGTTAGTATGACTGTCGGAATAATTTATTTGGTGGATGCGTTGTACAAATGTTATAGTACTATTATTTTGTTGCACGATGCAGTGTATAAATTTTGCGATCGGTTAGAATAAATATTATGGCAGTGGTCGGCATCTGATGATGCAATATATTTTGCGATCGGTTAGAATAAATATTGCGATCGGTTAGCATAAATTTTACGATCGGTTAGAATAAATTATGCGATCGGTTAGAATAAATATTGCGATCGGTTAGAATTTTTTTTGGGATCGGTTAGAATAAATTTTGCGATCGGTTAGAATAAATATTGCGATCGGTTAGAATAAATTTTGCGATCGGTTAGAATAAATTGTCCGTCATATTTTTGAGTGAACGACATCTGATGATGCAATAAATTTGTTTAGGTCATGGAAGTGGTTGATGTTGTTGTGCACTATGGCGCTGGTAATGTGGGTGTAAACGAGTCAGGTGTTGATTTGAGTGAATTTGGAAATATGTTGATTCAGCTTACAGACCCAGTGAATTTGAGAATAGCTGTCATTCAGCAGTATTTCACGATAAATTTCCGGTTTGATCCTAATATCTGGGCTGTTAAGATTCAGTCTGTATGGAGCAAATCCCGTACAAATATTTTTCGGGAGTTGTTGCCGCTTGATCGGACAAGTCAGTGGACATCTTGGCTAGCATCATGCAAACGCCGAGGTACACAACCTGAAATCCTGCTGGTATTTTATCTGAAAGAGAACAATTTGGAACACGGTGGCGGGGGTCCTGAGCATGGAGAGAGTAGTCAGTGTACTGGCTCAGAGAATGTTGATTTGTTTGGCTCCATGGAAGATATTTCTGAAAATTATGAGCCGGCACTTAGTAGTCAGTCGGCAGGACCTGCGCAGGTAGGGGAGGCAGATGGGGATGAGTACGCAGGAACAGTGCAGCAACAGATGTTGGAGGAAGATGAGGATGGCCTTGCAGAAGATCTTGATTCTGATAATGAAAATGATGCTCATGATGAAGATGATGAAGAGGATGTTGACGATGTGCCTATTCCGGACTCTTGGAATGAGGACAAGTCGAACATGACAGTAGTGCAAGACGGAAACTCTTCGTCATGTGAGTATCATATGAATAATATTCAAGTCGGTGCTCAGTACAGCACGAAGCAGCAGCTTAGGGAAGCCGTGATTAAGTGGGCTTTGTCCACGCAAAGGGTTTTCCGCACTGAAGTCTCGAACAAAAAAATATTTGACTATGAGTTGTGTTGACATTAACTGTCCAGGAAGGGTGCATGGTCACTTACCGAAGTTTGACGTGATGTGGGTGGTTTCAGGCTTCGAGCCACACACTTGTGAAATAAAGAGTACATTGAGTGACCATCCAAACCTGACTTCAACTCTGATTGCACGCCTCTTGTATGATGAGATAGTGCAGACAAAATCAGGGGAAAAAAGTTAGTACGATAACACTAGATTCTAACATAATATAAATTCGGTACTCAGTTACCTTCACATGATATGCATAGGCCTCCGGCGAAAAATGGATTATCTTTGACTTAGGTGTCATAGGCATGTCCCTAAGCCCCGTCTCAATAGCTTTTAGCTCATTAATTCTCTGCCACTTCCACCGCCACCCATCAATTTCATTCCTAATTTCTTCAGGGGTCATCTGGATTTTGGTTTTTTTGGCTATAATTTCTCCCACCTCACGAATGTTCCCCCACTCACTAACTAGCTCCCTATAACAGCTCTTCGGCCTACCCTCCCTAATACTTCCTTCAGTCCATATTGCGGCGTGATACAAAACACACCACGACCTATGCTCCGAACTAGGACCCGAACTACCAGACATCGTTCCTATCTGACTGAGGAAATAACCACGCACCACACCCCTCCTCCATCACCAAATCTATTAGGGTATATATATAGGCTCACCCGGGAGAAGAAGAGCGGGAGAAAAATGGCGGGAGAAAAAAGTCGGGACGAAAATGGCGGGAACAAAATGGCGGGAGAAATATGGCGGGAGAAATATGGCGGGAGAAGAAGGGCGGAATAAAAGCCGGGAGCGCGAAACAAATTCGGATCAAAGCCGGGACCGCGAAACAAATTCGGATCATGGCAAGGGAAGAAGAAAGCAGGGACGACGGGAGCTGATACCTTTCGGCCTTGTCTGGGCCGAAAGTAGAGTTTCGGCTTGCTCCTGGCCGAAACTCGCTCTGCCGCGCAGAGGCCGCAGAGGGATGTCGCTTCTCGCTCTGCCGCGCAGAGGCCTGTCGCGCAGAGGCCTACTTTCGGCCCGGCCTCGATCGAAACTCGACTTTCGGCGCGCCCTAGGCCGACGGCACGCTATTTTTCGAATTCCCTCTCCACGCATGCTATTGTCCAAAATTCGTATATAAAATCGTATTATTTAAAAAAAAAATCTCGGGAACCCCTACTCATGGCATCCATAGGAATGTAGAGGCACTCTCCAGCCATCCGGCAAATTTGCAAAAAAAATATTCTACATTCTTGAACCATGTATTTTGAGTGTTCTTCTGTATATAGTTGCTCCCACTGTTGTCAACCCCCCTTGTGATTGCAGGCTTGAGAAACGGACTCACGATGGGTAGGCCAAGCGAGGGAGTGGAGCTTTTCTTGATTTGGCAGGAACAGGGTACATGGAGACTATTATTAAGATGCTAGTAACATGCAGCAATCAATTCCAAGGACTGCTCTCATCTCCGGAGCAGCAGCAGGGCAAAAATATGCCTAGCCACGACGTTGGGCATGTGCGAGCTCCCCGCCTGGAGACCCGGACGCGTCGCGCCCTGCTGCAACCAACAGTTCGACGCTTGTGACGCTGTGAGTCGAGGATGACTCCAACGGGCGATCCAAATGGACAGGTCTGTAACAGCCCCAAGTTTGTGAACTGAAATTTTGTGAATAAAATTTCCACTTTTGCATTTCATTCATGCATCATGGCATCATTTGCTTAAGTGCTCAAGTGAAACAAAGATTTGAAAAACAAATTAAAAACAAATGGAAACAAAGGCCACCATTGTTTCCAAACAATTTAAACTCAAATGAGTTGGTTTGTGACAAAACCAACTCAAATAAACTTCCATATTTGTCAAGAAAGTTCCAAGAGTTCAAGATGAATACTTGCACTTGCTTTAAAGATTATAAAGTAATTCCAAATTGAATTTAACCAAAAATGCCATAATACAACTCTATGAACAAATGCTGTTCGAAACATTTTATTTGGCAAAACCAATTTTTGTGGTGCTTCTACATGTTGATGGGAGGCTACATGAATTTTCTCAGATTTTTCTAAAACATTTAAAAGCCTCAATAAAATCCTGGAAATGCTACTGGTTTTTAAAAAAGAAAACAGAGCTGAAAAGGACCTTCTGGTAAATAGAAAAATCCAGCCAGGGGGGTTTTTGCGAAACCGTCTTCGTCTTCTTCTGTAGCGACCGACGCCGAGCTGCTCGCGACGCACCATCTCGCCGCCGCGCCCTCCACTGCTCCCCTGCTCGCCGCTGTCCACCACGAGGTGGATAAGACCACCACGAGGCCACTCGCTCTCTCTCTCCCCCGATATTTTCCCCTTGCTCGCTCTCTCTCCGCCATAGCCGTGACCTAGCCGAGGTCGCCGCCGCGAATCGCCGCCGTTCCAGGAAGCGCAGAGCAGATCGAAGCACACCGCCGCCTTCGCCGCGTCTCCCTCTCCCTCCCCGTGCAAGGAATCGAGAAGGGAAGCCCGGGATCGCCGCCACATTGCCGTCTCCCTCCTCTCCGGCCGCCGGACGTCGATCAAGCTCGCCGTCGCCTCTGACCTCCTCCTTCTTCGCCGAGCTCACGTACGCGTCAAGGGTGAGCCGAGGCATCTTCTGGACAACTCCATTTCCTTTCTAGCGCTCCGGTTCGTCGCGTAGCCGTAGATGCCGCCGTAGCCGTGGCACACCTCCGCCGTAGCCCGTCGCCGGAGCATCTCCCGGCGACATCTTGGTCCGTGGCGCCGCCAGGAAGTAGCCCGTAGCCGTGCGAGTCAAATGCTCCTTTTAATCCGTCCTCGCGCGTACTCAGTCGCCGGAGCGGAGCGTGCCGTCGCCGTTGATCCCCGCCGCCGCGCGCCACGGCCACGGTCAAACTAGCCGTGGGCCTCGCTCGCCCACGTGGATGCCACCGTGGCCACAGGCCCAGCCGTCAGCGGCTGTGGCTAGCCCAGGGCTGAGTGAAAAACATTTCCGTGAGATTTTTCTGGAAAAATGAATAAAAGGCAGAAATATGTATAGAATTGTAAAATCAATAACTTTTTGATTACTTGTCCAAAAGTTACAAATGATATACCAAAATGTTCAGAAGAGCACAACCTGTATGTTGATATAACTCACACATCCAAATAAACTAGCTTTATTGATGTTTTATTAAAGTTAAGAAAATGGCAGAAAAGAAATAGATTTTAGAAAATGCATATCTTCTTAGTTATAAATCAGAAAAATGCAAACTTGGTCTCTAAATGACCAGGGGAAGAAACCTTACATTTTTCATGACAATTTCATGTTGAAATAAGTACTGGAAATAAATGTTTCTTGCATTTCAGAAAAAGGGCAGAAATGAAGATGAATTTAAAAAAAATCATAACTCTAATAATATTGCTCCAAAAATTAAGTTTAAACTACCAAAATGTTCAGCAACTAGTATACCTCATTTTTCACCTTATCCTCCATCCTGGTTAATTAGTTTTCATGTTGCTGAAATCATTTTGGTAAAATGGCAGCACTAAATCCAATATTGGAAATGCAATAACTTTTTAATGGTTAATCAGAAAAATGTGTTTAAAATATCCAAATGCTCACAAAAATTATGAGTTATCCAGTACCTTAAATAGCATGCATTTTTGGACAACATTCAGTACTGTACATTTTCGAAATTGGCTAATTCCATTAAGTTTAACTATGGGGATTAATCCAAATAAGGCAATAAATATATTTGGGACCCCATTTAACTTGTTGGTCATGTTTAATACTTCTATGGTCCATATAAAATGTCATATCATCATGTGCTTGTGCATTGCACTTGTTTTATATGGTGTGGTATTTGTTTGTGTTTTCCGGTGTTCTTATACATCCATAGATCAAGCAGTCGGGGTTCCACCGCAATACCCTGACGACCCGTTTTACCAGCCTGCCGAGCAAGGCAAGCGTAATCCCCCCTCTGAGCATGTCTCCTCCTATGTTTTCCGCAAATATTTTCTCCACTATATTATCGCATGCGGTTCCAAATGTCAATTTGGTTGGATTAGAGTATCCTATAGTTGCATTATGTTTCTGATGCCAATACCTGTTCCCTCCTAATATCCATAGGATTACTTGTTGGCCTGAGTTAATTAACTATGTATTGTATATGCTTAGCCATGCTTAGTTAAATGCTTAGTTGTCCGGTGGATATTTCGTTGTTGGAATTGTTGACGGAATGTCCGGATGATGGTGGAGAAATGTGGATACTGATAATAAACATGCTTAAAGGTGGGGATGAGAGGCCACATGGAATGTGGTGGGTTGTCTCGTTCTCGCCGCCTAGGAGCGAGTTCTCTACCTCTTGAACCAAGAATGAGCGCGCTTCCATTCGGTGGGGTATATGGAGCCCTCGTCGACCAACTAACTTGGGCGGGACTAGCCAAGGTCCTCTAGTTTGAGCTTCCATTTGCGCGTGCGTGAAGACGGTGGCCAATACTGAGATGAGGATGGTGGTATTAGGACAATGAGTGGCCACGGGACAGGGTGTTGCAGGCATGGCTGTCCCGTCCTCACTGATGATCCTGGGTTAGTCTTTAACAAGGTAAAGGTTGTAACCGTTCCCACTCAGCCGGCTTTCCCCGGAAGAGAGCTACGTGTAGGCAATGAGCCGGGCGGTACCGAAGGCAAACACAGTGCACCCCTGCAGGGTTAAATCTTTTCGAAAAGCCGTGTCCACGGTTACGGACGAACTTGCGAAGTGAAGGTAAGACCATAGAATAACTTGAACGGAATGATTAAATCCTGAGTACTAAAGGTACTACCAAGATTGCAAGGCTGACTTCCTCGATGGTGATTCGGGGAGGTGCCTTCGTAGACAGAGACAGTGGTTGATGTTGGTGGTTGTTGAAGATGATCAGAAGAAAAGAGTTTACTTCTTACCCCCTTTGAAAATATTCTGATTAGTCGATGCCATGGAGTTATGTCTTTTCTAAAGAAAACTAGCTTTATGCAAAACAGCCATACAACCTTCGTAAGCCAATCATCGAGCTAGTAGCTCTAATAATCTTGCAGAGTTCGTCGAACTCAACGTTGTTTATTTGATTTCAGAGGAGGACTTCTTCGACCTTGAAGGTGGGTTCTTCGTGGAAGTCGACGAGTAGTCTGGGGTTCCCAGGTGGCAGCTTGGGACATCTCGGAACATCTGGCGCTGGGAATGTTTATCTGTAGGCCTCTTAGGCCATAATTTGGTTCTTGTTGTTAGAACAACTTAATTTGCTTCCGCTTGATGTACTGTTGGGTCTGTGACCTCTGGTTGTAATATTTGCTATCTTTCTCTATTATAAGAGTTGAACTATAATGCTTTGAGTCGTAGAGTCTGTAATGTGCCAGTTGTTCCACAAGTCTTGATCTCTCTATTATGCATTGATAGTTGTGCCTGCGTTAAGGCATCAATCGGGGTGTTGCGTTGCCGATGATCCATTCCGAGCAACGCCTGCCAAAGGTTTTGGCCGGGGATTGGTAGACCCGTAACCTCCGTTTGTATCGCTTAACCGGTGACACACAGCATCACTGTATAGCAGTCGGGTCGGGGCGCCACAAGGTCATTTGGCTGTGTTTTATCCGTTTGGGTCGCTAAATGGACAGCCCCCATTCGTGCCTGTCCGCCGTGCGAGTGAGTGCGGCCAACCGCGACGCATTACAAATTATTTTTTACGCCTTTTCAAAATAGACCATATATGAGTCTTTTCTTAATTGCATAGAGGGTGGGCCACAAACGGTCCATTTACATAGATTTTTAAAAAGATAAAAAGAAATACTTAAAAAATTTAACCTCGCGGGGTTCTACTCATCGTCCTCGTCGGAGAGGATGATGTAGGTCGGCGCCTTCCACAGGTAGGCCGGTGGGACGCTGGCCGGCGGCTGCTCCGGCTCCTGCTCCGGCGGCGTAAGGAAGAATAGATACGATGTGCCACAACTCTGTGGACTCTTGAAAGGCTGCAAGGCGTTGCCAGGATCTGGCCCAACAGTCATGGGTATCATCAGCCTCTGTGCCCTTGATGATAAGGGTTCTCAGGTCGGAAGCGACAGTCCCACAACCAAGCCCTAGGCACCAAAGCGAATAGATATAAGGGGAGCGCTACGCGTAGATCGCCCTAGGAATAGTCAATCTTAGGTCCCCTCCACATCCATTAGATCGTCATCCGACGGCAGGAATCAGTTATAGTGTGTTTTGTAGTTTAGTCCCTAAAGTTTTTGAAAAACAACCCACACTCCACATCATATCCACTTAAACGAAGCGGTACATCGTGTTGCCGCCGAACTTCGCAATATTTACAGAAACAATGCCACCATGGAGGTTGACCCTGAGTATTGCAACAAAATTTATCGTCCCGTGCACAAAAAAATATAGTATTACAACAAATCGTCGCAACATTTATAAAACAAATAATCCTACAAAAAAATATTTTAGCGGTAGATTGTTTGGCAACAAAAAAAGGCAAACTAATACAATTAAAAACCATGTATATATAACAACTAAAAATGGGCAAGCAACGATTTTGTGGCTGCTTATCCATTTACAATAAAAATTACCAACTATGGCAACAAAAATAAAAATCGATTACAACAAAAATATCATGTGTTTACAACAATAAAAAGTAGTCGAACAACGTTTTTTCCCAATGGATTCATTTAACACAAATATCATCACCTATTTCAACAAAAATAACCAACCATACCAACAAAAATCCCAAATTATTACAAAAAAAACATTTATTTGCAGCAATTATAAAGTGGCCGAGCAACTATAGTTGTTTCTACATATTCATTTGCAACAAAATTTATCACCTATTTTAACAAAAATCATAAACATTGTCAAAAAGCTGTATTGCAACATTTAAAAAAATCATACATTGAAAGAAAAACACACAAACTTGAAGCAAACGCCCAATATACATTGCAACATCTAGAAGGTGCTTTCGCAATAAAAAAATACGAGTTTGTTACAATTTAGAAGTGTATACAACATCAAAACACGAGGAGAAAAACACACGCCCCAAAAAACATTGCAACATCTCGCATGTGTTTTCTGTTTCTCAACAAAATTGTGCACCTTTTGTATAAATTTTATGGATGCAAGCAACATTTAAAATCCTGGAAAGAAACTTAGTTATACCATCGTCTATGATGGCCCCGATCTCGCCGATTTGACATCGTCGGCAACGTATCCCACTAGCCGGAAGCCCATCGGCGTTGTCTACTCAGAATCGCTCATAGTCGCAGATGTCGGAGGTATCGGACATCATCACGGTTGTATGCTCGGAGGATGTGGCGAACCGAACGCCACGATGAACAACTCGAGTGAGCCATCGGTTAGCCGTGCATGTGTAGATAGAGGATATGCATGTTATTCTAGCTAGCAACGGCCAATGCGCATGCTTGCAAACAACAACAGCGCTGCTGGTATAAGTGTGCTAGCTAGCAGGCCAATGCATGCGCGTGCCAACATGTGAGACAACAACGCGAGCGCGGAAAAAATAATTACGTACTCTCTACTTTTTTTTTTTGAGAGCCACGTACTCTCTACTCAGGAAGAAACAACGTACGCCTCCCTTCATGTACAAAACTTGGGCCAGAAACACCGTTGGGCCCAAAAAAAAAAAAAAAAAAGCTAGCTACCTATGCGAGCGCAGCGACGGACGTCACGGACCTAGCGAAATCGTTTCCCTAGATATAAATTGCTTCGCCTCCCCGCCTCTATCCCTTTCCCTTCTATTGCTGCCGCCGCCGCCGCTCCCAGCTCGCGCTCCCTCGCCTTGCCGCCGCCGTCGCCACCTCGGAGATCTTCCGAACCCTTCCGTAAACATGGGGTAAGATCCTTCACGCTCTCCCGATGTACGGCTTGCTTTTTTTTTTCGATTTAGAGAGAGTAATTGGATGGGGACGCTTCCTGGATTCGATCCAGGCAGAGTGCGTGTCTCCGATTCTGGCCGCCGCCGCCCCGTTTTTCCCCGATTCGATGCGGGCGTGAGCTGGGATGGGAGGGCCGGCGTGTTTCCTTGGTAGTAGAGCAGCGTGGCCGAGGCCGGTGGGTGGAGGATTGGAGGGCCGGCTCGTTTCCGTGGGATTAGAGGCGTAGATCAGCGTGGCGGAGGCCCGCATGTGGAGGATGGGGGGAGTAGACGGTGGGAGCTGAGCTAGCTGCAACCATACAGGTTGCTCCTGGAAAAGGAGACCCTAGGAGCATCGATCAGATCAATTTGTGCTAGGTGGTATTGGCTAGTTGTTTTCCTTCTGTACTAGAGCTTGCTCGATCTGGTAGTTGATTTGTATACCGAATTGCACAAGCTAGCTGATTTGTACTTCTTCTGTATACCGAGTTGTGCTAGCTGAAGTGGTTCTGGATTTGTTTTTGTTCTCGAGTACCGCTAGATGGTCTGATAAATACTGAATTGTGGTTTATTCTTGTATAGATGGACAATGGATTTCTGAACTTGTTGGACTTGATAAATACTGAATTGTGTTGTTGTTTATTTTAGATGGACAATTCAGAGATGAACTTGATAAATATATTCGTTTTAAATTCCTTGTTAAAAATAGAGCCCAAAACTGTTGAATGGTAGTTATAGGATAATATTAAAATATAGGAGAGAGAATATAGATGTCCGGGATATAGACGTTCCACTGAAAAACTGAGAACATCTATAGATGACCAAATTTGGATGATCCACTGGAGATGCTCTTATTTTGTTAGATAGATTGTGCAAATCGTGTGTCATGAAGCCGAGCTTATGGACGGTCAGGTGCTGATCAGATGTTACAACGTCAGCACCAAACATATTCATAAGCGATATTAATTCGTTGCTGCTGTGTGGTCATATTTTCCTTGGTCCTAATCTTGGATCTGGGGGGTTATGCATGGTAGCATACACTCTGATCAAGGGATCTTCCTTAGTTTATTACTACAGCTGTTTCCACTAACCCATTATTTGTAATCAGTCATTTGGACATGCAGGAGATGTACGTATTCTGATCAATTCCATGAAAATTTAGCAGACACATTTTGTGCAAGACTGTTGCCCTTCAAATCTTCAACCATTCCCTTACCCATGTTTTTGTCCCATTGCCAACTGTTTCTTGCTCCATTCCTGGAGTATATACTTTTGTTACTCATGCTGTAGGGTTGTTTTATATAATAGCCTTTCCGGTTTTGATGAATCAAATGTCAATCTTTTATGATACATGCAGTAATTTTGTTATGTTGTAACCTTGAATTAATCTCATTTCAGTAAGACACGTGGTATGGGAGCTGGGCGCAAGCTCAAGACCCACCGCAGGAACCAGAGGTGGGCTGACAAGGCATACAAGAAAAGCCACTTGGGTAACGAGTGGAAGAAACCCTTCGCTGGGTCATCTCACGCCAAGGGCATTGTTTTGGAGAAGATGTATGCGGGAAATGCACAATATGGTTTTCTTACCCATGTTTTATGAGGTGAAGCTAATATGTGATGATGACTATTGCAGTGGCATTGAGGCCAAGCAGCCTAACTCTGCTATCCGTAAGTGTGCCCGTGTGCAGCTCGTGAAGAATGGCAAGAAGATTGCTGCCTTCGTGCCCAATGATGGTTGCTTGAACTACATTGAGGAAAATGTATGTTCTTCTTCTTGGTACTTTTTGTGCCCAATGATGGTTGCCATATGTACTAATTCTCCTCTTTCTCTTGTTATCCAGGACGAGGTGCTGATTGCTGGATTCGGTCGTAAGGGTCACGCCGTGGGAGATATTCCCGGTGTCCGGTTCAAGGTCGTCAAGGTATCTGGTGTGTCTCTGCTCGCCCTCTTCAAGGAAAAGAAGGAGAAGCCCAGGTCTTAGATTGCTGTTTCATCTTGGCTGGCAAGCATGGAGTAGACAGTGTGATGGCTTTTAGATGTTTAAGGAGGCTGGTTCCTTTGTGTTTGCAGTGCACTCTTTAAAACTTTGTGATCGTGTTGGGCTGTTGGCGAAACTATGCCTTGTCAGATTTTGCTCCTGTTAAAGGAAAGTGCTAGTAATATTGTGATTCATATCTTTTGGACCGTTGCGTGCTGTTAGCTATAATAAGATATCAGAAGTTCAGAACTTCATGTCTAGTCCCTCCGTCCTTGAAAAAGTGTACTTCCAACTTTTTTGGAAAGTCAAACTTTTATATGTTTGACCATGTTTGCACAAAAAAAACACAAACATTTATGTCACTAAATTAGTAGCACTATATTAATGATGAAATATATTTTTATAATATAACTATTTGGTTTCACAAAAAAATATTTTTGTACAAACTCGGTCAGAGTTTGAAATATTTGACTCTCCCAACAAAGTTGGAAGTACACTTTCAAGGACGGAGGGAGTACTAGTTTACATGACTCTTTTTTTTTTTACATTGTTTACATGACTCTTTTCATGGAAGCAATGTGGGAAAGAAATCTATTTTCCTGTGTGGAATCAAAGCGCTGAATTAACTACAATATTACGCCTTCAATTTTTTCTAAACTGTCCAAGAAAACCACGAAGGGAGCGATTCCTTGTTTAGCTGTATTTGGCATGGTAAGTCATACCCCCCGGTTGTGCACCTCCAGTTTCTTTCTGGACATGTTTTGGAGTGGCACCAGTGTAAACTAATTTTGTGTACATTTGATTTGGCCTGTCTCTTATTTGTGCTTTACTTCCTTTGACAGAGGCGACACAATGGTTAGCGCTAGGCCTGTATCTTCTTTCTTGGCCACTATTGCATGAAACATGAAGTACGTAGCCGGGAACAACAAATGTAAAGCATGTGGTTTTGCTTCTGAGCTAAACTATGAGTAGCTAAAACAGTACTAGTAGAAACTCCAGTGCTACACTGCTGCATGCTATCACATCAATTGCCTGCTTGGGGCAGTACTCCAGTTATTAGTAGGTGTGTGAGCGGCCAAAAGGTACACTGCTAGCGAACATGGCACAAAATGTTGGAGGCACTATATCTTCAATTCTTCATCTTCCCGGACATGGCACACAGGAAGTGTGGGGTTACCAACTGCCAAGGCATGGCAGGCCGTGATCAATCACGAACAGACCGCCAAAGGTGGATTAGAACGCTCGAAAGCACTCTAGCTCACTGGCGCAGGTTGCTTAAGTTCTAGGTTAGATCTTGTCGAAGATCATTTTTCCTGTTTGGCGTTATGAAACTATTCTCTCACCAAAAAAAAAATGTAGGCATAAACTTTAGAGGAGGAAATTCCTTATTGAATTTTTGACAAGCTCAACGTCTAAATTGTATGTTAGATCATCTTGTAGATAGTTTTGCCGGTTTGTTCTTATGAAGCTACTCTCAAAAGAGGGATGTTATAGATACATAGACGCCTTTTAGCCAACAAATGATAAGAGGAAATTCTCCATTTTCAGAAACCTTAAGAGCTTGTTTGGTAGCTATCATTTCAAGCCGGAATCATGGATTTGAATCAAGATTTCATAGTCAACGAGTTTGGCTATCAACAAATTGGAAACTTCATTCCAATTGGAACTCAAATTAATGTCTATGGTATGTTAAGTTGATTGCTGTCCCTAACCCTGTCATTTTTCTGAAAATCATTTCACTTCGTAAATCCTTGCGGCAACCAAACTCGATTTTTCAGCTTGGAATTACAAATTAGGCAAATGAAATGATGACATCAGATGTAGAAATGAAATGAAGGGTTCTAAACGAGATCTAAGTGTTTGTATCAAAATGTATACTATAACCCACATATAATATAAACTGTTTGTCGAAATGGGATAGATAGCGATGCTTGTACATTTTTAGTACAACACTCAAGAAATGCCATAAGCTTCCTTGAATTCCCGGGGACCAAACTACTACCCCCTTCGTTCCTTAATATAAGGTGTCTAAGGATTTGGCACGGATATTAAGACACCAGTATTTTGCATGCGGTGGGCTCATTTTCTCCTGAAAAAGTTCGAGAGAGGGGAATACCTAATAGTCATAAATTGAAAGCAATAAGTCAAATCCCTCCATTCCCAAAATTGACTCATTTTTTTATGAGTAAAATTGTTCATAAATCGTAATACACCTTATATTTTGAAAATTTTCACAAAACCTTAAGACACCTTATATCAAGGAACGGAGGGAGTATAATATTTTTCGAGAATAAGGTCAAATAACGTTAAGTATATACACAAGCGTTTGCAATCAAGGCTATACAATGCTTCATGGCTGAAGAAAAAAAACGTACCAACCAATTAACCATTAGCAAATTAAGTAAGTTGTGTGAGATTTGCTCATGTCCCCTTTAAACATTTTCTTCTTCTAAAAGCTAAGCACAAGTAGTACTGAAAAGCAAAAAAGTTCCAGCACAAGTCCATCATGCATTGTAGCTTACACTATTGATCAGTTCATCATCCGTGCATACATGCATGCATGCTCCATCCTCTCGTCTACGTGCACCGTGTTCATGTATGTTTGATCCGAATTCTTTTGACATATTTTGGATTTCTCGATCTATATATCTACCCCTGTCGATCTCTCATGTGTGTTTGTTGGACGTACGCTACGGAGGCCTAGTTTGGTGAGGGCGCACTGCACCGTGGCCTCCACCCCGGTTGAATTACGCAGACCACACAAGTCTCTCTTGTGTATTCCCCCGTCGGGTCAACACGGCGGAAAATAAAGTGTCGCTGCCAAACGGGGACCCGATACCTCTCTCCCTGCCGCGCTAGCAATTTGCCCAAGCGTTACGTCAGGTGCAAACTGTGCAAAGGACGGACCCCTCTCGGTCGATTGAACCATGTGTTCTTAATTAGAGTTCTTCCCTAAGCTAGATTCAAATGTGTTGATGGATCTTCCTCACGTCTCGTATGCCTGTAGCTGCGACGGAGACCTGATGGTACTAGTCGTCCTGTAGCAGGCAAGCCATCCTCCTCCTCTCTCGTGTTGCTTGGATCCATCCATCACCCTCAAGCTGCCACATGCACCTCCCCGCCTCATTTTTATCCGGCACTCCGACGTGCACCATGAGTAGAGGAAGTTGGGTCCTAGGGAACCACATCCTACTCATGGCATCCATCCATAGGAATGTAGCGTCACTCTCCTGCCGTCTGATCTGCCAAATTTTCAAAAATGTTATACTCCCTCTCAAATTTGTACAAAAGTGGTTACATGTTTCATGTCTAGATACATTCAATTTTTGGCGAATCTAAGACAGTTATTTTTGGACGGAGGGAGTACATAATTCTTGAACCATGTATTTTGAGTGTTACTCCCACCGTTAACCCCCTTGTGATTGGGCAGGCTTGAGAAACGGAACCACGATATCCTCCACAGTAGTAGGCATGATGGACGGACGGATGGGTAGGGCAGGCCAGGGAGGGGAGCTTTTCTTGATTTGGCAGGAACAGGGTACATGGAGACTATTATTAAGATGCTAGTAACATGCAGCAATCAATTCCAAGCCATGCTCATCTCCTGAGCAGCACCAGCAGCCCCCCACACGGCGAAAATATGCCTAGCCACCCAGCTGGGCATGTGCGAGCTCCCCGCCCGGGAGACCCGGATGCGTCACACCCTGGTGCATAAGGCCGGCAATAGGTCGGGTATTGGGCGGGTCGACCTATTCCAGACCCATGCCCATATAACAAATGGATCTCTTGAGCAGCACCAGCAGCCCCCCACACGGCGAAAATATGCCTAGCCACCCAGCTGGGCATGTGCGAGCTCCCCGCCCGGGAGACCCGGATGCGTCACACCCTGGTGCATAAGGCCGGCAATGGGTCGGGTATTGGGCGGGTCGACCTATTCTAGACCCATGCCCATATAACAAATGGGCGAGGGTCTCTGCCCATGACCCTGCCCATGGGTCAGATCTCACATCCATGCCCATACCCATCGGGTCACCAGACCCAATGGGCGACCCATCGGGTCTGTAGGCAGCACATCAATATATAATATTATAACATTTCAAACAGCAAAATAAGCACAATCAACAAATAGTGATGTACTGATTACTCACACAAACAGCAAATCAAGTTCCCAGGAAACAACAAATTGCATGGACTGTGGTCATGTTTTACTATGAGACCTCACATGTCAGCTAATCGAGTTACCCATCGAGACGCTCATGGGTACACATGTCTGCCCATACCCTACCCACGACTAATCGGATCGCCCACAGGCGAGACCCATGGGCAAACATAGCGACCCATACCCTGCCCATTAGGGTCAGGTGACCGTGGGCGGACGTGACCATGGACAGAATTGCCGGCTTGAGTGCTGCACCAACAGTTCGGCGCTCTCTCAGTTGCGCCCCAACAAACTCACTTTTATGTTGAAAAAAAATGCAACGCCGCAGGCAGCACCACCCGAAGGCTGACAGATTCCAAGAGTTCAAAGATCGTTTACAATTATCGGCAGGAGAAAGCAAAGCATGCCACTTACCCAAGGAGACGAAATGATCAAAACGTAGTAATGGTTTTTGCAAAATAAGATAAAAACATGCAAAGGAAACATCCAGCGGCATATATCCATGACAAGACAAACCTTGTCAAGACCGCAGCGCAGAGGTACTTAACATGGAAACACCATTTTCTCTTCCATAACTTAGCTAAGCCTACCAAAGATTCACGTCCGAGGCACTTAACATAGGCATGCAATTTGCAGGTTTCTTTTTTCTGAAGTTGATCAAAATCACATGTGCTGTGGTGTTGGTGGTGGCGCAGCTGTCTGAGCCTTATGGGCCATTCCAACCCAGACAGCGATGCCAAGACCAAGAATCACCCACCCACCCACATCATACCAGAAGTCATTGTCCTTCTTCTTTTTCCTCGTTTGCTGCAAACAACGATATATTCTCGTATTAGGTACAGGAATGTACACAGCGGAATATCGGGCATAAGGAAAATAAACTTCGAAATCTGAGGTCAGCAGTATGGATGAGAAAATATACTCCTTAAATTAGTCCTATGACAAGAGGCAGGTCATATTGCACGCAGAATACGCACACCTAGCGCATCATACACTGCCTGAATCGAACAAAAACGGAAAGCTAGTTCACTAAATAGTAACACATGCAAATGCAGCGTTCGATGATTGCAATAAATAATGGTCGATTCTTTTGCAAAATGATGATGAGTAGCCATCACAAATGACGCAAATGAGAAATTTTAGGACAAGTGCAATGCGCAAATGGACCCCAGCAGCAAGATTAAAAAAACTGATATATTAAGTTGCTGCTTGTCTACTGATTTTTTCACCCTCTTGTTAACACCGCACATTGGATCAGCAAATGCAAAGGATACAATACTATCTTCATACTGTTATGTATGTGCAGAAGACCTGGTTTAAATGCAGGTTTATGAATGCTTGACAACAAATGCGATGAACAGAGCCGGAAAAAAAAGGAGTAACTCAGAGAGCATACAATATAATCAGCTTAAAAAGGTAAGAGGAATAATGATAAACAAAATACCCTTGAAATTGAGGACGAGGGTTGTGCTTGTGCAGCAGCTTGAGCTGCGAGCTGCATATGAATCTCCCTATGCAGATCAGGTGCCTGATGTGGTTAGAAGAAAATGTTACAAAAGGTAACTGAAAATTTCATACAAGCAAAAACAAATATGCTACCCATAAAATGCTAAAGAGTTTAATTCAGATAAACAAAACCTACAGGATCAGAGTAGATAGGATTCAAATTCCCCCAACAGCTTAGATACATGTTCTTGTGTTGCTAGTGAACTAATTTGAATAGCCAAACTGGAAGTTTACTGATTACTATCATAGGAGCGGACCGTGAACTTTTAAATTGTGCTGACAACACCAAATAAAAGGATATGTGCTCATGATCGAAAACTAGGACACAAAATAACTAACATTGTTGAATCACATGGTACAATTGCATGATTGCATTATAATAGTAACTGTCGAAGATGTTGCAGAACATAATGATAGAACAAGAGGTACCTTCGATGACAAATCCAATGACTTCTGGTACAGCTCATTTGCTGGTTCCTACAGAAACATGAGCATGCCTTAAATTTCAGCTGAACATGATTTATAAGACATATTTAAAACATCCTTCCAGAGGCTTCTGCTTAGGACTGAGTGCATATGGTGTTTAAACCATATGCTCTCAGGCCTGCCCGATAGCCATCAATACTTTGTTTTTGTTGAAAATGTGTCTCTATGCAACAAAATACTCAAGCAGACTACACATACCACATCGACAGCCTTCTGGAAACAACCAGTTGCCCTTTCAAAGCAGTCATTAGCCGGGATGGTGTCTGAAGTGAAGAATCCACGGGAGGTCAGTGCATTCCCCAAGCACCAGAGTGCATCAGCCTTGTTGGAATTAATTCTCAGTGCTTCTTCAAGCTTGGACTCCGCATCTATAAGAAATAAAACTGGGTCAGCATATACTTCACTTTTGACCGGTTCAGACTTGATACGAAAGCACTAGAATTTGCCAGTTATGTAAAACTCTCACTCATGCACAGCTATGGGGCTATCTACAAACTTTAAATACCAGTACCTACTATGACTTCCACTGAACAAGTCTGAATAATATAATGCTTTCAGTATGAAATCAGAACAAAGTGCAGCGACTTTTCAGCTTAACAAATAATTAAAATAACGGAAACAAAAAGTTCTCATCCAAATAGACGAAACTACATTTTAAATAGACGAAACAAAAAGTGATGGTCAAATCAGTGCTGTGCGCCATCCCGGTGCTGCTTGCCTACGCGCCCCCAAAGAAAACTCTCAAGCAGATCGAGAAGATTGAGAGAGGGTTCCTCTGGGCAGGCCGCACTGCTGCCAATGGGGGACATTGCCATGTCAATTGGCGTCGGGTTTGCCACCCTACTCATCTCGGCGGCCTTGGCGTCCAAGACATGGAGCGCGCGGGACTCGCGCTCCGCCTGCGCTGGCTCTGGTTTTCGTGGACCGACAGCAACCGCGCGTGGAGTGGACTCGACCTGCAGTTCTCGGCCCATGAATGCGCGCTGTTCTTCATGTCGACCACGATGGAGGTGGGGAACGGCATGACGGCACGCTTCTGGCAAGACCGCTGGATCAACGGCAGAGCCATCCTTGAGCTTGCCCCGCCCTCTATGCCTGCATCCCCAAGCGACACCGCAAGACCAGAACCGTCGCAGACGGTCTCCACGGCAACTCCTGGGTGCGGGACATCCAAGGAACCATTGGCACCACGGAAATTGGCCAGTACATCCAGATTTGGCTGGCGATCGAGAACTTCGTCCTCACGGACAGACCCGATCAGCTAATCTGGAGATGGACGGCGAGCGGTACCTACACGGCAAGCTCCGCCTACCAGGCCACGTTCCAGGGGTCGATCTCTTGCCCCGCTTGGAAACTCGCGTGGAAGACATGGGCGCCGTCGAGGGTCAAGTTTTTCCACTGGTTGGCCAATCTCGACCGTGCTGGACCGCAGATCACTTGGCGCGACGAGGACTACCACACCAACCCTGCTGCCCCTTGTGCGATCAGGCTCCTGAAACAATGCGACACCTCCTTTGGGAATGTCCATTCACCAGACAAGTCTGCACGAGGTCCTTGCCTGGCTGCGTGTGCCGATCGCGGCGCCACATCAGGAGAACTCCCTAGCAGAATGGTGGACCAAGACCAAGACCAACACGCCCAAGCCAATGCGCAAGGGGCTAGCCTCCATCACCCTCCTCACGCCTTGGATGGTCTGGAAACTACGCAATGACTGTGTATTCGAAGGAGCGCAGCCCCTCGTACACACCCTGCTAGTCAAGATCAAGGAGGAGGCCAGGATGTGGGCACGGGCAGGTGCCTTAGGACTGAGAGTTATTTTGCCGCCCACATGGGACGTGCACTAAGCCATGTAACCTGAAGATTCGCCTCTTAGGAGGACTGTAAAACATCTTTCTTTTCAATGAAATAAAACGCAAAAGTCCTTTGCGTTTTCGCTAAAAAAAATTAAAATGTCACCAGATTTGTCGAAATAGTAGTACCTACTATGACTTTAACTAATCAAGCCTGCATATAATCCTACTTCCAGTGTGAAATAAGAACACAATACTATGACCTTCCAGCTTAACAAATAATCAAAACAAAGCAAACAAACAGTTCTTATCCAAATATGTGAAAACTACAACAAGATTGAAGTTACGAAGCCAAGCCTAGGCTTGCACTGGTATTGCAATGCGTCTAGCATTCAGGGAGGTCTCTGATATCTGAGAGGCATTGAATTACCAACCAAACAATCTCAGTTGTGTTCATAAATCTCAGTAATTTTTTTAACACAAACCACATATCTGCAAAATAAAGCTGTTACAAACATCAAGTAAGCAATCACTACCAACACCATCAGTTTTCTTATCCACACATACAACAAATGAAACTATGTCTCCGTGTGTTGGGAACCAAACTACACTTATAATATAGCAACTACAACTACAGGTTTCATACAAAGCAGTCATATAACCATTTAAGCAGGCGAAACAAGTTGTTGCCACCTAATGCACATATCTTCAGTAGCACACCAATCGCTATGTGGTTGCTAATATCATACCAGCAAACCAAACATTGCAGCATTAGCGCATTAACCCCATAACGACCTTCTACGTTCGCACAAATCAAAGCAGTATATTTCTCAAGCACACCTTTCAATATAACTAGCATCAGCATAGGGTATAAAACAGGTGGGCTTAAAAGGGATAATTCGGTCCCTTGCTAGAGACCACAATGAGAGGCAAGCCCCAAACGCTAGGTAGGATCTATCCCAAGTTTCCAAATCGAAGCCGCCCAATCTCCACACGGAAGCAACCCCAATCATCTAGCAATCTACACAAGGTCGTGCACAAGTCAAGCGGTATACCTTCGAGGTACTTGAGGCTCTCCGGGCCGTTCTGCATCTGCGACAGCTCCAGCAGCGCGCCGCCCCATCGCGTCAGGTTCTGCGAGGCAGATAGCGCAACAGAGGAGCATCAGATCAGACCATATAGGATCGCAATCGCGTGCCCTCGGAGCATCAGACCACTAGAACGGGGCAGGAGGAGGGGGAGGAGGAGGCGTACGTCGGCGTCGAGCGGGTTCTCGTCGTAGGCGGCCTTGGAGGTCTTGCAGGCGAGGTCGAAGAAGAAGAGCCTCTCCGGATCGTTCATCGCTCCCATGTCCATGGCGACGGCGACGGCGGCGGCGGGTTCCGGTCTGCGGCGGCGAGATCCGGTGCGGGGCCGGGGGCTTTAGGGTTTTAGGCTTCTCGCTTCGATTTGGGGAGGGTCGAGGTGGAGGTGGGGAACTAGAGTTGTTGTTGTAGGAGAGGAGGTGGGGATCGCACCGCTCTTCACGGACGCTGCCACGTAGGCCCTCTGACTTCCGTCCCCACCTGCCAGCGTCAGAGAGCAGCACCATGGGTCCCACAGCCATGCCAAAGGAGCTAGAGGAAACATATCTCCAGTCCAGGCCCGGCCCAGTAGAGCAAAACAGTTGTATTGGGCCCAGATGAAAGCCCATTAAGGCCTCTGTGGATTGTAACAGATTTTTTCCTATGAATTGCCTTTGGTGAATAGTGCTACCAAATGCTTAGGGCTTCTTTGGATCGAGGATTAGAAAACAGAGTAATTGAAAAAACACATGAATTTGAAAATTTGTAGGTGCAAAAGAGAGGAAAACTGTAGGAATGGTTATCTGGATGGAACATAGGAAAAGTTTCTCGATCGTACGCAAATGAGTGTAAAAAAGAGATTAGAGTGAAAAAATCCTTAGGAAAAAATTCTATGGATTGGGTGTAGGAATATAATCCATAATTTTTTGGAGGTGTCATGATCTAAATGGATTCCTTAGGAAAAAATCTTATGGATTGGAATCATCCAATATTTCTATGAAAATCTTTCAATCCAAAGAAGGGTCCTACCCTCAATTCTATAGGGTTTTGAACAACCACTCCAATCTCTTTTTTAAACTCAAGTGCGTAGGATCGAGACACTTTTTCTGTGTCTTATCTAAGCGATAATTCCTACTATTTTCCTATGTTTTACAATCATCTATTTTGCAAAACGGTTTTTTACAAGGGCAGGCGGCGGCAGGGGCAAATCTGGTCCGTCGATTCCGTCCATCCACCGGACCAGATTCGCCGCGGACCAGTCCGTTTTCGCCCGTCAGTCAACGATGAATCTGGTCCGTCGGATGGACGAAACGGACGGATCAGATTTGCCCCTGACGCCATATGCCCTTGTAAATCTCTTTTTCGTCTATTTTGTACTTACAAATCTATGAATTTTTCTGCGTTTTCAACCCTGCGATCCGAAGGCGCCTATCTACGATCCTTCCTTTTGTTTTCCTGAGATGAATTCCTTTCTTCCGTATGTAATTCTTTGTATGCGTGTCAGTCAGACAGAGAGCCCAACTGCCGGGCAGCGGACCACTTGTCGGCCTCCCCTGTATTTCTGGCGCGAAACCTTCGGGCAACACGAATCTGCGAGCCGTTCGCTCGCTCGCGCGCGCCATTGTTCTCGCTTGGAAGACGTGACCAAGCAACGCAAGGCCACTCGTGGACGAGGAAGCCAAAAAGAGACTGTCTGTCCGACGCAAGCGGAGCAGAGGGGAAAGGAGCCATGCAGGGGATCCGGACGAGGCCGGAGCAGCGGGAAGGCGACGATGTGCCGTTTCCGGCGGAGACGCCGCTAGGGAGCGCGCGGTGGAGCCCGGAGGCGGAGGTCGGGATGCGCGTGGAGGACATCTGGGACAGCCTGGACCAGCCGCAGCTGAGCCCGAGCGACAAGCTCAACAGCTGCTTCGACGCCATCCCGGTTTCCTCCTTCCCGCAGACCTTCGGCTCGCAGCTGGTGGACATCCCCTCCGACGCCACGCTCGCCGAGGCCGTCGACATCCTCTCCCGCAACCGCATCAACGGCGCCCCCGTCCGCAACGTGGAGGCGCCCGAGGACGCCAGCTGGATCGACCGCTACATCGGCATCGTCGAGTTCGCCGGGATCGCCGTCTGGCTGCTGCACCAGTCCGAGGCCTCCGCCGCCGCGCTCGGCGCCGACGAGCTCGCGGCGAAGCTCGGCACCGTCACCCTCGACGTAGTCCCCGGCAAGGAGCGGCAGCAGAAGCCGCCGCCGTCGGAGGCGGAGGGCGCGGTGGCGGAGGCGTTCGGGTCCCTGTCGTCTTCGGAGCTGTTCAGGAAGACCAAGGTGAAGGACATCTCCGGGTCGTTCCGGTGGGCGCCGTTCCTGGCGCTGCAGAGCTCCGACACGTTCCTCACCATGCTGCTGCTGCTGTCCAAGTACCGGATGAAGAGCCTCCCCGTGGTGGACATCGGCGAGGGCACCATCAGCAACATCATCACCCAGGCTGCCGTCGTGCACATGCTCTCCGAGTGCGTCGGCCTCAGCTGGTTCGAGGATTGGGGCACCAAGACGCTCTCCGACCTTGGACTCCCCTTCATGAAGACCAGCAGGCTCGTCAAGGTGCCCAACTGAGAATCGATGATCATGCATACTGCTCACCCATCCTACCTATGCCGATCATCCAAACGATCATCATTTTCTCGACCAAGACGATGACAATGTCGTTGCTGTGCTGCAGGTCCGCGAGGACGAGTCGGCGCTCAAGGCGTTCCGGCACATGAGGAAGCGAGGCGTCGGCGGCGTCCCGGTGGTGGACAGCGCCGACAAGCCCGTCGGCAGCATCATGATCAAGGACGTCAAGCACCTCCTCACGGCGTCAGAGTCCGATAAAGACTACAGGTGATCAGCTCACATCAGAGTTTGGCTCTGCGCTGAAGTTTCATTTTCGACCGGAAACACTTTCATTCAGTTCAGACAAAGCTGCTTGATAAATAAATGCAGGACGCTGACGGCGAAGGAGTTCATCGCGAAGGCGAGGCAGAGCTCAGGGGAGAAGCAGATGAGCATCATGACGTGCACGAGAGAGGACACGGTGAAGGACATCATACTGAAGCTGGACGCGGAGAAGAGGCAGAGGGTCTACGTCGTCGACGGGGAAGGCAACCTGGACGGGCTCATCACGCTCAGGGACATCATCGCCAAGCTCGTCTACGAGCCGCCAGGGTACTTCGGGGACTTCTTCAACGGCGTCATCCCCATGCCGCAGAACAGCAGGGTCTGACCTCCTCAAAGTTGGCTAAGTTTCCTAGCACCTCCTAGGCAAGATCAGGATAATCGGTTTTTCCCCTTTTTGTGCTCATTCATTGGGCTGCTTAGAACCTTCTCCTTGATTTCTTCATTTTTTTGTCACTTATGCATAGCTATAGGTGGCTTATCATAATGAGAAGCCCTCCGGCTTAATGTTCTAAGTTCAACACCTGGAATGTAGCCATGTCAGGCATGCTTGTCAACAGGTACCAATTCATTCATCATGTTCCAGTGTCAGGACCCTAGAGACATTGCTAGATAAATATTATTTGTACTTATCAGGCAAGACAACTTCTGTTAGGCGAGACGTGTCAGCAACTAATCATAGAATTGTACGAATTGCACATTTGCGTGCAGACTCGGTTGGAAGTCTGAACTACACACACACACACACACACACACACACACACACGTAGTCCTGAATGCAGCCATCATATAAAACCACACACATTAGATGTGCATTTCTTATTTTTCAGGTTAGCGCCATTTTCTTACCCTTGTGTATCCGTACATTACACAAGATATAAAATTATGAATAGGCCCCCTAATTCTTTGACATCGAGCATTTCTACATGAAGTAGGTGCAAAACAACGTCATACACAAAAAGCATCCCACACATATATATGTGAAACTAGGCGCAAAACACCATCAAGTAGCAGTATAACAAAATAATAGATGGAAGCAAGCTGCATAAAGCGAAAGTCCAGCTCTATGAACTGAGAAGATCTAAGAACAGTAGAAGGCATCATGAAAATTCCTACAGACGCCTCCTAATCGGAGGTTGAAGAATACACAAAATAGGGTTCAGTGCCATAACTTGCAGCGTTTTAAGCTATCCGAAAAGCTACTGTACTTGTTTTAATCATTAGCAAGGTTACGATACTATCTGTCAGCAACCAACTGAACAGAGACAACAAAATTCAGAACAAGGTAAAAGTAAACATAACTGCTGTATAAATTGTACATAAGATGCCAACTACTGACCATCCAACAATAGTCAATAATCAACAAAAGAAGGGTAAACTGCACGAATAACAGTTAAACAGCTCACCGCACTGTCATAAATTCCATGTGGAAGCCCCAATGTCAGCACCCGCATTGAAAATAATCAAGTATTTGATCCAGGTTTCCTTGAAATCACAATATTTCTGCCCACCAGCCAAAACTGATTTCTCCATCTTCGAACATCACAAGCATATTGGTAGGGCAAGTTTGTAGCACACGGCCTGAATAAATGTTGCTAGGGATTTGTAACCACCAACATTGATATGAACATCCCTAAATATATAAATGATCAGGTCATTAGTTTGCTGATCATGCTCAAGTAAATCCATGACTAAAGCATGAGAAGCAACAAGTCAAAACAAATTGGGGAGTAACCCTGCTTCATAAACTTTACAAATTATCGACTTGCTATTAATTTGTCTAACAAGGAACATATACCATCTGAAAACCAGTTCACTGCACCAGGGGAAATAGGATGCTTACATGGAATCCATATTACAGGTTCAAATATGCCGTAGTCAAGAGCCTCTTTGTTTAATTTTTTAGAACTATAGGAAAACAGCATGGTCCAACAAACCATGATCAGTTGAGAAATCAAAAGTTGCACTATTAGATGCAACCCCTATAAATAATCAAGAATTCATCACGGACATTGCTTGATAAACTACAAAATTACTGGAGCAATCTATGTTTCTGATCTACTTTTACAATTGGCAGTTGGCAAGGTGATATGTCAAGAGTTAGGTTAACTAGAATAATTCTTAGCATATGTCATACGAAATGCTCACTTGAAGGGCAAGGTAGCATTATGAACTTGCAAAATTAACCACCAAACTAGTAAAACAGAAAATCCTGACTGCAAAGCTTTCTATTAATCGATATGAACTATCTATGAAAGCACAATCTGGGAGTTAGAACTCACCTTGAAAAGTAGACAGATTGATCAAGCGTTCAATCTTTTCCCTTCGAAGAAATCTGAGACCTGGTTCTCCACATCCTCAGGGTTGTACTTTATATACTTTGCAAAATTCCTTCCTCCCTCTAGCTGGCCTTGGAACCTTCCGACAAACGAGCGGTATGCTGGAAGGACCTTCTCTGAAATGTTAATTTTCAACTCCTCTCTTAACTGGGGATCCACAACTCTCCAAGCTGTCTGTGTCCTGTATAACTCTTCGTAAGCCAAGTTGAAGCTCTTGAACCTTTCCTTCAGTGCAGCCTTGAGTGCACTCGATGACCTTGATGCCTGTGGCAACCCATCATCCCTCAGACAAGCTAATACCTTGGTCCATGAGGATCGGAGGTACCCAGTGGAGTACCTTCTTATCTGACCACGGTGCTTACGGATCCAGTTATCCCCAAGCAGACTCTTAAGCTCCGAATCCTTTATTTCTGCACAATGTACCACAGGTTGTTCATCAAAAATATGTTCTGCAGTGCCTCATCATCATAAAGCTTTGCTTTATCCTCAATCTTGTCCAATAGATGTGTGATCAGTATGAGCAAACAGTGCCCCAAAGGAGTCATGTCCGCATTGTCAGCCCCAGTTTCCAGGTCAGTCTCGCAGCCATCAAGAAGATCATTCAGCCAGCGGCTGTAATCTGCAAGCAGTCGTACATAGTTCATGACGTACCGCGTAAGCGGGTGGATCTCGCCGCCTGGCAGTGGTTTGCGAGAAGTTTCCCCTCGTATCGCATTGGCAAACTCAGCGACTGTGCCACGAACTGCATCCCTAGCCTCATGAGTATGCCCTCTGCCTCTTCCTTGATGAAATCCCTGGCCTCACCCGAGAACAAAGCCTCTAGCTCTGGCAGCAACTCAGCTAGCGCCTCGTACATACCAAGGATACGAAACAGCTTCTCGGAGGATCTCTTCCCGATCGCAATGGCATCGCCGAAGTTGAGCAGCTGCAGGACACACCCCTTGGCCGCCTCAGTAAAGCACTCTCCTCTGCAACGGCGTCGGCCGCAAGGATCTGGCTACAGATGCGGCGCTCCTCGGCAAGCAGGCCCTGAACGACGACCTTGAGCGCCTGGATCCACTTCTTCATCTTGCCATCGAGGACGCCCCATTCCACGCGCTGCACCTCCTCCAGGCTCATCTTGTCGACCCCAAGCACGGAGAGGCACTCCATGAGCGTGTCCCGCGCACCTCGCCGTAGACCTGGCAGAGCTCCGGGCCGTAGCCAGCGCGCAGCATGACGTCCGCGATGTCCTTGAGGGTGCCGACGGTGTCGGGCGAAATGAGGTAGGGCGAGATCTCGCCGTCGGAGACAGAGCTCGACCTGGCCGCGGAGCCGGACTCGTCCCCCTCGTCGGCGGCGTGGTGCTGGCGAAGGAGGGGCAGTCGAGGTCGACGGCGTTGAAGGTGGGCACCGTGAGCGAGAGGCGGCGGAGGAGGGAGGCGTGCAGGTCCTCGGCGGCGAGCGAGGCCGTCCCGCGGATCAGCAGCTGGCGGAACTCCTCCTCGAGGCGCGCCATCGCGACCTGCAGCGCCGCCTCGACGCGCGGGCCGGCCTCGCCCAGGAGGCAGGCGGCCGCGGCGAGGTACTCCTCGGCATCCTCCGACGACTCGAACACCAGCCTGTCCCCCGACGCGGGCGAGTCCCACTGCTCCACCAGTCGCACCGCCTCCTCCACCGCCGCGTCCCGCTCGTCCTCCAGGTCGTCGTCGTAGGGGGCGGGAAAGCCGCCCCGGTCGTCGTCGTCGTCGTCGTCCCCGTAGGCCTCCTCGTCGCCCTCCGGGACGGACCCGGCCCCGGGATCGGTCGCGTTGGGGGGGAAGAGGTCGGTCATGAGGGAGAAGCGGTTGTCGAAGCCGGAGAGGATGCGGATCATGTCGTCGGCGGCGTTCTTGGAGTTGGCGAGCGACTTGACGATGTGCTGCGCCGCCGCGATCACCTTCTCCTGCCCGTCGGGCGGCGCCGCCGCCATCCTGTTGTCTCCGCTCTCCGCCGCGCCGCGCCGCGCCGCCCTGATTCGGATCGGATGCGGGAGGAGGAGGATGGATTGGTGGGAAAGGGGGAGAAGAGAAGAGGAAGAAAGGGAAGGGGAAGGGAAGGTGAGTCGCTAATTTGCTGAGCTGGCTGGGTTTGAGCAAGTCGTCGGATCTCGGATGTCTCGCTCAAAAAGGTTTGAACTGAAAATCTTCCTGCTTGATCACTCGCTTTATCGTACGGATCGGATCCGATTCGTTCCGGCGACCCTACACAACACCACAGTGTGCCGTCTATGCACCGCAACTTTGTACTATCATCTGATTACATACTGTTTTGACTTTCTCGAATCCCTCGGGGCTGACCAAGCAAGAACACGAGATAATTTCGCAAGATTTTTTATCCACAAAGTATAGAAGCAAATTATTAGATCATGGTGGTTGAGGTTATGAATGATTTAAATATACATATATTAGGAGTAGAAGAAGGAGAAATCCACATTATGATCGGTAAAGATATTGAAGAAGCCTGCGGAGGGGAACATTGGTCGGCAACCTGGGTGGGTTGTGGAATTACAAGCATCAACCAAAAAATTCAAATATCAGATTGGAGTGAGAGCGAGAAATCCACATCAGAGAACAAAAAGCACGCTGATCACAGCAACATTGAAAATACGTTCTAGTCCTGTAGAGTAGCATGCGCTAGAGAGCTAATTCAAAAACTCAAATTAATGAAGAAAATATGAGCAATGTACTTATACTTGAACACGTTGAATCACGTGCGAGGCCTAGATCATGTCTTGACCGAATCAGACCATGAGAAAGAGTGCTAACAATACAATTAGAAATGCAATATGGCGAGAACTTGCCTCTAACAAGATGGTTAGGTGGGTGGTTGTACCCCCAGCCCACTAAAGTTCAAACGCCAGGTTTGACGCTGGTATTTCTCATTTAAGGCGGAATATTCTTCAGTGGGAGGCGACGTTCCCGTCGACAGCGAGTCGCCCGTGGTGACTTCATCAATCTCAAGACTTGACCCGCCGACTCGGTCTCTCGGAGGTGCTCATAGGGGTAGGGTGTGCGTGCATGCGTTCATACGAGTGAGTGTGTGCGCGTATATATGAACGTCTGTGTTGTACTGTGTTTCGCAAAAAAAAATGCAATATGGCTCAAACTCATTAGAACATAATTCCATGCCATCGTCATTGTGAAGCTTCTTTACCTTTAGTTCAGTTTGCCTTTCAGTCATAGCCATCTTTTAAATGTTGAAGATTCTTGCACAGCAACATGCACCCGACCAATTTATGCAAAGCCTCAAACAAACAAAGATACATATGTAATGCGCTTGTACTTCAATCCTAAGAAAAATCCTATGATTTTCTACTTGTTTCATATGGATCCAAATATTGGATGAATAAATGAACCAAACAACGAGTGAGTTAGTTCCTGCAGTTAAAATCCAACGGTCAATTCGCAGCCCGGCCAAGTCAAACAGAAGACGCCCGGCTAAGTCAAACTCAAACAAAAGACGCCTAATATAGACGCGTCCGATGACAGGCACAACAGCCCGCCACCACCGCTTTAAAATGGTATTTTTTACCAAAAATGGCCCTTTTACCGAACTAAATCCAGATGTGGCCCTTTTGTGAAACTATTGCCAAATCTGGCCCCTATGCTCGGCGCCAAATGGGCCGGCGCCGAAATTGTACATCTCGGCGCCAAGATGGGCTGGCGCCGCATAGCTCGGCGCCAAATGGGCTGGCGCCGACCCGGTTCAGCAGAGGCCCATCTTGGCGCCGAGCTGTACAATTTCGGCGCCGGCCCATTTGGCGCCGAGCTCAGGGGCCAGATTTGGCAATAGTTTCACAAAAGGGCCACATCTAGGCTTAGTTCGGTAAAAGGGCCATTTTTAGGAAAAAATACTTTAAAATGTGCCCCGTCGCATGCGACAGCGATAGGGATCAGACCTGAATTTGCTGTGGCGTCTCTTTTGGTCGGCTCGGGTTTTGCCCCGGAGATTGCGGCTGGTTTCGTTTACTGGTCATGGCATTTGGTGTAGTGGTTCGTGTAATCGTGTCTGCCCTGTTTTGGTAAAAATGCAGAGGTGGCCTAATTTGGCCGGTGCCCCTGGAGGGGGAAGCTTTGTCGTGTTGGAACATCGTCTGCTTCTGCAAGGTGGATCGCCTCAGCTCAAGTCAGAGATCCCAAAACGCCTATGAAAACGTTAGATATTGCGCTACTGTCAAGACACGTCTCTTTCGTCCCAACCTTGTTCAGCCATGCACCCGGAGAAAGTTGCATCAGAGATTAATTCCGAAGGAAGCTCCCATGGGAAGGTCAAACCAAGTAAGATGGTCATGTTACCATGTGAAACACAGTTGAACATGACCGTTTTTCCTCTCGAAATGGGAGCTTTAGCCCCAGTCTCTGCATCGTAATAATGCACACAACTTTTATATTAATAAAGGGTTTAAAAGTTTGCAAGTATCATATCCAACTTATTACAATCACGGATCAGCCAAAGTGGCGACATGAATCAGCCACCTAAAGAAAGTTCTTAGACAAAGACTACATATGTTTGGGAATTGGTTGAATGTTATAGATAAAAAGATCAAGGGTAGAATTCGTATTGGCGTTTCATCTATTTGTTGGTCTATGGCCCCCTTCTTTGTAGCTTCTGATTCTACATAAGCTGGATTATGGGATTCGGTTGGGGGAATCTGCGGTGCACAGAATCGCAGAGAAACCGTGACGGAGAGTTCTTTTGGGCTTCTATGATTTTAGTGGCTGGGAAGGATGGACAAAATCGCCCCGGAGTGCCCGACGCGTCCGGTGGAGGCCGGGATGGGGCTCTGAAAGCTCACCGGAGTGCCAACTCTCGTGGATCTGAAGCGCGTCGGAGTGCTACGTCGATTGGCGGTGGTGCAGAGCCGGATGGTCGCCGGAATCGGCGCCGACGACCACCGGAACGACACAGCTCGACGGCGGCGCACTATAGAACAATAGGCGGCAAGGAAGAGCGTCGGTTTCAACCGTGGACTCACCCTGGAGCTCGTGGAGGGGTCAGTGAATGCGCAGGAGGTCGGACGGCGACGAGATTGAAGGCACATGAGTGGGGATTGCGGCTGCCCGCGAACTCGATTTCCGGTGGAAAAAGTGGACGGCGAGCTCGATTTCTGGCGGAAAAAGTGAGCGAAGGACGGCCACAGCGGACGTCATTGGCGGCAGGGCGGCCGGCGCAGGGGCAGCAGGGCGGCGGGAAGGTGAGCGGAGGGGCGTCGTGCGTGGACTCACAGAGCAAAGGCCTCTTTTTATTTTTTTTCCTTCTCTTATTATCTCTATGTGGTGGCAATCTCCCGTAAATACTACCAATCCCAGGGGCAGCTGTGGCTACCGTTTCGGCATAGGGTGGAGAAGCTCGGGAATCTCCCCAGAAGCGGGTCGCGGGCAGATTCTGAGTTTACTCACGATTTCAGATTCTCGGTGGAAATAAGCTGGCCCAAAGCTAGACCCTTCTTTTGGGCTTTTCTAGATTTTGGGCCAGAATCTGTTTTAGAAGCTACAAAGAAGGGGGCTTATATGGAATTGTCAGAATAATCTCATTTTTAACAGGACAATAAATTTTCATGTCTTACAGGTTATCCATATGGCGGTGCATTGGATTGAGTTGTGGGTTTTCGTGCTTCCTTCAGACCAGCGGAAAGCTATGGCTACTGGTTCCACTCGGCTCTTGCTGGTGGCACAAGATATTTTTTCCGGCATACGTGTCAGCATATTTTGACTCCAGTAGTTACATTATGTTGTTTTTTAGCTGGTTGATACATGTCTCAACCTTACGTAACCTTGCTGAATGCGTTGAAGACACAGTTCATGATCCCTGCCCAAATCGCTGCGGGGGAAACCCTAGACTTTCGGGTCAGACGTTGGTGGCGCCTAGCGTCGTTCTCCCCCTTGGGGGCAACGTGTGGGAGTTGGACTGGGCTTGTGGGACCAGTGGCAGATGGTGGTGTTCGAGAAGATGAAGTGGTGTGCCATTTTCCGCGTCGACAACGGTGGGGCTCGGCTGCATGGTGCAGCGGGGTATCGGCGTCGATGCGAGCGGATGGACAAGCGTAGGGCGGTGGTGCTGTCTGGCACCGTGGCGGTGTCGGTGGCAGGCTTGTCAAGGGTCTTCGCTTCGATCTACACCCGAGGATGGGTTTGTGGGAGATGGAGGAGGCGACTTTCGGAGCGTGCGCACAAGGCGTTATCTCTGGAGTTATCCGGAGAGCTGACGATGGCAGTGGCCGGGACATAAGGTCCCATCGTTTCCTCTATCGTTTTGGTGTAGTGGCCTCTGTTTAGTGGCTTCGTCTTGTATGATCGTGGATGTAAGCTTTTTGCCAACTTTTGTTGAATAAGTGAAATAAAAGTTGTATGCATCTCTTCGATGCAGAGGCTCGGGCTTCCCCATTTCAAAAAAAAATGTCTCAACCTTATGTAATCGTTGAGATGTAAACGTCTGATACTTCAATAACTTGGCAATAAAAAGTTGTGTGCATCACTCGATGCTGAGGCTGGGATTTATTCCCCATTTCGAAAAATAAATAAATAGTAGAAGGTATTGTAAAACTCTTCAATGTTTTTTATAAAAGAAGATACAAAGTTCAATGTTCAATATAGGTACATAGCTTTTCTGCAGAGCAGAAACATCGAAAATTAAAGAAGAAAATCATAGTGTGTGTGTGACTTGGGTGCACAAGCATGCACATGGTCAAGCATGACAATGAGATGTCAAAACGTGAGACCCGAACCTGCGAGCTTCTCCTCCACAATGGCATCCAGCTTCTTCGCCATCTCTTGGGTCAAGTGGTTTGCCCAGTCACCAACCTTCCCAGCCCTGAAGAAGGAAGAATTCTCCATCGGCACCCCGCCGACCCTATCCGCTACTCCCGAGGAGTTGATTGGTATGCTCCTGAGCTTGTCGAAGCTACACAGATGCACGACGTCCTCCACTACGCCATGGCTCACCTCCTCCTGGGTGAAGGGGACGCGGAGGAACTCGGCGAGCATCTTGACGTGCTCGACCGGCTGGGCCATCATCTCGTCGTACTTCAGGTTGAGAACACTGTCGCTCTCCGACATGCTTTTCTTCCAGAACCCGAGGTTGTGCTCCCAGATAGGTCCGTACGAGGACTCTCCTCTGGCAAGTAGCTCGAAGGCCTTATCTATGGAGTAGCTCTGGTTTACCTTGTGGAGGAAGTGCCACATGGACACGAGTACGTCCTTGGGGTTCTGGCACAGGTACACGACCCAGCACCCGAGGCCGGATACGCTCGGAGGGAGCAGCGTGACGGGCAAATGCGTGGAGAGGAGCCTCGAGGAGGCGAGCTCCTCGAGCTGGGCGAGAGGGTACTGGCCGAGCTGGCAGTACGGCACGAGGTCCTGGGGGTGGCAGGAGAGCAGCGGGCGGTCGTCGCCGACGGCGGGGTGTAGGAGGCGGTTGGTGACGGTGAAGGCGAGTGCCTTGAGCCAGGTGGTGCCGCACTTGGGGTACGTGACGAGGAGGACGTCGTCGGGGCGAGCCTGGAACTCCTCCTGCACCAGCTTGATGCTCTCCACGCCCTGTGGCCTCAGCCAGCAGCCCTGGTACAGCATCCAGATTTCTTGCGTCTTTGGAACGACGCCTTCTTCTCCTACGCCATCATGGTGGCTCTCGCCTTGAGCTTCTGCCATGGCCAGCTAACCTTTCTAGCTAAAGCTGGGCTTGGATGGTATGAGCGGCAGAGCGGGTCAAGGCATCCAGGATTAAGATTTCTGAACAAGTCACTTTGAGCTCAAAATATATTAACTGTGGCACCCCGATCGAGATGATCGAGCTACCCCATATACCAGCCCCAAAAACACTGGATATATGATAACTTGATACACAAAGACATAACCAAATATATTTAAGGCTTCGAGTTCAGATGATTACAATATATTACAACACGGGGTGAGGCTCCAGCGATCACGCAACACGCGCACACAACGGTATTTACATTATTTTTCTAACATCGAGCCTCCATCAGAGATCAGCGGGTATATAGGTAGTAGCGTGGCACGGCGGCCTTATTCCACGGGGTCCTGCTTGGGATACTGGCTCCTAGTTTTCATACAGCGGGTACTCGGCGACGGTTACAGCGGGGTCTGGCCACATGAAAAAGCCAGGTGAGTACATTGAATGTACTCGCAAGACATTAGCCTAAAATCAAACAAGGCCTATCTATATGGCATGGCATAAGTTCAGAATGTAGCATGGCATGTGTTCAGTATTTAAGTGCGAGTCCAAGCTTAATGGTTGGACTTAACTTACCTACTTACCTTAGTAGGGACGTTTCAGGTTATCAGTGAGATCACGTTTCTCACCCAACAACTCGTAACCACAACTAGGCTTCTAAGCCTCTAGCCAACTCTGGCTTAATACCCGGTTCTCAAGTCCTTAGCCAACTTTGGCCAGACTCTCGGATTTCCACGTGGTTGTCGGTTTCAAATTATTTCTCCAAGTTCGACTGGACTGACTCATAGCGTGACTTGACCCAAACACCGTCCCATAACCTAGGGACAAGGCTAGATTCTAGATTTACACTCTCGAGAGGTGGCAACTTTTATCCACATGTTGAAGTCTAAGCTTGTACCGCCGGTACCGAAGTACTAAAACGGATCACGGCGGCAGCACAAACCCACACTTCCACGGCTGCTTATCTACCCAGACACTCCCTATGTAGCCACCGACACGCCCAAGGGACCAAGTCTTATGACGAAGTGAATCCGTCACGCCCCAACAGATGAGCGACGCCTAGCTCCGGAACCTTCGCAAGACTAGCCCCGACCACAAAGGTAACCGACTAGACTTGCCAAAAGGGTGGCGTCAAAGGAGGCTTGATAGAATACTCGGCCATGGTCTGCCCATTTCAACGACGCGTGGTTGTGCTTGTTGTGTCTGGTGAGTGGCACTATGTGACTCAATCTAGTCGAGGGAGGTGGTTATCTTCTTAGTCAAATTTTAATTTCCAACATGAACCAGCAATAATGACATTCACAAGGTAGTTCAAGCAATAGCAATTAATATTGACCGGGCGACTATGGCGGTTCCTCCAGCCTGGCGCAACCACGAATCAGTGTTTACAGAATAATAGCATAATGGTTCAACGGATGACTGTGGCGGTTTCACCAGCCGGTGTCATCAAAATAATAAACTGAAAAGCAATCATAAGAAAGAAAGCATCCATTCCACTCGAGGGTTAACCTGACGTGGTGTCAGCAATCTTGGCAAAAAGAACCAAATGGAAAGCAAATGTCCCAAGCGTCGCAGTCCAGGTGGGCTTACGCCAACCACGTTTGACGGAGGGATAAGAAGCAAATAACTCTTTTGGCAAATGCCCCCAACTCCGAGGATCATAAGACAACATTCGTCTGCTCCTCACCTCGGCGAAGAAGAAGAAGACAAACAAAGCCATGCAAGCGTGAGGCGCACAGTTGTAATGTTTCCCATTCCTTTGACTGCGACGGTTCCTCCGGTCATCGCCTCGGGAATGGGGGTGATGCGTAGATAAGTAACTATAAAGTAATTGCGACAATTTAAAATGCAACATGGCATGTGAGGTGCAATTGCAAACATCTTAAACATCCAATTTAATTTTAGGGTTCGACCGAGTTTGAGATCGGGTTGATGGCTTGCCTTCAGTAGTGGGGTAGGGTTCGGCAACAACTTCGACTTCCTGGGAGATGTTTAAATCTAATACAAGAATAAATAAAGCGTCACAAACCCTTCCTAAGCCATTGGATAAAGGACTAAGCAAACAAACTCCAAACCAAAATATTTTGATGCCAATGGACAAACAACTTCAAAACAAAGCTGGCAAAATTTGTTTCATATTTTTCTGACCATTTTTTTTGAGAGATATGCCCTTTTAAAGTTGGGGTAAATTTCTGCCATTTTTCAAACAGAAATAAAAACAGAAAACGTTTCGGTTTATTATTAAAAACCTGACCAGAGGGTCCCACATGTCATAGGCGCTAATCGAAACGTTACCATGCGCGGGAAAGAAGAAGAACGGGGCTGCCGTCTCCGGCGAACTCACCGGCGGCGATTCCAGAGAGCTAGAGCGACGGGGAGGTGAGGGAGAGGAAGCAGAACATCTCGGTGAGGTCTGGTGCAGCTCGTCGTGCACCCACGGTTGACGGGGAGGTCGGGTTGGAGCCGAGCTTCTCCTCCCGCGGCTCCGGTGAACTGTCGAGGAAGGATACGACGGCTCCGGCCCCGTTCACCCAGGCGAGGGCAGCTGGAGGTCCATCGTGGTCCAGAGAGGCGGTGTGCGCGCTGAAATGGTGGGGGAGGGGCTGCTGGAGAGGATTTCGAGCGGAACCCGAGCGGCGGTGGAGAGCTCGATTCTGGTGCTGTGGTGTTCTTCGGGCTCTGGTACTGCGTTGGGAGATGATTGGGAGGTCGAGGGAGGTGGTGTGGTGCTCAGCGGTGCCGGGGTGGCCTTCTTATACCGTCTCCGAGCTGTGGCCGTCGTTAATGGCGTGGCGAGGTGTCAGCAGCGGCGTGGAGGCTGTGCGTGCGGTGCGTCGCGAAACCGGTGGCACAATGGCGCACGTTGCACAGGAGGAGGGAGTGGATAGGCTCCGGGACGGCGAGGGTCGCTGACGAGCGGGGCCCCGGCGGCGCTGTGCTGAGCGGCGCATCGGGACGCGTCGGTGGCGCATGCTGAATCCTTCTTCCGGCGACGCGTGGTGGCTGGGCAAGTCAGGGAGAGGAGGGGAAACACTCTGGGCATGGTTTGGGGCGCGGGGAAGCCGAACGTCGACGACCACAAAGTGGCGGCGCCGTCGTGCACGGCCTCGCGCGGCGGTGACCACCCTTCTGGTCATGCCAGAAGCGGCATCGCGCGATATCTCCCAGCTCCGTGCTCCAAACGAGATGGGTTTTTACCTCCGTGCGCCAAATTTCAAATCCTCCAACTTACCTGAATAAGGTTTTTTCAAATTCGAAACTTGGTGCGACTAGAACTTGTGAAAAACCATACTGGCCAAAATGAAAATATTTATTTTGATGAAGCAAAACATTTTTGGTTAGTCCAGCCTTTTGCTCTGAGGTGTAAACACTCCATGTGCTTGCATCCATGCGCTTGCCTCACACTAGAAAAATCATTTGACTAGATTTTAAAATCATTTGAGTTAAAGGGCAGAAATTGGATAGAAAAGGTATGAGGTAAATTCTCAAGTGTGAACCAAATATTTTTGCATATGTAGGCTATATATTGCCTAGGGGTCATTTCCTAATTTTTGGAGAATTTTTAGAGCAAAAAATCAATTACTTCCTTTGGAAAGCTCAAACAAAAGGATTTTGTTTTAACGATAAATAGAAATAGTCAGAAAATGATTTTGGGGTTTTGGGGGCAAGTAAACGAGATACCAGGTGGGAGAGAACACAAAACTCAAGATCCCAAACTTTGGTAAGGTTTCGTCGAGGATTGAAAATCGGAAAGGTCATTTATCGAGGGCAATTTAAATCCAAAGTCGATGACAATATTTTTAAAAGAAATTTTTGAAAGGCCAAATTCCAGGATGTTACATTAACTAACTGGCCGCGCTACGTACGCATGTACTACCACGAGCTGCTGACGAGCTGTACTACTTAACTGCAAAAATGGACCACCGAACAACTCCACGCGATACAGCAGGATCAGTAGGGTCCAACCGAATTCTGATTGAATCTGATTGGGAAAGGACTAGGCGTCCCCGGGCGATCTTTCCGTCCGATCCTGATCGACAGCCGTCGGATGGGTCTGATGGAGAGAACGCCTGGCCATCCAATCCCGCATCGCTCTCTCGCGCAAAAAACAGAAAGGGTCGGTTTCCAAGCCCACGTGGGTGGACCCGTCTTCCCAAACTGCACGACATGTTTTCACCTTTCGTCTCTGCGTACGAGCTCGCAAACAGACGCCGCGCAGCATCCATGACCGCCTCGCCCAGAAATTCCGGGGGAGGAATCTCCCGCCGATTCGCTGGCCCAGCTACCGCCGGCCGCTGCGCAACATCCGTGGCCGCCTCGCCTAGAATTTCCGGCGACGAATCCATCGCCGCCCCGCTATCGCCGGCACCGCCGCGACCGCCTCGCCCAGAAATTCCGGCGACGAATCTTCCGCCGGCACCACCGCGCTCTCATGACAGCACCATCCCACTTCTTCGGTAGCACCACCGCCGGGGCGGGTAGAAGCCAGGCCCAGGCGGTGCGAGTGCCACCATGTTAGCAGGACGATCGTGCATGGCAGCACCGCCGTGCCCAACCCTCAAAGCAACGCTTTACCACATCTCCAAAGAATTTTCTTCTACAGCCCTCAAAATTCTGCTACAATTGCACCATCACATCTCCAAAAAGAAAATTTCTATTTTTATGTGTATTTGCGTCACTAGTAGAAGAAATTTGCTCAAAACTTCAAAGAATTTGCAAGATAAAAATTATATTATAAACAGAAATTTGCTACAACTCTTCTATGAATTTGCATCAATAAATAGAAATGTTTGCTACAAACCTTCCAAGGATTTGCACCACATCAGGAAAAAAAGGTTTGCATCGGCAGCAAGGCCACCATCCGACGGGAGCAACGTCGACGTCCGACGGTAGCACCTGCGCCGTCCGACGGGAGCAACACCGGCCTCCTTTGGCAGCAACGGCACCGTCCGACGGGAGCAACGCCGACCTCCTTAAGCAGCAACGCCGCCGGTCGAAGGTAGCACCTGCGCCGTCCGACGGGAGCAACGCCGCCCTCCTTCGGCAGCAACGGCACCGTCCGACAGGAGCAACGCCGACCTCCTTCAGCAGCAACGCTGCCCTCCCATGGGAGCAACGCCATCGCCCGGCGGGAGCATTGTCGTCGTTTGACTGGAGCAACACTGACCTCCTTAGGCAGCACCGGTGCCGGCCTCCTTCAGCAGCAACGCCGCCCTGCCAAGGGAGCAACGCTGCCACCCTCCTTCCCGGCGGGAGCAACGCCGCCTCTCCTTGGAGCGCCACCGCACCACCGTCCCGCTATGCGAAGGTCCACGAGACCTCGCCGACCACGCGTGCAGCATATCGACTCATGTTAGCAGCACCGCCGATCACCAATGCAAAAATGGACAACAACCGTAGCAAAAATCTCCTACCAATGGTACCAAAGGAAATGGTTGTGGTAGCAAAAATCTCTTTCCAAGATGCAAAACGAAACATCTGTGGTAGCAAAAAACTCATTCCAATTATGCAAAACAAAGAATCGATGGTAGCAAAATTTTCCTTCTAATTATGCAAAACGAAACATCTGTGGTAGCAAAAATCACCTCCAATTATGCAAAAACAAAGAATCAATGGTAGCACAAATTTCCAATTATGCAAAACAAAAGAATTGATGGTAGCAAAAATTTCCTTGTAATAATGCAAAACAGAATAACCGTCGTAGCAAAAATCGGCCAATGCTCGCACCACTGATGCCTGCCAGTAGCAACACGGAGCACTGTTGGTAGCAGCCCTGAAGGCCGGTGGCAGGAGCGCTGCCCAACCCTTGCAGCATCTCCTGAAAGGATCGGTATGACACCTAGAGGGGGGGGTGAATAGGTGCTACTTCAATTTTAGTACTTTTTCAAATTAGGCTTGACACAAAAGGTAAATTCTCAAGATATGCAACTAAGGTGAAATTACCTATATGACAAGCTAGCGACTAAACAAGATACACGAAGTAAAGACTATTAACAAGGATAGAAGTAACCGAAGTGAAAGCACACGGAGACACAGATGTAATCCCGAGTTCCTCCTTTTTAGGGGAGTACGTCTCGTTTGAGAGGTGTGAGCTACCACGAAGGTCAAAACTCAACCGCCACAAAGGCGTCACCTTATTCTCCGATGAACCGCATGTAACAGCCCAGAGTTTGAAAACCTAAAACCGAGTAAAATTTTCGCTTTTGTGTTGTTGCATCATGGCATCCATATTCATTTGTAAACACACACGAATGGGTTTTACAACCTTGAAAAACCCAAATGCCAACTTGCTCTAACAAATTTCAAACAATGGAGGCACTCAAACTTGCAAAGCAAAATACTTTGACATTTTATATTTGTCAAGGAAGTTCCAAGAGTTCAAAATACTATTTTTGTCTTGCTCTAAAATTCCTAGAAGATTATAATTTGGGGAATTTAGAAAATTGCCTTAATGAAACACTATGAACAAAAGTTGTTCAAAACATTTTAGTTTGAGATACCAATTTTTGTGGAGCTTCTTCACAATGTGGGGAGGCAACACAATTTTTTCCAGATTTTAATAAAATGGTTTAGTGCCCTAATAAAATCCCTAAGCTACTAGTTTTATTAAAAAGAAAAGGGAGAAGGACCTATTGGTGATGGAACAAATTTTGCCAGGGGGCTTTCTGCAAACTTGGCGTCTCTCTCCTCTAGCACTGTCGCCACCGCGCGCCAGGGCGCCATGCCGCACGACGCCGCGCCGGGGGCCCCCTCTCCTCTGCCTCTCACTGCGAGGAGCAAGCTCCACGAGGCGACCTGCTCCTCCCAAACCGCCCATTCGCTCACCTGCTCCCAGTTCCCCTCTCTTTCTCTCCCCACGGAGCCGCACCCGAGCCGCCGAGCTCCGCCGCCGCATCGCCGCCGATTGAGGGCTCCCCAAGCCGGGCCACGACCCAATCGCTCTGCCGCGCCGTCTCCGTCCTCTCCACCAAAGGAATCGAGAGGGGGCGCTGGAAATCGACATCGCCGTCCACGACTGCGCCGTTGCCGTTCGAACACCGCCACGAGAAATACGCCGCCGTCGTTGCATCCTCTGCCTCGCCGTTTGCTCGTACGTGCTCCTGGTGAGCTGCTGCTCCTCCCCACACCCTTCTCCCTCCCTCGCGTGAACCGTAGCTCCAAGCCAACGAAGCTCGCCGTCGCAACGCGTTCGACGCCAGCGTCGGAATAGGTTCGGAATACATCCGGAATTCCGGATGGCCAGAAAATTCGGCTATCTACTGACTTGATTCCGACAGGATTGAGTACCGAATTTGCAGATTCCGGATTGAACTCGGAATCAGTCGGATTATTCCGAGTGCTTCGGAATTCCGAAAGAATTCTGAATTGTCCTGTACCAATTTTCTTCCTGTTTAAGTTATTCTTTCTTTCTTTTTGGATTAAATAATTATCCTGTGATGGATTAACTAATACCCAGGGCAGATTTAAAGAGGGAATTCTAATGTAATAACTTTTTAGCGGTGCATCCGAAAAATGTCTGTGAGATACCAAAATGACCAGAAAAGTGTGAACTACTCATTGGAATACATATCATGCATATTTAATCACCAAACCCTGCTTTTCATCACCTGATCATGACATCTAATATGCAAGTTCACCCTAGGGTTTCAACAATCGTAATAAACAAGTAAATATGCTATATTGCTTAATTTCACGGAATATTCGGGATGCGCCCTTCAAGCATCCGAACTCCGTTTAATTTGAATAGTTGAATCATCCTCCTCTAGGGTATTTAAAATGTCATGCCATCATGTGTTTGCGCATTGCATCTGTTAAAGCTTGTGTGGTGATTGATTGCTCTTCCGTTGCTATGCTTCGATAGATCCAGCAGCCGGGGTTACACCGCATTACCCGACGACCCGTACTACCAGCACGTTGAGCAAGGCAAGCGTAATCCCCCATCTGAGCATATCTTATCATATGTTTCCGCAATTATTTTCTCCACTATAATATTGCATGCGGTTCTAAATGTCAATTTTATTGGATTAGAGTATCCTATAGTTGCATTAAGATTCCGATGCCAATACCTGTTTCCCTCCTATTATCCATAGGATTGTATTGTTGGCCTGAAATACTTAACTATGCAATGTTGATGCTTAGCCATGCTTAGTTAAATGCTTAGCCGTCCGATGGATACTTTATGTTGGAAACCGTTGATTAAAGGTCCGGAAGATGGCGGAGAATTTGTGGTGACAGATAATAAAATGCTTAAAGGTGGGGATGAGAGGCCACTTTGGTATGGTGGTGTTTTGTCTCACTCTTGCCGCCTAGGTGCGAGTTCTTTACCTCTTGAACCAAGAATGAGTGCGCTTCCTTTCGGTGGGGTATATGGAGCCCTCGTCGACCGACTAACTTGGGCGGGACTAGCCAGGGTCCTCTAGTTTGAGCTTCCATTTGCGCGTGCATTGAGATGGTGACCAAGACTGATATGAGGATGGTGGTGTTTAGGAAAATGAGTGGCCACGGGGCAGGGTGTTGGAGGCACTGAACCTGTCCCGTCCTCACAGATGATTCTGGGTTAGTCCTTAACAAGGTAAAGGTTGTAGCCGTTCCCACTCAGCCGGCTTTCCCAGGAAGAGAGCTAAACGTAGGCAATGGGTCGGGCGGGTACCGAAGGTAAACAAGTGCCCCTGCAGGGTTAAATCTTTTCGAAAAGCCGTGTCCACGGTTACGGACAACTTGGGAAATGATGATAAGACCATAGAATAACTTGATCAGAATGATTAAAAACTGAGTACTAAAGGTACTACTCAAGAATGCAAGGTTAGCTTCCTCGAGGGTGATTCGGGGAGGTGTCTTTGTAAAACAGGTACAGTGGTTGATGATGGTTGATGGTGAGAAAGGTGATTGAAAGAAAAGAGTCACTTCTTACCCCTTTTAAAAAATACTCTGAATAGTCGATGCCATTGAGTTGTGTTTTATTGAATAAAATCAGCTTTATGCAAAACAGCCATATAACTTTGAAAGCCTCATCGAGCTAAAGCTCTATATATAATCTTGTGAGTTCGTCGAACTCAACGTCGATTGTTTTGTTTCAGAGGACGCTTCACCGACCTCGAAGGTGGGTTCTTTGTGGACATCGACGAGTAGTCTGGGGTTCCCAGGTGGCAGCTTGGGACATCCGGATCAGCTGGCGCTGGAATGTTTATTTGTAGGCCTCTTAGGCCATATTTGGTTCTTGTTGTTTAGAACAACTTAATTCGCTTCCGCATGTTGTAATGTTGGGTCTGTGACCTCTGGTTGTCATTTGCTATCTTTCTCTATTATAAGAGTTGAACTATAATGTTTTGTGTCGTAGAGTCTGTGATGTGCCAGTTGTTCCACAAGTCTTGATCTCTCTATTATGCATTGAGGGTTGTGCCTGTGTTAAGGCATCAATCGGGGTGTTGTGTTGCCGATGATCCATTCTGAGCAACGCCTGCCAAGGTTTTGGCTGGGGATTGGTAAACCCGTAACCTCCGGTTGTATCGCTTAACCGGTGACACAGCATCACTGTATAACAGTCGGGTCAGGGCGCCACACCGCATCACAAAGGTTTGATTCACCTTCCACTATCGGAATCCTTCAAGGCAGAATCTGGAGCCCTTACAACAACGATCCGGGGCACAACCCACAAGAGGATTGGGGGCTCCCGAACAGCTATAAATCTGTCACAAAGACAACAAGTGAGATCAACAAGAAGCTAGGTTTTCCTAATGGAAATCCTAGCCAAGGGACCCTCAAGTAAATGAGGGGGAAATGAAGAACGGCTTGGTGAAGATGTAGATCCGGGTCTTCTCCTTCAATCCTCCAAGTATCAACGAATTTGGGTGGAGGGATTGGGAGATCTATCAATTCTTGAGCTTGCAATAATGGACACTTCAAGTTTGGGCGAGCTACTTGTCTCAAGGTAGGCGGAGGACTATTTATAGCTCCTTAAGAAAAGTGGCCGTTGAAAAACCAAACTGGCCGGTCTGGGAGCCGGTTTGGCCGGCCTGGGGGCTGACCTGGCGTGCTGTGGCCTTCCGCAGAGGAGCTGGCATGGGGGCCGGTTTGGCCGGCCAGGTAACCGGCCACCCGGCCGAGCCAGCCGGCCTGGAGCCTGGTCTGGCCGGCCTGGGAACCGGCTACCCAGCCGAGCCAGCCGGCCTGGAGCCCGGTCTGGCCGGCCTGGGAACCGGCCACCCAGGGCACCGCGCATCTATCCGATTTCCGAACTTTCTTTCTTCTTTTTGTATATGGAGAGATACCGGACGATTTCTGAAATCACTTAGCAACATATTAAACTTTCACGGTGTTGTTATCTAACACACAAAACATAGAGGGGATAATAAATGTCCTTTCAATCTCCCCTTTTTGGTGTTAGATGACAACACACGGATTTGCAATTGAGACCACACTATATCATGTTTAGACAAAGAAATGGCTCCCCCTACATGTGTGCATATAGTTTGTTTGCCTTGGAATGCAAATGCACATAAGAGGGGGAAACATTCCCAACAAGATAATCAACAGATATAGAAACAACATAGTCGCACACATAGACATATCCAACTAAGTTGAGATTTGGAGATGATCATACCTTGTACCAAGAGATGTAGATTTCATATCAATGCACAATATCCTAAATCTCAACCATAGATAAATCCGAATACCGAAATCCATAGATTCATACAATAATTTATCCATCTCATACAATAGTGATCGCAAAGTTCCACAACATAACCACATAAGGTTCCATGAACATAAAAGGTTCCACGAGCACAAACCACATAAAGTTCAACTAAACAAATGCGAATGATAAAGACAACGAAAATGCAAATGGATACCATGCATGAATGCAAATCCCCGGATATCTCTCCCCTTTGGCATCAAGACACCAAAAAGGAAGAAAGAGACGTGAGAGCCCATGTATCACTCGTCGGGAAACTCCTCCTACCATCAACAGCTTCATTTCCGCCACCAAAAGCTTGACCGGAGCTTGATTCACCTTGGGAGCCCGGCCAATAGGGAGCAAGAGAGGAAGCATCATCACCGAACCAATAGGTGTGCTTGGACATGTAAGTGTTCTCCGAGACCTCGGCTGAAGTGAGAGAAGGCTCGGGGAAGTCAAGTTTCTTCATAATCGCTCTTTGATTGCGGTTATAAGACTTTTGCTTGCGATATGCCTTGAAATCCTTAACTTGCTTATCCACAAAGAAGCAATTCATCTCTTGAAAGCATCTAAAATGCCGTGCTTCTTGGGGGGCTCAACATGAGCTTCAGGGGCTGCAGCTCTAGCACGCTTCTCTTGAGAAGGAATGACCGCATCCGGAGGACGAGCTGGCAAAGAATGAAGAGTAGGTGTGAACAAAGTTGAGACATAGGCATTGAGCGACTTGATCCAACTTTCTCTCAAAGAGCTTCTGAAGATAGGGCCATAGATGGGAACCCTTTTGTCAAGTACCACGGTGTGCATCTCTTCCCACATATAGTCAAGAACATCAATTTTCTTCTTCCTCCAAAAGGCGGGCATAATGTGATGAAGGAGATTGATCATGTATGCGAGCCTCAGTCTTCTCCCCAAACTTGACAGCGATAGTGTTCCGGAGGATAAAATAAGTGGTTTGCCAAAAGGAGTCATATGAGTGCATTGGGGACCTTTCCAACAGTGCCCAACCCGGGGGATAGCAATGATGGATCGCGGGATCGGCTTTCATGATGGTTTGCGAGTGAATACGAACATAAGCCATGGGACAATGAGGTAGCTCCTCGATGCCAAAGAGAGCACCAAATTCAGCAAGGGAAGCTTCACACTTGACACCGGCACTCATCCAAGTCATAGTCCTTGGTTCTTCCCTCGAGAAATAAACTGTGGCAAAGAATTCTTGAAGCAAATCAGGAGAATAAGGTGTATTCACTCCATGAGATTAGAAATGCCATGAAAATCCATAACCTCCATCACCTCCGGCCAAATATCCCTTGCACTATCCACATTGAAGCAAAAAGTGGAGACATGAGAGTTCTTCATGGGTTCAATGATTTGATCAAACATTGTTGATGCATCTTGCAATAGAAACGGCTATCATCGGCAAGTGGGGTGGGGAAAAGCATAGGGATTGAACTCCAACCGATCATGCTCAAACTCATCACTAGGCACTTTGATCCAGGATGAACGTACCGGTTCCCGGATTGGAAGGGGGAGGCCCCTTTTTCTTGACGCTTTCTTGATCTTCTTGGAGTTGGTGTTGAGAGCAGACTCCCTAAGATTGGCCTTGCCCCGGTACCTGGAGAGGGGGGAGGAAGAGTCCTCAAGATCCTCAAGGTCATCAAACGTTGAATCATCAGCCATTGCCAGAAATCTGAGCTTCACCAAGAAATCCGCAAACACACCAACAATGGAGGAGAGCTCCCCCAAATCTTCACCAAAGGATGAAACGTGGATGGGAAGGAAGATCTGGAGGGGATCTTTCAGATCTGAGGCAGGAGAGGGTGTGGGGGGGCTCTAATGGAGGGGGGCGGGTGGAGCACGGGAGGGCAGCCATGGGGGAGCACGGGCTGAGGGAGGAGGAAGAAAGAGTGGAAAAACTGTTCGGGACCCTCCCTTTGATCGATCCAAGTCCTGACTGCCCGGCACGGGGGCCGGTTGAGCCGGCCAGGAACCGGGCTGCACCCGAGGCGCCCGGCACGGGAGCCGGTTGTCCGGCTGGAGACCGGGCAGGCAGCCGAGGCGCCCGGCACAGCAGCCGGTTGGTCCGGCCAGAAACCGGCAGGCAGAATTTCTCCTCAACACTTCCTTTCTTCATGAAAACCTTGGCACAAACAAAGCAATTCTTCTCCTCTTGAAAACCTTTGAATCAAACACAAATTGATGACTGCTGGACTGTTTCGGATAACCATCTTCAAGAAGAACCATGGAGCAATGTAGAGTGACAGGGGGATGCAAACATGATGAAATCTTCACACTTCCAATGGATAAAACAAAAAATCCCAAATAGCAACATTGGAAGTGATTAGATGAGAAAAAAACAAATATGCAATGAACACTCGAACAAGACTCAACTCTTCAAAAGAAGAGGGCGGTGGCCTAGGCCACCATGTATGAGTGTATGTGGTGTGACACCGCGAAGATATATCTTGGGTTCACCGCCACTACTCGTCATTTAAGCTCACAATTCATAGAACGAATATAGAGATGCAAATGAGTTCTTACTATCGGCATAATGGGGGGAGGGATAGTCCAATGGATTAGGACCGCACTCCCCCTATGTCCATGCCTACACCTAAACCAAATAGATAGTCAAGAAATAGGTGTGTATGCAAGATGGTCAAGTCAAGCTCCTAGAATCCACGATATTTAGCTCATGCCTCAAGAAGGTGAATCTTGCTTCATCAAGTGGCTTCGTGAATATGTCGGCAAGTTGATCTTTGGTTGGAATATAGCCAAGCTCAATATCACCACGAGCAATATGATCCCGAATAAAATGATGACGAATCTCAATATGCTTCGTTCTTGAGTGTTGCACCGGATTGTGGCCAATCTTGATAGCACTTTCATTGTCACATAAAAGAGGCACTTTGTCACAATTGACACCGTATTCCTTTAAAGTTTGCCTCATCCATAACAATTGAGTGCATGCACTTGCGGCCGCCACATACTCGGCTTCGGCGGAGGAGAGATACAATTTTGCTTCTTAGAAGACCAACTCACCAAGGACCTACCAAGAAATTGGCATGCCCCGGAAGTTGATTTCCTATCATCCTTGCAACCGGCCCAATCCGAATCCGTGTACCCGGCAAGAGAGAAATTAGTGCCCTTTGGGTACCACAAACCAAACCTTGGGGTATCAACCAAATATCGAAGGATTCTATTGACCCACCATGTGGCTTTCTTTAGGAGCGGCTTGATACCTTGCACACACCCCTACACTCAACACAATATCGGGTCTAGATGCACAAAGATAAAGCAAAGAACCAATCATAGAGCGATAAAGTTTTTGACAACATCGATACCGTCGGGTTAAGTTCAAGATGGCATTTGGTGTCCATGGGAAACCGCTTGCCCTTAGCATTGTGCATATTGAACCTCTTGAGCATGTCTTGGGTATATTTGGTTTGAGAGATGAAAGTCCCTTCATTCAATTGCTTGATCTCAAAACCGAGAAAGAACTTCAATTCGCCCATCATAGACATCTCGAACCTATCGGTCATAAGCTTTGAAAATTCATCATTGAAAGCTTTGTTAGATGAGCCAAATATAATATCATCAACATAAAGTTGGCATATGAAAAGCTCCCCTTTGACCCTCTTGGTAAAGAGAGTGGGATCGATTTGCCCCAATTCAAATCCACGGTCTAGCAATAGCTCTCTTAGGTGCTCATACCAAGCACGAGGTGCTTGTTTGAGACCATAGAGCGCCTTATCAAGCTTGTAGACATGGTTAGGGAATTTAGGGTCCTCGAAACCCGGTGGTTGCTTAACATATACCAACTCCTTTAAAGGACCATTAAGAAAGGCACTTTTCACATCCATTTGTTGCAATTTAAAGTTATGATGTGATGCATATGCAAGAAGGATACGGATGGACTCAAGGCGAGCCACGGGTGCATAAGTTCTCCAAAATCAATGCCTTCAACTTGAGAGTACCCTTGTGCAACCAATCTTGCCTTGTTCCTCACAACCATTCCATGCTCATCTTGCTTGTTCTTGAATATCCACTTTGTGCCTATAACATTGCGGCAATCTTTTGGCTTCTCAACTAGATTCCACACTTTGTTGCGCTTGAAGTTATTGAGTTCATCATGCATAGCTTCTAACCAATCCGGATCTTCAAGAGCTTCAAACACTTTCTTTGGTTCCACCATGGAAATATGAGCTTGATGTTCACTAAAGTTTGCCAATTGCCTTCTTGTGGTAACACCTTCTTGTGGTCACCAATGATGTTTCTAGATGGTGACTCTTTATTTTAAAGTCCTTTTCAATTCTTGCTTTACGACGGGCTTCGATATCTCTATTGCATCTTGGAGGTATCTCTTGATCATCTTGATCATTTGAGTCCCCGTCTTGACCGGAATGTTGACCTTGATCATCTTGAAGCACATCTTCAACAAAGGAAGGAGAGGGTTGATCTTGGTCATGACCTTGGCTAGCATCAACAATAGGAGAACTTGGTTCTTGCATAGCAACTTGGTCAACATGAGGAGGGTCTTGAACTTGTTCTTGGGTGGTGCATCATTTGCTTCCATGATAGGCGCCGTTTCAACTTGTGATGAAGAGGCCTCCACTTGAATGGAGCTTGGACTTGCTTGAGGAGACTCGTAATGAATCTCAACGGGATGATGAAACCAATGCCCATTCTTCTTATAGCATCTTGAGGCTCTTCATTATCTACATCACAAACATGAAATTGCGCCACTTGGGAGCCGTCATTCTCATCGAACCTCACATCACAAGATTCTATGACTTTCCCAACGGTTTTGTCATAGACTCTATAGGTGTGAGATTCGGCACCGTACCCAACAAAAACACCCTCTAAAGCTTTAGATTCAAATTTAGACAAACGAACACTTTTGTTCTTATAGAAACACTTACAACCAAATACTCGGTAGTAGGAGACATTGGGCTTGTTGCCGGTGAGCATCTCATAAGATGTAAACTTCTTGCCAACTCGAAAGAATAGCCGGTTAGATGATGACACGCCGTGGAGATAGCCTCGGCCCATAAGAATAGTGGAGACTTAAACTCCGCCAACATAGACCTTGCCATATCCATGAGAGTCCGGTTCTTCCTTTCGGCTACACCATTTTGTTGAGGGGTATATGCAGCGGAATATTGATGACGAATCCCCTCTTCACTAAGAAACTCATTTAAGGTGTAGTTCTTGAACTCGGAGCCATTATCACTCCTAATGACCAATAGGGACATTGTGTTGGCGTTGAACTTCATTGGAAAAGTCGATGACGGCTTGTTGGGTCTCATCCTTCGTCTTGAAGAAATAAACCCAAGTAAATCTTGAATAGTCATCAACAATCACCAAACAATATTTCTTCCCACCAAGACTTGGTTGAGGCACGGCACCTGTCGTGGTGTCAAACAACAGATGCCTAGGGGTAGGCTTATGTTTGGGGCCGATGGACGCTAGAGGATTAGGGGAGGGATAGCGCACTGAAGAGCGCACACAAGAACAGATCAACACGGGGATTTACCCTGCTTCGGGGCTCTCGTGAGAGATAAAACCCTACTGCAGCATCTAGCCTATTTGGTGCATTCTCCTCTCATATGTGATCGGTACAAGTGCTCCTCGAGCTGTATGTTTGCTGCCTGTACGAGGCTTTCTAGCTGGAGGAAGAACTCTCATGGGAGCAGAAGGAAGAAGAAAGAGCCCAAGGGGCCAACGAGCCGTGCGGGGCGTCCCCCGTAGTGCTCCCCTGGTGCTCTTTATATAGCGAGAGCCGAGGGGACAAGGGGGGGGACAGGCAGACAAAAGACACTATTCACCGTACACCGTAGCTGAGGTGACTACTGGGGTCTAATCAAACACTGTTGGTACGCCACGCCGGTGTACTCTTGTCACTCAGTGGCACTGTGCATGCATCATGGGGATGGGCTTGGCACGTCCCGTCCGTCCTTGCCTTTGTCTTCTAGCTCCTGTCTCCGGGATCTTCGGTAGGTGGCACGGGTTCTTGTACTTGACGAGGTAGCAACCGGGTATGTCAGAGATGCGGAGATGTTGGTCGGTGAAGAGCTCGTGCCGTGGTGTGGTTGAGGCAGCGCTGGAGATGTCCAGCCAAGGTAACATGACCTTGGCCTGCCGAGACGAGGAAGCTCCCGATCAGATCTCGGTAGCGATCGACGAGACGACCTGCGATGCGTCCCGAAGAACTGGTGACGTCGGTCGATGACGAAGGACTTGGCCGGCTGGGCATCTCGGTCCAGTCGAGCTACTGGAAAGTTCGGCTGATCCGGCCATCCGAGGCAGAGGAGGTCAGCCCGAGGTAACGCAGTGTCAGCCCGCTCGGGGTTAGCGCGTTAGCGCAGTGTCGGCCTGCTCTGGGCTGGTGGTGAGGCAAGGCCGAGGTGGCGGTGTCGGCCCGATCCGGTGCTGGCAAACTCAGCCCCGAGGTACCGGCGAACTCGGTCCAGCCGAGATAGAGCCGACTCGGCCCGACCGGGGCAGAGCAAGCTTGGCCCGCCGAGCTGGAGACACCGATACATGCATATGTCGGCCCAGAGAAGAGTATTTCGGCCTGGGTAGTGCCAATCTCGGCCCAGGCCATCTTTTTTCCTGTTTCTCTGTCTTTTACTCATTTATTCCTGCTTCTATCTTTTATTAACTCAACCACCTCATAACTTTGGGGTACCCGGGGTTACATCCCCAACAGTAGTCCCCGAGGCTGTGGGGACTCGCAGAGTCGCGCGCAGACTTACAAAAACAAATAACCATACCAAAAAACCTCCATTACACAACATCCTGCCTGCACCGTCATCATTATATGTCGGTTTTCAACCATCATGGGCATTACCGAAGGCGCATATCACCAGCATATCTCAAGTGTCTCTTATATGTCGGTTTTCAGCCACTATGGGCATTACCGAAGGCATATGTCTGCATGGACATATCTCATATATCTCGGAGCATATGTCTGCACGGACATATCTCACATATCTCGGAGCATATGTCTGCACGGACATATCTCATATGTCTCGGAGCATATGTCTGCACGGACATATCTCACATATCTCGGAGCATATGTCTGCACGGACATATCTCATATGTCTCGGAGCATATGTCTGCACGGACATATCTCACATATCTGGAGCATATGTCTGCACGGACATATCTCACATATCTCGGAGCATATGTCTGCACGGACATATCTCATATGTCTCGGTATCTCGGCCTCTCTGGGCATATCTCATATGTCTCGGTATCTCGGCCTCTCTGGGCATATCACATATGTCTCGGTATCTCGGCCTCTCTAGGCATATCTCATATGTCTCGGAGCATATGTCTGCACAGACATATCTCATATGTCGGTTTTTACCGTAAAGATATGCTGGCAGCCTTAGCTGAACCAACATATAACCTGCATGGGCTACACTGACAATTTGCCTTCATGGGCAATTGTCAGATGACGAGTTGAGATATCTCTCAACACGTAACACTCAGTGAGATCAGATACCTTTTGACTCACTGTGCCGAGATAATGATACTCTGATAAATTCGGGTAACTGAGGAACCATGATAATTGATTAAACCGGTAAAGACGGCAATCATGAGATACTTGATGATATGAGATAAATGTCGTGATATCTTGGCAAACTGAAATAAACGGCGATTTGAGATATGGGGTGATGTCGAGATATAACTGCATACCGAAATAAACGGCGATCGGGGATATGAAAGATGCCTTGATATGTCGGCAAACCTAATAAAACGACGACCTGAAGAATACCGACAATACCATGATATCCTGGGTGATTCCAGATAACCAACATAACCATGATCTTGAAGACGAATATTGTCTCGGTAAAACCGACGCCACCTTTCAACGTTAGTATAGGCATATATGTATACTGAATATTAAACGGGACAGCAACCTCATTTAACAAACCAAGGTAAATCTAGCTATAGCATACATCGGTAAACTAAATCTAGCAGCAAGACTATGCACAAGGATGCAGACTCGGTCACAACCGAGTCCCCGAGTTACTTTACCGATCTAGGAGAAAAAGCAGAACTGACTAACCAGCCAGTCCCCGGGTTAAGACATCTTGGCCCGGGGGAAACAACTAAGCAAAGCAGAAAAGAGGGGAGAGTCCCCGAGCACTGTTTGAGACTATTTAAAAGAGTGATGCAGACATATAATTAATACTCACGAGGCAGTGTTGTTGGAGCAGTCGAAAAAGACGCTTGTGCCGGCCTGGTTATCAACATGTTGGCCTGCGCCACCAATATCCTGGTTTGAGCCACCTGTACGTTTACTTTGACCAACATATGTCGGATTCCTGCCTTATCTCGGATTTCCCAAGCTTAACTCGGATTTCCAAGCCTTAACTCGGATTTCCAACCTTAACTCGGATTTCCAAACCTTAACTCGGATTTCCCAACCTTATCTCTGATTTCCAAGCCTTAACTCGGATTTCCCAAGCTTAACTCGGATTTACCAGCATACCAACATATCTCGGATTTCCAGAATACCTCGGATTTACCAGCATACTCGGATTTCTAGCATACCAGCATATGTCGGATTTCAGGATACCTCGGATGGACAGTGTCGCCAGGACATGGACATGTTGGATGAACAGTGTCGGATGAACAGTGTCAGCAGGACATGGATATGTTGGATTTCCAGTGTCGGCAAGACATGGATATGTCGGATGAACAGTGTCGGATGAACAGTGTTGCCAGGACAGGGATATGTCAGTTTTGGCTATGTCAACCCGGATTTGACCAAGTCAACTCGGGAATGATGTCGGAGTCGAGTCCCCGAGATACTTTACTCATCTGGGATCTGCCGATGATGTCCGTTGGTGGAGGTAGCGCTAGCCCCTACACACAGCGGCAAGCTAGAGCGCGGGGGACAATGGCGATGTCGAGTCCCCGCGTTGATGACGAAGGTCCCGTCCGAATTGATCCAGCAAGCGCCACTGTCAGCCCCACGGTGGGCGCCAACTGTCGTGGTGTGAAACAACAGATGCCTAGGGGTAGGCTTATGTTTGGGGCCGATGGACGCTAGAGGATTCGGGGAGGGATAGCGCACTGAAGAGCGCACACAGAAGAACAGATCAACATGGGGATTTACCCTGCTTCGGGGCTCTCGTGAGAGATAAAACCCCTACTGCAGCATCTAGCCTATTTGGTGTATTCTCCTCTCATATGTGATCGGTACAAGTGCTCCTCGAGCTGTATGTTTGCTGCCTGTACGAGGCTTTCTAGCTGGGGGAAGAACTCTCATGGGAGCAGGAGGAAGAAGAAAGAGCCCAAGGGGCCAACGAGCCCGTGCGGGGCGTCCCCTCTGGTGCTCCCCTGGTGCTCTTTATATAGCGAGAGCCCAGGGGACAAGGGGGAACAAGCAGACAAAAGACACTATGCACCGTACACTGTAGCTGAGGTGACTACTGGGGTCTAATCAACACTGTTGGTACGCCACGCTGGTGTACTCTTGTCACATCAGTGGCACTGTGCATGCATCATGGGGATGGGCTTGGCACGTCCCGTCCGTCCTTGCCTTTGTCTTTTAGCTCCTGTCTCCGGGATCTTCGGTAGGTGGCAGGGGTTCTTGTACTTGACGAGGTAGCAACCGGGTATGTCGGAGATGCGGAGATGTTGGTCGGTGAAGAGCTCGTGCCGTGGTGTGGTCGAGGTAGCGCTGGAGATGTCCAGCCGAGGTAACATGACCTCGGCCTGCCGAGACGAGGAAGCTCCCGATCAGATCTCGGTAGTGATCGATGAGACGGCCTGCGATGCGTCTCGAAGAACTGGTGACGTCGGTCGATGACGAAGGACTTCGCCGGCTGGGCATCTCGGTCCAATCCGAGCTACTGGAGAGTTCGGCCTGATCCGGCCATCTGGGGCAGAGGAGGTCAGCCCGAGGTAACGCAGTGTTAGCCCGCTCGGGGTAGCGCAGTGTCAGCCCGCTCTGGGCTGGTGGCGAGGCAAGGCCGAGGTGGCGGTGTCGGCCCGATCCGGAGCTGGCAAACTCGGCCCAACGAGGTACCGACGAACTCGGTCCAGCCGAGATAGAGCCGACTCGGCCCGACCGGGGCAGAGCAAGCTTGGCCCGCTGAGCTGGAGACACCGATACATGCATATGTTGGCCCAGAGAAGAGTATTTCGGCCTAGGTAGTGCCAATCTCGGCCCAGGCCATCTTTTTTCCTGTTTCTCTGTCTTTTACTCATTTATTTCCTGCTTCTATCTCTTTTATTAACTCAACCACCTCATAACTTTGGGGTACCGGGGTTACATCTCCGACAGCACCAAAGAGATCAACATGAAGAAGTTCCAATATCCTCTTTGATGAAATGATGGTCTTGCTTGGATGCGGAGAATCATGCATCTTTACTTCAACACAAGCCCTACAAAGACGATCTCTAGAAAAAGAAACATTTTCTTTTAGTCCAAGAATGTGGCCACCCTTGTGAAGACTTTGCAAAGTTCTCATGTTGACATGGGACAAGCGGCGATGCCACAACCATCCCACGTCGGCCTTTCCGAATAGGCATATTGCTTGAGTGTTGGTAGACCCCGAAAAGTCCACCACGAACAACTCATTTTCAACATACCCAACGAACATGACCTTTAGAGTCTTGCTCCTCAAGAGTACCACCATATCAATAGTAAAATGGACATCAAAATTCATCTTATTAAGTGCACGAACGGACATAAGATTGTAACCGAGGGACTCGACAAGCATGACATTTACAAGGGTGATATCCTTTGCAACAACCACCTTGCCGAGACCCATTACCTCCGCTTTTGATTTATCACCATAGGAGACGGATGCTTGATTTATATTTGGTCCCAACTCCATCATGATCTCCTTACTTCCGGTCATATGACTAGTGCATCCACTATCAACCACCCATTTAGACCTACCGGAAGCATAGTCCTACAAGAAATCATTGCTTGGTTTTACGTACCCATTTCTCAATGGGTCCTCTTTTGTTAGCAACAAGGGTCTTAGGAACCCAAATAGAGTAAGCAATCTAACCATCATAAGGACCAACATATTTTGCATAAACATCTCCATAATAATCAACATAAAGAATGTAGTTGAGATTGTTACGCCCCGCAAAGTCACTACGAGTGGTCTTGCCCCTAGTGGCATTACCACCCGCAATGGAAGTCTCGTCTTGTGCGGGCTTGGCCTTGGTGTTGCTCTTCTTCTTCTTTGCCTTGGCCACATAACCAAGGCCCTCTTTCCCTTTGTGTGGCTTTTGCTCAAAAATTTGAGCAACAACCTTTTCTTTACCTTTAGGAATAGAGGTCTTGGCACAAGTGGCCTTGGCAAACTCAACGTTCAACATAGCATTTTCCTCAATAACATTTGCATGATCACAAGAGGGAGTAGAGGTGCTAGGTGTAGTGGATTTAGAAAGTTGAGTTTGAAGTTGCTCATGAGACTTGACTAGAAGAGAGTGGGTACTTTCCAAGGCCTTGTGAGCCTTGTCAAGTTTCTCCACATCCTCACGGAGTCTAGCATTAGCAACCACAAAATCGGCTTTCTCCTTTTTAATCAATTTATATTTAGCAAAGACATGGTCTCTATCCTTAATGATTTTAGCAATTATTTCATCATTTTTATCATCAAGGGACTCAAGTCTTTCCTCAAGGTTCTTCTTCTTCTTCGGAATTCTCGGAAGGATACTCTTCTTGAGTCAACAACACAATTCTTGGTGCTTTCTTGAAGAATGGCTTCCTCTTAACAAAAGGCTTCTTTTGTGTCATGTTTGATTGGCCCTTGAGGACAAGCCTTCCACCGTTTTGCTCTCTATTCTCATAAGGACAATCTTTGATGTAGTGATGCTTGTTATGACAATTGTAGCAAGTCTTTATCCTATTAGCAAACTCCTTCTTCCCACTTGGATTGCTTGCATGATCAACTTGAGCCTTTGCCTTGGTCGGGTCACGCCAAAAAGTGCTCGTTGCAAGAGCTATGTGACCATGGAGGGCTTGTTCAAGATCATCGGGAGGAAGGTTGTTTGGGCATGCTTCAACTTCATCATGTTCATCAAGGCACACAACCTTGACCTTCAAAGCAAGAGAGGGACCTTGCTTCATTCCCATGGCCCTAGCACGGTTGTCTAGAGCATTCTTGGTGGCAACCTTGGAGGCTTGCATCTCTTGCATAACTTCATTGGATGTCAACTCAAGGTAGTTGTATTTTCCTTGTATGGCCTTCAAGTCAACGGGCTCGAAGGGCATGAGAGCATTCACATACTTCCTCTTGATCCAAGCATCATCCACATAGGTTGCCCTAACATTATGAAAGGCTTTGGCAAGAATGTTGAGTCTTCCATACATCTCCTCATGAGTTTCATTATCAAGCATGTAGAAACCTTTGGCCTCATTGCTCAAGGCATCATATCTATTCCTCTTCATGCTTTCATTTCCAAGAAATGCCACCTCAAGGCATTTCCAAGCTTCTTTGGCGGTGGAGACGTTTTGAATGTGATGAAGACCACTTTCTCCAACGGCAAGTTCAATCATGTGGAGAGCGGAAGCATTGAGTTGTTTCTCGGCCACCTCTCTTCTTGTCAAGTTGTTAGGATTCACGGCCTTGTATCCCTCTTGAATGATCCTCCAAAGCTCGATAGAGGAACTGTTGATATGAGATTTCATTAAGTGTTGCCAAGTAGCAAAAGCCAATGCATTAAGTTTAGGAGGTGGACCCAAAGGGTTTATGCGAGTATGATGGATAGGTGGGTCGGGAGAGTACGCAAAGGGAACCCCATGGTACTCCGGCTTCCCACCTTCGGGAGTGGTAGTAGAAGTGGAAGATTTCTTGGGGTCGGTTTCTTTATCTTCAACCCCTTTCTTTTCCTCTTTTCCCTCCTCGGTATCACCGTCATGGGAGGTAGCGGAGTCCTCTAGTGGGGTGGTCTCCTTAGGAATCTTGCCACTTGCGAGTTGTGTGATCAACTCACGCATCTCGGCAAATTTGGTATCCATGGACGATATCATAGATGTCTCCATCAATTTGAGATCAGCCATGGATGCCATAGTGGCTTGGTCCTCCGCGAGATCATCCTCACTTCGTGTCATACTTCTCTTAGGCGGTTAAGCCCAACAAGAGAGCCAAGGCTCTGATACCAATTGAAAGGATCGGTATGACACCTAGAGGGGGGGGGGGGGTGAATAGGTGCTACTTCAATTTTAGTACTTTTTCAAATTAGGCTTGACACAAAAGGTAAATTCTCTAGATATGCAACTAAGGTGAATTTACCTATATGACAAGCTAGCAACTAAACAAGATACACGAAGTAAAGACTATTAACAAGGATAGAAGTAACTGAAGTGAAAGCACACGGAGACACGGATGAAATCCCGAGTTTCTCCTTTTTAGGGGAATACGTCTCGTTGGAGAGGTGTGAGCTACCACGAAGGTCAAAACTCAACCGCCACAAAGGCGTCACCTTATTCTCCGATGAACCGCACCACAAAGGTTTGGTTCACCTTCCACTATCGGAATCCTTCAAGGCAGAATCCGGGGCCCTTACAACAACGATCCGGGGCACAACCCACAAGAGGATTGGGGCTCCCGAACAGCTATAAATCTGTCACAAAGACAACACAAAGACAACAAGTGAGATCAACAAGAAGCTAGGTTTTCCTAATGGAAATCCTAGCCAAGGGGCCCTCAAGTAAATGAGGGGGAAATGAAGAACGGCTTGGTGAAGATGTAGATCCGGGTCTTCTCCTTCAATCCTCCAAGTATCAACGAGTTTGGGTGGAGGGATTGGGAGATCTATAATGGACACTTCAATTTTGGGCGAGCTACTTGTCTAAAGGTAGGTGGAGGACTATTTATAGCTCCTCAAGAAAAGTGGCCTTTGAAAAACCAGACTGGCCGGTCTGGGAGCCGGTTTGGCCGGCCTGGCGTGCTGTGGCCTTCCGCAGAGGAGCCGGCATGGGGGCCGGTTTGGCCGGCCAGGGAACCGGCCACCCAGCCGGCCTGGAGCCCGGTCTGGCCGGCCTGGGAACCGGCTACCCAGCCGAGCCAGCCGGCCTGGAGCCCGGTCTGGCCGGCCTGGGAACCGGTCACCCAGGGCACCGCGCATCTATCCGATTTCCCGAACTTTCTTTCTTCTTTTTGTATATGGAGAGATACCGGACGATTTCTGAAATCACTTAGCAACATATTAAACTTTCACGGTGTTGTTATCTAACACACAAAACATAGAGGGGATAATAAATGTCCTTTCATCTCCGACACACAGCTGGTAGCATCACCGGCTACTCCCACCGGTAGCATCTCACATCGCCGGTGGCAGCACCTCCCCACGCCCCTCGTAGCATTGTCGCGCTGCTTGCATCTCCATATCCAGGGGTAGCACCACCGCACGGGATAACAGAGAGGCCGTGGGGCGCTATGACTAGAACGGGGAATCAGCTCGTCGGCGTGGCCGCCAGGTCGCCGGAGCGCCCAAAGCAAGCGCGCATGAGAGCTCCAGCCCGAGCGCGAGCTCGAGTAGGATGTCCGCGTCGTCGCCGCCCTTCTCGAGCTCGGGAGCGTCTGCCGCTTGCAACATCTCCGGACTCCGTTATCGAGCTCGGGGCGCGCGACCGTGGTCGTGGAGGAGCCGGCCCGGCCGAATCAGCAACACCGCTCCCCCGTCCATGGGGGCGACCTTGGACGCGCGCGACGATGAGCAGCAACGCCTGTGGATGTGGGGGTCGTGAGGATGGAGCTCTGCGTGCCTGTGGGTTTCGTGAGGTGGGTGGAGGGAGGAGGGACGGAGGCAGCTCACGGCTGCGTCGCCGGAGCAGATCGAAGCAAAGCGAGAGGACGAGCGTAGCGGATAAGAAGAAAGGGGAAAAGACGAAGTGATAAGGCCAACATGGTGGACCCACACGCATCGCTGTCTCCAGTTCGCGGGACGCGTGGCGCGCAGCGGAGGCGGGGGATCGTGAGACGCGATCCCCCGGATGATTACAAACCTTTCCCATCTGATTGCATGGAGGTTGTGGAAATCATGCAAAATGGCAGGAATTCTATTGGAGCAGCTGCAGCAATTTATGAAGAATGTTCGTTTCTTTTTCGTAATTTTAGCCGTGTTAGTTTTTTCATTGTCCGAGAAAGGCTAATAGGGTCGCACATATTTTAGCTATGTTTGACGAGGTTGTTTATGAGATGTGGCATGGCGATCCTTGTTATGTGTGCGTTCTAGAATCACGAACGATATAACTATTGCGGTTTTGCTAATTCTCAATCGAATTAGAATTAGTTTAATTCTCATTCGCATTACGTCATCAGTTGCAAATGGACTTGCAACTATTTCAGACCATTTGATTTGCTTCGTGATTCGTGCATCAGTTGCAACTTAACTTGCAAGTGAGATTTGATGACGTCATGTGAATAAGAATTAGCTTAATTCTCATTCGACTGAGTTGCAAGTTGCAAGTGGACTTGCAACTGCTCCGAACCGTCTGATTTCTTCGTGATTCGTACTAATCATGAGGTGTAACTTGAATTGCAACTGGGAATTGGATTGAACATTAAATAGACCCTAACTATTGTGCCAAATTCATATAATCCGCTATGGTAGCTTTCCCTAAAAAAAGCGACACCTGAGCAGCTGAGCGCTGAGATGTCAATTATTTGTCTTTGACTATATCAAACCTCCAAAGCTAAGTTCGTTCCATGGTTGAACTCGCAAAAAGGGCATGTTTGCGCGAATAGTCGCATTGGCTCCCGTCCTCCAGGAGGACGTTTTTGAACTTTTTGAAAATGTTTCAAAAAATTTGAAAATAAATACCTGGATGTAGCCAACCACAAGCACAACGATCCTGTAAAATTTGAGTCTGAAATACATTGTATTTTTGGCTCAGCAAAAAAGACAAATCGAACAAATTTTTGATAAAAAAAGTCGATCTGATTATGCCCAGATCTATTTTTTTGTCTTTTTTCTGAGGCTAGAATACATTGTATTTTCACATAAGGATTTTTCACATTCGTAGATCATAACATTTTCTACATCGTGGTATTTTTGTTTGAATTTTTCCGAAAAATTAAATTAAATTTATTTAATTTTCAAAATACCGTCCTCCCTAGAGGACGGGAGCCATATCGCCACTCTCATGTTTGCGAGACTTTCATGATACTGTGTCACACCTCTACTAGTAAACATATGCTCATTGTGGCATTATTCTCATCAACAATGTCATCGATGAGGCTAAGAGGGCATGCGAACTGTGCTCCGATTAGGTAGGCTAGGACGCAATGCATCTCAGCATCTCCACTAGACCCTCCAAAGCACTTCAAAAAATCCAATTGGGATTGGGGTCTCGACCAAAAAAAGGGCCACATCGGCACTCTCCATACGTTCGGGCCAACCCAAATTTTATCCGGCACCCTGAGGCAACCCCAAATTTTGAGTCCCCATCACCCCATTCTCCAATTTACTCTAGCCGACAATTCGTGCCATCGCCACCATCCTTTGTCGTAGCCAACTCACTGTCGGGAGTCCGCAACGACCACGCAGTCCGACTTGCCGCGGCTCGCTGCTGCCCCCTTGGTTCTGCACCACCACAAAAGGGTACCGACGGAGTGATGCGTCCATTTCATATAGAGTTTTTAATTACTTTATTATTACATCGAGGTAGGGCTTTCTGCATTTTATCGCGCCAACGCGCACTTCTATGCCTGTGTATGCAGGAAGTCAAAATATTAAAGAGGAATTTCATATATGATATTTTTACCAAGTATTGTATGAAATATGCTATTTAGGAGCACTTAATACCTTCCTTGTGAAAAATCAATTCGCTGGAAACAAAGAACAAAGAAAGAAAAGCAACATAGAGGAAACATAGGAGATAGCTACCACCGATACGGTCATGCCGGACCGTATCAGTGACCCTATCGCCTCCAGGGCGACCGCCTTGTCCAGTTCTTTAACCCTGTGGCCTCGGATTTCCAATCAGACGAGCATAGTAGCTGCCACCACGAAAACAGTCCAGAATACCTAGCCTCCGAAAGGAATCCGCGGGGGGGGGGGGGGGGGGGGGGGGGAATCAGCAGGAGGCTGCCACCATCTTCACCGCTGCGATCCGGAAGGCCAAGGCATCCATCTCCATCATCACCAGCACCATCTCCTTCATCTACATCAACGAATCCCTCCTCCATCTCCATCTCGTTGTAATTGCCAAACTTGTAGTTGTGGATTTGCACGTGTACTCGTACCATTGTTCACCTTTCATCCATACCATTAATGTGATGATGTCTTGTGCTTTCATGTGTGAGTAGTTACATTTTTTCTTGGCAAGATGAGGAAACCCTAGTTTTATTATTAATTATGAGATGAGATAGAAATTATATGGTTTCGTACCGGTTGTCATGTGGTAACCGTCTACTTATGTATATTGTGCGGACGCCAATATTTGCCTTCGGGAGTGAAGTAGGTTGTTTGTGTTACCCTATCTCTGGTGGGGTGCCACTTGTCTGCGTATCAACATGGGAGTAACGGAGATCCATAAAACCCCTCTCCACATCCATGGGGTAACCCTTAATTGTTAGGGCTCTGTCCGTCCTATCAGGTACCCTACCTAGACTAGCAATGGTTGTGCGGAGCGTGTTAGCCTAATAGACTCAATGCACGTCTTTATTCGAGACTCCGCCTCCTGATGAATGAATTCGATATTGAACGATATAAATTATCTCCGCTTTAAAAAATATATTAGTGGTGGCCGAAACAATGCTTCCTGAGAACGCTTTTATCGTTATTGCAGTTTCCATAACATCACCGTTTGCTTGCTCTGTCACTTTTATTTATTGTCTTTTACTTTCTGTTTAATCACTAACGGTATACAATCTCTTTTTCCACACATTTGTTTTGCATCAAAGTAACTTGCAGGATGAGGATTTCTGAACAAGTTTATATTAACTAACTGGCCACGCTACGTACGCATGTACCTCGAGCTGTACTAGTTAACTGCAAAAATGGAGCACCGAATAACTCCACGCGATACTGGAACAGAAGGCGATACCTGAGCAGCTGACCGCTGAGATGTTAATCATGCGAGCTGGCCACGGCTTTGATTCGCTGATCAGTTGGTACATGCAGGATCACATGCCCATTATTCCTGCGACAAGAAATACTGGAAATCCATCCTCCACTGATACCCATTGTTCAACAACCAACTCTGCGGGGATAACATCAGCGCAACCACTTCATTCTGGCATGACAGTTGGCAGTGGCGGATCTAGAACTCAATCGGTGGGGGTGCCAAGCTTACAAAATCATCCTCATTATGCTTGTTGAGCTTTAAATTTAGGTAGGATTAGTCATAATACTAGTAGGTAAACAACATTATGTATTTTTAGAGGGGGTGCCATGGCACCCCCATTGGATACGCCCCTGACAGTTGGAGCGACAAGGGCAGATTCTATATTGAACTCCGATACTGTACTCCTTTGCCAATGCCATTGACAACCATGCTAAGTGCAATCACAAGTATCATCTGGGACTTGGCACATTACCCTACTGCACCTCTGTCAGCCACTGCACAAATTCAGAACCAACAACTATCGATCATACTAAATAGATGAGCCCCACAAACATGGACCAGTTGATCGGCGGCTAATCCATACCGGAGCAAAACCCACGACATCGGGTTACTATCAGCTCCTCTTGGATCATGGCACAGCTTGGCTCCCTGCTCGATGGATTTGGCTGCCCCAGATCCCTGGCAAACACACTTGTTCCTCGGGCTGACGTTTCAAGGTCGGCTAAATACGAAAGATAACACTACGGCTAAAACCTGGACAGATTATGCTGGTTGTGATCTCTGTCCTGCGCTGGAGTCTATACACCATATCGTCCTGCACTGAAAGGCATCACAGTGGGTCTTGAAAGGGATTGCATACGTCGCAGCAAGGTCTAGTAAGCGCAAACGCACCAGTCCGGTCTGTTTTTGTCCGAACGGACACGAGAGGTGCTCCAACGGGTGGTTGCAAAGGGACATGTGTCCACGTGGACACGTGATTTCACCCCAAACGTGGCCCAACTTTGGTCCAACTTTAGGGCGGGACGGACAGCCTCTCGGTCCGCCCTTTGTCCTCTCTTGTCCGCGTCTGGCCCACTGGCCAGCCACACAACCTCATTCTCCCCTCCCCACCTAAGGATGACTCCAACGGGCCGACGCAAACGGACGCGCGTTTGGTCCGCGTTTGATCCATTTGCGTCGGCAACAGGACGCACGTCCGGCCCAGGTCCGCCCCTTTCCGGCCACTGCGCCCAACGGGGCCGACGCATTGAGTCCGCTTGCCATTTTTTTTCCTCAAACTTTTTTTTAATACTAGGATTACATTTTTAGAAACTGAAATTACATAGTAAATCTAGGAATTCCTCCTAACATTAAACCCTAAAATCTAAACCTAAACTTGAAGAAAATTAATAACCGACCACCGGCCGGCAAGGGGGAAGATCAAAGAGGAGCTCCGGCCTTGAGGAACGTCACGCAGCATGCCCGTTCTGCAACGGACTTGCTGGCTCTTCCTTCATCGCGGCCATGGCCAGCCCAGGACTAGCTGACTCATCTTCTTTGATCATTTTGTAGCTACGAAACACGTAGCGAGCGCCGGTATTAGTGGAAAATGAGCCACACATAGGCGGCCACGCCGGCGGGGGTACCGCACCACTTGGATCAGTCGATAACTGCTCCACTGTCGGCTACGTCGGCGGCTGCGGCCGCCTTGGCCTCGCGGTGCATTTTGCGGCGCGCCACCCGCACATCGGTCTCGATTGCTCTGCGCGAGTTCGCAAACTCGGCTTCCACCGCCGCGTCGGCGCAGGCGCGCTCTGCGGACATGAACGCGGCCGCCCTCTGCGCGTTCAGCTGCATGTGGGCTGCCTGCACCGCCTCGTCCTCGGTGCTGGGGACACAGCCGCCGACGCCGATGGGAGCCTCGGGCGGCGCGGTGCCCGCCGCGACCGCCGCAACTCCGTCGGCGTACACGTACTCTTCTTCGTCGTTGTTGATGCAGTCGAAGTACGCGGCCTCCACCGCCCTTTCTCGTCGGGGTGCTGGATCATGCCGGGCTGGTCGGCATCCGGCGCCCGCGCGCCCTCTGCCGCGCGCGCTCCGCCTGGTCCGGCAGATGCTGCGACGTCGGCTCTCCAGCCATTCCGGCGCGTGGATCTGTTGGAGGTGGTGGCCGCCGTGGTGGGGGGAGGAGAGCTCTAGGGTTTGTGCTCTAGGGTTCGCCGGCCGGCTCCTTTTAAAGAGCTCCACCGCCCACAGTTATTGCGGGTAGGTGGCCGCTCTAGCCGTTGGGGTCGATGATAGGCAAGGCCAGGGCGGACACGGGGAGGACGCAGGAGCGCTCCGCGAGCGTCCGGGGCCGACGCATCGGTGGCCCAAATTTAGGCCCGGAATGCGTCGCGGCGGACCAAAAAACGGACCGCGGTCCGTTTGCGTCGCCCCGTTGGGCCGTGTTTTTGGCCCCCGCAGACAGGAACGGAGTCGCGCGGACTCGATGCGTCGCCCGTTGGAGTCATCCTAAACCCTTGTCTTCCCCAACGCCTCCCACGGCCGCCGCCGCCCTCGCCGCCGACCTAGATGGAGGATCAAGGCAATCCCGACGCCGCCCTTTTGAAGCCGAAGAGGGAGCGGAATCTGGAGTCGGGCAAGAGACAATTCCGGAGGGAGAGGACTCAGGAGCGTGTGGCCGAGGCGAAGGCTGCCAAGGAAGCGGCCGATGAGAAGGAGAGGCTCACCGCCATCCAGGCCCAATCCAACGCAGACCCCATCGCCACCCAGGCCGCCGCCCGAGCTGTGCTTCTCCTCAAGGGGGAGGTTTTTGAAGGTGCATTTGGCGCAGCCGCTGGCCTCGCCCCACTGTGGTCGCCTTGGCGGGGAGCTCGGTCTCCTCCGCCAAAGGGAAGCCGCCAAGGTCCTCGTCTCCTGGCCTCTCAACGCCCTCGCCGGCCACCGTCCATCCCACACCGTCGCGGCTGGGGTCACGTGAGGCGTCGCCGGAGATTACTTCGGTCCCTGTGGCGCCGAGACCCATCGCCCTCAACTTGACGCCGAGTGCCGGCGGCGGGCGGGTGCGTGGCAAGGCGAAGTCCATGTCAGGCTCGGTGAGCATGCCCGATCCCCATGCACTCCAGTTCGATGACATGCCGCCCACGACGCCGACCAACCCGGCCTACTTCAACACCGACACCGATCATGTCATGCAGGACATTATTTGCGGGGTCGGTGTGTTCGACCCTGCCGACGCCGAGACACAAGACCTGACGGCGGGCATGTTCGACCCTGCCGACGCCGAGACGCAAGACCTCACCGTGACCATGCCCGAGGCCAAGACGGTAGGGGAGACAGAGGCCGATGACGGCGTCGTACACGGACAAGGAGGACCAAGTTCTTTGCGAAGCTTGGATGACATGTGGGCAAAACGCAATATGTGGTGCTCAACAAAAAGGCACCGCGTTTTGGAGGCAGGTATGGAAGCATTTCCATGAGCAAAGGAAGTTGCCTCCATACAAGATCGAGAGTGATCGCAATGAGGGCTCTCTCACAAAGAGGTGGCAGCACATTTCGGCCGAGTGTAGCAAGTTCCATTCGGCCTATGAACATGTCAAGGCCCGGCCGGTGAGCGGCATTGGAGTTGAGGGCAATCTCCTTCAAGCAATGGAATACCACAAGAAGATGTACAAGTCCAAGTTCAACTTGGCCTATTGTTGGGACATGATCAAGGGATGCCCAAAATGGGTGGAGCTCTACAACTCCTTGAAAAAGGGGGCCGGCGATGGATCGAAGAAAAGATCCAATGGTGACGACGATGATGATGTCGGCCGAGGGGACACTAAGTCCACCAAGCTTGATGCGAAGCGTGAGGCGGCGGCGGCACAATTGGAGGAGACTTTGAAGTCATTGATCGCCGGCAAGGAAGAGTCCAGCGCCGCAAGGTATGTGGAGACACGCAAGGACAAGGGGGAAGCAATGCCATGCTACTTGGAGATGCAGAAGAAGAAGCTCGAGATCGAGCAAGAGAGGTCAAGGCCGAGGAGAACCGCGTCAAGCTCGCGCTGCTAGCGAGGAGAACCGGATCAAGGCCGAGGAGAACCACGTCAAGCTCGCGTTGTTAGCCGAGGAGAACCGGATCATGATGGCCGACTTGACCATCATAGACCCGGAGCAAAGAGCTTGGATTCCTCAATAAGCAAAAGATGATCTGTGAGCGCGAGGATGCGTGATGTCCTCTCTTCTATTTATCATGTTATTTGAACTAATTTATATTTTGAACTACGTGTCGTTTTGAACATTTGCATGTCTTGCTTGAACTACGTGTCATTTGGATCATTTCTCATGTTAATTTTCATGCTTTTTTTAATTGTTGTTGTCACAGAAATAGACAAATATGGACGACCATTTTTTTTTTATCATAAAGGGACCATTTTTTGCGCCAGCCCGTTGGGGGCACCCTAACCCAAACGGACAGAGTCCCAAAATGTGTCCGCGGTCCACCCCAAATCGGACATATTTTGGTGTTCGTTTGCGCCAGCCCATTGGAGGTGCCATAACATATCCTATTTCGTCCAGAATGCCAGACACCAACGGCACCCGCGCATGCCCAATATGCTTTGATGCGTGCGCTGTTGTCCTACGGCAGTCCAGGAACCGACGTGATTTTTACAAGGTCGACAGAAACAGGACCCTAATTCTACGGCTCATTGCCGAGGAACTTCGCTTATGGCGAATCGTTCAAAGAAACTACGCCACGCCATTCTGCTTTGTACGACTAGCATCCACAACTCATTTTTTTCTCTCCTTGCTTCTCCCTTTTCAGGCCTTGCCTGACGACTGATGTACATTGTAAAGAAACGGTTGATGAGTAATAAGGTAGAGATCGTCTACCTTTTTCCCTAAAAAAAGGACTCGAAAGTAGCAGCCAGTGAGAGAAATGATACACCAGGAATCCAACGCAACATCCATTGGTAAAAATGTTTTTGTGTTTTTTTAGGATGATACACATGCTTTTGTCAGGCCAGTGTGCTCTATAACATTTACTACACTTTCTCTTCTCGCTATATCATAACCTCAGGGGAAGGGTTATGGTGATATATGCTCAACAAAAATAGGGTGGCAAAAATGTTGGCGTCTGTCAGTAAGTCGTCGTGGATTTCGGTCTCATGGTGCCAAGATGAACTCCTGCCTCAGAAGGAATGACCAGCTCACTTCATCATGAACCAAAATGCTGGTTTAGTCGGCGATCTGATAATATGTACACGATTCACCAGTCCTCACACCAATTGGAATCTTTAATCTCCTATTCCTGTGGATCGCAAGATTAACCCCAGGGATTTTGTGCTTCACCTGCCGCCTATCATGTTCACGGCATCATCCTTCCTGGGGGGAGACTGGAACTCGTAGTGACTCGAGACGTTTTTTAGCTTTGACCACATCTCAACCCACTTCTCTTTAGGCATCTGTCTGAGCTGGTTGAGCAAGTAATCAGCCTTAGAGCCTCTTCAACTGAGAAGAAAAGTGAGAACTCGCTGTAATCGATCTCGTCCTCAAAAGGGAGCTCAATCTGGCTGCTGATAATCACAGGAATACAATGACTGACAATGGCATCAAACAGGCGGCATGAGGAAGGAGTGTCCCCCGCGGGATGGAGGCAAAATTTTGATGACCGCATACCTTCTGTAGACTGTAAGTAGTAAACCATTTTAAGATATCAGTTTTTCCTATCAAGAAGCCTCAGCGCAAAAGAGACTTCTTGCTAACATAGTGGAATCATAAACAAAAGCCACTACACACTTAAGAGGGCACTAGTAAGGTGAGGGGCAAATGCATCCAATTCTATGTCAGAAAACAAAAGGATAAAAATGACACGAGGTGCTTACTGTTTTAATACCATCACCCGTGGCAAGACTATCCTCAAAGCGCACACCGTCTTTGTCTTTTAATATCTTCGCGAGTTTTTTACGGATTTTCCCTTCCTGAAAAAGAAGAACCCCTAAGATGCCATACTCTCCAGAGAAATTCCACTACCATAAATGCTCGAGTGAATGATAGAATTAGGATGGGTGTCATCAGAAATTGATTACATACATCTTTCCTTACTGTACGTCCCCGAAAGAAAAGCAATGTAGGTCGAGCCTCAAATGGATCAGATGGATCATCGTTAAGGAAGGAATCTACAACATGCACATACGGTGCTACAACATCTTTCTTCAAGGAAGCCAATTCCTTTGTATATCTCCCGAAGTCTGAAACTATAAGAACAGATGCATTCACCATATCTCGCAAAAATCTAAAAGCATTTGGGTGATGCATTGGAATCACATGGTCACGTCCTGCAGATCGTTGCCAATATTTAGACTTCCATAGAATGTCCATAAGTTCCACCTGCAAGAACAATATAGAAAAACCGTTGAAGAAGTTTTATTTTATGATTACTCGATGAAATATCTTCTTAGCAGTTGTATACACATAACTAGAACAAATGAAACTTACACAGGAAAGCACATTAATATATTTATGGACAATTTATTGTGTGATTTCATTATCATGCAAGCCTTACTGAATGCAAGGGTATTTACCAATACACATCAGATATTCCACGGTTGGGAGAAAAGAATTTCTTGTGGTTAAGAAAACTTTACAGATTTACATGACAGAATACCAATCAAGTGAGTTGCAAGCAATGGAATATCCTTTGCTTCAAGACTAGTTCCGTTATCACAGATCTCTGAAGGATCCACTGATGGCATGTACAATGCAGTATTCTTAAGTGATGTTGAGCACAGGACGGAAGCACATGAATCCAGCCTCATTGTTATGGTCAAGGTACACTTAGTCAGAGTATGATCATCTGAATAAACTCTTGAAAAAAATCAATATCGCATGATTGCCAGCTATTAGTCAGCAGCGATGAATGATGCACAAACATTATATGCATCAAGTCAACTTCTGGCCATAGTACCCACAAGTAATACCGGTTAGCCTTCCCTGTAGGGGCTTGGGAGGATCAAAACCCATATCCAATAGAGAATTTCTCATGAAAGTTCAAACCATCTGAGCAAAACATTAACACCTCACAAACTGTAGTTGCTAATACTCAAACATTATCTTGTTAAAAAGGGCACATTCTATTTCTGTGCATAGGAGACAGATGTCTGTCTGGTCCAACATAATTTGGGGAGACCACTACTGCTAAATAGTGCGGTCGACAGTGATGGCACACCACCCAAAGGTTTATCTTCCATGAGCTCATCGTGTTCAATGGATCACTGTTTTATCGTTGTGTTTAGTGTGTTTATTTTTGTTGTGGTATTGTTTTTACTGGGTAATAGTAATTTTATCCTGCCACCGTCGATCGTCGTGCCAAAACGATTTTCCACAACACATAACACAACTGTGTGCAGAGCCGTCTCAGTCAGAGACGCGCGAGTCAATTCTAGGCCACAGGACCGAATTATCAGCAGAAGTAACAGGATAGGGAGCGGCACCTGGAGGAGGCGGTCGGCCTCGGTGTCCGGATCGGTCATGTTGCGGCCGTGGACGTTGAAGCTGAGGGAGGAGAAGAAGGGGACGAAGAAGGCCTCGGCGGCCTCCGGATCGCGCACCCTGACGGCCTCCCTCGCGCCGCCCTGCTGCTGTTGCTGAAGGGACGCCATCATCCAGTACCCCACGCTGTGCTGGCGCCTGATCCCGCCCGCGGACGGCGGCCAGTCGGGGAACGACGACGCCGACCCGTTGGCGGGCGCGGGCGTGGCCGTCATCATGGCGACGTGGAAGCGCGCGGGGAGTTCGTACATGAAGACGCGGAGCGGCGGGGCGGGCGGGCACCTGGCGGCGAAGGGGCGGAGGTTGAGGAGGATGCTGCTGGGGGAGGCGGGGGCAGAGGAGGTGAGGTAGATGACGGTGGAGGAGAGCGCGAAGACGAGGAGCAGGAGGCCGAAGACGGAGGCCACCGTGCGGACGCTCGGCGCGGCCATGGCCATGGCGGCCTCCCTGGCCGGCGTCGTTTGGTGGATTTGGGGCCAGCCACCGGTTTCCCCTCCCCAGTCGGTACCCTGCCGCGTCGGGCAGTTGTAATGGGCACGGTGGTTTCTGCTGCTGCTAGTGGTGGGTTTGTCAGAACTCAGAAGTGGGGCCGGGGCGAGATATGGTTGCAACTCCAACCGTTTTTGCACCGAAAATGAGCTTGTTTTTGTGTGATGATCGGGGAGAACATTTTCCTAAGCTGATAATTTGCATTTTCAGGTTTAAAATTATAAAACATCTATATTAAAATATAAGATGTTTAGCATTTTTCTTATACGGATGTACCTAAACGTGTATTAGTGTGTAAATTTACTCACTTCTATCCATATGTAGTTCATATAGAGAGAGTAAAAAGAACTTGAACACACATATCTTATCTCTGCTAATTAAAAAGTGTTAATTGGATAAATGGCACTACAATTCATGCCAAATCGAGAAATCGTCACTGCAATTTCCAACTTTGAAAGATGCCACTCTAATTTTTAGCACACTTTTGGTCAAATTTTTGTCAAATAACAATCATGTTTTCTTCATTTTTGGTCAAAAGCTGGAAATTGCAGTGGAAATTTGTAAAACAATTGTCATTTCTTTGACGATTGTCTAGCGTGTTTATATATTTCCTCGCGAAAAATGTAACTGCTTGCGACCTTCGTGGACATTGAGACAACATGGTTCTAGTTGACGAGCACGATAGGAGCTCCGTAAACGTCGGAGCTGCTCGTTAAACACAGTGACAGTGGCCTGCTACCACTCCTGCACACCCTCTCAAATACTTCCTCCGTTTTTTAACATAAGATGTTGACATGAACAGCTAAGCTGCACGTCTTGCGCGTTTACTGTCCAGGTAGGACGACTCTCTTATATATATTCAATTAAAGCGACGACTTGTACATTACGATACCAGAAGAAAGGTTCACACCTGTAGGCCGCATATGACATTGCTTGCATACGGGGCAAGAGCGGGTGATACTTTGGAACTTGTAGCAGCAAAGCCTACCTAGAGGCTCAGAGCAGATATTGTGTGTGTTATTTCTCCCGGATAGTCTGACAGATCACAGTATAAACCGTATCCATTGATGCTTCTACTTCTCGTGGGCATTTCGAAGCCCAGAAAATGTAGCTACTAAAGAAACTGCTTGCTATAAAATGTTGGCAGTGACTACCTATGTAGACGCATCGCATGTATATATTCCGAACGTTGGCACTAGCAGCTACATCCTACATCCCATAGTAATGGCCGGGAAATTCGCCAACATTTTGTTCAACGTCAGCTGAGCAATGGCCGGGAAATTCCACCCCAGTTGGGACCGTGTGGCTGCTTGGATATACATGTATGTCTACCTATGCAATGTTGGGTAGGACTCGGACATGATCAGGACAACGAGCGAAGTCCATCCTGTGAACGACCTCGCGCCCTTTCCCTTCCCCTTGTTCTTCTGGTCATAGTTTTCCCAGAAGAAGCCCGTTTCATGGTAGTTTCGCACGATGTTCCTGCAAGAAAACACAAGCAAACGCAAGCAGCACCAACGGTCTATTAGAGGGTGCACCTCAGGTAATTTTGTTCATCATGCGAGAAAGATGGACGTACCGGATCAGGTTTGACCTTAGCTCGTCGTACAGATCCCCTGCCCTGCCCATGTACGGGCCGTCCTCTGTGGCACAGCGCGATGTTAGATCACTGTGCATAAGGTGAAGTCTGCTCATTTCACAGCGTTCAGTTGAAGAGCTTACCGTGTGAGTAGTGATGGAGCGCTGAAAGGATCATGTAGTTCATGTTTATCCAGATGGGACCTCTCCAATACGGGGCGTCATGTTCCGTGTTACGCTTCATGTACATTGAACTGAACCATGGATTCGCAAGGTATTATTCAGAATCCAGTAACTGATTTACCCGATAATAAGTATAATATGACAGTCCAGTTACACTTTTTCACATAGATGCTCTTTAAGTTCCATCGTGGTGGTAATTAAGTCAAATTTCATAGAGCAACATTTTGAGCTGTTATTCCTTGCAAAATGAAACAAATAGTGACCTTTAGATATACCTTGTTCTAGAAAGTGACCGAAGGCCATAATCGGTCCACAAGATAGACCTATCAGATATAAGGTCCAGCTGCTTCTCAAGAACCCATGACTCCTGGACAGGGTTAAATGGCGTTTATCGCTTTAGTTGTTTGCATGAGCATCAGTACACTGAGCTGGGATGAAAAATACTAAAAGTGAGAAACAAGTAGATGGAAGTTACGAGCTTACAGGTGGAATGGTCCCCATCATGAATGGGAAAAGGCTGACATAACCAACATGGGGTACTAATTGCAGCTGAGGGGGTTGTAATGTCTCTCTCAAAAGTTCACGTCTCATGCCGTCCTTGTCTTTCAATTCATACCATCTCAACCGAACCTTCAACAATGATCTTAAAATCAAATCAATAACCATGCCTGGTAAGCAAAATGACAAAGTTTAAGACTTCAGAGGTAGTGCAACACCAACCTTCTCTGTATGGTTACCATAATCAAAGTAAGCACCACTTTTGTTATCCAAGTGCATCTGTAAAGATGAGAACACTTACAAAAGTGTATGTAACAAAAAAAATTATGAAATGCAAATGGAACTCTAGTAATCGCTTGAACACGTTTGTGCCATACATAAACTCAATAGCAATTGATAATTCATGTAGTATATATTTAGCTTCTCTCTGAATTAAAGAAAGTACATTAATCATGAATTCGAAGCTTTTGTGCTATATTTTGGTCTCTTACTGGCATATGGAAACCATAATATTGCAATACTATGCAAACAGAAAGATCAGCATGTTCTTCTCAAAAACAACTCCCAGGAAATTTGCTTATGAGACCTCTCAGATTCAGGCGGGAAGTAAACAAAAAATACTCAAGTTCTCGATGGCATTAACCACCACCAGTTGCACAATTTTTTCTAGTTAAAATGGTTGTATAAGAATTTTGTTTTATATTCATAATTATTAGCATTGCATCAAGTGCATTTGTAATGCACAATTGTTTTATTTCAATAGTAAATATCTGATTGATTAAAAAAAGAAGGCATTCACAAATGAGAAGAAATTGTCCGAATTTTAAAAGCAATACCTTGTTAAGTGTCCCAAAATCTGAAAGTTGATTTGACATACTATAGTAATCCTGTAGAAGTTCAATGAAGATTTTTCAAGAAGAGGCACCCAGAGAATGGTTGAGACAAAGCCACAAGTCATGGTCTATTCATGATACAGTACCTTCTCAAGAGAGGTGTCCAGTTTAAGGAAATCGGCAATTGAGCGCATACAATTCGAAGCCAAAAGCATCCAAGACCGAAGGTCAACATGGCGTTCCTCGTCATTAGGGTGAGATGCACGAGGGTAGTCATCCAGCCCAGATGTCAAAGTCTATACAGAAGTCGGCAACATTAGAGGCGTGATCATGCTGCTTCAATAATGTAGAAGGCAAGGGAAGACAATCCATTCTCAACAACTAAAACTTTCATATTTGTCATTCAAATCAATTAACTATATAGTGGGAGAAAGCAACTAGGAACTGTTCCAAAACCTTCGGGTTTAACTCCCTTGTTGCCATATTGTCTCTTCCATGCCAATAAAAAGTCCCTTCATATTTCCCTAGAAAAACAAATTCCGGTCAAGAAAACTTCAATGATAAACAAGCCTAAGGTATCCAACGTGAACATGATGAATAGAAGCATAATGGGTAATCCACGGTGGAAACATATATGCAGGGTTGGTTAATTTCTGATCTACTCCCTCTGTTCCAAAATAGTTGACACAACTTTGTCCACATATGTGGCCCAGTCGCTTACCACGCTCCACCGTCAACCAGGACAAGAAGTAACGAGAAGCATGGAAAGCTCGAATAAACCCCACCAACATAGCTCTCGCCGCCGCCGGGAGCCAACCATGACGACGCGCATCACGCCGGGCGTGGGCGCGAATTTCCTCGGGCAGCACTCGGCGGAGCGCAACCAGGACGCCACCACCTACGGCAACCACGACCGCAGGTTAGGGTTCCCCAGGCTCCCCTCCCTTCCTATCTGTCTCCTTGTATAGTGCTATCGGAGCGGGATTCGTGTACCTGTCTCCACGGTCAGTGTTACTGAAGATGACGTAGAATTCATGCTCGAGGAAAATGGATTTGTCCTCCGCGTTAAAAATAGCTAGTCGCTGCTACTAAATCCAAGGTGTACCAGTGCTTCAAGTGTAGCAACGCGGGTAGTGTGCAGGCCAATCGGGAAACTCATGCCTAGTGTCTCGCATTAGTTAATCATGCCTGGTAGAAGTGTGGTTGGTGTAATTGGTAGGTTTCCTAGGTACTTTGGTTGTAGTAGAATCAAGGACTTGGCTGCCAAGTTTCCTAAGTGGGACGTTCGGGAGGTGGGTTCCTACGTGGGAAGCCTTGTAGGCTAGTTCCTTGGTTGAGAAGGCTGGAACGGAGGCTTGGAAACCAAGTTTCCCCATGGGCCCGCCGGCTTAGGAGGCAAGCCTCCCAGCCCCTCCCCACGCCCTATATATGGTGGGTGACTCTTTGCGGCAGAATGCATCCTCACCTAAGCCGCCGCTCCTCCTGCTGCTCCTTCCTCTCACAGTTTTGGCTTGGCGAAGCCCTGTCCGCGTGAGAATCCACCACACCACCACACCGTCGTCTTGCTGGTTTAGATCCCATCTACTCCTTCGAGCTTGCTGGATCAAGGAGTAGACGTAACCGAGCTGTACGTGTGCAAGCGGAGGTGCCGTACGTTGCGGTGCTAATCGGCTCGAACTTCATCAACAACTTCACCAAACTAGGTTGAGATTAACGCCCAACGCATGTTCTTTGAGGGTATGATGATCTACCCTCCCGGTAACTAGCATCTCCTAGATTGGATCTAAGTGTTTCTTCCACATTGAGAGAACTTTTTTGTTTTCTATCATGCATACTTCCAACAAGCGATGGAAAACAAAAAAATTCTCTCACACCAAGATCCAATCTAAGGAGATGCAAGTAACAGGGAGGGTAGGTCATCATACCCTCGAAGAACATGAGCGTTTGATGTTAATCACAATGTAGCTTGATGAAGATGTTGACGCAGTCCACTCCGATCACCACCACAACGAGTGCCACCTCCGAGGTTTGCACACGTATGGCTCGATGACGTCTCCTTGATCCAGCAAGTTCAAGGGAGAAGTAGATGGGATCTAAACCAGCAGCACGAGGGTGGGTGGTGGGGTGGATTCTCACACGGGCAGAGCTTCGCCAAGCCAAAACCGCAAGAGAAAGGAGCAGCAGAAGGGGCGGCGGCTTAGGTGAGGATTTTTCTGCCCCCAAGAGTCTCCCTCCTTATGTAGAACGTGGGGAGGGACTGGGAGGCTTGCCTCCTAAGCCTGGAGCCGGCAAGCGCACGGGCAAACTTGGTTTCCAAGCCTCCAAGGCTTCTCAACCAAGGAACTAGCGTACAAGGCTTCCCCACGAAGGAACCCACCTCCAAGGCTTGTCCCACTTAGGAAACTTGGCTGCCAAGCCATTATTTGACTATCCATAATAGTGCGGAAAGAAAGCCCAGACGAAGAGTGGCCTTGAGTTTCTCGCCCCTTTGCCTTAGGATTCGTTAATTCTATTTCTTGATGGGACGGGGAAGGGATATAACTCAGCGATGTCACCTTGATGTGGTGGAAGTCATCCAAGTCCCCTACCCCCCCCCCCCCCCCCCCCCCCCCCCCCTACCCATGGGTTCTATACCCGATTCATAACTAGAAAGCTTCTATGGTCCTTCACTAACCAGGGCTAAAAGCCCTGAATCCAAAATGCCAAAATAAAAATAAGGCTTGCTATTATTAGAAATGTCCAAAAATTAGACATGTTTAGTGGGTAGATACAATGATACATCCATATCTAGACAAATGTAAGTCAAGTATTTTGGAACGGAGGGAGTAGAAGATGACAGAAGAGACGATCTTATCAGCTGAGTTAACTGTTTGCACTTCTGGCCTAGCTTTGGATACTTTCTGGGAATTATGGCCAGTTGCTTCCTACAATTAGGGTGTGTTTTCGATCAGATGTTTATAGATTAAACATAAAACACCTTGCAGGTTCAGCAGGTTCATACATTTTCCGAACACTGTCCCATGTTTCCCAGAACAAAAGCAGATCGTCTCCATTTGCAGCACCGCCTATGGTTATAAATAGCAAATATAGAATATAAAACACTGGAACAACAAAGACTCACCGGACTGTGTACTGTTGAACCACTGAAACCAAGAATTCAGCCGTACATAAGCCCTTTCAAGGAAAGTGGATATCTTTTCAGCTTCCTCACCCGAAAACTGGTTTGCATGTATGCCAGTTGCCAAGTCTAAGAAGAGAAATTAAAAAAAAATTAAACTCACAGGATTGAAGCACATTAACAAAATTTTGATGTTTGCCAATGCGAAAAATTCTCTCAGCACATAATTTTGTACACATGCACCAAAACACCTGATGTCAAAAAATCTGTAAAACTTCTAGCCTAGTTTACTCTGATATCTGAAGTACGAGGGATAGGGGAACAGGTCAGTGTACTCTGATGGTAGGAAAGTTGCTTAACCTCTGAACCTACCCAGGATCAAGTCCTAGGAGGACGGTGCAAATCTGGCTATCTCATTCTTTAATAAATCCTAGAGAGCTCCTTCCCCATTTTCATAATAAAAAGGGATGAGAGGCAAAGATGGGAAAATTTTGTGTGTAGCCAGATTATATTTCAAAGATTTGTCATTTAAAGAATGTAAATATGCAATAGATGCAAATTACAAAATTAAAACAGCAAATCTAAGAAAGAATTTAGATATCTCAATTATAAACACTTGTGAGAACGAGGCGTCGTAAAAATGAAAAGCAAGGAAGGAACCAATTTGTACCCCGTAGCGCAAGAAATAAGGTCGGAGGGTTTCCATTGGAAGGGTACTGCAGAACAAACTCCTCGGGAACTTTACTGCATGAAGACAAAACTAGCTGATATAAGGAATGAGAAATCATTAGTTATGAGTCGTTCTTACTGGACACCAACCTTAAAGCTTCAGCTCCTAAGATTTGCTCTCGAGGAATCCATCCATCTGCATTAATTAGATCTAACCAATGGCCAATTATATCCATGGATATATGGGCATCCCAACGCCTGCAAATCGATGCATGTTAAACAATAAACACAAAGCAACACACCAGCACTAAAGCAAAATACTGTGCAGTACACATGATGCATCAAACATTACGAATTGATCAAATGCTTACCAAATGACTAATTGATGGAAGCCCTCATCCCACAGGAAACCCCTAGGGAAGAATGAGCGACTTGGCACAGCTGTATATAGTGCAGAAGGCCAATATGGAATATATTTATCCCCATTTTTTTGCTGCAATGGAAATGCTTCAGACATTTTTATTACGGTATGCAATAACCTAGAATTTCTATCTGGTCTACTAAAAGACATAGATTCAACGCAGTTCTAGTAAGAAGAATAAACTATACAGGAGTAGCAGGTCACTACACAGAGTAATGCGGCCAACACTCATGAAGAAAAGGAAAGAGATAAGATTATGAGGTGAATGTCAAACTTACTGAAAAACTTTTGGGGAGTGCAATTTTTGACTGCCCGTAGAAGTAACCGATACCACCAAGAAGACTTGATAAGGCAACTCTACCAACAGATAATTCTTTAGAAACGATCTGCATCAGAGCAACAATTACATCAACATAGATCCAGGGCAGCCTTGATAGTCGAGATATATATATTGCCTAGAACACAACATATCTCCCTAGCTAAAAATCAATGAGCATTTAAAGTGCCCTGCGACTGTCAAGAGCACAAACACTAGCAAAAATTAACCACCCTATCATGTACACCCACGAAAGCAAATACCAGAGTCAGTTAAAGTACATTTGATTAGAGAAAGTAAATATATAGATGGTAGGAAACACTAACACAATGAGAAGAAACCAACTCTAGACACTGCTAGTGCTAAGAAAAGATTGCGGAAAACAAAAAGCTCATCCAATGAGTGGCACGGGAGCACCTTGTTATTGACATTGAAAATTTGATTGTATCTCTCTTCAAAATCCTTCCATTTCGATTCAAGGCGGGTGCTCAGCATGGGACCTGAAAATCTGGGATCAGTACTGGCATTACAATTAACAAAGAAAATGAATATATTGTGCTTCCAATTCCTAAAGTTCAGATTCAACAGAAGGCAAAGATGCAGGTAAAACAGATCTGACATCTAATGCAAGGAAAAAAAAGGCGAAGTCGGCTCATGTCACTTCCTTCAAAATGTTCAGTACATGCATATCATGGATGATGGACACAGAATACCATAAAAAATAGATCATATCTCTACGGAGTATGCAATATGCAGCAGAATCACCTGTTAGCCTATTAACACGTTCTGCAGTCATTGGATTTTTTGAGCCAGCTCCTGACAAGAACACTATGTCTATTTTGGCAGGAAGTTTTATGGAAACCTGTAAAACCACAGGGAAATTGTAATAAATAGCAAAGCCAAAAGAAAATACTACTCAAGCACCCAGTGTATGTTGACTTATTCTAGGTTTGACAGTTGACAATGCATGAGGGTGTACCATTGTACATTTTTAGAGGAAACGCAAAAGACTTTTGCGTTTCTTTACATTGAAAAGGTAGAAGTGCTACGGCCTCCTAAGAGGGTGTACCATTGTACCATTGTACATTTGTATTGGTGAAATTCTTTTCACCTCTGAATTACCTGATAGACCATTATATTTGAAGAGTCTTCAGTCATGTCTGGCAGGTTAAGGTTCCCACTTTGCATTGCCTGGAAAGATCCGGAGAAGAGGCTAAATGCATTGCAAACACATCTTTATAACACACGGTTATGCACAAGAGTTTAAACTTGTTTTCTTCCAATAATAAGGTAAATGAAGAAGAGTTTAGATGGTACATTAGTCGCAACGGCTTGTTGAACTAGATCACTTAGATTATGCATATTAATCGACTGGAATCCAGCTCTGTGAATCTCCAAATTGTCCTGTGACAAAACAGAGTTTTATGAACATAAATGTCAACCATATGGCATTATACTGCCATACTAGTAGCAAGCAATACAAAGTAAACTGAAACTACGAGTAACACGGTGGTGAACCTAGAAACAGAAAATGTCTACCTCAGATTTCAAGTGGAGTTCCCAATCACCAATCTCTTCATGCGACCCAGACGCCAAAAGAACAGGACCACTTGAAGAAGGCTCATGTGGGCCCATAGTGATCAACTTTCCTGCTTCGTCGGCAATATAGAAAAAGAGATGTGTGGTGCTTTCTTGGGCTTCACTTAAACTTGACCTAAATTAATTGTAAATGCAGAATGAATTTTTTTGGTTCCTTAGATAATGTTGAGGTAGCAAGAAATAAAAGATGATAGCTTTGACATAAAGAATTTGGCGATGAAAAGATTAACTAGAGTAAATTACTAAATTATACCATAGATCAATTTTTCTTTCAGTTTGCAACTAATGAATGTTGACTTACCCCTCGTTCTTAGCATCCAATCGAACTGCCCAGTCTCCACCATAGCCACTGCCCTCTCCTTTCTCTTTTAGAAAGCTAGTCGTCAACTGTAAGCCATGATCAGTCAACTCTTGACGTCCATAATCCCTACCATTGTGATCTTCCCACCCATATTTGCTAAGCTCATCAGAATCTTGGCAAACGTGACGAAGAAAATACTGTCCATTTTTCACGCCAATCCACATCAATCCAGCAATTAGAGACAATGGAGTTCTGTAATATAAATTGTATTAGCATGATTTTTCACAGGCTTGGCAGTACAGAGTCGTTAACGCATACAGATATTATTTCCAACTAATAAACAGTAGCATGCTGCACCAGCAGCAGAACTAGTACACCACACCTACACATGTATACTAACCTAACGAGAACAAAAATAAAACACAATCTGTGCCTAATGTTCGTGAGACGAGTAAGTTCACAGCTATGAATTGCCATAGATAATTCTAGCATGTCCTGGACAACTAAGAGAACAGAATCATTGCAATTAGCATGTCATAAAGGGCAAGAGGAATAGATCACCAAAGTGAAGCACCTAGCACGAATTCCAAGATATACATTTGGCCTGTAAGTACCCCAATACAAGCTTTCCTTGTGATCACCTTGGAACTGCAACCAATAAATATTAACCATCAGAAACCTAATCTGGCTAGTACCAAAAATCGATAGCATACAAGAAACGGGAGCCCTACATCACATAAAAATAATCCAGAACAGAGTAAATCAAACGCTGAAAAGTGGCATTATCTCGCGCAGACACTGTACTCTACTTCACGCCTCTTAACGAGTTTAACAAACTTTAACAAATAAACGGGAGAATTCACTAGCGCGCTTAAAAATTACTCCAGTAGAGCTCTAACAAAGAATACACAATTCGAATTCGTAGTTCGCTGCACAAATGTAACCAAATGTTTACCCCCAGTTCATCTTAACCAGCTATCTTCACCCTGCTGTTCAAATATAGACCAGTTTTGTCCTAAGGTCCACTATGCACTGCTGCAGTAAAGCATGAATAACACCTACCTGAACAATTGAGACGTTCTAACATAGCAGGACAACTAAGGAGTCGACAGGAACAACGCTACGAACCAACGATCCTCACCTGAGGCAGATCCATCATTCGGGGGGCGTCAAGCGGCGTGACGGAGCGCGCCATCCTGCGCAGCGCCGCGGCGCCCTCCGACTCCGGCTCAGCCTGCCACCACCCGCCGGTATACGCCACGAAGGCTACGGACAGGAGGGAAACGGAAGCAATCGCTAGGAGAAGGAGGGTTCGGGCGCTCACGGCCATGAGGCGCAGCGGCCCGTGGTCGCCGCGGCCACTGCGCCGCGCTGCTGCGGCGACGGCGGCCCGGCGCGCGTCCGGATCAGGGCCAGGGGAGGAGGGGTCCCCGCGGCTCCTGGAGGCGGCGGCGGATGGACGACGGGTGGTGCCTCTGGTGCCGCCGCCGGTCATCTGAGAAATCTCGGCGATCTCCCCGTTGCGTTTGGTCCGTGGACTCGACAGTCGAGACACTCGGATACCTGTATTTTTTGGCAAATCTGGCCGTTTTCACGGACTAACAACGGATCTGGCCCTTCCTGAGAACTAATTGCAAATCTGGCCCCTCGGGTCGGCGCCATCTCGATGGCGCCGACATCGTGCAGGTCGGCGCCAAGATTTTTGGGCACCAGAGCAGCCGAAGACGTCGACGCCATGCTCTTTGGCGCCGACCATGGTTCGGCGATGGAACGGGCTGGCGCCGACCTGCAGAAGGTCGGCGCCATTTGCATTGGCGCCGAGTCCAGCGGCCATTTTTGAAAATAGTTCTTGAAAGAGGCCAATCATGTTATTAGTTCGGCCAAAGGCCATTTTTAGCAAAAAATACCGGATACCCCCGTGGAGGGACTGAGATCCCGTGCCCCGCAAGAGGCAGGGCACGCTGTGCCCTGAGGCCCACGATCCACCATCAATCTCCCATCCTACGGATTACATCGAGTCAACGAAAAATTGGACTTGGTCCGCTCGATTCCATCCTCTCTCACGCGCGCGAGGCAACAGAACGCGGAAAACTGCTGCTTGCAGAGGTCTTCGCGGGCGGGAACTGCGGTGGAGAGCTGTGCCGCCGTCGCCGCCGTGGACAAGGGCGCCATGGGATCTCCGGCGGCGGCCACCGGATAAACGGCGTCGGCAATCCCGTCCTCCCCCACGGCCTTCTCATCCCGCCCCGCTCCGACGAGCTCCTCGTCCCCGCCGTGAAGATCTCCGACGAGCCCTACCTCAGCTGGTTGTTTCATATATCTGGTTGTATGTGAAAATTTGAGGCATATGGATTGTTCTTTAGCTGGTAGTGGCGTAGTGCAATGGCCAAATCATGTTGTGGTATATTCTGTAATGAACTGTTGACATGCGTAACATATGAATTTGAGTGTTAATACTTCAGTTCAACTCTTCCTTCTTCAGTTCATTTTTCAGTACTAAAGTCTGCACATTGAGCACTTTTCTGCTGCTCGTTTGCTTATATGAATTTAACTTAATTTGATGTCTGTTAACTCTTCCTTCTTAATGAATTTTGTAATTGATGACCCACAAGTATAGGGGGTGTATCGCAGTACTTTCGATAAATAAGAGTGTCGAACCCAACGAGGAGCAGAAGGTGCTGGCAAGTAGTTTTGATCAAGAATTCACTGTAAAAGCTAGCAGACAGGTTTTCAGTAGTATTCGAAACAGCAGGTAAAAACAGTGCAAGTAAATAAACGAGCGCGGCAACAAATGCAGCGAGTGGCCCAATCCTTTTGAGTGCAAAGGACAAGCCGAGTGTGTTACTTATAAGAGACAAATGTTCCTGAGGACACATGGGAATTTCGTCAAGTGCTTTCGCTTCGTGCAACTGGTTAATCTTCATTGTTTTGATAAGTGTTGTGTGGGTGAATCTATGCTAACGCACCGCCCTTCCTAGGACTAATACGCACTTGTGATTATACCCCCTGCAAGCATCCGCGAATGCAGAAAAGTAATTAAGATAAATCTAACCACAGCTTTAAACTCTGAGACCCTACGCTCCCTCGTGCACTATCTTACTAACGGGGGTTCAGGTTTCTGTCACTCCGGCAACCCCTCAACTAGCAAGCTAGGTACACGATGCATTCCCCTAGGCCCATAAAGGTGAAGTGTCATGTAGTCGACGTTCACATGACACCACTAGAAGAATGACACCACAACTTAAATATCAAACCATTAAATATTAACGCAGCATTATTTCACTACTAACAACATGACTTCCCCATGTCCTCAAGAACTACAAACTACTCACAAGACATCATATGGATCATGATCAGAGATGATATGGCAATGAATAACAATCTGGACATGAACACTAATCCACCAAACAAACTCAATAGCATCAATAACAAGGAGTAATCAACACCGGGAGAGTCTCCCCAATGAACTAGACAAGGTACAGCCCTAGATGTTACAGCAAGATGGATGTGGAGTCGGTGGAGATGATGGTGATGGCGCAGTGGATGGTGGTGATGATGATCCCGATGAAGTCCAGCGTGATGACGATGGCGATGATTTCCCCTCTCCGGGAGGGAATTTCCCCGGCAGGATCTCCCTGCCAGAGAGCTCTTTCTCTCTCGGTGGTTTCCGTCCCGTGGAGGCGGCGGAATATTTCGTGGACGTCCCCCCGTGCTTAGGTTTTCGGGAGGCAGATATACGCGAAGAGGCAACCTGGGGGGTGGACCCAGGTGGCCACGCCATAGCTGGGCGCGGCCCACAGGCCAGCCGCGCCCAGGTGTGGCGTGGGGCCCACCTGGCTGCCTCCTTTTGGCTGCCTCCGGCATCTGACATTATAAGACCCCCAGAATTGGTTTCGTGATTTTTGGAGTTCCGCTGATATGCTGACTTGACGACGCTTTTTCCAGCAGAAACCTGACTCCGGAAGGATAATTCCCAATAATCATCAAACATGCAAAATAAGGCAAAATAACATAAGTATCATGTATTAATATGAAATATAAGGATAGATAATGACAAATTATGATATAAAATAGTGATGCAAAATGGACGTATCAACTCCCCCCAAGCTTAGACTCGCTTGTCCCCAAGCGAAAACTGAGCTCAGTAAACAAGTCCACATGTTTATGGAGTGAAGTGTCGATAATAAAGAATACGGACAAGAAGCATCAGTATTTACTCAGCTAAACAAGTCATTTTAAACAGCAGTCTCTACACATTCTACTTAACTTGGAACAAGTAATGGAACAACCACAAATAAAGGTACATTAAGCAAACCAATTGGATGTGGCAAACTGTGTTCTTGGTCAGAGAACAATCAACATTCTAACTTATCTTTCAAGAAGAGTCTTTATACTAGAGCTATATTGCAGAAATAGAGTTGCTCAATCATCACTGTTCCTTTCACATTCCAAAGAAAACTGTCAAAGTCATATTCTCAAAGATAAAACTTCATGTGCTCAAGCAAAGTAGACAAAACATGATAGGAAATATTATGAACTATAAATGATTGTATCTATAACAATTCGAGTGCTTGCTCGGGATAGAGGGAATAGGTTTACTGACTCAACAATAAATAAATGATAGGCCCTTCGCAGAGGGAAGCAGGGATTAAAACGTGTGCTAGAGCTTTTTAGTTCCCGAAGGCATAGAGAGTGTAAAAATATTGCTTTGAGAGGTGTATGCTATTGGTCAACAAATCAGTGGTAGAATCCTTGTCATCTTCCATACTAATTAACTTTTAGAGCGGTTCCGAGAGTTTATAGAACTGCACTTGTAACAAGCACTTATTGATGACACTCCTCCCAACCATTTCTTTCCACAAACCATGGCTTGACCGAATCCTCGGTTGCCGACCAACAATCACCGTGGAGGAGTGTCTATTTATTTATTTATTTATTTATTTAGGGTGGACTAACCAGCTCTTTTAATGCAAAATAAAAGGTGGAGAAGCAGATGAAGCTGCCAATCCTTGTAAATCAGTTAGCATGGAAGATGACACATCTGCTACCACGTCCTTATGAGCTTGGTGAACAGTGACACAAAAAGGGATATAATAATAGTTTTGAATAGTTAAAGGTAGCACACGAGAAAATGTACTTGGAGTAGTGCGAACACTACATGATAGGTAGTTATGGTGGACACGAATGGAGTGCTTTGGTTCAGGGTTTTGGATGCACGAGAAGTATCTCCTCTCAGTACAAGGTTTTAGGCTAGCAAGGTTTAGTAGCAAGCACAAGAATTGAGAGAGACAAACACTTATAGATCTAATAGAACAACCATGCTATCTACTTTGTGGGCACAAAACACTTTAATTCAAGAATAATAAACTCATTGGCCAACAAAGAGGAAAACAATAGGGATAATGTTATTGCAACCAGTTCCCTCTTTTCTACTTAAGTGTAAAAAGTATTGATACTACTGACCAGTCTAAGTTTGCCACAACCAACTAAATTTACTTGCTGCACCCAAAGTGATGCCAATACTAATGTAACAAGATCAGCATATGACAAAGGACTTGCTGGCTAAAATAAAGTGTGCAGAAAGTAAAGATAAAGCTTCTCATTAATATTCCATCACAATAAACCTCACACCAACGGATACAACGATAACCAACTAAGGAGTGATACTCCACATTGCAAACTATCTCATATGATAACTTCTCTACTCATGGTACTAAGCAAAAATATAAAGATAAAGATAAAGATAAAGATGGTGATACTGAAAACACCCCCCCAAGCTTGAAACAAGCTGGGAGTGTGTTGTTACCCATGGTGAATTACTCCCTTGGCGGTGATGGTGGTACGACAGTAATAGGTGTTAAGAACCGTGCGAGCATTTGGCGAAGCCGATTGTTCTCTTCTTGAAGAATTTCCACTTCCGCCCTAAGGACTCGATATTGTTCGCAAAATTGATCCGTGACCCTTATTGCTTCAGTAGCCGCAGGGAAGGCGCTCAGGTCCGGAACTGCTGGAACTGCTCCCTGCATATTATGAGAAAAAGCACGTTGAAGGTTAACAGATCCCACAAAGGTAGGATTGCTGGGCCCATCGCCTCTTGTAGCTTGTCCTCCTTGATTGCGGCGCTGAGCCGTCCTGATCTCTTCTCTAACACTTCGATCCATGTCGGCCCTCCTAGCTGCAACTTCTTCATCGGTTGTCCAACCAGCGGCGTTCCACTGGTTCACATCCCTCTCAAGTTCACGCCGGCGCCTGGCTGCGTAGTCCTCCGCACAAGAGCCTTGAGACGACATGTCTAATACCAAAGGAACCTGCCAGAAACAGTTCGAAAAGAAACGCGACGAAAACACGAGATACGGACCTCGGGAGATCCGGGTAAATATATAGCGGAAAATAACGCGTGAAAAGGAAGGCACAGGGCGAAGCGGAGTCGGAGGGGGTCTCCGAGGCGACCACGCCATAGCTGGGCGCGGCCCAGGTGGGGCCCGCGCCCTGCTGTGGCGTGGTGCCCTCGGGCACCTCCTCCGGCACTTATTCGTCTTGATATTTCCAAAATTGTATAAAAATAACTAATATAAAAGTTTCGAAGTAAAACGCGGACTTTTTCTTACCGAAACTCATACCTACTTCAAATCAGACTCTGCAGTTTCCTGTTTCTGAGTTTTAATAAATTCCTCCGGAGATACCATTTGAATAATATCAACATTTTCATTATAAGATTCTCCAGAAATATAATGTTTAAGTCTCTGCCCATTAACAACTTGAGGTTTGTCACCGTCAAGTGAATTAATTTTTATTGCACCAGAACGATAAACTTCTTCCACAATGTAAGGTCCTTCCCATTTTGAGAGTAATTTTCCTGCAAAAAATCTGAGACGAGACCTATACAATAAAACTTTATCACCTATGCAAAATTCTCTTTTTAAAATTCTCTTGTCATGCCATCTCTTAACTTTCTCTTTGAAAAGTTTAGCATTTTCATATGCTTCACTTCTCCATTCATCTAGAGAGCTTAACTCTAGCAACCTTTTCTCACCAGCTAATTTGAAATCTCTATTAAGCTCTTTGATTGCCCAATAGGCCTTGTGTTCTAATTCTAGAGGTAAATGACAAGCTTTTCCATAAACCATTTTATAAGGAGACATGCCCATAGGATTTTTATATGCTGTTCTATAAGCCCACAAAGCATCATTAAGCTTTCTAGCCCAATTCTTTCTAGACCTATTGACAGTCTTTTGCAAAATCAACTTAATTTCTCTATTTGATAACTCTACTTGACCACTAGTTTGAGGATGATACGGTGAAGCAATTCTGTGATTGACACCATATTTAGCAAGAGTTTTTCTAAAACCACCATGAATAAAGTGTGAACCACCATCAGTCATGAGATATCTAGGCACACCAAACCTCGAGAAAATAACATCCTTAAGCATTTTTAAGGAAGTCTTACCATCAGCACTAGAGGTTGGTATAGCCTCTACCCACTTAGTAACATAATCAACAGCAACTAGAATATGAGTATAACCATCTGAAGCGGGAAAAGGACCCATAAAGTCAAATCCCCAACAATCAAAAGGTTCAATAACAAGAGAATAATTCATAGGCATCTCATTACGTCTACTAATATTCCCAACTCTCTGACATTGATCACAGGTCAAAACAAATTTTCTTGCATCTTTAAAAAGAGTAGGCCAATAAAAACCTGATTGTAGAACCTTTTGTGCAGTTCTATCTCCGGCGTGATGTCCTCCATAAGCACTACCATGGCATTTATCCAATATTTCCTTCTGCTCATGCTCTGGAACACATCTTCTCATAATACCATCAACTCCTTCTCTATATAAATGTGGGTCATCCCAAAAATAATGCCTCAAGTCACAGAAGAATTTCCTCCTTTGCTGATAAGTAAAAGTTGGAGGCAAATACTTGGCAACAATAAAGTTAGCATAATCAGCATACCAGGGACAATCATTCGAATTTACCTTTATAGAAGCCAACTGCTCATTTCGAAAATTGTCATCAACAGGAATAGGATCATGCATTATATTTTCTAATCTAGACAGATTATCAGCAACAGGATTTTCAGCACCTTTTCTATCAACAATATGCAAATCGAACTCTTGTAACAGGAGAACCCATCTAATAAGTCTAGGCTTAGCATCCTTCTTATCCATAAGGTATTTAATAGCAGCATGATCAGTATGAATAGTTACCTTAGAATCAACAATATAAGGTCTAAACTTATCACAAGCAAACACTACTGCTAAAAATTCCTTCTCAGTAGTAGCATAATTCTTTTGAGCTGCATCAAGAGTCTTACTAGCATAATGAATAACATTTAACTTTTTATCTACTCGCTGTCCTAAAACAGCACCTACAGCAAAATCACTAGCATCACACATAATTTCAAATGGTAAAGTCCAGTCTGGTGGTTGAACAATAGGAGCAGTTATTAAAGCCTTCTTCAAAATTTCGAATGCCTCTTTACACTCGTCATCAAAAACAAATGGAACATCCTTTTGAAGAAGATTGGTAAGTGGCTTTGAAATTTTAGAGAAATCTTTAATAAACCTTCTATAAAAACCAGCATGACCAAGAACACTACGAATACCTTTCACATCTCGGGGGCATGGCATTTTCTCAATTGCTTCCACTTTAGCTCTATCAACTTCAATACCTCTTTCAGAAATTTTATGCCCAAGAACAATGCCTTCATTAACCATAAAATGGCATTTCTCCCAATTAAGAACAAGATTGGTTTCTTCACATCTCTGCAAAACTTTGTCAAGATTGTGCAAACAGTTATCAAAAGAAGTTCCATAGACGGAGAAATCGTCCATGAAGACTTCCACAATTTCTTCACAAAAACCGTGAAAAATAGCAGACATGCATCTCTGAAAAGTAGCAGGAGCATTACATAAACCAAAAGGCATACGTCTATAAGCATAAGTACCATAAGGACAGGTAAAAGTGGTTTTCTCCTGATCTTCCTTTCTAACAGCTATTTGGGAAAAACCAGAATAACCATCAAGGAAACAAAAATGAGTTTTCTTAGACAACCTTTCTAACATCTGATCAATAAAAGGCAAAGGATAATGATCTTTCTTAGTAACCTTATTGACCTTACGAAAATCAATGCACATTCTATAACCAACTACAACTCTCTGAGGAATAAGCTCATCATTTTCATTAGGCACAACAGTTATTCCTCCTTTCTTAGGAACACAATGAACAGGACTAACCCATCTACTATCAGCAATAGGATAAATTATACCTGCTTCAAGAAGTTTTAATACCTCATTTCTTACCACTTCCTTCATCTTAGGAATTAAACGACGTTGATGCTCAACAACAGGCTTGGCATCAGGCTCAATATTAATAGCATGCTGACATATAGCAGGAGAAATCCCTTTTAAATCATCAAGAGTATAGCCCATTGCGCCTCTATGTTTCTTCAGAACTTGCAATAATTTTGCTTCTTCATCTCCTGAAAGTTTAGAACTAATAATAACAGGATATATTTTCTTATCATCAATATGAACATACTTAAGATTATCAGGTAAAGGCTTAAGATCAAAAACAGGGTCTTCTTTAGGAGGGGGCGCAATTCCCAGGTCCTCCACAGGTAAATCATGCCTAAGCATTTGAGGTTGACGCAGAAAGATGTCGTCAATCTCCCTTCTTTCTTCTGCAAAAACTTCACTTTCGTGGTCTTCCAAAAATTGCTGCAAAGCATTGTTAGGACCAACAGCAATAGAAGCAAGCTGTTCAACTTGAAAGTTCTCATTAGGCATTTCAGGTTCATAATGATTCTTAGCAAATTTTGAAAAATTAAACTCATAAGACTCTCCATCGAATCTAGTAAAAATTTCTCTTTTTGACAGTCAATAATAGCACCACAAGTATTCAGGAAAGGTCTACCAAAAATAATAGGACAAGAGTCACTAGCAGCAGAACCGAGAACTAAGAAATCAGCAGGGTATTTAGTCTTACCACATAAAACTTCAACATCTCTGACAATGCCAACTGGACAGATAGTTTCCCTATTAGCAAGCTGAATAACCACATCAATATCTTCCAATTCGCAAGGATCAATTTCCTTCCTGATTTCCTTGTAGAGAGCATAAGGGATAGCGCTGGAACTAGCACCAATATCACAGAGACCATAATAACAATGCTCACCTATTTTAACAGAAAGCACAGGAACACTAGGCTTTCGAGCTCTTTTAGGATGTGTAACCATGTTAGAAGCTTCTTCACAAAACACAATATGACCTCCTTCTACATTTTCAGTTACAAGTTCCTTAACCATAGCTACTTCATGTTCTACACTAATTTGCTCATCAGGTTCCCTAGGTTTACGTTCACTTTTGCTAACCACACTAGCCAAAATAGAGTGTTCTTTTACTTTAACAGGAAAAGGTATTTTTTCAATATAGGGTTCTGGTATAATGCGATCAACAGTTTGAACTTCAACATTTTTAGCAAGAGCAAATTAGCATTATCTTCATAAGGTTCATGATACTTTTCCCAACCTTGTCTAGGAATATCGAGATACGAGGCAAAGGCCTTAAAGTAATTAACAACAACTTGAGAATCAAGACCATAAGTAGCATTAAAATTACGAAAACTATCAGTCTCCATAAAGGATTTAATGCATTCGAAATCATAATTTATACCTGACTCCCTACCTTTGTCGTTCTCCCATCCTTCAGTATTTTCCTGGATACGATCAAGAAGATCCCATTTATCTTCATCCTTCATACGAGTGAATGACCAAGAACAAGAAGTGTCCAATAAATCTTTATCATGATAGGAAAGTCTTGCATAAAAGTTATTGATGACAATATTACTTGGAATCCCATGAACAGGGCATTTGAGCATTAATAATTTCAATCTCCCCCAAGCTTGGGCAATACTTTCTCCCTCATAAGGCCAAAAAGTGAATATAGAATTCCGATCCTTATGAATCTCACTTGGAGGATAAAACTTGTAATAAAAGAGAGGGACAATTTCAGCCCAGCTCAATGAAGGACCATTCTTCAGCAGACTATACCATTCAGCAGCTCTGCCATCCAGCGACAGAGTAAATAATTTCCTTTTAATAATGTCCATCGAAATACCTGCACACTTGAACAAACCGCATAGTTCATGTATATAAAGCAAATGATTACCAGGATGAACAGTTCCATCATAGCGGTTATCCATAATACGTCCAACAATTTTCGTAGGTATTTTAAATGGAACAATCTCAGCAGATGGAGGATCATCTACTACCGTAGCAGTGGTAGTAGTCCTCCCAAACAGCGAACCAAATGGATTTGACTCCATAACAGTCATTACAGTAAATAATTTCCTTACCAATAGCGCTTCACTCCCCGGCAACGGCGCCAGAAAATAGTCTTGATGACCCACAAGTATAGGGGGTGTATCGCAGTACTTTCGATAAATAAGAGTGTCGAACCCAACGAGGAGCAGAAGGTGCTGGCAAGTAGTTTTGATCAAGAATTCACTGTAAAAGCTAGCAGACAGGTTTTCAGTAGTATTCGAAACAGCAGGTAAAAACAGTGCAAGTAAATAAACGAGCGCGGCAACAAATGCAGCGAGTGGCCCAATCCTTTTGAGTGCAAAGGACAAGCCGAGTGTGTTACTTATAAGAGACAAATGTTCCTGAGGACACATGGGAATTTCGTCAAGTGCTTTCGCTTCGTGCAACTGGTTAATCTTCATTGTTTTGATAAGTGTTGTGTGGGTGAATCTATGCTAACGCACCGCCCTTCCTAGGACTAATACGCACTTGTGATTATACCCCCTGCAAGCATCCGCGAATGCAGAAAAGTAATTAAGATAAATCTAACCACAGCTTTAAACTCTGAGACCCTACGCTCCCTCGTGCACTATCTTACTAACGGGGGTTCAGGTTTCTGTCACTCCGGCAACCCCTCAACTAGCAAGCTAGGTACACGATGCATTCCCCTAGGCCCATAAAGGTGAAGTGTCATGTAGTCGACGTTCACATGACACCACTAGAAGAATGACACCACAACTTAAATATCAAACCATTAAATATTAACGCAGCATTATTTCACTACTAACAACATGACTTCCCCATGTCCTCAAGAACTACAAACTACTCACAAGACATCATATGGATCATGATCAGAGATGATATGGCAATGAATAACAATCTGGACATGAACACTAATCCACCAAACAAACTCAATAGCATCAATAACAAGGAGTAATCAACACCGGGAGAGTCTCCCCAATGAACTAGACAAGGTACAGCCCTAGATGTTACAGCAAGATGGATGTGGAGTCGGTGGAGATGATGGTGATGGCGCAGTGGATGGTGGTGATGATGATCCCGATGAAGTCCAGCGTGATGACGATGACGATGGCGATGATTTCCCCTCTCCGGGAGGGAATTTCCCCGGCAGGATCTCCCTGCCAGAGAGCTCTTTCTCTCTCGGTGGTTTCCGTCCCGTGGAGGCGGCGGAATATTTCGTGGACGTCCCCCCGTGCTTAGGTTTTCGGGAGGCAGATATACGCGAAGAGGCAACCTGGGGGGTGGACCCAGGTGGCCACGCCATAGCTGGGCGCGGCCCACAGGCCAGCCGCGCCCAGGTGTGGCGTGGGGCCCACCTGGCCCACCTGGCTGCCTCCTTTTGGCTGCCTCCGGCATCTGACATTATAAGACCCCCAGAATTGGTTTCGTGATTTTTGGAGTTCCGCTGATATGCTGACTTGACGACGCTTTTTCCAGCAGAAACCTGACTCCGGAAGGATAATTCCCAATAATCATCAAACATGCAAAATAAGGCAAAATAACATAAGTATCATGTATTAATATGAAATATAAGGATAGATAATGACAAATTATGATATAAAATAGTGATGCAAAATGGACGTATCAGTAATCTGCAGCTGTCTCTAGTTAACTGCATTTTACAGTTAACTGAACTTGATGTCCGCATCTCCTGCCTCGCTGCTGCGAGCTCCATGGCGCCATTGGCCGTCGGAGCGGGACGTTAGATGGTGCTTAGGAGGACGGCGGAGGGGTGCATAGGAGTTCATCGGAGGGGCCGTCGGAACGGGCAGATGCAGCCGCCGGATGGGAGGCGGACGGAGCGGCCGGAGGTGGGCGGATGGGAGGTGGACGGCGCCGCCGTTTCCTCCGGTGTACGCCGCCGGAGCTCACCCTGGAGGAGCAGTCGGAGAGTCTCCACTCCCTTTCCCGCAACGCCATGACGGGAGCTCGCTCGCTTTCCTGCGGCGCGGCGACTTGACCAGCAGTGAGCGCTCGCGTCGTTCCCGTGAGGAAGGACTAGTTGATTTGGTCTTGACTCTTTGCAGTCCGTTGGATGGGAGTTGGACGGTGGATTTGAAGCCTCAAGGCACAGCGTGCCCTGCCTTGAGCGGGGCACGGGATCTCAGTCCCCCGTGGAGAGGAGCGGGGTTTGGATTTCTTCTTGTAAGCCTTCTCACTGCATTAACGGAAAATGATTTCACGTTTCCGTAAAAAGAAGGACCACATGATCTGGTGGATTATAATTTAGCATGTTACTTACAATGCAATGAATCATAGGCAATGTGGGTGAGAATGCATTAAGAAACAAAAAGGAGACATCATCAAGATTTTTTTTACAAATAATATGTTTTAGCCCTCAAAATGTGGATATGATTTACGGTTTTGTCTTCACCCTGGAGATTGTCAATGAGAGCTTCGATACAAGATATGGATATGCCTAGACAACAATTTTTATTTAAGAATTTCCAATTTTTTTTGGTACTGAAATTACCACCATTCGATTGCTGGCTTGCTTAAGATATAAATGTGGTGCATTTTTCTTCTATATGCTTAATTATAACATTTCAGGCACTTCTGGGTGTAAGCACTAAGTTATAGACAGACACTACAGCATGGAAACGCTAACTAGCTACTGCCACTAGTTTAATGTAAATAAGTTATCACTTTGCTAACAATATGTGTACCATAACGTTGTTAGGATGGTGATAGTGTTAGTTACGGGCTTACGGCCATATTGGTGTTAGTGTGGTGATGTACTTACCAGTCTTGTTGTAATTTCCAGACTATATGGTACTGTGTTACACATAAGATGATAACTAAATCTTACATTGTTTAAAATAGTTAGCATTATAATAGTGATATAATTACCATGATGATGCACTGATATACCATATGGTTAATTATATTATTAGATTCGTAATTACCGTGAAGGTTACTATTAGTTACCACCTTAATGATGATGTTCTTATAAGATTGGATTGTGTGGTACATCATGATGGTTGTGTAATAAGTGTAATTGGTTGCAAAATAGGTCAGTATCAGGGGCATTACTACATGATAATTTTTTCCAAAAGAAGTTAGATGAAACATATCTAAGAGGTATCCGGTTTTAAAGCCTCCGTTGATATGAAGCGAACGACAATAAGATTATCCTAACATCACTTGGGGAGAACCACGAAGGGACCACTAGGACCATGTGCTATTTTTTGGGTGTGGTGAAATGCATGAAAACTTTCATCAACGATTGTTGTGCCACATGGTGCGAAACATTAATGCAGTAACATGAGCATATATATGGAACATCCTCATAATATGCAAAGCAACCATCTCACGTACTTGAGCAGAGTAAGGAGTAGAGCAAAGTAGCATTTCATGTACCTAAGCCGAGCCAGGAATAGAGCTTGGTCATATTTAAGTGTAGGCGGAGATATGGAACATGATAATAAGTTGTAAAGTAGCCTCCTCTCGTGCCTGAGCCGAGCAAGGAGTGGAACTCAGTTGCTGTTAGGTTTATATGTGTAGGAAATATGCCCAAGAGGCAATCATAGAGATGATGATATTTCAATGTATCCATGATTTATAATGTGCCTTGAATAATGTCTTGTATTGATTGGCGAGTTGAGGACTTGTCTGTGAAACTCATTACTTATATGGTTATTCTAAATATGTCCCTAGTCGGAGTTCATGTGAGGACACACTTGAATATTAGACTAGCACATGTATTAGTAGATGACTATGTTTCACAAGTCATAGACATGGAGATGTCAAAACTAATAATGTGGACTTATGTTGTGAACATAGAGTTGGGCTGACCCACCTTGAGACAATGAAGCAAACGTTCATAGCTCTCTCTCTACACGATGTGTTTGCTTTGTCCCTAGACCTGAGATTGTCGTATGTACTTGAGATGTGAATTGACCTACTTTGGGGCTATCCAACGCTACACCGTGAAAGGGTAGCCATAAAGGTAGCTTACGGGTTTGTCATGAAACATGCTGCAAGGCATAGTCAGTCAAGATGGGATTTGCCCCTCTCTACTTGAGAGAGATATTTCTCTGGGCCCCTCGAGTGATCGGATCCAGAAATGCATGGCCGTGCTACATAAGGTTAATGGTTAACCTAGTATGGGATTCCGAATCACAGGATCGAGAAAGAGAGGTCAGCTGGAGGCTTGACCTAATATCGTGAGGCAAAGGGAATGGCATAAACATTGTGATGGTTCGTCCGATACGATCTTTATGTGCGTTTGGGAGTTGGCACGTTTTGCTAGAAGCCGCTACCAACTATTGGCCGAGTAGGTGTACTCGTGTCATGTCTAAACGTGCGTGAACCTATAGGGTCACACACTTAAGGCAGTGAAGGCAGAATTCGGATTGGATCCGAGTTGGGCTGGAATAGACTCCAGAATGGGCTTCGGTTGAGGCAGCCCAATATGGGGAGGTCTATATAAGGAGAGGAGGCTGGACGTTTTAGGGTTGCCCAATTCCGCACCACAATCCACCCAGCCACCGTCTCACCACGCCCCTGCCGCCCGCGCGGACCTAGCAGTCCGGCGAGCGGCGCCTCCACGCCGTACGTGTGGATACCGATAGAGGTGCTGCACTTGGAGCACTTGGACGAGCCGCCGAGAGGAGCTGTTCGTGGGAGCGACTGGATCGGAGAGGATTGTACGTCTACCCTGCCCCGACTCGCTTCACCGACTTCGGCACGGCACAACGCGTCTAGTGGTAATCCCGTGATCTATAACTGCAGCAGTTCCTTGGATGTCGCGGTAGAAAATTTTGATTTGCGCTAGTGTAGCCTACACGCGACCCTTCAGTGGTATCAGAGCCGATGCTGCCTCGTTATAGGTTCGGATCATTTGCATATGTGATATGTAGATGGGGTAAGGCCGATGTGATCGGCAGTCTGTTGTAAATGTCTTGATCTGTGATCTGATTTCCGTGATCGTGTTGCAAGAGGTCGTCGAACGACTTACCCCTACCGGTCGGTTTCCGCCATCGGGGTAGACTGTGACACGTAAATCCAACAGCAGCACGCGAAGATCAATTGGATTGGTCGAATCGGAATTTAGATCATATTCATGGTGCATGAGATGCGCGGGTGATAGATCGGATCTATCGCCGGTAACAGGTAATCTGCCAAAACGAACAGTTTCCGGTAATACGGCTGTAACTTTTGCAGACGACCTCGGATCGAGAAAAGGTCTGAATAAAAGTTGTAGATCTTTTTATTTTGCTTCAGAAAAACCAGGGATCAATTGAAGAGGGTCAAATTTAGATTTGGCAAATTCGATTGATAAAAGCAAGTTTTAGGGGTTGCAAGTTTCGGCGTTAGAACGTCTAACTCGTTTTTGCAGATTTGTGTTTTGTGACCAGTATGGCCCATGTGTATGTGATGCATGTGTGTAATTTTTCATGACCTGCGTGTCGTGAGTATGTCAACACGGCAGGAGCCAGATGTGTTGTCACTTATTGTATTAACGGCCTGCGTGCCGACTTGTGATGATCCCCACACTTCATGTAATTTACATTACTAGCTGTTAGGCGTAATAGCTTGTAATAGTTCTTGGAGGACTCATCACTCGGAGGGATGGCGCACATGGACCATGGAGATGGAGATCACCATGGTGGACAGGTTCTATGGAGATGGAGATCACCATGAGAAACGGGCCATACTGTGTCACAACTATGTGATTGCTATTCCTGTTGTTTTACTCCTATGCATGTTAGATTCGTGGAAGTAGAACGATCCCTCACAAATGTTAAGTTAACATGCCCCCCAACTAAACCTTGCACCATCCCATGTCTTCTACGATCGATGGTGGGCCTATGACAGTAGGGTGCCATCGGTTTTCGTTGACTAGATGGGTTTGTATCGGATACTTACATGCATAAGAGTTGGTTAGCTCAACAAGGTAATCTTAACGGTTAAGCGCCTTGGGGCATAAAGGTTGGGTTTTTGACATAGAGATGTCACCCAACAACAAGAGTCATATGTGATATGATTAGCAAAGTGTTGCTTACCGAACTACCTCGTTTTCTAGCGGTGAAGCGTCCGGCTCACTAGGAGACTTGTTCGTTGTGGATCTTGAATCACTAAGTATCAACAGAGGGATGTTGGTTTTAGTGGGAGTAGACCATATTAAATTGTTTAATGTTTTACTCTATCATGGATTTTTGTCTTAGTATTTTGCATGTTTTCTGTTGTAGATCAATGGCACGTAACCAACCCACCCCTTTTGCTTTGCGTTCCATCCTTGAGAAAGAAAAGTTAACTGGAACAAACTATTCGGATTGGATCCGGAATCTGAGAATTGTTCTCAGGGCTGATAAGAAGGAAAGTGTTCTGGATACCCCAATCCCAGATGAACCTCTTGACACCGACACTGCTGCCATTAGGGCTGCCTACAAGAGAGCATGTGATGAGTCTCTTGAGGTTAGCTGCCTTATGCTTGCTTGCATGGAACCCGACCTTCAAAAGCAGTTTGATGGTCAGGAAGCGTACGATATGATCGTTGCGCTTAAGGACATGTTCCAGACCCAGGCCAGGACTGAAAGGTTCAATGTCGCTAAGGCCTTTGGTGAATGCAAGCTAGCTGAAGGAGCAGCAGTAGGCCCGCACGTGATCAAGATGCTTGGTTACGCGCAGACTTTGGACAAACTTGGTTTTCCATTGGGCCGAGAGTTGGCCACTGATTTTATTTTAGCGTCGCTTCCAGCCAGCTATGGGCATTTCATTTCGAACTACCATATGCATGGGGTGGAGAAGGACCTTAATGAACTTTGTGGAATGCTCAAGACGGCAGAATGTGACATTAAGAAGTGTGCAGGGCATGGCCAAGTGTTGGCTGTGCAGAACAAGCCTAGCTTCAAGAAGCATGGCAAGTCCAAGGCAAAAGGAAAAGCTAAAGATGTGATCTCTAAGCCAAAGCCTAAGCCTAAGGATGGACCTAAACCTGACACAGAATGTTACTACTGCCATGAGTCTGGACACTGGAAGAGAAACTGCAGCAAGTACCTTGCTTCTTTGAAGAAGAGTGGGAGTAAGACTTCTAGCTCAGGTACGCTTGTGGTTAATGTTATAGACATTTTTCTCGCTGACTCCATTATTAACTCTTGGGTATTTGATACCGGATCGGTTGCTCACATTTGCAAATCGATGCAGGGGCTAGTAAGGAGTAGAAGCGTGAGACAAGGAGAAGTTGATCTTCGCGTCGGAAATAATGCAAAGGTTGCTGCGTTGTCCGTTGGCGTCATGCAACTGCACCTCCCTTCAGGATTTATTATGGAATTGAATAATTGTTATTATGTTCCAGCTTTAAGTCGAAACATTATTTCTCCTTCATGTTTGATGCGAGATGGTTATTCATTTGCGAGTAAAAACAATGGTTGTTCTATCTCTAAGAATGATATGTTTGTGGCTTTTGCTTCCATTGTGAATGGGTTGTTTATTTTGAATCCTGATGATGTTCATGATGATGAGCAAGTTTATAACATAAGTGCTAAAAGGCTTCGGCCTAATGATTTGAATCCCACCTATGTTTGGCATTGTCGTTTGGGTCATATAAGTGAAAAGCGCATGAAGAAACTCCATTCTGATGGACTTCTAACTTCGTTTGATTTTGAATCATACGAGACATGTGAAGCTTGTTTGCTTGGGAAGATGACCAAGTCGCCTTTCAATGGTTCTCCTGAAAGGGCGACGGACTTACTGGAACTAATACATACTGATGTATGTGGACCAATGAGCACGACCGCTAGAGGTGGTTTTCACTACTTCATAACTTTCACTGATGACTTTAGTAGATATGGATATGTCTACCTAATGAGGCATAAGTCTGAAACTTTTGAAAAGTTCAAAGAGTTCCAGAATGAAGTAGAGAATCAACGTGGCAAGAAAATTAAGGCTCTACGATCAGATCGTGGAGGAGAATATTTGAGTCACGAATTTAGCAATCATCTGAAGAGTTGCGGAATTGTTCCTCAACTTACGCCGCCCGGAACGCCTCAAAGAAACGGGGTTTCCGAACGACGTAATCGGACTTTGTTGGACATGGTTCGATCAATGATGAGCCAGTCAGATCTACCATTATCGTTTTGGGGTTTCGCTCTAGAAACAGCAGCTCACACACTAAATAGGGTACCATCTAAATCCGTAGTTAAGACACCATATGAGATGTGGAATGGGAAGAGTCCCAAGTTGTCTTTTCTAAAGATTTGGGGCTGTGATGCGTTTGTCAAGCGACTTCAGGCGGACAAGCTCACACCCAAGTCGGATAAATGCATATTCGTAGGATACCCCAAGGAAACCTTGGGATATTACTTCTACAACCGAGAAGAGGGCAAAGTGTTTGTCGCTCGAAGCGGTGTTTTCTTAGAGAAAGAGTTTCTCAAGAAGGAAACAAGTGGAAAGACGGTGCTGCTTGAAGAAGTTCAAGTTGAGCCTACCGGGGAGGACTCAATGGGTGATGCCATCATGGCAGAACGAGTTGAGGAACCCGTGGCAAGAGAAACACCAGCACTACGAAGGTCAGAAAGGATTCGCAATGCGCGAGAAATATTATTGATAGACAATGATACGCGTGAAATATTATTGTTGGACAATGATGAACCTTCGACCTATGCGGAAGCAATGATGGACCTAGACTCTGAGAAATGGCAAAGTGCCATGAGATCCGAGATAGATTCCATGGATGAAAATCAAGTTTGGAACTTGGTTGACCTGCCTGATGGTCATAGGACCATCGAGTGCAAATGGATCTATAAGAAGAAGATTGATATGGATGGAAATGTTCACATCTATAAAGCTCGACTTGTTGCAAAAGGTTTTCGACAAGTTCAAGGAGTTGACTACGAGGAGACCTTCTCGCCCGTAGTGATGCTTAAATCTATTCGGATAATTCTAGCTATTGCTGCATATTTTGACTATGAGATATGGCAAATGGATGTCAAGACAGCTTTCCTGAATGGAAACCTTGCCGAGGACGTGTATATGATGCAGCCCGAGGGTTTTGTCGATCCTAAAAATGCTGGAAAGGTTTGCAAACTTCGAAAGTCCATTTATGGACTGAAGCAAGCATCTCGGAGTTGGAATATTCGTTTTGATGAAGTAGTCCAAGGATTTGGCTTCACCAAAATCGAATCAGAGTCTTGTGTTTACAAGAAAGATAGTGGGAGCTCGCTCGTATTTCTAATCTTGTATGTGGATGACATACTGCTGATTGGAAATGACATTCCTATGCTTGAATCCGTAAAGACTTCGTTGAAGAATAGTTTTTCAATGAAGGACTTAGGAGAAGCAGCATATATTCTGGGAATTAAGATCTATAGAGATAGATCGAAGAGGCTAATAGGATTAAGCCAGAGTACATACCTTGACAAGGTGCTAAAACGTTTCGGCATGGAAGAGGCTAAGAAAGGGTTCTTGCCTATGTCACATGGTATAAACCTTAGCAAGACTCAGTGTCCTTCGACTACTGATGAGCGAGAGCGCATGAAAAATATCAAATATGCTTCGGCAATTGGATCTATCATGTATGCTATGATTTGTACTCGCCCAGATATTTCTTATGCTCTAAGTGTTACGAGCAGGTACCAAGCTGATCCCGGTGAGAGTCACTGGACAGCGGTAAAGAATATCCTTAAGTACTTGAAAAGGACTAAGGATATGTTCCTAGTTTACGGAGGTGAGGAGGAGCTCGTTGTAAATGGTTACACCGATGCTAGTTTCCAAACTGATGTGGATGATTCCAAGTCGCAATCGGGCTATGTGTTCACGTTGAACGGTGGGGCGGTTTGCTGGAAGAGTTCCAAGCAGGACACAGTTGCTCATTCTACAATGGAGGCCGAGTATTATGCTGCGGCAGAAGCTAGCATGGAAAGTGTTTGGATGAAAATGTTCCTTACTGATCTTGGTGTTGTCCCTAGTGCGTCCAGTCCAGTGGATCTCTACTGTGACAACAGTGGAACCATTGCGATAGCAAAGGAGCCAAGGAATCACCAGAAGACCAAACACTTCATGCGGCGGTTTCATCTCATTCGGCAGTACATCGAACGAGGCGAAATAAACTTATGCAAAATACATACGGATCTGAATGTGGCTGATCCGTTGACAAAGCCTCTCTCACAGAAGAATCATGATAAGCACACAAGAGCTATGGGTATTAGATATCTTCTAGATTGACTCTAGTGCAAGTGGGAGACTGTAGGAAATATGCCCAAGAGGCAATCATAGAGATGATGATATTTCAATGTATCCATGATTTATAATGTGCCTTGAATAATGTCTTGTATTGATTGGCGAGTTGAGGACTTGTCTGTGAAACTCATTACTTGTATGGTTATTCTAAATATGTCCCTAGTCGGAGTTCATGTGAGGACACACTTGAATATTAGACTAGCACATGTATTAGTAGATGACTATGTTTCACAAGTCATAGACATGGAGATGTCAAACTAATAATGTGGACTTATGTTGTGAACATAGAGTTGGGCTGACCCACCTTGAGACAATGAAGCAAACGTTCATAGCTCTCTCTCTACACGATGTGTTTGCTTTGTCCCTAGACCTGAGATTGTCGTATGTACTTGAGATGTGAATTGACCTACTTTGGGGCTATCCAACGCTACACCGTGAAAGGGTAGCCATAAAGGTAGCTTACGGGTTTGTCATGAAACATGCTGCAAGGCATAGTCAGTCAAGATGGGATTTGCCCCTCTCTACTTGAGAGAGATATTTCTCTGGGCCCCTCGAGTGATCGGATCCAGAAATGCATGGCCGTGCTACATAAGGTTAATGGTTAACCTAGTATGGGATTCCGAATCACAGGATCGAGAAAGAGAGGTCAGCTGGAGGCTTGACCTAATATCGTGAGGCAAAGGGAATGGCATAAACATTGTGATGGTTCGTCCGATACGATCTTTATGTGCGTTTGGGAGTTGGCACGTTTTGCTAGAAGCCGCTACCAACTATTGGCCGAGTAGGTGTACTCGTGTCATGTCTAAACGTGCGTGAACCTATAGGGTCACACACTTAAGGCAGTGAAGGCAGAATTCGGATTGGATCCGAGTTGGGCTGGAATAGACTCCAGAATGGGCTTCGGTTGAGGCAGCCCAATATGGGGAGGTCTATATAAGGAGAGGAGGCTGGACGTTTTAGGGTTGCCCAATTCCGCACCACAATCCACCCAGCCACCGTCTCACCACGCCCCTGCCGCCCGGCGAGCGGCGCCTCCACGCCGTACGTGTGGATACCGATAGAGGTGCTGCACTTGGAGCACTTGGACGAGCCGCCGAGAGGAGCTGTTCGTGGGAGCTGTTCGTGGGAGCGACTGGATCGGAGAGGATTGTATGTCTACCCTGCCCCGACTCGCTTCACCGACTTCGGCACGGCACAGCGCGTCTAGTGGTAATCCCGTGATCTATAACTGCAGCAGTTCCTTGGATGTCGTGGTAGAAAATTTTATTTTGCGCTAGTGTAGCCTACACGCGACCCTTCAATATGAACATAGCACATACCCGATGAACACAAGTTTTGCACTTGTTGGAACTGGAATTGCTTTTGCAATGCCGTCGAAACCTGCTGACATCCTAGGACTGGGAAGCATCAAGATTTGTGACCGTGCATGCATTGGTTCCTGCACAAGAAGGAAGATTGCCAGTTGAGAACAAGTAAGATAGGGAGGTCTACTTGTTCAGGATACGTCATGAACTAACATACTTGATAAAGATAAGCTTGGACATAAGTGGATACAATGGCAAGTTAAATGTAGTTTATTGACTAAAATGGGCCCATGTACTGTAAAATGATCTCGGTGCATTTTACTCTCTAGTAGCTATTCCAGATCATTGAAGTATGTCATCTTTAATTTTGTTCACGAGCTACAAATTCAACACTTCTCGTTCTACAAAAAGTGGTTGAAGGCTTAATTGAAGTGTGTGTCAAGTCTCAGGTTTCCACTAGACACTGCTCAAACATTAGGAAATTAATCCAGTTGAATTGGTGCTCACTTTCGGACCTTCCTGGAGTATCCCATATAAAGACATCCAGTTCAACATGATGATGTTGAAAGGTATACATTATGTAAGATATGGTCATATAAGGGCTAACGCCACTCTCATCCAGCTTCCTTCCAGAGTACCATTGATCAACCAGGTGGGTCTAGGAGTGTGGATTTTTGGAGCCGAGCTACATGGAGGCCAGATTTTTCAAAATTCGAAAACGACATTTTAAAGTTTCAGAAAATTCTGAAAAAATCGTAGATGTAGATGATGCGCGGCTTCCGTGACTTGTTGAATCTAAGTCTCTCAGTGACTTAGTCTCCTCATCTGCCGTCCGTTTTAGATACACGATTGTCTCAAATTTGAAGATCATAATAAAAAAGCTGCTAGGAAAAATTAAAAAAAAATCTAGTAAATCATAAATGTTTTTGTGTATTATGGAAAAGTTTCATTCCATTTTGATTACTGGTTTGCAAATAAATAACTTTTTTATGTTTATCAGCTCAAAGCGCTATTTATTCACAAACAGTTGGCCAAATGAGATGAAACCTTCCCAGAATAGGCACAAAAATATTTGAGATTTACTGAATTTTTCAAATTTTACTGAATGGTTTTATTTTGAGGTTCAAACTTGAGTCAATCTTGTATGTCAGATCTGCAACGGACCAACGGCTGACTGATGATGAGGCTAAGTCACCGAGACTTAGGTTCAGTAAGTCACCGAAGCTGTGTCCGGACAGATGGATCTGAAAATGGATAATGAAGATTGCACGTAGCAGACAATATATTCTCATGAGAAAATTCTCTCTTACCAAATTCTACCTCATACTAAAAAAAACCTGGACTTAGCTAGCAACAAATTACAGATGAGCGTCGTAAAATCCAGTGGAGTATGCACGTGTAGTATTTTCTGAAATATGAACAGTCTTCATGACGAAACAGCAACGGCACGCTGGAACGAAGCTTCCATGTCATGCCATCGATCTCAATTCCCAGACATAGAACCACGCTTCATACCCTGCGATCGATCTCATCAATCAGTGTATGCACTTTCCTCCTTTGAACCTCCACCCGATCATCCCGGCCTGCCGCTCCCACATCGGGCGCGCCATGTACCGCTTCCAGTCCTCGACGACGCGCTTGAGGTCGTGCAGCTTGTTCTCCAGCCCGATGCAGCAGGTCGTGTGCACGGTGGCGATCCGGTTGAGGTCGCGCCCAGCTGGCAGAACCCGCTGACGGCGGCGCTGTCCACGAACCTGATCCTGACGCCGATCGGCGGCGCGGCGAGCTCACCCTTGATCTCGTTGAAGACGAACTGGTCGTGCTCCTTGGGAAACCGCGCCCTCGCCGCGTGCCAGTACGCCATGGCGCGCGCGTTCCTCTCCGTGGCCTTGAAGTAGATGAACCCGGTGTTTGGGTAGTTGCCCAGGGATTCCGGGTCGCCGAAGTAGAAGTCGCTCGACGTCGTGATGTCCGCCGCCGCCGTGATGTGCACCCTCGGGTCCCTGAACCACGCCACGTCCACGTCCTGAAACCACCGCCATGGATCGACGAGCAGCACGTCAACGCCTCGCACGACGCACGATCCAACTATAATATCACATGGTTCCCAAGAACATGCTGTTCCCCGAGAGAGAAAAAATTAAAGAACGAAAAAATATGTGACGACGTGCCGTGAAGAGGAGGTTGTAGCCGAGGAGGAGGACGCGGTGCTGGAGCCGCAGTTTGCTCCAGACGAGGTCGAGGTAGTCCTTGGTCATGTAGCTCTTGGCGCCGGAGAGGTCGAGGCCGTCCACGTCCGGGAGCAGGAGGTGGCAGTGCGGGTGCACGGACCGGCACCGGCGGAACGCGCCCTCGTCCATGGCCACCACCACGATGTGCTTGACGAAGTGCGAGATGTTGATCCCCACGCGGAAGCTCTCCAGGAACGAGTCCAGCAGCGACCCCGGCGCGGCCCACGCCTCGTTCACCGACGTCATGATCACCGTCCGGTCCTCCATGGCCGCCCGCCGCAGCATCCGGGCGAACGCGTCGTCGCCGTCACCCGGGCCCGTCTGCACGTAAGCCGATCGAGGTGTTCTTGGATTTTTTTCGGTGAACAGAGAAGCGACAAGCTACAACTAGTAACTAACATTGGCGCAGGAACAGGTCGTACCGCATTGGTAGGAGAACGTTTCGAAGCTCTTACTCTGCTCCGCTGCTCTCTCCCGTTCGTAGCCGGTGCGGAAGTCGAGCCAGCCACGGCCTGCACACTGATGTCCGTCGTCGTGGGCCATGCGGGACCTGCGGTGGCAGTGAAGAGGAAGACGAGCAGCGCGGTGGCCGAGGCCGCCCCGAGGAGGAAGATGACCGCCGGCGAGAGGCCGTTCTTGGAGCTCGCCATGCCGGGGCAGATCGATTAACGGCGACGGCGAGGCACGCAGGGGGAACGTGGCATGAGTGTTTGCACGTTGCAAGCACTGACCTCTGTAGGAGAAGAGTAGTATATGTGCTAGCAAGCTTGACTTGTCCTGGATACTAATTGATTGATCACAGATCTGAGATGGCCGTGCTAGTTCGTGCCCTCCGACTCTCCTGTTTCATGTGCTACTACCATTTCTTCCATTACCGTTTTATTCTACTCCCTCCGTATCAGAATATAAGAATTTCTATCTACTTCCCGCACACATATATCTAGACATATTTTAGTACAATATTCATGTACATGTGTGTAGAAAGTAGATAGAAAGTTTTATATTTTGACAGCAGCCAGGTTCAATGGAGTCCACATTCGCCTAACGAGTCGAGTTGGCTGCCGACGTAGCAGGACTCATGCTAAAGTGTTAAAACTATCACCATCTGTGAGTTACTCCCTCCGTTCTAAATTAGTTGTCTTTCATTTATACAAAAGTTGATGTATCTATATTTATAACATGTCTAGATACATCTACTTTTGTACAAATGAAAGACAACTAGATACATCTACTTTTGTACAAATGAAAGACAACTAATTTGGAACGGAGGGAGTAGTACTCTGCTGAAGCTAATGAAAACGACAGATGAGTGGGTCTTACTTAAACGAGATGGTTCCATCGTTGCAACAGTAAACACGAGGACGTTGCTAGCTCCCGAAAGCAGCTAATTTTTTTTAATAATATGTTTTTTTAATTAAATTCAAAAAATATTACGCAAAATCACAAAATTTCAGAAATAATACGGCCTCGGCCTAGGCTGGGCCGATTAGTACCTGTCGGCCAGTACTAATCGGCCCAGGCCTGACCGATAAGCTACTAATCAGGGCCCGATTAGTACTAATCGGCCCAGGCCTGGTCGATAAGCTACTAATCAAGGCACGGCTGGGCTAGCCCAGTGGGCACTTATCGGCCAGGCCTGGTACTAATCGGCCAGGCCTGGGCCGATTAGTGCCTGTCGGCTTAGCCTGGGCCGAGGCCGTATTATTTGTGTAATTTATGCAAAATGCGTAATATTTATCAAATTTCTGTAAAAAAATGTATTATTAAAAAAAAATTAGCCCGAAAGCAAGCAGCCCGATCGACACTGGTACTACTTAAAAATCTGGATCTTGACGCCTGCCCGAGGAGGAAGATGACCGCCGACAAGAGGCCGTTCTTGGAGCTCGCCATGCCGGAGGCCGGAGCAGAGCGAATTAACGGCGAGGCATGTAGGGGAAAAGAGGCATGCTAGTATTTGCAACTTGCAAGCACTCTTCTATTATTTCCCTTTTTCAAATTTTGAAAAAGAGGCATGCTAGTATTTGCAACTTGTCGCCTAGCTACTGTTAATAGTTTTTCTATAAAATTGGCCAATTTTTTTTACATAGTTTGATTTTGACCAAAATTTAAGCACCTCTTTCAGAGGATACTGATTGATATTGGTCTATGATAGTAGATCATAGATGACCGTGCTAGTTCGTGCCTTCCGACTCTCATGTTTCGTGTAGGAATGGTCCATTTCTTCAACTATTCCACATGCATCTATGATATACTCCCTCCGTTCAAAAATAAGTGTCTCAAGTTTGCCCAAAAGTGGAGGTATCTAGACATGTTTCTCAAGTTTGGCAAAAAGTGGATGTATCTATACATGAAAGAAACATGTCTAGATACCTCCACTTTTGGGCAAACTTGAGACACTTATTTTTAGACAGAGGGAGTACCTCGGAGTGGGCCGTTGATGGAGTGATTAATCCGTCCATAAGAAAACTAGGTCCAGTGCCATCCACGTGGTTTCCGCAATTAAACGAGTCGAACTCAGGCAAGCAAAACTAAATAGTATCTCAAACTAAAAGTCTCAAAACTCTCTCCAACGTTAGTTATTTGTTGAGACTTTTACTGGGATTAATAAGCTTATGAATACGAAAAATTATTGTGGTCCTACTTAAGTGAGTTTGGGCGAATAGGATCCGGATTCCGGAGCGACCCAAACAAGTCAGAGTTTTAGTGGGAAACTTTCCCCATCACGACTTTTGAACTATTTGGAACACAGCGAAGTGCCATCCAGTTTTAAATCCCCCGTTGATACGAAGCGAACGACCGTAAGGTTCTCGTAACATCACTTGGGGAGAACCACCAAGGGACCACCTGGACCAAGTGCTACTTTGTGGTTGTGCTGAAATGTATGAAAACGTCCATCCACGGTTGTTGTGCTACATTGTGTGAAATAGTAACGCGATAGCATTTCTATATAAGCGTGAGTAGAGACATGGAACATGTCCATAATATGCATAGGAAAGCAGCCATCTCGCATACTTGAGCGGAGCAAGGAGTAGAGCTCAGTCGTATTTAAGTGTGAGCTGAGATATGGGAATGCTCATAGATTGCAAAGTAGCACCTCTTGTACCTAAGCCGAGACAGGAATAGAGCTTTGTCGTATTTAGTGTGAGTTTTTTTTTTTGAAATTGTATTTAGTGTGAGTTGAGATATGAAACATGGTAATGGTTTACGACGTAGCCACCTCCCATACTTGAGTCGAGCAAGGAGTAGAGCTTAGTTGTTGTTAGGTTCATACGAGCATACCACATACGTAATAAACACAAGTTCTACACTTTGTTGGAACTGGAATTGCTTTTGCAATGACGATGAAACCCACTGACTCTTAGGATTGAGAAGCATCTGGATTTGCGACCATGCATGCGTTGATTCCTACGCACTAAGGAAGATCACCATGATTGCAAGGCTGAACACGGGAACATAGGGAGGTCTACTTCTCCACCGAGGGGTATCCGAATGTGGCTACTTGTGGAGCCAACCTTGCATACCCTCAGGGGCGGACCCAAGTGTAGCTGAATGGGGGCCTATGCCCCCACTCAAATTTTTAATTTCCTATAGTATTTATTCATATTTGAAAGAAATTTCTTCATATTTTGCAAATTTATACAAGTAATGCCCCCAGTCACTTGATTTGCCCCCACTCGTATTTCTTTCTGGGTCCGCCCCTGCATACCCTACATTTTTCACGTTAGACACCCCATAAGACTAGCATGTTGAAAATACCACGACAACCTCCGTCTCTTACGCAACGAACTCCTTCTCAGGGTGCAACGTCGCCACTTCCACCTTCTGCAAGTCTCCAACATCAGCGACCACTTTCTTCTCAGACTTGAAAATTTTGGCTCTTCCCTACACTCTAGCACCTTCACCTTGATCTGAACAAGACAACGGACCCTTCTCCAAAATCCCCACCCCTCTGCACTTTGATCTGAACAAGACTTAAAGTTTTTTTTTTCATTTATCTTACATCTTTGTTCTTCTCTGTGATTGGATTTCTTTGTTTAGAAATATATGATGATAACAAATACATTATTTTGTTATTTAGAGTTACATGCATGCCTAATTTTTCTTGAAACCCATATGTTGTTATTCATCTCAAGGATGGAGATTGTTCATTGATTCAAGCTTATGCAAACGAATCATAGCATGTAGTATGATTTTACTTCCTAATGAAATCAATTTAATCAACGTCTACTTGGTAACACAAATCAAGCTTTGACTAGTTCTGCCCTGAGACGACGACGGAAAAATAATACTACGAAGGATATCTGAAATATTTTAAGTCAATGGAAAAATATACGCCAAAATGCATCGGGAGGCGAGCCAAAGGGTGGCCACGCAAGTCTGACTCTCAGATGCTCCCTGGGCTGCGAGCCCAACCCGCGAGGGTGCCTTATTTGCCTCGATAGAATTTGGTGTTTTTTGTTGGATTTTTCTGAGCTATGGAAATTGGGTATCTCTTCGGGTGCTTTTCCTCCTGTTTTCTAGACTTCGTTGTTTTCCCCCACTAAATTGTAAAACATGCAAAATAAGATAAAAAATATTATAGCTACATCCTAATATGCAAATATCAACAAATATGAGTAAATTTATAATACAAAATAAAATGGACGTAGCATTGATGCCGAACCATCTACCACATTTCTTTGGCACCGTGGTTAATAAATCTGCCACGACATTGTAGGCATAGGAGAAACCCTTTAACCACGAAAAATGAGATTTCTATCACGAAAATCGATCGTGGCACAAGGTAGAATTTTTCTAGTGTCCTCCTTTGTCAAGGAGTGAGCTCGGTGGTGCCGCCGCAGATGCTGGTGATGTTCCTGCAACCCCTTTTGCTTAGGGTTAGGGTTAAGTTTATCGATTTGGCTCTTTAACCCGTAGTTGAAAAGTATGTAAATTATGGTGTTTCTGTGATTTGTACTGTACTTGAAGATGAACTTGAGTGGGAGTTTCTCATAATTTCTTGAGCGAACTTGTTTTTAAATTTAAGATTCGAGGTTTCCTGCCATCAGCATATACACCTTAAACTGTTTTAAGGTTTTTTCCTTTTTAAGGGATCTCCTGGAGATGCTCTTATAAGTGTCCTATTGTTTGAAACGAATTTGCCATAGTATGGTTCCGTCGCTTCATTAACGCGATCGATCCACACTGGTGCTACTTAAATGTCTTGATCTCGACGTGCACGGTGCGTGCATGACTATAGCTGGGGGACATAAGTAGTCGACAAATCATGGAGATAGACCGACACCAACGTGCGTACCTACCGAGTGTTAGCAGTAGCCGCGTACTGCTCTACCGGCCAGTGTTAGCTAGAGCGACGTGTGTCGCATCGTGGTGTGCGCGGTGGACGGAGAGCCACCGACGCAGCAAGCATGCAGGGGTCCATCCTCCTGCCTCCGTTCAAGCCGCGAGTCGCGACAGTTTTAGTTTTCTGAGTCTAATCCTATCCTACTATATATAAAAGCCCGTCAAATTCAGCCCTCATTTTGCCCTCCACGTCGCCCGATGAATGCTGACCATACGATCGTGTCGTCGGACGCCCCAGATCGCACAGAACACTGTAGATGATACAGTGTTACTGTAGCAGCGGTATTTCTTCCAATCCCAATGCGCCACGTCGCCTCGCACAATTTCTGGCGCAATCAACCTTACAAAAAAGAACCCACGACTTCCGCAAACAAACCCGCGGTCCAGTTTTAAACGTGCGAGGGACCTACTTGCAATTAGAGAAAAGCACGTGGACTTCCATGCAAAAAAACCCGCAGAGCTCTCCTCTTCCTTCCTCTCTCGCGTGCGAGCCGAAGCTCGGCGGCACCGCCGACGCCTCTCCCCGCCGCTCCGCCACTCCGTATTCAAATCGAACCATACAGAAAGATGCGTCGTCGCTCCCTCTCCATCCTCGCCGAGTTTCAGCTGTCGGGCCGCCGCGGCCTCGCCGGAATCAGCGCGGTGGTGCTCGGATGCCGCCGTCGCGAAAATGGTCGCCGCCGGCCGCTCCGGCAACCTAGACGCGGCCGCGCCGCCACGTACGTGTAGCCCGAGTCGAGGCGCATCTGCTACGCCCAGCGCCGCGTCCCAGAACGCACGGCTTCGCCGCCGGCGTCCTCGCCGCCGCCGCGGGAGCTCCGCCCACCGGCGTCACCGTGGGCCTGGGCTGGGAAGCGGGCTGCTCGTAGGCTGGGCCGCGTACTGTGCGCCCAGCTCGGCCTCCCCTTTTTTTTTCCCTGTTTTCTTTTCTATTTTCAAAAACTTCTGTAATTTTCAAACACAAATTATAATCAGTTCAAAATAATTTCTACAAATTTTTAAATTGAAATCAGTTCAAAACAATTTCTACAAATTTTTAACAAATTAAAATCAACATTGCAGAAACTTTGAGACCCCTCCAAAAAAAAGGTAATATTGAAAATTTCAAATATTACATAAGGCCTCAATAGTACATTAAAAAAATCACCATAATACAAAACTTTCAAAATATTAATTACAATAATGCAGAAACATACATACAAAATGCATACAAAAAAAATACTTTTTTTTGTAAGTTTGGAAACATAATTCAACAATCCTATCCTACTATCCTACTATCCACATATCTTTGAAACTACACTTCGAAATAATACAAACAATACATAAACAACTAAAAAAAGGTGTTTAAAACTATATATTGAAAACTACAATTCAAAATAACAATTATAAATAAATACTACAGTTCAAAAAAAATCAAAGTGTTCAAATTCAAAAAAAAACATATCTTCCAAACTACACTTTGAAATAATACAAACAATATATGAACAACTAAAAAATATATTTAAAACTATATATTGAAAACTACAATTCAAAATAACAATTATAAATAACAATTCAAAAAAATCATATCTACAAAACTACAATTCAACAAAAATATGAACAATATGTCAAAATTTTCCAAATTTTGCAAGCTACCAAGCTTTCCACACAAAAAACATTCTACAATTCAAAAAAAAAAAAAACTTGCAAAACAATTGTACTGTATATATATACTACGATAAATAATTCAACTACATTTTCAAAAAAATTAGTACTAACAACAGTAAAATTTCTTTTGATTATACTGTGAAATAAGAAAATTATAGCCAAAATAAAACTATATTTAACCATTTCAATATAGCTATCATATTTAAAGTCTAATTAACTTAATTCTCTCTAACTATGTAATCCAATTTTTAAAATACTTAGTTAGATTTATATTTAGATGAAACAAAATTTCACATCCTCTAATTAAGGATTGAATTTAAATTGAATTAAACAATATTAATATAATATGTTTCCTCCAATTATTAAGTAAAATTAAATACTTGAGACACATCACAGACATATTATATCAACTACAATAAGTTAAAACTCAGCGATAATATAACTAAATTTTCTCCAGCTATGCAATTTAGATTAATACCCTCTAATTAAAAAAATGAAATTTAGATTAAATTTAACAATACTAATATAATATATTTCCTCTGATTCCATCTTTACATTTGTTTTTTTTTCACTTTTCCTTTGCTTTGCAGCAAAATAAAATTGGAATACCGATTAAGAAGAAGGACAAAAAAACATTTTAGTTTATGCACCAATTGTACTTTCCCTTTTACGATTTCAGATTGTTGCAATAAAGTTGTAAATACATTATAATTTGAGTTTAATCAACAAAATAGTTGGTTTACTTTTGCAATTACTGTAAGGTTCGAAATATTCAAACATTTACAAAACATTCACCTAAATTTTATTTTAGTTGCTTCCATATTTTTATTGCGTTTTACCAACTAATAATCACACGGGTATATCTTTCAAGATCATGTTCTGCTATTATATAATGCAGTTCTGTTCATACTATCACGCTGAACTAATAAGAAGCACATGTATGAGCCAATAAATAAGTAAAGATCAGATAACCATTGCTGTTGAAGTTGATAACCATTGCTGTTGAAGTTATCACAAGACTTGAACTAACTTTCAAGTTTTACACTGCAGCAATTATACAATGCTGGCTTCCATCCATCATCTACAAAAATTGGCAACAAAATGCTGCCAAATTTCACAAAATACAGCCGCTCACAGAGATCATATCATTTTGCAATCCAGCATTACATCCAACTGAAGATACCATAAGTTATCCAGCAAAATAACTTCATTCTATCTGCAATTATATCGAGAATCCCATCAACATATTTGTTACCACAAAGATCTTGGCATAAAAATCGTTGATGATATAACTCTTTAATAGGAAACCTTGTCATTCCCACCTCATTTTTGCAACTGTATTTCTCCGCCTCATTTTTGCAAGTGTATTCCTCTAGGGTAAATATGTCGCACGTTAATTACGATATCGATATCCCGACATCCTTCATGTATACGACAGTATTATTGTAACTATTTTCCCCCTAATTTCCAGCCATATTTTCCCAATTCTATTTCTCAAATTTCAATAATTCTTTTTAGGCTCAACAAAATCGTCGCCAACCCTGTCAAAAAATAAAAGAAAACAAATATAAAAATGCTCTCAACAAAAAAAACAACAAAAACCTATTTGATCATTTCAACTCAAATTTCACATTTACATATTTCAGAATTTTGAATATCTTCCAGATTTGATCATTTTGTTAACATTACAATAATACAAATTTCAATACATTCCAATGCGAACAATTTTCCAAAACTCAACATTCCTTCAAGCACAAATTTTTCCAATTCAAATAATATTCAAATTTCAACAATATTTTTTTTGATTTTTTTTTAAAAATCATCAGACGGACGCGCGGCATTGCCGCGCTAACTATCCCTGGTGTCAAGAGTGAACATTGTTTTCTTGAGGGGAGGAGTGAACAATGACCGGTTTCCGGCACCGAGCGGGGAGGTCCGGGTTGGAACACGCGGCCCAGTAAGCGAAAAGCCCAGTTCCAGCCCAGTGGCATGCATATAAGACCTAGGGGGAGTGAAAGCAATGAGGCCTTCTTCACTGCCCAGGTGCCCACGTCTCCCAGTCGACCGCGCGCCGCCAGGAACTCCTTCTCTCCGCGCCGCCGCCGGGAACCTCTACACTCCCCGCGGCCTTCACTCTCCAGAAGGTGACCTCTCCGTCTCTCCCTCTTCTCTGTTTTTTCTATGCCTTAGTGTCTGCCTGCGATGCTTTAGTGTGTCTTTGGCTGCTTGCTCTGAACATTCGGAGGAATGGCAACAAGGGGTAGCGGCAGTGTGTAGGCTCAGTCTGGGACTGGGAGTTGGCTGGCCCAGTAACAGCCAAATTCTTCGTTGTTCTATCATCCAAACTATATGCGCGTCTAGTTGTCTACCATCTAGGCTCAGTCTGGGACTCCTCGTATATCTGTATCCCCATCCTGTGCAACTTAGCTGCTAAGTAAAGCTCACTTGTTCGTCAACTAAGTACGGTATCAAATTTACACGATCAGCTGTGTTACTTGTTCTGTATTTAAACATGGTGACCCTCGTTGCAGATTGGGACTATGGCCTTGGCTAATAAGCTTGGTTCTCTGCTCAAGAAAGCCACTGGCTCGAACCCGTCTCTCTATCAGGCGATAAGATGCATGTCGTCCTCGAAGCTCTTCATTGGAGGTTCGTCCTCCTTGTAATTTATACCTCTGTTGATCTTGTTCAGAAATCACTCCTTCTGTTAGCGGTACTGTTATCTGACTGCCGTAGATTATTGTTGTAGGGCTTTCCTATAGCACAGATGAGAGCACTCTGAAAGACGCATTTTCCCATTATGGTGAAATTATTGATGGTATGGTGTTTTTAACATTTCTCTGCGCCCATCTTGGACTGCTGTTTTGCTAATGATCTTTGCCTTTTCTTTTAAATTTGTTCTCCCCAGCTAAGATTATTGTAGACCGCGACACTGGAAGGTCTAGAGGTTTTGGGTTTATAACTTACACAGCAGATGAACATGCTTCATCTGCCATCATGGCCATGGATGGAAAGGTAAATTCATAATCAGGATGAAGTCTCTCAGCTTTCATGTTGTCATGCGCTGTGATACTGATGTGATCACTCTATATTTTTGGCGAGAAGGTTTAGTTTAGGATAGTTTTTAAGAACCATATCCTACCCAAAATCTCTCTATCAAGACAATGTTCCCAAACCTGGTTTTTCAATTTCATGTTTTAGATTTATGGTGGTCAAATTCTTGTTAATTGATTGGAAGTTTCAGTGTTCTATTTTCTGGAGGTCATGATTGTGCCTGAGTAAACAAATAATAAGATATGTGGCCGTATATCAGTATATTCAAGCTGGATAACTCCTATTTCTAGAGGCCATGATTGTGCCTGAGTAACAAATAATAGGATATGATTTCTGAGTATATGCAAGCTGGATAACTCTACCATGTGATCCAAGTATTGGGAACAGTGATATTGTTCTTATAAGCAAACGATTTTGTGAATTCTGCCATGGTTCCAGTTGCAAGAAGTATATGTTTTGAAGCTTTGCATCTAGTGGTATCCGTGAACTTAATTTGTCCCTTGTCTCAGGATCTACATGGACGCAACATAAGGGTTAGTCCTGCCACTGAGAGGACTAGCGGCTTCCGTGATGGTGGTGGCTATGGAGGTGGTGGTGGTGGCTATGGAGGTGGTGGTGGCTATGGAGGAGGTGGTTTTGGTGGTGGCGGCGGTTATGGTAGCAACGGAGGTGGTGGCTATGGTGGAGGTGGGGGTAATGACGCCTCCTCTGGAAGCAACTTTGCTCCTGCCGGCGGTGACAACTTTGCTGCTAGCAACTTTGGTGCTGACAGCGGTTCCACCGGTGGTGATGAGTTCACCAGTGGCTCCCCTGGTTCCAACTTTGAAAGCGCCAAGAATGATGATACCATGGACAATCTCTGCAAGGACGCCGAGCCTGACACCTACACCAGCAAGGGGGTCTAGTCTGATCTCCTTTTGCATGTCCGTAGTGATGAACCCTGGATAGATTTGAGGTGAATGATCATCCAGATCAGATACTTTCTTGCTAGACGTCTATTGTCTAGAGAAGAAAATAACCAATGTTAGGTACCTGTGTTGAGGTGATATGGCGGTGAATGTTCCTTTTCTCTTTGCTAATTATCTTCCAGCAGCGATGAATGTTTGGGAAGCATTTTCGGAACAATTTGTCTTTAATCATTCTGAAGTTCATCCCTAGTCATCCTAAAGTGTATCATTGAACAAGTCATCTCTTTGACCTTATTAGGTTGTCACTGATATTCAAGTGTGTGTGTGAAAAGCACAGTCGAGTTTTTTTCTGTTCTGTTTCATGAATCTGAATACGGGAAGCAGCATCATCTGCCGAACTCTTGAAACTGAAGGCATTTACTCCCTCCGTCCAAAAATAAGTGTCTACATCCACTTTTGTGCAAATCTAAGACACTTATTTTTGAACGGAGGGAGTATTTCGCAACGATAGTAACACGAATATACATTCAGAGCTCAGATAGAGCTTACGTCAAAGTTCATCGTCGCTGCAGTTCAATCATACACTACATTACAACAGTGCGTGTACTGCAACCCAGCCTGTGCAATGCACCCAAAACGCTCGATCTCTTTTCCGTCATGTGCACAAGTAGTACAGGTAAATAGATTACTCTTCGAATGAGATACTTTCATAAGTATGGATGGCGTAAAATCTGTATAAAAAGTTGGAACTCACAAAACCGGTCAAAATTGAACTCTTGAACTCCTAGTCCTTGAAATCGGCATCCTGCACACGGTAGGCGTCCTGCCCTTGCCTGAAAGAGGCTTTTGCTCGAGCATCTGGTATAGGAAGATTAGGGTTTTGATATAAGTTCAAATTTAAAACAGAGTACATTCTTTTGAGTTTTGATCATCTCAATCATAACTTCTCCCACCTTCCATGACTTGTTACTAGTTATATTTGACGCGGCGACACGCCGCGCGATATTCAAATATTTGAAATTGTTAAATATGTTTCTAAGTTGTATTTTTTTTTACCGTAATTAGAGAAAATATTTTTGAAGAGTGCCGATGATTATTTAAAGTATTTTTCCCTTTTCGTAAATTTTAAAATTCTTGAAGAGTGAAATGCATATTCATTCAATTCAAATTCATGTAACTTGGGCAAGTGTATTTTCTTTCCAAAATTTTGACCAATTCGAAACGTGTAACCGTGTTCACAATTTGACATAATTAGAAGGTATTAAAAAAATGTGCACTTATAAGATGTCCAAATTTTGGAAAGTTGTTAGAATCGGGAAGTTATTCATATTTGATTTTTCTTTTGTGCGTTTATTAGATGTTTAGATTTGGAGGTTTTTTTTTCTCGAAATATTTAAATTTGAACGTTGATCATAAGTTGGCCAAATTTGAATGTCTATCAGAGATGCAATTTTTTTTCTTCGAAATATTCAAATTTATATTGTTTGAATTGTTTTCAAAAGTGATGGAAAATGGAAAACAGGATTTAATATTCAAATGTATATTGTTTGAATTGTTTCTTTTGTACGTTTATTAGATGTTTAGATTTGGAGGTTAATTTTTTTTCCCGAAGTATTTAAATTTGAACGTTGATCATAAGTTGTCCAAATTTGAATGTCTATTAGATATGCAATTTTTTTTTGTCGAAATATTCAAATTTATATTGTTTGAATTGTTTTCAAAAGTGCTGGGAAATTAAAAACAGGATTAAATATTCAAATTTGTATTGTTTTCAGAAGTGCTGGGAAAAAAAAACAGGATTTTTTTTTTTAAAAAAAAGGCCGACTCAGGCGGCCAGCAAACATGCCGGCCCAGTGGGCGGCCCACTGCGCAGCCCAGGTCCGTGGTTGCGTCAGAGTGACGTCGCCTACGGGCGGAGCTGCCACGGCGGTGGCATGGACGCCGGCGCCGAACCACGGCGAGGTAGGACGCGCAGACGGGCGCAGTGAACGCGTCTCGACGCGGGGAACCCGGGGATGGCGGCGCCGCCATCTGTGGGTCGCCGGAACGGCGACCGTGGCGTGCGGACGCTGCGGCGGAAGGAGCGCGACGGCGGCGCCGATTCCGGCGAGGTCACGCCGTTCCGGGACGCGAAACTCAGGAGGGAGATGGAGGCGAGGACGGAGGAGGCCGCCGTGTCCATCGATTTGCACGGGGAGGGCCGGAGCGGCCGCGAGGTTCCGGTGACCGTGGCGTGCGGACGCTGCGGCGGAAGGAGCGCGACGGCGGCGCCGATTCCGGCGAGGTCACGCCGTTCCGGGACGCGAAACTCAGGAGGGAGATGGAGGCGAGGACGGAGGAGGCCGCCGTGTCCATCGATTTGCACGGGGAGGGCCGGAGCGGCCGCGAGGCGCGTCGGCGGCGGCGCGGCGACCTCCGCGTCGCGAGGGAGGAGGAGGGGAAGGGGATGTGAGGTTGTTTTTGCAATTTGGTCCGTGTCGTTTTCATTATTTTCAAGTAGGTCCTTCTCCTCGTGGAATCGTGGTTTGCGGGTTTAATTTAGCGTTTTGTGAGGTTTGGTTGTGTAAAACCGTCACGGACGCACAGTGAGGGCCGCCCGATCGTTGGTGGACGGCTGGGATCCAGTACTGTAGTACTGTAGAAAATCTACAGTAGCTACAGTAACTTGGAGCGCGGAGAGGCCGTCGTTTCGTTCGTCTTTCATATAGTTAGTAATGTATGATCTGCTGACATCGGTTTCAAAGCCATGTTGCACCACTCTGATCCTTGTTATGTATGATCTGGCGTCCTGTCAAACCTACCCGAGCCAGATCGGGACGTGTTTACAAGGCGGCTTAATCTAGCTGATTACACCGAATGGAGCCAGTAGATGATACTCCAGTTTACAGAAACTGCTAACTACAGTGACTAGCTGATTCCGACGAAATAAAGTGTCAGTAACAAAACAAAACAAAAAGCCTCAAAGGAGAACCCAAATCCATGTTCATCAATTATAAGTACGGATAACTAATTACAGGTGAGAAATTCCTGATCCAAGAATCAACATATATACGTACTGTCTCAAGTCTCAACTAGTGTTTCTGCAGTTCACGGTCGACCAAATCAAACAGGCAAACAGAGACAGGGCAGGGCAGCACTGAATCATCAAGAAAAAGGGAACCATCTTGATCCGGAGAAGAAGAGAAAATGTAGTTAATTAACTAAGGAGCTAAGCGGCGTATACGTGCACGCCGATGGCGACGATGACGAGGGTGAGGACGCAGAAGAAGATGACGGCGTGGACGAGGATGGCGATGGCGCTGGTGGCCATGTTGCCGAGCTCCAGCACCCTGTTCCTCGCCGGCAGCTGGAACAGCAGCCCCGGCGACAGGAGCACGAACAGGACCACCGCCACGATGATCGGGCCCCAGTCCGTGCTTGGGTGTGGCGACGCCGGCGTACTCCCGATGCCCCCGTTCATAGCTCCGGCTGTCTGATGATCCGGTCGCTGTCCTGTCCTGTACGTGCTCTGATGTGTGCCTTGCGTGGTGTGTGTATGGACTCTGGAGTCGCCGATCGAGTTAGCTGGCACAACGCGGTGGACGAAGGAATATGTAGCGAGGTTGCTTGGCGATGGCGGCTAGCTGGTCGGCGACGGACAAGGAAGGAATGAATGCGTGCGCTGCTTGTGGGCTAAGGAAGCGCCGGAAAGAGGAAACGAGAGCACGTACACACAGATGCTTCGTCTGCTTCTTCTTTTTGGCTTTACGGTGTGAGATGGAGGCTCCAGTCTCCAGCGAGCTAGGGGAAGCTCCTTCGCGTAGTTCTGGCAGAAAGCGAGAGGAAACCTCGAGAGATTAACAGTGAAAAGGAGCCGAGTAGAAGAAAAGCTTAAACGCGTTGGCTGCCTGCAGCTGATGCTTTCCCCTCTTCTCCTTCCTTCCATTTTACTGATAGTCTTTTTTACAGACGATGCCTTTGCAATTGCATGCTGAGAGGGAGAGACAGGGGTACCTCGAGGTGACAAGAACCTAGCACATACTGATATTTTAGGTGTTTCATATGGTTTAGATTCGGAATAAAATAAGTGGACATGTACATTAAAACGTGTACATGTGTATACATGTGAATCTGAAAAAGATCTAAAACATATTATATCGTGAAAGGGAGCAAGTATACAACAAAGAAATGGTCTCGAACCTTGAGAGGACAAGTGCTTGTTTGTTTAGAACAGAGGTGGACATGCGGGGCCTTCCAGAGGAACACACCAGCGTTTTAGCTTCAGGCGCAACATTTGGGCGTGGGAGGTGCAATGGTACATTTTGAGAATCCGGAACTATAATGTATCTGTGACCATACGCTCTTTTAGGCGCCAGTGATAAATCACAACGAGACCCATCACATGTTACATCCATATCTAGTGTTGCAACCCCTTTAAGTGCTACAGGTGCTACCATAAAAAAATCAGTTTAAAATGTTCCAATATATTATACTCCCTCCGTCCAAGAAATAAATGTCTTAGATTCATCAAAAAGTGGATGTATCTAGACTTGAAACATGTCTAGATACATCCAATTTTATGCAAATCTAAGACATTTATTTTTGGACGGAGGGAGTACAAAAAACAGTGAGTGTTCTACATCCTCCAAAAAATTTATATTCAAAATCGAAAGGAGCATTTAGAAACAAAAGGACAAATCGAGCGCGAATAGTGGCATTAGTGTCACAAAAGGACAAAAACAGAAAATGACACTATTCATAGTAAATTTCTCATTTTTTTGCTCAAAGCTTTTTTCGATTTCGGGTCTGAAAATTTTGCAGGTCGTATACACATATCTTTTGAACAATTATAGAATTTTTTGAAACATTTAAATTTGTGTTCTAATGGTAACACGTGGAAAAACTATTAGGGTGTTAGCACTAGATATTCTCTCCACCAGTTCATGGTACTCGTGATGTTGAAAGTTTAATTTGATCATGTTCGTTCAATTTCGAGTTTCCACTAGAAATAGCTCAAACATAGGAGAGTGTACACCATGATGGTGATGTAACTATTGTGATTTGTTGCAAATTAGGCTGGCAAACGGTGCATTGCCACACCATTCCTGTGCAACAACAATAAACCTAAAAAAGGTTCGACAACACATATCTAGGTGGCATCTAATTTTATACGGTTAATCTAGTTAGGCGACGTGCCCTACTTAAAACAGTCATCCGGCCTCTAAGGGCACGTAGAACGCTCGGCGCTTAGACCGACGCTAGGAAGAAAATCCCAGTAGTTACGATCGGTTCCCTTGCGAGGCTGGGGTTTTTCGTTGCGTCGACGCAAGATCTAGCGTCGGGCACGATGGCGATATTTTCCGCGAATCAGAGGTTGACTAAGCGCCGGACGCTATCCAAGGCGCTAGACAAAAAGAAATCCCATAGCTAGCTGCAGACACATATCTATCAAGCTAGCTGCATAATTACCGAATCATCAAAATATAGTCCATCTGACGGAAGCATCAAGCAAATCCAATCTCAAATCCATGTGCCAGGCACAGCAACCCTAGAAATCTACTCCCTCCGTTCCAATTTAGTTGACTTGGATTTATCCAAATATGAATGTATCTATACTTGTTTAGTGTCTAGATACATCGATGTCTAAACAAATGTGTGTCAATTAATTTGGAACGGAGTGAGTACCAAAGATCAGAAAAAAGATAGGCAAAGTACATATCAGAATAAAGGGGAATACATCTCGAAATCAACATGGCATCGAGGGAGCCCAGCTCCAGCTCCAGCTCTGGCAGGACGGAGGCCAACATCGGCCAGTACCACGCATGGACGATGATGGCGGCACAGAGGAGTAGAGATCCACGCCGGCGCGACTTCTTACAGGGCTCGAAATCAATGATTAGGGGCGGCGCCGCTGCCGAACGAGATGACGACGGTGGATGGAAGCCGGCAACCAGTGGTCGACGGTTTTGGGCAGCGCGATTGCAGGAGGCCAGTCATGGGGAGAAATAGGGGAGTGAGCAGCGAGCTCGCTGTGTCGGCGGCCGTCGGTACGAGTAATCGTCTCAAGCGTTTGGCATTGGAGAAGTCAAGACGCTAGCGTGTTTTTTCTTTCTTTTTCTTAGTCTTGTTAGCGACCGAATAAGCTCCCACCATTGTGGGTTGTGGCTTACGGCGCTTAGGTGATAAACGAATTTTGTGGAGTTTATTTTTTCCCATTAGCGCCTGCACAAGCGGCTGCCATTGTACATGCCCTAAGAAATTAATTCGGCCATCTGAAGGTGGACCAACGCATGCATGCATGCAGGGATGCATGCAGGGAATCTTTCCGTAACCGATTTTTTTTTTTTGAACAAGCCGTAACCGATTTTTTAAAATAAATTATCACTTAAACCACTAATCCAATTGATGATCTATTTTCGCCGTTGGCCTCATCTCGATGAGTACTTGAAAATAAGACCCCATCTTAATATGTTTTGACAAAAAAAATCGTCGTCAGTTGCCAGGCTATAATACTGTAGTTATCATATTAGTTGTAATCAGTTACCAATCAAATAATGTATAGTTACCAAGTAATTTTTACATGTTTTCTGCCATAACCATGATCTACACGTACAAAGAGTGGGGATTTGATCACTCTAAACACGTAAAATTTGGAATTAGCGTCACCAAAGGGTTACGTTGGTGAGTAGATGATATGTCTCAAACGTATCTATAATTTTTTATTTTTCCATGCATAATATATATCATTGCCACATGCTTTTATATCATTTGGGCACATTTTATGGAACTAACCTATTAACAAGATGCCCAGTGCCAGTTTCTGTTTTTGCTGTCTTTTTGTTGCAGAAAAGCTAGTCGGGGAATTTTCTCGGAATAAGCTGCCAATTTACGTGAATTATTTTTACATGGAAACAAAGACTGGGCCAGGAGGACGCCTGCAGGGGGGCCCCACAGGGGCCAGACGACCCCAGGCGCGGCCCAGCCTTGGCCGCGTCTGGGCCCCACCTGGGTGCCTCGAGAACCTTCCGACGCCGCCCGTTCACCTATAAATTGCATTCGTCCCGGAAACCCTCGATACCCGATCATATTTTTCAGAAAAGTTCCGAGACCGCCGTCGTCGCCAACTCTAGATCGGGAGGGTTGTGAAGCTCTTCCCGGCACCCTGCCGGAGGGAAGATCGTCACCGGAGGCATCTACATCACCATGCCTGCCTCCAGAGTGATGCGTGAGTAGTCCACCACGGGACTACGGGTCCATGGCAGTAGCTAGATGGTTGTCTTTTCTCCTTTGTGCTCCATTGTTTAGATCTTATGAGCTGGCTACATGATTAAGATCATCTTTATATAATGCTATGTGTTGTGTTTGCGGGGATCGATGAATTATGGAGTAATGGCATTATTGTTCAGATTATTTATGATATGTTTTATTTACGATCTTGCATGCTCTCCGATACTTGTGTATGCTTTGGCCGAAGTAATTACTTGTGTCAGTAGAGTGAGTATTTATATTAGATAGTGGGTTCATGCTTCTCTTGTCTGAGCTCGATTGACAGAAACGATTAAGACTTGAGATGTGTTGTAGCTATTAGGGATAAAACATCGGTGTTTATTGCTTTATGTTGTACTCATTGCTTACATTACGCACCATGCTTATTGCAATTTTCTGTTGACTGCAACTTAATACTTTCGAGAGAATTGCTGGATAGCGATCCCGGGGTGGATTATTAGTCATAGATGCAGTTGGATAACGGTCTATGTATTTGACGTAATGCCCATATTAAATGAAACGGTGAAGTTTGTGTCATAATAGTATTGTGTTGCGCCCATGTTTGTCAATTGCCCCGCTGTAATTTGTTCACCCAACACGTTTATCTTTTGGAGAGACACCGCTAGTGAACTGTGGACCCCGGTCCTATTTTCTTACATTGCTTACAACCGTTTTAATAGCTTTTCCTAGTCATTTGCTCGCTGGTCATTTTTGTTTTCATAATATTTTACACACATACATTTAATCCTTTGTGATCGGCAAGCCGGAGAGATTGACAACCTCTCTGTTTCGTTGAGGCAAAGTAGTTTGTTCGTGTGTGCGCAGGTCCACGTCAGTAATCATAAACGGCGCCGCTGTCACCTTTCCGAAGCCTTCTCCAAATCCTACTGGATCGATAAATCTTGGTTTTGTAATCAAAAGAAAACTTGCTGCTACATTACATCATTCCTTACACTTGGGGTCTAGCAGCGAACGTGTCATTCCACGTCATCAGTCGACAAGTTCAAATAGCCGGGCAACCATTCGATTTTAATCTGGTAACCAACTTATCAATATCTGGTGACTAAGTGAGTGTAATCTGGTAGCTAGGGTCGGAAAAAAAAGTTGGCAAAACATATCAAGATGTGATCTAGTTTTGAAGATCACGCCGAAACAAAACAAAACGTGAAAACGGATCTGAATTTTGATTTAGGATTTAAGAGCTACATCTTTTTAAAGTTTGAAAACTAAAAGGAATATATGTGGCTGCATTCATGCATGCATGGCTTTACTTAGTAATCTATCCGTGCCCACGGATAGCTAATCTGAGGCACGTGCCCTTAGTAGCACGGCCCAATTTTAAAAGCCTCGTTGATTAGAAACGAGAGACACTATGGTTTTGCTAACCTAACCCGGGGAGAGCAACACGAGAGACAAATACACCATGTGCTACTTTTTATGGTAGTGCTAAAATGCATGAAAGCGTACACCCAGTGTTGTTGCACCACATGGTCCGAAATATTAATGCAATAGTGTTCATATTTAAGTCTGAGCAGAGATATGGAACATGCTCATGGTATGCAAATTAGCCATCGCGCGTACTCGGAGGGGATCAATGAGTAAAGCGCAATGTTATTTAAGTGGGAGCCGAGATGTGAAATATGCTCATAGTTTGTAAAGTAGCCGAGTTGAGAATAGAGCCCAGAAGTATGTAAGCGTGAGTAGAGACATGGAATATGCTTGTTGTTTGCAAAGTAGCCTCCTCTCTTACTTGAGCTGAGACGCAGTGGAGCACAATTGTTGTTAGTTTGATACGAGCATATCACGTACATAGTATACACAAGGTCTGGAGAGTGGCGTTTTGGCACCCGGGAGCATATGCTCCCGGTATTTTCGAAAAAATAGAACAAATTGAAAACTTATCAAAAAAATCCGAAACAAATCATGCACGTACCTGACTATGGTAATTTCTGTCAGAAATTTGTCATTTTTGTACAGGGCGGCCACGATGTCATTTCGGCGCGAAATTTCACACGATCGTGCGTACCATAGTCAGGTACGTGCATGATTTATTTCAGAATTTTTTGAAAAGTTTTCAAAAATTTTATGTTTCCAAAAATAACGGGAGCATATGAGCCCGGGCTCCATTGTGAATTTCCGCAAGTTCTGCACTTTCTTTAGAATTAAAGTTGCTTTTACAATGCCTTCAAACCCGCAGATATCCTAGGACTGAGAAGCACCGGGATTTGTGAACTCACAAACAGTCCTGATTCCAGAGAATGAAGCAATAGCACCATAATTGCGAGATGAGAAGGTGTAACCTACAGAGATATACTTGTTCAAGAATTCGTCATGCACTAGCATATTAGGATTTTTCTTTGAAGTGAACTGAATGAAAAATACTTGGAAGAACAAAAGTTTCCTCAACACAGGGAGGAAGATCCTTGTGTTATTCGCTAGATCTCACTTAACCTTCGTTGAGCTGTAGATTTCCGAAAATCAGGTGTGAGAAATCTGCTGTGGAAAAGCTGTTGTGAGCTGACAATTGTGGAAAATCTGAAAGGTGCATGTTTGGTTGAAACAATTGTGAACTGTGGACTAAATAGAAGTGTCTGCAATGCCACCAAGGCGCTGAGAGATTATGTACGTGCTAATTTATCGCAGAACAATGGTTTATACACTCGTAGAAATGTAAATGACCATTTTGGGAAGGAATTTTCCATTTCTTTTACAAAGTGAGATGTCATATCTGCAGTTATGGAAGCCAATAGTAGGAGTCAGGATTGAGAGGCTTTGGATCTGGCGATGGCAGAATCCGCATGCTCCGCGCGTCGGTACGGGAGAGCCGCTAGGTCCGGCGCATGCTCCAGTGGCGGCTTCATTAATTTAAATTCAGGCTCTGCTCCCTACCGTCTTAAGCGATGTCATAGGATTATCAGAACACATGCCTATTACACATATAAGACATGGTTCACAATGCGATGTTCGCCGTCGACACAACTATCATTGGTCGCTCTAGCACTAAACAAACACTAGCTAGTAGCACCTCCACAAGCAAACACCTTGCACGCAAACCAGTTTCATTGACCACCATGTAGCACACTCGGTATCACATCCATCTAGTCCGAACGGATCAGCGCTCTGCTGCAGCCCATAAGAATTGGCAAAGAGAGACCATGGGGAAAGAAAGAGCTAGAGCTTCAGCCGAAACTGCATCAGCAACAAGTTCAGGCGTGCATTTGCAGCTCTCACGAAGCTACGCCCCAGCCAGTCCAGTTAGACTGTCTACATCAAAGTCCCGCGTGGAGCCGTGGACAGATTCAGAAGACGTGGTTATTATCTTCTCCCCCAAGAAAGAATATGCCGGAGAACCTTTCAGACTCCGGCCTCCGGCGGGCCTGCTGCGTAATTATACCCACGCAGGTATTCATCCTCTGGAACTATAGATCCAACGTTCGCAGAGATCGACGGAGCCAGCCGAAAAGATGGGCAACTCGTTCTCGGAGGGGAAGCTGTTGTGCGTCGTCTGCAAGCAGGGGCGGCGCCACCAGGGGGGCGAGGTGGGGCGGCCGCCCCCCCTCAACTTTTGCAATTTTTTTGACTATACGTAGTCTATACTCTGACTCTGAGTATACGTGAACGGAGGGGAGAAAAAAAAGAAAAAACGGGCAGAACCAGCGACTCCTCCGTCGCTCCCGAGCCTCCGCTGATCCCCTCGCTGCGCTCGGTCGGTTCCTAGGTCGTGCTCCCTTGCGAAGTTGCGATTCCCCAGCTCGCTCCTCGCCTCCGCCTTCGCCCTGCTGCTCCTGCTCGTTCTCGATCCGCCGCCGGCCGCCGCCGCCCGCCCCCTCAAGCCCGCCCCGGCCGAGCAGAACACGGCGTCCTCAGGTTCCTTCCCCGCACATCCCTCCTCTATTCATGTTCTTACTTCTTACTTCTTGCCATGGATATTCGAATCCAACGCTCTGCGGATTGCTGCCATGGATCCGTTCAAAGCCAATGTTCTGTACCTCCAAGATGACGGCGATGTTAGCGCCGTGGACAATGCTACGGGGGTGGAGATTTCGATGAGTCCTCTTCCAGACAAAGTCGACAGTCAAATGATGCGCCACTCTAGTTTCCTTGTGCCGTGCGTGCTCCCAACATCAAGCTCTATCCCAGGTATATCCTAAAATTAAGAAGTTAATAAATATATAAGCTTCTTCAACATGCTTGTTTCATACATTGGATATTGAAGTATTGATCTTTTTTGGTCCTGTAATTGCTAGATTGCACAGGTTATACTTTAACATTTTCTCAAATTATGTGCTTATTAGAACCTTGTGCATAGAGCAGGCATTATTCTGTTAGTAGACACCGATTGTATTTGTACTGAAGTTTCTGAACACTTTGATTTGATCGTCGATATCTATAACATTGTGGCTTAATCATTGCACATGGGCTCATACTTTTCTGAATTACATTAGCCATCGTTAGCAGTTTTTGTTACCTTTTTATTTAGGATATCAAAGGTGGAATTTGGCATTGCTAGAGAATCTGCTGTATTTTGGTGATCACATTTGATAGGGGATTGTCTATCATGTATAAAACTGTTTTTCTCTGATTAATAGCAACTTGATGCAGTTGTCTTGTTAAATGCCTGAATGCTGTTTTCCAATTCAATTCTTGGTGTGAAGAAGAAATATATACCGCTGTTGTTCCTCTCTGTTATTCTTATTCAAGCTCTTGTCTATATAAATATTATTGAAGGAACTCTTGCGAGCAACAAGACCAATTGCAAAAGCAAGACTTTGGCAGAGATGCTGGTTCGTGTAGACAAAGACTAGAAGACTGAAGGGTGCCAGCAAACATATCTTTGGTACTTTCTCGAGAAATTCTTTCTTGTTTGGATACCCTTCTTCATTCGTTTGATATTTAGTCATATCTCATTCTTTATATGTCTTCATGATTCTGCATTTCTTCTACACTACCCCTGCAATGTGTTTTCTGAAACATCTACACGCCTATTGATCTGCACCGCATGCCTTGATCCTAGAGATTCATTTAGCAGCTTTGATCAAGAGAAGCTAATTGAACTTGCCAATATTTACTCGGTGGATTTCTCTTCACATGATTGCTATGTCTTGGTTGACCAACTCAACATATATATTGATATGATGAAGACAAGTCCAGATTTCTTATCATGTGATACTTTAGGTGCTCTTGCTATCAAGTTGGTTCAAACTAGACAAAATTTAATCTTTCCATTGGTCTACCGTCTGATTACACTTGCATTGACATTGCCGGTTGCAACAGCATCTGTTGAGAGGTTTTTCTCGTCCATGTGTTGTCAAAAAAAAAATCGCCGGTGGCACACCTTTTACTGTTCGCCCCCCTCGTCTCAATTCCTGGCTCCGCCACTGTCTGCAAGGTCCAGCGCCCGCTAGATCCGTCTGTCCAAGCAGACGACAATTATGTGGTGGAGCGTGTGCACGACAGCATCAGCCGTCGTGGCCACGGTTCGTTTCTCTTGTCATTGTTGGGTTTTCGGTTTTCCGGTAATATTATGCCTTCGATTTGTTGTTCAGTTCTTGATGTTAAATGCCGAGATCAATTGGGTTGCGTCCAGCTCCAGTCCCATTAATTCCAATTCTCGCTAGATTGCTACTAAGCCAGTCCCATTAATTCCAATTCTCGCTAGATTGCTACTAAGCCAGTCCCATTAATTCCAATTCTCGCTAGATGGTGAATTGGCGATCGGAACTTGAGAGTTGAGGCTCGATTTCTACCGATTTAGAATAAGCGCGTTAAGCCGCTGGTGTGGCGAGGCCGTGGCGAAGGTGTGCGTATCTAGGTCAACCTTCCTTTGTTATCCAGGTCAACTCTCCTTATAGAGAACTTAGACGAGAACTCTTCAGATGTGTATTAGGGCATGTATAATGGTTAACAAGAGAGTTTGATATTAATCTTACCACTAATTTAGATATGACACTAAAACATTATTTACAATGGTTTATTCCTTAACTTATCTCTAATCAACAGTTCCCTACAAATATGGTGAGATAGATTGTTGCCAAAAGATGATCCATTAGCTAAGAGAAGGCAAACTTATTTATTTTTCTCTCTCCTCCAGCTCAACAATTCGCGCGAGATAAGACCGTTATACATTCCATGCCATTAGTATCTCTTTATGAAAACGGAATAAATATCTATGATCCGTACATGCTTTGTGTTTACATCCAGAACGTGCTTCATAGAATCTGCCTTCACACATTAATGCTTGGAGCATAGTATAAAGTTTATATTACCGGTACAAGCTTCTCTTATTCGATGGATTGACCATGATCGTGAATGACAGTGATAGAGGGGTCTTACGTAATTACTAATTAATGTGTGGTGTTGATCGAACTCATCTTTTGCTGTAAGTGGATTCCAACTCATCTTTTTTCCCCTTTCTTAACCTTTTCATGTAGATGTTTTTGTGGGAACTTTTTCATATAGGAATTGTTCTTGCAATAGTGCCAACAAAGTCCTTATAAATTAATTCGACTGTTGGAAGACAATCAGTGGAATCCCACACGACCCAGCGGCGACAACTAGACAAAGAAGAACACGGGGGAGCACAATCTCTTTAGTCTTTACACATGTCTGTGATTCTAATATTCCATTGTTAATTGTCCATCTTTTCTATTTATGTTTCTCCACACTAATACCCAATTTGCTTCACAGAGATCTGAACATTGCTCATCAAAAAGTTGATGTGTCAGTGTATTTTACCGTTTCTACATCGATTGTATTTGCACCAATGTTTGTAAGCCGCGGGCATGTCTTACTAATGTTGTAGATTGTTCCCTAAGTTTGTCAATGGTATTTAAATTTCTTTTGAGAAACACCTACTACCGGATTTGGGTACTTTATCGAGTGGCGGCGGCATTTGGCAAACACGGAAAAACACTCGGCATACCTATATGCTGAGTGCTACACTCAGCATTAAGCGCTCGACAAAAAGTTAGTCGGCATCTCGATGTTTGCCGAGTGTATGACACGTGACACTCGGCAAACAAATTGTACGCCTCCTACTTCGTGGTGCAGGTGGTGATTTTTTTTTGTTCTCGCCTTTAGATCCTTTCATTTTTAAGAAAAAGTGGAAGGGGGCAAGAGTATTACTTTCATATGTGGGGGAGATGAGTCATCTATGTTACTTCAGTTACTGAACTGTGCACCACCATGAGCCGATATGTTGGGAAAGGTTAATCTTGTTTCATTAATTGAAATAATATTTAAGGTTCATTTCCAAGAATAAGTGGCTCACGATAATATATTTTTGTTGTGCAGCTTGTATTGTCCTAAGAGATTTTTATAAACTTGAGATGATGCATGGCATTAACTGGAATGAGATGCACAGGGTCATTTTTCGTCACAAAAAGGTAATGAAATATTTTGGTTGCAATGTAAATAATTAAATTGTGATTTCTTCAAGAATAAACTAGAACGTGTATTATTTTCATAGACAGCGCCTTCTGGCTTACAACGCGACTCCAAAAACTAGCCAACACGCACACTACAACCACAAATGACAAGCCCTTGCCCAAAGAGATAATCAAAGCCACGTTTCGACCAACACCAAACACCTTCGAAGAACCGCCTCCAAACTCTCCTTGTCGACGTAGATATATAAATTGTGAATTGACACATATAAAATACCTTTGGTTATTTGATTTCTGAAGTTGAATCTCCCGTGGTGAATCTGGAAGGAAATACCGTCCTTATAAAAATAAAGTTCGAATTTGGAATTGAACATGTTCATTCGTAAAGTTTGTTACCCTAACCAATCTATACCTCTTATAAAGCAAAACCCCACTAAGTGCATTTATTATTTTTCTATCTCAACATGCAAGCTATCCACATCATCCATACTATTAGCCAATCAATTGTCCATGTCATCTCCACTAATACTTATTAATTCCACATCATTTATTCTTTAAGCCACATCATCCACTATTTGATCCATTATTTATCCATGTCATTACACATATATTATTGATTTTCTATCCATCCATGAAAAATATTCGCAATATAAATTATTTTATCCATATAATTACCTCATCAATTTGAAATATACAAATATTTCACGTTGATTATATCTAGATTCTCGATTATGGTGCACAATCGAATCCTGAATATTCTCTAGGATTTTTTTCCCGTTGCATGTGTAACATGTCCTTTCACTTATAATACAAGTTTTATAAGAAGTTCCCGGTGCAACGCCCGGGGTATATTTCTAGTTGTATACAATGACTGATCGTTCTGTCCTTGATCATTGCAGAAAAATGCCTATGCATTGCTGTATTCGGGCGACTTACGTGGTGCAGCAGAAAATGCAATGAAGAGTCATTTTGAAACGAAGATATCTGAACTAGTGGATGTCAACTACCATAGGGGATGTTTGCTATATCTCTACCCATGTATTCAACTATTAAAGTACATTTTCCTTCCTCGTCTTCATAAAATAGAGGCTTAAGACAGGCTAGCTGTTTACTATCTACCTTTGTGCGGTTTTAAGATTGGCTTGTAAGTTCATTGTTAATTTACTGAATTTGCAGCTTTTCTGGAAACAACAACGTGGAAATTTTGACTATTAAGGGAACTAAGACTAATGGCCGACCTCTGTCCTGCGACTTCGTCGATGTACATCATGCAGAATCGATACTCAGCCATTACGAAATGTCTCATGGCGCCGGAGGAAATGCTGCTAGGGTTGAACCACATTCGGACTGAAGTCTATACGGGAGAGTGTTTCATCTCTTACTCGGAGAGCATCTGTATGTACCCGGATTGGCAATTTCAAATCTGAGGTATCCGCATCCTGTGTTTGTGGTCGGGCTGCAAGTGGTTTTGTATGTCCGCGTGTTGAGATAATGCATGGACAGTTGCTTGTACCGGCATGCTACAACATAATGCAACCACATACAAGTGTTTTGTATGTCCGCGTTGAGATAGTGCATGGGCAATTTGTGTTATGCTTGTGTTAAGCGAACTAGATTAATTGTTGCTCATATATAATGCCTATGTTTGTACAATTGAATCCGATTGCAATATGTGTAGATAGGTGTACACATATTGGACCGACACTTTTTGGAACGTCAGATCTGTCTCACCAATCTCAACGCGCCGCCCCTCATTTTCTCGTTTTCCCCTCTGTTTCTCGGTTGAGTCAACGAGTCGTCTTTTTTAGTTCTTTTTTATTTTTGAATTTTTCATTTTGAACCGCTCTTTGAGTCGTTTCGCACCGATGGAGAGAGAGGCGACAGCCATGGCGCCATGGCGGAGACGGTGTGCCGCAGCCAAGTCGGTGCCGCCTGTCGGGGTGGGGGCGGGGGGTGCCTCGTGAATCCGGGATACAGCTGGAGGAGATAGCGGTGACGGCGGAGCCGGAGTTAGCTTCATTGGAGAGAGGCGCGGCTCGCGTCCATCGACGTCCGGCGGCGAAGAGACCGGCGATTCGCATGTCTGAAAGTCTTGTGCGCTGCTGCCGAAGATGGGTATTCCTCTTCTGCTCCCTCTCCCTTCACGCACCCCCTCCTTCGGCTTGATTGTGTTCTCTGATTTCGTACTATCCGGCTGGTCGGGGCCGCTAGATCTGATGATGATTCATGTTCTGTGGTCGCGATAGCTTATTTTTCTGCTGTACTTGGCCATTGTAGTTCGTCGAGGAGTTCGTCCTCAATTGGGGCAGTCTCATTTGCTTGCTGATTCTTAGGTTAGGGTTCATATTTTGATGATTTTGTTTGGTTTTAGATGATTATAGGTAGAGGTTGGTCTCACCACCTGATTTCCTTTCTTATTATTTTCAGAGCGGTGGAGCGAGGTGCCTATGGTGACAGGATCTGGTCGATTCAGACGGAAGTGGCCGCTGCCTGGCATAGTAGGTTGGTCTCTGCAATCTGCACCCAATTTCCTCAATTTTATCAGCTAGGGCGCTTCGGTTTTGTTTGATTTTCATGCCGGGGAGCTTCATGTTTCAAGGAGTTCGGATCTGTACATTCATCAATGTCTTTCTCACTTTTAGTTCGTCACTATTGGCGGATGGTTGAGAGGGTCATACTGTTTCTGGTGTGTGTGTGTGACGAAACCAGCAATGGATTTTCCAATCAATTTTCGTCTATGGTTTTTCAAGAAAAGAGAGGTGCCAGTAGTGATTCTGCGCACCAGTTCCTGTTAAATCCTCATTCCCCTGAATTCCTTCTGCTTTATGGGACATATACCACGTTCAGTAGTTCATCATGTGTGCTTTTTATGCTATTGGTGTAGAAACAAAAGAAAATATGTGTTATGGATTCCTCCTCAATTAAAATCCTCATGAAGTTACATTGTTTTGCGTTTGGTCATAGCACTCATATGCTCACGCATGTCTATTTAACATCACTCATATGTCAATTTTTTAGAGTGTAGAAATCAGGATAGGGATAGGGGTGCTTGACAGTTTGTATAAAGGTTTTTTCAGAGTGCTTTGCAAGTTAGAACAAGGGTTATTTTGGTAGTCTCACACTTGCTCTAGTTTTCTTGCCCACTGCAAGCGCAAGTATATGATGGGAGTCGAAGACACACATTGCACCAAATGATGTAAATGTTACTGCCAACACTTCTGTTTATAGATTTTGACCATTGGATTTCTCTCCACTGGGGAACATCACTACCCTGCTTTTGATTCATTTTTTCCTTTTTCTTGTGTGTGATCTATTCACGGACAGGCTGATGAATTTACTGTTATAGTATGTGTTTATGCAATTTTACGGGTATGACAACACTACTGTAGAAGTTGTATTGACTTCCTTTTTGTAGGACTATTTTCATGAGAATCTACTTTTCAATCTTGGCGCACCTTTGACAACAATACTTTTCAATCATGAGAAAATGTTGACGACAACATCTTGTCCAGCGATTGCAACACTTTTGTGGTGAAATTCATGGGGATTGGGAATCCGACCGTAAGTCCACTGAATAATTCCACTTATGATGATATTTCCAATATTAGTATTCAGTTTGCGAACACTACTTTGCCCTCAAATATTTTTCACATGTCATTGGTGATGAGATTCACCTCTTACATACACACATTTTTCTTGTGTTAGCCATTTCGCCATGAACTGTCTGTGTGACATATGCTCCCAAATAAATATCCCTTTATTTTTCTCTAGAACAGACGAAAGCCATATCTGTGTGTGTGTTTGAATGTTTTTGCTCGTGTGAAGGGTTCGCCCACTCATGAAAGAGAACACTACATGAGTTGGCGATCTTTGTCCCATAGGCAGTACATAGGGGATTGAAGAATCAGTTAATCATTTCAGTTTACCTCATCATGAACACGCATAACATGCAGTATTCTTTTTCTAGAGTTTCTGGTTAATCATTTCGATTTCCATAATCTATTCACAGTCTAATATTTTTCTCATTTTCTTGGCTAGCTATGTGTCCATGTCTTCCTTTGTCATTCTTTTTCTCATATTTTTTATTTCCAACTTAGTTTTATTCTCAGTTGTTTTTATCATGGTTTCTATCATTTCCTCATCATTCTTATTTTTTTCTTTATTCTTTTATTATTTTTCTTGAGTCATTTGTCTAATTCTTTAGTCCCTCAGTATAAGCTTTTCAATGACTTAGTTTCTCATTGTGCCTCTGTTTTTCAGTTTACCCTCTCAGTTATCTAAGTCTGGTTATTTTTCAGTCTTTCAATCTTCATTTATTTCAGTTCTCATTTTGTTCTTCAATGTTTTCAGTCTTTCTTAGTTTTCTAAATCTTGTGCTTCAGGCTTGTTATTTTTCAGTCTTTAATCTTCATTTCTTTTGGTTCTTCTCATTTTCCTAAGTCTTGTGCTTCAGTTTTTCAGTCGTTCTTAGTGTTCTGACTCTTGCTCTTCAACCTTGTTATTTTCCAACCTTTCAGTCTTGATTTCATTTTTGTCATTCTCAGTGTTCTAATTAAGTCACGCTCTTGGGTCTAGTTATTTTTAAGTCTTTCATTCCTTATTTCTTTCTGTCTCATTATGTTTTGTTAAGTCATTTGTCTCATCTTCAGTTCTTTTTTCTTAATTATTCACTCTCATTTTTTCATTTGTTTCCCAACAAGATGGATGTAGTGTAGTGTCATTAGTTTTATCAGGTGCATCTTTCATAAATAGCCAATCATCATAATTGTGTTCATGGATTAGTTTATCAAAATATTTATGCCCTTACTAACTCTCATCGCCTGAGAGCAAAGAGGTTTGAATGGACAGGGAGGTCGAGAAGCTAGTGCTAGAGTCTTTGTGAGTTAGTCGAATGCATATTAGAGCATGTTATCTTAGTGTGTAGGCACTAAAGCGAGCTTGTACAAAGTCTGACTATTTTCTTGAGTATTTGCATAATTTATTTGGAAAACCTAGGATTAACTAAGTATCTTTTTCATCAAAGTTCTTTCATTTAAAGCTTTTTTGTAATGAGTATGTGGTTATTATGTATTTTTTGCTCGACGTTTGATGATCTGAACCTTCTCCAATGATTTACTAATTTATACTTGTTGACAGACTGAGCCATCTGACACTGAGCTTCGTGCCTAATGTTACTCAGTAAATTGGGCCTTGTTTTCTATTCACCGTGTGTTATGTTTCTGTTACCAAAGAACATCCTTTTTTTGCGTATTAAATTTATTTTTTGGCTCGTTGCAATTTGGAGGGTTCATCAGGGATGGACTTCTTCAGTGAGTATAGTGATGCTAACAGATATAAAATTCAATAAAGTCGTTGGTAAAGGGAATTAAAGTGTCGTTTATTTAGCTATTGACCAACAGACAGGCGACAAGGTAGCAATCAAGAAAATGCATAGTATCTTTGAGCCATGACAAGTTTTCCAAACTTCTCGTGTGTATGCTTCCGCCATTTTTTTTGTCAGATATTTGTTTGGTTTGCTCTGAGGTCACTAGCAGCTTATTTGGAGAGAGAAGCGAGAGCATCATTTTATTGTTGAGATAAAAAGAGCATGGTCTGCTTCATTCTTCATTACTTCAGCCTGCATTTCTTTATTTGAGTACTTGAGCATATTTACTTACATTATTTGCTTATTTGTTCATTCTCTTTCCCTTCATTTATCTTCTTACTTCATTTATTCAGTCTGCATTTCTTGGGGTTTGTCTGAGGTCTTTGCTTCAAGCTTTCTGTGTCTGTTTTGGAAAATAGAGATGATGGAAAGCTACTTGGTGATGAGGTTCTAACTTCTTGATAGTCCTTTCGTCTTAACACATCTTAAATTAAGATGGTCTCATGTTGTTCCCCCTTTCTTTCAGATTTAGAAGATAGTGATGTTCATGTTAGAATAATTAAGACTGAACACTGTGAGGCTCGAAGAGTTAGGGAAGCGAAGGGAAGTGCTTGAAGACATTCCATTGCTCTAGAAGATATCTGAACTGAGAGAAGACTACAGGGTAGTTAGCCTGCATCTTGTAAGGGCCAGCGACTCTAGCAAACGATCACGGTGAGCCAGCGACCAGCCGATCGCGGCTAGCAGTCTGTGCAGGAATTTACGTTTTCCCCTTGTAAAATTGTTCCTCTGCCACATAGATGGAAGCGACAAGCTTTTGATTGATCTAAATTTCCCCTTTTTTTTTCTTGTAATCTAGATGAAAAATAGAAGTGTTGATGGCATTAGCATATTTGCCTTGTGGAAATAAGCTTCAGTGAGCATGTTTTTGTTGATTTATCTGAATTTGTTCAGTCCATCTGTTCATGTTTTCAGTAGCTCATTTTTTAGTCCCCAACCTTCGAATGAGATTGAACTCTGAAACTGGGGTGGAGCTGGTTCGTTGGAGGAGTGTTTTTCTTACTGGAGAAGATGCCATGTTTCGCCCAAAGCTTTTTGGTGTTAGTTGAATCAAGGACTCAGAAACTGAGCCGGGTAAACTTAGCGTTGGGCTGACTCAAAACTGGGGCAAAAAAATGTGTCTGTTCGGTGGGAATGAAACAGTCATTTTTCCCTTGCTTTTGGTCTAACAGCTGTCAAATCCCTATTGGTTGGAAAATGTGTCTGTTTCTAAATTATAAAACATCTAGCTGCTGAATAGTCACTCCCGTGTAGGTGTAATTTCATAATCACCAATACTATTGGAAGATTAATTAGTTGAGATAGCTTGGGTTTGACCGTTTGTGTCACTGGTAAAATTATTGGGCAGTATTTGGTCAAGGAAATTTGGGTATCGTGCAGGTTCGTTAAGCTAAAAAAAAGTATTGCTTTCTTTGGTGTTGACCCGCTAATTTCCACGTCGAAAACATCCAACTCCTGAACGTTGGCTGTTGGGTGATCAAAGAGGAGGGTTCGTGGACTGGTTGATGCTTGTTTGCACGAATACGGTGCAGGTGTTTATTGCTAGTTGAGCAACCTTGTCCTATTATCAACTAGATCGACATAATGGAGGTGCATTCCTAGTAGTCGTATATTGAAACTCCAACAGCTACTCTTGTCCCGTTGTCAACTAGATCGACATAATCGTGTATGCATGACTTGAGTGGTATCTTAGGAAAAACTTTTTTTTATATTTAAAGGCATTCCATGGTTATACAGTTTGTGTTAGGGAAGGCTCGTCAACGGATGGAGAAAGAGAGATATGATTCTCAAAAAATGTGGCCCTATTGTCAGGGGACTCATTAATGTGGCATATATATATATATATATTGCAGGAATGCTGAAGGTCTGAACAAACCGTTTGTTCTTTCTCGACAGCTGACATTTCGGAAGGTAGATCCATCTGGTATTCTGCTTGCCGGTATGCACATATGCTTTGATTAGCTTCTTAATTTCTTCCTCCTTCGCCACGCAGGCAAGCCAGCATGTATAGCAATCTTCGAATTCGATAGGTGGTGCAGGTTGGGGGCGTCTATTAAGATCGCCATAATCCAGTGCTGTCGTCCAGTGCGATGGCAATGCCGGAGACACAAGTACGATCTTTGGTTCATTAATTTTTCGGTAGTGTATATATCAGCTCCACGTTGGAGATCCTTCGCTTTTTAATGATGCGGCTGTACTTCTCAAGGAAAAGGGAAAATGAGTGGGTTGCTTTGGATGTTTCTGATGAGTACGATGTGATTCCCTTGTGCTGTGCAGGCGCAGTCTGGGCCTTTAGATTTGACGAAGCGCTCGCAGTACTGGACAGTGGACAGGCAGCTCCTGCAATACTTCAGGCGATCCGCGTCGGGGATCATTTTCCCGATGCTGGTAGGATTCCATCCTATCACGTTCTGCAGGAGCACCAGGCACGCTACCATCGCCTTCAGCGTCTCTGCACTGCTCTCGCTCGTGATGAACATAACACCGTTGCTGTTTGCTGATACGATGCGCCGGAAGTGTGCCAGCCCGGAGCCAGAGGAAGGCAGAAGACATGACCACGAGCTCGTCGATGTTATTTTTCTGGTGCTCCAAATTCCAGCGGTAGTACCGTTGGGTTAAGCGGTACTACCGCTGAGAGCTACCGTCACCACTACCGCCTCCGCTACCGCTGAAATGGCCGTCTGCGCGCTTGTCCGGTACCGACTGGTACCGCTGGCGGTACCGCCGCCGGTACCGCTGAGGTGGGAAGAGACGAACCAGCCCACCCCAGCGGTAGTACCGCTGGGTTAAGCGGTACTACCGCCGAGGTGGGATTGTTTCCGGGATTGATTCCGGGTTGGACTGCAGCCGACCTAGGGTTTGATGTTTCTATTTATTCCTCTTGTAAGCCGCCGTTTTGGGGTAAGCCACACATTGTAAACCCACGGCGTTTGTAACCTCACCCGATATAGTGAAGTATTGCTGGCTGGCGCCCGTGGTTTTTTCCTCTCCTTTGTTTGGAGAGGTTTTCCACGTTAAATCTCGTGTCCCCTTTGGTTTGATCGTTCCGCTCTTCGTCGTTTCTTTGCTATCGTTTTACAACAAGTGGTATCAGAGCCCTGTTTCAGATCTGTTTTCAGATTAGGGTTTTGGATGGCATCGATGAAGTTCGATCTACCGGCGCTGGACTACAAGACGAGATTTCGCTGTGGCAGGTCAAGATGCGTGCGATCCTCGCACAGTCCAATGATCTTGACGAGGCGCTGGAGAAATTCGGCGACAAGGATGCGGCGGCATGGACCGCCGATGAGAAGCGGAAAGACCGTAAGGCTTTATCGCTTATTCAACTTCATCTATCTAATGATATTCTGCAAGAAGTACTCCAGGAGAAAACCGCAGCGGCACTGTGGGCTAAGCTGGAGTCGATCTGCATGTCCAAAGATCTCACCAGCAAGATGCATGTGAAGATGAAGTTGTTCACGCACAAGTTGCAAGAAGGTGGTTCGGTAATGAATCACTTATCGATCTTTAAGGAGATCGTTTCTGACCTAGTGTCGATGGAGGTAAAGTACGATGATGAAGATCTAGCACTTTTACTTCTATGCTCGCTGCCAAATTCCTTTGCAAATTTTCGTGATACCATACTGTTAAGCCGTGATGAACTAACCACCGCGGAAGTATATGAGGCCCTGCTTGCCAGGGAAAAGATGAAAGGTATGGTACAGAAAGAGGAGTCGTCGTCCTCCAAGGGCGATGCTTTGCAGGTCCGAGGGAGGCCTGAGCAGCGAGATAACCACTACCACAACAACAACAGAGACAAGAGCAAGGGTGACAGAGTCGCTCAAAGTCTAAAGGCCGTGACAAGTTCTGCAGGTATTGTAAGAAATCTAATCATGTCATTGATGATTGTTGGAAGTTGCAGAACAAGGAGAAAAGAAAAGGTACTTACCAACCGAAAAATAATGAAGGTAAAGATACCGGTGAGGCTTCTGTTGTTGATGGTAGTTCTGATGGCGAATGCCTAGCTGTTTTAGCTGCATGTGTTTCTCGTCAGGATGAATGGATTCTAGATACTGCATGTTCTTTTCATATTTGCTGTAACAAAGATTGGTTCAGTTCTTATGAGTTAGTGCAGACTGGAGATTTCGTGCGTGTGGGGAACGACCAGCAATGCAACATTGTTGGCGTTGGTTCCGTTCAGGTCAAGACACATGACGGTATGACACGCACGCTGACGGGAGTGAAACACATACCAACCATGGCAAGAAATTTGATCTCGCTCAGTACCCTTGACTGTGACGGGTACAAGTACAAAGGAGGAAATAAACTCCTAAAGGTATCAAAAGGTTCTCTCATAGTTATGGTTGGTGATATGAATTCTGCTAAGTTATATGTTCTTAGAGGTAGCACGTTATCTGGTACTGTTGCTGCTGTTTCTCATGATGACGCTAGTAAAACTAACCTTTGGCATAAGCGTCTTGGACATATGAGTGAACTTGGTATGGCAGAATTGATCAAGAGAGACTTGCTGCAAGGATGCAGTTTGGGTAAGATGCAGTTCTGTGAACACTGCATTTTCGGTAAGCACACAAGAGTTAAGTTTAATGCTTCTGTTCACACCACCAAAGGTACACTTGATTATGTACATGCTGATGTTTGGGGGCCATCTCGTAAGCCCTCTTATGGTGGTGCTCGTTATATGCTTACCATTATTGATGATTACTCTAGAAGAGTTTGGCCTTATTTCATGAAAAATAAGGATGATGCGTTTGCTGCTTTTAAAGAGTGGAAAGCTATGATTGAAAGGCAAACAGAAAGGAAGGTGAAATTACTTCGTACTGACAATGGTGGCGAATTTTGTTCGAATGCCTTTAATGATTATTGCAGGAAAGAAGGCATTGTCAGGCACCTCACCATCCCGTACACGCCTCAGCAGAATGGTGTAGCGGAGCGGATGAACAGGACCATCATCTCCAAGGCTCGCTGCATGATCTCCAACGCTCGCATGAGTAAGCGTTTTTGGGCTGAGGCGGCTGCCACCGCCTGCTACTTGATAAACAGGTCACCATCTATTCCCCTCGACAAGAAAACTCCCATTGAGGTATGGTCAGATTCTCCTGCTGATTATTCACACTTAAAGTTTTCGGCTGCACTGCTTATGCTCATGTTGATAATGGAAAGTTAGAGCCGAGAGCTATTAAGTGTGTGTTCATTGGTTATGGTTCGGGTGTAAAAGGATACAAGTTATGGAATCCCGAAACTAGCAAGGCATTTATGAGCAGGAGTGTTGTTTTCAATGAATCTGTTATGTACTTTGATAAGTTGTCCTCAGATGTTTTGCCAGATTTTTCTGAGGAGCAGGTTCGTGTCGAGGTGGAGCACTCTGTTGAAAAGGAAAATGTCACTGTTGACAATGATGGTGCTGCTACTTCAGATGATTCTGATCCTGATTCTGCTGGTTCTGATGATTCTGTTTCTTCTGATTCTGATAATGATAATGTTCAGAACTCACCCCCTGTTTTGCAGCCACAACAGTCTATTGCTGCTCGTAGGAACAGGAGGAATTGTGGTCCTCGACCACGTTTAATTGAAGAGTGTAACATTGTTGATTATGCTCTGAGTTGTGCAGAACAGGTGGAGCACGGACATGAGCCGTCCACCTATACTGAAGCTATTGGTTCCGGTGACCGCGAGAAGTGGCTTGCTGCTATGCAAGAAGAAATGCAGTCACTCGATAAGAATGGCACATGGGAAGTTGTGCGCTTGCCTAAGAAAAAGAAGGCAGTCCGCTGTAAGTGGATCTTCAAGAGAAAGGAGGGTTTATCTCCTAGCGAGCCTCCGAGGTTTAAGGCAAGGTTAGTTGCAAAAGGCTTCAGTCAAATTCCAGGTGTGATTATAATGATGTTTTCTCTCCAGTTGTTAAGCATAGTTCAATTCGTACATTCTTTGGTATTGTTGCTATGCGTGATCTTGAGCTTGAGCAGTTAGATGTAAAGACTGCGTTTCTGCATGGAGAGTTGGAGGAGGAGATATACATGGACCAGCCAGAAGGGTTCATAGTGCCTGGTAAGGAGGATCTTGTGTGTAAGTTGAAAAGGTCCTTATACGGTTTGAAACAATCTCCTCGTCAGTGGTATAAAAGGTTTGATTCTTTTATGTTGTCACATGGCTTTAAGAGGTCTGAATTTGATAGCTGTGTGTACATTAAGTTTGTTAATGGATCACCTATATACCTGTTATTATATGTTGATGATATGTTGATTGCTGCCAAGAGCAAGAAAGATATCGCTGCTCTCAAGTCACAGTTGAGTAGCGAGTTTGAGATGAAGGATCTTGGTGCTGCTAAGAAAATTCTAGGTATGGAGATTACCCGTGACAGAAATTCTGGTTTGTTGTTTCTTAGTCAGCAAAATTACATTAAGAAAGTTCTTCATCGTTTTAACATGCATGATGCAAAGTCTGTTAGTACTCCTATTGCTCCTCACTTTAAATTGTCAGCTGAACAATGTCCTAGTACGGATGAGGATTTTGAGTACATGTCTAGAGTTCCATATTCTAGTGCTGTTGGTTCTTTAATGTATGCCATGGTTTGCTCACGTCCAGATTTATCATATGCTATGAGTTTGGTTAGTAGATATATGGCTAATCCTGGTAAAGAACATTGGAAGGCTGTTCAGTGGATTTTCAGGTACCTTCGTGGCACATCCAATGCTTGCCTCAAGTTCGGCAAGACTGATGAGGGACTCGTAGGCTATGTGGATTCAGATTTTGCTGCCGATTTGGATAAGAGGAGATCCCTCACAGGTTATGTGTTCACGCTTGGTGGTTGTGCCGTGAGTTGGAGGGCAACGTTGCAATCCGTTGTTGCCCAGTCTACCACTGAAGCAGAGTACATGGCTATTGCTGAAGCATGTAAAGAATCGGTTTGGCTGAAAGGTTTGTTTGCTGAGCTTTGTGGAGATGATACTTGCATTAACCTGTTTTGTGATAGTCAGAGTGCTATTTACCTTACCAAGGATCAGATGTTCCATGAGAGAACAAAGCACATTGACGTCAAATACCATTATGTGCGTGATGTTGTTGCAAAAGGTAAACTGAAGGTATGCAAGATAAGTACTCATGATAATCCTGCTGATATGATGACAAAGCCAGTTCCTGTTACTAAGTTCGAGCTTTGCTCGGGCTTAGTTGGTATCACTGTCTAGCCCAAGAGGCTATTTGGCGCCGAAGGTGTTTTTCTTTGTTGTTTCAGGATGAAGTTCTCTTTCATGCTACAAGATGGAATTTGTCTCAAGGTGGAGTGTTTTTTTCTGGTGTTCCAAATTCCAGCGGTAGTACCGCTGGGTTAAGCGGTACTACCGCTGAGAGCTACCGCCACCGCTACCGCCCCGCTACCGCTGAAATGGCCGTCTGACGCGCTTGTCCGGTACCGACTGGTACCGCTGGCGGTACCGCCGCCGGTACCGCTGAGGTGGGAAGAGACGAACCAGCCCACCCCAGCGGTAGTACCGCTGGGTTAAGCGGTACTACCGCCGAGTGGGATTGTTTCCGGGATTGATTCCGGGTTGGACTGCAGCCGACCTAGGGTTTGATGTTTCTATTTATTCCTCTTGTAAGCCGCCGTTTTGGGGTAAGCCACACATTGTAAACCCACGGCGTTTGTAACCTCACCCGATATAGTGAAGTATTGCTGGCTGGCGCCCGTGGTTTTTTCCTCTCCTTTGTTTGGAGAGGTTTTCCACGTTAAATCTCGTGTCCCCTTTGGTTTGATCGTTCCGCTCTTCGTCGTTTCTTTGCTATCCGTTTTACAACAGTCGAGGACTGCAATCGCCGCCGGATACGGCGCCTCTGCATAACCGTCTTTGTCTCCAACATCCTTCTCATGATCACCGCCGCCTGACTCACAGCGGTGCTAAACGTCATCTACCTCTACCTCGCCGCGGCGGTGGTGATTCTCGTTGCGCTGCCTTACGCGTGTCACATAGAGAACTCGACGCGGAACACGGTGACCTGGGGCATCGTGCAGTACGAGGAGTTCCAGGAGGACATCAAGCACTTCTTCGACCTCTCGTCGGAAGCCACCCAGGCGGCATTCCTGGGCCTACCGGCGACGCTCTTCAGCCAGCTGAAGAGCAGCAAGTGCACGCACAGTGTCGACGTCAGGGCGCCCGAGGTGCTCACCATGTACACCGTGCTGTTCGGGCTGTTCATCATGCTGGTCTGCTCGGTGCCCCTGGCAGCAGACTTCAAGGAAACCAGGGAGAAGTTCGTCAGGGTGTTCATCAGGTACTCCACATACGCGCTCCTGACGCTGCTCTCCGTCGTCGCGTTCCTGGCAGCGATCGAGATCTTGGAGGCGTACATAGTGCTGGCATTTGTGCTCGTCTTCGGTGCGTTCCTCAGCGGCCTCTTCTGGAACGTGGTCAGAGCGCCAGCTGCTGGGCCCTCTCTCGGGGAGGGAAAACGTAGGAGACGCGGTGGTGGCACGCAGACGGCGGTCGCTGATCTGGTTCGGGTTCTGCCCGGCTATGTTCGGGGCCCTGATGGCGTCCTACTCCAGGAGCATCAGCGGCGAGGGAACCGGTTTCAGCAAGCTGTACAAGACCTGCGTGTTCTTCATCTTTGTCTCACTCATGGCCAACCTCACAAGGATGCTACTCGTTCACGAGGTCCCGGACGAGGACGGCGAGGCGCCGCTACTGCTCATCTCCGGGATTGTGAACGTCTTCCTCATGGTGCTCACCGTCCTCTTGGTTGTTCTCGTGGCCCTGCTGCAACCCGAGCAGATTCAGAACACATTCGTGTTAGCTTGACATGAAATTGTAGCGCACGGACACTAATTTGTCGATAATCTGCTGAACGTATGTGAGACACTTGTGACGTTTTACTGTCCGCAGACTTTCAATTAACCCATAAGTTCGTTATTATTTTTTAGATTGACTTTGCTCTATCTTCTTTTTAGGAGATTTGCTATTTCAGTCAGAACAAGGAGAAATTTTAGAAGGCCCATTTACGCAATTCGGCTTTGCTTAAGTATGTTCAACCGAAAGTTGATTGTAACCTGAATCTCGACCCCAAGTCTTGTCCTCCTCCTTCTCCTTACGTGAACTCTTTTCTACTCACGTAAAAAAAACCTTTTCCTACCTTTTCTTCTCAAAATGAGGAACGAAACCTGGCCTTTCCATCGAAGACGTGACTCCGAAAAAGGTAAAAATAACTCATCTTGCTTGCTACATCTGTCATTTTTTTGCACATGACGTACGAAAATATATTTAACTGCTAATTTGGTCGTACATAGTGAATATGTATGTGCACTTATATGTCTTTTTCAGAATTTTTCAAAACGCACAAATAATTTATTTGAATTTTTTAATAAAGGGAATATATTAATATTGCAAAGTTACCAATTACACTCAAACTTTGCACCAACCAACAAAATGTTATGAACGACATCCAGGATGCATACAGCCTGAAAGAGAAAAAAAATGAAAAAAAGGCCCTGGCACGGTAATCAACTCCTCACACCAGCAACCCAATAAACCACCGCCAAAGACAACACTCGGAATAAAAAAAGTTTCTCCAAAGGCAACGCCTCCAAGGGGGGAAACAGTGCACAAGCGCCGTTGTAGCCCGATCCAAGATCTTAGGTTTTTATCCTAGAGAAAGTATGACCTCTCAAAACAATATCTTTAACAAGATCATTATCAGTCACAACCAATAAAGGTCAGACCTTAAGTTTTCACCATGAAAGTCCAAACTTGGCACTCGAGGAGCGCCAACAAACTTTAATTCCTCCAATGCTGCCGCACCAACTTGCCAAGGTTGCTCCTGCAATTCATCAAGGTACAAATCAAAATTGGATCACCGGCTCCTGTGAAGCAAAGTCTTGATTACCTCGAAGGCCCCCTCTGCCAACACTTGTTCTCCAATCCCAGTCACGACCTTCTCCACCATTGTGTAGCCCATGAAAATCGAGATGCCGACATGTCCCATGGTTTCAAAAACCAGCGAAGCTTCGTGCCGCACCGTCATGAAGCCACACGGGTTGATATGTGTGCGCACGACCGGGTTCCACCACATCCAGATATCCAGGAGCTTATACGCCAATCCATGGAGATCTCTCGCAGAAGACCCGGAACACATCGATGGCTAGATCGAAGAGTATCACACGCAGAACACTGCCTTGATGCGAGAAGAACACTAGAACCACCACCATTATTCTGAAGCCTCGCAAGCCCCCACGCCGTGAGTCACCTCCAGCAAGAAGGGCAACAGAAGAGAGAGCAGTCCAGCGCGCAGCTGCAGGTCGTCGCCAGCGTGGCCAATGCCACAACCAGATTATGTCGCAGCACCAGCAATGGTTGGCCCCAGTGGCCCAGATCAGGGCCCTCAACCTAGACCGAAGCCCTATGGCAAGATTGTACACCATGCCAACCGAATATGACCTAGCCGCCGGTCGGTCGAGAGGGAGCGACTCGAGAGGTGTTGATTTGCAGAGCCTACTTCTCTAGGTTTTTGTAATTTAAACTGGGTGAGAATTTCACTTCCCGGGGTTTGCACCAACTAGAGATGCACACAACTACATAAGTTGAGTAGCAGGATTTTTATCTTGATTAATAACGAAGTCTGATCCTCATTATAAATTGCACGAGTAACGGTCGAATCTAAATTCGCGTCAATCAAGAAATGGGCTCAACGAGAAAAGTTGGTGCTGGTCTGTTTTTTTTTTTTATGCCTCTCGATCGGTGGTACAGTTGTAGTATCTGAACTCATGTACTAACACACACCACACGCACGCACACCCCTAGTACACAAGCTAGACCTATAACTACACACGGAACACACGCGTTTTGAGTTCTGACAGTTGTGGCACGAACGCGTGTGGAAGGCCTGCGAAAAATCTCAGGAAAAATCCCGGGTGAGACACCCAAGCGATCCAGGGATCGAACTTGGGCGGGTTGGCTGGCCACTGCCATGCTCAGCCACTGCGCTATCAAGCGCGTCTCGCTGGTCTGTTAAAAACAAAGGAGGCTTCAGGGATGTTTCGTCTGCTGACTCTACGCCAACTCAATCTTGATGTGCGCTCCTGATCAACCGACGAGGCATATCGCTGGATAACAGTTTCAGGAGTAGAGGGTGGCAGCTCAAACAGGTGCCCAACGTCAGAGTCTAGCTCACTGTTATTTTTTTAGAGGATCTAGCTCACTGATTGGTACTACGTACAACGAAAGCGAAATACCCCTAATCTCATAAAAAAGAAAGCGAAACTCCCCCTAATCATCTGAAAACGACCACCAGAGTTGATAGAACTGCCCGTATCTTGGAAGCACTTTTACACGCAATTGCCCACATCCAGGCAGGTAAAGCGCACGCACACTCAATCAACACTGCCATGCCATCACCTTCAGGTACACATCCATCACCAGGCCATGCTTGTACACATCCACGACGACCACAGAGTTAAGTTGCCGTATCAAAGTGGTACACTACGTCGTACGTGTATGGAGCTGCGAATTACGGGATGGATATACTCCGTCGAGACGTCTCAGTTTTTTGTTTTCAGATACTTGTCGAAAGGAAGGAAAAGGCGAGTTGCCATCAGGATTCTCGATCGACCGAAACAATCAAAGCAAATAACCATTGTTGCTTCCGCCGTGGTACAACGAATCAGCATCTCTTGCGACTTGTAACGTACATCAACAAAAGAGTGGGAGAAGCCATTTTTCACAAGGGGATTAACCCATCCTAATTTTTGACTAATAAAATTCAAGTACAGATGAACGCCACGCTACGAGCTTCTCCGGGTAAGGGCTCACCGGAGCGGACCGATCCGATTCCGTCCTTGCGGCAGCGAAGTCAACGGCCGCCCCTTGGCGGAGGGTGGTGCAGGGAGTAGGCCTGAGGAGAGGGTGGATACGACCCCCGCGAAGCCGAAGAGCAGGGCGACCCCCGCGACCCAGGGCATGAGAAGGAAGCCGATGGCGAAGGTGACGGAGCCGCAGAGCATGAGCGCCATGGACGCGCCGAGGAGCATCGACGCCGCTCCCGCCGCCGATATGCCGCCGCGTGGGAGCACGGGCGCGAGCCTCCGCGCGTCCGCCGGAGCTGACGCGGGCGCCATGACGGTGACGAGCAGCGCGCAGAGGTCGCGGATGAGCCGCGAGTCGTGGTCGCCGTGGCCCGTGGCGGCGTCCTCCATGGCGAGCTGCTTGCGTGTTGTATGCGTCTGCATCTGCATGATCTTAGCTTAGCGAGGACTAGTAGTAGAGGATGGAGAGAGAGAGAGAGCAGAGGAGCGCGCGCGAGATAGGAAGAAGAAGATGACGAGAAGGAAAGGGAAAGCGCGGGCGAAGGAAGGGCTTTATAGGCCCCACGGCCCAGTGGCTCGCGTCGCGCATTGTGCTCTCCAGTTGTGGGGAAGGCCCGGTCAGCGTAACAGTCCACGCACGGCGCCTAACGAACACACTGAACACCGACCGACCTCTAGCCTGATCGGACACAGACACGCGGGACCACACCACGTCTGCCCCACCTGTCAGCGAGACAAATGCTTTGGATCAGTGTGGGCGTCGATAGCGAGGGGATGGGCGTTCCTTTTGGGATAGGGCAGAGGCGAGCGAGTAAAGAAAGGCTGCACGCCGAGTCACGGCTGCATCTGCGTATCGGCGACCGGTGTTATCCATTCCCTGACAGGTGGCTGCGGAGTTCCCTGGGTCCACGTCGTCCCTTCCGTTCCCGAGAAACGGAAAATGATGGTGGGTGACGTGCGTGCTGCGGAAGTTACGAGAGCTGTTTCGCTTTATCTTTTCGAGGAACCCACAACTTTCGGTTTCTGGAGAGCACCGTCCGGCATGGCAGGAGCAGAGCAGAAATACAGTGTAGATACGATAGGAAAATGGGAGGTGGTGCAACTGCATGCATTGGCGAAAAGACGATCGAGCGAGAGGTGGTGCGACTGCATTGCATTGACGAAGGTGATGAGCCTCCTTTCGCCTCGCCAGGTATGGAGGATGTATGGTTTACATCATTCGACAAAGTTGTCGGACAAGTACTATTGCACGTGTCGGCAAGCGTTGTCGCCTAGTGGGAGCGCCGCATCCCTACCGGTCGCTCCCAATAGACGTTCCCAGATCACAAATTCAAATAAACGGCGCGATGGCCAAGTTCAAATAGCGTCGGTCATCAAGTTCACACACCCAAAAGCATCACAACCTAAAAACATCGCCCCATGTTCGGCGATCATAATACAAAACCTCGATCGCAAATCAGTTGATCGTCAACACCGGCTCGTCAAGGACGACCAACTCCCGGCGAAGGTGCTTGCGTTTTGCTTCGAGATGGTTGTGACGTCGACGAAGCACTTGTCGATGGACGCTTGCACAGACGCCGCAGACGCCTTGTCACTCTTGGCTTTCTTGTTCCCAACAGGGCGCCCCTCCGACGCAGGGAACGCCGGGTCGTTCGGCCCTTGGGCGTCGTGGCCGCCATTGAGGTCGATCCGCGTCTTCTCCCACTTCTTGTTGTTTTGTAGCTTCACGAAGCAATGCATGAACTTGAAATCCTTGTGATTGTTGTTCTCTCGGTAGAACGTGGTCGCGTTGGTCAACAAGTCCTTCATGGTCTTGCCGCCGCCCTCCACATCCTCATCGCCACCCTCCATGTACTCGCCGCCGCCCTCCATGTCCTCTCCTTCGCCCTCTTCCTTTTCACCGTCGCCCTCTTCCTCCTCACCGTCGCAATCTCCCTCCTCACCATACCATCCGGCCTCCATGTTTGCCTCACCGACGCCGGGCGCCGTCCCATCACGGATCATGCCACGCAACACTTCCGAGCCTTCGATCTATTGCAATCAACAACGCGCACGTCGGTTTCATGTATTGAACACAATGATCATAGGGGTAAAGGCCGTAGATTTCATACCATGTCGTGGTCGACGTCGTTTGGCATTCTGTCGAACATGTGGGCGTCGGAGAAGCCGGTACCATCGCCGTCCGCTCACATCGACGCGTTGGCGACGCCGGTCTCTCTGGAGAGCCGGCGAGTCGGTGAACGACTGGTTGAGGTCGATGGGGACGCCGACGGTCGGCGACTCGGAGTGCCTGCTGCTTTCACAGAATGGCGAGGCCCATACCCCGAAAACGCGGGGTGGCATCACCGCCATAAAAAAACGCTGGGTTCGACGGCGATGCGCCACCCGCCGTGTTCGTGCTTCCTTGACTTGCGCCACCGGCAGCGGCGTACGCCATCAACGCTCGCAGCAGATCGATCTCCTTCTGCCTAGTCTCCGCACTGATGCGCCGCTCTCTCCTGTCTACGGTGGCCGCCGCTCGACGCGCCAGCTCCTGTTCCCAGGCTTTATCCGTCATGTTCAGCGGCCTCGCGCGTGATTTGCGAGGGGCGATGTAGCCGCGACCGCCACCGCGAGCAACACCCCGTCGTCCTCCTCCGGCGCGAGCGCCGCCACGGCTGCGTTTGATGGGCGACATCGACGGCGGACGTGGATCGGGAAAGGCGGGAAGGAGGAGCGCGGGGGAGGCAAATGGCGGGAGAATGAAAATGGACGGGAGTGAGGGGAAAGTGATATAGAGCGTCCCGTGTCGCTGACGCGTCGTCCCCACCCATCTGGATTTGGCGAGGCGCGCGTTGCCGTGGTTGCCGGCGCGCCCGCTTGCGTTCATAGAACCTGGGCGTGAATTGGGGCTGCCGGACACTGTATTGGGGTGTGCCGACAACATTTGACCGATTGTGTGCGCCACTAGAAACGGTTTGGTGCCGGCGCGCACAAAACGCATATTGAGAGCGGAGCGGCGTGGTGGGAGATGCTCTAATACTCGGGCTGAGCCAGCTGCTCCGCCACGCGCAAACCACGGGATTGTTATTTGTTTTCTTTGAGGGACCACGGAATTGTTTTTTTGTTTTACGGCACCACGAAATTGTTTGACCGCTACAGCTGGGCTCCACTACAAACTATAGCTGGTAGCATTGCGGCCCGTCCAAGTGTTCAAAGTAAGAATGGGCTTTAGGCTATAGGCCTGGCTGAAACTTCAATCACCAAAAAGGCAAAGCCCGAATGCCTGGGTCGCCAGCGCCCTCAGGCTAAGGTGGCACGTCAACTGGGCCCAGCACAGTAAAAGGAAAAAACAACCCAGTCCGAATCTCACATACATATTGCTGACGTTTTCAGAGCGAGTCTATCACGCTAGCACACGATATCTATACCTCTTTATATAAGAGCAAAACCCACTAACATGCATGCATAGATTACTTTCTATCTCAACATACAAGCTGTCCATATCATCCATGGTATTAGCCAATGAATTGTCCATGTCATTTCACACTAATTTTATCAATATACACATGCAAGATACACACATCATACATTCCTCCAACCATATAATAGTTCGCATTATTAATAATCTATAGTACAAAAGCATTTCATGTTTATGAAGTTTAGTATATCGACTATGGACAATTGATTTTTGCATATTAATTTAGAGAACATGATGTGTCATACCTTTTATAGCCTTTTGTTTACACAATATAGTTTCTAAGGTGATCCCGCTGCAACGCGCGGGGTATTTTCTAGTTAAGTAAAATGAGTACGTCTGGTTAACCTTTATGCTCGATTTTTCGATATAACAAATATGTTAATACCAACAAGATGTCTATTACATGCCCCAGCATTATATAAATAGCTAGACAACACATTTAGAATGGTTCGCTTTCATGTTTCCTTTTTTTATAGACGATATAGTTTAACAATTCAAAGAAGGTCTCAGTTTCTAAGTCGACCGAGAAAAGTCATATTTGTAAGTCAACCATCTCATGTTTATCATTTATCTAAATGACAAGGTAATTAGACAGTTCCATATATATTGTGTGTAATTTGTCCTAGTTTTAATTTTCTTTAAATCATAGAAAGAAACGTTTAAGTCATCAAATCGTAAAATGATCTCGGCATACAGTACTCTTCTCTTCTAGTCAGCCTTGATCCTTCATGGTTTAACTTATAAAGCTAGAGCAAGATAAACATTTGAGTTCCACACATGAACTGCATTTTTTTTCCATTCTATGCTTATTTTCAAAATAAACCTTTAACTATAACTCAATGGAAACATTAGTGTGCAGATATTGTTATCAATTATCAAAACGACACATTGCGCTCTATCGCACTAGGGTCGTGCCTCCACCCACGCTTTATTCCATCGTGGCGTCGGTGTCCCAACCTTCACAGGCGACCGCTCATCCAGGACAATGGTTCTCAACCTCAGCCGCACGCCCCTTTCACCGAGCTGGCACGCTGGCTCGTCACCGCACTGCCGGCCCGCCGCTCAGTCATTAATCTCAACTACGCGCTCGAATATGAGCTAGCCGCATGGCTCGTTGGGACTACCTGCCTCGTTGGGACTACCGGGACATGTGGGGGTCATCAGTACCGGGACATGGGGGGTCATCAGTACCGGGACATGGGGCTCGTTCAGAGATTCACAAAGCTCCACAACGGGTCTCGTTGTCATTGAGGGCTTGTTGTGTTCAGCGCGACAACCGCGAGCTTGTTCAGGTCTCCGTCGATGCAAAAACTCGTTCAGATCGGAGTGGTTCGTAAGGGACGAGGACACTCTTGGTCGCATCCAGCGCATATCGGAGTACAATGATCAGGAACTCATGCATGAGTTTGGTCGCATCCAGCGCATGATCACGCGAATCATCCACAGGGATATCTCCGGTAGCGATGGGCTATTCTACCACGGCTTACCAATACTACCTAACCGCGAGATAGAAAGCCGCTTGGAAGCGCAAGGTGAAGACAGGCCTTTCAACTCGTTAGAGGGCTTCCGCCCCTTCCCGCCGAAGCCGAAGCCGAAACCGAGCAAGAAGCGACGGTTGATCCCTTAGCAAATTTCGTAAACTTGGTGCTGTTGTTTTTACTTTCTGCGAACATGCTATCTAGGCACAAATCCAACCATTTCTTGTTTTGTTTTGTATTTTTCGTTAATTAGAACTCTTGCTTTCTTTTTGCCTAATATTTCTATCCATGTGTCTTGTGTGCAGAGAGATCAAAAAGTTAGGGCTACAGGACTAGACCGGAGGCGAACCACCGGCTTGAGAGGAAGAAACGGATGAAGTCCAACTTCATCGTCATCCCCTCCTTGCTCATCGTCATTGCCACTCTTTTGTACTGTAGTTTAGATTATAGTAGACTTGCTTTCGAAACCTTTGCGACGAACTTAAACTATCGACTCTCGAAATGTATTTGTGTATGATACAATATTTGATCACTCTTTGTGGTATATATATTTGTCGGTTTGTAATGCATACGTGATTTATACTTGTCTATTTGTACTACTTAATTATTCATACTATGAATTTATACTGTATTTGCCAATTGTATACGCGTATATATACGCGGGCAGAAAAAATTCAGAAAATTATGCCACTGACGCATGGCACGGGTACTGCTGACGGACGTTGTATATTCAGGCGGACAACCGCTGGCGTGCGTAGCTGAGCTATCACTGACAGGCGGCTTGTGCGTTAGTGGTGGTGCCAATACCACTGACGTGCGCAATAGCCGCACGTCAGTGGTAACATCGCTACCGCTGACGCGCGGGCCGCCCGTCAGTGGTACGAGTTACCACTGACGAAATAGCGCTGACGGGCGTCCGCCTGTCAGCAGTAGCTCTTTTCCGTGCGTCACTGGTATGCTTTTCTGTACTAGTGAGACACTTTGGGGCCACCGTTGGATTCACCCCTCCACATTTGTCGGAACACAGCATAAACAGACATGACATGGGGACCTCGTGACATAAGCTCTAACAAATAAAAATATCGTCGTGAAAAAAAAGTCGTCAAATCGTCGATCGAGATAGAGATGGAAGTGGGTCATTATTAGTAGGGATGTAAACGGATAGGATAATTTTCGCGTCGAAACCGCTGATGAATCTGTTTTAAAGAATCCATATCCGGTTTCAAAAATCTATGGATTAAGGATATCCGATTCCGAATTGAACACCCGGATAAGGGATAGGATATGGTATGTAAAATAGCATCCGAAAAAATATTATCCGACAATCAATTAGGATTATCCTATGGTTATAATCTGAATAATCCAGTTTTGTACTGAAATGTCTAACTTAATAGACCACAATTCGTAGTCCATGAGTTGTGGAGTTCATCCGTTGAACAACAACTCACTTACATGGTCATTGTACGGACTATGAAGTACAACTTTATTAGGTTATTAGGTTATTGAGCAGTTATTTTTGGTTGTATGGGTTGACGATGTACATATAAGCCTACGGATCGGATTAATTTTTATTTTTGCCCCAAATCCGCACCGTTTCCGTTCTGATCATATATATCCGCTATCGAATCCAGCAACCGTTTATTATCCGCTCTGATACAAATCCGATGAAAAATGTTTATAGAATATTGTAGAGACAAAATCCGTATACATCCTAATTAGTATTAGGGTACCCTCTACCCTCTTTATAGTTCAAGAAAATGAACTCACTCGAGAGGGTAGGTCCCTAATGTTGACTCACTCCCATCTTTAGATCGAGCAATCTACGGTCTTCACACGGAGCTCTTATAAACTAGGCTTACACAATACGCTGGCATATCTACGATTGGACGCAAGGCGCTGTCGCACGTAGCCAGTCGATGCGTCGCACGTACGGATCGCTACACGTGTGTGCGCCCGAGCGAGCAGCCGCGTGCACGCCGAAGTCCCAAGTTTTTTTTTACAAGGTTTGGGGTCCAAGGACCCGGTGCGTACAAATTTCGCTTAGGCCTTTTACATTTCTTGCCCTGGAAGACCTAAAATTCGAAGAAAGGCCCAGTGCTTTTACAGAAAACACCCTAGAACGAAAACAAGAAACGCAATCAGGTCCAAGGGCATCTCCACCACCACTCGCCGGCGACCTCCAGGCGCGCAGAGCACCGAGATCGGAGCACAGTGAGGCACTCGGTCTCTCCCTACCAACGAGCGATCGCTGACGCCGACAATCTCGTCGCAGCCGGGACGAACCACTTGGATGCGTCGAGACGCCGAGCTCCGGCGCCGGATCGAAAGGGCCTCCGTCATGGAGGTTGAAGATTGGCCACCTTCTTGGCCATGAATCGCGGCAGTGAACACGACCACCGCGTGAGGAGCTCCAGGTTGCAGCAGAAACCACTCCGCCGATGAAGAGGAAGAACAACATCACCTCTTTCCCTCCTCGCCGCCACGACCGACCAGAGAAATACGGCACCCCATCTTTTCTCGATCTACAGAGTAGGTGATACAGCAAGCGGCTTTATTGAATCGGCTTCGTCCGCCTTCCACCCTGCAGGAAATCCACCATGGCTTCGACCTACAGAAGAAAAGCAAACTGGCTCCCGCGCCGCTACGATTCGCCGGAGTCCTGCCGAAGAGAAAGAAAGACGCCATGAAGGCAACACCTAGCACAACGGCTAAAACAAACCTACAGCTACTATATACATACCGAGCTGCGCATCCGCGTCCACGCCAAGCGGCAGCGCCGCCGGAGAGGAGCGAGCCGGCGAGGAGGAGGAAAAGTTGGAGACGACTCTCAAAACAGAGGAGAGCGGTGGAGAAGAAAGAGATGAAAAAAAAGAAGTCCCAAGCTTTGGCGTCACGCGGATGACGTACACAGTACGAGCTCGCGGCGCCATCGTACGTACGCCCCGGTGAGTCATCGCTCTGGAGCAGTAAAAAAAGAAGAGGGGCCCTAGGTCCTAGGTGCGCGGACAATGGCGCGTCGACACGCGGACGAGGCGCTCGGACGGGTGTCGCAGGTGTCGACACGCGGACAATGGGTGCTGCCTGCTGCGGCACCGTCCAAGGCAAAGCTGGAGGAAGCTAGCGGCCCTGGAGCCGGCCAAATGGCGACGCGCGCCTCCGCTCGTTTCGTCCGGACTCGCGCTTGCCAGGCGTCGCCGGCCGTGTGGTGATGAGGTCTGCTTTATGTATTCTTGCTTCCGTTTCTGCTTGCTCTTCAGACTACCTATAGTGGGAGTAACTTCACTAGTAACATAGATGCCACCTAAGCAAAAAAATTTACGTGACATTTAATTAATGAGGAGAGATAAAAATAGAGTAACTTAGCTAGTTACCTGTAACACTAGTAACATCACACTTTTCAATAGAAAATGAGTCTATAGAGTAATAAATGAGACAGTCTATGACACCACATCTATGTTATTTTGCACTATGATGGTAGTAACATAGTCTAGTAATATGTGTATGTTACTACTTGAAGTTACTCTCCACTATGACCAGTCTCATGTTCCTTCGTTTTTGCCTCTCGAGGCATGCGTCCATCGGTCCATGCATGTCCTTGCGTTTGATTCGTGGAGATGGCCGGTGTTCTTCTTGCATGTGTTGCGCCATTGGTTCATGGCGTTGCTAGCTAGGTTCATACTAATGTAGAGCGTGGGTGCGTCGGTGTGTGTGCGTGCGCTCGTGCACAACGACGAGCTAGCTTGGGGTGCAAGCAATGGCGCTCGCCGGCGTGCTGGTGCATGGCTGCCCAAGGTCCGTTCGTGGTCCGATTGGAGGAAGGAGGACGGCGCCTCAGCACGGGAGGAGGATAGAGGGCTCGGTGCCTCGGTGCATGCGCGGGGTGGCGGGTGAAGCTGAAGTACATCCTGCTTCAGATCACGCGGGTGCGCCGCCGGCGAGGGCGCGCTGGCTGCCGGTGCCGCCGCTGGCGTTACCAAGCATAGCAACGGGAAACCATGGACACGTGTCGATCTACCGTACGTGCCTGCCCACGATTCCCGCGCGCGGTTCTCCGTTTAATTTGTTTTCCACCAGCACATTGAATAGTCGTCTCCCTCTGGTCTGGCGGCCGCCTTGTCCCCAAGCACAGGCCAAGGGGCGCCCAGCCGCAATGCCGCAAGGGGCACCAGCCGCCCTGCAGCCTGCAGCTTGTGTGTCAGTCCATACTACTATGTGCTTTGCATACTTTTCTTGCACGCCTCTTTCGCGTTAATGATGCGAAACAGTGACCCCGAGTGCACATGACATGCCCGATCCGAGACGTAATACAGTGACGACGGCCGACATGACGCAACTCGCGCTGGCATGGCGCGGTGGGGCAGGGCAGTGCAGACTGCAGAGGCCGTCTCTCTCGTCGAAACGTATGCATTAACCAGCGCCTAACGTTTCGACCCGGGGACATACGCGCGCTGGTGCGTGCCCTGGTCATGTTTGACTGTTCGTCCGCCGCAATGCAGGTTCGTGCCGCTCCTCGCTTCATTATTTGTTCCTGCTTCATTTACATGCATGATGCCCAGAGCGACGGCGACCAGAGGCTAACGCAAAGGAGGACGGCTAGCTAGACGAGCTTTGCATTGACCCAAGTGGTAGCCGCACGCGCGCCACCGTCGATTCAGATGAGGCTCATTCTCATGCCGGCCGGCAACACCAGCCAAATGGCGTTCATCTGCTGCGCCGGTGAATGCGGCTAGATCAGGTGTGTTGCTCGCTCGGCTCTTTCTTCCTTCTGTGGTTAGCGATCTTTATGGGAGGAGGCTTTTGTTTCGTTGTTTATTACATCTCAGTCTCAGGGATGACCTGCACCCATCTGTGTGCGCAACGATTTCTGTCACAGGAGGCCGAGTGGCGGGGGCTTCTTAATTTATCAGTCGTTGTCCATTAGAAAAGTACTAGCGCATACTCAACACCTGGGTTCAGATCTTGCTCTGTTTACTGTTCTCTTCTTACTTTTTCTTGAGAGGTTCTCTTCTTACCTTCTGTAGTTCAGAGCAAATGTAACATCAAGCGGCCCAGCCGAAAGACCACATCTGCAAACTGCAACAGTCAAGGGGGCGGCTACTGAATTGCCTACCATTTCTTGGTACCAGCAAATCAGGGCCGACCTATCAGGGCTGCAATAAACGTAGGCCATCCAGCAAAGCTACTGCAAAATCTCAGAAGAAAAATAAAAACTCTCTCCTATCCAAAATAAGTGTCGCAGTTTTGAAATAAACCTCACAGCGACAGTATTGAATAAAAACCAACCATTTTTTGCGAGGAAATCGCAAGCCAACATGACCCCTACCAAGCAGTCCTGTTTTTTTTTTTTTTTGAGTTTTTAAGACGGTCGTATCCGTCGTCCGATTAGATAGAATAGAATGTTATTTACAGAGTTTAAGCCTAGGAAAAATCCATTCAAAGACAAACAAAACTATGAGTCTCCCGGATCGTGCGTGTGGGCGAAAGCCCGCTGCGCCACCTCTTCCCACACCAAAGCCGCCACCATGGAAGACGAGCTCGTCACATTGCAGAAGGTTCTTCTGTTCCTCTTCTTCCAAGCCGTCCGAAATTTTGGTGGAATGCCCTCAAGTGTCCGCCAAGTCGGCAGCCTTCTCTGCTCGACGACACGCTGGCACTCCATCTTAGCAAATGCACGGTGCATCGATCCGGAAGGGCTCATCCAAAGCCCGCAGACAGAACCAGGATCTCCTTGCCACCTTGGCAAGGGGGAGAGCCCAGTTATCAAAAACAGCATCTAGGCGACCACGAGCGGCATTGGCCGCTCAATCTCAGTCCCTGACTTCTTCTTCTTCTTCTTCTTCTTCTTGGTCTTCATCACAGAGAGGACGAGGTCGTCGATGGCAGCCGCCGCCTGGTCCGTGAGAGGACCATCAAGCAGGCCCATGTAGTCCTGCCGCAGGCGCTCCGAGGGGCATGCCTCGTCAAGCTGCGAGCCGAGACGGCGCGCCACGGCCTCCTTGGCTAGCTGCTCAATGTTGGCGCCATTCGGGTGCAGATTGGCGAACCTCACACTCCTCCGCACAGCCGGCGCTTCCAACTCCATCTCGTGGACCAACGCCGTGGCCGGTGTGCCCAAAACGGAGGCCTCGAGAGGCGTCGATATCCTAGCAATGAAGCTCGACAAGGGGCACCTAGGTGTACCCACCTCCAGGTCCTGCTGCCCATGGCCGGCCAGTGTGACGAAGGACCCCTCGGAATGGTGCCCGTCCTCCATCCCAGTGGCCTGCTCGCCCAGCTCGGCACCCCTCTTCTCATTGTCCGACGACAGCACCTGCTCGCACAACGTGTCAACTGGCGAGAACAGCACCATGGCGAGGCCCTCATCCGGACCTCGATCAGCTAGAAGAGGGGAGCAAGCTGAGACCGGACCCGAGACCCGAGCCGACAACTCGTCGAGGAACTCATGCCATGCCGGAGATGGCTGATCCTGCAGCCCCTGCGAAATTGCCTCGCGGTCACCGTCCTTATCTTGTGGAAGCAGCAGCATCAGGCCGCCTCGCTCGTTCTCCTCAGATAGAGCTCCGTCCACGCAGCCCTTGTAGCACCGCTCGCAGGCCAGCACCACCTCCTTCGCTTTGGTGTTGCACACATCGGGCTCCCTCATCGGCGCCATGAGGACGGAGGCGAAGGAGCGCAAGGGGCTGACCAACGACGTCCGGTGGCGAGGAGGGCTTGGGGGGCGAGGTCGATCCGGCGGTCTTCTGCAGTCCTTGGCCAGGTGCCCAGCGCGCTCACAGCGCCAGCAGACCTTGGGGCCTCTACAGGAGGCAACGTGGTGCTTGGAGCTCAGGCATCTGAAGCAGCGGCCGCGCATCCGCCTCAAGAAGGCGGCCCTCCCTGGCCTCCGCTCACCTCCCTTGGATGCGTGACGGCAATGCAGTCCTGTTTTTTGCTTACTGCAGATCTGAATATGATTCATCTTCACCAACTCGAACTGATTTCCATTCAGTTGCATGTCACAGGAGGGAAGACTGACTGCAGATCTGATAGGTTCAGATAAACATTACCGACAGTCCCCAGGAAGGTACAAGGTAAAACAACAGTCATGCACCAGAACTCCTTAGTTTAGCTAGGACACATACACACACTGTTTAGTATTAATCCACCACCCTTTTATTGAATTTGCCACTCATGCCTTGCACCTTGCAAGCAGCAGCCGTGACAACCCTTTCATACCCAGTAATTGGGGAAGAGTGTGGCATCAGCAAGCTCTTAAACCAAATGAGTGCACATCATGTGACTGCTCAAGCCCTTCCTTCGTCCTGTCCCGTAGACCCATTGGAGTTATCGCCGCTCCCGCTCGTGCTTGCGCCGCCATTTGTTGCGCCAACATCTGAACTCCAGCAACAACAAAGCAAAGCTGAAATACAGTGTCTCGGATGCTGAAAACTTAATGTGGTAATGGAGCAAGATCCTGGCTCCATTATGTACTAAATGAACCCATGAATAGTCTTTTAAATTGCTTGAACTCTCATTTTTAGCGAAAATTGGCAGTTCTCCTGCCAGGTTTCGTTTCAGAACTTAAATATCCTGTTTTCGGGTATCTGACAGGAAATATTCTGATTGTCTCCATTTTGTCTGTCATTTCAGGCAGCCTGCAATACGAACAGGCTTACTGACGCTAGGAATAAGCTATACAATTCTCAGACTAATGGCAACAGAATCCACTTGTCACTGTCCTACGATAAACAAAATTTACCAATGGTAGTCTGATTTTAGTATAGACAGTTATTTGTGCCTACCGAACAAGCTTCCTCACAAGGCTTTCATAATTTTCGGCACCGAGGTCAGATTCGTCTATGCGTATGTGAGCCCGCTACTTAGATCATATCCACAATTACAGTTTATATAATCAAGGTCTGTACTCCGTAGCAATGTAGCACATCTACCTTTATGCTGAACTCCTTCTGAGCTATGCTGAAACTATCCAAGGCAGCCACTGAGACATATGCATAGTGAAATGGCCAGTGTTTTTTTTCTATATTACCCATCATTTACCAAGAAATAGGAACTAATATTGCACACATTCAGGCCCATTGCCTGAAGATGCAAATACTTTTGTAAACTTTGAGTGTGCTTAAGAGAGGATAATCAAAATGAAAAATATGCACCCTACACCATTACGCAACAATATATACTCGTTGGGAGGAAATTATTTCTGTCAAAAAATTAACATGGGTTTGTTAGATCTAGTTAGAGGGTCCAGAGCTAGACATGGTAAAGCTGTGAGCTGCTGATTTATTTTATTTTTTGCGGGGAATAACAGAAGTAGCATTACAATCCCTCAGGAGTCAGGATAGGATCCAGAATCTCTACAGGACCTGACCCTATCCACGTCGCCGTTCTCCCCTCAGTTCTTCCCAAGTAGTGAGATGCTGAATTAGTGGAAATGGCCGAAAACAGAGCCCTTTTTCTGATGGCACAAGAGTTCAACAGGAACCAGAAACCTGGTTTCTTGATGCAAATGTTGATTAAGAGTGTCAATAGAGCCAGTGGCGGACCCAAGAATAATTCAAAGTCTGGACAAACAATGAATTTAAAGGGTAATAATACTAGTTTTGATCAAGATTGCCAGCAAATTAGGCCGCGCCGACCGACCGGAAGCCCAGGCAAGTGCTCAGGCTTAGGGACGGTTGGGTCTGCCACTGAATAGAGCCATTACCTTCTTGGATTTTGTGTTCCTCAAAGCATGTGTCAGGAGTTTCTCCAGTTTCTCTAGCTTATTAGCATCTGAGTCGTCAGCATTATTTTCAAGAGACCTGCAGGATTTCACATAACCAGCTTAGGGCTAAACACAGTAAATAATACAATAGGAGATAGTGGGAAAGGCCTCGAGGGATACCAGGAAGCAATCTCTCTAAGCCTTGACTGTATATTTGAAGGATCTTCATCCTGGTTCGGGACCAAAATCATGTCAGAGATATGTGAGCGCATATAAGCAATGATACAATTTGGCTATCCTGGATATAACGTGGTATAATTGCAACCTAGTCCTAGTTTATGGAATAAATATAGCTGTTTGGATGAATTGGTAGTTAATTTTTAATCAATATTTGCGTTCGTTTTGCTGGTCTTCTGCACAGGCGATATTATCCTTGATTACAAACACTTCATCATACACAGTTCATTTCCATGGCAACTTAAGAAATATAGACTGATTGTATCCACAGTATGATGCTTGGCAGCTAAATATTCCACACCTAAACAAGCTCTAATCTATGTAATAATAAAAGCTATATAGATTCTTTTACATTGCTGCTACTTGCATCGCCTTCATTCTGGTTCTTTCTGGCTCCCCCAAATCTCTGATATCTGTCATATGTTCCTTCAATGCTGAAAACAAATGTATCCCATTAACATTTCGAAACTCACTATACTTTTAAAGCTTTAAGGCTCTAAAACAGTAAAATGTAACTCAAGTCTTTCTCTTTTACAATTTAGTAAAGACCTGTATATAGGTCCATTATATATCTACCTCCACAAACAATATCCACCTATCATAATTTCGGAAGCTTGTGTATCAGCTTGCTTTTCACACTTGGCTATTTGAAGAATCGGGAGCATTACTAGCCTTGAGATATATTTAAGCCTTTTTCTTAGCCTTCTTATATCCCTGAACTCTCTAGGGATTTTACTTTTCATTCTAAAACTTATGTGCAAAACAAACCTTGAACTCTTGAAAAGTTCCCATCACGTCCGACCCGAGAAAAATGGTGACATGAACACAAAAACCCCGGTTCGCCCAACCGAACTATGATGTGACCCTCGCGGAGCCAAACAATGAGAAATATTAACGAGCTCCCGACCAAACTTCTCGCTCGAATGCCTCTCCCTCCCTCTCTTTCCTTCTCCCCTTACTCCAGTTGTCTAGCTACGTGTGGGCTACCATGCCGTAGTAGTCGCACCCTCACCTACACTAGCACCGTCGCACCATGATGCCCTCTGTACCAACTAGCACCTCACCATCGCGCCCCTTTTCCCTAGAATTGCCACGATTGCCTGCTCTTAGCACCGGTTGCCTGCTCTTAGCACCGCACTCACCATCGCGCCCCTTTTCCCTAGAATTGCCACGATTGCCTGCTCTTAGCACCGGTTGCCTACTCTTAGCACCGCACGACTGACAAGTGCGAGCTCAATGATGAGCTTGACATTGTTTGGACGAGCAAGGAAACACTGATGAGTTGGGGGAGTTGGCGAGTGGAGTGGCTAATAGGACGGATGAGGTCGAGGGTCTACATGGACGAGTAGTGAGGCACAACAAACTAGCTAGCGGTGGCAGAGTGAGACAACATGGTCACTTGTATTGGGAGGATTGGGGATTTGACGTCCCGATGGAGATTTTGACAAGAGGGGTGGGTAATTTACTCGATCGAACCGCTGGTCATAGGTGGAAAATTTATTCCTCTAAAAGAATGCCCCCTCCTTCAGCCAAGGGGGCATTGCCTCCCTTGAGGTGGTGTCTTCGAACAGAGGAGACCAATAATTATGAGTGTATAGTGACATATGGGAAAAGTCACTTTGCCTAACATAAGCACAATCAATAATATAGGGCTTCAAGCATCCCTTGGTGCAGCTATCGAAGTTGCGAAGGTAGGTTTCTATCATGGAGAAGAGCAATCTAGCTCAATGATCTATCCACTCCTTGTGTCATGAGTGACCATGTTCTACATACTCCAAGGAAGCTCGAGCCCAAACTCAAACTTTTCTTGGAAAGCCCTTACATATGGGTCAAGAAATAGGCATACTTAGTGTGTATGGTCTCTTAAATCGATGTGACCACTACAAGATGCATTACATCAAATATGCGGTCGAGGATGTCGTATTTTCACTCCTTTTCCCTACTTCATTATGCCTTACAAAAAATTGGCTGCCAAACACATAATCATATGCACCACCGAGATGGCCCGATGACTCTAAATCTATTGGACACTTTTGTGGCAAGGTAAGGCCCATCTTTGCAACCTGAAACAGAGGTCATGCATGTCTTTTTTTGGAGAGTTTTTCATTCAAATCACGAAATAATACAAAGTAGTTGACCCTTACAAGCACACTGTAACACAATCACAAAGGACCATGAACACCTAGAACACCCTAAGACAACCATAACACATGAAGATCTTCGGAGCGCTGTGTCATCATCCCAGAATCTTGAGAGAAGACCCCTGCAGCAGAAAGATCTGCAACCAGGCGCAAGCAGGTCATCATCTTCGACCACGGTACAATTGCCGCCACGCTGCTTCCTCTTTCCTTGACACCAGCGCCGAGAGGGCATGGACACCAATCCAACACACCTGCAACAGCCGTCGCCATCTTTGGCTTTGAGTACCGCGAAAAGTGTCCCTTCCGGGAGGAAGAGAACTCGAGTCATCCGACCGGTCCAGCACCGCGGCCGGGCCATCTGCCCGGGCAAAGCAGGATCTCCCTCCAGCATCAGCGCAGAGGAAGGAGAAGAATAACAGCAGCAAATCATACCGACGAGGGAGAAGGGTCTTCGTCTCGATGCATCCATCGCCCATCTGAGGACCCAACAGGCCCGTGCCGATTGACCTCCAGACTCCATAGCCCGCGACCTCGACGAGATCCGGGGATCCCCCACTCCGCTAGCTCCTAGACGAAGGCAATAGCCCCGCCTGACCGCGAACGGAGCCCAGAGAGTTTTATTTCGACGCGACACCACCGCAGCGACCTCGGCAGCGTCTCCCTCAACCCTAACCCTACCGCACACCCACCGAACGCACAGACCCGAGGTTCCCCCTCCCTCTCACCGCCGGAGCGGTAGACGGAGAGGGAGGGAACCGGCGGCGGCGCCGGCGGCACGCAAGGGAACCACGATCGCCTCCTAGATCGCCTTGGTGCGATCCGTTTTTCCCGGAGCTACGTGGTTGACTTCTTTCTGTGGCTCACAATAAGCCGTATGCAGGTCATGCATGTCATACGACAGGAGTTGCTAACGGAAATAAGATTATCGAGTGGAAGCATACCTTCTTGCGCAAGCGACCCCCTAAAAGATCCAAGGATGAAGTAACTAACTTGCCTCGCGGAAGGTTCATCTATGAAGGAGCTGCAAACTTGTGTGAAGACTCTTTAACAAGGTGAGCAAGGACGCATGGGCGTATTCCCCTATGAGGAAGCCTCATCACCCTCATGGTCCGCAAAGCATCCTATCAAGTTAGTCCTTTATACAACTTCAAAGGGTCCGTAGAGGGACAAGCTATGAGACTGGTGATTCTACACTTAGGACATCGCTAGCTTACTCATCTTGGAAGATGTTAGACAACTTATGGGGACAATTATTCTAGAGTACATTTTGCATCAAACGCAAGTTGATTGGAGCACACATTTCATTAGCGGTAAGAAGGCACACACTACATTCGAGCAATGCCATACTTTTGAAGAAACTGGAAGCGACTGGGTAGGTTTGCCCAAATTTATGATTGTTTCCATGTTGTGAGATGGATGTTCTTCTAGAACATAACGTAATCTGCACTCTTTCTCTCGTTGGTACCTCCTGTGTTGAGAAGCTCTTGAAATGAGTTTCAAGCATTGGTATTTTGCTCAAGCATAAACCTACTCTAGATTACAATCATTGACACAAAAGAAGCATGTGATCATCATTTTAACTAACATGATATGATGCATCTGCCAGTCCTTTGATAATTTCGGACACATACCATGATCTTCTCGCTCTTTAGCCTAGGTGGGAAAATATCTTGTAAGATAGGATGTTTCGAGAAACTTAAGTTTCCATACAACAATATAATGACTTAAAGGATAATACTGGTTAGGATGCCTTTGAAATCCTTTGACAAAACATTAGGAACCTTTTGACTGCTTAATTGATGGCACTACGATACACCTCCTATTTTGAGACATGGTTGTGTGAATGCTGCACGATAGCAGTGAGATGTCGAGATGGCATGTCCTATCGAGGTGTCCTATTAACAGGCATCACAATGATTCAATGATTTGACGAGTGGCCACCATCCATCTTGGTATTGTGGAATCTACGCCGCATCTCCATCCACGCAAGAGCATTATGTATGTATGAGGTAAGTGACAAAACTCTTGTTCAAAACCTCCTTTAGTGACACCTATCAAGGAGTAAAATGAGGGCGCCCTTCTGCCGTGAAGGTCAATAAATGGAAAGGGGGTGTACTTGATGTCTCTTACATCAGAGCTTACATTAGATTTCTTAGGTATGAAATGCCATGGCGTGCCATACTTATTGTGCTAACACCTTTGAGTCATATAAGTAGACAACAAGGCCACCAATCTACACTTTAACATCCCTCGGAGGTCAACAATATACCCATGTCAGCCAGAATGTTTGGACCATGGAAGAACTAAGTTTGTACATAAATTGGACCATGTATGTTCAAAAAAAAAATTGGACCATGGAAAAACTATGGGCCTTGGGAACCAAGAGTCGGCACACTAAAGCAACCACCAATGTGTATAGCGGTTCACCCAAGTAGTAAGCCACAACATCATGACAAATAGCCCTAAAGGCCGACTCAGGAACCAAGGTAGTAATTCGACACGTAGAAGCTGAAAAAAGTTTGACATGAACCTCCAAGCATCTCGCTTCTTTGTAGGCCAAGAAGCAAAAAAGTAATAATTACAACCAAGTTCCCCAAAGCTCATTTTAGCCCGCATAGCTTTTCGCAAACGGGTACCATTGTAAAGTAAACCCAAGTTCCCCGAAGAAGATATGAAAATATTAGTTAAGTGCAACGAAAAAAGATCGCACGCTTCGAGACCCTTATAATCTTTAGACCCAAGCTACCCGTTGTCTCCTTAGATCGTCACGTGGTTTCTGGCTAGAAATCTAACCGACTCTCTTCGTCACATTTGATGTGTAGATAGAATAATTTGCAGATATGTGATAGGAAAAAGGGTAAAGAAGAACATGAGGTATACATACTCGTATCGATGTATTGGCAATGTTGTCAATATTAGTTAAGATACACGACACCAGCCAGTCGAATGATTCTAGTACTATATTGATTATGCCAACACAACCCTTACGAGAATATCAATTTTTGTCCCCTCAAGTTTTTCATCTGGTGTAGTTTACAATCTTGATTCCAATACCATTTATTTCATCCTGAGTTCTATGTTTGGCTTCACAACTTTTGCCTCTTATTCGATATACAAACCCAACTCCAATGTCATCTTTAGGTTGCATCCATGATAATTAAATTGGCTTCTTGTACTTGCCTACTTTATTAAAACCTTAAGTCTTGGCCTATGTGGCAATTGAAGATAGAATTTTCCATTGTCTTGATCATGGAAAGTGAAGGTTGTCCTATTCTGATCCCAAATTCTGAAGGCAACTTCAATTTCGTAGAGTCTGCAAACTTTGTATTTATGGTGGCTCTTCTATGCGACCTTCCCGGGAGGTGCAGTCTCATACAAGCAACATCTCTTCCTCTTTCGCCTATTCAACTAGGCCGGGCATTGGTCATAGCCGAAGTCGAAGGGGAAACAGGGGAGTGTGGTTTTGCCAATCTATGGGTGTACCTCTTTCTGATTTGAGGAGAAGTCCTGGTGGGGTTGGCTTGTTTCTATTCTTCAGCACCAGGAGGGAGAGGAATCCAACTCAGCCGATCAGGTCGGTCAAAGTAAGGAATTGGAATAACACTCACTCAAAGTAAGGAATGGGAAACCTCTATCCATGGCGGCTCCATCATCACTCATGTTCTATTATATATCATTCCCTCACAAGGAACACCACGAGGGCACAAAGATAACATGCATGTGCGATCATTGGTGGAGCTAGAAATTCGATAAAGAGGGTGACAAATAGTTCAAACAATGCTAAGGCCGACCGAACCATGTAATACTAATTAACATTCTTTGAAATATAGAGGGTTATAAAGCATGTACACATACAATCTAGAAAGTCAGGCGGGGGCAACCCCTGGAAGTTTCCCCGCTTCATGTGAAGGCATGACAACCCAAGTTTGAGCATACGTATCAAATGTGGAATTATCTGAATTGAAGAATTATCTGAATTGAACTAACCTAACAACACCTTTTGTACCAGGTGTGATTATTGCTCCCTTAAACATTGCCGAAGAGCAGAGAATGCATACCACTAGGTAAAAATAACAAGGGCAGTGGCCCTACTTGGTTGAAGTTTCTTAATTACCTCATGGTTGGTACAAACACACATTTAGTTGTATTAGAGGAAATAAATCTGGTGACAAAGTGGAAATTAGTGCAACACTATATGTTCTCTTTCATGGGAACACTATTTATGGAAAGAACATTAAGATTTTCTTTATGTTCGACGTTAAAAAAATAGAAAAGGTCCACTTTCATGACTCTTTAAAATGGGAAAATTACATAATTTTTAAAGCTAACAGTATCTTCAATCATGTAGAAAATAAATAAATCCATTGTTCAGGAATTCGTTAACTGGTAACGGCTCGCTCGGCCACTGAATAGCGAATAATCGGCCTATTCGCCAGTTAATCAGCCGAATAATCGGGTAATCGGCATTTATCGGCTATTCAGTAACCCACTGAATAGCGATTACTCGGCCAGTTAATCGGTGATTCGGCCGAATTTTAGAACAATGAATAAATCTCATGAAGTAAATACTTCAGAAGAGAAAGGAGTTTCACATTGAAGTGCCAAACATAGCAATATTCAAGTGATATGCAAGTTTACAAACAAGAGTAGGGGTTGCATAAAATTCAAATATGTACATATCAAACAACCATATGAACAAATATTGTTGGTGAAACATAATTTTTATATCAATGTAGACACCATCACCACCATATGAAGTAAAATTCTTGTAAATCTTGTTTGTTGCAACAATAACCACTCCAGAGAATTTTTATCGAAGTAGAATTTCCTATGCACATCTTTGCAAACCATGTTAGAAAAGAACTGTGCATGAACCATCAAACTGTATAAATCACAAGTACCATAGAAATACCATACATGTCAATCCAAAGAGAACCACAATTCAGTAATAATCCTAGGTTTCATATGGAAACCACTTTGTGCGCAAAATTATTTTTCAAAATTTCCCACTACATGTTTGGAAAACAACTCCAAAATGGCATTCCATCCAATAAAGTGGCATTCTATATAATAATAAATGTACTAGAAAAGTAAGGTTTTGTATTTATTGAGTGTATTGTGAGAGAGGGCTGATACATAAGTCAATCTCAACCTAGTTACAAGAAAGAGGTATAATTGGAAAAGCTCATGCATAAAAAAAACTATTCTAAATTCCATATGCATTTGCATGCCATATTTTGTCTCCAAATATTAATATCGTGTTTAATCTGCCATAATTAGATTTCATCGTTGTATGTATATGACAAAAACAAGCATCATTTTAAATTCATAATTTTAATTATAATCGTGGGTGAAATGTTGAGCTCAGTAATGAAAATGTCGTGATAATTTTGGTTTGAAATTGATGATAAAAACATCTATAAAAAGATAAAGATCTCTTAATATCCTTTTTAAAATTAGAATTTATATCTCGGATCCACACTATAGAGGGAGTTATATATTTTAGAAATAATTAATGCATAGTAAATATATCTTGATTGTTTGTCCTGGAGACATAATTTGTGAAGTAATCCTACCTATGTTAATGTCCCATCATAATGAGATCATATGAACTTTATAGATTTGGTTTCTTAATTTTAAGGTATCTTGTTTTATAATTAGCACGAGCATTAAATTTTATTTTTGTATCACAGGTGTTTCTAAATATTCATAAAATTACAATTCTCTAATAATTCAGTTTACCCTGCTATCTTTTTTCGAATAAGAGATATTTTAGCACATCTACGTTTACTACCATTCACGGATTTTACGTGACAATTGTTTTTAGTTTACCTTTACCATGTAGTATTTCCATCATGTTTCTTAACTTGTTGGTAGGGCTACGATTCGTCCCCCAATCGCATATTCTTGTCAACTCTTGTGTGTTGGTTGGCTTATCTCGAATTGATATTTCTTTGATTTTTTTTGGTATTAGCAAGTTATCTTCTTGGTTTTATTCATGGTCAAAGTAGGTAGCCAAGGAGCAAGGTGGAAGTTGTTGTCAAGGAATCTATGTGCAACATGAGCTTTCGAAAGTTTGTAATAAACTATTGTTGGTTCCGAGCATCGCGTGCATAAGTTTTTTCTTTGAGAGCCTCCATGTGATACATAACTATTTAAGGCGTGCCCACTCTTACATGTGATTATTATAGTCGTGGAAATAGTAGAAACCAATGAAACATACATGTAATGAAGTTTTATTATTTACACCATATCGAATAAACCATGTCTTAATTTATGCTACTCCCTCCAATCCGGAAAAAGCGTCGCAGCTTGTACGTATGTTTTGTACACGTTACGTTGACTTCCCACGAACCTTTTAACGGATCGGAGGGAGTAAATATTTGTGCTTTCACTATGGTTTCTCTCCATGGGTAACTAGCCATGTTAAAATAAGTTATATGTTTGTTTAACCGAGCTATACAAAAAGAATTCAAAAAGGTATTACCATGTTTAGTTGTCATAATTGTGTTCAATTGTTATGTGATTCATATGTGTTGTGAACGCTAGCTAGGTGAATGTGGTCAGCCGGACGACAAGAATGCTAGGATGGCCGTATTGGATCAAAAGACAACAAGGGTCTTTTAAGAATAAATAGGATTAGGAAAGAGTCCACTTGTATATGAAAGGTCTAATTAGTCCAATCCTATTAGGAAAGGTCAAGGATCTAAGTATCCTCCATATAAGAGGATCTCATGTATCTTGGGTTGAGACAAGCAATAAAAATCAATCTAATCTAGCTATGTTTTTTTTTTGAATTTTTCATATATATTAAACCAACAAAGAGTACATGATTACATCGATTACAAAAACAATACTAAAAGAGACGAACAAATCTATGAGATTTTCAAGCCCTTTCTTCTTCCATGACACAATCTTGTACATTGCTGAAGGCACCCGTAGAACAATGCCGAATACACCAAACCACAGACCTGTGAATACCCCCTTTTAATTTTGAGCCGTAATGCCAAGGCTTTGTGCACGCACGCAGCCATTAAATTAATCAAGCAATATCAGCAAGAGCACCACCACTGATATTCCAGGAACAAATAACCGAACCACTTTGTCGACGTCGTTGGGAGCCGAGAGAACGAATCACCATTGCCGAAGACGTAGTAGCCGGGATAGATAATGCGAGGACAAACCTTCTGGCGGTAACCATGAGAAACAATCCAAGATTGATCTGGCGAAGCAAGATCTAAAAAACCATACCTAGACAAACTTAATCTTCCAGTGCCACCATTGACGTCGGGAAGGAGATCTCGCCGACAAACGAAGCGCGGAAGATCACTTATTGCAGACGATGCCATCTCCATTGACGAAGAAGATAACAACCAAAACCAAGCTCTTAACATTAAAGACTTTTGAGTAGCGCCCTGCGCAGGTCTGAGGTCCCCACCCCTCCTAGGTGCCGCTGAGGTCCCCACCCCTCCTAGTGCCAGCGGCACCTAGAGGAGGTGAGGACCTGTCAATTCTTAGACGAAGGCGACGATGAAGATGCAGATGGCGCCGGCGGCGACGGCTAGGGTTGAAACCCTAGGCCGCCGCCTCTCTTTAATAGATACTACACTTGGTCTTAGCTAAAAGTCCGAGAAAGGTATCCTAATCTAGCTATGCTTATTCTCTCTTCCCAACCTATGTCTACCCAATCCCTGACAGCCACGTTGTCTACATATATTCTGCCCGATAGTTATTCTATTGTGGATGTAAGTCCACTATACTAGAATATCTTCTCATTAGCAACATTTGGAATCATGCAAGGAGTTCAGCGGCGAAGACCATATGGCTATGTTTTTGGACAAGATGCACAGTTAACATGTATTAGAGAGAATTTGTTATATATGTTTGTGAAATCTTAATGCATAGGAGTTAAGAAGGTGTAATGAGTCGCTTAAACAATTTTTTAAGTATTTACCATGACGGACTCATATAGTTATGTGCTTATGACTTTTCTCGCACAATAGGTAAGCACACGACTTATTCAACTTATTCACGAAGAATGAAAACAAAACATTTAAAACAATGATTATTAAGAGGAAACACATGCACCATGCTCAAAATCAGCACAAGCCTTATAAAACATGTATGTACTATTCCTTTCACATGTTCCAAACCAATTGTGATTATGTACAAAAATGTTAACAACCAAAGCCAATGATTCTAGAGATTTGTATTTCTTCGAGATCAATAAGGAAGTTCACTGTAGTGTGGTACACATAAATTTATATTTAAGCCCACTTTAATTCTGACTTGCGAAATATAATTAATGCATTATATACATACAAATTTTGGTAAGTGTTAGTGGCTCAGTAAAAGGGAACCGATAACATATTATGATGAAACTAAGTTTCTTCATAATAATTTTGCTCATAAGTGTGATGGAATAATGAACTGTGGTGAGTCGGCATTGCCAACATTATTTTTTCGAGAAAACTCAATGGACCTATGTGTTTCATTTCATTAAAAAAGATAGTTTGGGTTACAATCCTCCTAGGAAGCTAGTTACAGTTAAGCTGCTAGGGCCGTAGTTTACGTCCGAGGTCATTGGCAGGATGACCCGAGCTCGGGTGCGCCGGATCTTGCCCATAGGGCTGCCTCATCTTGGGTATTGGTGATGAGGGAAGTCACCGAGGGTTGTGGTCTACTGAAGATATGATGCACATTGCGGTGTTTGCAGATTATCCAGTGCAAAGGCGTATGGAGCAGAGGCCCTTGCGAAATGGTTTGGGTGTGTCTTGTCTAGTGAGCTGCCACGAGTCCATCAACAATGTATCTTGATCCGACACTAATTGTCATCCTCAACCAAGCCAGAATCTCATGCCAGGCCTAGCGGGAGGAGGGGCACTCGAGGAGCAGTTGGCGAATGGTGGTCACACTAGAGACAACACGGGTGGTGTTGGAGGCCATGACGAGCGAGGCTGTCGGCACTCCAACACTTGTTCTGATATGTGAGCCAATGGAAGATTTTGACCCTTTGCGGCGCCCAGGTTTTCCAAATCAGATTCCAGGTATTCAAAGTTGATCCATGGAAGGTGGATACATAGCAGGACTACGTTGAGCATATGCCGCTCTCCGCCGACTTCCACTGGAGGTGGTGTGGTCGAGGCAAGGTGCTCGATTGCGTGCCAAAGCCGCAGGTACCGTCTGATCTCTTGGATGCCCAGATCACCAAGGATGTTCCGTGCCCAGCTGTTGGCGTGAAGGCCATCGGTTACCGTCCTCAGTTTTCGTGATTTCTTGGGGATGCAATGTACGGAGCGATGCGACCTCGAGTTCCCATGCCGATGGTCCACGACGCAGTACGACATTCAGACCGTGGACGATGATGACAGAGAAGCCGACGGCGGAGACGACGCGGTGAAAGAATGTGGAGCGGGCGACGACGAGGGCGTGGGAACCTTGACCACTCGGCTTTCTATGACTACTACTGCTAGATCTAGGGTTTAGTTCAAATTTGTAAACTATATCCTAAATTTGAATGGAATTTGCTCGTTTCGTTAGATTCTCGTTGTATTTTTTTGCCAAAAACTATTGGGGCGCCGCTGGGGGAACCCCGCCCCAATAATGCGTCAACATGTGCCCACACTCCCCGTAGCTTGCATCTGACACAGTTACCAGATCGTCCATTGGGAGTGCGGGTGGAAATGCTCTAAGACATCACTAACACATTATTATGACCTCTTTGGTTGTGGTGACCTAACAACTGTAGGAATGGGGAAAAAGAGGAGTTGCGATGTAATTTCATTCGAATCGTACAATATTTTAGTTTTTTCTCTTGCATTACAGGAAACACATAGGATTCTTTTCAAAAGTTTGGAGTGGATGGAAATTTTCCTTTAAAATCCATTACAAATGAGTTGTAAGGAAAACTCTCCAATTTGCAATCCTACAAATCAAACAATCCACGTTGGAAAAAATTTTACGGATTAAATCCTCAACAATATTTCGCAAATCCTTCGAATCAAAGAAATCGCTACCACTTCTTTGGCTTGGAGTATGAGCTTGCTCAGGGGATGTTCAATACATAATTGTCGCATTAGATGTGAAACAATTGCACTCTTTTTGTATTCCCTTATTGTGATAGTAAATAATAATTGCTTTGTTAATTATCATGTGCTGAATTTGAAAATATATGCTAAAAAGGAATCATACCAATTGCATGTAGTGCTTGATTAATGATGTTATTGACTTCATACTAATGACGTTTGTTGTGAATGTCGTATGAGGAAGGATACACTTGCTAGAATGTTTGTTATGATGGGACATTGAATCAAACAACAATGGGTGTTGACTTCGAGAGAACACAGTTAGAATATTAGTGAACTCATGCGACATTTGTTTGCAAATGTTGATTGAAAGGTAGCATTTACATGCCACATTTCTGTGATACACCTAAGGGGTATGTTGAGGGCAAGAATCGTGTGGCTATGTATATGTAATTCAAGTATCATAGTATTTGACTTTACCTGTGGTTCTTACTTGTTAATACAGTAAGGGAAGTAAATGATGCCTTTTATGTTAGAGAAATGGAACGAGGATAACAAAGGAATGATTTTTATTCGACTATGTAATTCGTATGTTTTAGTTCACTCGTCATGATTGTAAATGGTACATTCCTGATTTTTATTTATTCGATGAGAAATAGTGTGTTGTAATATATGATATATTGCTTTGCCAAAGTTGGTTGTTTTTTAACATTAGAAAGTTATAAGGATACTATAGTAAATTTAGGCAATACTTCACAAATGGCACTAGATATTTTTCATATCAAAGCTCTTTGTGTAAATAGGTAAGGTAACCAGGTTTGCTTCTAGCGGGAATGATAAATAACATGTCAAACATTATTAGGATTGTAGTCTTGGATGTGAAATCATTTGTTTCAGAGAGCCTTGTATTTTCTGAATCTCATACGGAGTATTACATCCTTTTATTCATTTATGAAGCGATGTTGGTGTGGATGTGATAATATGACTTCATAAAATGCCAATATAGGTCGGAACCCATACTATGAAACTATGTAGTCATCACATTACAATTCCCGGTAATTTTTGTTGAGTAAGAAGTATATTAATTTAATCAAAACATAAAGAAAGATCATGCATCACTTGCTGAGAGTCTTGTCACGTGGGTGTGAGTTGGATGCAAGGACGATGTCAATACGAGTATGCATTGCATAAGCCCTTGGTGGAATCTTTATTGAATGAGTAGCCTTCACAAGAGATTTGTGCAATGTGGCATGACACTTTTTGCTCCATATATGCTTGACTAAAATTATGCATATCATATCATTGATTCCAATTTCATGAACAATGTATATTTGTTGAAATAATGAAGGATAATATTAGCAATTGTATTTCGAGCTCATGTGATGTTGAACATCTAACATATATAATGTATGGTTTCGCACAATCCCGAGGTCGAACGCCCACTCCTATACACTCTCCACTGCTACGAGGTCCCGCTCTACTACCACCACTGGCAAAAGGACCAACTAGAGACAACGACTCGAGAGTGCTTTGATGTAGCTTTAAAGTTTTCCATGTTTTTGTTAGCTTATTTTGCTTTTGTTTGTTTGATTTGTAATTGATAAAGTCAAATTGTAGGTATAATTCTTTAAGGACGGTTGGAGGGAGCCCGCCCTCCAACACGATGGTGTGCAGACGCACAAAGAAGCCACGTGGTGACGCAGGAGTGCAGCAGACGCAACCTTTTTTCTACCTTATGTATTTCAAATGAAGCATAATGTTTTCACGCAATATTTTGTAGGGTTCATTTTGTTGTAGTGAGGGTTGTGGGATGCGTCGCCGTGTGAACTATTCATATAGATCTTAAAGGGGGGTCACTGTCCGTTACGCGTATAGATAGATTTGTCATGGCACATGCTGCACCCCGCTCAAAGGCAGGTCATCAGTGCATAACATGCTGCATTACAGGTGCTCAGAGCAGGACATCAAAACGAATGCACGACATCGATGCATCATAACATAGTGCAAAATATACACCCAAGATAGACACCAGAATCACAGGAAGACAGGACATAACATGCACTCACGCCAATGCATCCGAACACGGTCCATCAAAAAGACAGTGTACTACCAAATTAAAGGCAGCGCAGACTAACCACTCAAGCCAGTGCAAGAAAAAAGCACGTCAAAACATATCAACACGACATGTATTTTAAAGACAAGCACAATTGTACAAACAGGTCATGATTTGGACGCTCGGTTTCAAAGATATTTCATTTTCTGTTTCTGAATCTGTAAAAAAAAACACACTATGACCCTCTCACCCGAGGGAACATGACAGGTGTGAGACCTCCCCACAACGCACTACTTGTTGCCTGGATGGGGTGGGGATCACTAATTACCCTTTCCAGAAGGTCGCCCTTAAACTAACAATTCTTAGTGCATGTCCACTTTTAAATGAATGGTGATTTACGTCGGAAAATCGTGGACCCACATTCTCGAATGTGGACCCGCTTTCTCACGGCAGAAGTTTTCTTCGTGTTTGTTCCTTATCCACGTACCCCTCCCTTAGATAAAAAATAATAAAGAGCAACCCCACAAATTATCTCGTGTCAATTTACATTCTACCTCTGTGATTAATCTTCGTGTGTACGGCTACTCTGATTACGATCTCACTCGACGTCCTTGAACCAGACCCGCCGCCGAAGGGTTGTGGAGCACGTTATCAGTATGTACCAATCTGCATTGAGCTTCTGTCAATAGGCTCTCATCGTTGACCGTCGAGGTATAATTAAAATTTGATCACCCCAACGATCTCCCATCTCGATACTATCACGTTATTGCTATTCAATTTATTTGGATTATTTTGCACCTACGACGTCGATTTCCCTCGTGAGAACTGAGCTGACATGATGTCGCCTACCAAAGTTGACGATTCTCACATCTATGAGCGGATTTGATGACTACACCCTAGGAAGACGGTGCACATCGTAATCCTAATGTTGACTACACCCTACGGAGACGGTACAATTGCCTAGTTGGCATAAGAACGAGACGAGGAAAAACATCCTGAAGCTAAGCCATGCGTCGATGCACCGCTCATCGTCCCAGCGTCGCGGCCCTACTCGCCGCCAACATATACGGGTTACCACTGGCCAAACATGTCGTGCAACACACGTGCTCTGGCGAACTCCGTTCCTTCATGCTCGATTGCTCCTATGGGTTGAGCCAATCGCCGCTCACACCCAAACACGAGCAACATGATGCCTTTAGCCATCCGTCGGTCATGCCATGCTGAGGTAATGCTACCCGCCAAGATGATCCCGTGAGTTTCATCGCACCCGCTACATATCTCATGCTCGCAGAATCACGAGCTTCCGCGCCAAGTGCACACATTAGTGTAGAAAAGCTAAAGGACCTCGCTCCTTTAATGGGGAATATAGTAGAGAAAAAGGTAACTGAGATGCACCCATGACTAAATGTCCAAAAATTGTATAAACTCAATACCCCACGCGTTGCAGCGGGAATCCCTCTAAAATTACCGTGCAAATAAAAGTTATAATACACATGATATATGAAGTTGTCGACAGATATATGGTAGATTTGATTGTAGTTGAGAGGCTAAATTTAATGACGTGAAATTGTTTTGTATTTGACAACAATCCAATCCCAAACATAGTACCTCTTTTGGTTGATGATGTAAGTTTGATTATAAATGAATAGAGGTATGATGTGTTCATTTTTTTGGTGATGTTGACAATTCTATGGCTTAAAAAATAAATAATGTGCATGTTGCATGCAAAGATATACAATTATTAATAAATGTTAATGGGATGACATGGACAATTGATTGGCCAAAATAGTAGGTGACGTGGATAGCTTGCATGTTGAGATAGAAAGATCATAAATGATCTTACTAGGGTTTTGCTTTATAGAAGGTATAGATACGGAAGAGTCAATGGACCAAGCAATGGCGATTGTCAAAATTAACTTTGCTACTTGCCTCAGTGACAAATCTTAATCTAAGCATAACAATCTTGCTGATCATGAGATAAGTTTGGATAGGAAAGATTGGAAGGAGGCAAAATCTAAGAATTATTAAAATTTACATAACGAAGGTGTTTGGACCTACCGGTCTAATTCCTCCCCACATTTTCCTTATTAGTCATATGTGGGTTATTTTCGGTACAATGCAAGGCTCGTCGCTCAAGGGTTCAATCAACTATCAAGTGTCGATCTTGAGAAATTTGCTCCCCGTAATGTCTAAATAAATTAACCTTTAGATATTTGATCTTAACGATAGTAATTTTGGACTTAACAATGAGATTGACAGATGATGTCACTTATTAGCTATATAGTAGCCCACAGACGGCGCAAATTGACGTGGGGTTACACAGCAAATCCCATGGTTAGGCACCTAGGGGTTCGTATGAGGGGAGAAGATGGTGTTGGTGAGTTCGTCGGCTGACAAGCGAGGATTTACCCAGGTTCAGGCCCCCGAGGGTAATACCCTACTTCCTGCTTGTCTGGTTATTGATCTCGAAGGTGTTGCAATGGGGGTTTCGGCGAGACGCGATCTCGCTAGGGCTTGGTGTACCGAGTAAGGCGTAACCTAGATCGGCGGCCCTCCCAACATTTATATAATAGGTTGGGTCTCGAGAGTTCGCATCCGATTAGGTTTACAGGTAAGGAAAGCCTAACCACCATGGACTATGCTTCTCCTTGGGGCGTACTCCTTGATCAGTGGGCTTCCATACTTGGCTTTCTTCATGGGCCGCACGTGGGCCACCCGGTGTATCGCCAGATGGACTGCACCAGGTATACCAAAAGTGGGCACCCGAAGGGTATGCCCACGTCGGTGAGTTAGTTTTTTTACATGAATGTACATTATGGGTATCCCAGTTGTATGGACTTAAACCGTCTGGGATGTTATACAACCGAATGAAAATTGCCAATGTGTCTTTATACGATGTCATAAGACGGTGTATGTATAAACTTTGCGTACGTGGATTATTTGAATATAATTCGTACACCTACAACTATCGAGAAAGAGAGTTCCTATTGATGTTGAAGTTCAAGATGTAGAATTTGGTTGAAACCAAGTTTTGCCAAGTCTACAATTTGAACATTCCCCTTATAAGATTCTAGGGCACGAGTCCATTGCACCAAAAATGTATTAAAAGAGAATTGGATTTGATAAGATGTATCCTTTTAAAAGACCTAAAGGTCTATACCACACGATAAAGAGCAAAAAAGAGAGGGGGGGAGGGGGATTCTAAGACCAAATTCTCCTAAGTGTTGTTAGAGCACTCATGTATCTATCGAGTTGTACACGAGCAGATATTGCGTTTGTTGTCAATTCGTTTACTTAAAAACTTCACATAATGGATATGTTCTCTTTTGCTGTGGAAGTACAATTTTCTGAAAATCATCTAACCAAAGCCTTGTATCAACTTTAATGAACCACGCCTATTTCCTTTGTCCATTTAGTTTCTGAATATGTGATTAGAGCATCTCCAACCGGTCCCTCCAGCTAGACACATTGTCCGGCAGGAGAGCGTAAAAATATGCACTCAACCGGTCCCGTAAACTCTCGCTATGTATCCGGCCTGTCCGGCTACCCTATAATCACACGGCTTTGAGGGCGTCAGGTCGTGTTCGGTTGTCGCCTGGCCCATTTTAGACCACTTTTCAGTTTCTTTTTCTTTCTTTTGTCTTCTTTATCTTCTCTACTTCTCCACCAATTACATGCAACTGACCAGACAATTTCGGGGACATGGCTACAAACACACTTTTTTTAGATTTCAAAGCGGACACATCCACACGTTTCCACGGACAATTTAGCCAAATTTGACAACCGTGGTTTGAGATTTCTCTTACTCTCCGTGCATACAATTATTTCGTCTATATTTGCTCCACGCTTTTGGTCCGGACTCACCGGCAAAGGTGGACTTTCCTAGGCATCTAGTCGGCCTGCCGCCAAATTTGGCAAACGAAAAGTCAGCCCAATCGAAGTTGGTAATCACCATGCAGGCAGCTGAGCAACGGACTTGGAGCTCCAACTCCATGTGTCGCCTATGCTACGCTCGACAACTGAACAGGAAGACGCGGTCCACGCCATTAGAGAAGCTTCCCCGGAGCACCACCCTTTTCTCTAAAAGGGAGCAAACCGTCAGTCATCTAAAAAAACAAAGCTCATGCTCATGGAGCCATGGAAGGTGGTGCTACATGGTCCGGCAATGTACAGATAAGAAACCAAAGATCCTAAACAGAGTCGCGCAAGGTGGTGGTAAGCCGGTGGGAGATTGTCTCGAGCATACATATGGCATGCCCGCGAAAACCAGGCGTCACTTGCCATTACGACATGTCAAGGATTCAAACAACGGTGGGATCGGAGCAAATCGATCAATCCCAATTACTGGGCGAATTCGAGTGGTACGCTTGCAGAGGAGCAATTCGACTAGCGGACAAACAAAGGGCGAGGCGGCGCACCTGGAGGAGGAGTACTCGTATAGCTTGCCGGCTGGGGAGAAGACGAGCAGCGCGACCTCGGCGTCGCAGAGGAGCGCGAGCTCGAAGGCCTTCTTGAAGAGCCCCGAGCGGCGCTTGGAGAAGCGCACCTGCCGGCTCGTCCGGTCCTCGATCCGCCGCAGCTCCACCCGCCCCCGCCGCGTCATCCCTTCTCCGGCCGCCGCCCGTCTCTATCTCTCTCGGTGGTTGGAACGGAAGGGATCAGGGGGTGTATGCCGGTGAGGGGACTGACGGCAGTGGGGTGCGGGTGACGAGGGGGCCATCTGGTTGACGACTCTGCTGTTGTACACCTCAGTCCCGAGCGCTTATTGGGTAGGTCGGTATCCTCTGGGGCTTTCTGCTCCGCGCACACAGCCGAGCTTCACTCCATGTAGCACGCCTACTGATAATATATTTTAAGTTCATGACATGACTGACGAATAAACTTTATGTGCTGGTTAAATGTTTATTAATCCAACATCCTGTTGATCCTGCTCTTTTATGTAGAGAATCCACTACAGCGGCTTTGTTTATAAATAATCATCAACCAAATCCCTGAGCCTTAGTAAATTCCAAATTTGGAATGGGGAGGTGAACCTGGTTTACCTTTATTCAAATGGGACCAGGGCAGATGCAAGTGCCACGCAGGGGCCGTAATTCACTACGTGGACTGCTGACTCACCCCATCGTTATCCACCAAGCTCCACGCTGTAACAAAAGAACAGTACTCACCGCCAGGCTTCAGTTTGTGGTGGCGGAGGGCTCCAGCAAGGACGACGCACGGCCTGTCGCGGGCGAAATATCTTTGTGGGTCCGGGGAAGGACGATGAACCGAAAATAGTTAAATGCTGTGAGGATAAGGATACAGTGAAAATAGTTAAAGCGCAACTGTGACGGCGACGTAACCAAAGCGGGAGAAAATTTTCTCTGTAGCGTTAAGTTCGGCAATCACAAAAAGGTTCCGTTCGTAAAGAGAACCATCATCGTTCTAATCGTGACAATTCTTCTCACATGATTCAATTTTGATTATTTTCATGTCTATCAAGTGTCACAATTAGATTGAAAGTGGGGGAGTATGAGAGAGAAAAGGGAGCATGCATGCACGTATGTATGTGGACATGCAGTTTCCCTTTTGCCTTTTATTTTTCAAATATGAATTTTGAAAACAAAATATCTTGAGAACCGTTTATCCAAATTACGAATCATTTTCACTTTTGAACTTCTCGCGTTGAGATTTTCAAAACTAGATCCCATGTCGATAGGTTTTGATTAACTTTTTTTTTACTCCCGGTTATGCATAGTATGTACATCCTGTTTTGTGTACTTTGTACTCCCACTTTTGTGTACTTTTGTATTTTTTGTTCTGTGTTCTGTGTACTTTGTTTTCTGTATAGTTGTACAACTTGTGTCTGTGTACTTTTGTACTTCGTGTTCTGTGTAGTTTGTACTCCCTGTACTGTGTAGTTTGTACAACCTGTAAGTTGTACAACCTGTTAGTTGTACCACCTGTTGCTGTGTAGTTGTATAACATGTGTCAGTTTAGTTGTACAACATATTAGTTGTACAACCTGTGTATGTGTAGTTGTATAACCTGCTATTTGTACAACATGTTTCTGTGTAGTTGTATAACCTATGTCTGTGTAGTTTTACAACATGTTAGTTGTACAACATGTGTCTGCCGGTTATACAACCTATTAGTTACTGCTGAGTACATCTCAGTTTTTTTTGGTTTAACGAGAACTTGTACGTCCGTCCGTCCTTACTGCCTCGACATGCCTCTTATCTGGACGCGAGGGGGTTCGTACGCGCGTACGAGCTGGCTTCCTTCACTGTCATCCCGCTAGTACAAGGACGGATCGATCGATCCTATTTTTTGAGCTCGTGTCAGCTCGGATGTACAGAGCGCGCAGGGGAAACATGGGCTTCGTACGCGAAACACATGGGGCCTCGAACACACGACGCACGCGGGCACCAGACAGTGCTGTGTTAGAGTTTGTTTTCGCTGCCTCACGCGGGTGGCTACACGTGGCGTGGTCTCACGCCTCATTTTTTCCCTTTGTAAAGGGAACCATTTTACTAGTGGCACCCGTTAAGTTCTTTTTTATTCTTTGTGGGGAGGCCGTTAACAACTCTATCACATTTTGAGAACCTGCCTGTGTTAGAATGGTTAGGAGGGTGGTTGTACCCCCATCCCACCAGAGTTCAAACCCCAGTTTTGACGCTGGTGTTTCTCACTTAGGCGGAATATTCTTCAGTGGGAGGCGACGTTCCCGTCGATAGCGAGACGCCTGTGGTGACTTCGTCAATCTCAAGACCTGATCCGCCGACTCAGTCTCTCGGAGGTGCTCATAGGGATAGGGTGTGCGTGTGTGCGTTCATAGGGGTGAGTGTATGCGCGTGTTTGTGAGCGTCTGCGTTGTAGTGTGTTTCAAAAAAACTCTATCACATTTATCTCAAAGTAAAAAACAATAATAACACTTAGATTTGTGCTTGACCATTTTTCTCAGAGCGCCACAAAGATGAGGCAAGCTTCATATAGAGGGCGCCGGCAACGGCAAACTCGCGTGCGGGACGGATCCAGAAATTAAATTTTGGGTGTTCAAATTTCAACCAACATAAAATATATAGGTGAAAATTTGAAAATGGTTCATGACATGGTGGCAATCTTTACTATTAAATGGGAGTTGGTGGTACGTTGGTACGTCGTTGGCAGGCCATCCTCGACCCGCAGACGATTGGACGCATTGTGGCCGCCCAATTGCCTCTTCAACGTCTCCGCACCGTTCGATCTTGGTGTGCGAGAAAATTACACTCGAGTGCCACCGATCAGCGAAGCCCTCACAACCCTTTCTTCCTCTCCCAAGAGTGTGCCGCGTAGGGTTCGAGCTCTTCATCCTCCGACGCCGCCGGCCACGCGCACGACCGGAGCTCTCCGCCGCCTAGCGGCCGCAGCCCAGAGGTATCCGTCGCCGCCTGTATCCCCAGCATCTCCACGCCGCCCCGAGTCTTTCTCGTGATGCCTCTGCTGAGCGGCAGCAGGTGTTGCCGGCCACCACCGGCGGCAGATGTACGCCGCCCCTGCAGCCGAACGGGCTCTACTGCGCACCCTACGCTCGCATCCGATTGCCGCCGGCCAGTGCCGACGAGCGCGTCCTCCACCGCGCATCCCCGCCTCCCCATCTTCATGTCGACGAGCGCGGCTTTACCTCCCTCCGTCCTCATCTCGCCTCTCCCGATCCCCACCTCCCGTAGTCCTGTCACGGTCCCCATTCGTGCACCTCGCTAGCACGGTCGTTCATGTGAGGCATTGTATTCCACGATCTGATAAGGTACTTCCCAACTATTTGTGGATCTTCTTTCCGATATACCAGAAGGTCAGGGCGATGTGGCTGAGGTCCATCGAGTGTGTCACGGCAATTCGGAGAGGCCGTCGACGATGCCAGCCTCTACTGCACGTAGTCCAGTGTAAGTGCGTGCCCACCATCGTTGGTTACTATTAATTGTTTGTGTTCTTATTCTTCACACATGATAGCTTCACACCATGTCAGAATCTTAGGCATACGATTTGCATCTAGATGCAGCTGAACAGTTACTTTGTTTTTGTTTTTCTCAACAATACTGAGTGTTATAATGAGTAGTGCTGCACAAAAGAGAAGAAGCGAAGCTGATGATCTGTATGTATTAAGTATAACTTACATGCTGTTTCTGTGACGTTACTGTAGTAATTTTCATTTCGTTCTTTGGATATACAGTGGAAGCTTCATGAGCATAACCGCTTTAGGGTAAACTTCTTTCTTCCACGCAGTTACAGGTGAATTGAGCAGTCTCCAGACCATGCTCAACTAAATTGGTCTTATTAGCTCATTTATTACGTTTTATGTGTTTTTGTCCCACTAGGTAAGATGCTCTAAACATAGTTACTTGATCTACTATGCTATTTCACAATGGAACGGTGGCTTTGGAAATCTTAAGAACCACTTGCGGGGCTATTTTAATGACTGAAGGCAGTAGGCAATTACACATTCGTCTCCTCAGTTTCCTATTGCGCTGATTACTTCTCCTACCCATCATCTTGCCGGTCTTCAGTTTCCCTGCGGTTGCTGCATTTGCTTCTGATGCCGGTAAATCTTTTATTTTTTCATCTTCTGATTTTCTTGCCATGTGTTTCTGACTGTTTGTAACATTTTGCCGGCCACCTCTTTTTCTAGCTCTTTGTAACATTTTGCCGGTGCTAAGATTCCCTCAGGTATTTGTGTTGTTGTTTGAACCATATAAACAGTTCAAAATACAAAGTCACCAACTCTGACATTACTACTAAACTTTTTTTGCATTACACATTCTTGAAGAAAGTTACTACATTTCTGGCATCCATATGACCCCTACATTGTATCTACAGACAGTTTTATCTCACTTTCTCTGTTAGATAGTATTTTCTCCATAATAGATCTTGGTTTCAACATGGTAATTGTCCCTGTATGGCTAAAGCATTTAAAAAACAGGAAACTGCATGCCTAAAAGAACCTATAACCTTCATACCATTCAAGCTTACAGCCAGAGTCAAATATTTCGTTAAATAAAGCCATATTTTAAATATGTTTCCATCTTAAAAATGGTTATATGGTAATTCATCCATAGTAAATTGCTGATGTGTTGTGGCTCTCCAAAAGGAACCTTCCTGGACAGTTGCAACAATTTGAAATTGGTGTATTGTTGAGAGTATATGTAGTCATGTAATTATTATTAGTAATGAGTGATAAACTTATTGATAGCCATACCTGAGAATCCTTGACATCGTACACCTTCAGGAGCTTACATTTTTCTTCTACAGACAATACTTCATGCTTGGGCTTCAGGACATGCTATAGTCTGATTGTTGTTTTTCCCACCAAGTGTTATCTTGCAATCTCTTGGTCCTTGAAGCTCATACCGGTAGAAATTTAACTTCTAGACGGTTAATGTGCAAAGGAAAAGTTTTGTCCTTATTTGGTGCCAATGACACACTTTACAAGGCTATATGTTGAAGGTATTGACCGTGAGTAAGAAACTTCTCATTTACTGCTTTGATCTTCCAGTAGAAGACTTAATGATGAAATGCGTGTAAGAAATTGTAGCAATCATTTTTACCGTCTTACAAACAGAGGTCGAGTTAATGGCCGCAAAACATGTGGTGCAGGAATTTCCAATACTCTCACAGTTTACACAGAGATGGGAGACCCAGAGCATAGAGAGAGAGAGGGACAGTTGGGGAGGTCCATAGTCCTTCATTTCTAATCAGTGTCGAGGAGGGTGCCGCTGAGGCCATCAATGACATCATGGGCAAACTCAGTATGGAGAGCAGCGGAGCCTCCCGCATCAACCACGGTAGTGGCTCCATGTTTGCTGATGGCAACTTTCCTGAATCGTCCTTCGCTGATGAGCTGGTAAGCACTTCTTTTTACTTTACATACCACTAGTAGTTTTGCACGTGCAGCACACGGTCTTACAATTGATTGATATATTTAAAATTCAATGAAGCATAAAATACATTATATGTTGTTAAAATAAGTCAGCTTTTGACAAAGTCATATCATGTAAAACTTTACATGTTGCTTGCAATGTTCAGATGCTGCTTAGTGAGAGAAAGAATATGCCTGCCCAGATCATTCATTAACGTTGTAACCAGTGAGCAAATGTTCATCAATGGCATTTGTTCACACTGTGCAATCTTTCTTTAAAATAAACGTCTACATCGTGTATCCATTTTATGTGACTAAATGAAACGGTGTCCATATTCATTTGTTCAATGTAATAATGCTCTGTAGAGCCCATGCCCATTGTTTGGCACTTGTGGTACTCCTCCAAATAAGAGGGCACTGCTGATAATCAACTATTACAGTAGTCATAGTGTAAGTTAGCACACTTTCGAAAATCATGTCAAACACCATCATAATTCCACAGCAAGAGCAGTTGGTATCAACGTCTTGGCTCCAATAAAAATATTACTCGGTATGACCAAAAATAAAGAAGATTGCGTTGCACATAAGCCTGAAATGCAGAACTTTCAAGGCACTATAACAAAGCTCAACGCCCCCTGGCATGACCACGGACGCGACCACACCGCATAGGTTTCCCTGCATGCGGATGAAACATTAATCAGAAAACAGCACAGGTGATAATAAGTAAACTAAAAAAAGGAAGAAACATATGTCAAGCCTTCGGTAGGCTTTATTAGGCTTCACCCTTGCTGTTTTCTCAACAAGTAGTCTTCAGGTTCGAGGTTCGAGTGTCAGGAAGGGCGCAATAGCGAATGTCATTTCTCAACAAGGATTCACATGTCACACATATTCATGTTCATCTGTATAACTTACACTTAACAGGTTCATCATAGCAGTCTCCCCTATATTCCAACTCGCTATCGTCTGTTCAACCACCTCAGCGATCATTTCTCCCCAAGATTGATCATCCCTACTGTCACACACAAACGGAAAGAAGTAAGCGATGCCTGATAGTAGTAGTTGGCAGTAACCAATAAACTTTTGAGTCACGTGCAAAGCCTGAAAATCTAACATAATTTTACGTATAAGATAAGAATATTTTGAGCCTAAATAATACCGCAAGAAATAATACAGAAAAGCATCATATGGAAGGGATGACTGATGTGTTTTTTTTGCATAAGTATTCATGGTGAATGTAGAATTAGTAGAGAATGGCATACTTAATCGCAAGAAATAACACCGACGCTTAAAACAGAAGTAATGCAACTTTGAAAGAAAAGACTTCCATGGACCTTAGAATCTGCCATGAGAACACATAACTCTTACAATGAATTCTTTAGCTCTCAAAATAAAAATTATTTATTCTACAGCCCGACCACTTGACAGAAGCCATAATCACAATAGCAAAGCGATGCACCAAGAATGACATATCTGTTTCTGTTCAGTGCGTGGTGTTTTACCTGAAATGGTATTGCAAGGGAAAATATAATACATGCCACCACACAAGTATTTTGGTGCATGAATAATCTCTCCTTTTTGCAACCCAGGTGCAAAAAAGCCACGTCACCTGATCAATCAACCAAATAAATCAACTGACAAAAAATCTCTTAAGTTCTGAATCATCTAAGCTAGTTTGGAAAAGAAGCTTTATCTGCAAACAAATAATCTCTACTATATAATATCGTTAAAGGTGGTGATGATGGTAGGTCATAGTTGGGCCTCGTTTTCTTCCTGGGCCGAGCGGAACAATCTCTAACAATTGTGTATATCTCTACTATATAATAAAACTTGTTGTGCAGCTAGCATATGTATCTGACTCGGCCACGCACGCACTATCCGATCGCTAAAAAAATCGGCGCCAAAAAGGAGATCCACGCACGCACGAAATCCGATCGGTACAAAAATCGGAGCCTCACGTGATCGATTAAAAAGCCGGCATCCGTAGTCCATTGCTAATTATTGTTTCCTATCTTTGGTAAAAAAAATCCTAACGGCCCAGAACTCTACATTACAAAACCAGAGTCGAGATAGCTTTTTTTTAAAGAAAAGTTCGATCGGAGCCTTACCTCCAACAGAAAAGGATCTGTTGTATCGCAGAAGACCAAAAAATTCAGACATATTTTATTTTTCTGCCATCAATTCGGACAGATCGACACAGATCAGGCTATACATGCACACATACATACGTACGTGGTCAGGTTTGAGCTACCATGTTTCTTGAAGAGCGGCACACATGTTGGCTTTCTTTTTAACATCGCAAGAAAAGACATTTAGGGATTAAATTCATCGCAGAGTTGAACATAGATCATAGCAAACAGAGTCTAAAATAGTAGATTAAATTAAAACAAAATAACAATAAATTATAAAGTATAAAGTAACATATCAAATAAAAATAAAGATTACAACGAAAGGACGAAGAAGCAATATATGAAATAAAAATAAAGATTACGGTGAAAGGACGAAGAATAAAGGTTAAACATATGTGGGTCGACCGATTTTGAGGGAAATCTGGGTAACGCCACTGTCTTGCCCCACCGCGCCCTCGCGGTGGAGGAGGTTGAGCATGAGGATGTGCTCGCGTGGTACAATACATGCGGCTAAACCCTTATTCTTATCGACATCTTGGACGACGAGAAACGTGTGGCGACCAGCGTTGAGGCCTTAGCCAGTAGACAACATCGAACGTATGGTCTAGGAGATGAACATTGACATAACACAATAGCCACCAACACCTTCAGTTGCGACACCAAAATTCACGTAGCAAATAGCATGGAATGTGTAGAATGAGTTGGCGAGCCAATAAAGGTGATTGATGGATGCTCGCAAAAATTATGATTAACACGAAAGCAAGATACATCATGAGGTATAGACGTTAGTGATTTCGTTGCAACGCACGGGTATTTATCAATTTGTGATATACACGTTAGTTTTCTAAGGATATGATAAAGACATCAGTGATTTTTAACAACGCATGGTTATTTATCATTATTGACCTATGAATAAATAATCATTAGATTATTTTATCAGCCCGTAGCAACGCACGGGCATTTTGCTAGTTAGAATAAGTAAGACATCCTTTCACAATCATAAGCATCACAAGTCTTTCTCCTACACATTTACAGCCAACACAAATCTGCTATGGAGACAGATATCTAATACCTGGAGATTCCATCCAGCCAACATTGTGGAGGTCCAGCCCAAGCCCTCGGCTCGTGAAGGCGGCAAAATCCAAATCGGTCAAAGTGCATAGTTGGGCAGAATCGACGCAACATGGAAACTACAGGAAGATATTAGTTTGTAAAGTATGGATCATATAGTAAAACTAAGCTACAATGTTCTCATCAGATTTGAAAGAAAACTAAATTTTCCATCAACCATACAAGAGGTCAATCACTCTTGTCTTGTATGTTTTCTCACTTACTCTTTGAACGCAATCAACTATTAAACGTTGCTTCTTATTTCGTCACAGTTAAGCAAAAAGTTATGTGGTGTGGTCATTCCAACGAATGCTTTGTCTGCATTATGCTCATCAGCTCTAGCAAATCAAACTGAAAATTGTACTCATTAAAAAAGTCTCAGAAGCGTCCAACTTACTAAGGGGAAGCATAAAATATTCTCTTATGGATTTGTATGTCCTTGTGGTTCCCAGGGCTGATGTCAAGGTAGGAACCGTGAAGCCCCCATGTGTTCATCTGTATCACGAAGACTGAAAATCTGCACCGGTCCAAAGAGAGATCCGAGAACAAACAATGGACCAGCGTGAAGAGAGATCGAAGATGGACATCCTACTTTTATTCCTCCTCTAGTTAGAGCGTCCAATCCGAGGAAAGGTAAGGAGGGTTGAAGGAAAGAACAGAGAGAAAGCCTACCTGTCTCGACGCCGATGACCAGCTGCCGTTCCCGTGGCGCTAGGTCATGCTGCGTGCAGGATCTCCTCTCCTCCACCATAAATCGCCTCTCCCTCTCCATCTCCCCCAGCCCATCCATGCAATGCAACGAAACCACCATCCAAAGGCAACTTGTCGAAAATCTGGGGAATCAGAATTTGCCAGATTGATTATTCTTGCGGTGGCTAGGATCTGGACGAATTCGAATTCCTAGGTGTGGGGCTTGCCTACCCTGGCGGCGTTGAGGAAGAGGTGCTGGACGAAGCTAGAGAGGAGGCGCCGCTCTCCACAATGCTACAGACGGGCGCATGGAGGGGGTGGGGCGCTGGTATAGGGAGGTGCCAGGTGCGGCGTGGGCAGGACGGCGGAGAGGTTAGGGCGGTAGTGGCAGGACCGGGGTAGGGCGGCGCGAGCTTGGCGGCGATAGCAGGCGAGGCGAACAACAGCGGCGGCGATGGCGTGAGATTTTTTTTCTCGTTTTGTTGAGCCGAGAACTATTTGCGCTGAGGAGTTACGGACACGGGCGGTGAGTTTTCCTGGCGGCAGAGTTTTCGTCCGCTCTTTGTAATTGCTAAGTGCACACGGGAATAGGTTTAGATTGATCTTAGTGGTTCGATTCACCAGGTCGGGCTGATCCGGTGGTGTTGGTCTGCCTGTGTACATTTGTTAGGGTGTATTTAGAAAAGAAAATGTTCGCTTGTTTAATAGTAGTATAGATCAATACATTTTCATGTACTATATGCCTAGCAGAAACTAATGATACCTGGACTCTGTTACAAATTAACTTTCCTTATTCATATATTCATTTTGTAGTTGGTAGCTGGTCTTTGCTAGGGGAAAAATCTTCTAGCAAAGCCTAATTTGATTAGTATTGTTGTACGATAATATTTACCTTTTTGGCAAGTTCATTAAGGAAAAGGGGGCAGCATATTCACATATTCTATCGTTGCATGTTTAAGCATGTACTCCCTCCGTTCCAATTTAATTGACTTGCGGAGGGAGTAGATGGAAGAAGAAAACTGAATCCTCCATCCTCGTCTTCATATTGCAGGGCCTGCTAGAGCAGTAGCCGGATACCAAAGTGCATTAGCTATAGAGAGCTTAGTTCATCTAGAGCCGGTCTCCCATCAAGAGCTTGACATGCTGTTGATAGATCCCTATCGCTGCTGCACAAACCATAGAGAGCTTAGTTCATCTTTGTAGTTTATATTACCTTTATGATTTTGTAGCTGAGTTTAGCCAGTTCATAAGATGAATTATGCCATTAAAATTTATGTGGTTCTGGAAAATAATTCTGCAGCTGCACCACCACCACTAGACCTTAATATCCCATGGTTAGAACCAGATATGAGGTTAATATGAATATGTTGGAACTCAAGGAGATTAATCCAAACATTATTTCCTTATGATTTTTTCTCTGCGGAAACAAAAATGCTCATTGAGACATAAATGGCTGTCGAGAGACAACTTGACTTCATGAAACTCTTGAGCCTTATCCCAAACTTAAGAGTTCAGACATGGCATGCACATAAGCATACGGGAAGTTGTTTACCGTACGATGAAACTGGGCGTAGACTTCAGTTTGTAGTTTCTATTATCTGAACTAGGGGCTTGAAGAGCAATGTTTGTGAATCATATTTGTGTTGGCTTTTGTTTCTCTTACCTTCTTCTTATTTTCTTTTGGGCTTTGATTGTGCTGCGGCCCCAGCGGTATCGGTGTGTATGAGTTGGGGCAGTTGCTTTATTTTTAAAGCGGGGCGAAAGCCTGTTTCGTGGATATTTGTGAGGTTTTTTTTTGAGAATCATATTTTTATAATATGAGTTTTTTGCACTTGAAGAGCAATGTTTGTGAGGGGGTTTTCTTTGTTCACACGCTGAATAATCAAGCACGCCTTATGTACATTGAGATATATCTACCTCATCTAGAAAACAAGCAGAATCCTTGCGTGAGTTCCTTGCTTTTAATCATTTCAGTTCGTGGATTTTTTTGTTAAGAAGCTAATAGAGGAACTCGTCATTCCCGATTTTGTAAATGTTATTTCAAGCTACCAAATTCTCAGCAAGGATGCTCTTTCACATTATTTTGTCTAGGCTTCCTTCCATGTCCATTCCGATGAGACAAAATAAATGCCATGTAAAAGAGGATTTACAAATTTCATTTGTTTGGCCCACTGTTTTTGAGAGTTTGTGTATATATTGAATGTGGGCCTATATTTTTTCTTACAACAAATGAACAAGGCTACACTGTAAATCTGAAGGCAAAAAACCAAAGATGCCCAGGAAAGATGGATGGTGGGAACGCAAAGGGTGGATGGAAACACAGAGGGAGATGGATCGATATATTACAGTAGTGGGGTACAAGAAGTGCAGAAAGAGGATCAGATGAGCACGCGGTATATGGTCACTAGAGTGAAGAGCATAGGCATTTGTAGAGATGATATGGGGAACAAGATGAATTCCTTAGCAGAGAAAAACATGTCGCGGAGTAGGTCTTTGACGTCGGGAAATAAGTCGTCGTTTCTGTGCCTTTCCAAGCGAGGAGGCTCGGAAAGATTTCGGCTGAGCGAACAGTTGCGCGGGGTGTGCTCGGAATTGCTGGACGTTTCTAGGCCCAAATTCACAGGCCATTCCAAACAGGGGAATTAGGTCCAGCAATTCCAGATTTCCAGTTCCAATTGCCCCAATTCTTACATTCAAACACAGTGTCGGTACCTGTTGTACTAAATCAGCGACACTTAACTAGGAATGGAGGGAGTGTCACATGTGAAAAAGTGGGATGCAAGACAACTGAAAAGGTGGTAGTTGTCCAATCCGACGCACAGAAAATGTTGACCATAGGACGACCTACAATCACCATTACCACCTATGCAAACTTATAAGTAGTAAGGAAAAATAGATTATAAAGATAAACTCCACGAAACAGGCTTGCGCCCCGCTTTATAAATAAAGCAACCACCACCAGACAACATTGTGAGACCACTGCTGGGGCAAACAGCACAATCATGCCCAAAATAAACAAAAAGAACAGAGAAGAGAAAACAAAGCCGACATCGACGGTTCGACGAAAACAGAGATGACTCTCAATCGCTGCGCCCTCCGAAGAATTACCACCACACTCCTAGCGCTCCAGAGCGTCTCATACCAAGCAACACCTCCAAGAAGGGAGCGACGACGACGCCGCTGCTGCCCGGACAATTCCTAGGGTTTCCCCCGGGTGTGTCCTAGGGTTTCCCCCGGTATGCCGGGGGTGGGAAAGAGGTACGCTGACGCCCTTCAGCAAGGATGGCGACACCCGCAGGCGTTACCGCGTCAGTGCCGAGACGGCGGGGATTTCTCCCAAACCCCAGAACACACACCCCCAAGGTGCTCTGTAACGCTCCTCCAAACCTGTCGTCCACCAACGCACGCCATCACGATATTGCAGTCATCCCCGTCGTCTCACCGAGGTCCATGTCGCGAGGCCGGAAGAACCAAGTAGAAGGAGCCCGGTAAGGGTCAGCGGCACAACGGCACGCGGGAGGGACATGCCTCCACCGCCCGAAAGCAGTAGCCGATCGGATGCAGCAGCAGGGCAAACCAGGCCCTCACTGGCCCGGCCGAGCCCAAAGGGGCCCGTAAAGCCCCGCCACCGCACTGCAGCAGGAGCACCGTCGACACCGCCAACACCTGCACCAGCTCCTACTCCTCTGTCTCCCGGGGGAGCCCCGCCACGCCTGGCCCGCCCAGAGCCAGATTGGGCCCGGACGGGCCCAGATCTGAGCCCTAGGACTATGCCGGCCACCCACCTGGTGACCGGCCGGCCGCGCACGGCTGCCGGAGCTCCCCGCCACCAACGGCCGCGCCACCGCCGCCATAACCGCCCGAAGCTCGCCTGATCGAAGTCGAGTCGAAGTGCACCGTCGCGTGCCGCCGCGCGCCGCGCCGCCAGCCCATCCACGCGTGGGGAGACACCATCCCGCCGCCGCTGGCACCGGAGACGCGCAGGCCGCGCCCGGCAGCCCGCCCCGACGGCGGCAGGAGAGGGGAGGGTAGAGGGGAGGGAACCGGCAGCGGAGGGTTAGGGTTCCCCTGCTCGCCCGCGCGGGGCGAGACAGGGGAAAGAGAGGAGGGGGAGGCGGAAGGGAGGGAGCTGGGCTCGCCGGCGGCGGCACGGCGGCTAGGCTAGGGTTCGGACGCGGGAAGGGGAAGGGGAGGGGAGCGGAAACACAATTCTCACGGCGTAAAGACCCTCATTATAAAGATAAACTCAAAATATATTTTGTTCAACTACAAATATGTCCAGATATATTCCACATTCTGTGAAATCTCCAGCTTTCCGGTGGATCAGAGGAAACATGCAAGAAGTGCAAGTAGCAATACGGTGTAAGATAACCCTTCTAGCCGCTCAGTTCCTGCACAAAGACACAGATGGCAACCGAAGTTATACGTCAGGAGCAAAATCAATCCCACATACATAGAAAAACGCAACGTAATTTGACAAATTGATCTGCTCACCCAACGATGACGGTGGCGGCAATGCGGCGGTGAACGGATATTCAGGTGTCAACGGCGGGAGCGGCTTCCCTGAAGAACAAAAAGTTATAATCAATAGCGATCACAGATTCAATCGGGCGTAGGGTAAACATTGGTACGCACGAACGAACCTGCGCATGAAGTGGTGATGGATACGAGGATGGAGGCGTCCCTGAGGCACTGGGTGGTGACGTTGACCATGGCGCGGGTGCTGTCGAACTCCGGCCCGAGGAGCTTCCCGACGTCGCCGCGCAGGACGTGCATGAGGCAGCACGGCTGCTGGGCCACCGTGGCGTTCACCTGGACGCAGCACGCCTGCGGGATCGCGTCGGTACGGTGCTCGATGAAGTCCAGGCACGACAGCAGGCGCTGCAACGTCGGCACGCACGTCGTCGTCTCGTCGGAGCCGCCGCTGGCGGCAGGTTTCAATCCGGCGGCGGGAGGCGTTGGAGCTGCCGCGGCGGCGGTGAAGATCAGGAGGAGGACGCAAGCGAAGATCAGTTTGGAGGCCATTGTCCCGACCGTAGGTTTTGTCTATGCGCGTGTCTCCGAGGTGAGCGATCTGGTAATGTATGCCGACGTCCTTTTATATCGAGTCGGCGAAAAACGGGTGGGCTGTTTAAACCACTTGATCTCGGCAAGCCCATCGCGTACATGGTTTCTGACGGAGCTAGCCGCATTAGCTACAGCCGTGTACCTCTCAAAAAAAAAAAAAAACTACAGCCGTGTACATCAAGCAATTAGACATTTAAACCCAAGCATGTGTGTGCTCAATGCAACGTGGGCCCATCCCTATCCTTTGTGGTTAGAAGTAGGATTCCAAGTTTATTTGATATTATCAAATATAAATATTCATGCACGAGACCCATCTGTCATTGATTGGAGGATTGTTAGGACTTGTAAATATTTTTGCATATGCCAAGCCATGTGACATGTGTATACACTAGCACCTCTTTATTTTGCATTACGCAAAAAACCGTCAAATAAATGCCCCCAACGAGTGTAGTTCGTGCAGCAGCATGGACTATACTCGGCGAATTATATAATCCATGCCCTAGCTTTAGCAAGCACCATCCATGATGTTGAAATGTTCTGACATATTATGGCGAACAACTCATGCCCCCTTTGTCTCTAAACCGGTGGTATCCCTGCTTTACTCCATTTTGCGACTGAGTTTGTGGTGTCAACAAATGGATAGGAAAACACCATTACGATTAGTTTACGGTGCCTGCCAATGGATTGCACTAATTTACGATTTTCAGCGTTAAACCACAGTAACAAATTTATCAAGTCTAATGGACGACCATGAAACAAGTACTTAACAGGCCGACTCTGACTGCACTGGTGTGCCTTATTGTTCCCATAAAAAATCCGAGTTTGGTGCAATAGTAAAAAATTAACGATGTCCCCCATCAAACTCGAAGGGTTTCACAGCTTGGCGTTGGATGCACTGGCCTGCCTTTGCTGCTCCCAATATTGGAAGTGTCGGAATGTCGTCGACGATGTGGATGAACTAGGAGAAAGTGGTACCCCTGGTGTTGTTGTTATGATCAGCAAAGAGATGATTCCCCTAATAGTGATGCATGAGAGAGCATGATAGTCACTGGAAGGTCGTTTGTTCAGTGTCATGCATGATGTCCGGTGCTGTTTGCACACCGAAGTGTCTTACATACGGTGTTGCTTACGTACATGCAGAAATAATCCCAGCGAAAGAAACCGAGTAGATCATGAAATCATTGTTTCACAATAATGAGACTATGATCTAAGGGAAGCAGTGATGCCCTAACTCCAAATATATGGCTTGACGCCATGAAATCTGGGATAGATTCCATAAACAAAATTCAAGTTTGTAACTTGATATCGAGTTTTGTATACTCTTTAAAAGGCATGAAGCATGTCATTCGTGAAAGGATCTGTAAACAGACATGGATGGAAACATCTAGGAAAGCTTGACTTGTTGCCAAGTTACAAGTTCAAGGAAATGACTACGATGATATTTTATCTCTCGTAGCAAGATTTTAATGTTTACATGGATTATTCTAGCACGTGTTGCATATCTTGTCTTCAAGATATTCCAAGTGAATATTCAATCATGAATATGCTAAAGGGAATGCGAACTTCAGCAGTCCATTCATGGAAATGAAGCAAGCATTAAGGAGTTGGGATCTTCGCCTAGATGAAATGATCAAAGTGTTTGACATCATCAAGGACGGTAAAGATGCTTGTGAACTCAAGAAAGTCACTGGGAACACTAAGTAATATTTCTAATACTTTACGTGGACAACGTATTGTTGATTGGAAATATTGTTGACATAGTTAAAAGTTTCTTTGAAATTGTATTTCAATGAAAAGGCTAAAGACAATGCAGTATAAGTATTGCCACTTTGGAAGTGGGAAGGTAATAACGTTTGAATGGAAAGTTCGTGATAGAACTTGCCTACATGGAATGCAGTATGATTCTCGTTTTCCATTACTCGTATGTGTTGGTTCAAACGTATTGATATCATGGAGCTAAATTGTTGGAAACAACAAGTAGCATCTTGGTACAAATCAAGGGTAGGATTTCTTCAGAATCTAATACTTTAACAAAGCATATCTATCTCATTATGAATGAATAGATAAAGAGACATATGATGAGCGATACATATGAATGATTGGATCAGTCATGTATGCCTTAATATGTACAACCAGATAAGTATTATGATCTAAGTGTTATGATCATAAAACAAAAATGATCATGTATATGATCAGCGAGAAGATAACCTTATGAACTCTAGGAGGACTTAAAGGTATACTTCTTGTTTGTGATAATGCCAAACAACTTAGTGTAAGGTATTGCACTAATGAAGGTTTTGTCGTATAGTCACAAAAACAATCAACTTAGTGTTTATAAGGTGGCATAGTGGGATGGAAGAAATTCCATGTTCAACTTGGGAAAAATTCCAAAGTTTGACACTATGATAGAATCTATGACAATAGCGGTAAGAATGGATACACTTTGGATGTGTAAGAATTAAATGTTTGGATCGAAGTTCTTCACTTAACTAGGTGTGGTTTCCTTCTGTGACAGACCCATACGCTCTTTAAGTTTTTAGTAAAGGGTCGTGGTCCTAGCGAAGGATCCAAGGTTTCACCACAAAACCAAACAATTAAACCGCAAGGATCACTTGGATCATGAGGAGAAGTAATTTCCAAGATATGAAAATACACATGGACCTGAAGTTTCATATCTAGGACGAAGTCTATACCACAAGCAACACCGCAATGCCATTGGGTGCTTAGCTAAGAGGACTAGATTATTGACCTCTAGTGCAAGTGGGAGACTTTTGGAGGTACGCCCTAGAGGCGATAATAATAATTATTATTAATATTATTAATACATGTTTCATAATTAACGTTCTTTTTCTATGCTATAACTGTTGTGATTCCTGAATGTGAGATTCAGAAGAAAACTCGTACGCATGTTTTACACGTTGAACATCTTATAAAGGTCCTAGTCTTGCCTCTAAGACTAACTCATTGTCGTTTAATGACCATGTTTTCCTCGTCATGGGTATGATGTAAAGCAACAACAGTGGGACACATTGTTAACGGTACAATGGTGGTTGGACTTACCTAACCGTTTGATTTACTACGAGATCCTGTAATGTAGTAAATCACAGAAAGGTTAACATGAGTATATCCTTAGACCATGAGGGTGTGTTAGGATCGCGTGTGATCAAAAGGTTGATTTAGTTTCTATCAAGTATTACTTCCATAACTGGGTGATCAAAAGGTAGATTCTAGCAACACAGAGATCATACCCTTAGCATTCACCAGTAGTTCTTAGCCCTGCACGGCGAAACTCTGTTGGACTGGAGTAGATGGATGCGTGCATATCCTCGGATCGAGGGATAACATGTTGGATCCTTTCTCTCGCTCGGTTGAACCTGGAAGGATGGATCGGAATCGGCGACATCCTCACCGCTAGGCTTAGCCGTGAGGATCTTCATCAGGCTTCATCGCCATCGTTATCAACATCGACTTCCGCTTCAGGGTGTTGGTAACGAACAGATCTAACCATGTTACTTGTGCCTGCATAGATAGATCTTGGTTGTTGCGTAGTGGCGTTTTTTTTTCGGTTGCGCAACCCTACACTTCTTGCCATCATTTTTTTCGATGCCAAAATAGCGGTACAGTGTGCCAATAAATCCAATTTTGTGAGATCAAGTCAAGAAGTTTCTCGAGGTAGTACAAAGGCTATAAACTTTCCAAAAGTCAATTGTCAATCTCCCCCATTTATATGACTCAGAAGCAGAACATCCTCCCAGACCTCCATTATATTTTGCAGACACTCTTACATCTCATGTACTTCTTGGGGAACATAATCCTGACCACTTCACAAATGCCTTTTATTAGCTTTTTTGGTCATCTCGAGTGAGCTCAACCGCGGTACAATCACACATATCCCTCCATTGTACTGCCAGTCCCCAATTAAGTTTATTCTAAAAGGAATAACATAGCTTTTTGAATAATCCCCTTAATAGTGCACTCCTGGTCTTGACAGAAATCAAAAAGATTAGGGTACTTATCAAAGAAAAAAGGCATCCCCCTCCCCCCAATATCCTCTTTCCAGATCTTAGAAATATTCCCATTACCATAATTTACTTTCCTCCCAGCAAAATATACCTCTCTCACTCTCATAATATTTTTTCCAGTAAGGAGAATCATTCTCATATTGGATGATGCGAAAGTCAAATCCTTAAGAATGATCCGAGAGGCAAATTTAATAATCCTTTGTGCCATGCATCATCGATAATGTATTGGAGCAAATACGCAAAGCAGGTGGGGGGGGGGGGGGGGGATAATGGATCTACTTGACAATCACCTCTCTTGCAAAGTATGGATTTGACAAGGACACCATTAAGTTAGACTAAGATAAGGAATATTTCAAATCATTTGATCAATTTTTGCCAAACCCAAGTTGATGCATCATCAATAAGAACATTATATTGAACTTCAATTTAGCAAAGGCCTTCTTGAATTCTAATTTCATAATAAATTATTTTCTTTGATAGAAATTATTTTGTGACCTCACATATACCTTAGACTTCACACTCCGAGTTAAATTGCGCCGTAGTGAGAGCGACACCACAATGTAGTGATGGGAGCTTGTCAAAAGTTTCGATGGCATAATTATGTTTTATTTCTATTTCGAAAATAGGAGCACCCCGGGCTCTGCACCACTAGATGCTCACAGCCAAACCATCTTCACGTGCGAATTAGTTCTCTAACATATGGAAACCCCACAATTATAACATTGGCCACAAAAAATCAAATAAGCACATTTGATGTATGTCTCTTCGTGTCTACACGGTAACATATTTTACGCGGGAAAGCTCTGAGATAGAATTTACAACCTTTTACATCCAGACGAGACTCATGAACGGGTGTATCTCTTTATCAACCAATTTCTGTAATCTAGCCAATGTTTCTCTAACGGTATACTCATCTAAATCCACATTAATAAAATTTGACAAATACCGGAGGCATTCGCGTTAAAAGAGGAGAACATGTCTCCAAAAAAAGCGGGTCACAAAGAACTCGCCACATTTATTGTATCATGATGTGCACTACAATGGATCTCGGCAAGTATGTGGTACAAAGTGGGGGAAATTACGAACTTGACGTGAGCACTCTCTAAGACCGGAAAGGAACATGATTTTGAAATGACAACAACAATGCCAACACGTACCATGTCACGTTGTCACGATATTTTATTTTATATTTATTGTAATGAAGAAAACTCTCTGAATCGGAAGGAAACACGATTCGAAATGCCGAGGTGGGATTGGGAACCGGGTCGATTTTCGGTTTTCCTTCCTAAAATGCAAACTCGCAGTTGGCTAGGGTTTTTTACAAACAAACTCCGCTCGTACTTAAACTGGACTCCGGATCCGATTTTTTCCACCCCTACCAGCGGCCGTCTTCGTCTCGCTCGCTCCGCTCTGCCGGTCACACCACACACAGATTTTTATTTTCCACAAAACAATTCGCAGAAAGGAGGAGGAGGAAATCGAAGAGGCGTCGCTGTCTGTGTGTCCGTCCCTACCTTCTCGACGAAAACGAGGTGAGCGCCCACCCCCTCCGCCCTTCTGCTTCCGCGCGAAAATTGGGGCGGGCGGCGACGCGTTCAAAACCGCTCCCGCGCTTCTCGGACGGCTCGGCCGCCGCCGCCGGCGGTACCGTTGGGTTGAGTTGGGTTTCGTACGTTTGGGGCGTCTTTGAGCATCCTCGGGAATCGGAAAAGGCGGCGGCTTGCAGCAGGGGTTCCGGGGAGTTCTATCCGGAGGATCCGTGGATCAACAATGGAGATTGCGTAGGCTCCGCCACTCCGGCGCCGCGGCTTTTGGGTGGGTGTACGCAGTTCAATCTGCGAGTTTTGGTGTGATTCTCTGTTAGTTGCGACGATTCCCTGGCGGCCGGGCGGAAAAAACCCTTTAATTTGCTGCACGAGTCTTCTCTACACACGGATTGGAATCCCTGTTTCCTCTCCGTGGTTACTGGATTAGAAGCCGCGCACATTTACCAATATTACCCATGGCTGGTAATATTTTCCTTAAATGCAAAGTTTTATGCGCATACTGGATTTTCCCTACTGAAACAAATGCACACGCAGTATCCGCATATTCGTCAAAGACCTTACTGTTTGGAAATGTAGTAACAAATTTCAGTATTCCAGTAGTAGCATCTTTAATTCCTTTTATTAGGATGTGGTTGGAAATTAAACATAACTTTCAGGCATAGATTTTGATGTGTTAGTACTAGTAGTGCCCTTGTTTTCTTCTTCTCGAATGCTGCTGTATGCAATAATGTGTCATCTCTCTTCGCTTTTGTTCGATTATTCGTCAAAACCTTACCATTTGGAAATGTAGTAACTAGATAAAATTTTCTAGAAGATAACTTCTCAGGCATAGATTTTGATGCTAAGTATTAGCTTTAAGAACAATTAAGCGGCTGTTAATTCGCCTGATGGTCGAATCCGAAATGCTGCTCTTTTGTGTGCTGTAAGTAGTTGAGGACATGTTTCCTCAACTTTGCTCTGTATCTAGCTAAGAGAGGATGATTGGAGTGTGTGCTGCTCTTTATAGTTTAGCATAGCTTTGATATGATTAGTGTTTAGGTTTCTGTCATGATTGAAATTTGGACTAGGAGTTCAAAGCTACAGATTAAGTATTTAACTCTATGAACAGTATAAGCAGTCATTACTCATTAACTCCATGGCACGAATATGGGTTCTTTTAGAGTGTTTGTTTAATTTTGTTCACTGCACAAATTGGAAGTGTTGAAACCTGGTAGTGCATGGCAGAGTTTTGTGTGATTATTTGGTTTGGCAGGATCGACGTGTAGTTTGGTGTTATTAAATATTTTCATGCAGTTCATTGATGGTCGTAGTATCTGATTATTTTCTTGAAAAGATATAGTAGCTCTTGATTAATTCAACTATCGAGACATCGTAGCAGCTACAGAGATAATAATGCTAACGATGTGGTATCTTGTGCTAGCAATACCCTACTTTGCTGATTTTGGAATGTGTGCAGAGCTGGTATTATTTTCCTTAAATACAAAGTTGTATGTGCATACTGGATTTTTCCCTGCCGAAACAAATGCACACGTAGTATTCGGCATATTCTTTAAAGACCTTACTGTTAGGAAATGTAGTAACCATATACAATTCTCTACTAGTATCTTTAATTCCTTTAATTAGGATGTGGTTTGAAACCAAACATAATTTTTCAGGCATAGATTTTGATGTCTTAGTAGTGCCCTTGTTTTGTTCTTTTGGAATTTTGCTGCATGCAATGCGTCATCTATTTCGCTTTTGTTCAATTAACTTTGTACTATATGAACATGGGTTTGGCGCCATTTAGACGAGTGCACATGCTGGTAGCTAAGTGCAATACCAACTTGAATATTTTGATTGCCTGTTGAAACAAGGCTGACAAACTTATCTACAGATATGGAGTGCAACAGAGATGATGCAATCAAATCAAAGGAGATCGCTGAAAGGAAGTTCAAGGAGAGCGATTTTGCGGCTGCAAAGAAGTTTGCCTTGAAAGCAAAGGCTCTTTTCGAGCTTGAGGGCATTGATCAGATGATTCTTGCCTTGGATGTCCACCTAAAGGCACAGACAAAGTTTGGAGGGGAGCATGACTGGTATGGCATACTAGAAGTATCAACCCATGATGATGATGAGATTATCAGGAAGCAGTACAAGAAGCTGGCCTTACAAACTCACCCAGACAAGAACAGCTTCATTGGTGCTGGTGGTGCTTTCAAGCTCATCTCGGATGCATGGAATACCTTGTCTGACAAAAACAAGAGAATACTTTATGATCAGAGGAGGTATATGAGTTCATTAGGAGTCCACCAGTATAACTCCCAAGTAAATGTTGAGAGCACTTCCAGATCCTCTATGCCAAGTATGAATGGCTTCTGCAGACAAAATACTGGCCCAGCCTCACCTGCCAATGTGCCACGCCATAATAGTTCAATGCCAGGCACATTTTGGACATGCTGCAATTCTTGTCGCATGAACTTTCAGTACGAAAGCATGTACTTGGGCCAATGTATGAGGTGTCCAGCTTGCCTTGAAGCGTTTGAGGCTGTAGAAGTTCCTCCTCCACCTACTGCAATTTACCCTAACGCACCAAAGCCAATGGATACTAATACTAGTATGGGTGGCGCAGCAGTTCCTGGTAAGGCAAAGCCAAGAAAAGGAGTGGCTTCTGGCTACCAAAATCGTGATCCTATGCTGCAGCGGTGTTCTTCAACCAAATCTGCAGTCGGCGCACACACTTCACATAAAGTGCGACAGACACACGGTAATGTTCCAGGCTCTTCCCTTGGGTCATCAGTTTCAGCAACCAGTGTCCTTAAAAGAAAAGTTGCAGCAACAAAGGATAAGGAAGTTGCAAAGAAGAGAACTAGGAAAGTTGTGCCACAGTCAACAAGCTCTGTCCTTGATGGTGACTCAAGTTCAAAGATGCCCACGACAAAAAGAAAGGCTCCTTCCACTGATCGGGCATCAGGAACCAAGAGACGCAAGGAGATTTCTAATTGTCTTAACGATGAATCTGTCGGGACCAGCCTCATTAAAGTGATGGAGCAGTTGGATATGAGAGGCATACTAATGGACAAGATGAAGCTCCAATATCGGGACAAATTGGAGGAGTTCAACAGGGAGAAGGCCAATGTGGAGAACCAACAAAATATGCAGACTAGTATTCAGAAAATAAACAAAGGGGTTGGATGCAGCACAGCAGTTGATACGAAGAAAATAAAGAGGACACAAAGCAGTAGTTCGGTCCATCCAGTAGAAGATAATGGGAAGGGGCTGGCTGGCAAAAGAGTTGTTTTGGAAGAAAAGGAGGGGCACAGAACAGCAAACATGTGGGTTTAGAAGAAATGGGGTCATGGGAGTGGAAGAAACCTGAAATACGCTTTGTGTACACCAGGAGAAGCCACAAAGAACCATCTCCTGATGAAATGCCTGTCCCTGATGCAGACTTCTGCAGTTTTGGTGATCATTCTGGAAGCTCTTTCCAGAAAGATCAAGTGTGGGCCACATATGATGAAGAAGATGGCATGCCTCGCTACTATGCTCTGATCCGTAAAGTGCACTCCGCACACCCATTCAAAGTTAGACTTGCATTCCTCAAAGCGGATGACTGCGATGAGTTTGGAAATTCAGATTGGCTCTCATGTGGATACTCCAAGACCTGTGGCGATTTTAGGCCTGGTGCGTCCAAAGATATTGACCAACTGAATACATTCTCTCATGTTGTCGCTTGGGAGAAATGTCCAGGTAGAATCATCAGAATTTTTCCCAAGAAAGGCGATATCTGGGCCCTGTACCAGAACTGGTCTGCTGAATGGGATGAACTTACACCTGATGAAACAATGTACAAGTATGAGTTGGTACAGGTCCTTGACAGCTACAGCCCAGGTGAAGGCATTTCTGTCATGCCTATAGTGAAAGTCCCTGGTTTTGTGTCAGTGTTCAAGCCACTTCTTGACCCAACAAAGAGCAGGAGGATTCCAAACGGGGAAATGCTGCGGTTTTCGCACCAGGTGCCATTCCATGTCCTTACTGGTGAAGAAGCTCAGAACTCTCCTAAGGGGTGCTATGAACTGGATCCAGGCTCAACTCCAAAGGAACTTCTCCACAAGTAGTTCCAGAGTCTGATGATGCCACATAAGCTTGCTCTGTACTCCTGCTCCACCAGAGATTTTTTGTTTCCCTTCTTTCAACCTGGTGTTTTGTTGGATGCTGTGGTTTCTCTAGAACTATACCATATATACCCTGGTCTTTTGATTGACCTGTATATACTCCCCATGTATACCCCATGTTGTGTCATGTAGCAGCATCCTTGTCAAGGGTAAACATATCTGGGATGTTGGAGAATGAAATATACCTGGGTTAAAGTCTACTATCTCACTCAACTCTCTGAATATGCCTGCTGTGCTTTGCTTTTCACTGTTTCATTATGGTTGCATACAAAGCAATAGATGTTAAGAATGTAGCTGACATTTATCTGTGCATGGATACTGGTCATAGTTGCCACAACATGTTTCTGTGGTGCCTCTTGGAATGTACAAATTGATCTGAGCATGTCTAGTGTCTCAACTTTCAGGTAATTCATTTTGTTTACAGCCACCGAAATCATTTAGCTTTGTTAAACCTCTTTAACATGTTACTTATGAAAATATTGTTGCATCTGTGAAAATTCTTTGCATCTCTTTAGCTTTATTATTGATCAAACTGGATTACGATAAGAAAGATGGTTAGGAGGGTGGTTGTACCCCAGCCCACCAGAGTTCAAACCCCAGGTTTGACGCTGATGTTTCTCATTTAAGGCGGAATATTCTTCAGTGGGAGGCGAAGTTCCGTCGACAGCGAGGCGCCCGTGGTGACTTCGTCAATCTCAAGACCTAATCATAGAGGTAGGGTGTGCGTGTGTGCGTTCATAGGGGTGAGTGTATGCGCGTGTATGTGAGCGTCTGCGTTGTACTGTGTTTAGCAAAAAAAGAATTATGATCTGGCACCTCTGCACAACTTTTTAATTTAATTTAATTTGTGACCAACGCCTGATAAAATATTATGCCATGTTAATTTAATTGTGAATAATATTTGCGCTTAGTTAGACCTGTGGTTACTCTGGTTCCATTTCAGTTGGTGCCTAGGTGTCTATGCAATGATCCACTTCCTGAAATTATAACAATCGCCTGAATGCCTGATGAATTTCCTTTGCACCCAGATGATTGCTTTCTACAGCATTGAACTTCCATTGGGGACATAAATATCTTCAATTTGACCATGCTGTCAACACCAGGATGCAGATCACTTGCTGCTCTGGATATCCTTTGTGCAAAGGGTGTCGTGTCAAAGGTGAAATATTTCCTAGATGTGGAAGTTCCATTGCCCCTGTTTATCACATCTTCCTTGTATATACAGGTCAAATTCAGCTTTTGGCATGTATATATACTCTCCATGTATACTGAATAATCGCGTTGGCTCCCGGGCGACAGGGAGCCGTTTTTGAACTTTTTGAAAACGTTTCAAAAAATTCAAAAAGATATACCTGGATGTAGCCAACCACATGCACTACGATCCTGGAAATTGTCATTCCGAAATACATTGTATTTTTGGCTCAGGAAAAAAGACAAATCGAACAAATTTTAGATTAAGAAAAAGTTGAACTGATCATGCCCCAGATCTGTAATTTTGTCTTTTTACTGAGGCTAGAATACGTTGTATTTCACATAAATACTTTTTCACAGTCGTAGTGAATTGTTTTGTCTCCATCATGGTATTTTTGTTCGAATTTTTCCGAAACTTTAAATTTAAATGTTTTAAAAATTCAAATACCGGGCTACCCCCATGTATACGCCCTATCTTGTATCATGTAGCAGCATCCTTGTTAAGGGTAAACATACCTGGGATTTTGAAGAATGAAATATACCTGGGTTAAATTCACTCTTTCTCTCTCTTTTGCGGGAAAAATGTACTCAACTCTCTTAATATGCCTGCTGCCCTAGCTATATGACATTTCACCATTTCTTTATGGTTGCAGCCAAAACGGTAGATGTTAAGAATGTAATTGACATATTGCTGTGCATGTATGCTGGTCATAGTTGCCACTTGCCACAAGAAGCTGCTGTTGTGCCTCTTGGAATGGAATAATTGATCTGAGCACTGCTAGTGTCTCAGTTTTCAGGTAAATCATTTTGTTTTACCGCCACTCAAGTCATTTAGCTTTGTTAAGCCTCTTTAACATGTTAACTTGTGAGAAAATTGTTGCACCTGTGAAAATCATTTGCATCTCTTTAGCCTTGATCAAACTATTTTACGATAAGAAATGATTCAGGTTTCTAGAACTCCAACCCGGCACCTCTGCACAACTTTTTTTATACATTTTAGTATTGATATTGCAGAGATTATTCTGTTTAGGTTTCTACATACAGCCCCTCCAACAGTGTATGTAAAAATCATGTTCCGAGAAGTTCCATCGAAAGGGCTTAATTTAGCATAGACGTTTCAGCAGTATACATATATGGCGAGTATTTACAGTATGATGTCTTGTGTGCCATTATTTACATATCATTATCATTAAATTTGACTGAATTATCTGTTGATGTGGCATGCTAGTGTTATGAGCATACAAGACAACATACTCTGCCTTGGCAAATTTTGATTCAAATTCAAGTGAGCAGAAGGCTTCCAATGTTGGTAACATTTTTGTGTGAACTCAAACTTCCGGTGCTGCTAACATTTGTATGTGAATTTGAACTTCCGATGCCACTAACATTTGTGTGTGAACTCAGACTGATGTTCAAAGTTTCAGGTTATAACACCCAGATAATACTGAAAAGCCATGTATGATAATTGTGAGGTCTGTTCAGTCTTGTATATAGCTAATATGTGAAGTCTCAAAATAAACAATCACACGTATAGACAAAGAAATATGAAAATTGATGTAAATATGCAACTTCTGTAGGGTTTTATACATACAGTGAATTGAATGTTATTTTTTCATGTCTCACCAGGTTCAATCCGCATATACCGATGTGGTTTATACAATTATACCCCTCATGCTGTTATTTGTAGCAGCATCCTCTACGGGAATAGACATGTTAGGGGCAAAGGAGGTAAGGGGAGAAGATACACAACTCCAACAACCACCCCAGCCTGCAATGAACTTTGAGGATAGGTTCAACCAACAGCAATATGCAGCGGAAATAAACACAATCACACGCACAGGTGACATAAAGATTTACGTGGAAACCACCTCAACGTGAGGAGGAAAAACCATGGCTGTGGACCAACCGGTCCACGCAAGTTTCACTATGAGCAAGAGTCTTCTCCAGAACCTCTGGAGATTACAACACACACCAGCTCGTTGCCCACCGGCAACAATAACAACAATAGACACAAGAGGCAAGATATCACAAAGCAGAGTATCACAGATTCTGTCCCCTTCGGTAATCAGCAAACTGCTCTTAAACCGCAGATCTAATCAGCACCAAATTCAGTAGACAAACAGACATATGTGTCCCCAACATACCCACCAAAGATGAGCTCAATCGGACACCGTTTGCCTGCCCAAACTGTTCTTCTACCAAACCTGCTTCGTGCTGAAACTGTAGCAGTCCGAACTGACAAAACCTATCTCAAATCTGATGCTTCTCTGACCCAAACCTCAAACCAGCTATCCAGATCGAAGTACTCAAAGTAAGGAACGAACTCACCAAGTATGGAGTCGATCCAAGCACGTTTGACCCTTCAATCACCGGTTTGAAGGCAGACCGGTCAGATTCACCAAATCCTGACAGAAATCGCCTCTCCTTCTTCTTCCTCTCTCCTCACTGGGTTGTGTGTTCTTGTGTGTGTTCTCTTACTCACTCTATGCAGCACACAAGCAGCAGCAACGTCCTGGTTGCTCTTTTCTACTTGCTACTCACGCCACCAAGATTGCCTTGGCTTTCTTCTTCTCTTACCTCACTTGGAGGCAGCTCAGCCGTTGGATGCGAACCTCGATCAACGGTTGAAATGTGTTGGACTTTCTAGGCTGATGTTGGGCTGCCAACACACCTCCATGTGGAGGGACATGGCCCAACAAGACATGCGTGGGCCAAAGGTGTACCGAACACTCTTGGGTATACCTGCAAGGCCGGTGATATCCTTATTTCATTTCAGTAGCGGGTATGTGAATCTTTAGTTTCACCAACACTCTTAACATTCAGGATACAAATTGCTCGAATCTTCGGATACTATGTGGAAGGGTGTTGCGTGGAAGTCAAAATTTTCCCATGTCGATGTTCATTCTTCAAAACACCAAAGCTTGGTGTGTCTTTACGCTTGGCAAGTGAACGGCGTGAGATGTTGGGAAGCATGGCATATATCCTGTCTCAAGGTTTAAGAAGGGAAAATAATTGGCCATTGCAACTGTTGTCCTGGTTAGGTTTTAAGACTAGTAAAAACTTTCAAGCATTCAACAGCATGCCGGCATAGATGATATCCGGCAGCCTGGCACAAATTGGCAACCCAGGTAATGGTAACATCCAATGTCTTATCTCCATGCACGAAAATCAGCACATTCACAATGCAACTCAAACAATTGTACATAGCATACTCCAGTTATTATTGTAGAGAGTAGACTCCGTTCTGGTGATCTGACTCAAGCAAGATTCAGAAATATTACACACTGGAGATGAGAAAAAACGGAACAAACAAAAATTCTCTACCTAGCATATGCCTGCTGCCCCAAATTCCTGCAGGTGATAAACTGATAATAACCAAACAGTTCGATTGCTTTATGTAAACAATCACTTTGACATGAATTTGTACATTACAGATCCCTCAAGTTTGCAACATGGAAATAAACATACAACAAAACGGCAACATCAACCTTTGCCAGAAGCTGTCAGGGCAAGTCAGAGGGGCACGGACTGAATGCCGTGCCACATGCTATCCACTGTTTCTTGCGGCTGCAAGGGAGCATGCAGTCAGGAACCTTCTGCCACTCCTTGCTCACAAGGTCGTATACCACGAGGCGGTTCATCCGCTTCGCCTTCAGGGACAGCATGAGCAAGCCGCTGTTGCCCAGGCAGGTCATCCTCATGTGCTTACCATAGAACTCTAAGCACCAGACATTTGGCATTCTGTCCACCTCCTTCCACAGGAGAGTCATCCTCTGCAGCTCCCATATGCAGACGCAGGCTGCTGCGTTCTTGCACACCAGGCCCACGAGCATGATTCTTCCCTGGAACTCGGCAATTGTGTGGTCAATCAGATGCAGCGGCAGTGGGATGATGAACTGGGTCCAAATCCCGGTGCTTACATCATATGACAAAACACCCTCTGGTTCTGAACACATGAAGTATAGCGTGCTGCCAACCGCGACAGGCTGTGACCTGAAATTCATAGCAAGTGGAAGCTTGATGCTCGGAGGGAAATCACCTGGCCTAGACCACACATTCTGCATAGAGTCATAGACTTCATGGTTCCCATCATTCCTTAACCACATTACTTTGTAACCCTCACCAGAAGTTGTTCCATTCATCACCATCCCTACTGACACTCTTGACCATGCCTCAACTGACCTGGGTGGAATTTCCTTTAGTGATTGTGTAAGAGGGTTGCATATGTAGAAATTCCTGTGGCTAAGATCCAATAGGCATACAAGGCCACCTGCAGATGCCACTGGAATTACTATATTAGCAGGAGCGAGGGGTACAGCAGGGTGGTGCCATTTTTTCAGTGAAGGGTCATACATCGCTACATTGTTGCTGGCATTCTCGTGTGTGATTGTATAGAACCATGGCATCCCATGTGTAACTTCAGAGTACTGCTGAGAGAAATTGTCCGAGCCTACCAGAGAACACCACCTTCGGCAAACAGTGCGGGATCGGAAAATTGCAGCAACTGGAAGCCTTGCCATGACAGTTTCAAAAAGGTCTTCAGGGAACTCTCTCCAAATATCTTGCTTCATTGCTTCAGCTGAGTTAAGCAACGATGCTTTCTCGCGGTTCCTGTCTCTGCGTGGGCGCTTGCGAGGAGGAGATTGGTTAGTTTCCATGATCTTCAACAGTTCCGAATTGTATCCAGTCCTTCCTCTACAATAATCATCCTTGACCGAACCATGCTCAAAGTCAAGTAAATACCACCTGTAAGACATATGAATAAGCCCAGTTAGCCTATAGTTGATGGCTAAGAAAAAGTGGAAAGGCTAGCAAGAACTTTTGACGGTAAAGAAAAAGGAGATGAGATGATCGACAGTTTTGTGTAGCACAGAAGTTATGACTTTATGTTTGGAATAAGTGCTTCACAATTGTGGTAACAGGTTTGTCAAATCAGGAACGCAGGTAAACAGTGGCATTTTATAGTGCACTGTGATTGTTCTATTTTTTATTCTACTTGTAATATCATGTGGTAGGTACCCTGATCAAATGACTAGCAGGCGCAACATTTCTAGACAGAAGCATGATACTTTTATAGTCTGCGTAAGCAAAACGACCACCCGCAATATTACAAAAATGGAGTACACCCGTTTATCGTTCTAATTACACCGACTTATTGAGCACAAGCAAATAACACGGCGTTTTATGGTTAATTTTAGCATAGAAAAACCGAACTAGGACTCAACAAACAGATGCATTATTTATTTCCTAAAAGACATAACTTAACTATGGTACAGGTGCAATGCTTGATGAAGCACAGCAGTGAAGTGATGAACAAGCACACATCATTATGCTCACTAATTTGTATACACAAGGCAGATGCCACAACAGCTTGGATTTGGGCACCTTATTAGCATCAGTAATCGAGTAAACCGTGTTCCCTTTTTCTTGAACTAGGTGAGACTTACAGCCAGTCTTGATGTGCACGCGGTCAAAATAATCTCCGTTTTCATCTCGTCGCCTGGTTCCTCGCCTAAAAGCTAAAGAGTAGCACAAAACGGCGCGCCTCCAAAGTCAACTTGATTAGGATATCTTAAGAGCAGCATCGCATGCTCCAAAATAGTGTCTACGTCGCTAGCTTTCTGGCGCCCGTTTCCAGGATCCATGGATACACGTGAACATCTAATCCTATGCTTAGCTGTTTGGGCCCTGGAGCAATGTCAAACGCTACTAACCGGCTACGATATTAGCCTATTATTATCAGCACACAATTACGAGGGGCAACAACAAAAAAAACAAGCCAGAAGTAGGGGCGACTTCACAGCAACACAGTGCACGGAGTTCCCCCATTCCTGCGCCGCACGCCACCGCGCCTCGAACCAATCCTCCGCGCGCGACGAAATCGACCAATCTCGCAGCGAAGCAAAACGATGGGGAAACTTGTGGGGTGCTGCGACAAGGCCAAGTAAGAGCACCAACAAGCAGAGGCACCAAGCACGGTGTGAGAGCGTCGAACGGAGGATCTGCGCGGCCTAATTTCCCCACCGCGAAAGCGGCCCACGGCGGATGAACAACAAAGCAGAGTCCAAATTCGGACAGGCGCGAAACAGGACACGCATGGAGCTGGAGCAGATCCGAGTGAATCGGCGGGAGGAGCCAGGGAGGGAGCGGCTAGGGAGCGGCTAGGGAAAGTGAGGGGATTAGGGGAGGAGGAAGAGGGGTTTGGGTGTGCTTGCCTGGGGAGGGGTCCGTGGGCGTGGACGGTGGCGCCGTAGAGGTCCCAGAGCTCCTGCACCTGGCCGACCAGCTGCCGCAGCGCCGCCACCTCCCCCATCCTCCGCCACCACCGCCGCCTTGGTCGCGGCCGCCCGCGGGAGGAGGCTGGCTGGCTGTGTGCGTGGTGTGTCTCTCCTCCCCCCTCCGTTTCGGCTTGGCTCGGCTCCACGCTTTTCTCCCTGCTTTGCTGCAGTGCAGTGCGGCCGTGTGTCCCCGCGTGCGTGCTACTGCTGCTGTGTGACTTGCCTCGTGCGCGGCCGCCCGCTGGCTTATATGGTGCGCGGCCGTGCGTGTCAAAAAGTCTGGCCAACTGGGCAAAGCCACCCAAGGTCATCACAAGGTAAAAGATTGTGTGGAGACCAAGTCTTCTAAACTCACTAACCAATTACCATCACTAATAGTCTGTTGTTGTTTTTTTGCGAGGAACTAATAGTCTGTTGTTGTTGTTCCGGAAGAACGCAAAACTTTTGTGACACGTTGTTTTGCCTCGTCTGTTTAGATGCACCCCTTATGAAAAATGCATTTTTACATACTTCTCAAAATATCAAAAAAAAAAAAATATCCGAAATAAAAATGTCGGGTGCATATCCGGACATACTATGCTCGCAAAGTTCCATGAAAAGAATGACATTTTTGCGAATGTGTAAAAAACAAATCTAGTGAAAATTCATTTTGGGGCACTGAAACTTTTCTTTTTATTTATATTTCATGTAAAAAGAGATTCTGCCACATCGCACATTACAGAAACATTGGTTGTGAGTTTCAAAAATATAGCTAGTGCATATTTAAAGTGCATTCAACCATTTTTCTAACTAAAAATTACAAGTATAATAACAAAACAGATATAGACGCACACTACAAACACAATGGATGCACATTTTTTGTAATGTCCAATTAGTGTAGATTAAATGTGCAGTGGTGTAGGGGACAAGAAAATTGACTAAAATCACACAAAAACAATCCAGTGATGGTAAATTCCGGTCGACCGATCTCCAGCAAATCCGATAATTATATGTATCTGATCCACATGTTCTCATTGGAAATAACGATCAAAGTATCACCTACAAGATTGTACCGATGGCACAAACAACTTTTACATATATACAATCAGAGGGAATATAACTACTGGCCTTTCAAGTAAAATATATGATGAATAGAAGGAAAGGAATAAAATGGGCACAGTCAGGTAGTAATATGATTACTAGGCGCCCGGGAATCAGACACAATTATGAAAAACGGCATTCTTCCATTGCGTAGCTTTGAATGCTTTGTGATGAGTAGATTCGAGCGGCAACTTGTCCCCATCGACCCGGATTCTGGTTGCCTAAGCTCGGAAGAGCATGATGTGCAGCTAGATTTTTGAGTGGTGTGGACTCTAGCCTGTGGCTGAAAATATGCATCCAAATATTTGCAGTTTTCTGTTGTCCCAAGGTTCGTTATCCTCTGCACCGAATATATATATATATAACAGAATATAAAAGCAGTGCCTTTGAAAACGGTAAGTATGACGGTCAGTGCAATGCAATATTAACACTAATGCAGTTAGTTTAAAAAAACACTAATGCAGTTGGGTGGTTGATCTGATGGATGGATATATACTGTATCTTGCAAGGGAGCTTTCCATGATGAGGGAAGGCAGATTTTATTCGGCCATATATTCGCCATCATGGGCGGGTAACTTCCCTCGTTCGTCAAAGTGGCGGAGGAGAGGAGCAATCCATCGCCGCGGCGACGAACAGCATAATCCATCCAGCTACGTAGACGTATGACCGACAGATACAGGTACGTGTACGGGTCACAACACTAATCAATGCCCGCAGCTCTGGACAGCGTAGGCCGGTAGAGACGTCGAGTACGCAGTGGAAGAATTGGCCATTTTTCATCATGGCGTGGCATTTTTCATCATAATCCATGAGTGATTCTAGCTAATTTTGTTTCGTCTAATTGGCCATCATATTTCCCGTAGCGTCGATCTAGCGCGATTAGGTGCAGCCTCAATGATTCGGACGTAGCTATAGTGCAGCAGGTGTACCTCGCCACGACGTACTCCCTCCGTCCAACAGGCGGCAGTATGCACGCACGATCCACCTTCTCTTTTCTAGTACAGTAGTACTTTTTTTTTCGCGCACACGCTGGCTTAAGCCAGAATAGTTGCTTAACCCCGGGTTAAATGAGCGCTAAATCAGCAGTAGGTCTAGGTTGATCCAAAGATTACTTTCCCTTAAACCTTTATTCCTTTTCATCGCCGCTTTCTTTTTTGCCGCCTCCTCATCCTCTGTGATCTACTACCAGCTGCTTTGGATGGTAGGGATATATCATTGCGTCGTTGAAATATCCCTTTTAATTATTGAAATTCCTCTCCTCGGGAATTCTCGCTTTGCTTTTCTTTTCTCCTCTGATCTACCGTCTCATCATCTGCGGATGCCTTGGATCATTGCGCCTTTGAAGGTTTGCCCCCCCCCCCCCCCCCCCCCCTTTCACCATGGTAATAATAATTAGCAATAATACTCTTTTAGCACTAGCTAGAGCGCTTTCACCGCACATTTCCATAATAGGTCTTCATGGCCAACCGGAAAGACAAAAACCAACCGATAGATGGAGACGGCCGGGCAGGAGCAGTGGCTAGTTGGTTAATACTACCTGCAGAATTCTTCTCCTACTACTAAGCCATGGATGATGATGACCAGCAGATCGAAGCACTCATCTCCTCTGTAACTTGCACTCCAAATCAGAAGCGCTCTCCTCCTCCTCCTCCTCCTCTCTGACCAAAACTCCAAATTGCAAGCTAACCAAAAGATATATATTCTCGATCGGTTGGCCATCGACCGAAATGGTCGTGTCGTGTGGATTCGGTGCTGGTGGCCAGGCCATGGAACGAATTAATCATGATTGCTTCGATCGCGTTGCGTACGTCGCATCTATCTCCTCCGGGAAGAAACAAGAAACCTAGTCCAAAACGGCGCCCGATGGATCGTAACTTTTGCGACCACCAGCTGCTGCCGATACCACGATCGGTTTCCACCAGGCTTATTCAGCTATCAAAGTTGTAACATGGCGTGACCACGTGAGATGGATCGATAGATAGCGCACGCCGACGCATCATGGCCTCCCTGAATTGGATCTTCGCTCATGATTTCTATGGCGGTTGTAAAGAAGATGGACGTTGTGATCACTAGCGGTAGGAATGTAGGGTGGAACAGGTGGTCAGATCGATGATCATGGCTGATGACCAAGAGGGGTAAAAGTTGGTGATCAATCGATCGTTCTGGTACTGGTTCGCGCATCTTTTGACGGCCCTCGTGGTTTTGCATCCTACCGCCAGCCAAACCAGGGGCATCATACTCGTCGAGACACATCTTTTTCATCTTTGTTTTTGGCGATCTTTACTGAAAGATCTTGCATGCTTTGGAGAGAGCTCATGTGTAATTAATATTCTGGCTAGAGGCTTGTAGCTGCGTAGGAGTCTGCTTCGATATGAGTTTTCGGACCTCTTCGCGGTTTGTTCGGACCCGTCGCCTTGGTGGCCCATGACGAGACTTGGAACACCTCGTTTCGACGAACATTTGGGCCGAAGAAAGCATTAGCTTGGACTGAGCTTCGGGCACTTCTCTCGGAGGCACTTTTGGGGGGCCCGGACGTCTTAACTTGGCACATTTCCCACTTTAAGATTTTCTCTGTTGTGCTAGCTTATCGTGGCCTCTTCCATGCATGGGTCGGCTTTGTCATGGACATCCCCTCTCAGGAAAATTCTGATGTCTCTGAAAATAGAAATCTTTGTCTAGTAGCTGCTTTTTTTGTGACCGCTTTTCCTCGGGTGTCGAAGTGCTAAAGTGGCACGGGCCTGATGATGGCATGTGCCTCTCTGTGGGGTTTCCGACTTGGGGACCCACATCATTTCCCTCGTGCCCCGCTACCCGCTTCCTGTAGATTTTCGTTCAAACCTTAGTGGGAGGCCCCACACCTTTGCAAATTCTTGGAAGTCCAGGCAAACCGTACCGAGAGGAGGAGGTGCCTCTTCTGACTTGTGTTCGCCACGATGAGTTTGACACCATTTACTATTCGAAATAAAATGATAATCGAGCGGAAATTTTAAGGACATGCTACTCACTATGTGCTTAAACTTTTTATCATTTTTACAAACAGTGTTACCAACTATATAGGCACCGGGATAAGGACCGACTAGCATGCTTGATGCTCTTGTGGAGGCATCTTGTCACCTCTCTCCTCGCCTTTTTAGTTGGACATGTTTGTCTTGTTGTCACGACAGACTATTTTTTTTTCCAGTTTGCACTTGAACTTCTTATGTTGATATGGTTCTCTTATTTATAAAGCGGGACAAAAACCTCCTGTGTGAAGGAGCTTCTGTTGGAACATGAGAAATTTTCCTTGGATACACGGCAGAGTTGGCGAGGCCCCTGTGAAGTCTGAACGACATCGGGCCGGCGCCACGTCACTCCCCGTTGTGCTCCTATACGTGTAGACCCACTGGCACCGTCAAAATAGATATCTGGGCCGGCGTACCTTGCAAAAAGCTGATGGGTTGTTATGGAGGATGCTGCACCGGATGGACGGCAGGATCGACAAACTGATTATTTTTTGAACAAAGATCGACAAACTGATGTACGTTCCAGCTAGCAGAAGGAGGGCCTTTTTGTCACGGCCAAGATCGCGATGATGGTGATGACCGATCGATCAGTCGATGCAAATCTTTGGCGCCAAATCTCTTTTACTCCCTCCGCATCAAATTATATGTCGCTCAATGCATAGCACAAGCACATGTGTGATCTCAGAATTTGCACAAGCTTGGAACAATGAATTACTCCTACTGCACCGGATCAAGCAAGCACGCACCAGTTCAGCTACTCCTGCACTAGTTCATGCTACTCCTACTGTACCAGATCGAGCAAGCAGCAGAGGAAGGAGAAGCGAGAGGAAAAGAGAGAGATACCTGACTGAACTGACCATGTTGCAGAGTAGGAAGACGATGGCCCAGCAATTGGGGAACTGTCCCTGGTCCTCTTCCTCCCCTGGCGTGGTGTCTTCCAACAGCAGCAGCTTCTTTACGGACTCCGGGAGACTGCGCCATCGTCGTCGTCCTCCTGCCCGGTATCATCGTGCTGCCGCTCATCCCCGTTCCGCCATCGAGCGCCCGCCTCCGGAGTCTGACGTGAACTCCGTTCCCGAGGAGCCCTGGCCCGGTTCTCTGGGACGGCGAGCCGTGCTCGACGAGTCGGCGGCGCGAGGGCGGGCCGCCGCACCGGCACTTGGCGGAGAGGGAGAGCGGGAGCAGGTGGAGCATAGCGCCGTCTTGCCTCTGCTCCATGGCGTCGTCTTCCAGCTGCCCCAAGGCGCACGCAGATCCAGCACCGGCGGACACAGATGCTGCGCCTCCCTCACCCAGGATATCGTCCATAACTCATAAAAATCCAGTCTTTGACCTCCAGATTCAGAGAGGAAATGGGGTGGTGGGGAATGGCGACGGCAAGCCAGAGGGAGAGGGCGGTGGGGGACCACGACGGAGAGCCAGAGGGAGAAGTGGTGGGGGGCGGTGACGGTGAGACGGCGAGCCAAAGAGAGGGCGTGGAGCGCGAGAGGAAGAGAGGGATTGCGACTGTGCGAGCGGGAAAGTGCGAGCGTGTCATCTGCGCGTCGTCTGCGTGAGGGGACGGGGTTAGTTTCGGAAAGTTGTGAAATGTTGTAACGTGACAACTTTTGTACTATGATTTCCCAACGACATATAATTTGATACGGATGGAGTAGTATATTAGGGCATGTACACTGCATAGACGCTTGAGTGGGCGCTTAGAGAAATAAAAAATAAACTTAATCGCCTAGCGGCAGCGCTAGCGTCTTGGCCTCCATCGCTAACTAGCTTCTAATGGCGCTTACAGGGGAAACTTTTAGCCTCAGCGCAGAAGAAAAAAAAACTCCAGAGCACGGGAAAAGGAGGCAAGCGCCCGACGCATACTTTAGCGGTGACGCTACGTGCGGCTCCAGGATTTGATAGCCTAACTGCTAATCCACCAGGAATTATTTCCTAGCGTCTCTCTTAGCGTCGCGTACGTGCCCTTAGACAGATACTCGCGAATCAGCGAACTCGTCGTCAGGAAGACATAGCTTCATATTCAGAGAATCGAAAGAAAATAGGAAAACTTGCAAACGGAGCCTGTTTGGTATTCGGCCGTGATGTCAAGTTCAAACGGAAAAATGGCCGAACGGCCGTGGCGAACCAAAAATATGTACGGTAGCCATACGAGACGGTGGGGTTTTGGCTATGATTTCCAGTGCGAGGGCGATCGATTGAGGCGCGGCCGCTTCGTCAAAGGATCCATCATGCCCGGGCCCGGCGGCAACCCGTGCGAGTGATCGGTCCAGATTTCACTTTGTCCTCCTCCGGTCAAGCCCGGCAATCATATTCTTCCCGTCCCGGCCGGCCTACTCCATCGCATCTCTCTCTCGCCTTCACTAGGAACTTTTTTTTAGATAAAGGGTTTTATTAATCAAATAGTTTAAGCATTACACCCGGCCTCTACATCAAAAATGCACACAGCCGCAATCCAACAGAGAAAGTAAAAAGTTGTGCAACAATAGACGCATTACAACCAACAAGATAATGTAAAACGCCTATGTCATGGCTAATCTCGACGGCCTATGGAGGTCCAATGCGACGATCAAGCGGCCACCCATGTTGCGAGAAAATGTCCCTTGCTACCTCCTCCAGACATGCACACGCCTCCGTAAAGAGGTCTCGATGTCCCACACGTTGTAAGGTGGACCACATACGGAGAATACTTGTGCAACGGTAGAGTACCTGCATATGAGAAACATTTTTATCATTGAAAACCTTGTCATTTCAACTAAGCCAAAGCGACCATATAACAGTTATCGCTCCCACCCTAATAACCGTTCTAAGCCTTTTATCTATTCCATGTAGCCAGTTATCAAAAACATTGGCAACATACTTGGGTGGATATAAGTTAGACACTATTTGGATGGCTGACCATATAGAACGTGCGAAACTATACTCGAAGAATAAGTGTTTTATTGTCTCTTCATGTGGACAAAACATACACTTCGTACTTCCATGCCAATTTCGTTTAACAAGGTTATCTTTTGTTAGAATGACAACCCTACGAAGATATCACGTGAATACTTTAATCTTAAATGGTATCTTCATTTGCCATATTTTTTTATTATCATCAACTGGCACATCGGAATGTACTAATGCTCTATACATGGAATCCACAGAGAATTTACCATTCTCACATAGATTCCAACGAAATTCATTGGGGCCCTGTGTGAGTTGAACTGATCTCAACCGTGCCACCAGGGCGTTCCAAGACGCTAGTCTTGGTCCGAACAAATCTCGCCTGAACGTCACATTCGGAGGAGAGCATTGCATGACGGTGGCAATGGTATCTCCCTTATGACGAACAATATTGTATAGGGCTGGATATCGTTCCCGGAGGGTGGTGTTGTCTAACCATTTGTCCTCGCAAAATCTAATCTCCGAGCCATTCTTAATATTAAATACCCCGAAGCAAAAGAAGTGTTTCTTTGTCGCTATCAGTCCAGCCCAAAAGTGGGAATCACCAGGTTTCCAATATACCTGTGATACTGCCTTTGTGCCGATGTATTTTCTCTTAAGGAGTGTTTGCCATATCCCCTCTTCAGTAAGCAGCTTAAAAAGCCATCTACCTAGGAGGGCTGAGTTCTTGACATCAAGGTCATGAATACCAAGCCCTCCCTGATCTTTAGGGCGACAAACAACATTCCATTTAGCCAGTCTGTACTTCTTCTTCTCACCATCTCCTTGCCAAAAGAATCTTGATCGGAAATAATCCAATTTATGCAAGATCCCTTTTGGTATTTGGAAGAAGGAAATCATATACAGTACCATGTTTGTTAGTACTGAATTAATGAGAACCAATCTTCCACCAAGAGATAGCAATTTTCCTTTCCAACTAGATAGCCTAGCTTGTAGACGTTCTTCGACGTGTTTACATTTCGCATTAGTCAGTTTCCGATAATGTATTGGTATCCCAAGGTACATAATCGGAAATTGACCCTGCTCGCAGCCAAAAATATCCTTCACTAGGAACTGTACGTTGGATTCTCGTTCTGGCCTCGCAATTCCTGCCCGAAAATTCCAACACATGTTGCCTTCGAACATCATGATATTCTCCCTCCAGTTTTAAGTGCCGCCTTAACATCATTGACTGACAATCACATATTTGTTTCGGTTTATAATTTGTTAGAATATTAATCATTTCCGCATGCATTTAATTAGCGAAATCGACAACATAGATGTACTAATAAATCTAACGACATACGAACACTAGACATATATAGCAGATCTGCATATGTACCAGATACTAATGTAAACAGAGAAAAAAGTAGCATCATCGTCGACCATGGCGGTGACAAGGAAACAAACGAAAATTCGGTGTAGATATAGTCGAATGAAAGGGAGCAATCGTGCTGAAACTCTCTCCAAAAATCTTACCGGCCCTCAAAAATATGTGTGCTAACAAAAACTAGCTTTTGTTTAGGGAAACGAAAATCTTGCTACTACCTGTAGACCGGGCTCTCCTGGTCCTCTTTTAGTCTTTTGAGCCCAAACGAACCTGGTACCTCTTTAGTCTTGCCAAAATGCCAAGGCCCAAACCATTGAGTAGCAGGCACATTCAGCTCGCTAACGGCCCACGATTCCATCCCTTCCACTCCACTCCCATGTTTCCATTTGGCAACAGGGCCCCATTCTCCGTTCCCCGGTGGATAATTCACCTATTAGGTGATGGTGATGGTACACGTTTAATATCCATCTCCGGTATTCATCGGTTATTGTTGTCTGTTTGTTATCTTGGATAGAATTATTTGTCAATCTAACTTCTAATTCTTTGCAGCACCTAAACACTAATGTTGAGTGGCAGCCTGCACTTCGGCGCTTCTACAAGTCTACGATGATGAAACATGAAGACTGGAGTCCCAAAGTCCAATATTTATCATTTATGTTACATTCCATTCGAATTCTGTTTGTTATGGCTTGTGTGCCTTTGTTGAACATTTGAACAAAGTATTTCAGGCATGTGTGCCTTTGGGAACTCCCATTTATGTTTTGTAATGACCAAACTTAATCGTGGTATGGATCTGTATGTTTGGTATCTGTGTTTAACACTTATATTTGTGGCCGTGTGCCTTTGTGTTGTCAAATTTGATAAATTATGTTGTTGTGATATATTTGTGAACTGCTATTTATTTAGCTAGATCTGGGGATGTGCTGTCCATTTTTTAATCAATCTCGTGGGGAACCCGCTGGTTATTTGCTACCCGGCGGGGGAAGGTTATGGTATAACAACTATCCCCGTGACAGTTAACGGGGATGGTTATGGTTGAGCAATAACCGGTGGTTAGTATCCCCGTTGCCCCCATGGACCCACGTTATCACCTCATCTCCTTAAGTGCTCGTTCGGTTTGCTGAATTTGGAGGGGATTGACAGAGATTAAGGTGGATTAAAATCCCTAGCAAGTCAAATTCCTCTCCAATCCACTCTAATCCACACCAAACCACTTGAAAAGTGGATTAACCGAACAAGCCATAAGCGTTCTCATACCATGTAGAGAGAGCGTTGTAACCTCACGTTGCTGGCTTTGCTGCCCTTCTCCGCGCGACAGAAATGGTGTTTTGATTTGGAACCTCTTCTTTTCCCCTCCCCCTCCACGCTCCCGTCGCCCCCCCCCCCCCCCCCCGAGGCGGTAGAGCACCCTCCTTCTCTGCCCCCCCTCAGTGGCCTCCTCTCTCCCCTCCCACATCGCCGCCGTCGGTAGGGGCCACCGGGCTTGTCCCGGGCGGTGCCGGCGGCGGCGGCCTGCTTTCCCACGCGTCTGAATTGGGGGTCGGGGGTCCTCCCTTCCGACGGCGGTGCGCTTAGGGCGGCGGTGGTTCGGTCCCGGCCGAGTGGTGGCGAAGCGGCAGCGTTCCCGTGGTGCGGAGGGGTGGCTCCCATGGCGGGACGGCAGGGTGCAGAGGGACGGTGCTGCATGTGCTTCTCGGCCCAGATCTGGCCCATTCGGGCCCGATCTGGGTCTAGGCGGGCTGGCCTGCCCTATGTGTGTCCCGGTCTGAAGTTGGAGGTGGTTGTGTTCGTACAGGGGAGCAGCGACGACGGCGGCCGCTCCGGTTGCAGCATGACAACGGGCTTTACGGGCCCGATCTGGGCCCGACCGGACCCTCTTAGGACTGGTGTGTCTCCATAGGGGCCCACTGGGTCCGGCCGGACCTAACTGGGACTGGTGTGCCTCGCTGTCGTGTCCGGTCGACTACCGCCAAGGCGGTGGAGGTTGTTCCCCTCCCACGCGGTCGCGGTATTGCTGACCCCTAGTCGAGCTACTCCTCACCTCCGGTTTGCAGACCTCGTGGCGGTTGCTTCGGTGAGACGACGATGGCGACTTCGTGACCGTCGTGGCACAAGGTGGTGGTCGGCGAGTCTGGGATGGCGAGGTTTTCCTTGCGGGGCTCCGGTGCTAGGGATTGTCCGGGGTTGTGGATAGGGTGTGTTCGGGAGAAATCCTTGTCGGCTCGTCCGACACCGACGCGGTGCCGCCCTCGGGCGATATCATACCTTCCTAGAGGGCGTCGTGGCTACCCATCCACTTCTCCTTGAGTGTCGGGGGAAACCCTAGGACCAGTTCACTTGTGATACCCCGAATTAATTTTGGTGCTAACCATTTGTGGTTATTTAACTTTTCAAAAATAAATATATATATGGCCGTGATGCCTTTTAAATATGGGTTCTGGAAATAGAAAGTTAGAGAAAAGAAAACAGAAGAAGAAAATAGTGTAAAGGCTAGTACTCTAAGTTGAACCAGTGACGTGCGGTGGAGTGCACATAGCTGCTACCATTTGATCTGCTCGATGATATTCGCACTTTAGCACTCTGCCTCTCTTTATTCCTATCTGTGAAAAAAGCAAACCCATGGTCTGGGCTGGGCCTATGGCTAGGCCTAGAATTCGAGCCGAGCCGAGCGAGCTCGGCTCGACTCGCTTGAACGCGCTAACTGACGAGTTGAGCTCGATTCGACTCGTTTAAGAAACGAATTTAGAAATGAAACTTGGCTCGGCTCGGTAAACTCGCGAGTAGCTCGTTTAACTCATTCAAATAAAAAAATATGGAATTTTTGATATATTAGTGCCAAGCTGTTAATATTTTTTGCACCGATAATGGTATAAAGATTCTATATTTCAACATTGATCTATTCTTTGACCAGAGATGTAAAATTGTAGAAATATCATCATTGTTGTAGTTCAGAATTAGTAGGAAAATTACTTGTTTTTCCGTATGCGCGCATGTTTTAACACTTAGAATGTGTTAAATGAGTTATCAAGCTACTCGCGAGCTACTCACGAATAGCTTGGTCAACAAACGAGTTCAGAAATGAAACTTGGCTCGGCTCGTTAGACAACGAGTTCGAGCCGAGCCGAGTCACGAGTTACTCGTTTAGCTCACGAGTTTCGAGTTTTAATTCCAGCCCTACCTATGACCCTATCGGACTTGGCGTCCGTGCCCAGCTGCGCCACCATTCTTAGCGTCCTAGGTCAGGCCGGCTCTTCTCCTATCGAAGCCCTAACGCCCTGCCTTCCCAATCGAGTCTGCCGCCATGGTGTGGCGGTGAGATTGCAAGGCTGCCGCACTGAAGTTTTTCATCATCCTCCAGCTGTGCGGTTCCTGCTGCGGAGAGCTGGCTGTGAGGGCCGGCGTCATCGTCACCGACGTCGTCTTCAACGGTACGTGTTGTGCTAGTGGCCGGTGATCTGGCGATGTCGTGCCCGGTAGTCTAGTTCCGTGCCAGGCTTGTTCTTGTTCAGGTTAGATCAAGGCGTATTTGAGAGGATTAGAAAATGTCATTGTCTTTGCTATCTCATTACCTGGGACAAATCGTGCGTCTTATGCGTGTGTTGGATCAAATCCTTCTAATCTGAACATGTGCTGTTCTGACCTGGTCAATAGATTCAGCTAGCTGTTGCCTTACGACTCCTATTTTTGAGTTAAATTCTGGGTTAATCTGTCCATAATTTCGAGTTAGAATCTGAACGAATGTTCTAGATCTTGTTTCAGGCTTTCCATAGAGTATTCTTTTGCACATTTTGGCTGTACGGTTTGCTCGCAGCGATCAGTTTACTATACTGTCCAGAACTGAACATTTCTTGCACGCAGTGATCTTATTTGCAACTTTAGACCCTTTTAACATTCGAATTAAATGATGGGCTAAACATGAAAGTTGCAGAGGATGTTTTTCTGATATTATAACGAATATTATTTGCAAGATTTCGTGTAGAATATTAATTCTTATGAAAATGTTAAGCGAACTGTCCTGTGTTGGACAGAATGGCAGTAATGCTGAGTTAAGATGTCAATGTCCAGTTGTTTCTCAATAGAGGATGTGAGAAGTACTCTGTTGGTGCTGAAATGTAAATTGTATGTACGGTTTGAGTTTTAGTTATAACTTGTGTGTTCACTTTTCTTGATGGACATATGTTACTTAAGGGAGTTTCTCGCGCGTAGGAACGATGTTAATATGTGGATGTTTTGGTTATGGAGTCATGCTTTGTATTGAGGACTATATGTTTGGATAACAGGTGTCGATACTCCGGTTCGGAACCCTACAACTCACAGTTTGTGCCCCGCGGTTGAGGCAAGTTCATGATGGATAGTGAATTTTGCATGTCTCTCTTCACTTGGTTCATTTAAAAAGCTTGCTTTTATGTCTATGATATTTCCATGATGACAGTGATAATGATTATGATGATGAATTGTCCATTTTATGCATACTTGCATACCCATGATGATAATGATGTTAAAGTGACCTACTTCGGTGGGCACAATGAGACCTCCTTTGATGGGTTGTGACCCACTTTGGAGGCACCCTTCACAAGTTGGAGTGAGTGGATGCCGACGGATGTCCACTCAAGCGATACCGGTATCCGCCATGAGATGATGAGCATGTAGGCATGTAGGGCATCTTTTTATATGATGATGAATGAACAATGTTTAGTGATGACTTGGTGTTTTGATTTATGTAAGGTTTATTATTTGTTATGAACTTGTTGAGTATTTGTACTCACCCTTGTTGTTTTAATGTTTTTAGGTAAATCCTGAGGACGACATGCATGGGGAGTTATGGGAGTAGCACACATTCATCACCTCACGATCCACACATTCATCACCATTTTTTTAGAACAATCAAGTTATACTTTGTCTTAAACGGTTATATAGACGTGTAAGTTTGTTATTTAAACGGTGATTGGTTATTCGTCTGTTTGCCATGGTTATCATTATTGTCCGTTGCTGTTAGTTTTATGAACTTGTGGTGTTGGAGTTTTTTTAATGGTTCATCGTTGCGGCTATTTTTGCTTGAGATATATACTTGTGATATTGTTTATATCTTGTTGTCACTTGTGGATGTCTCTAAAAACAAAGGAGGCTTTGCCGAATTTTCCTAAAAAGACTTAATTATTTTCAAAAGTTATGAATGTGGTAGCATCCCAAGTGCTTGGTTGGCTTGGGGTGTTACATCGCTGGTCTGGGCAGTAGCGATTACTTTCCTTTTTGAAGGTGCTGCTTGGTACTCGATGATTCGCTACTAGGAGCACTAGTACAGAACGACACATCGGAAACGGGCCAAAAACCACATCGGCAACGGAAAAAGGGTCCGTGTCCGCGCCTCCATGGCTGATGTGAAGGCCCTCATCGGTAACGGAGGCAAAACACCGTTTCCGATGAGGTCTCTATTTGGCAACAGTTGTGCACAGACATCTGTTTCCTTAGTTTTCCTTCATCAGATACGGAGTTTGCCATCCACCCGTTTGCACTGAGCATTTCTCACATTTCGGTTATAGGATGTCACGTTTACAAATGCCACTAGATACTTAAAATCTCACAGCACAAGCTCAAATACTAAAACGGTAACGGATTTCATTCATATCACAATGTAACTTTACATTTCCATCACAATTTCACCTTTACAATTACATCACAAGATGTGACAAACATAAGAGGTAAAACGATAACAGATTTCATCTATACTAAGCCTATCATGTCAAAGGACGGAAATAATATATGATTTCTTCCCTACATCCTTTTCCACAATCCTCGCAGGTGTCACTCTAGTAATGTCTTCTTATCTCAACTTCTTGAGAGAAGGATCTTGAAGCTTTGGACCCTATACAATCCCGCAGGTTAACTACATCAAGAAATGATCTAGATAGAACTACCGGATGTGAACTGAACTACTATCAACAAGTTAGCTAAACTACAACTAGTTGCAAGTGCACAATAGGCAAGTTAACTACATCAAGAAATGATCTAGATAGAACTACCGGATGTGAACTGAACTACTATCAACAAGTTAGCTAAACTACAACTAGTTGCAAGTGCACAATAGGCAAGTTAACTACATCAAGAAATGATCTAGATAGAACTACCGGATGTGAACTGAACTACTATTCAACAAGTTAGCTAAACTACAACTAGTTGCTCTAGATCATGTGCACAATAGGCCAGTTAGCTACATCAAAGAGTGAATCTGATACCTTCTTCACGTCGCCGTTGGATCGATCTAGCAGATCCGGAAGTGGTGGAGGCAGAGGAAGCGGACAGAGCGACGACCTCGCCGTGTCGGGCGAGATGGCGAAGACCTCGCCGTGTCGGGGGACATGGCGAAGACCTCGCCGTGATAGCCGTCGTCTGGGCGGAGACGGCGCCGCCAAGGCGCCGGCGATGGCCGCAACGCCAGGTGCCGCCGCCACGAACAGATCTAGCATACTGGGACAGAGTGAGGAAACGAGTGAGTGTTAGGTTTTACTCTGTACGCCCATATATATATAGGTAAAACATAGGAAATGGTTCTTTAGAAGGACCGTTTCCTTTGTGCTTCTTCCACTGAGGTGTGGGACCTACGCGCCCACTCTGTGGAATTTCTTCTACTCGCTGGAATAATATTTTCCTATATGGAGAAAACCACTTATAGGATACTTATATTAATATCAGTGATTACTACATTATATACGTAGTACATATTAATAATAATAAAGTAAATTACAGATGGAGAACTTATAGAACTACTACTAGCTACTTCTTGTTTTTCTTGCGCCCTGCTTCCGCGCAATCCTCGTCCTTCTCACGGCCTCGCTTGTTGGGGGCCATTGGAGGTGGTGGCGGCGGCAGCATATCGGAGGCGGTGGCGGCGGCTTTCTTCTCCATCGCCGGGGCTCCCTTCTTCGGGACCGGCGCCTCCGCCTCGTCCTCCTCGTCGTCCTCTTCCTCCTCCTCCTTCTCTTCTTCGGTTGACTCCTCATCAGAATCAACCTTCGGCGGGCCCAGCATCAAGGTGGGATCATGGAAGTTGGTGTATTCGTCGCCGCTCGTCTCCGGCGTCGGTCCTTCAACGGACTCGCCGTTGACGACGGGACTGTCCCGCGGCGACTCAGTGTGCTCCTGTGTGTCGTTGCTACGAGGCATCTTCGCTAATCAGTAGGAGGGAGCGAGCGAGCAAGAGAGAGAGCAGATTATGTGGCATCTTGAGCTAGTAAGGATTGGGGTTTTTAAGTAGTAGTGGGCGGTGCCACTACGCCATGGCATTTACTCGCCTCGCTTCGAATTCAAAGAAGCTTGAACGCGACCACATTGGAAACGGACACATCGAATGCCCGTTGCCATAGAACCACATATCGAAAACGGAGGCACATTGGGAACCGTTGCCAATAATATGGGTAACGGAGATTATACTTTCTCCGTTACCTATGTTGACGGGCGAGCCACGGCCCAGGTAAGGTTTGTACGCACCGGCCGCGCGGAAAGCGCGATTCTCTGTCGCCTAACGCATGCCGTTTCCATAGAGGAGTATCCGATGTGTCGTTCTGTACTAGTAGAGCGTGGTGATACTTCTCTAGATGGGCGCAGTGGTTGCGGGTCTACTTAGTTTAGTCTTCCCGCCTATGTCTCCTTGTCTTTCTTCTTTTCTTCTTTTCTTGGGCGCTTGTTGGCTGCTGCCCCAACTTGTCTTTCGGTTCGTGTGTATCGGTGGTTGCTATATTAATATAGCGGGGTGAAAGCCTATTTTGAGACAGATATGGTGTTTCACGCTGGTGGGAGCCTTCAAGGGCCTCTCCCTCGGGCTTGTTTGGTGGCAGCGGATCCCGGCCTTTTCCCCGGGTGACAAGCCCACGCGGAATAGTGGCCCGAGTTTTAGAACGACCATTCCATTTGGTGACAACGGGGAAGGGAATTCTCGGCCCGGTCCCCCTGAAATACCCGGGCCGCTCTCCCCCACCTCCGCACATGGGGAGAATTCTCCATGTCTCTCTTACAACTACGCGAGCTTAGCAACAAGATGTGCACGCATACCTAAGCGGCTAGGGTTTCTCCTACCTCTCGGCGATCTCCGGCGAGAGGGCCTCCATTCCCCATGTTTTGTTCCCTCACATCTCCTCTAGTGCCGCAGTAGTTCGGGCTGATCAAGGGGCCGATCTGATCGTCTACCCAGCCTTGGCTGCTCGGCGCCTCGGGGTGTCGACTAGAGCGATCATGGCAACTGCACAGGAGAAGGGTGAGTCAAGCGAGGCTGCGGCACGAACCGCGGCACCTTCGCTGGAAGAGTTGTTGAAGAGTTTGGACATCAAGGGAGAAGACATCGGGGGCATCTTTGTGCCCAAGGATGAGATTGAATCACTGAGAGAAGGAACAAAGTGGATGGCAGTTATGCGGCTTCTGTCTTTGAAGCCGTTTAGCCCAACATCGCTGAAGAAAACAATGAGGTTTGCCTGGGCGCCAGCACAGGATGTAACGTTTCGGGGTCTGCTGGATAACAGATTCGTTGTCCAAGCAAATTGCTTAGGTGATTGGCAGAGGATCACTGAACAGGGTCCCTGGATTTTCAGAGACCATGGACTGCTAATAGAGAAGTATGATGGGAGTTGCAAGGCAGGTGATGTTGATCTGAACCGGATTCATGCCTGGGTTCAGATTCATGATGTTCCTGAGTTGTTCCGAAAGAAAACAATCATCTCTAACTTGGCAGAGAGGATTGGAGAGGTTATTTCTGTGGATATGAACGGCGCTAGGCTGGATGTTGGAGATTTTGTGCATATGCGGGTGTGGTTGGACGTCAGGAAAGAGCTATTGGGAATCGTAGGTAGAAAACAAAAAATTTCCTAACAACGATAACCATAAACTAGCCAGGATCTATACTATGCAGATATACTATACGGAGGGGAACGGAATACATACCCTTGTAGACCGAAAGCGGGATTACGTTCCCGCACAAACGTTGACGATGAAGACGACGTAGCCGACCTCAAGGTCGTGTAGCGGAAGTAGACAGCTCCCAGCGCCAAACGATGGCGCCTCGCGGTTCCACACACATACGGTGTGGATGACGACCTCCGGGCTCCAGATCCAGCAGAGCAGCGGAAGTGGAAGAGTGGATCTAGCAGCACGGCGGTGTGCAAACTATAGAGAGACTTCTCTCCCGTACGAAGTTCCAGAATCAGAACCCGTTCAAGGTAGGAGAGAAGGAAGGAGGAAATTGTGTGTCTTTTCAAGGCAAAGGGGCACCTATATTTATAGGAGAAAAAGGAGTGCCAACCTCCTTAGCTCCCCCATGTGGGACTAAACCCACATGGGGTGCGGCTGCATGGGGGGTGCGGCTGCCTTGGTGGGCCCCATGTGGCCCACTAAGGTGGCAGCCCCCTTTTTCCTTTTTCTTTTCTTTTCTTTTCCCCTAATGGGCCTCTAAGGCCCATTTAACTTTTAATGCCTTTTAAATTCGAAATTAATTAAATAAAAAATATATTTAATCATTAATAACACTTATTAATATTAGATACATATTATTTAATTCATTCGGACCCCGAAACATATTTCGTGGCCTCCGATCAATCATCGGACAATTACCGGAACACTTCCGGAGCTCCAGAACACTTCCGGAGTTCCTGTTTCCTGTTCTCTCTAAATCCAATCTAATCGTCACCCACCCTTAAGTGTGTTACCCCACGGTTCGGGATCACTCCAGACATGATCGGAATTCTCTCTCTCCGATCAATGACTAACAGCGGAATCTGGATATCCTGTAGTGTCCACGAATGTCTCTTTATTCGTTTGAACCTTTAGACGTCCAGTTTCATCTCTTGCCTGGCGATACTAGATTGTCGAGCGTCGTTCTCCGGTATCACATTTTACCGAGCTTGACCTCATCCTTGACAATCTATCTTTACTCGTCTATGACATTACATCCCTGTGATCTAGTCGGACTAGTCATATGCTTGCAAGCTCTTTGATGTAATCTCACCGAGTGGGCCCAGAGTATCTATCCTGCTATGTGGATTGGCAATTCCCGCTATTGATCACTCGCCCCGACTACTTCCTTCCATACCCGAAAGTGTCATCTTTATTGTCAGCTTATGAGGCATGACGTTTGATGCGATCAGCCATATCTTTCAGAAGCAGCGACTTGATATAATCTCACGGTCCAAGGTATGAACTACGTTTCTATATTTTGGGTATGTCCATCAAATCATTCACCCAATGATATGACTCCGTTGTTAACCGGTTAATGCCCATGATCAGGAAACCTTGATCATCTGTTACACAACGGACTAGTCAAGTAGAGGCTACTAGGGACCTGGTTGTTTCTATACCACACGTGTATTATGTTTCCGAGTAATACAGTTATAGCATGGTATTAAAACTTATTATGAACTATTGAGATATGACAATAAAATCTATTTATTAATTGCCTCTAGGGCATATCTCCAACAGTCTCCCACTTGCACTAGAGTACCAATTAATCTAGTTTACAACTTGGTAAAAGCTTGACACCTATAGCATTATGGTGCATGCTCGTCTCGTGGAAGAGGTTGAGTCATCAGATCTTCCCGCATTGAGATCTGTATGTGCTTTGCAACACTTCTATGTCACCTAGTTTGACATCATCCCGTATCTTATGATAACGGCGAAATATATGTTTTGTCGATGGAGTGAGACTCTAAATTTCACGCAGCATGAGCCTTCTATTAAGGGAAACCAGTCATGCTCGGGAAAACAGCACAATCCAATCACATTTGCTATTTCCGAAATAGCCATATATTTCTATACCTATGTAGATCATGCGACAGTGCATTCATATGCAATTTCGCAGACTAACCCTTCTATAATAGTGCATTCATATGCAACTTCACAATCTAACCCTTTCTTTAAAACAAAGGACTTCTCCTGTATGAGATTTCTAGCCGTATGGGTCAGTGTCATAACTTGCATCATCGTAAACCTCTTACGGCAAGTTATCTCTTCACTCTTACCCCATACTAGAAAACATATCCTCAGTTCTCTTTAGACACTGAAGGATATACTTAACGTTTGTTCATTGATCCATCCAGGGATCACTCTAGAACCCGTTCTTCAACCAAGAACTTGGGTCACACCAAGTCGAGCTTTCAGTATGATAGAATCTATGTCTGAGGCATAGAGGATGTCGGACATCCAGTTCTAATCAACCATCACTGAAACGCCAAGACAATCTTAATATTTTAACCCAGTCATACAAGTAAGAACTTTTCTTCGCTTGTTCTATTCTGAAACATTTCAGAATCTTAACGTAGGACAATATTCCGACCTAATGTTATTAAGCCCCTTATGATCTATACGAATTATAGATCTAAAGCCTAATACTCTAAACTTCATTCACAGAAAATTTAATCACTTAAATAATCATTCATACTTTACTAGAGGATCTGTATCATTCTCAATATGTCGTTACATATAAAATTTGGAATGACACCTAGCTCCCACTCAAATATGCCTTTCGCATATAAGACAAGGGAATTTACTTTTAGCTCCCACTCAAATATGCCATTCACATATGAGATCAAGAAAAGCTACTTAGCTCCCACTCACTTCTTTATAAATGCAGGTTTCTTCAATTATTTTGGACGACTCCAAAATCCTTGATCACATTATCAAAGTGAAGATTCCAGCTCCGATATGCTTGCTTCAGCCCATGAATGGACAACTGAAGTTTGCATACATGTCTAGCATCCTTAGGATCAACCAAACCTACTTGTTGTACCGATTACAACTCTTCCTTAATGTTGCCATTAGGGAACACGGTTTCTTTATCCTCCTATCAATTTCTCAATTGAAAGTAATTGCTAGAACAATCCTAAATAGACTAAGGCATCGCCACTTGAGACACAATCTCGTTGCGGTCAACTTTTGAATTCGTCAAAACTGTTTTATGACAAATCGATCCTTATAGACGGTTGCCTTTCCGTCAGTGTCTATTTTCCATAAAATTCCATTTATTCTTAATGGCCTGAATGCCATCAAGAAAATATACCTAAGTCATTACTTAGTCATTGTACATGGATTTTATCTCGGATTATATATGGCTCATAGCCATTTCTCGGACTTAGGTTCACCATCGATTCTTTGTAGTTCATAGGTATTTTCATGTTCCATTAACATGACGTTTCATAACAAGATAGTCGTAGCACTCACTGCTACGTAACCATTCTCGTATGCCTATGATTTTAGTACGAGCTTAAAGCATCATGATCGTTATCATTAGCTTTCTTTCATCTATGGAGGACGATATCGGAACAGTTTCCGTTGCGTCACTCTGATGTCTAGAGAGGAATTACATTAACTCCGTCTTGCTCTACTTTCTTTCCCACTTATACCTTCGGACAAGAAACTATTTCTTTAGTAAGATATATTCCAGCAACTATTTTGCCTTCTTGTCGTGAGACACGTACCCAACTAATTCTTTAGGTACACTACAAAGATTTATCCATTCTAGGTTTGATCGTATCAAAACACTAAAACAACGAAACGACAATCTAGGCTAAAAGCCATGCCATAACTCATATGGTATTGTCTCCATGGATTTAGATGGTTTCCCTATAATCTAAAGTGAATGTTTTGTTCCTACCACACGACTCTAATGATCACAAAATTCGATAAGAGATTTTATTGATCACACACAATCCAACATTGTGTGATTACGACGTCCTAACACACCATAACATTGTGGTGTTCCATACGGCGTAGTTTGTGAAACCTTTTTTCACAAGTCTTTCAATGACATGCCAAACTCATAACTCAAATCCTTGTTTCCTCGATCTGTATCGTAGGAACTTATTTGAATTCATCAAACTTTTCAGACCAGCATTTCATTAAGTTGGATGCCCATACATCTACTTAAATCAATATTGGTAAAGTTTACTAAATAATGATTTCCACTACACGTTGAAATACTTCATTGATCCACACACATCAATTATGTATGATATTTAATAAGTAACACGCCCGTTTCCAGAAAACGGTGTCTTAGTTATCTTTGCAATTGTCTTAAGATCATAATCTAAAGACTCGGAGATCCATCGGAATGGAGCTACTTTATGCTTATAACTTTGACATAATTCAAAACGTGAGTGCCACATGAATGTGGTGTCATTACTAAATTTGTATCCTTTGGCATTTAATGTTATAAATGTTAGAGCTACTACCATGACAACATTCCATTCACGATCGGTGTATGATCATTAAAGATATCGCTCATAAATGTAGGATAACGATTTATCACTAACAGATATGAATGATTGTCTCGCAAGAGGGAGACACACTTATAATGATCATGCTAGCAAGCGATCAAATGGAATTCATTCAAATCAAATTTGATTTAAATGGTAGATACAGAGAGAGTGTCTATGGCCATCACAACATATTCACAACATATTGCCTGCCATCACCTACACACATTGTCTCTTCATCCTTCCAAGCTACTCAAGCAGACACTACAAGAAATATGCTATCCTATGACCCTCAATATTGGTCACTGAATGGTCATATATTTTAATTTGTGACCTTTTTGTGACCAAAAACACTTGGTCACGTTATGAGCGTCACTAACGATCCAATATGACCTTTTTTTTGGATTGGTCATAGACCACTATGACCAAATTAAAAGGTCACGGATTTTATGACCAATTTTTTGGTCACTGGCAATCTGGCCACGCCACGTCAAATCCAATGTGGCAGAGCTGACGTGGCAGATTTGTGACCAAATGAAATGGTCGTAGACAAGAATCAGCCCAGTCCAGTTTGATCATCTAAATGGGCCAAGCCCAATAATTCAGCCATTTAATATTTTTTTCCTGTGAATATTAGACAAAAACTTGGGCTGAGCCCAGTAATTTGGCCTTCTTATTTTATGGGCCGTAGCCATTTTGCGGTCCATTTAATTTCCATTTTCGGATTTTTAGATAAATGCAGATAGGTGGGTCCCAATTGTCAAAATCTGTTGTACTGTGGGTCCCAACTGTCAGAATCTGTTGTACTGTGGGCCCCAATCATCAGGATAATATTTCACAGATTGTTAAAAACCAATAAATCAATCAGAAAGAAGAAAATACATGAAAATTTTCAAATAACAGCAAAACTTTGTTCATTACAATATTCCACACAATCAATATATAACCATACAACATCTTCAAATAACAGCCAAGCTCAGCAAGTATAAAAAGCTAGCTACTGCTTCCTCTGACTTCTCGAGTCTGTAGCTCTTGTAAAACTGTGATATCCTCAAAATGCCTCTTCCTCTTCCTCATGCACCATCAGCAGCCCATCTCCAACACCTTTGCGCATTTGACCTGCAAAACGGCCCATCCATTCACATATTAAGGACTGAGTTCAGACTTCTAAGAACTTTGCAGAGCATACAAGACTACTTTGTTGACTATCAAAGTATAATACAAGAATAAGAGACTATCAAAGTATATAAATGTTATCACATAATTATATAGCTAACAGATCACACACTCATACAGGGTTATCTTCTCACATTAGATAAGCAAGGACATATTGCACACTATGAACTCATTTGACACTTGCAACAGCTTAAAATGTAAACCAACAGCTAAATATAAGATGTTAAGATGAAATGTAGCTCGTTACTTTAGCAAGAGTGCTCCCAGCCAGAACATCAGATAGTGATTGAACGACATGCAATCTGAACATCTTACTACATGAAACAAGTCGAGATAACTCAAGAGACTCGTGAGTGTGATGTTACCTTTGGTAGGCACAGTTTGGCAAGTACGTGTTCCCACGGATTAGCAAGTCTGCAATTGAAGCACACAAACCTTAAGTCAGCCAGGCAAAGGATCTACACTTTAAGCGTATTGTGTATAAATAAATATAATGCACTATACGCCACCAAGTGTGCCCGAACAGCAAACAGTTTTCTAATACTGCTATAGTGTGCACAGTTACTATAGCTGATGACTCAGTAGCTGTTATGACAAATCTATCCAGTGTGCACAGTTACTTATATACAGAACAAGGAATTTCAATTATATACTTCAAGCACCAAATAATAAAGTACCGCAAAGAAGCAATGGAGCAGAGAGCGGGGACGCAGAGGGGCGCGCCGAGGACAAACTCTTCGGGTGCGCTCCAGTCACCTTCCTCCTCTCATCTACTGATCACCGTAAAATCAAGTGTTTTATCAAGGGTCCTCTCCATCCTCTTGAATCCATGGTTGGTCTGTGTTCTAAATACTAGTCACCTTCCTCCTCTCATCTACTGATCACCTGGAGATTTTTTGTGAAGCTCCAAATACTAGTAATTCATACAAATCACAGCAGATCAACAAAGCATTATTGTTATCTACAAACTCAATGACAAGTTACTGAATGTCACTTTACTATAAAATAACAATACATGTAGTTCAATTGTTGCCCATACAGTTTACAAGCGCAAGTGCATAGGCCAAGCAACAGTATAAACAGATAGAAAGCATTTTAGATAGACGAGTAAAGCATTATGGATCCTTTGGGTCTGCGAGAACAAAGGTTGGGGGTCAGTAAGCATAATACTATAGAAATAAATAAACACTAGAAAAACTCATGATGCAATCATAATTATTGCAGTGACATATTGCAGTGAAATCAAAGCACCACTACTCTTGTAGATTACAAATAATATGAGCAAAGCAAACCCAAGTATTATTGCAAAATCTAATGATTTATAGCTAGCATCAATAAGCAAAGATCAAATGTCGTAATAATATGTTCTAATCATTTTCTTTCTTGCTGCAACCTAAAGAACATCACCACACATATTATATCATCCATCAGAAATAGCAAGATTTGTGCATAAATCCAAGCTTTAATACAAAATGAGCAGTTGCAATTCTAGCACCGAGCCAATATAGGATGTTCAACTACAAATCAAGATGTGGGTGCACACATGGAACTGACAAGAAGCAAAGGCAGCAGATCGAGGACATGGAGTCTCACCTGCAGCCGCCGAAGAGGGGGAGACCTCACAGGAACGGCGACATAGGTGGAGGCGAAGGTCGGCGGGGAGCCGGAGCCAACCACGCCAGCGCACAAGCCGCCGTCCCCTCCTGGCAGCGTGTGGCAGAGGACGAGATGCACAGACCTCCGTGGCTTGTGTCGGCGCTGTCGCGTCGTGGGGGCCGGCACCCTGTCGCCATCGCAAACCCTAGGCGATGAAGGCGACGCGGTCCAGCGAGCTCGACGGCGCACCGCGCATCGTGCGATGCACGCGCGTGCCGGCAAGTAAGCCAGCCGCGACGCCGTGGTCGTCGCCGGTGGGGAGCAGATGGCGGAGGGGTCGCGCGTGTGCCCGCAGGAATCGGGGCACGGTCTGGCTCGAGAGAGGATGCATGATGAGGCTGCGTAGTCTGGCTCGTGAGAGGAGGCACGCGGGTGGAGGTGAGGGACTGAGGCGGCGTGGTCTGGCTCGGGAGAGGCGGCGTGGTCCGACGGGCGGCGCAGGTGGTAGGGTTAGGGTTAGGGTTCGGGGTTGCGGTGCAGGTGGTAGAGAAGGCAAGGTTGAATGGATATAAGTAAGGAGGGGGTTTGGGGTAGTTGGGCTACGGGTGGGCTTTGGTGGCCGGCTGTGGATGGCCGTGGGGCGGCCCAGTTCGGTTGCATCCCTTTTTTTGTTGAAACATTTTTCTTATTTTGTTTATTGCAATTTCCAATAGATCTTTGAAAGTGGTGATAATTGATCCTTCATGACACCAAATCGTCAAATCAAAAGCTAAGGATTGAGTTTAAATAAGTTAAGGCAAATAAAATATTCGAATGACACCAATATAAACAGTCATGTCCACCGTTTTGACCGTATATTGAAATCGGCATATGAAATTCAAAAAAAAATCAAAAAAAAGGAAAACCTTCACGTTGTGTCATTATATGTGTCATAGTATCCATCATAAATAATAAACTTAGAATACGTCAATTTTCTTGGAAAAGTGTTCTCAGAAATGCGCTATCATCTATGAAGATTCATGGCTTTCGGGCCAAATGACGAATGTTATGGCCACATTCACGGCATAGTTTGTTCAAATATGCCCATATTGGGCACAAACGTGTATCTTGGAACTGTGAACAATGTTGCCGAAGAAAGTTTTTATTTTCCTTTCACAAAAAAATCATTTTTTAATTTCTGAGTGCAAAAAATGGGTTATTTTGTGAAGCAACTAACGAAAATATGTGGTAAGATAGGAGAAATAAATTTTCTAAAATTACTATACCACATAATATGTACAATTAACCAAATGGTTGCGTGTTAAACGGTTTCTATCTACCTCTCGTAAAAAAGACAAATTCCTGCCGATTCAGTTGGAAGGGGCTAAAATTTGAACTGCAACTGCCTCATGGTTTTCTTATGATTTTAAAAAAAAATCATATTTAGGTACACAAGTACCTATTTCATCATAGATACAACAAAATTTTCCCAAGATTCAACCCCTAGGTACGAACGGTCATGTCCGCCGTTTTGACCGTATATTGAAATCGGCATACGAAATTCAAAAAAAATCAAATAAATGGAAAACCTTCACGTGGAGTCATGATATGTGACCTAGTTAGCACAAAAAAATATAAACTTGGAATACATCAATTTTCTTGGAAAAGTATTCTCAGAAATGAGCTATCATCTATGAAGATTCAAGGCTTTCGGGCCAAATGACGAATGTTATGGCCACATTCACGGCATAGTTTGTTCAAATATGACCATATTGGGCACAAACGTGTATCTTGGAACCGTGAACAATGTTGCCGAAGAAAGTTTTTATTTTCCTTTCACAAAAAAATCATTTTTTATTTTCTAAGTGCAAAAAATGGGTTATTTTGTGAAGCAACTACCGAAAATATGTGGTAAGATAGGAGAAATAAATTTTCTAAAATTACTATACCACATAATATGTACAATTAACCAAATGGTTGCGTGTTAAACGGTTTCTATCTACCTCTCGTAAAAAAGACAAATTCCTGCCGATTCAGTTGGAAGGGGCTAAAATTTGAACTGCAGCTGCCTCATGGTTTTCTTATGATTTTTAAAAAAAATCATATTTAGGTACACAAGTACCTATTTCATCATAGATACAACAAAATTTTCCCAAGATTCAACCCCTAGGTACGAACGGTCATGTCCGCCGTTTTGACCGTATATTGAAATCGGCATACGAAATTCAAAAAAAATTAAATAAATGGAAAACCTTTGCGGGGAGTCATGATATGTGACCTAGTTAGCACAAAAAAATATAAACTTGGAATACGTCAATTTTCTTGGAAAAGTGTTCTCAGAAATGAGCTATCATCTATGAAGATTCATGACTTTCGGGCCAAATGACGAATGTTATGGCCACATTCACGGCATAGTTTGTTCAAATATGCCCATATTGGGCACAAACGTGTATCTTGGAACCGTGAACAATGTTTCCGAAGAAAGTTTTTATTTTCCTTTCACAAAAAATCATTTTTTATTTTCTGAGTGCAAAAAATGGGTTATTTTGTGAAGCAACTACCGAAAATATGTGGTAAGATGGAGAAATAAATTTTCTAAAAATACTATACCACATAATATGTACAATTAACCAAATGGTTGCGTGTTAAACGGTTTCTATCTACCTCTGGTAAAAAAGACAAATTCCTGCCGATCCAGCTGGAAGGGGCTAAAATTTGAACTGCAGCTGCCACATAGCTTACCCGTTATTTTTCAGGAATTTCATTTCTAGGTTCACAACTAGCCATTTCATCAGAGATACACAAAAATCTTTGCATGATTCAATCACTACACACGAACGGTCACGGCCGAGACTTCGACATGTTTCATAAAAAAAACCACTTTTCATTTTTCAAGTACTTAAAATAGCATTTTTGTGAAGCGGCTACCGATAGTGTCGTCCAAAATGGCACCGATACATGTTTGTCACAAAGTAGACATCATTCTATGTACATTCACCGAAAGGCATGCATTTCTGAGCTATTTACAAGAATAATCCCAAAATTTTATCCCAAATTCTTCAAAACCCTATATGAAGCAATATATAAGTTTAGGGGTATTTTGTATTTTATTTTTCCTAAAAACAGTCCCTAATAGTATATAATGATAGATGACATATTTACAAAAGTTTTAAAATTTATTTGGTTCAAATTGGAGTTCAAAATCAAAAGTTATAAAAGAAAACAAAAAGGAAAAAAAAAACCTACCGAGCCGGCCTAGCCAAGGCAGCGCAGCCGAACCAGGCCTACCGGCCCATTTCCCTCACCCCACCGGCCCGCCTCCCCTTTTTTTTTTTTGCAAACAAAAAAGACTGGCCTCACCAACGGAGGCCCAGTCCAGCGAACGGAGCTAAATGTTAAAGAAAAAAAGGCTATGAGGCCTCCGACGAGAAAAGGCCCAAACCAAGGAAACGGATCATCTACTAATAAGGCCGTGGTTGCTAAGTGGACACGAGTGCCTTCGTGGCCTAGTGGTAAGCTGTGCTAGCGGAGCACGCGAGGGTGTGGGTTCGAATCCCACTCCCGCGATATATATTTTGCTCTATTTGAGCTATGTGTGAGTCCGTGGTGGGTCCAGTATGTCAGCTCGGTGGTGGGTCCCGCTCGTCAGGTGAGGTGGATGGGTCCCATATGGCAGCAGGGTGGGTCCCACATGGTGGGTCCCACGGGTCACACGGTGGGTCCCACATGGCGGGTCCCACGGTGGGTCCCACTGGTCCCACATGGCAGCAGGATGGGTCCCACATGACAGGTCACACGGTGGGTCCGACCAGCGGGTCCCACATGGCAGCTGGGTGGGTCCCACATGGCGGGTCCCACAGGTCACACGGTGGGTCGCACATGACAAGTCACATGGCGGGTCCCACCTGTCAGTGAGATGGCTGAGTATTGACACGTAAGCGAAAATGACACATAAGCAATGACACATAAGCAAAAATGACACCTAAACAGTGACACGTAGGCGAGACTGCTGAGTTGGCTGTCAACTGATACGAATGACCATTTAAATTGGTCATAATCGGGTAGAAAAAATATATTAAATTAATGTTATTTGCATTATGACCAATTCATGTTAGGAGATCATGACCTTTCTGACAAAATTGGTCATAAATTCGTGTTGTTTACACACTCAAAAACAGCATATGACCAACTGGTTCAAAATGGTCATAGATCTATGACCAATATTTTGAGCGTCACAATAAAAGGTCATAGGATAGCATATTTCTTGTAGTGAGAAAATCTTGTTTTCATAAAACATGACTAGTATCAAATCTTAGTCACTACTGCGAGTACTTGTTTAGGTAAAACATTCATAACTTGTATATCATATATATACCATCATCATTGATGACTTCTCGGTGATCCGTTTCATCTTCTTGATTCTTCAACGTAATCAAGAATTCATGAAGGTGAACAATTCCACTTTCATGACATAGTCTATGACAAACCATTTGCACCTGGCAAAGTTGTTTGTTATCCAGTGATCGAGTTGAGCGAGGCGTCTCAGTGTCATCAAATATGACCAAATGTCATCAAGTATTACCAATGTCATCAAGTATGACTGCCACGTGCTCCTTTAATGCAAGTGTTCTCTTCCATCTCGGTTGAGCAGAAAACCTGATTTACGGTGGATACAGATCAGCGACCATTCGCGATCTGTGAACACGCACCCACAGTTTAATCTCAACGGCAGAGATCATAGCATACACTGGACTATAATGAAATCGTCCGCACAAAACTCGATAATCTGAATTATCTTTTGTCAGCGAAATCTCCGGTTTTATCTCCTAGCGGGTTTTGTATCGAATAGAGCTAAAAGGTTTGAAACAAGGAGTATTCTCAAGCTACGGTATAAAAATATGAAGTTTGGACCCAACTCTTTTAAGTTTCTCAAATCACAGGAATGCGCCTAAGTTTAAAAAGAGTATAGAAGAGGTTATCATCTACAAAGGTTTTGCAAAGCAACAAGACTTTTGTTCATAATAAAATATGGGTTCAAGTTTTAAAATAAAACTAAGTTTTCAAAGTAAAACTAAGTTTTCAAAATAAAACTACTAGAACTCTCACTCAAGACGAGTATCCCTCTCATCGTCTTAGTGATTACACAATCCCCATCCATTATACTATCCCCTTCGATCGGGCGGATAGCATAACTTCAAAGGTAGACATCGTATATCAATCACATCATCGTATGTGACTCGTGCTTAACCTTTCGGTACTTGTGTTCCGAGGCCATATACTGGTATATGCTAGACTCGCCATAATACCCTTTGCCATATTTGCGTGTGCAACGTGGCTTACACTCACCGTATGCGAACGAAGAGACGAGTGTAACCGAAAGCGACCGAAACCGCGAACGGCGTACCCCGTAACGTAGAACTATATTGGTGGTGCACGACAGAGGGAGAACACTATTATCGGAATTTTGGGAGGGATCATCTTATATATCTACCGCCGTGTAACTAATATATACATATATATATATATACACTATATAAGATGCATACAATCTACATAACATCTAATATGAAATGTAATGCGACATGATATGGTCTCCTCGAGCCGATGGTCTTCTTTGCGCCAGCAGTTTATAAACAATTTAATAAACCTACCTTGACCATATCACATTGCCCCTGCAAAATAAAGTTAGACGCTTCTACTTTATCTTTTGCATGTTTTACGTGGCTGCTAGGTCTTCCGCACAAGAACCGTTTCTTACCTACGAAAACAGCCACAACAGCGATAAGACAATTGTCTCTATTACACCCCTTTCGGGGCCCTCCATTGCAAATGCTATATCAACTATTGTAGGAGAGACAGACACCCGCCAGCCACATATACGGAACAAGCCGTATGTCAGGTGTGGAACCAGTCTCGCGTAAGCGTACGCGTAAGGTCGGTCCGAGCCGCTTCATCGAACAATGCTGCGATATAAACAAGTACACGCGAGAGGGTAACAAATGTAGAATCGATGCCCACATTCAACATGTGTTCTAACCGTACAGATATATCTACGCATAGATCGGCTTTGATACCACTGTTGGGAATCATAGGCAGAAACCAAATTTTTTTCCTAACAACGATAACCATAAACTAGCCAGGATCTATACTATGCAGATATACTATACGGAGGGGAATGGAATACATACCCTTGTAGACCGAAAGTGGGATTACGTTCCCGCACAAACGTTGATAATGAAGACGACGTAGCCGACCTCAAGGTCATGTAGCGGAAGTAGACAGCTCCCAGCGCCAAACGATGGCGCCTCGCGGTTCCACACACGTACGGTGTGGATGACGACCTCCGGGCTCCAGATCCAGCAGAGCAGCGGATGTGGAAGAGTCGATCTAGCAGCACGGCGGTGTGCAAACTATAGAGAGACTTCTCTCCCGTACGAAGTTCCAGAATCAGAACCCCGTTCAAGGTAGGAGAGAAGGAAGGAGGAAATTGTGTGTCTTTTCAAGGCAAAGGGGCACCTATATTTATAGGAGAAAAAGGAGTGCCAACCTCCTTAGCTCCCCCATGTGGGACTAAACCCACATGGGGGGTGCGGCTGCCTTGGTGGGCCCCATGTGGCCCACTAAGGTGGCAGCCCCCCTTTTCCCTTTTTCTTTTCTTTTCTTTTCCCCTAATGGGCCTCTAAGGCCCATTTAACTTTTAATGCCTTTTAAATTCGAAATTAATTAAATAAAAAATATATTTAATCATTAATAACACTTATTAATATTATATACATATTATTTAATTCATTCGGACCCCGAAACATATTTCGTGGCCTCCGATCAATCATCGGACAATTACCGGAACACTTACGGAGTTCCTGTTTCCTGTTCTCTCTAAATCCAATCTAATCGTCACCCACCCTTAATTGTGTTACCCCGCGGTTCGAGATCACTCCAGACATGATCGGAATTCTCTCTCTCTGATCAATGACTAACAGCGGGATCTGGATATCCGTGATAGCCCATGTGTGTCCACGAATGTCTCTTTATTCGTTTGAACCTTTAGACGTCCAGTTTCATCCTCTTGCCTGGCGATACTAAGATTGTCGAGCGTCGTTCTCCGGTATCACATTTTACCGAGCTTGACCTCATCCTCGACAATCTATCTTTACTCGTCTATGACATTACATCCCTATGATCTAGTCGGACTAGTCATATGCTTGCAAGCTCTTTGATGTAATCTCACCGAGTGGACCCAGAGTATCTATCCTGCTATGTGGATTGGCAATTCCCGCTATTGATCACTCGCCCCGACTACTTCCTTCCGATACCCGAAAGTGTCATCTTTATTGTCAGCTTATGAGGCATGACGTTTGATGCGATCAGCCATATCTTTCAGAAGCAGCGACTTGATATAATCTCACGGTCCAAGGTATGAACTACGTTTCTATATTTTTGGTATGTCCATCAAATCATTCACCCAATGATATGACTCCGTTGTTAACCGGTTAATGCCCATGATCAGGAAACCTTGATCATCTGTTACACAACGGACTAGTCAAGTAGAGTCTACTAGGGATCTGGTTGTTTCTATACCACACGTGTATTATGTTTCCGAGTAATACAGTTATAGCATGGTATTAAAACTTATTATGAACTTATTGAGATATGACAATAAAATCTATTTATTAATTGCCTCTAGGGCATATCTCCAGCAAGAGCTTACCCGTTTCGTTACAATTTCTCCAAAAGGGCACCCAAGTGTTATCATGACGGTGAAATATGAGAAGGTACCTCGCTACTGTGCGGTGTGTGGTCACCTCGGCCACGTTATGGAGGAGTGCGGCTCCGGTGTGCACGAGCCATCGAAGGTGGGGTTCGGACGCTGGATGCTAGCGGACACGGCATGGAACAGGGCGCAACTCTAGGCTGATGTTGATGCTCAGCGTTAGAATAGCCGACCACAGAGAAAGGAGGAACGTACACCAAGACAACCACCCACTGCTGGCCGTGGTGCAGGGTTGGGCCGTGGCAGCTTTGGTGGTGTGGGGCGAGGTGGACGAAATGCTGGAGGTCGCGGCCGTGGTGCGGCCGGCCCGCCGGCCATTGAGAACCGTAAAAGGAGCTCTGCGGCAGCCAGTCTCACTGAGGTGAGCCCATCCAAGAACGGGCAAGCGCCCATTGCTGCCCCTGCGTTGCTGAAATGGAAAGAGCCGGGGGTGATCGAGTTGGCTGCCGAGATTGCTACCACAGAAGGGGTGCAAAAGAAGCTAGATTTTGGGGCGGATGGTGATCCCAAGGGGTATGTCCCTCGTTCGGGTACCCCACCTCCACCACCGTCTGCTAGGGAACTGAAACGTTCCAAGAAGCAGACTCCCGCAAAGAAAGACAAGAAAGCTGAAGGATCAGCGGGCTCCGGTGAGGAGCACCGCCGGGAGCAATGAGTACCTACCTCTGGAACTGTCGTAGTCTTGGCAACAATGCGACAGTTCGGGAACTTCGCGACTTCGCGAGGGAGTTTGCCCTTTCTATCCTCTGCGTTGTGGAAACTCAAATTCACAAGTCGAGAGTGGAAGGCTTAGCGAGTACCTTAGGCTATGACAAAGCTTTCACTGTTAGTAGTTCTGGCCGCAGTGGTGGCCTAGGTATTTTCTGGAATGATGAAATAAAGATGGATATTTTACCTTACTCTCAGTATCATATCGATGCCGTCGTGCATCCGTCGGATTCAGAGCCATGGCGACTAACGTGTGTTTACGGTGAGGCTCAAGTCAATGAGCGCCACAAGACATGGGACATGCTAAAGTTCATTAAAGCGTCATCCTCTTTACCGTGGTTATGCATCGGAGACTTCAACGAAGTACTCCTTCGGGAGGAACATGTGGGTGTCAATGCTCAGAGTAATGCTCAGATACAGGCATTCAGAGATACGGTGGACATATATGGACTGATGGACCTGGGCTATATGGGTACCTGTGGGCTTTTGAGAAAAAGGTCGTCAGAGGCACCTACTGCCAGGTGCGGCTTGATCGCGCTCTTGCATCGGCAAGTTGGTGTGCCCGCTACCCTCTCGCGAGCCTCCAACATCTCACGGCAGTGGCCTCAACCATTCTCCAATTCTGCTACGACATGAGCCGACGGCAACCAGCAGGCCGCCCGCTCGAGTGTTTCGGTATGAGGCTATGTGGGAGACTCACCAAGATCTCAAACCCATGATCGTGGATGAGTGGAACACTGGTGCATGCATGTCTGCGCATGATTTAACATGGAAGCTGAAGGGTCTGGCGGGGTCCCTCTCTTCCTGGGGAAAGAATACCTTCGGTTATGTTCGCAAAGAGATTAAGGCCCTTAAATCTGACCTGGTTGCCTTGCGGGCTTTGCCGGATCGGGTGGGCCCGAGCTATGAAGAAACAAAGATCGTGGAGCGGCTGCTGGAGCTGCATCATCGAGAAGAGGTAATGTGGAGGCAACGCTCACGTATTCAGTGGCTAGCGGAAGGGGACCGCAACACTAGTGTCGGCCCAGTGGAAACCAGGGTACCACGGGCCGGCCTGCCACATCCCTCGACACCCTGCAGAGGATTCTGCTAAGGACCAGGCGTTTCAGCCTGGCGAGCCTCGCGAGGAACCTTTCCCTCGCGAGGGCTTCTTCTATTAAGAAATATCACCAAGTCCTGGCGCACATCTGCGCCACCCTCGCGAGGCTTCCCTCGTGAGGCGTCAAGTAGTTCAGAACCTCGTCGAGGTGTCCCAGCCCTCGCGGGGTTCCTTCCAGTGGAAGCTAGCTCTGTCTCCACTGCAGAGCGCACATGGCCTCTGCGCCCGCCGCAGAGTGACACGCGCGCCTGCGCGCGATGACGACGATGCCGCAGTTTCCTCTTTGGTGATTAAAGGCGGTCAACAAAGCTGCACCAAGCAAAGCGGACTACAAGGATTGCTGTTCCGGTGATAAGGGGACCGTAGGCCACTACGCTCCAAGCCAACGTCACCGTGGGGCACCCCACGGACCTCTGCGGCGCCAGCCCATCGTCCTGGATGGACGGTGGCTTTTTCTGCAAAGGAGACATTGCGCTCTGCCATGGACCGTGTCCATGGACAGCCCCGTCGCCGTGCACTGTACTCCTCCTTCGTCGCCATGTGGTAGCCCTTCCCGCCTTGTGAATTGGGGGAAGAGGCCCGGGGCACCTATATAAGAGGGCAGTGTACGACCAAGGAGAGTGAATCATTGGGAGATCATTTCATCCAGACCATAGCAAAGAAGACGTAGCTCCTTCCACCATAGTCCACCATAACCATAGCTGAGCCCTCGGCAAGCTCATTGTACTGTAACCTCTACAAGCAGTGCAATACAACAAAGCAGGATGTAAGGTCTTTACACCTCACGGTGGGCCTGAACCTGGGTACGTGTTGGTGTTTTCTCTCTGTTGTGATGTTCCTCACCGAGCTCGACGAGCACCGTCACCGAGGTAGTTGAGGATTGATTGACTACGTGTTCAGCCCCTTTCCGATTCCTGGCATCAGTGAGACACACCCCTAGTTCCTTGGGACTAGTCTCCAACATTTGGCGCGCCAGGTAGGGGGCTGAGGCGCGTCTTCAACCTCTCCACGCCATGGCCGAAACGAGAGCCGAGCGTCTCGCCCGCCGGACGTCCGGCAGAGCCAACACCGAGCCCACCGTCAACCGCAACCCGCGTGGCCGCCCGCGCGCCAACAACGCTCCAGAGCTCGACGCCGACCCCGAGCCCCACGTCGAGCACCCAGAGGACGGCGGCGGCGACGAGGAAGCTTCCTCCCTGCACCCGTCCAGGAACCCGAGCGCTTCCACGCAGAGCCGGGTGGCGCCCAGCCCAGCCGCTGCACTGCTCATGACGCAGGAGCTGCTGTGATACCGTCCCACGCAGGCGGGCCACGACGGCTGGCTCAACCGCATCGAGGAGCTCGTCAACGCCGTTGGCGTACCTGCTCCGGCGCCAGCACTCTCTCGCTCGCTGGTACACCACTCCGGACGCGGAGGGAACGTAGCGCACGGCGCTCCTCCTCCTCCGCCACCATCCCATCCAACTAGACCACCAGCGAGGAATCACCATTCCGCGTCGCACGCGTCCTCGCCGCACGACTGCCAGATCATGCAGCGAATACCTCCAGATGCGCGCGTGGAAATCGAGCGCCAGCGGGACCGCCACAATCACGTCGTCCAGGAGATTGCAGCCGCAGGCCGCCAGAACCGCAACGCGCTCGCGGGCGGCGTTGTGACATATGCCACTGGCTGCCCCGCCTTCACCCGCAACTTGCGCCGCGTCGTCTGGCCGATCAAGTTCAAGCCAGATCTTCCTCCACGCTACGACGGCAGGAACAACCCTCTGGAGTTCCTGCAGCTCTACACCGTCTCCATTCAAGCCGCGGGAGGCGACGACAAGGTGATGGCCAACTAGCTTTCCATGGCCCTCAAGGATTCAACACTCTCATGGCTCCTGAACCTCCCCGAGAACACCATCGACACATGGGAGGAACTCTGCAAGTGCTTTGTGGCTAACTTCAAGGGCACGTATGAGCGCCCTCACCTACAACGATCTTCGCGCGGTACGCCAGAAGCCAGACGAGACCCTCCGTAGGTACATACATCGCTTCAGCCAGGTCCGCAACAAGATCCCGAACATCCCGGACTCGCACGTCATCTCTACCTTCAGAGAGGGCGTTATGAACCATAGGATGCTCGAGAAGCTCGGCATCCACGACACCCTCACCTCGGTGGTGAAACTCTTCGACTTGGCGGACAAGAGCGCCAAGGCTGAAGAGGGTCTCCTCTTCGTCAAGCAAGAGCCAGAGGCAGAGCTTCATGAGGGGTCCAAGCCCAAGAAGAAGGCTAGCGAGAAGCGCAAGCCCACAGCTGTCCTCGCGGCAGAGCCTGACGCCAAGCAGAAGCGTGCGGCCACTCCAGCAGAGGACGCCAAGAAGGCAGATGATCGCCCGTTCTGCATATACCACAACAGGCACAATCACGCGACTGAAGACTGCTGGGAGCTCAAGAAGCTTCGCGACAACCGCGAATAGTGCCATGGTCGCGGTGGCCGCGGCGGTGGCCACGGCGGACGCTGGAACAACAACTACAACAACTACCAGCAGAACCCTCAAGCGAACGCCTTCCTGCAGACCCCCGCCAGGCAAAACAACAATCTCCCTGACGAGTACCCAGGGGGCTACCAGGTCCCTCGTAGGGCAGCATGCATCCTCGGCGGGGCTCAGGCTCCCAAGTCCAACTGCCACTTCAAGCAGCTCACTCGCGAGGTCAACGTCGTGCTTCCGGGGTTGAGGCGTCCCAGCCCCTCAAGTGGTCGCAATACCCCATCGCCTTCGACTCCAGTGACCACCCAAAATCTACCAAGACCGTGGGCACCATCCCTCTGGTGTGCACTCCCACCATCAACAACATCCCGTCACCAAGACGCTCATAGATGGGGGTGCAGGCCTGAACGTCATCTCTGTCGAGACCTTCGAGAAGCTTCAAGTGCCATATGAGCAGCTGATGCCCACCAGGCCCTTCTCGGGGGTGACAGAGGGAACCACCACCCCGCTAGGGCAAGTGAGGCTTCCAGTCACCTTCGGAACGCAAGAAAACTACCGCATCGAGTTCATCGACTTCGACGTCGCGCACATCGGCCTGCCCTACAACGCCATCCTCGGCTACCCTGCCCTCGCGAAGTTCATGGCTGTCACTCACCACGCCTACAACATCGTCAAGCTTCCAGGCTGCATCGGCACCATCACCATACGTGGCCAGGTCAAGGACGTCATGTGCTCCATCGAGCATGCCTACAAGGCCGCTGCAGTGGCATTTCCCGCTGACGAGGACGCAGAAGAGCCCCCCGCGAGGCCGGCAAAGAAGAAGCAGCTGTTCTCTCAGGAAAGGGCAGCCACGAAGAAGGTGCCACTCGACGCCAGCGGCTCAGGGGCTAGCGTCACCATAGGCACTGGCTTGCCTATCAAATAGGAAAGCGCGCTTGTCGCCTTCCTCAGGGCAAACTTTGACATGTTCGCATGGACGCCGTCAGATATGTCCGGAGTACCGAGGGAGGTGATCGAGCACCACTTAGCCGCATGTCCAAACGCACGCCCAGTGAAGCAGAAAGCACGGTGCCAAGCGCCAGAGAAGAAAGAATTCATCATCAAGGAAGTAGAGAAGCTAAAAGATACACACATAATTCGAGAGGTGGCACACCCCACTTGGCTCTCCAACACGGTGGTCGTCCCCAAGCACACCGGTGGAGGCCGGCTCTGCATCGACTTCACCGACCTCAACAAGGCCTGCCCCAAGGACCCATACCCACTGCCGAGGATAGACCAGATCGTGGACTCAACAGCCGGCTGCGACCTCCTCTGTTTTCTGGATGCCTTCTCAGGCTACCACCAGATCAAGATGGCGCAGGAGGACGAGGAGAAGACAGCATTTCTCACCCCTTGTGGTGTGTTCTGCTAAGTCTGCATGCCCTTCGGCCTGAAGAACGTCGGCGCCACGTTCCAGAGGCTCATGAGGGTCGCCTTGGGGGCTCAGATGGGGAGAAACGCAGAAGCCTACGTCGACGACATCGTGGTCAAGACCCGCGAAGAGCACACACTCCTGAAGGATCTCGAGGAAACCTTTGCCAACCTGCGCAAGGTGAACATCAAGCTGAACCCCGCCAAGTGCGTGTAACACCCCGAAAATTTAAACCTAATTTTAGTGGTGTTTTATGACACCTGAAAAACTTTTTCTCATTTCCTAAATATTTCTTCAAATCTTTGAGGAAGAATTGACTTGGGAATTGCTCCCTCAAGAATTTTCCCAGTGACCCATGGACCGCTCCATCACCCGTGGTAATTTTGATGCTTAGGTTTTCCCTCGAAAACCCTAGCCCTAATTATCGAACCTTTAAACCCGTTCCTCCACCTACTAATGGAAAGCCTATTTCCATAGCTAGAAAAATTCCACTAAAAATACCAGAGGACTCCCCTATCCATATAAAGACAATCCATGCAAAAATATTGCATGCTTCAATGCGATATTTCCAAGTTGGGCACTATTTTCCAAAATGCCACTTCTGATCCAGAAATGTTTGAGTCAATCTCTGCATCTCCAAAAATTCTGATAAATTCAGGTAATTAATATTTTTGCATTCCCTACACTTCATCTTTTGGAGCCAACCCCATTTGAGCAACTTTTTGACCTACTTCCTTTGTAAGGCCATTTTCATGCCTTTTCAAAATCTTCAAGCAAACCTATACCTAGACAAATCCTATGACCATGGGACTTGGTCACATTGACCACATGGTCCATAGACACCCAAATCCAGGAGATCACCCCAAGGTGAAGTGTGAAAAATCACTTTGCCTTGATCATGCCGATATGCCAATTTTTTGACATCTTGCCAAAACCCAATTTACCAATGTCCAATTGAGCTCAAACTCCATAGACACTCTCCCTATGCCACAAATACTCAGTGGTAATTTTTGGTGATTTTTCTGAGATGTGCAAGGCCCCTGTCATTTATCGAGTACCTTCGGTGCCTTTGGTTTTCGGGAAAATCTATTTTACAAAGTTGGGAATCCTTGAGGGATTCTTGTTTGGTTGTGTTGTTCTCGTCGTTACGAACTCAGCGGTGGAAGCCCTTTTCCGTTTGGAGCTCTGAATCATCGGGAATGCGACGATGCCGCTCGCGTCGCGCTCTCGACGTGCCGGTGTCGGCATGACCCTGTGCAAAACCTCAGCTCATGCTCTTATCCTCTGCTGCAGTGCACCCACGTGCTCCACTGTGCCTCCAGCATGGTGGCCTCACCCTCCCCTCATCCCTATCTCCATCTTGTGGAGGAGAAAAGCTTGGAAAAATCTAGGTTGGCCATCAATGGCCATCACCTACCTCTCCTCCCCTCCCTCCATATAAGAGCACCCTAGACCAGCCCGAGTGAGGGTTAGCCACTCCCCCCCCCCCATTCCCTCTTCCCTGCCCTTCTCATCCGGGAAAGAACACGAGAGAAGAGCCACACAAAGACCTCCAAAAAAATTCTCCACCGTAGCCCCATGGCCGGAGCTCGAAAGAGCTCGGGGAAGACCACCCCGCCGCCGGCCCCTCCTCCCACGACCGCGGCGAGCTGTCTCCGGCCCGTCCCCGCCATCGGCCGGCCTCCCAGGGCGCCCCTCGGCCATCCCTGGCCGGATCCTCGACGTTCCAGTACAGCAGCGGCGGGAGGAAGACGACCTCTTTGTTTCTTTTTATTTTTTTTCCGTTGACTTGCTCCTCCGAGCGGTTCTCTTCGGCCCAGCCCAGCAGCCAGCGGCCTCAGCAGCCCGAGCGGCCCACCAGTGGCCTGCCCCACCCAGGCGCTGGCGCAGCGCACGCGCGGCGCGTGACGGCCCACCCACGGCCCATGTCGCGTGGCCGACGCGGCCCGCGCTGTTTTTTTTCGCGCGGACCTTTTTCTTTTCCCAGCTGGACCGATTTTCAAACGCCCACAACTTTCAAACCGTAGCTCCGTTTTCGGTGATTCAAATTTCTAAATCTTCGTCTCGACGAGCTCTTTCCGTTGGTACTGGTTTTGTTTTCTTTGAAAATACTTTATTTTGTTGACTTTATTTAAACCGTTGTTTAACGTTCCGTGGTTTAGTCGTTTCTCGAGTTTCCGACGCGCGACGACGCCGAGACCTCCCAGATCTTCTGGAACCCGTCTCCTAAGGCAAGCTAACCCCTTGCTATGAGCAGCCTAGAAGTGTTTGTTTGATTATTTGCTTATTGCCATGCCGAGTATTATATTTTTGTCTGTGTATTGTTTATGTATGCCTGCCAGTTTGTTGTTCGGGTTTAATATGAGACTTGTGATATTGCTCCTGCCATGTTGCATATCTATTTATCGTACTTGCTTGGTTATATTATGTATTGTTAATATTTGTCAAACACACATCATTCTTGAGACAATGGACTGGGGGTACCGCCGCCGTCTCACTAAAACATTAACGTCGATCTGCGATGGCGCTGGTCGGAGGTATCTCTGCCACAGTCACCCGGTCGACGCTAACCAACTGTGCTATCTTTTATAGTCGATCTAAGAAGGCGCTGGTCGGTGGAATCGCCACCGTAGTCTTTCGGTTGACGTTTCCTTTTCCTTGTCGAACGAGAAGGCGCTGGTCGGCGGAATCGCCGCCGTAGTCTTCTGGTTGACGTTCTTTTTATTTTGCTAAGTTTGGACATGGATATTACTATTTCTTGAAATATTATGTTGCTAATGACTTGTTGTTGATGATATATTATTATATTGTGATTGTTGTGTTGGACTAATTCTCGGTTGTTTGGACTTGTGATGATGAAACTTGATTAAATGAAACTCCCCTCCAAACATCGATAGGGTCAGTCCACGGTGCCACTAATCTGAACTTTGAAAGCAGAACCATCGTCGTCTCATGGAGGACCGTGACCTAGTAGGTTGTTGAGCCCCTTTTGTGCCATCCATTGGGCGCAGTCGTTCGGTTGTGCTGTCCGAGGGTAGTGGTCGACAGGCACGGGTTCGACTGTGATAGGGAGTCCGGAGCTAGGCATACCCGGTAGCGCCGGGGGATGTGCCGGAATTACTTGCCCGTTGTGCCACGCGCATAGGGTGGTGCAGGAGAGTGTCTTAGCAAGTGGACCATCATGTGAGTGTATTTTGCTTAGTATGACTTTGGGCGTGAGAAACCTGGAGCGTCGGCTGAGTAGGGTGCATTCTGATAGGTGGTAAACCAAACTCTCGAGAGACTCAACCTAGTAAGCTAGCCCCGTTCCTGGGATATGGAACAACAGTTCAGTGTCGGTCACACTGTGTTTCTTTGTCTTGTCCGGAGGTTAAACTTAAGATCTGTGTGAAAGAATTAATGAACGACCTGATTTAACTAAATGAACAAATAAGATGATGCAGAGAATGTTGCCTTGAGATGTTGATAGTTACCCGTGATATGGGATGGCAGTGTGATCGTTGGGAGCCTAGAGTTAGGCCTGAGCCAACATCAATCGTGCATGCCCAGAGTGGAAAGATGAGGCCAGTGGGCCTAGCAGTGATCACAGGTGTTGTTTTGTATTATTTGGTACCAACTGGTACACTCGTTTACTCGTCACAGGTAATCTCTTTGTATGATTGCCGGTGCACGATCCAACCCCACCTGGCTTGGACTCTGTACTGGTGATACCCCGTTGCTTGCTTATGACATGTTTAGTTGTCAATGACATGCTACTTTTATGTCATGTATATATTGTACACCCTGCCATGTTGTAGAATTTTATTTCCAATGTATATCTTGTTGCATGATTGTTGGATTGTTTGTAGTGAGTGGCGATTCTTGCTGAGTGCATACAAATGTACTCACGGGTCTTGTGATTGTGGCCAGGTTTTGGCGAGGATTCATCTTCTACCTTAGCAAGGAGATGGAGCAAGAGTGTGCTAGGATCAGTAGCCCAGTCAGATGCATGTGGAGTGGAGCCGCTCCAAGCCGTTGCCTTAGTCGTCTTCCGCTGCCAATTAAACTCTGTCCTGAGCCATACTTGGCTTGATATTTTGTCATGCCTTGATGGCCATGTAAACCTTTTGTAGCACTTCTTGTGCCTGATTGTGTAATGATTTCCATTATGTTGCACTGTCGTGACGTGCGGCCAGATATCTTGGGCTGGCGCACGGGACGACCGCCTCTCTGGCGAGATGGGCCAGGGAGGGGTGTCACAGTGCGTCTTCGGGTACCATCAGGCAAACTCCTCGGTTTCCTAGTGTCTCACCGCGGCTTCGAAGCAAATCCCAACAAGATCAAGGCCATAGAAGAAATGCAGCCACCTCGTCGCCTCAAGGACCTGCAATGCCTCGTGGGATGCATGGCCAGCCTTGGCCGTTTCATCTCCAAGTTCGGTGAGAGGGCGCTGCCATTTTTCAAGATCATGAAGAGGTCTGGCACATTCAAGTGGACGCCAGAAGCAGCCAAGGCATTCGAAGACCTGAAGAAGTACCTGGCCAGTCCACCAATCATGGTCGCCCCACGACCTCGCGAGCCTCTGAAGCTGTACTTAGCAGCCACTCCTCAGACGGCAAGCGCGGTCCTGGTGGCAGAAAGGGAAGAGATGGTCCTCGCCAAGAAAGACACTGCCTCACCAAGCCCAGAGCCTCCCGACGAGGAAAATGCCTCCCCAAGCCCCGAGCCCCAAGTCGAGCCTGCGCGACCAACAAACGTCCTCGCCGAGGACCCGCCGCAAGAAAACCTCGACAAGGCCCCTGAAGAGCACCGCGAAGAGCCCAGCGCTGATCCACCATCGACAACGCTTATCGAGCACCCCGTCTACTTCGTCAGCACAGTGCTGCGGGATGCTCACGAGCGGTACACCATGCTGCAAAAACTCCTCTTCGCGCTCCTCATCGCCTCCAGGAAGCTACACCACTACTTCCAGGGCCACCCCATCAGGGTGATCACATCGTACCCTCTGGAGCAAGTCCTGCGCAACCCAAACGCCACAGACCGCGTCGCGGGATGGGGCATCGAGCTGCAACCTTTCGAGCTGCAATTTGACACCACCAGGGTCATCAAGGGCAGGGCGCTGGTGGACTTCACGGCCGAGTGGACGGACATGTGTCAGGAAGAGCCTCAGGAGGACAAGGCCGCATCATCAGGCGGGACAGCGCCCAACTACTGGACCATGCACTTCGACGGAGCATTCGCATGCCAAAGCGCGGGGGCTGGCGCTGTCCTGACTTCACCAACAGGTGACAAGATCTTCTACGCTGTCCAGCTATGCTTCACGGGCAATGACAAGATCTCCAACAACATCGCTGAGTACGAAGGTCTCCTCGCAGGGCTCAGAGCTGCAATCGCTCTCGGCGTCAAACGCATACTTATCAAGGGCGATTCCCAGCTCCTGGTCAACTTCTCCAACAAGAGCTACAAGCCTAAGGACGGCCACATGACCGCTTACCTCGAGGAGGTCCGCAGGCTCGAGAAGAACTTCATGGGAATGGAACTCATGCATATCCCTCGAGGGGAGAATCAGGAGGCGGATGACATCGCGAAGCGTGCATCATGAAGGGAAGCCCAGCAAGCAGGCGTATTCGAGGAGAGGCTCACCAGGGCATCAGTCAAACAGCTGAAAGAAGCAGCTGACATGGACATTGACGAAGAGCTCCCGCTAGCGCCAGCAACTGGAGCACCAGACCGAGGTCTGCCCTCAGGAGATCGCCTGCTGCTGACCTTGGTGCGTCAAGCTGCAGACTGGATTGTCGAGATCAAGGAATACCTGCAGGATGGTGTCCTCCCTGAAGAAGATGCAGAAGCAGAAAGAATCGCTCGTCAGGCCAAGTCATACTGCCTCCACGAGGGAGATCTGTACATCAAGCGTCCCAACGGGATCGCGTTGCGATGCGTCCCCTCAGAAGAAGGTCGTCAGCTGATCAGGGACATACAAAGTGGAGAATGTGGCCATCACTCATCCTCGCGCACCCTCATGGGGAAGGTCTTCAGAAGTGGATTCTACTGGCCCACGGTGCTTCAAGACGCCACTGCCATCGTCTAGTCTTACGAGGCATGCCAATTCCACGCCAAGCAGATCCACCAGCCTGCGCAGGGTCTTCAAACCATCCCACTTTCCTGGCCCTTGGCGGTCTGGGGGCTGGACATCTTGGGACCCTTCCCACGAGCGCTCGGGGGCTACCGCTACCTCTACGTCGCCATCGACAAGTTCACCAAATGGGCGGAGGTTGAAGCAGTGCGCACCATCCCGGCAAGGTCGGCGGGGAAATTCATCAAGAGCCTGGTCTGCCGCTTCGGCGTGCCAAATCGCATCATCACCGACAACGGCACACAATTCACCAGTGGCCTCTTCAAGTCCTACTGCGGCAGCCTCGGCACCCAAATCTGCTACACCTCGGTGGCTCACCCACGAAGCAATGGGCAAGCCGAGCGAGCAAATGCTAAAGTGCTCAGGGGCCTCAAAACAAGAAGCTTCAATCGCCTCAAGGCCAACGGCAAGAACTGGATCGATGAGCTCCCGTCCATGCTCTGGTCCATTCGCACGACAGCTACGAAGCCCACTGGTGAAACGCCGTTCTCCCTCGAGCCGTCCTCCCCAACGAGCTTAAGCACGGGTCCCCGCGAGTCCTCGCCTTCAACGAGGACAACCAAGATGACCTCCGCAATGACGACCTGCTGCTGCTCGAGGGAATCCGCTGCAATTCCGCCCTCCGAGCGGCAAGGTACCAGCAAGACCTCCGCCGCTACCACAGCCGCCACATACGCCCGCGCACCCTCGAGACAGGTGACCTCGTCCTGAGGAGGATACTCTCCAGGGAAGGCCTCCACAAGCTCTCACCCATGTGGGAGGGGCCCTTCAGGGTCGCGCACATCTCCAGGCCCGGCGCAGCATGGCTCGAGATGGAGGACGGCATTCCAGTCCAAAACCCGTGGAACATCGAGCATCTACGCAAGTTCTACCCGTGATCAGTCGCGGCAGACATTTTTAGTCTCAAGAGGGAGGCATGCGCCATCACATCCCCAGCTTGACAAAGCCTCTCCCTCCACGAGGGCCTACATCATCTGAGCTCTCTCTACAACGCGTCGCCACGGGCCGCGAGAAGCCTCAGCCACTCCGTGTGGAACCCCATGCTCAGACATGGCGGAGTTTATTTTGGCCACGCCAAGTGTAATGAACAATTTCATTTCAGCATGAACCTATGCCCCTTAGCGCTGTTGTGTAATATTGCTGCGGTGAGTTGCTTTCCTTACGTTCATTCAAGCTCACATTTTTCCCCATGCGCACCTCGCGAGCGGGGGCTGAGCACGGTGCCTGTGCCTCGGGAACATCCCAGCAGCATCGCAAAACCCAAAGGATCCGAGCTCTAACTCGTGGGCCTGCTCCCACACACATTACTTTATCAAAGAGCTCTGACTCATGGGCCTGCTCCCGTGCACGTCACCTCACCAAGGACCTTGGTGCTTATTCTCCTCGCGAGATACACATGAGGAAACCTATGAGCGCGCATGAGTGGTACAACTGTGCATTGCTTGTGGGTATGCCTCCTTGTCCAACGCAGGAAGTAGGGCGCCCTCTACAAGGCTGCGAATCTCCAGGCCAGCCTCAGGCAACCTCGAGAGCAAAAGCACCTCGTCAGGGAACATGACGTCCTCTACGAGACAAACGTCTCGCAAAGCTAAGTCCAGAACTTGTTGAGTTTTTCCCCCTCGCTGGTTTTTCGCCTCTCGAGTATCCTTTTATCTCTTACGCCTCATGGGCTGCTTGCACGTCAAAGGGGGGCTCCCGAGCATCGTGCCTCGAGAGCCCTTACCTCTCTAAGCCTTACGCACCCTCGGCCTTGTCGAGCCCTGACTCCGACATTCCGAGCGGCGGTGCTATAGCGCTGAAAGCAGGGTCCTAACGACGTAGAATGAAAAGGCATGAGGAAGAAATAAAAGGCCTCCCGAGGGGCGATCACACTGGCATAAAAGCAGTCTTACAAGTCATTACAAACAGAATAGCAAATCCTAAGATAAATTGTGTCCCAGGCACGTCTCGCAACGGGAGCAGCTCAAGCAGCAGGGCCGCCGTCTTCCTCGCTGTCGACAGCTTCGTCGTCCTCCTCCTCAGCGCCTTCCTCGCCATCGCCTCCCTGGATCAGGTCCTGCTCGACCTCAACCCTCTTGGAGCGCTGGACGAACCTCTCCACTTCCTGCCACACCGCGGCGTTCAGCTCCGCAACATGCTTCTGCTCGATGGGCTCCGTCACAGCTTTGAAGTCGAGGCCAGGATGGAGGCGTGCGAGGTTGGCGAAGATGCAACCAACCGCGATGCCAAGGAGCTCACGGCTCTCCGTGTCGACAAGGTCGTCGAGGCTCGTCATGACCCCTTCAAGGCTGGTGAGGAGCCGCTCGAAGAAGCTGAGGTACGTGGCGGCGTCGGCGTTCCCTTCAACAGAGAACGTGGGGGCCTCGGCCCCCAAGCGGTCCGCAACACCCCGCGCGCAGACCACCAGGGAGTGGAACATACGTTCTCGCTGTCGCGTCAAGAGCCGCGCAGCTTGTGCGTTGTCCCGAGCCTCGTTGGCAAGCTGCACCACGGGCGCCACCTGCTGTTGCATGTCGGTCAGGTCCTCCGTCAGGGAAGGAAGGTCGTGCTCCGCGCGGGCCTAGGCGTCCTGGGCAGCCTGAAGACGGGAGTCAAACTGCCTCTTCTCCCGCTCGAGCTCCTTGATGCGAGCGTTGAGCTCGTCGCATTTCTTCATGAAGCGCTCTTCCTGAACTCGAGCCTTCTTCGCAAACTCCCTGGAGCAGTTGTCGTGGAAGAGCTTCTCCCTGGTCGCAGACTCCTCCTGCATCTTCTCCTCCTACAAGCGAAGGTTCTCGTTGGTCTTCAAGAGGCGCTTCTGGTAAAAGGCCTCGTCCTGGGCCACCTTGCCCTCACGGGTCTCCAGGCTCTCCCGTTGCGCGGATTGGTCATTCTCGACCTGTTCGACTTGCTCCTCACGCTTGCGTAGCTCTGACTCGCGGAAGTTGAGTTCTTCCCCGCGCTGCACGATCAGCCATTCGCGAGTGCCCAGGTCCTCGTGAAACTTCTCCAAGCTTTGCCTCACAGTCTATGAGTCCGCGATGATCTTTTCCTCGCGGGCCGTGAGCTCCTGCTGCTTAACGGTGGCCGCCGCCTCAAGGGCCTCGTGCTTAACACTCAACTCCACGAGGGTCTCTTCAGCCTCACGGATAACGTTGGCGCGGATTTCCTCAGCGAAGCGCTGCGCCTCCTCGCACTGCCCCTGAGCTGCCTTGTCCTCCCGACAGCAGCACTCCATGGTCTCGCGGAAGCGATCCCAAGCCCGCGCAAGGTCGGCACGCTCCTCCGCCACGGCGAGCTCCTCCTCGGCGTGATGGGCCGCAAGCCCGTTGAGCGCCTCCCTCGCCAAGTGAAAGACAGAGTCGCGGCGAGTTGCGCTCTGGCGTCGACCCCGCAGAACAGGATCCACGCGTCCCTAGGAGGCCTGGAGGGTCTGATGTTCGCTGAAGGCCCCGAAGCCCGGTGCTCAGGGCTTGGGGCAGACTCAGGTCATGCCTGGGGGCTCTGGTGAGAGCCTTCTCCCTCTTCCGCGCAAGGGGCCTCTTAGGGGCCCGAGGCATCCTCGCCATGGGCCTCAGCGTCCTTCTGCCCCTGGGCGCATCCTTCTCCCCTCCAGGGGCAGGATCGGCCCGCTCTATCGAAGCCGTGCCCACCGTGGCCTCGCGGTCCGCCGAAGCCGCTCCTGTCACAGCCTCAGGACCTGCGTTTGGTGGAGGCGGCGGCGTGGTGGCCACCTCCATCTCAACGTCAGCACGCTCCTCCACCGACGTCGCGGTCTCCACCGCATCTTCCTCCGCCGTCTTCTCTAGCTGCGCATGAGAAGCGTCAGGCCGTGGAGCCGTCGTCCTAGGAGGAGAAGCAGTAGCCTCGTGAGGCACCTCTTCAGCCGCAGGCACCGCAGGCTTTGCCGCGGCACTGGAACTCTCTCCGACCTTCCGGAGTTTGCGCCGCTTCATCCCTGCGGGACGCCTGATGAAAAAGTAAGGAGAAACCCCTCAAGAAGAGCATTTGATTGCACATCGTTAAAAGCAAGCAGAAAAACGAGACTTACTCAGCGGTGTCGATCCACCTCTTCGCCGTCCGCCGCGGCTGCGAGGCGCTTGCCTCCGCCCCTCCTGGGGCGCGTCCGCTCCCTCCTCGCGAGGAGCGCTCTTCGGACTCCCAGCAGGCTTGTCGTTGAGCGCTTTGGTGCGGGGGTCACGACGGCCTAGCGAGGCCTCATCGTCGTCGCTCTCATCCTCCTCAATATGTCGCGAGGGGACGATAAGATACAGATTGTCGCTACCTGAGGAGACCTCGTGGATCTCAGCTTCAGGCGGTACGTCCCTCGAAGAGCTCGCATCCCCCGCCGAGGGATTGGTGCCCCCTGAGGCACAATCAACATCCACGTCCTACGCCGCTGGCGCCTCCTCCGCCTCTTCCCCACCATCGGTGGGCGCCGCCTGCTCCGCCGACGCCGGGTTGTCGCGGGGCCCTACCTGCCCCTCAGGCACTAGGCCCCACTGGTCGAACTTGGGCATCACCTCCACAAACTCAAGTAGAGATTCAGTCTCGAACTTGTGGAGCGGCTCTGCAAAGTAAGACGACGGCTTGCGGGTGGATGGAGAAGTGAACATGATCTCCATGATGCCATCCACTTCCCCCTTCGACAAGAGGGCATAATTCAGGCGCATCTTGTCCGTCGGGACTGAGTACATCCACATCAGCTGCGAGTGCGCCTGGAGCGGAGCAATGCGACGCCTCACGAAGTCCTTGGCCACCATCTAGCCAGTAAGGCCAGCCTCTCGAAGCTCCGACAGACGCCCAACCAGGTTGCCAAGTGTTGGGCCCGCGAGAGCCTCGCTCGCCCAGCATATCCTCTTCGTCGGGGGCGCGTCAGGCAACTCGAAGAAGGGGCTTGATCTCTTGGCGTCCACAAAGAGCCACCGCTTGCGGAAATCCTCCACCTTCTTCGAAACATTGGAGATGGCAACCTCGCTAGCCCACGCGATGGGGATGTAGACGCCTCCCATGCCGTCAGTGATGCGGAAGGAGACGCAACCCGTCCGCTCGTTGTTCGCCGTGAACCGGAGCACGTAGAAGCTGCGAAAGAGGGCGACCGAAGGCGGAACGCCGATGTACGCCTCACAGAGATAGGCGAAGATGGCGAGAATGAGAATGGAGTTGGGGTGAAGGTGGAGAATCTGGATCTGGTAGAACTCCAGAACCGCCAAGAAGAAGTCAGAGAAATGGGGCACAAGCCCGGTGAAGAGAGTGTGAAGGAAGACGGGGTAGAAGGTGGCACCGAGCTTGCCGAGGTCGCTCACCGGCTTAAGCGTCGTGGCCCTGTGCTCGTTGGTCTTGGATGCCACGGCGCACCTTGTCCAGCTGCGCCTCCGTGCTGACGCGGTACCCCGACAGCGCCGGCTTGAAGGCTCCGTCCTGCTTCATCGCGGTAGGCTCGCTCGCCTGCGCCACCTCCCTGCCCTTCCTGGAGCCTGCAGCTTTCTTGGGCGCCATCGCGGCTGGATTGCGGAGAAGGAGGAGCTTGGAGAAGATGTGTGCTCTGGGAAGGAGGAGACGAAAGGGGAAGAGTAGAGTAATGAGCACCTGTGCCGCGCTCGCATGCTTTATCTCCCCGGCAAAGCCGTTACCAAGGCGTGGTGGGACCCGCCACTACACCCGTTACAGACGAGGAGATCGTGGCGGCGTGGGTGTCCGCTGCTCGCCACGTGTCTCGGACCAGGCAAGCTTCTTTGGCCCCACGACGCTTTGCCTGCGTCCACAAGACTCCAGCGTGCCCATCGCGGGCCCAGGGGCTACTGTCGGCCTAGTGGAAACTAGGGTACCGCGGGCCAGCCTGCCACAGCCATCGACACCCTACAGAGGATTCTGCTAAGGACCAGGCGTTTCAGCCTGGCGAGCCTCGCGAGGAACCTTTCCCTCGCGAGGGCTTCTTCTATCAAGAAATATCACCAAGTCCTGGCGCACGTCTGCGCCACCCTCGTGAGGCGTCAAGTACTTCAGAACCTCGTCGAGGTGTCCCAGCCCTCGCGGGGTTCCTTCGAGTGGAAGCAAGCTCTGTCTCCATTGCAGAGCGCACATGGCCTCTGCGCCCGCCGCAGAGTGACGCGCGCGCCTACGCGCGATGACGACGACGCCGCAGTTTCCTCTTTGGTGATTAAAGGCGGTTAACAAAGCTGCACCAAGCAAATGGACTACAAGGATTGCCGTTCCGGTGACAAGGGGACCGTAGGCCACTACGCTCCAAGCCAACGTCACCGTGGGTCACCCCACGGACCTCTGCGGCGCCAGCCCATCGTCCTGGATGGACGGTGGCTTTTTCTGCAAAGGTGACATTGCCCTCTGCCATGGACCGTGTCCATGGACAGCCCCGTCGCCGTGCACTGTACTCCTCCTTCGTCGCCATGTGGTAGCCCTTCCCGCCTTGTGAATTGGGGGAAGAGGCCCGGGGCACCTATATAAGAGGGCAGTGTACGACCAAGGAGAGGGAATCATTGGGAGATTATTTCATCCATACCATAGCAAAGAAGACGAAGCTCCTTCCACCATAGTCTACCATAGCCATAGCTGAGCCCTCGGCAAGTTCATTGTACTGTAACCTCTACAAGCAGTGCAATACAACCAAAGCAGGACGTAGGGTCTTTACACCTCGCGGTGGGCCTGAACCTAGGTACGCGCTGGTGTTTTCTCTCTGTCGTGATGTTCCTCACCGAGCTCGACGAGCACCGTCACCGAGGTAGTTGAGGATTGATTGACTGCGTGTTCAGCCCCTTTCCGATTCCTGGCATCAGTGAGACACACCCCTAGTTCCTTGGGACTAGTCTCCGACAACTAGGTTCTACCATTCGAGAGCCAGCAGTAGGAAGAAGAAGAACCGGATCGAGCGGCTAGTGCGATCGGACGGTTCGGTTACAGAGGACCAGCAGGAGATGAGCCATCTTGCTCGGCAATTTTATAGCGAGTTGTACACTTCCGAGGGTACCTCTGGGATGCAGGTGGTCTTGGATACGGTGCCCAGATCCGTAACAGAGGCTATGAACGAGCTTTTGCTTGCACCGTTTGTAGATGTGGAGGTGAAAAATGCCCTATTTCAAATGTTCCCTCTGAAAGCGTCGGGACCAGACGGTTTCCCAGCGCAGTTTTTTCAAAAGCATTGGGATGTTTATGCAGCAGATGTCACCAATGTCGTGCTACGCATTTTGCGGGGAGAAGACAATCCAGAGAGTATCAGCCAAACCTTCATAGTGCTGATCCCGAAGGTAGCCAATGCCAAGGAGCTCGGTAAGTTTCGCCCCATCAGCCTATGCAATGTCATCTATAAGATTGCTTCCAAAGTCTTGGCTAATAGACTGAAAGTGATTTTGCTGGAGATCATCTCGGAAGAGCAGTCGGCTTTTGTCCCGGGAAGGTTGACCACTGACAACATAATTACAGCGTACGAGTGCCTTCACTTTATGAAAAGGAATGCTGCAAAGAAACACCGGCATTGTGCGCTGAAGTTGGATATGCGAAAGGCATATGATCGAGTTGATTGGAGCTATCTCCGAGCAGTCATGCTACGGATGGGGTTCCATCGGAGGTGGATGGAGTTGATCATGAGCATGGTATCATCGGTCTCCTTCTCCGTGTTGTTCAATGGTACTCCCTTGGATGAGTTTCGCCCTTCCAGGGGCTTACGGCAAGGTGATCCTATATCCCCCTATTTGTTTCTCCAAGCAGCAGAGGGCCTTTCTGGCCTCCAAAAAAAGAGTCGTCAATCATCAGACCTTCAAGGATTACAGGGGGCCCCCACAGCTCTAGCGGTGAACCACCTTCTCTTTGCTGATGATAGCCTGTTGTTTGTGAATGCAAGTGTGGAGGGAGCAGTGGTAGTAAATGAGTTATTGGAGAAGTATTGTAATGCTTCAGGCCAAAGGATTAATCTAGATAAATCTTCTGTTTTTTTCAGCAAGGGATGTCCAGAGGTGTGTCGGCAAGCCGTGAAGGATATCCTAAATGTCCCTAACGAGACGCTGAATGAGAAGTATTTGGGGATGCCCTCCGATGTTGGCAGATCCAAAAATGGAGCCTTTAAATACTTGAAGGATAGAGTTTGGAAAAAGGTACAGGGTTGGCTAGAACAAATTCTTGCTTCGGGTGGCAAGGAAGTTCTTATTAAAGCGGTGGCGCAGGCGATCCCTACCTTTTCAATGTCTTGTTTCAGATTACCGAGAGGACTCTGCAAGGCCATTAATTCTATGTTGCGTGACTTTTGGTGGGGCAGCAAGGACGGGAAAAGAAAGCCATGCTGGATATCTTGGGAGGTCATGTGCTCCCCAAAATTCTCTGGAGGGATGGGCTTTCGAGACATAGAATTATTCAACTTGGCGATGCTAGCCCGTCAAGCTTGGCGTATACTTCATAGTCCCGAGTCCCTTAGTGCTCGGATCTTGAAGGCGGTGTATTACCCACACGGGGAGTTCATGGAATCTACTCTGGGATCGGCTCCATCTCAGGTATGGAGATCTTTGTTGGATGGGCATGATGCAATGAAGCAAGGCCTAATTAGACGCATCGGTACTGGAGAGCACACGAATGCATGGAATCAGAACTGGCTCCCGCGTGATTTTATGCTCAGACCACTAGCATGTTTGAAGGAAGATCCGCCGATGGTTGTGGCATCTTCATCAACCATACATTAGCGTCATGGAAGCATGAAATGCTAGATGAATTTTTCCTGCCCATGGATGTTGACACCATCCGATCAATCCCTATCAGTACTCGTCGGTTGGACGACTTTTGGGCGTGGCACTATGAGAAGAGCGGCATTCTCACGGTGTGTTCTGTATACCGACTCCTAGTTACCACCAAGAGGAGGAGGGAAGACTGGTTAGAAGGCCGGTCGGCGAACTCGAACACTTCTGGGGAGAGCAAAGCATGGCAGCAACTTTCGAAGATCCAAGTGTCGTCGAAGCTCAGAGTATTTCTCTGGAGGCTAGCCCACCAGTCGCTCCCAACGGGGGATGTTCGACATCATAGGCATATGTCTAACACAAGTAACTTCTTAATCTGTGGTCAAGTTGATTCGTGGCGCCACTCGTTGATAAATTGTTCAATGGCGAGGTGTGTTTGGCGCTTGCAGAAGAGGAGATTGTCGAACATTTGAGTAGAACCGAGGAGCCATCAGCGAAACAATGGCTGTTCACAATGATGGAATCTCTGCCTCGGGATGATTTCGCGAAGGTGGCCGTAACCCTATGGGCTATCTGGTACGCAAGGAGGAAGGTAATCCACGACGACGAGTTTCAGAGTCTGTTGTCAACTCACCTCTTCATCCAAGGTTACCCTCCGAGACCTCTCGATTACGAGCTGTACTACTACTGAAGCAAGGGAGAAACCGAGGGGGCAGCATGCTCCCCGCTGGACCCCTCCTCAGGCGGGCTGCGTCAAGTTCAATGTTAATACTGCTGTGGCCAAGAATGGCTTTGGGGGCTCGGTGGCTGCAATCTGCAGGAGTGCATCGGGTTCCTTCTTAGGAGCATCGACGCTTACCATAAGAGGCATCTATGACCCGGCTGCACTGGAAGCTGTGGCTTGCCGGGAAGCGCTTGCGTTGGTGAATTACCTGCTGATCCGCCGGGCGACGGTGGCGACGGACTGTCTTGCTGTCGTCAACAACATGGCACAACCGTATGTGGGAAGCTACAGTTGCGTCCTTGCAGAGATAAAGGAGAGAGCTAAGCAACTGGATGTGGTGTCTTTTAAACATGAAAGTAGAATTTAGAACATGGAAGCTCATAGACTAGCACGATATGTAGTTTCTGGTAGCTTTGGACGTCAAGTCTGGTTGTCCCAGACCCCTGACGGTCTTTGTATCCCTGGAAACATATTAGATCAATAAAGTAGTATGGTTACCCTAAAAAAAATGACTACGCGAGCTTAGCCGTCTTAGACCCCCTTCTTTTGAGCTTCTGGGGCTGCTTCTCGGTGCCCCACAACAGAAGCGTAAAAGAAGGCTCCGGCTTCCAGTTTGCTTATTCCCACCGCGAAGCCAACCTCATGTGTATTTCTAGAATCCATCCCCGAGCGAATTCCTGAGCTTCTGCGCAAGGCAAGCGAAACGGTGGGCGGAAAAAGACATGTCGTTCCAGAAATTTACGCCCAGAATGCCATCGCCTGCCCCGAGCGGATTCTCCTCTCCCTTTTCCTTACCGGTCAGAAATCCATCAATAGAAGAAACAAAGAAAAGAACCCCACCCACCCCCGACACCCACCGCCCCGCTCGTTCGCACCCAGGGCCTGCCGGCGCTCGCCCGCCGCCGCCGCCGCTCGCCCACGTCTGCCCCCACCAGATCTCGGCATCCCCCTCCCGGATCCCACTCGCTCGGCTTGATTTCGACCCGGCCAAGCAGTTCTCCGCCCCGGCCAATCTGCTCCGCCCCAGCCAATCTGCTCCCTGTCGGCTGCCGCAAGCTTCTCCTCGAGCTTGTCCGCACCAAGGCCGATGTTCTTGAGTTCTTCCGCACGAACCAGCGAGCCGGCAGCAACCTCCCTCGGTACATTCATGTCGACATCCAAAGCACCGGTAAAAATTCGATTTCCCCCAAATTTATGTGCTAGATGTTTTGTTCTGCTAGATTGTGTTGTGGTGGTCATCAATCCTATGTAATACTGATGAGGTGAATGCATCTAGATTGGTCTACTGTTAATAAATGGGTGGATAATTATTTGTTGTTGTGCATCTAGATTGTTAAGCCAAAACAACCGAAAGCTAGCTGGGATGCCATTGCACATCGTGTGTTTCTTGACGTGTGCATTGAAGAGGTTAATGCAAACAATCATCCGGTGCAAGTTTTGACCAAACATGGCTACGAAAGTTTGGTTAAGAAATTCAATGACCGCACGAAGAGACAATATGATAAGAAGCAAATGAAAAATAGGTGGGAAACACTGAAAAAAGATTACACGGTTTGGAAGGGTTTGCTCCAACACGCATCCGGTTTGGGTATAGATCCTACCACTCATACCATTGATGCTAGCGACGAGTGGTGGGAACGTGAGATACAGGTAATGATGAGTTTTTCTTATGCTTGGCAATTGTTGTTCCTTTCATATCCTCTAATGATATTTTGTGATATGCAGATGTGTCCAGAGGCAGCCAAGTTTTGGATAGCTCCACTGCAAGATGAGGAGGACCTGAAGATACTATTTGACAAGAATGTTGTGACCAATGTGACTGCTAGGGTGCCTCCCACTTCTCAGGTTCGATCTTCTAGGGCCACCGTCAACATTGAGGAGGATGTTGAAGGGTCAGGATGTGAAGGTGAAGAAGAGCCTCTTGTGACACCTGTGCGTCCCAAGAAGAAGAGATCATGCCCCTACTCACCTAGTCCTTCAGCAACACCAAAGATGAGTACTGCAAGCAGCAGTGCCGTTGCGTTGGACCGTATGATGGAGCTCATGGAAAAGAGGGAGAAAAATAAGGACATGCTAAGGATTATGGAGGAAGAGAAGAGGAAGCTGGAGGAAGAGAGGAGGCTGCTGGAGGAAGAGAAGAGAATTCTGTGACATCCCCGGGAGAAGTTAAGGAATCTTCTAGGGATGAGATTAGGCGCTTGGTTGCCTTAATCTATGAGGATGGAGCTAAGCCTGGGAGTCTGGAGTACTTCTATGCTACACAACTTTTCCTTCTATAGGGGTATCGTGAAATGTTTGCTTGTTTGGTGGAGGATGCAACGCCTACACAGAGGCTTGATTGGATTAGGATGACATCGGAGCAATATAACAAGAAGTAGTGTTATTTGTCATGAACGTGTACTATGTTATTTCCTTAGAACTTGTATTTGTCATGAACTATGTTATTTGCTTAGAACTTGTATTTTTTTTGAACTTGTATTAGTTTACAAATTGTATTTGTCATGAACCCATGTTATTTGTTACGAAAATATGTTGGCGCCACCGGTTGGCTATACCACCCCTCCCATAGCCGCCTGTTCCATCATCGTGATTCGTTCTGCCCATGATCCACAAACGAGTAATTAGAGTCATAGTCTGCTAATGAACTGTCCCAGCTGACACGGTCGACAGACTTTTATTTCCTACATAGCCGTAGCATACAGACCCGTCAGGATGACCGGCCGACACATCTGGTCAAAGACGCAGTAAATATGCTAGCTATGCAATAATAAGAGAGATGTTTGGTTGAATATGTATTTCGGATCGCCGACCCAGCCATTATAGATTCTCACAGTTTAAGCTAACACAGTGTAAGGCGGTGAAGCAGCAAGATTTTCACCGTTGCTCGAACAGCGCAGCCTTGAGAGGACACATAAAGTTTATTGATAATCTGCACACAACACGTCACGCACATGCTCATATAATGTGATTTTTATCCAAATTTGCTGCGAGAACAAAGGAACAATATAACTCAAAATATGGAACAAATTGACGGATAAAATGCAATAAGAAGCTGCTTATTATGTTGAAAAACTATACATACATGGAGAAAACTTAGCAATCATGGCAAGACTCATCAACAGTAGAGGTTATACGTGAGCAAACTGCATTCAATGTAACCAATAAAATGACATCATTACCACAATAGCATCTCCTTTGAGGTACGTGTAGGTAAGCAGTTATTTTTGGTTTAGCTCGGTGGACTCTGTTGGCGCGCTCGCATGTAATTGAGTGAGGCACATCATCATTTTCGGTATAGTCTATTCGGTCGTCTGAGTCGTCTGACTAGCTATGCGTCTACTACGCTCACTGACAAGTCCCTGCTGTAACAGCGAATAATTAGCGTCCAAATAGTTCTTTGGTGATTTAGCTGCGACTACTAACTGTGGTAACAGAGGACCCTGACACAGCATACCGAATCTCCAGCTGAGGATCTGACGGCAGCCCAAGGGGTGGTATAACCAACGGGCGACCAAAAATCCGCACTATATTTGTTATGAACCCCTTCTTATGAATGTTTGATTTTTATTTTTGTCTAATTGCAGATGAATTCCTCAAATGATGAATCTGATGATGAGTTGATATGTGCTTTCTGCTTGCGGCTTGTATTGCTGAGAATGAGAATGAGAAGGTTCCTTATGCAGCTAGAAGATTGCCATTGATCACAGGGATACAATGGGTTGAGGAGAGGTTGAAGGATCCAAGGAGGTTCTACAATGCTTTTAGAATGAGGAGGTCAGTTTTTAGAATGTTACATGACATTCTAGTTGCTAACTATCATCTCCAGTCCACTTCTCATATGTCCAGTGTAGAATCACTAGCTCTATTTCTGTGGATGTTGGGGGCACCCGAGTCTAATAGTCAATCCGCAGATCGTTTTGAGCGTAGTGTTTCTACCCTCCTACTGGTAATCTTTTCGCATATATATTATGTATAGAAAATATTTGCTCATACTACTATCGATATTTCTTGATGTTTTGCTCATACTACTATCTTTTTGCAGGAAAATACTATCTTGTTGACTCGGGATACCCAAATAGAACTGGCCATCTCGCCCCATTCAAAGAGCAGCGCTATCATGTTCCGGAATTTCAAGGGGCACCTCCACGAAACATGATGGAGAGATTCAACCATCTTCATTCCTGTCTTCGAAATGCTATTGAAAGAGCATTTGGTGTTCTGAAAATGAAGTGGCGCATTCTATTTGCAATACCACATTTCTCCGACCCTCTGACGCAAACGAAGATCATCACTGCTTGTATGTGTCTACACAACTTCGTTCGCGACAGTAATCTACATGATTACCACTTCGACAGGTTTGAGCGGGGCGCATATGTTTTTAGCGCATCTTATACTGGTGGATCCGCTCCCTCTTCATCTGATAGCGTCATGGCTGCACTACGACAGAGCATTGCACAAGGAATAGTAGCTTGAGCAGTTCTTGTTATTGTAATTTGAATCATTATGGCATGTATTGAACTAGCTTGAGCACTACGACAGAGCATTGCTTTTATTTTGGCATGTACTGAACTATTCATGTTTACCTTTAAAACACAATGTTTTTTATTTCATATTATTTTGATTCTATGTTTTGCTCATTTATCAGATGCAACACAACAAATAAGCCGAGTTTTCACTTTATTAAGTACACATATCAAATCCAGGGGCATTCCAGACATCTCACAACTAGACACAGCAAATAAGCCAAATCTGCAGAAGCCCAAAATAAGTCTCCAGACAGTTTCTACGAGCTTCTACCCACCACAGTTTCTCCCCACCGAAATCCATAAGCAGGCTTATGCATAAGCAGAAGCCCAAAAGAAGTTGCCCTTATCCTCCTCCGGCTCCATTTTCTCCGTCCTCCGCCTCTTCCTCCCGTCCTCAGCCGCCTTGGGGCCCTTCTGTATCGAGACCTCGTCGACCTCTCTAGCGACGGCCGCTGGTCCGCCTCCCTCCGACGTCCGCCTCTCCTCAAGCTACAACACCGGTTGCTTCTGTTGCACTTGGTGAGCATCCCCAACTTGATGTCAACCATCTCCTGCCTTCGCCCTTTCTTCCTCTCCACTTCCATGGATTCCCTTAGCTTCGCTCAGATCTGGGCTAGTAGGGTTTGTGTTCTTAGTCAGGACCCGACCCCACTACACAGTGACTACAACACCAGAAGAGACCTCCACCACAGAAGGGATTGACGGTCCAGATGCTACCATAATGCTTTGGAGAGAATCAAGGGCCGAGATTGCCTCTTTACTGTTTATCGTCATTCTGTCGACCACCAACTACTGTATCTGTTTCTGTAAGCGTGAACCTTGCCAGATATAAGCAGGAGTAGGTAGAGGAGAGACGTAAGATGGAACAAGCTATTTGCTTTAGTTACCGTAGCTAGGGTTTGCTCCTACTTCAACCTGTATCTTGAGACTCGATAATCATTCATCACTAGTACAGAACGACACATCGGAAACGGGCCAAAAACCCCATCGGCAACGGAGAAAGGGTCCGTGTCCCCGACCATGTCACTGATGTGAAGATCTCAATGGCAACGGAGGAGATAAACCGTTTCTGATGTATTTAACATTAGACACGGAGTTTTGCTAATAACCATTTCTAATAAGGGTTACAGGAAAACAAAAAAACCACGGTGACGGGCTGTGCCGTCGATGGAGCCCCGCTTCATGCGACTAGACGGCCGCCCAGTCGTCACCGTATTTCTGTATGCCCTGCTTTACAAAAGTTCATCAGTGCGCGTGGCTGGAGCTCTGCTCATATGTCTTCACGGCCGCCAGATGAACATCTACTGTCTTTCCTGCTGCGCAAAATATACTGCTCCTGGTGACGGCACCGTGTATGGAGCCCCGCTCCTAGGTCTTCACGGCAGCAGCATCGTCACCAAGCATCCACCAAGCCCTTGAAACAACGAATGTTCTTTGTTAAAAACAGCAAACAAAGCTAATAAACAGAGCCAATAAGCAGTAAACAAAGCAAACCGAGCTAAATACATAGCTGAAGAGCTAACTAACAGAGCAAACCAAGCTAAATAAGTAGCTAACATAGCAAATACATAGCTGAACAGAGTTAACTAACAGAGCAACCCAAGCTAAATAAGTAGCTAACATAGCTGAACAGAGCAAACCGAGCTAAATAAGTAGCTAACATAGCAAATACATAGCTGAACAGAGCTAACTAACAGAGCAAACCGAGCTAAATAAGTAGCTAACATAGCAAATACATAGCTAAACAAAGCAAACCGAGCTAAATAAGTAGCTAACATAGCAAATACATAGATGAACAGAGCTAACTAACAGAGCAAACCGAGCTAAATAAGTAGCTAACATAGCAAATACATAGCTAAACAAAGCAAACCGAGCTAAATAAGTAGCTAACATAGCAAATACATAGCTGAACAGAGCTAACTAACAGAGCAAACTGAGCTAAATAAGTAGCTAACATAACAAATACATAGCTAAACAAAGCAAACCGAGCTAAATAAGTAGCTAACATAGCAAATACATAGCTAAACAGAGCTAACTAACAGAGCAAACTGAGCTAAATAAATAGCTAATATAGGAAATACATAGCTAAACAAAGCAAACCGAGCTAAATAAGTAGCTAACATAGCAAATACATAGCTGAATAGAGCTAACTAACAGAGCAAACCGAGCTAAATAAGTAGCTAACATAGCAAATACATAGCTAAACAAAGCAAACCGAGCTAAATAAGTAGCTAACATAGCAAATACATAGCTGAACAGAGCTAACTAACAGAGCAAACCGAGCTAAATAAGTTGCTAACAGAGCGGTCATTTACCTTAGGCGAGGCGGGGTCTCTTTCCGTCACGGATTGCGTCCCAGGCGTCGGCGCCGGAGCCACTGCCAGAGGAGACGTCAGAGGAGACCTCATCCTGCTCGAACACCGGAGCGTCCTCCTCCTCCTCCTCATCCTCCTCCTCCGCGGCCGCCACCGCTGCCGCCGCCGCATCTAGCCCAGGGCCCTGGCCAGGGAGAAGAGAGCGGTCTATGGCCGCCCGGAGCCGCGTCTGGAACAACGCCTCCTCGGCGGCTTCTATCGCGTGCTCGGCGGCGGAGATGCGGATAGCTCTCTGCATCGCAGACGCCCGAATGACACCCTCGGCGCGCTCACGCTCAAAGGAGGCGCGAGAGAGGAGGAGACCGACCTCCAGATCCTCGTCCTCATCGTCCGAGGAGGACGATGAGGACGAGATCCGGGCGTCGGTGGCCGCCGCCGCCGTGGATCCGGATGGGATTTGATGGCTCAGAATGAACTCGCGACCGTAGTCGCCGGGGATCTCGCCCCAGTTGTAGGGAAGATCCGGGCTGCGCCTCGGAGGGTGGGAGGAGGAAGATGCTCCATCCTGACTTCCGTCGGCGCCGGAGAGGTTCGCCATCGATGGGTGAAGTAGGAGGAGAGCGTGTGCGGCTAGGGTTAGGAACTGGGGAGAGTGAGACTGAGAGTGAGAGTGAGATACAGTACTGGAGTGGGAGATATTAATACCGGCACTGCTTAATGTGCCTTCACATGGGAAACGGAGATAGACCGATCTCCGTTTCTGATGTGGCAATATCAGCAACAGAGATATTCTTTCCTCCGTTGCCTATATATGAGCAACGGAGATCTTTTCAGCCTCCATTACCATTGTGTCGGGTCCATCGACCGACTAGCGCGCGCACTCGCGGAAGCGCGCGGAGCTCATTTTTCCGTCGCCTAACTCTTGCCGTTGCCATAGAGGAGTATCCGATGTGTCGTTCTGTACTAGTGCATCTATCAGTAAAGTAGCCCTGTTCGAGTCGAATTCCTGTGTTCTTCCTGTATTATCTAGTTTGGGCCTCACAGTGGTATCAGAGCCTTACGGTCCTCGGCGGTGATTGGAGCAGAGGGCGACGGGTGGTTGGGTTCTCTCGTGAAATCCCACCCCTCCCTCCCTGTTCCCGGCGGCGGCGTGGAAGCTGTGCTGTGGCATTTTGGCGGCGGCGGAAATTCGGGTGCAGATCTGGTCGATCGGGTAAGGTTGCGTTGACTCCCTGTCCTCGCCGTAAAATCCATGTACTTGAACCGGATCTGTGCGCTACTGGCGGCGTTCGTACCCCAGGCTTGGATCGGGTGTTGGCACCGCTGTAAAATCCCCGACTTCAGACCGTGGTACGCTTGGAGTTGAGCCGGACCGAGAGTTAATAGGACGAGGATTCATCACCCTCGCACTGTTCTTGCTCCGATGGTGGAAGGTACCCGTCTCAAGGGTCAGCAGGCAATTGATCGATTGCAGGAAAAGATGGCAGAGATACGAGAAGAACTGACAAAACTCAGAGGCTTGAAAGGAGAAGTACACGAGATTCAGAAGGAATTGGGGGCGCTACCTCGGATGGATAGCAAGCTGAATGAGATGGAGTCCTCACTCCACTCGATGCTCCAGCAAATTTTGAAACAAACTGCACCAGACAATCCTGTATACACTGATCTTTCATCCTCAACAACGCAACAGCAACCGCAATCAGGTGGTTCAGGTATGGCATCGGGACAGAAACCACCTCTGTTATCTGCTACTAATTTACAAGCAGCATTTCAGAGTGTTAGTTCCATTGCTTTAGAACAGACTGCTACGATACCTGCATCTGCTAGCAACCCACAGGCTGTACTTACAGAGAGCACTATTGTATCGATTCCTCAGGATCAGTCACTAGGTATGGGTCAGTTCTGAATTTCACCACCTACACTACCCACCATCAACCCACCCACCCTCATACCAAAACCACCATACTCAATGAATCAAAATATAGCTCCCCAAGCAACATACACCGGTAATTTTGGCCATTATAGTCCACTGTACGCACCACAATACATATCCCCTCATACTTACAACCATATCACTGGACAGTACATCAATGGAAATGCAGCACCTTCAGTCTACCAATCTGCAGTGTAGTTGTACACAGATCAGAGGAATACAGTTTCCACTCAGCTGGGAGGGCCGTCATATTTTGCCGAGGCAGTGTTAAAAGGACCCAGACTGGAAATACCCCTGTTCGCTGGAGATGATCCAATTGGATGGCTAGTGGCATGTGAGAAATTTTTCGACATGTCAGGCACACCATATGATCAATGGGTGAACTTGGCTACAACTCATTTTCAAGGAGAGCATCTACGTGGCTTAAAAATATCTGTGTTCCCTGGCAGATGGTGACTTGGCAGTAGTTCTGCAATCTTATTGCGGATCGATTCACTGAAGCAAACGCACACGAAGCTGTGGAGATGTTACAGAACATCAGACAAACAACAACAGTGATTGCATACATTGACAAATTCGAAGAGTGTGTCTCACTGGTGAAGAGGGACCATCCTTATTTACAAGAGAGTTTTCTGCTGAGTTGTTTTATTGGAGGACTGAAACCAGAGGTTAAACACGATGTCTGTGGACAAAGGCCAAACAGCTTACTGGAATCATATTGGTATGCTAAAATATATGAGAAAGCAGCAAATTCCAAGAAGTCACCTCCAATACCTGCAAACTTCAGGCAACGATTCCAACAACAATAGTTCACCAACTGGCAGAAACCTCAACTTCCAGCAGTACCCCAGCAAGCAAGGACACAAACAGCACAAACTCAAACTGGAGGTGAAACTAAAAATTGTTGGTACTGCAAGGAACCGTGGAATAGGCAGCATCGCTGCAGAACGGGTCGCACACTCCACATTCTACAGGATCTTGATGAAGAAATAGAGGAAACCACTGAGAATCAACCAGAACAAGGAGTACAAGAACAAGGTGCCGAGCAACCTTTTCATACAGCACCAAACACTCCAACACCGGAGACGAAGCAACCGCCATTATAATGGAGATATCCACACAAGCCGCAACAGGTATACCGAGCAGAGCAACCTTTTCACTGTTAGTGACAATTGCGGGTAAAAGAGCAGTCGCTCTGGTGGATAGTGGATCCACAGACACTTTTATCAGCAGCTCGTTATGAATCGCAATAATGTGTTAACACAGCCAGTGCAGAGTTCCCAAGTGGCTGTTGCAGGTGGAGGACAGTTGACTTCAGATACTATAGTTCCTCTCACACAATATAAAATTCAGAACCACACATTTCAGTCATCTTTCCGAGTGCTACCACTTCAGACATTCGATATCATTCTGGGCGTAGACTGGATTTATGATTTCAGTCCAATTGGGTTAGACTTGAAGAAAAGAACATTGGTAGTGACTAAAAATGGGAAACCAATAACACTGGCAGACCACACCAAGCAACCACACATGTGTTCCATCAAACAAATGAACAAGCTCTGCAAGAAAGGAGTACTGGATACCTCCTGCAGATTGCCCTTTAATTCCATCAATACCAGAAGAAGAGGCTCCTATATCTCAAGAATTCCACACTTTACTGGAATTCTACAAGGATGTGTTTGATTCACCAACTGGACTACCTCCTGCCAGGCAATGTGATCATCATATCTCTCTCAAGGAAGGAGCCACTCCACCCAACTTGAGACCATATCGTGTGCCACATTACCAAAAGGATGCAATGGAAGCCATTATCAAGGAATTGCTGCAGAATAAAGAAATCAGAGAGAGTATGAGCCCTTTCTCATCACCAGCTGTCATGGTGCGAAAGAAGGATGGAGGTTGGAGACTTTGTGTTGATTACAGGCTCCTCAATGCATTAACTATAAAGAATAAATTTCCTATGCCGGTGATAGAAGACTTGCTGGATGAATTACAAGGTGCTAAGGTGTTCACCAAACTTGATTTGAAATCGGGGTACCATCAAATTCGCATGGCAGCAGAGGACATCCCTAAGACTGCTTTCAAAACTCACCTTGGTCATTATGAGTACACGGTGATGCCATTCGGGCTTACAAACGCACCTGCGACATTCCAGAACCTGATGAACATCATCTTTGCTCCCTATATCGAAAGTTCATACTGGTATTTTCGATGATATACTGGTGTATAGTCCCTCAATGACTGAACACATCCAACACGTTCAGTTAACGTTGGACATACTCAAGCAGCACAAGCTCTTTGTCAGGAAGGAAAATGCACTTTTGCTACTAAAGAGGTAACATATTTGGGTCATGTCATTTCGGAAGCGGGAGTTACAACCAATCCAGAGAAAGTGAAGGATATTCTGAAATGGCCTACACCAACTTCAGTCACTCAACTGAGAAAAATACTTGGTCTCACGGGCTATTACAGGCGGTTTGTGCAAGGTTATGGTATCATTTGTCGACCACTATTTGATGCTCTTAAGAAAGAAGCATTTATATGGGGTCAGGAACAGGAAGAGGCCTTTCAAAAACTAAAACTGATAATGACATCTTGCCCAGTGTTAGCATTGCCGAATTTCTCAATTCCCTTCACTATTGAGTCAGACACATGCGCAAGTGGCATAGGTGCAGTTCTTATGCAGCAAGGAAGGCCTCTCGCATTCATGAGCAAGAGTCTCGGACCACGAGCTGCAGCACAATCTGTCTATGAAAAAGAGGCCATTGCTATACTAGAAGCTCTGAGGAAGTGGAACACTACCTGTTGGGAAACCAAGTCATACTGAAAACTGATCATCAGAGTTTAAAACACATGGCAACATAGAGGTTGACTGAAGGCATCCAACATAAGCTATTGCTCAAGCTTCTGGAGTTCGATTACACCATTGAATATAAAAAGGGGAGAGAGAACAAAGTCACTGATGCACTATCTCGCAGAGATGTGCCGGATCCACCAAATTGCATGGCAATCACAACAGTAACTCCAGACTGGCTGGTGGATGTAAAAGCTAGCTATGTGAATGACCAATACAGCTCTAACCTCCTGCAAAAATTGGCAGCTGATGTTTCCTCTGATCCGAAGTTCAATATGACTGATGGAGTGATCAAATACAATGGCAGGATATATGTGGGTGTGTCAACAAACCTCAGGCAAACCTTGCTTCATGATCTCCACAACTCGGCAATTGGAGGCCACTCTGGCACCAGGGCCACATATCACAGAATCAAGCGCTTATTCTATTGGCCACGCATGAAATCTCATATCGAGACATACATTGCTCAATGCCCTACATGCCAACTCACCAAACCAGAGCCCTTAAGAAACCTGGGTTACTGCAGCCTATCAAACTGCCAGATATGGCTTGGGCTCATGTTAGTTTGGATTTTATTGAAGCACTCCCAAATTCTCAGGGGAAGGAAGTGATTCTTGTGGTGGTTGATCGCCTGACGAAGTACGCTCATTTTATTCCCATGTCTCACCCATACAATGTGGATTCAGTGGTCACATTATTCCTGGATCACATTTTCAAATTACATGGCATGCCAGTGGCCATCATCTCTGACCGAGACAGGATCTTCATAAGCAAGCTGTATCAAGAACTGTTCAAAGCACTGAAAGTGGATGTCAGGCTAAGCACAGCTCACCATCCTGAAACGGACGGGCAGACGGAGCGAGTTAACCAGTGTTTAGAGGCATATCTCCGCAATATGGTCTTTCAAAATCCCAAGACTTGGATGAAGTGGCTCTCATTAGCAGAATATTGGTACAATACCTCGTACCACACCTCTCTGAAGATCACACCGTTTCAGGCACTCTATGGATACCCACCTCCCCTTATTGGCGAAATAGCAATTCCCGGAATGATGTCACCTGAAGCTAAGATCACATTGGCTGACAGAGCTTCCATGATGAAAGCACTCAAAGAGAACCTCCTCCAAGCTCAGCATAGGATGAAATTTTTCGCTGATCAACATCGATCTGAGCGAACCTTGGCTGTGGGAGACATGGTATACATCAAGATACAACCATACCGTCAAAATGCGTTTGGACTCCGTGGATCTCTCAAACTAAGGTCTAAGTATTATGGACCATACAAAGTTATTCAGCGGGTTGGTGATCTCGCTTACAAGTTACAACTTCCTGAGCGTTCTGAAATCCATCCGGTCTTTCATGTTAGTCAGCTCAAGAAGCACTTGGGGAACAATGCAATTGCTCTGCCAAATGTCCCACTAGTGACGGCAGATGGCAAAATCAAGACCTTTCCTCACCAAGTTCTTCAGCGCCGCATCATTCAGTGCAACAAAAACCCAGTTGCTCAATGGCTTATCCACTAGGAAAACCTCTCCGAACTGGAAGCAACTTGGGAAGATGTCCCTTTCATCACGAAGATTTTTCCAAATTTCACACCTCGTGGGCAAGGTGTGTCTTAAGGGAGGGGCATTGTCAGGACCCGACCCCACTACACAGTGACTACAACACCAGAAGAGACCTCCACCACAGAAGGGATTGACGGTCCAGATGCTACCATAACGCTTTGGAGAGAATCAAGGGCTAAGATTGCCTCTTTACTGTTTATCGTCATTATGTCGACCACCAACTATTGTATCTGTTTCTGTAAGCGTGAACCTTGCCAGATATAAGCAGGAGTAGGTAGAGGAGAGATGTAAGATGGAACAAGCTATTTGCTTTAGTTAGCGTAGCTAGGGTTTGCTCCTACTTCAACCTCTATCTTGAGACTCGATAATCATTCATCTATCAGTAAAGTAGCCCTGTTCGAGTCGAATTCCTGTGTTCTTCCTGTATTATCTAGTTTGAGCCTCACAGGGAAGTCACCGAGGACCTCACTTCCAATCCATGTCTTTCAGATCGACATGTCCTATTGCGCAGTTAAATTTTGACAGCATCGTCTCTGACATTTGATTTGGCTGCAGTTGGTGCATTATGGAGTCCACCAAGGTTTAGGAGATTATCCACGTTTGGTCATATACTTTTTCCTTCCTTCCTTTTGTTTTGTTCTTTCAACTGTTGATTTTGTGAAATAGAGGAATATGCATATGTATTTTATGCCTAGAACTGTAAATAATTGTTGCCATGTTGCTGTCCGTTAATACCAGATGATAAGAATCTAGTTAGTGGTTCATTGTTTTTAGTATGTACAGATGGGAGATTGGGAGTCCTTCCTTACACCGCCATGATTTATTGCAAAATGTGGAATATTGTCCAGATTAAAATTAAATTTGAGTTTTAGCTGATTATAAAAGGTTAAACTTCTATTCCATGTGTTCTTTCAGGTTTAGGCAGAGTAGACTTCTTAGTTAAACTGTTGGTTCAGAGCATATTGGTCTAGAGCTCGTATTTTTATGCTTTTGGGTCTGTCTATGGAGGTATTGCTAGAAGCATACGTAGCAACCAAGGTTTCTCCTTCACCTCTTCCACGTTATTCTTTTCCCTTTCCTTCACTTCCCCGAACTGAAGAACTCGTTGCTCCAGATGCAAAAGCTTGCCACAGCTCAACCTTGTTGCTCCAGATCAAGAACGTGAGCACACTGGTAATTCTCCTTTGGCTACTTGTCATCCTGGTGAAGTGGTGAGCACACCTCAGCACAGCAAGGTGTGGCATTAGCTGGTCATACTGGTATTAGTTGTCCGTGCCTGGTTGATCTGGTTGTAGCCTTCTATTCAGAAAATGCATGTCATTAGCTCATCTGATAACTATTGGCAATCTTCCGATTATGATTCATTTAAACTTATGTTGGATGCATAAACTAAAGGGAAGTGGCTTCCTTTTTTAGTGTGGTGTATGTCTTGACCTCTCTTTGCTTAATCCATATTTAGCAGTCTAACCAGGTATCTGGATAAATATTGTGAAAGATATACACTTGTTGGATCAATGGGTCTTTTTTAATAACGTTAGTAGATGCCTATTGCCAATTCAGCTGTGCAGTGTTATATTCTTTCCAGAATATTGTATTTTATACTGGTGAGGTATGTCCTCCTTTTTATGTTTGTGTAAACCCTTATATATTCTTCACGGTATGAACTCGAGAGTAATGCAGTATTTCACCTTGTGTTATGACCGTGGGTTCCTCTCGAAAATGTGGGAACTCTGAAGTCCATTCCCGTGCACCAATTCTGAAAGGTTTCTGATCCCCGCGTGTGTACTGCCATGGAGACAATTGTCATCCTGTGTGTTAGCTTGTGTGTGTGTCATCTTGTGTGTGTCATCTGATGTGCTAGACTATATTTTGTTTGTGGCAAGCATACTTGGGTGTTTCAATGCCTATTCTGACATTTATAATTTTCCGATCAAATGCAGACCAAGAACTTTGAGTAGTGATTCTCTTGGTAATTCTCCTTTGGCTACTTGCCATCCTCAACTAGCAAGATCTATAGTGACAGCGGGAAGACCTTCTTGACAGCAGGTGACACCTCTTGTTCTCTTCACCTTCTCGCATTATCATTGCTCATCTTTCGTGTTGAATATTCTTGCATGCAGGAGTCCATCGCCCACATTATTCACTCGTTGTCGATCGCCGGACCGTGCTCGCGGAGAAGTCCCTGGACATAATCACCGGACCAGCGATGGTCTCGGCGTGATCGGTGACGTGATCGTGTCTGCGTCCGAGGACGAGAGTGGCAGCTACACATGGACTACGCGTCCGCGGGTCGTTGGCCGACGACGGTGTCAGCGTCCGGTTCGAGGAAACCATTGTGGGAATTATTGGTTATTGTTTGTCTTTGCCAGAATTATATGTATTTTGAATTTCCTGTTTTTATCCTAAAAATTGCCGAATTAATGTTTTATTATTATTTATGTTAATCGTGAATTTCTTGGTCATTGTAAGAAAAATGATTTTGGATTTACATGACATTTATGAAAAAAAACATTCATGGAAGCCACCGAATATTATGATTTTTTCCGTGTTATCTTGATATAGTTGTTTGTATGCGATTTTCTTGCCTCCCGTTGTTCCGTGGTGAGAAGGGACCCCGTATGCACATGAAAATCCCCCTCGTGGCTAGGTTTAGTTCCCTGGGATATCTCCCCCTCAACCAAATTAGCCCCATCTTCCTCCCTCCGTGACGACCACGCTCTGCCAGAACCACATCCATGGGTTTTGGCGAGACACCGTCGCCATCTTTCTAATCTTTGCTTTGGCGATCTTTACCGAAAGACCCTGCAATCATGCATGCATTGGCGAGAGCTCTATGTATATATATAGGAAAACGGTTATGTACTCCTGGGCGTATCGTACTCTCACGTTCAATATACATATAGGTGAATCATATATACCTCTTTATCATTTTTAATATACTTCATTATTTAATAGTAGATACCCCAAAGTGAGTTATGTGAAAATTTACGTTTTAATCTATATATTTTATATTATTTGCCCATATACTCCTTTTTTGTACGAAATAATGGTATATTAAAAAATTGAGGACTATGGTGATAAATTTTTTCATACTATTTGAATTGAGGTTAACCTTGCACTAAAACATGTCTAGATGCATGTGTGTGGAAAATAGGTAGAAAGTCTAACCTTGCACTAAAACATGTCTAGATGCATGTGTGTGGAAAGTAGGTAGAAAGTCTTATATTTTGATACGGAGTGAGTATAAACAAGTATAATACCCTCGTATGTGAGGTATATTGAGTATGGGAGTATGTACACTCAGGAGGAACATGAGAAATTTTGTTTGGATACATGCCAGCATCGCCGAGGACCCTGAGGTTTGGACGACGTCGTACCAGCTAAACGGCCGGTGTCACGTCAGTCACTCTTGTGCTCCTATGTAGACCCATTGGCACCATCAAAACAGATATCTGGGTGTACCTTAAAAAAGCTGACAATGGGCAGTTATGGACGATGGATGCATCGGATGGACGGATCACTAACTGATCGAGATACTGATGTACTCCCTCCGTTCCAATTTAATTGACTTGCTATTCACCAAATGTGGATGTATCTATACATGTACTTCCACATGTGATGCATAACAAGCAATTAAATTGGAACGGAGGGAGTACTACGTTGCAGCTAGCAGAAGGTGCCAGAGGAACGAGAGCCTTTTTATTCTAGAAAATAGGGCCACGCCCCAATTACATTAAAATGCAACCATAGTTGTGAGTTGTGACCAGAGAAAAAATCATCGAAATTTTGGACGAATTTCTCGAAATTGACCATTTTCAGTGAGAAGCGAGAAAATTTAATCTCGACGAAAAATTTCAACCAAATTTGAAAATAATCTTGTATGTAACTTTTCAAATAGACACAAATCAAGAATGTGGCTCGAAATTCGCATTAGTCTAGTGGTGTATGTTAGACGCGGTGCTATGGAATGTCCTTTGTTCGATTCCACATTTTTCTCATTTAGCTTTTGCTAAATGAATTTAATCACCAAACTTTGAATCTGACTGAAAGTATTAATATTTTCTTCAAAATTTCTTAAATTTTGCCAAAGGCGAATCTCGATTAGAGGATACAAATAATGAAAACGAAATGTAAAACCATGGTTGTGGCAAGGTTTTGAGCCGTAGCTCATCACTGCAAGCATAGTTTTGAAACATAGAGCACCAAAAGGAAATATTTTGCTACGGGATACTATATTACAGAAACTGGCGAGCGTCATAAATCAGCTTCTCGCGCGAAATTTCTTGCCGCCATCGATTGAGAAGAATATATGATGAGTACGCGGAGTGATCTTTGTCGAGCGCAAGCCCCATCAGCAAACAAGTTCACCTCTGGTCGAGTGCTTGTCCACGCATAGTAATTTCGGTGGTCGACAGAAATCTGCTTGTCACCACTTCGACACCTGGCCATTTTATCACCTGAAAGCACATTTCATTACGCACAGACAGAGGGAGTACAACAACAGAAGAAAAATATATTCAAAACTGAATTCTAATTTTCACTAATCGACCATCTTGCCAATCCAGAATTAGAATCCATATCCTTATTAAAAACAGAGGAATCATTTCCCAAGATACTTACCTACAACACACTGAAAGAACGTGTGATTACTAATTCTTGTTCATTGCAAACTAAAAAGTGAAACCATCAGTATGCCTTCGTTTGTTAGACAAAAAGTGAGAGCGAGATCTGCATCCCGGGGTGTATGCGGTTTTCAAACTGTTGGGCTATGGACTAGAACAACTCCACCATTGTTCAGAATTCCATTATAGACTTCACTGAGTAAACTCTAGAAGGGTGAAACAGCCAAATTGGTGAATCTCCAGAATCGGACAATTTGATAAAAACAACTAATTTGAGCCATCTATCATAAAGGACTCACTAACAGATCTTCTAGAAGTAAGTTCTAAATTGACCCCACCTCAAGTAGCAGCAACAGTGCATTGTTGCTCATTCATAATCACATACAAGTTCTCAAAATAGAATGGTTAGAGAACAACTACCAACCAAACTATCTTCCCAAAACAGAATTTTATTCCCACTGCCAGCATTCTACTTATATCCAATCTTAGCAGCAGAAGCGGCCCACATTAACCCTTTCCAAGAATGGGAAAAATGATGGGGTCTGGCTAGCTCTGAAGGGAGATAGTGAAGGAGATATGCCCTAGAGGCAATTAATAAAGATATTTTATTTGTCATATCTCGATTGTTCATAACATGTTTTATACCATGCTATAACTGTATTAAGCGGAAACATTAATACACTTGTGGTATGTAAACAATCAGGTCCCTAGTAGCCTCTATTTAACTAGTCCGTTGTGCAAATGATGATCGAGGTTTGCCGATCATGTGACATTAATGTCAGTTGACAATGGAATCATATCATTGGGAGAATGATGTGATGGACATACCCAATATTTGTAGGACGTAGTAATTATGCCTTCGACCGTGAGATCAACTTTAATCGATATTTCTGGAAGATACTTTGATTGCATCAAACGTCATATCTTACATAGTGTGACAATAAAGGTGTCCCTCTCGGGTATCAGAAGGGAGTATGTGAGGCGAGAGATCAAGAGCGGGATTTGCCAATCCGCATAGCAGGATAGATACTCTGGGCCCACTCGGTGAGATTGCATCAATGAGCTTGCAAGCATGTGACTAGGTCACAGGGATGTAATATCACAGACGAGCAAAGAATAGTATTGTCGGTAACGAGATCAAGTTAGGTATCACGATGCCTGAGATCGAGTCTCGGACAAACTAAGTATCGCCTGGCAAAAGGTTTAAGACTTAACGTCTAAGGTTCGAATGACAAAGTTATTCGTAATGCACAGGGGCTAATATGGGCATCCACGACCCCGCTATTAGTCATTGATCGGAGAACGGGTCTCGATCATGTCTGGAGTATTCTCGAACTGCAGGGTATCAAGCTTAAGGGGAGTGACGCTTAAAATAGATTGGACATAGAAGAGAAAATAGAAGAGAGCACCGGAAGTGTTCCGGGACACATCCGATGGAGATCGGAGGGCGACGAAATAGTTTTCGGAGCCGGAATAAATTAGATAAATTGTGTTTAATATTAATTAATGTAATAAATAGTTAAATACATTTTATATATTTATTTTCGGATTTTTAGGCAGCCCCAATTCTAAATGGGCCTAACTTTTGGAATAAAGGCCCAAAAGGGGGGAAACTTCCCCCCAAGAGGGGCGCACCAAGGGAGGTGGCCGGATGGGCCACACGGGGCCCATCTGGGGCCGGCGCACCATGCTGGTGCGGCTGGTGTGGGATTTAGTCCCACACCGCCCGTTCAGCAAGGTTGGCAGCCTCCCTCCACCTATATAAGGAGGTGCCCATTCCTTGGAAAAATACACACCAGAAATTCCTCTCTTTCTCTCTCCTCCAAACGTGACTCCGTAATTGGGGTTGCGCCGAGGTTGAGGTTTTCTCCATCATACGCACACCACCATGCTGCTGGTCTTCGGTCGAAGTCTTCTACTTCCGCTGCTCGGCTGGATCGTAGCCCGGAGGTCGTCTTCTTCACCGTACGCTTGTGACCCCCTGCGAGACACCACGCTTTGGGTGCTTGGAGGTGATCATCTTCACGACCTCGAGGTCAGCTACGTCGGCTTCATCGACAACGCTTGTGCGGGAGCGTAATCCCCGCTTTTCGGTCTACAAGGGTATGTATATCGTCTTCCTCCGTATTTCGTATATCTGCATAGTTATAGATTCTGGCTATTTTAAGATTATCATTGTTAGGAATTTTTTTGTTTTCTGCCTACGATCCCCTTCAGATAGATCATACTTAGTTCACAATCATCTTCTAGATTTTATTAGCACCCATGGATATAAGATGAAAGAATACACGTATTAAATTCTCTTCAGATTATGATTACCCAACCCACCATAATCTTTCTTTTGACAAATAAATTCCTATTGGCTAAATGATACTTATGTGACTCCCTAATGTTATTCTAAAATAAATGAGCTATTTGGGAATTTAATGATTTAATATCCCATTTATATAATTTTGGAAAAGAAAGTAAATACATGGGGATGGTGGATACATGCTTGTAACAAGATCAATTTTGCTTTATATGATAATAGTTTGCCTCTCCAGCCTGATATCATTTTAATGATTTTATCAAGAATATGTTGAAGGTGTTATCTTCTAAGTTGAGAGAAATGAAGGGGCACACCTGCAATCGCATGGAGCCCCCAATGTGTCATTTTGTTGAGTTATATTTGAGTCGTTTTCCTTAAGAAATGCTTGAATACCATGTGTTGGATTCAAAGTTAGATGACATGAAGAAAAAGATAACCTGATGTTAGGCATCAAGATCATTGATTTTAAGAGATAAATTTATATTATCGGAAAGAAGAAAGGGAAGACAAAGTTCAATGAAGATAGAGTTCTGGTGTGGAACTGAAAGAAAGTCTTGCTCTAACTTATGATTTAAGTCATGTAGGTTCAAGATCTCGAGAAGATAATTACAAGAGAAAAATAAAGATATGTCTCTAAGTACGAGGTCATGATTGACTTATATGTTGACCCTTGGTTAACCAAGGCTTTGAAAATGTAATCAAGTGAAGAATAGTGTATCTCAAGAGATTGTGATATAGCTTTAATAAGAAGATCACGTAATGACCAAGTGATGTTCAAAGTGTGATCCAAAGTGTCAGGGGGCTACCCCCGGGTAGGGTAAGTTGTGGTATAAAGAGCTATAAAGAGTGGACCGGGTCATGGTCAAACCGGGTCAACCAAGACCCGGAGAGACCGAGACATGGTGTGACTGCAAACCGGCTCATGACCATCGGGTCACTTAGGCCGGGTCATGTTAGCTGGGTCATCTTAACCGACATACCAATATCAGTCTGCTCTTATTCTTCTTATGTGCAGGAAAGGGACGAGGAGAATCTGGCATGTCATGCCGGGTTAAGGAAAAGAAGAAAGCTTACCTCGGTTAAGAAGTCAATGGCTTTTGTCTTCTGGCTTGGCAGAGGAGCACGCCTGGCCGGGGAATCCGGAGCCTGACAGACCGAGGTCCCGGGATGGGACAGCCCGGATAAGCTGGGACAAGACAGGAGGGGTCCTGTCATGACAGAGCTGACCCGAGAACCCGGAGGTGCGGATCTCCTGCAGGAATCCCGGAGGATCTCTGCAGGAGCCCGTGCTGCCAGTGTGGAGGAGAGAACCGTTGGCTCCTGGACTGCTATAAGTACCCCTGTACCTCCTCCTGCGTGAGGGACGAAAGCAGAAAGAGCTCACTTGCCCCCTTTGTGTCTAGCTTCATCTTCTACCTCGTACCACTGTTCATAGTTAGGCAATACAGCTCAAGGAGCAGATCTTGTACTTGTGCTTGTACTTCACCCTTATACATCGAGAGGCAGGCAGGAGTAGGGGTGTTACCTCCTCACGAGGGCCCCGAACCTGGGTAAATCGCGTGTGTGTTCTTGTGTGTTCTTGGTTCGATGTCTGTTCGTGCGCGCTTCTCAGCGTACAAGCCCTCCCCGGATACCTCCAGCGTCCATACGGCCCCACACTTAGCCATACCCATGGCATCTGCCATGACACCACCACGACAGTTGGTGCCCACTGTGGGGCCAGCAGCGGCGCTGGCTGGAGTCTTCATCCGGACGGGTTCCATCACCACCTCCGGCGAGCGTGTGCTCAGCGGGTTGGTGTGCAAGCTCGGCAACATGCACTTCGTCAGCGACAACGCATGCTGCTTCGGCGGCAGGCCTCTCCAGGTCAACGGCTGCCTCATCGCCTTCGGCTCCCTCCACACCTACGTCGCCACCGAGCTCGTCCGAGAGTACCCCCGCGCGGGTGCTGGAGGCAGAGGATCCTCCCGTTCTTTGTGCGGCTCGCGGTCGGCGCGTCACTCGCCCCGTGAGCTGCGCAGAGGTCATGATGACCGGGACTGCGACTGGAGCTGGTCTGGAGGATGATGCCGAGACTCCGGAGAAGTCAGTTAGGACGGCCAGGCCACCTCTAGAGAGGGTGACCCACGAGCAGGGCGGCCCGTCCGAGTCCAGACCACTTCCTCTGGATAAGGTGATCGAAAGGCTCGCTGTTCCCATAGTTCCTGGTACGGTGTAGCCCTGACCGAGGAAGAGCTGGAGCAGCAGCGCAAGGACCTGCATGCTGAGGCCATGGAGATGGCCAAGACTAGGGAAGAGTTCGATAGATCGATGCGTGAGTATAACAAGGCTCATGACTTTGATGCTTTTCGCATGGCTGATGTGCGAAAGAGAGGCAAATGCCTCAATGTAGAGATGGCAAGGGACGGTAGATCCGCGTCTAGCGCAACCCGGGTGACGGCAGCGAAGCCGAATTATAGCTCCCCAGCCAAGACCCTTAGAGCTGCAGAGGCAGCAAGGGCTGAGCTAGCCGGATTAACCGGCGAAGCTTACCAGAAACAACAAGCAAGAGTGAATGAGTTGGTGGCAATGGCCAACCGATAGAACGAGGCATATTTGAAAGGCAATACCATGGTTGGGGGTTCCCAGATAATACACTCGGCTAAGGCCGGTAGTAAGAGGTCCAAGGGGCAGGCTTCCTCGCCACATGCGAGTAGAGATCGTAACCCGAGTGTAAACTCGGGAAGGAACAAACAGATCCAGACCTACAACCCGGACTATGCTAAAGAGCAGATGGCCAGGCAGAATGGTGCAGGCAGGGCTAGGAGTAATCCGGCACAGGGTAACCCAGCTCAGGGAAATCCGGGTTAGGGGAATCCCAATCCAGCTGGCCGGGGTCAACCACCTCGGTATCCGAATCAACACAATGCTCAGCAACGCCCGAGGGCTACGCATGTTCAGGAACCACAAGGTGTTGACCAGAGGAACAACCGCTATGATGATGGCAATTCGGCTTTGGAGAGAGCCGGATATCAGAGATATGACAATGCACTAGGAGACAGGTTGGGACCGCGCATGTTGGCGCCGGGTGATGCACGCATCAAGTTGGACAGGCTCCATTGGTCCGAGATACTGGAAGAGCAGGGCCCACCTGGACCTAAATGCTTCGGGCCCCGAATCATGGGAGAACCGTCAGTGCCGCACTTCCAGTTGCCCCGAGGTTCAAAGACCTATGATGGTAACTCCAAGCCAGAGGACTGGTTATCGGATTATCTTCGGCAGTAAATGTAGCGGAGGAAACCGCCGATGGGCTGTGAGATACATACCTCAGATGTTGGAAGGGCCAGCCCGAATTTGGCTGAACAATTTGAGCGAGGGCAGTGTCAACTGCTGGCTGGATTTTGAAGAAGCCTTTGTGAGTAACTTCTCTAGCACGTACAAGAGGCCGAATCGGCCACAGCAATTGGCTATGTGTGTGCAGAGGCAAAATGAGACTGACCGAGACTACTTGACTCGGTGGAGCACGGTGCAATTCCTGCGAAGGAGTTGTGGAAGCACAGGCCATTTCGTGGTTTGCACAGGGATGCCGACATGGCTCCATGTTGTGGCAAAGATTACAAAGGGAGATGCCGCCACTTTGGCCGAGACAATTCGGATTGCAGACAGTTATGCACTTGGGGATCCAATGCAGCCTCTGCTCAACTCGACTGAGCCGAGTCGACGAAACCCGGGTAACAGCAGACCCGGACAGTTCGGGCCAATGATAGCCAGAACTTTGGGCACAAGAGAAGGGAGGATCGACCGGATCTCCGGTACGGGTCAAACATGGTGGCTGCGATAGACCAGGAGCAACCGAACGCTGGTAGCAGCCAAGGCCGAAGATCAGCGGCCCACTTGGGGCCAGAACCAAGAGGGAAAGAAGCCCTGGGGCAAGACACACAACTGCCTGCCACTTATGAGGCAATGCTGGATGGACCATGCAGATACCACACTAATGATAAGCGTGGGCCAGCACATCACTCGACTCGGCAATGCAGTTGGTACCATAGGACATTGAGGGAAGGAGCTGGATCCGGAGCAAATCAGAGGGTAGGTCCTCCGAGGCCACCACTGCCAAAACCTCAGCAGCGCGTTGCGCTAACCGGAGCAAACAACACTCCGGTGAACCGGCCGAATCAACAGCAACAAGAGGCCGAATGATAACAGGAGAGAACCGAATGATGTGAATCAGGTGAACCACGGAGGCAACTATGGCAATGCCGGTCCTAACCGCCAGAATGAGTATCATGAAGCTCATCATAGTTATGTGGTGTTTGTGACCGAGGCAACTGACAAAAAGAGTCGGGCGCGGCGCCAGATGGAAGTCAATGCTGTTATGCCGGCTGTGCCAAAGTATATGCACTGGTCGGATCAAAGATTACCTGGGGGATAAAAGATCACCCCCGAATCATGCCAACCCCAGGAGGCTATGCTCTGGTGGTGGACCCAACATTCATTGGGCCCAACCAGAATGTCAGATTCAGCAAAGTTTGATTGACAATGGCAGCAGTATCAACATCATGTACCGAGATACAATGGTGAAGTTGGGTATTACAGCCAACATGTTTTACCAACCGACACAACTTTTCATGGTATAGTACCTGGTGTCTCATGTGCACCTATGGGCAAGATGTGGATTGATGTATGTCTCGGCACCAAGGAGAACTCCAGGACCGAGACTGTCCTGTTCGAGATAGTAGACCTTGAAAGTCCATACCATGCACTACTCGGCAGGCCAACTCTGGCCAAATTCATGATATCCACCCACATGGCTTACCTGAAGATGAAGCTGCCAGGACCGAATGGTATCATCACCATTGCGGGTAACTACAAGAGCTCCATCGAGTGTGCCTCGGCTGGCTCCAACTTAGCCGAGTCTCTGATCATAGCTGCTGAGAAGAAAAAGATGATGCAGGTGGTGGCCATGGCTCAAGCTGCGCAACTCGGCATGCCGGGAATGGCACACATGGAGCAAAATGCGGCGTTCGAGGCGCCCAAGGAGACCAAGAAGATCACTATTGACCCGGAGCACCCTGAGCGCAAGGCTATCATAGGGGCCGGGTTAACTGAGAAATAGGAAGGCGAGCTCATCCAATTCCTCCGTGAGAATCGAGACATCTTTGCATGGTCAAATCATGACCTGGAAGGTGTTCCGAGGGAATTGGCTGAGCACTCATTGTTTGTGAGGCCCGAGATGAAGCCTGTGAAGCAGCCGATGCGGCGACTTTCGGACGAGAGAAGACAAGTGATACAAGATGAGCTGACCCGGCTACTGGCGGCCGGATTCATCATGGAGGTACTGCACCCGGACTGGTTGTCTAACCCAGTCCTGGTAGAGAAAAAGAAAGATGACCCAAATGTAGCAAAAGTGTGGCGTATGTGTATTGATTACACGAATCTGAACAAAGCATGTCCTAAGGATCCATTCCCGCTGCCTCGGATAGATCAAGTGATCGATTCCACAGCCGGGTGTGAGCTGTTATCCTTTGTGGATGCTTACTCTGGTTTCCACCAGATACCGTTGAACCCGGATGATCAAATAAAAACTGCCTTTATTACCCCGTACGGGGCTTATTGCTATCGTGTCATGACATTCGGTTTGAGAAATGCTGGTGCTACGTATCAAAGGTGTATGCAAAAATGCTTGCAGAATCAAATAGGAAAAAATGTGCAGGTGTATGTCGATGACATAGTGATTAAAACTAAAGAGAAGTCGACTTTGGTCGATGATCTAAGAGAAACATTCGAAAACTTGAGAAAATACCGGATGAAACTTAACCCGGATAAATGTACATTCGGTGTACCAGCAGGAAAGTTACTCGGGTTCCTTGTGTCTAGCCGAGGTATCGAGGCTAATCCGGTAAAAATTCGGGCTATTGAAGCCTCAAAATCTTAAAGATGTGCAAAAATTTACTGGTTGTCTTGCATCCCTGAGTCGGTTTGTAAGCCGGTTAGGAGAAAAGGCCTTGCCCTTGTATCAATTGATGAAAAGAACCAATAACTTTGTGTGGACTCCACAGGCAAATGCGGCTTTTGCCGAGTTAAAAAAGATGTTGGTCACAGCTCCGATACTTGCTTCCCCACTGCCCAAAGAGCCGATGTTGCTCTATATTGCAGCCACAAACCGAGTTGTGAGTGCTGTAGTAGTGGTGGAAAGGGAAGAAGATGGCAAAACCGTGCAGAGGCCGGTGTATTATCTGAGTGAGGTGATATCGACGTCCAAACAGAATTACCCTCATTACCAGAAGATGGTGTATGGTGTCTATATGGCAGCCAAGAAATTGAAGCACTACTTTCAAGAGCATCCAATAAGGGTGGTGTGTGAGGCTCCTATCTCGGAGATCATTGGATGTAAAGATGCAAATGGCCGAGTTGCCAAATGGGCAATCGAGTTATCCCCTTACACTCCACAGTATGAGAGAAGAGATGCAATCAAGTCTCAGGCATTGCCGGATTTCCTTGTGGATTGGGCCGAGATGCAATGAACCACCAGCCCATGACCCGAATTACTGGACAATGCATTTTGATGGATCCAAAACAAAGATTGGTTTGGGTGCAGGAGTAGTTCTTACCTCACCGAAGAAGGATCAACTGAGATATGTGCTGCAAATTCATTTCACAGCATCCAATAATGTAGCCGAATATGAGGCACTCATCCATGGGCTTAATGTGGCCAAGGAAGTTGGGATTCGCCGAATTGAATGCTTCGGTGATTCGGCTCTGGTTATACATCAAACCTCGGGAAATTGGGATGCAGTGGATGCCAACATGGCATCATATCGATTCATGTGCAGAAAATTTCGGATTTTTTGAAGGATGCGAGTACACACATATACCTCGGGCAGAGAATGAAGCTGCCGATGTGCTATCCAAACTCGGTTCATCCAGAGATCCAATTCCACCCGGAATAGCCTTGGAGCATTTGAGAAAGCCGTCCATTAAGCCATCGCCAGAATCCGAATCAATTTATATCCCGCCAATGCCAAAGTCAGATGCAGTTCCAATGGATGTTGATGTCGGTTATGTCGGGGATAACTCGGGGACTGCCAAGCAGAACCCGGGGACTGACGAGGAAATGTCGGACGAGCCAATAGATGCTGAGCCAATGGATATAGATATGCCAGTGTTTCCTGTAAGACCTGTCCGGAGTGGGCACAGCCTATAATGACATATCTTGTTGATGGGAGCCTGCCGGATGATAGAACCGAATCTAGGCAAGTGTTGAGAAGAGCAAAAGCATACACCATCATCAATAAGGAGCTATACAAGAGAAGCACAACCACAGTGCTGCAGAGGTGTGTTGACCCGGCAGAAGGAGAAGAAATGCTCCTAGAGATTCATCAAGGGGAGTGTGGACATCATGCCTGCTCAAGAGCCTTGGTGGCCAAAGTATTTCGGCATGGGTTCTACTGGCCCACTGCTTTGCAACAAGCTGAAGACATAGTCAGAAAATGTGAAGGATGTCAGAGATTTGCAAAAAAGATTCACATGCCAGCCTCGGCACTCAAGACAATTCCAATCACTTGGCCTTTGCTGTTTGGTGCCTTGACATGGTGGGAGAATTCAAGCCAGCCCGAGGTAACATGACTCATATACTGGTGATGGTGGACAAATTCACCAAATGGATAGAGGTAAAGCCAATCCGGAAATGTGATGGACATACAGCAGTGACTTTCTTGAAGGACATAATTCTGAGATATGGTATCCACACAGTATCATCACAGATAATGGAACCAACTTTGCTGTGGGAGAATTTGCTCGATTTTGTGCCGAGAAAAGAATTAAGCTGGATGTAGCCGCAGTGGCACACCCACAGGCCAATGGGATGGTAGAAAGATCAAATGCATTGGTGCTAGATGGCATCAAGGCTCGGTTAATTGCACCATTGTTACGCACTCCGGGTTGCTGGATAGATGAGCTCCCAGCAGTATTATGGGGTCTCAGGACCACACCGAATCGATCGACTGGATATACACCATTCTTTCTGGTTTATGGAGCAGAAGCTGTTCTGCCAACCGACATACAATATGATGCACCAAGAGTGACAATGTACACTGAAACCGAGGCAAAAGAAGCCCGGGAAGATGGTGTTGACCTACTTGAAGAGGCACGAGAGCTGGCCTTGTCTCGGTCAGCAATATACCAGCAAAATCTCCGACGCTATCATAGCCGGAAGATCAGCCCTCGGTGTTCCAAGAGGGAGATTTGGTACTGAGGCTGGTGCAGCGCACTGCAGGCCGACATAAGTTGACACCCCCATGGGAGGGACCGTTCATTGTGAGCAAGGCTCTGCACAATGATTCATACTATCTTATAGATGCACAGGAACCGATGAAGCACAGGACGGACAAATCCGGAGAGGAAACCAAGCGTCCATGGAATATAGCTCTACTCCGACCCTTTTACTCATAAAGGGTGCAGTGTATGTATCTCGGTTTCTATATGAATGAAATGTCGGCACCCGAATCAAAACTCGGGGACTGCCTCGTCTATATGCTTGTGTCATCTGTTGTTTTTTCATATATGTTTTTTCCTATGCCGAATGATTTGAAGCCTTGACTCGAAGTTCAAAGTACTGTATGCTATCTTATTGTGATCTTGTGACTCGACTGACAAACGCCAAAAAGGCAGTCAAGAGCTGAGATAATGGTTTGTAGTGAACATGAAAATGAACTCGGAGACTCGGCCAAAAATGATTCGGCATAGCTTGTTTACTAACCCTGTTTTTCATATTTGTTTATGTCGGATAACTTTAAACCCCAACTCGAATGTTATGAAGTATTGTATGCTATAATTCTATCTTGTGACTCGACTGTCGAACGCCTAAATGGTAGACAAGAGCAAAGATTGACAAGTATAGTGAACAAGAAAATAAACTCGGGGACTCGGTTTAAATTGATCCAACATAAACCTCGTCTTGTTCGAATTAAGCAAAATAAAAGTAGTCTCGGAGGAACTTAAAATGTATATTACATCTGCACCCGGCATTCCGGGGATTTAACAGTTTGAATTCATGCGAGTTAAGCAGTGGCTTCGGAGGAAGGAACAGCCTTGGTTGCAGGAGCAGATCCGGATGACGCAGGAGCCCCAGTGAAGGAGGAACCTCGGTCGAAGGAGCAGCCTCGGTTTCAGGGACAGACCCGGGAGGGAACAACCTTGGTTGAAGGAGGAACCTCGGTTGCAGGAGTAACTTTGGTCGGAGAAGTAGCAGACTCGGGAACAGTTGGGGTAATCTTGCTTGCCGATGCATCAATAAGATCAGACATTGTCTTCAAAGAAATATCGGTAGCACTTGGCTTGACCGGGTCAACCGCTGGCTCTTTGGAAATCTCGGCAGCAGATGGTTTAGCGGTCTTAGCCGAGTCATCGGGAGTGGAAGACTCGGAATCAGAGTCACCATATTCTTGCTCAGAATCATCTTCGGCGTTGACTTCTTCTTCTTCATCATCCGAGTAAACCACACCCGAGTCAACAGACCGGTATTGGCAAACCTGGCCATGAAGGTAGCAGCTTCCTCACGCTTCGCGATCAAGGCCGGATCAGTAGCCCATGGGGAACCATCGCGAAGGGTGCGCAAGCCGTCGAGGTTAATTTCCTCATACCAGGACATCACAAAAAGCAAAGCTGCGTCGGCCCCGGCACGAGCAGAAGAAGACCTCCATTCCCTTAACCGAGACTCGGTTTGCTGCAAGCATGTGGACAACTCAGCAATGGTCTTGACACTGGGAGATTCGGGCCACAAGACATTGTAGGCTCGGATACTGGCGTTAAGAAGCTCGACGCCAATGCTCTTCAAAGGAGAAATGCGAGCTTGGAGTGCGATCAAGTGGTCGTCGATGTCCCAAGCCTCGGGTAGCGGAGCTCCAAGTGCCTCGGCCCTCTTAGCTCGGGCCTTCTTCACAGTGTTGGCTGCTGCAGCTTGGCAGTGCTCAAAATGTTCTGAGAGCAAATAGGCTGACACCGAATCAAATGAGACACCGACACAAAAATTTCATGAGAAGATATAAACAAAAAGATATGATTCGGAGAACTTACTGTCCATTTCGGCATTAAGTTTGGTGAGCTCAGCCAACCACTTGGCAGCATTCGCCTTGAGGGCATCCGACTCTTCTGAAGCCTTAGCCTTAGCCTCGCATGCAGTGATATGCGTTTGAATCTTCTGGTCATTAGCGGCACGCTTCTCCATAGCTGCCTTCAGCGTATTCCTCTCCTTTTTTAATTCGTCTTCTCTTTCTCGACCCGGTCAAGCTCTCGCTTCAGCCGATCCACCTCGGACTTTTCTTCTTTAAGAGCACGCTTATGCTCTGTTTCCTTCTTCTTCATTTCCTCCTGCTGGTTCTGGAAGGAGAGTTTAAGCGACCGGTGCTCCAAGGCTAGGTTCTTGAAGATCCGGCTCCGAGTGTTGGTGCAATCCTGCAAGAAGGAAAGATGTTAGTGAGGGTAAAAAGAATCTCGGGGCTGGAGCCCGAGATTGATAAAAGGTCATACCGAATCAGCTAGACATGAAACTCGGGGACTGGTTGTCCGAGTTTAATGCAAGTTCATGCCGGATAAAACTAGACATGAAACTCGGGGACTGGGAACCCCGATTTTTCGACAAAGTTAGGTTTAAAATGATCAAGTTTTTGAAGATTCGCGCCGAGTTACCTATTACTCGGACGAGTATCAGTTACTCAGCCCGAATCTCGGGGACTGTGGATAGTATGACTATTGATCATTTTAGAGAAGTGCTAAGTTTCGGAAGATTTACCTCGACAACCCGGCTGCCTGAAGGGCCGAGACCTGCATGGAGTGTAGGGATTGTGCAACCAGGCCGGGGCCAACCGGGTGTGGATTTGCCGGAGTAGAAGAAACTTCACTCGGGTCCGCGGCGTTCCAGTCCATCACGTACTGTCCAACCGAGCCGAGGCTCTTATCACTCGGAGTGCGGAGACTCGGAAGAACGTGGCTGTTGACCCGGGGGCGAGAAATCATCTCGGAAAGGTCTTGGTACGCCCGGTTTGCTGTTGGAGTCACAACAATCTGTTTGCCCTGGGCAGCTGAAGGTTGGCCAGAGGCTTGCTGAGTGGGCACACTTGGAGGCGGTGGTACCGGAGTATGGACCGGCACTGGAGGCTGCTGCTGCTTCCGAGACTTGTCATGCTGCAGCTTCTGCTGTTTCTCCTGCTGCAGCTTTGCTGTATTTCCTGTTGCGGTTGCGGGTCCTTATCCTTCTGCTGCTGCGGCTTCTGCTTCTGCTTTGCTGCTGTTGTTTCGCTGCTGCTTCTGCTGTTGTTTCTATTGTTGCTGTTGCTTGGTGTGCTTCTGAGGTGAGGGTCGAACCTCCAACTTAGACGAGGTCTCAGTTGGAGTCTTACCCCGCTGCGTCTCCAAATCTTTAAGAGGAGAGAGGGTAGATTGGTCTTGACCCGGAGCCGAGGTTTGCTCGGGGCCTTGGTCCCCTCCCACATCCGAATCAAGATTCGGCGCGGAATGTCGGCTGAGCTATCGCGCACCGGGGAAGGGATCGCTCCTCCGGGGCTGCTAATCTCGGTATGGGTCGTCCGAGGTGGCGATGAAGGAACAGGAGACCGAATCGAGTTGTGGGTCTGTTTGGTGGCGATCGGGTCACTGCATAAACCGAGGTAGAATGTTAATTCGGATAAGGTTAACTTCGGTTAAAGGAAAAAGAGAAAGAAGGAAGCCGAAAAGTTGTGCGAAGTTTATCTTACCCTTTGCTGGTTGGAAGAACCTTAGGCTTGCGCTTGGAGACAACCTTCTTGGCTTTCTTAGCCGGAGGAGCCGCTTACCCGGACGCACCGGCGCGTTTCCGAGATGTGCCTTGCGTACCCGGATTGGCTGTAGCACGAGGTGCAAACCATGAAATAGGGTAGCATCAATCGGATCTAGGATTTGACAATCATCATCTCCATCGTCGGACAAGTCTTGAACGAAGACACGGGCGGATGGCTTACCCGAGGTAGAAGCCTTGGCTCGGGGAACCGGCATAAAATCCTCATTGTCCGGATCTTCAGTCTCTTCAGGCCGCGGGCGGCGATCTTTCGTCCATTTCCTGGTTTCCAAGTCCCATCTTCAGTGGCTTGTCGAGTAAACCGCTGCAAGAAAAGCAAAGAAGACTCGGATTAGACTAAGGGCGCATGGCCAAGATAAAAGTAGCCTCGGGAGGCAGAACTACGTCGATTCAAAGGTGACAAACTAACCGTAGGAGGAAGCCGAGATCGCTCAAATGGCTCTACACCCCATTGCCAGTCGTCCTCCATGTCGGTCTGAGCGATGGCCTTAACCCGTCTCCTAACCTGAGGATGAGTGAGTTCATGGGTGCTGACCCGAGTAGGGTCCAGCACGCCACTCATGTGGCAAATCTTGTGCACACGATACTGGAGAGGATTGACTCGGCGGATGATGAAAGTCCTCAAGAGGTCGTCTGCGCTCATCTTCTTCTCCAGCAGTCCCTCAAGGGTTTGGTGTATCAGTTGGACCTCAGGAATGCTATCCTGCGGGTCATAGTTCCAGTTTAACTCGTCTGTGGGGGAGCGATGTTGAACTCCGGCATATTGAGAACATCCCGCCCTTCTGGACTCTTGACGTAGAAAAAGGACCTTTGCCACTTCCGGCAAGATTCCAAGCCAGTGATCCGGGGAAAGGGGGAGTGTTTCCTCGGAGTGATGCTAGCCGCTCCACATGCGGTCATATCCTTCACGATCTCCTCCTTGTTCGGGATGGTTTGTTTCCGGAGGCGGAAATACTTGGCCCAGGCGGCAACGGTAGGCCAGAGGCCGAGATACCCCTCCATGAAAGAAGTAAAAGCTGAGAGAGATGTGATGGCGTTGGCGGGGAGATGGTGAGGTTGTAGACCGAAGTAGTTGAGAAGTCCCGGAAGAAGGGGCTAGCCGGGAGCCCAAACCCGCGCTGAAAATGCGCAAGAAAGACCACCCGTTCACCCTCTTCAAGGGTCGGTTCAAGTTCCGAACCAGGACGCCGACATATGACCTCGGCCGTAATACGTCGGGTCTTGAGCAGCCAGTCAAGGTCATCTTGCTCTACATCAGATCCCTCCCAGCCACCTCGTGCAGCCGATGACTCAGCCGGGTCGGGAGTACTGCGGCTTGACATCTCAGGGTCAGAACCTGCAAAAAAGTACAATTACAACCGAGATAAGTAATTCAGAATTATGAATCCAGACTCGGAGCAAGTGACTCGGAGAGATGAAGCAGGTTACTCGGAAACCGAGACATATGACCCGGAACAGCCGTGCAAGTGCCTAAAGAATAGAGCACGGGAACCGAGTTATTTAATTCGGAAACTAAGCTATAATCACCCGGAAGGATAATTCGGAAAGATAAGTATTAACTGATTCGGAAAGCTGAGTTAAGTGATTTGAGAAAAAAGTTGCAAACATGAATCTGCATGGATCTGTGAACAAGAAAGATCTACCGGGCGAGTAAAAAAGGAAGTAAAAATCATGAGTTAGGGCAGAAAAGGAGGAAACCACCAGGAACTCTATCCGCATGTCAATACGAAAAAGATCTAGAAACACATCTGAGTAGCTCTATCCATGCGCCAACAAGGCTAACCCTAGCAAGGCTAGTTTGGAGATCTAGAGCACTCTAATGATGAACTGCGAAGAACACACGAGGAAGAACACTTGAGATGGCGCAAGAAGAAGATGGAGATTTGAGGATCCGTACCAGGGTGCAGATTTCGCAGGAAGGGGTTCGGCGGCGGCGGCGCGGACCGGTCCGGTCGTCGGCGATGGCGAAAGTTCTTCAAGGTCGCACCAGGGCGGAGTGCTCTTCGCGGCGGCGGCGACGGAAGTGCCAGCGCGGTGGAGAGGGAAGCGGAGGAAGAAGGAGTTCCTCGTGCTCTCCTCCCCGTATTTATAGGCGTGGAGGTGTGCGGTTCCAGAAGTGGTGGGAGCAGTTTCCCCAAACCGCGCCCAAAACTGAAAACGCACGATCTGGGCGTGGTAACGGTCCATTAATGGACGTAGTGGTGGGTCCGCCATCATTGGCGCGGTTACCCAGGCGCCGCGCGGGGCAGTCAAGTACAGTCAAAGGTTGTGCCTGATGTGACCGCACACAACACGTGTGACATGAGCAACGTGCGGTGAGCGGCGCGCGCAGAGACGTGGTCGACCGTACGCGTAGATCGAGGCAGACCGAGATGAGAAAAACGAGGCTAAAACTCGGAGGAATAGAGAAGAGTCACGTAATTCTGGTTGGACCGAGTTAAAGATAAGGTTCGGATAATATTGATTGATTTGACTCGGTAAAACGCGGCCAGACCGAGGCATACTTGACCCGGAAAGGCAGTTAATCTGGTTCGTTTTGTTAAACCTGGCGTGGCCCTCCATCCGAGGCTGTAGGACCGCACCAGGTTCGGGGACTAATGTCGGGGGGCTACCCCCGGGTAGGGTAAGTTGTGGTATAAAGAGCTATGAAGAGTGGACCGGGTCATGGTCAAGCCGGGTCAACCAAGACCCGGAGAGACCGAGACATGGTGTGACTGCAAACCGGCTCATGACCATCGGGTCACTTAGGCCGGGTCATGTTAGCTGGGTCATCTTAACCGACATACCAATATCAGTCTGCTCTTATTCTTCTTATGTGCAGGAAAGGGACGAGGAGAATCCGGCATGTCCATGCTGGGTTAAGGAAGAGAAGAAATCTTACCTCGGTTAAGAAGTCAATGGCTTTTGTCTTCTGGCCTGGCAGAGGAGCACGCCTGGCCGGGGAATCCGGAGCCTGACAGACCGAGGTCCCGGGATGGGACAGCCTGGATAAGCTGGGACAAGACAGGAGGGGTCCTGTCATGACAGAGCTGACCCGAGAACCCGGAGGTGCGGATCTCCTACAGGAATCCCGGAGGATCTCTGTAGGAGCCCATGCTGCCAGTGTGGAGGAGAGAACCGTTGGCTCCTGGACTGCTATAAGTACCCCTGTACCTCCTCCTGCGTGAGGGACGAAAGCAGAAAGAGCTCACTTGCCCCCTTTGTGTCTAGCTTCATCTTCTACCTCGTACCACTGTTCATAGTTAGGCAATACAGCTCAAGGAGCAGATCTTGTACTTGTGCTTGTACTTCACCCTTATACATCGAGAGGCAGGCAGGAGTAGGGGTGTTACCTCCTCACGAGGGCCCCGAACCTGGGTAAATCGCGTGTGTGTTCTTGTGTGTTCTTGGTTCGATGTCTGTCCGTGCGCGCTTCTCAGCGTGCAAGCCCTCCCCGGATACCTTCAGCGTCCATACGGCCCCACACTTAGCCATACCCATGGCATCTGCCGTGACACCACCACGACACAAAGAATGGTCATGAGAGATTTGAGCCTTTGACAAGCTGTCTTGAAGAAATGAAGATTAATTGAAGAGTCAATTGTTGCCTTCAAGACATTATCTTAATGTACAGTGAAGATTAGTGGAAGATATTGTGGAATCTATTAACCTTACAACAGGTTCGAAAGGTCCAAATGCAACCACTCGATCGATTCCTTTGGTTCCGACTTCTTTGGATCCTCTTTACTTTTGCCTGGACACATTATGCATATAATACCTGTAAACTGAGATAAAATTTGTGTACTTATTAATACAAGGAACAAATTATTACCTTTTTTGACGTGGTATTTTATTGCCTTTCTTTTCTCCCTCCAAGAACTCATTTTGAACTTTCCTGCATGGGGCCTTTTATTCTTGATGGAGCTTTAAATGATACCCTTGTGTTAGCAATATCATCAGTCAATTTGAGAAAAAATTCAGGTTCCTTAGCTTCTTCCAAGCTCAATGAGCTAAGTAAATCAACCACTTCTGAAGCTAACTTGTCAATACCATTGTCTACATGCACACGAACTTCCTTTGAAGGTTTGCACTTCAATGCAAGGAGATCATCTTTCGAGTAATATGAGCGAAGATGGATTCTGAACTGTCATTGTCACCTGGTTTAGAAGTAAAAATATGCCGTTTTGCATATTTTGTCCATGTATTCATGATATATTGACTTGGCAGAGTGAAAATATTGCAGCATGTGAAAAATTTATGATCATTCTTGCACAATATATAAAGAAAACCCAAAGCAGCAATGAAATTGAAGAAATGGAGAATTTATATGTTGACATGCCTACGCAACCGTACAACTAGCAAGAGCAAGCTATATCTAAAGTATTGGGGTTCAAAGTCACAGTGGATTCACCATCCTTGGAAGAAAAGGATGTCATCTTATAAGTGCTAGTTGTGCCATCAGTTGACAACAGAATGCATGAGAAATTAAATTACCTCGGGAGTTCTTCAAATTCAGAAAAGAGGGTCCTTGTGTATGATTAAGCTACAGACTTCAACAATGGAAAGTGAGGTAGGTAGAGTACTGGATTAATTTGTATGGCATGACATGAATTCCTCATACTTCTCTTGGTGACGAGATAAGAAGCGCACTTGTCATATGCTTCTAATAATTCTGCAAGTCAGAGCTTTCTGCGAAAGGTTTGCTTCAATACATTGTCCATCCCTTCACTTCTTTGAGTAGATGTCATATCTCCACTAAAAGAATCTCTACATTAAAAAGTAGCCCACCTCTCACAAAACGTGTGCAAATTGTTCATACATTTATTACTCTCAATAATGTATGTAACCAATAGCTCATTCGATCTATTCTCAAATTGTTTTACTGACTTTTTACTCCGGAAAAAACATTTCCCGCAATTTTTACTCTCAATACTGTATGTAACGAATAGCCCCGTTTTAGACGAATTATATATTAGTTAGCATGTCCGAAATTTTTCCACAAGTTTCATTCAAAAATGCTTTCCGTTTGGTGTCGTCTTCAGGACGTCCCGTGAGGATCTTTAAAATCTGTCTCGGGAGCATATTTCGGGAAAGCTAAGGGTCCACAGTAAAGAAGAGTTCTTTTACGTTTTTAGTAATATCCAAATAATTTCTACACATCAAATTGTAAAACAACAACTTGTGCACTCCTACAACTATTAATATATTACTCCAACTAAATAAATTAAAAGATGACAAATAACAATAAAAATATTACAATAGACTACAAAGTTTGTCGATACGTTTTTGACGTATCAAATGCCGCGCGTCTTTCTCCAGAGATGGTCCACGCTGATTAGCATGTAGACCAGGTACGATAAAAAAGATCCCACTACATACTGGTATTCGATGGATCATTCACACATATCCGTAACACACTAGAATGTCACATATCGACAAACATACATTTAGGATCTTTTTGGATTGAACAAATTTCATAAGAATTTTGGAGGATTCCAATCCATAGTAATTTTTCTATGGGATCGAGACAATCAAATTTCTAAGAAATCCATTCATATGCCCCCTATTTCATAGAAAACTCAACCTGAGATCAAAATTCATTTTATTTTTCTTTTGAAAAGTCCAATGCACTCACATCTATCACTCTCTACTCTCTCTCCTCATCGTGCAAAGTTCCTGTGTTTATTTATGTGCACCATCCAAATACATCTCTTATAAAATTCATGGGTTTTGAAATCCTATAAAAACTTACATTACATAATATCTCAATCCAAAGAGACTCTTAAGGTTCTAGGGACACAACATAAATATTTTTTTGCAAAGTTTACTAAACAACAATTCTTACAATAGAACCGTGACATCCTTAACTCATTTTAATGTGGCTTTCCCAAGCTTCCTGCCTCTCCTGAGCATCACGAGTTGTTCCACTGCCTCTGTCATATCTGGTCGGTCTTCTATATATTCCCTTAGACACTCAATTGCCAGCTTGCCTATTCCTTCTAGGGTGAGGATGTTTTCTTCGGTTGCAATCTCCTCGTCAAACAACACCCTTCCACTATTTTGTTTCTCATAAACCTTGCGGAACTCGATGATGAGGCTACAGTTTTCATCGTACACAATCTTCTTCCTAGAAATGAGTTCCAAGAGGACAACTCCGAAGCTGTAGACATCACTCTTTTGCGATAAAAGCCCTGTTTTCATGAACACCGGGTCTATGTAACCCATGCAACCAACCACATCCTTCGAGAAGTATTCTTCTTTAAGAAACTTTGATAACCCGAAATCTGAAATCTTTGTAGTAAAATCCTCATCAAGAAGTATGTTGCCTGGCTTGACATCGCCATGTCGAATGGCTTCGTTCGCGTATGAGTGCATATATTTTAATCCTTCTGCGGACCCAATTGCAATGTCCAAACACAAATCTAACGAGAAACGTATGCTCTGATTGCCATGGAGAATCTCTTGGAGGCTCCCTTTGGCAGCAAATTCATACACCAACATTGGAACATCCACCTCTAGGCAGCAACCGTGCAGCTTGAGAATGTTCTTGTGTATCATTTGTGTCTGGATCCCCACCTCCTTTGTGAACTCATCCATGGTATGTTTGTTTACTTTGATAGAGGATTTGACTGCAACAATGGTGTCATCAGAAAGAGTTCCCTTGTAGACTTGACCAAAGCTTCCATTACCAAGGAACTCTGAATTGTTTCTTGTGATCTTGTTTAATTCCTCCTTGGTGTAAATGGTCAGCCCTTTCACGTTCTTGAGTATCTTACCTCCGTTCTTCTTGAAAAGTTCATCCAATTTTCTCTTTTGGAGCATTATAAATGTGAGAAGTATAGAGACAACCAAGAAGAATACCCCTATACTCATTCCTGGCAACAGATCACACATGTAAACATATAGTATATCCCTAAAAGTTGTGATGGTAAAATGACATTGTGAAAAAAACATGTTTCACTCTGCAACTGACGATTAAGTTGCGCACATTGGGATGACCTATGTTGTCCAAAACTAATCCGTGCACGAGATTTATGTATGTATAACAAGATATCCCACACTTTCTTAGCAAGATATTATGTGTTGTTACATATACGTGCTGGCGTATAGATGTTTGATTGTTGCATGCTTATTTTTGTATGAATGATGCATGCCCAGAAATAAACATTAATTACCCGGTTTTGCAATTTCCTATGATATAATATAACTATTTCCAATTAGTTTCCAGCCAGACCTTAAATTCTAGGATTAATGCACGTGAAAATATTGATCTGATGGCGGCTATCAGTAGTTGACTGAGAAATAAGCATCTCTAAGTCAACTGAGCCATAGTTGCTCCCATAATTACCAACAAAACAATTGAATTTAACAATTGCCGTTAAATATGCATAAGATGAGTAATGCGAAAATTTTATGTATACCTAAGGCAAGCTTTGCTGCAAGTGTGAATCTTGGATGGCACGAGTTCTCCTTTGCATCACCCTTACTCTCGTAGCCTGAAGAACATCTGCACTCGTATGAACCATCCGTGTTGTAACAGTCACCGTTGCAAGGGAACTCATCCCGAGGACGTTTACATTCGTCCATATCTGCATCCCGAGTGAAACGGCGGTAAGTCTTATTATCTACAAACTCATCTTCAAAATAAAAATGAAGCATAGTCCAGATATTTCCAGTGTTATATTAGAGAGAGAAAAATATATATGAAGCGTCCATATGGTGGGAGGAGCAGCTTATGGAATAAGCCAGCAAAAGAACTGGACTAAAAAGCTAATTCGTGTTGAGAGACGCGATGGAAATTCGTTTTTTTAGTTCATTTTTTTTAATTCAACGCGATCGGAAATTCGTGTTGAGCGTGCGAGCGACCAAGCGATGAAGGCTAATTGCGCCAGTATGCTAGTTGGGCCACGTAGAGGAGGGAGCAGGGAGCGTAGATGTGGGCTTGTGGGTTGAATACGTTGTCTCTTTCCTGTTTTTCTGATTTTGTGCCTAAAAATATGACAAGTTATATGGTGTAAGGCTGGTTTGGGACAGTTTCACTCCACACATCTACCGCGGATCAGGTGAAGCTGTCTCAAACACGCAAAATCCACCATCTAGGCAGAGCGGAGCGGAGGCCCCCGCTAGTTCATTTTACTAGAGCAAAGTGGGTATGCATTTGAATACCTTTAATTGAAGTGGGCCCTCCCCTGCGGTGGGCAAGCTCAACCACGCTGGGTAGCGCAGCTCGCATGCGAGTTCTCTCCCGGGCCTGGCTGAGAGGTTGATTCGTTATGAGGTGCGTATCCGGATGGCACCCGCCGGGTTTGGGCGCGGGTTTGGCACCCCCATACCCGCACCCACCCCTTCTCCCCGCCCCCGCCACCCGCCCCCATACCCGCCGGCGGGTATAGAGTTCAACCATACCCGCCACCCGCCTGGTTTACGAGACCCGACGGGTACCCGCCTCTGCTGGCCGTCGTCGGAGGCGGTGAGATGTTGGCCCTGCTGGCCGTCGTGCGAGATGCAGTAGAGGGCCGGAGTTCGTCGAGTTGGGACAGCCGGTCTCGGCGACGACGAGCCTGACCTCCCCGTGGCCCAGCTTGGACATGGCGGCGCCCACGGCGTCGAGCAGCGGGCACAGGACGGGCTCGGAGGAGCGGCGCAGGTGGGGCGGCGGAGGAGCGGAGCGGCGCAGGAGGGCGGCGGAGGAGCGGTGCAGCAGGGGCGGCAGAGGACTGGAGGAGCGGCGCAGGATGCAGGAAGAGAAGCGAACGAAGAAGGCGGCGGTGGATGGAATCGATCTGATCGTAGCTAGCTGCCTAGGTTTAGTGCGCTGGTGTGTGTGGCCTGGGTGCGTCCGTGCGTTAGTGGGCTTCGGGCTGGCCTTTAGTGTGTGCAGCGTGCGTGGGTTAGGTGAGGCTGTGAGAGACTAAAAAAAAGTGAGACTATGAGGCAATGACATGTGGGATACATCTCCTTGACGGGTCTGCGGGTTCGCGGGTCCGGGTCTGGCACCCTCATACCCGCCTCCGCTAGACCCGACGGGTCTAGATCTTTACCGCTAAGTGCCCCCACGGGTTTTTTCTACACCAAACCCTCCTCATTTAGTGCGGGTACCCATCGGGTTAGCGGGTATCGGTTACCCATTGCCATCCGGAGGTGGGTATGGTTGAGAGGCCTAAATCAGTCTACCAAAGAAGAGAAAAAGGTACGAGCTGGGAATATCTCAGCCTACCCAACCTACCAAACACCCACGTCCTTATTGTATGATATTCCCCACTATAAATCTAATACTACCATTTACTGCATGACACTTGTATACGATGCTATTCACATTGACCCGACCAGACTCGGTTTAATTTAGCGGTGTACACATGGTGGTGGCGCCGTGAGCGCGGACCCGTTTGCGCCATCAACTGCTCAATTGTTAATCCTCCGAGCAGCGAGCCGGAGTAGTTAATTTGGATACGGGAGATTAGCAATTCAGGAGGGATCTCTTGTGATGGGCCATTCCTTTCAGTTCATCTGCACTGTTTCCACTACACTGATGGCCCTGGTGCTCGTTAGTGGTGAAAGAGCACAGAAAGTTACTGATTGGCGCCGAACTCATTAGTACTTCCTCCGTTAGCGTCTAACTTTGACCATGAAATTAACTAGCAAAACATGATTTGTTTTTCTCAAAAAATTATATCGTTGAAAACTCACCTCAACATAAATCCATGATAAAAGTTGGTCTAAAAAATCGAGTGGCCTTATAATTCCAAACAGAGAGGAGGAAATTGCAGATTCCACCATGCTCATGTCATCTCGTTGCGGAAACCACCAGCTTTTAAGACTTTTGCACTCTCCACCAGGTCTACTTCTAATCCGTTGCAACCTATTCTAAACACACTATTGACAGTAAAATCTAGCACTAACCACCTATCAAAAATACTACAAGCTACATCACACTTTCTGGACATGACAAAAATATTGTGACATGGTGCAGCTATATAAGGACAATTGAGCAGAATTTTTTTTAAACGAGGCAATAGTTGCCATTTTCATTAATTAATACTCACTCCGTCCAATAATAAGACACTTATTATTGGACGGAGGGAGTATAATAAAGAGTTGGTCAGTTAATTAGCATGAAACGACCAAAATCGGAGCAAACACACCCGCCGACCGTCGTGACGGCACATAGATCTGAGCGAGCCCGCCGAAATCTGCCCAATGCACTGTAGGGTTCGCAGCATGGAAAACAAAAAAATTTCTATCGCAAAACCAATAAAACCAAGATCTAATCTAGGAGAAGAGCCAAGATCTAATCTATGAGATCTATGCTACGAGATCAGATCTATACCTTTGTAGATCGCTGAGCGTTTAACGAGATTGGATCTCGTGGTTGATGTAGTCGATCACTTGCCGATCTCAAGATCGCTGTAGTCGATCAATCCGGTGCTGTAAACGGGCAGCACCTCCGCACTCGGTCACACGTACGGTTGTCGATGTAGACGTTCCTCTCCCCGTTCCAGCGGGCAGCGGATGTAGTAGATCTCCGTGGAATCCCAGCAGCACGACGGCGTGGTGATGGTGGTGGAGAATAATTCCTGCAGGGCTTCGCCAAGCCGGCACAGAAGCAGGAGGGAGGAGAGGGGCGGCTAGGGTTTTTGGTTTCTACTTCTATGTCTTATCATGCCCCCTTGCCCCTCCTTATATAGGGGTTGGGGCTGCCTTGGCCCCTAAGCAAACTTGCTCCCCAAGTAAAGGAAGTAGAGTTCAAAACAAATTTGAACTTAGCCATTACTTAGTAGCTAAGGTAGTAGAGTTCAAAACAAATTTGAACTCCGCCATTGCTTAGGTAGTAGAGTTCAAAACAAATTTGAACTTTAGCCATTGCTTAGTAGCTAAGGTAGTAGAGTTCAAAACAAATTTGAACTCAGCCATTGCTTAGTAGCTAAGGTAGTAGAGTTCAAAACAAATTTGAACTCAGCCATGGCTTATATGAATCTTATTCTCCGGACTATTCCGAACCTCCTCGTGATGTCCTGGATCCCATCCGAGACTCCAAACAATATTCGGTCTCCATCTCATATTCCATATCTACTAAAACTATACCGAACCTTAAGTGTGTCATCCTACGGTTCGCGAATGATGCAGACATGATCGAGACACCTCTCCGATCAATAACCAATAGCGGGATCTGGAGATCCATAATGGCTCCTACATATTCAACGATGACCTTGTGATCGAAAGAACCATAAGCATTCGTTACCAATTCCCTTTGTCGCGCGATATTTTACTTATCCGAGATTCGATCATCGGTATCTCTATACCTAGTTCAATCTCGTTACCGACAAGCACTCTTTTCTCGTTCCCGTGATATGAGATCCCTTGTGACCTAGTCACATGCTTGCAAGCTAATTGGATGTCATTTCACCGAGAGGGCCCTGAGTATATCTTTCCGTCATTTGGATGGACAAATTCCACTCTTGATCCATGAGCTTCAACTCTCACTTTCAGAATACCCAACGCCACCTTTATAACCACCCAATTACGAAGTGGTGTTTGATGTCATCAAAGTATTCCTCCGGTGTTAGTGATTAACATGATCTCATGGTCGAAGGATTAGGTTACTATGCATTTGAGAGCTACAGCAAAAATGAACTTAATGACTTGATCTTATTGCTATGCTTACTATGGATGTATGTCCATCATATCATTCTCCTAATGACATGACCTTGTTATTAATAACATCCAATGTCCATGACCAGGAAACCATGATCATCAATTAATCAACAAGCTAGTTAAAACAAGAGGCTTACTAGGGACTCTGGTTTACAAAACACACACGTATCAAAGTTTCCAGTTAATACAATTATAGCATGGTATGTAAACATTTATCATGAACATAAAGATATAATAATAACAACTTTATTATTGCCTCTTGGGCATATCTCCAACAGTCTCCCACTTGCACTAGAGTCAATAATCTAGATTACATTGTGATGTACCTAACACCCATGGCTTTCTGGTGTTGGTCATGTTTTGCCCTAGGGAGAGGTTTAGTCAACGGATCCGCCACATTTAGATCTGTGTGTACTTTGCAAATCTCTATGTCACCATCTTGGACATACTCACGAATCGAATGAAAGCGCAGCTTAATATGCTTCATCTTCTTGTGTGACCTTGGCTCCCGGGCATTGGCTATGGCACCCGTGTTATCACAATAAATAACCAACGGGTCCAATGCACTAGGAACCACACCAAGTTCTGTAATGAACTCCTTCACCCAGATTGCTTCCTGTGCAGCTTCTGAAGCGGCTATGTATTCTGACTCAGTTGAAGATTTCGCCACGACGCTTTGCTTGGCACTCCTCCAGCTCACTGCTGCACCATTCAAAATAAATACGTATCCAGATTGTGACTTCGAGTCATCCGGATCGGAGTTCCAACTAGCATCGGTGTAACTGTTTACAACAAGCTCTTCGTCACCTCCATAAGAAAGAAACATATCCTTAGTCCTTTTTAAATACTTCAGGATATTCTTGACCGCTGTCCAGTGTTCCATTCCAGGATCACTTTGATATCTGCTGGTCAAACTAACAGCATGTGCGATATCCGGTCTTGTACATATCATGGCATACATGATAGAGCCTATGGCCGAGGCATAGGGGATTTTGTTCATCCTATCTCTTTCTTCTGCCGTAGCCGGGCATTGAGTTTTACTCAATTCCTTACCTGGCAACATGGGCAAGAACCCTTTCTTGCTTTCATCCATTCTAAACTTCTTTAGAACTTTGTCAAGATATGTACTTTGTGAAAGCCCTATTAAGCGTCTTGATCTATCTCTATAAATCTTGATGCCTAATATATACGCTGCTTCGCCAAGATCCTTCATCGAAAAACTATTATTCAAATAGCCTTTGACGCTTTCAAGAAATTCTATATCATTCCCAATTAACAATATGTCATCTACATATAGTACCAGGAATACTATAGAGCTCCCACTCACTTTCTTGTAAACACAAGCTTCTCCATAAGTTTGTATAAACCCAAAGTTTTTGATTACCTTATCAAAACGTTGATTCCAACTTCGGGATGCTTGCTTCAGTCCATAAATGGAGCGCTGAAGTTTGCATACCTTGTCTGCATTTTCAGGATCGATAAAACCCTTGGGTTGTACCATATACAACTCTTCCTCAATGTCACCATTAAGGAACGCCGTTTTGACATCCATCTGCCAAATTTCATAATCGAAAAATGCAGCAATTGCTAACAAAATCCTCACAGACTTTGGCTTCGCTACCGGTGAGAAAGTCTCATCGTAGTCAACTCCTTGAATTTGTCGGAACCCTTTCGCGACAAGTCGAGCTTTATAGACGGTTATGTTTCCATCAGCGTCTGTTTTTCTTTTGAAAATCCATTTATTCTCGACAGCCTTGCGACCGTCAGGTAACTCCACCAAAGTCCATACTTGGTTATCATACATGGATCCCATTTCGGATTTCATGGCCTCTTGCCATTTGTTGGAATCCGGGCTCATCATCGCTTCATCATACGTCGCAGGGTCATCATTGTTGTCCACCAACATGACACTCATAATAGGATCGAACCATTCAGGAGTGGTACGAATCCTTGTTGACCTGCGACGTTCAGTAGTTGCTTCGTTCAAAGTTTCATGATCATTATCATTAGCTTCCTCTCTTGTTGATGAAGGCGGCACTGGAACATCTTCCGGCGCTGCGCTACTCGCAAGTTCGAGAGAAGGTTCAATAACCTCGTCGAGTTCTACTTTCCTTCCAGTCACTTCTTTTGAGAGAAACTCCTTTTCAAGAAAGGATCCATTCTTGGCAACGAAAATCTTGCCTTCGGATCTGTGATAGAAGGTATACCCAATTGTTTCTTTAGGGTATCCTATGAAAACGCATTTCTCCGCTTTGGGTTCGAGCTTCTCAGGTTGTAACTTCTTTACATAAGCCTCGCAGCCCCAAACTTTGAGGAACGACAGCTTAGGTTTCTTCCCAAACCACAATTCATATGGTGTCGTTTCAACGGATTTTGATGGTGCCCTATTTAAAGTGAATGCGGCTGTCTCTAATGCATAACCCCAAAATGATAACGGTAAATCTGTAAGTGACATCATAGATCGAACCATATCTAAGAGAGTACGATTACGACGTTCAGACACACCATTGCGCTGTGGTGTTCCAGGCGGCGTCAACTGTGAAAGTATTCCGCATTTCTTTAAATACATGCCAAACTCATAACTCAGATATTCACCTCCACGATCAGAACGCAGAAACTTAATCTTCTTGTTACGTTGATTTTCTACTTCACTTTGGAATTCCTTAAACTTCTCGAAAGTTTCGGATTTATGTTTCATTAAGTAAATATACCCATATCTACTTAAATCATCTGTGAAAGTTAGAACATAACGATATCCACCGCGCGATGCTACGCTCATTGGTCCACACACATCAGTATGTATTATTTCCAATAATTCAGTAGCTCGCTCCATTACTCCAGTAAATGGACTCTTAGTCATTTTTCCCATAAGACATGCTTCGCATCTATCAAGTGACTTAAAGTCAAGTGATTCAAGAAGTCCATCAGAATGGAGTTTCTTCATGCGCTTCACTCCAATGTGACCAAGACGACAGTGCCACATGTATGTGGAATCATCACTAAATTTTATTTGTTTAGCATCTATGTTATGAACATGTGTATCACTACAATCGAGTTTCATTAAGAATAAACCATTCATCTCAGGCGCATGACCATAAAAGATATTATTCATATAAATTGAACAACCATTATTCTCAGACTTAAATGAATAACCGTCTCGCAATAAACAAGATCCAGAAATGATGTTCATGCTTAACGCAGGCACCAAATAACAATTATTTAGATTTAAAACTAATCCCGAGGGTAGTTGAAGAGAGAGCGTGCCGACGGCGATCACATCGACCTTGGATCCATTTCCAACGCGCATCGTCACCTCGTCTCTCGCTAGTCTTCGTTTATTCCGCAGTTCCTGTTTCGAGTTACAAATATTAGCAACCGAACCAGTATCAAATACCCAGGCACTACTACGAGTACTAGTAAGATACACATCAATAACATGTATATCAAATATACCTTTCTTCTTGATGTTGCCATTCTTCAGATCTGCCAGGTACTTGGGGCAGTTACGCTTCCAGTGACCATCGCCCTTGCAGTAGAAACACTCAGTATCAGGCTTAGGACCAGCTTTGGGCTTCTTAGGAGGCGCAGCAGCTTTCTTGCCACCCTTCTTGAAGTCGCCCTTCTTAGGCTTGCCCTGTTTCTTGAAACTAGTGGTCTTGTTGACCATCAACACTTGGTGCTCTTTCTTGATTTCTACTTCAGCAGTTTTAAGCATTGAGAAGAGTTCAGGCAGCGTCTTCTTCATGCATTGCATATTGTAGTTCATCACGAAGTTCTTGTAACTAGGTGGCAGTGATTGGAGAACACGATGTATCCCCAATTCATTAGGAATCACAATTCCCAACTCTTGGAGTTTATTCGCATGCCCAGACATCTTGAGCACGTGCTCGCTAACGGAGCTATTCTCTTCCATCTTACAGTTAAAGAACTTTTCAGAGGCTTCATAGCTTTCAACGGAAGCGTGAGTCTCAAATATCATTTTGAGCTCTTTTATGATTTCAGATGGGTCGCGGTTCTCAAACCGCTTCTGAAGCTCCGATTCTAAACCGTACAAGATGGCACACTGAACTACTCCGTAGTCCTCTTTTCGAGAGAGATAAACATTTTTAACCTCTTCGGGAGCATCTTCTGCAGGAGGGTCACCTAGCGGTGCATCGAGCACATAGGTCTTCTGACCAGCGTTGAGGACAATCCTCAGATTGCGGAACCAGTCCGTAAAGTTGCTTCCAGTATTTTTCAGCTTTTCTTTCTCTAAGAACGCATTAAAATTGATTGCAGGTGGCGCCATAATCTACAACATATTTGCAAGGATATTTAGACTAAGTTCATGATGAATAGAGTTCAAACTTTAATTCTAAATTACTAGGTGAACTCCCACTCAAAACAACATCCCTCAGGTTGCCTTAGTGATTACACGAACCAAATCCACTACACCAAGTCCGATCTTCACGAGAGAAGATGTAGTTTCAAAGGCGAACAACAATGTGTTCATCATATCATTCATATGACTCATGCTTTACCTTTCGGTTATCCGTGTTCCGAGGCCATGTCTGTACATGCTAGGCTCGTCAAGTTAACCTTAGTATTCCGCATGTGCAAATCTGGCTTGCACCCGTTGTATGCACACGTAGAGTCTATCACACCCGATCATCACGTGGTGCTTCGAAACGACGAGTCTTTGCAACGGTGCATACTAAGGATGAGCACTTTATTATCTTGATATTTTGTGAAAGGGATCATCTTATAATGCTACCGTCGCGATCTAAGCAAAATAAGATACATAAAAGGATTAACATCACATGCAATTTATAATGTGATATGATATGGCCTTTCATCTTGTGCCTTTGATTTCCATCTCCAAAGCACGGGCATGATCTCCATCATCACCAGCGAGGCGTCAAGGTCCATGGCGCTGCTTCATGGTTGTCCATCACTTATAGCGACTATTACAACTACTTGAAATAAAGCTATTACATGATGAATTTTACACGCAGGTCATAAAATTATAAAGACAACCATTAGGCTCCTGCCGGTTGCCATATTACAACAAAGATCATCTCATACATCAAATATAATCATAATCACATAGTGGCCATATCACATCACATGCCCCTGCAAAAACAAGTTAGACGCCTCTAATTTTTTTGCATGTTTTACGTGGCTTGGGGCTTTCGAATAAGACCGATCTTACCTACGAAAATGAACCACAACGCTGATACAAATATTATCAAGTTACTGTTGTAAATTGAATCTTAACTATGGTGGGAGAGACTGCACCCGCAAAGCCACTTGTGCAATACCAGTTGCACATCAAGCGTGGAGCAGGTCTCATCGTCCGAGGACGTGTAAAATTAGCCCGAGCCGCTTCATCCCACCATCCCGCAAGATGCAAAGTACACGAGAGTAAAAAGATAACAAAAACATCAACGCCCACAAAACCATTGTGTTTTACTCGTGCAACAGATCTACGCATAGACACGGCTCTGATACCACTGTAGGGTTCGCAGCATGGAAAACAAAAATTTCTATCGCAAAACCAATAAAACCAAGATCTAATCTAGGAGAAGAGCCAAGATCTAATCTATGAGATCTATGCTACGAGATCAGATCTATACCTTTGTAGATCGCTGAGCGTTTAACGAGATTGGATCTCGTGGTTGATGTAGTCGATCACTTGCCGATCTCAAGATCGCTGTAGTCGATCAATCCGGTGCTGTAAACGGGCAGCACCTCCGCACTCGGTCACACGTACGGTTGTCGATGTAGACGATCCTCTCCCCGTTCCAGCGGGCAGCGGATGTAGTAGATCTCCGTGGAATCCCAGCAGCACGACGGCGTGGTGATGGTGGTGGAGAATAATTCCTGCAGGGCTTCGCCAAGCCGGCACAGAAGCAGGAGGGAGGAGAGGGGCGGCTAGGGTTTTTGGTTTCTACTTCTATATCTTATCATGCCCCCTTGCCCCTCCTTATATAGGGGTTGGGGCTGCCTTGGCCCCTAAGCAAACTTGCTCCCCAAGTAAAGGAAGTAGAGTTCAAAACAAATTTGAACTTAGCCATTACTTAGTAGCTAAGGTAGTAGAGTTCAAAACAAATTTGAACTCCGCCATTGCTTAGGTAGTAGAGTTCAAAACAAATTTGAACTTTAGCCATTGCTTAGTAGCTAAGGTAGTAGAGTTCAAAACAAATTTGAACTCCGCCATTGCTTAGTAGCTAAGGTAGTAGAGTTCAAAACAAATTTGAACTCAGCCATGGCTTATATGAATCTTATTCTCCGGACTATTCCGAACCTCCTCGTGATGTCCTGGATCCCATCCGAGACTCCAAACAATATTCGGTCTCCATCTCATATTCCATATCTACTAAAACTATACCGAACCTTAAGTGTGTCATCCTACGGTTCGCGAATGATGCAGACATGATCGAGACACCTCTCCGATCAATAACCAATAGCGGGATCTGGAGATCCATAATGGCTCCTACATATTCAACGATGACCTTGTGATCGAAAGAACCATAAGCATTCGTTACCAATTCCCTTTGTCGCGTGATATTTTACTTATCCGAGATTCGATCATCGGTATCTCTATACCTAGTTCAATCTCGTTACCGACAAGCACTCTTTTCTCGTTCCCGTGATATGAGATCCCTTGTGACCTAGTCACATGCTTGCAAGCTAATTGGATGTCATTTCACCGAGAGGGCCCTGAGTATATCTTTCCGTCATTTGGATGGACAAATTCCACTCTTGATCCATGAGCTTCAACTCTCACTTTCAGAATACCCAACGCCACCTTTATAACCACCCAATTACGAAGTGGTGTTTGATGTCATCAAAGTATTCCTCCGGTGTTAGTGATTAACATGATCTCATGGTCGAAGGATTAGGTTACTATGCATTTGAGAGCTACAGCAAAAATGAACTTAATGACTTGATCTTATTGCTATGCTTACTATGGATGTATGTCCATCATATCATTCTCCTAATGACATGACCTTGTTATTAATAACATCCAATGTCCATGACCAGGAAACCATGATCATCAATTAATCAACAAGCTAGTTAAAACAAGAGGCTTACTAGGGACTCTGGTTTACAAAACACACACGTATCAAAGTTTCCAGTTAATACAATTATAGCATGGTATGTAAACATTTATCATGAACATAAAGATATAATAATAACAACTTTATTATTGCCTCTTGGGCATATCTCCAACATGCACAGACCGTACCGAGCATAAATGGAGCTTAGCAAAACGTCTTATAATTATACACGGAGTAGCCTATCAAAACGTGTTATAATTAGAGACATAGGTAGTATATATTAATATATTAATAATATCACAGTACAATTAAGGAGTACTCGGTTCGGCTTATCCATGTTGTACCTGATCGTCAATTGGCTGTCAACGGTCATAAATGGGGCATTTAGACTAGATTGCAACAGATTAGACGTGAACCTGGTGGAGTGTGCAAAAGTTCTGAAAAACTGGTGGTTTCCGCAACGAGATGGCATTAGCATGGTGGAATCTGCAATTTCCTCAACAGAGAGAGTGGAGGCGAATGGTACTATTCTACAACATGGTGAGTGCAAAGTAGCAGTGGCCCGATATTCTTTCACCGTGTTTTTTTTTTTTTTTTGAAACCGGGCAAGAGGCTTGCCTTTTCAGTGATATAGAAGAAGTGAATTGGCCAGTTTATAAGGAAAATTGGCCGAAAACCGGATACAACAACACAACGCACCACGCCGGCCCCGAGGCCACGCACCACACAAGTCGACGGCCTAACCGCCCAAGCGGCCAAGGACGACACCCCTACCCCTCAATGCCATAGCGGAGGCGAAAACCCGGAGCCGCCGCTCCGACATCTACGCTGGCCATGGGCCACGCTCCACACAGGTCGACGATGAAACCGCCCAAGCAGTAAAGGCCGACACCCACGCACCTCAACGCGACGCAGCGGAGGCGAGATCGGAGCCGCCGCTCCGACATCCACGCCGGCACCAAGGCCGCGCACCACCTAGCCGGAAACGAGAAGATCATCGCCGCCGACCACCAAACATCCTCACGGGTCCCTCTGGCCGACGAAACATCCAAGACGAGGCCCCAAGGGGAATATGACACAGAAGCGCCGCCCTCGCCCGATCCAAGAAGGATCTGGGGTTTCCCCCGAAAGTTTCCGGACGGAGGAGTGGGAGCACCGCCACGACGACGCCTACAAGTAGGAAGTGGCACCCGAGGGCGTCACCGTTGCCTGTCCTGGTCGTCGATCAAGGCAAGGTTTTCACCCGGCGGTCTCCGTCCGCCCGCCCACACGGGGACCGACCAGCCCACCATCGCAGACCCGCACGCAGACACCGTCAGCCCCGCGCGCCCGACGCTCCACGGCCACCAAACAGAGCTAGGCGCCGGGGCCTAGGTCAGTCTCGCGCTGAGCCACCTCCTAGCTCAGCTCGACGCCACCACCAAGTCCGGGGCCGCCCTGGCGTCCAAGTGCTGCAGGACAGCCACACGCCCAGCCGCACAAGTGCCGCTGCCCCCAAAGCCAACGCGACGTACCAGCCAAGGGTAACCGGACGGGGAGCCTCTACCTCCCGCCGACGGCGCTGCCGTTCCCTCGAGCACCACCGCACGGCAGCAGCCAGCCCCGTGCGGCACCACAGCGGTGCGACGCACGGGAGGCCACCGAGAGCAGCGGCCCGCCGAGCCCATCGGGGCCCAGATCGGGCCCTGGCCGAAACCACCGGCAGCCGCGCCGAAGGTCGCGCCGCCACCACCTAGCGCACCCACCCCGGCCGCGTCGTCGTCGAGCCGTGCTGAGCTCGCTGCAGAAGCAGCGCCGCCGCCGCACCACATCGCTGCCGCCGCGGGAGAACGGGATCCGCGCCGCGCGTCCACCGCAAACTCGCCCCGCGCCGCCTTTGTGGAGGCCGGGGGCGCCGCCACCGCGGCCAGGCCGGCGGCAGCGGCGGAGGAGGGGCATGGGAGGAGGACAGCCGGTGGCAGCGCGTTTAGGGTTCCCGCGTGTCGCTCAAGCGGAGCGACGCGGGGGTCGGGCCTCTTTTCCTCTTTCACCGTGTTTGATGAGTCGCTCATATGATATAGTCGGTCAAATTTAGGCATTGAAGATGTTAATGATTTTTTTCTAGTAATTTGGTTGAACTTTATATCGTTTGATTTTGAATTAATGAATCCGATGTATTTAATGTGTAAATTGACTTATTTCGGTTTCTATTTTGAAATATCCAAAATATTTTATATTATGAAACGGAGGAGCAGTAAATTAGCAAAGAACCTTACTTGTGCATCCATCGCGAAGGTACGGGTTGCCCTCGTAGCCTTGCGTGCAGTTGCAGACGTATCCCGGCCCGTTGGTGGAGTTGACGCACACGCTGTGGTCGCTGACGCAAATGTAGCCCGCTACGACCGGCGCCTGGGCACAGGACATGGACCTGGAGCTGCCCTCGCCGTCGCGGATGGCCCAGTCGAGCCGCAGCGGCATGGCCCTACCCAGCGGCATGCTCGTCAGGTCATTCTTCCGGAACGTGTAGTTGCCTTTCTCGACGATGAAGGCGTAGTCGCAGGGGCTGTAGTCCTCCTGCCCGGCGCGCGACCAGTCCTCGTCGCCCTCGCCGTGAAAGTACATCTGGTTGTCGGTCAGGCCCGGCGGGATGTCGACGTGGCAGCAGCCGATGCCCGCGCACGCGCCATCGCGCGCGCTCCCAGAGTCCGCGCAGGCGGCCACGCACCCGCTGTTGATCGCGAAATCGTCTTCGTCCGGCCGGTTGTCGCTGTTGGTGTAGGCAAAGGTGTTGCATCCAAGGACGAAGAGCTCGTTCGCCGTGTCGGAGATGCGGTAGACGACGGCGAGCCGGCCGAGGTCGACGGTGCCGTTGTACGCGACGGTGACTTTGCCCGTCGGGCTGTAGCACTGGTATGCCACAGGCAGCGTCACTTGCGCCTCAGGTCGTCGCGTCACGGACAGGCGCAGCACTTTTATGAACGGGCGTGCGGCCCCCGCGAGGACTGGCGTGTCGCCGTTGACGCAGACGATCTCGAAGCCCGGGAGGAAACAGCCGGCGCCGATACCGAAGGGGTAGGGGACCTCGACGCTGCCGCAGCTCGCCTGGCAGCCTCGGCTGACCGTGAGGCCGGCGGCCGCCGCCGCGATTTTCACAGCTTGCAACAAGAACGCCGTCGCCATAGAGGACGAGTACTTGCCCATGTTTTTGCTGAATGAATGGAGGGACCAGAAGACAAGGCCAGGTTCCGTCACTATAATTAACCAAAGTGGCCAGGCTCCGGCCGTGTCCGGCGGCAACTTGTTTCCAGTGATACTCATACGTGATTGTCACGAGTAGTAATGACTAGTTGTTACTACTCCCACCATTTGTCTTGAAGTTAGGGAAATTAAGAGAGCTTTAGTTAGTTGTAGCATTTCTTTTGTTGGCGTGATGCTAATCGATCTGCCCATCTTTGTGCTAAGCAAACTAGTAGGGATAGGAGAAGATGTCTGTGGATCAACTATAACTCAGGTTTTCTTGTTGACACTCTTGAGAGTGATTGTAATCCTGTCAGTTAATTAATAAAGCTCTCTAATTCGCAAAAGAATATCGCATTCACATGTATATACATATAAACATGTTTTAGTACTCATTTTATTACGAATCTAAACAACATGTGAAACATCTAAAACAGTATATATTGTGAAATGGATATATGTTGGTTGTCAACTTAGACTTGTGCCAATGTAAATTTCGTCCTCCTTGGTTTGGTTTAGATAGACATAGATTAATATAGGTTAAGCACTAAGATTTCTCTTTCGTCCTCCTTGGTTTGGTTTCATCCGTCGTTACCATCATTCATAGTACGTCATTGTAAAAAAAAATGAGGGAAAAGTACGTCATTGTAATTAAGTCGTCGTAGTCCCCGTGAACAAGTTGTAGTCGTAGTCGGTTTGGAATCAGTCGAGCACATCGTTTGTTTACTTTTTTTTAGAAAAACATCGTTTATTTACTGGTTGTGGCTCGCAGGACTCGTGGGATTTGAATCGATCAACAGCCTGATGGGCCACGTCTTGGTCTGGGCCTGCACGTTTGCATGGCAAATGCATGAAGTGCATGGTCTACTGTTCCTATATGGCCCACCACTGATCAGCCCAAGGGTACAACGTGTGTGTCCCCTGATTTAAACTCTTGACCAGTGTATGGTCGCAGCCCTTAAAAATAGTAGTTGAAGTAGACGAGGTAAACGTGATTTGAAATCCGAAAGATCTACTAGCTGTTACAAGAGTTGGTTTGTAATGTCGGTCATATATGACTGATTTTGGTCCGTCTCAATGACACGTATAGTTCTTACTTTTATAGAGTAACTCATCGCCAAAGGCCTCGGCGTTGTCGGTGTTGAAGAGGATGAGTGAATCTGCATCTCTGCTCTTCCCAACAATTTATCCATCTTAATCTGCTTCCTCTACTCCCTGGACCCGTAGAGGCGAAATTGCGATGGTTGAAAGTTTGGAATATCTAGTATTCAATAGGACGTCCTACGTAGCTCTTATAGAGAGTTGGTGTGTTGTGTTGCTCACATGTGGTCATATATGACCATCTTTTGTAGTTTTATAGGAAAATTGGTTGTCGTTGTTGGAGTGGAAGATCGACTGCCACATCCACATGTAGCTTTATAGAAAAATTGGTTGCCGTTGTGTTGCTTACATGTGGTCATATATGACCGGCTTTTGTAGCTTTTGTAGTTTTATAGGAAAATTGATTTATTCACCTTTTCTCTACTCTCCGACCCCGAGGGTGGCGGAAGGCCTTCGCGGAGTGGGCTGAGATTGCCACAGCGCATGGGTACCGGGTGGCTTGTCTGAAGCGGCGAGTACAGGAGCAGTGGCGGAGCGTGAACAAAACGCAAGATGGGGCTAATTCCATACAAAACAGAAAATAAGCATAAAAAGGCGGCCAAGTCGTAGAACAGATATAACATACATTAGATGACAATGTCATGATGATATATAGATATCTGAGAAAAACGCACGTTTAGTACACCAACTTGCCGCGAATGTGCGTTTTGGTCACCAAGTTGCAAAACGTGAAAAACAGGTCACCAAGTTGCCACAAGTGAGCGTTTTGGTCACTCCGTGACGTGGCAGACCAATTTTTTTGCAAACCCCCCCCCCCCCCCAAAGTTTTATTTATTCCAATTGTTAGGTCCTTTTCAACTTTTTTTTTGGCCTTTTAGGGGGATTTGTAAAAAATAAAACTTTAGAGGGGATTTGCAAAAAAAACCAGTCTGCCACGTCATGGAGTGACCAAAACGCTCACGTGTGGCAACTTGGTGACCTGCTTTTCACGTTTTGCAACTTGGTGACCAAAACGCACATTCGTGGCAAGTTGGTGTACTAAACCTGCGTTTTACTCTAGATATCTTGTTCACACAAATACAACATATATAACAGGTTTGACTATACCTAGGTACTGTGAACTAGTTATTTTGGATGCTCCAAAAGAAAAAGAAAAAGAAAAAGAAAAAGAGCGCAGATAATGGCCAAAAGAAAAAAAGAGCGCAGTACATCCAAGAAGAACTGAATGGAAGTTTATCAGGTCTTAAGGAATTCAGAAAGTCATACTAGACTAGTAGCGTGGAATTTTTTTGAGAGAAGAAGCGTGTAACCTGTAGTTATTGGAGTGAACATGGAAAAAAAAACAGAATTCAGAAATCAGGAGGACACCGAGGAGGCGCAGCCGTGCAGGTACGCACTCACGGACAGGCACAGAGCCGAGGAGGAGGTCAGGAGGATCGAGGGCCAAGGAGGCAAGGATGAACGATCGATAGTACAGAGACTTGAGAAGGATCAGAAGACCTATCGATCATGGAGTTGAGATCGCCATGGAGGGCGGCGACCTGGGCTATGGCGATGGTTGCTGTTCGTTTCGTTTCTCTATGGCCGTGTTGTCGCCAAATTGGGAAAGGGAAGCCGAGTTTTGACTAGTGGGCCAGAGTTGCCTTTCAATATACCTAGTAATTTATATTTTGCAATTTGGGAAGGGGGGTCGTGGCCCAGTTTCATCTCCACGACGCTCCGCCCATGTACAGGAGGCCCTAGCACCACCAAACCATAGAGTGGTCTGAGGTGGCAATGGCGGTACACAGCTCTTCTGGTGCAAGTGCACGTGTATCGGATGGCCCGGGTTAAGCGGCATGCAGAGAACGCATTGACGACACCTGGCCATGGAGCGTGCTCAAGCTAGCTGTTTTTTGACATGCGATAGCTGGGACAACGAGAATTTAGTTTGTCTGCTTCCGCAAAGCAGATTTATTTTCTCTCCCGCAACGCACGGGCACGTTTTGCTAGTGACTAGTGAATTAATCAACTTAGCGCTCACGATGGGGAGTAATTGTAATTAGTAACATCTAGATGTTACTAGTTTATGTTATTACCTCCATAGTAGAGTATCATAGGCGTAGTAACATAGATAGCTCTATTTATTACTTTGTAAGCTCATATTTCATTGGGAAGCTATATGTGATAGTAACATATTATGTTACTCTAATTGTCTCTCTCCTCTAAATGTCTGTCACATGATTGCCTAGTTAGCATCTATGTCACCACCATCTTACCTTAGTTACTCCCACTGTGAGTAGCCTTAGTTATGGTACGGTGTTCCAGTTCAACCCATACGGGAGCTATATTAATTAGAACTTGAGATTCTCGCGCGTCAGGCTGGTCATAGTAAGTTAAAACATGCATATGTTATATTTAGGCTGGCCATAGTGGGGAGTAACTTAGTCTAGTGCAAAGTAACATAAATAGTATCATATATAGACTCATTTTATCTTGGGAAGCACTATGTGATGGTAACTACCTACGTTACTCCATTTATATCTCTTTTCTTTAATTACATGACACATCATCTTTTAGTCTATGTGACACTTATGTTACTAACTATGTTATTGAATTCAGTTGTGTCCGAGGTAGGAGTTTGAAACCCTTTCTTAGCCTCCCACTATGGGTAGTTAGTCTATGTTATTAGTTTCATAAGTTGTGCTAATATATAGAGATTTTCATTTATTGTTGTGTAAACTCATTTTATTGAGAAGCTTTATGTGATGGTAACATAATATGGTACTCCATTTGTCTATCACTTCTTTAATTGCATGAAATATCATCATATTTTTGTCTATGTAGCACTTATGTTACTATCTATGTTATTCTCATTATAGGTAGTCTCACTTCATTTTGGCTCACGTCTCTCCCCTCCTGCTAGCTACACACCTATTCGGGCCGGGCTTTGAGCAAGTTTCTACACACCCTGATAAGACTCGTCTAAACTCTGAAAAACTCGGGGTTTAACAGCCGAATAGGGTTTGGCTCGACGAGAGAGGTACGAATTTCGAACTAAAAATTTGCGCACTTGTAAATCTCCACATTATATACCTGTAGGATTTTCTTTCGTATTTTTGAAATTTAAAAATAAAAAATTGGAATTAAAAAATGAAATACATGGAGCTCGGCTCCATTAGCATTTTTCGTTGGTTCGACACTCTTTTACACTATGTACAGTCGGTTTGACACTCTTTTACAGCCTGCACAGTCAGTCGACACCGGATATGAAATTCCTATTTGACATATATTGCTCGGGACTCAGCTTGTTTGACCGCAAATGGCGACTATCACCATCATGTCCATCGCATATATGTCTCCTTCAACAGGAACGGTTCAATTCTCATTCTGTTCTCACAATTCATGTCCAAAACATTTATCACATGTTACCTTCGGACATCATGATATTTTCCCTCAAGTTTCAATCCCATCGCGCGCGTGCCCGCTGCCCCCCGTGGTGGCGGCGCGCGCCAAGTCCGAGCCCTCCTCCCGAGCTCCTCCCCCACATCCCCCGCGCCGCCGCCGTCGGCAGAGGCCACCGGGCTCGGCCTGGTCGGCGCCGGCGGCGGGGGCTTGTCCTTCCCCGCACTGTGAAGGTGGAGACGGGGCTCCTCCGGCATGGCGGCGGTGTTGTTCGGGCGACGGCGGCTCGGCTTCGGCCGAGAAGCGGCACGGTGGCGGCGGTGTGCATGTGGTGCCATGGGGCGGCGCGGCGCGGCCGCACGACAGGCGGCGCAGGGCGGTGGTGGCGGCGCCCCTCGGCCCAGATCTAGGCCCTACGGGGCCCATCTGGCTTGAGGCGGGCAGCCTGGCCCTGCGAGGGGCCCATTCTGCAGATGGCAGCAGGTGTAGCTCGTGCTGGGTGCAGCGGCGACGGCGGCCGGCCTGTTGCAGCGTGGCGGCGGACTTTACGGGCCCAACCCAGGCCCGGCCGGACCCTATTGGGATCGGTGTGCCCCTGCGGGGCTTTACGGGCCTGATGGGCCCGACCGAACCTAACTGGGACTGGTGTGTCCTGCGGCCACGTCCGATCGACTACCGCCTTCGGTGGTGGAGGTAGTTCCCTCCCGCGCGGCCGCGGTACTGTTGTCCCCTATTCTGGCTACTACTTGCAGTCGTCTTGCAGACCTCGTGACGGCAGCTTCGGTGCGACGACGATGGTGGCTTTGTGATCGTGGTGGCGCTTGTTGGTGGGCGGCTAGTTTGGTGGTGGCAAGGCCTCGTCTTCCGTGGTCTGATGCTACAGATCGTCTGGGGTGGTGGATAGGGTTTTTTGGGAGAAATCCTTGTTGGCTTGGCCGACACCGACGCGATGCCGCCTTTGGGTGGCATCATCCCTTCCCGAAGGGAGTCGTGGCTACCCTTCGTCCGCATCCCTCTGTGTGCCGGGGGAACCCCTAGGATCAGTACGCTGGTCCGGGCAGCAGCGTGTGCATGCCTTCTTAAAGGTGCTGCTTGGTACTCGGCGATTCGGTTATAGGAGCGTGGTGGTACTTCGCCGGAGAGGGCGCAGCGGTTGTGAGTCACTATAGTTTAGTCAATCCGCATATGTCTTCATTTTGTTTTCTCTTTCCTTGCTTGTCTTTGGGTGTATGTTTGCTGCTGCCCCAGCATTGTGAAACTGTTGGTTGTATCAGGTGGTTGCTATATTTATATAGCGGGGCTACGGCCTATTTCGACAATCTTTACTCGAAAAGAAGGAAAAAACAAATGTTTGCTGATGAAAATCTTGCTACTTCCTCCGCTCAAAACTGCGACATTTGTTTCGAATTGGAGGGAGTATTAACTGGGCTGCTAAACACTTGTAGACCGGGCTCTCCTGGTGCGGAAGTCCTCTGCGTGAGGCACAAACGGGCCTGTCATTTCCTCGAGTCTTCTGAAAATGCCTAGGCCCAAACCGTCGAGTAGCCCGGCACATTCAGCCCCATTAACGGCCTACGACTCCACCCATTCGCCCTCCACTCCCACGTTATCACCTCATCCTCCTTTCTCGTCTCCTCCCGTGCAGACTGTTGTAACCCGCCGTTGCTGGCTTTGCTGCTGCCTTCTCCGCGCGACAGAAATGGCGTGCACGCTGGTGGGAGCCTTCAAGGGCCTCTCCCTCTCGTCCTCCTCCTCCTTCCTCCGCGGCGACCGCGCCGCGCTCTCCGCCGGAACCGCCTCCGTGGGCTTCGGGATGGCCCTGCCGGCGCGCGGGCTGACGATCCAGATGGCCCACAAGAAGGGGGCCGGAAGCACCAAGAACGGGAGGGACTCCAAAGGACAGCGCCTCGGGGTCAAGATTTACGGCGACCAGCTCGCCAAGCCCGGCGCCATCATCATCCGCCAGCGCGGCACCAAGGTCCCCTCACTCCCGCTTGCTCTCACTTCCTGTTACTGCCACCGGTTCCTTCTTCAGCGAGTGCGTGGTAGCTCTGTCTCGCGCGCGGTGCTGAATTGCGTTGAAATGCTAGTGTAAACGCTGTGTGCATTTTGTACATGTACTTCGAAACACGAGTTGATTCTCACTTAGAGAGGATTTTGTGGAGATTAGATTGTGGTGAGGACCGCGGAGGCTGTAATACGGCCAGGGACTGACAGGGGTTCGATTAGATAATTTTGGTCCGCGGCATTGCGCTTAACCATTTAACGCTGGCTCTGCTACTGTCGATATTGTCAGCTCCTGTCTGTCTGCGTGCAATGAAAACATCGCCGATGGAATACTTAGAGTATGTTGTTTCATGTTTGGCTCCTACTTTAGTTGTGTAGTACTTGAAGTTCCAGTCAATCATTGAAAAAAAACATGGTATCTGTAGTTTACATCATAACATTTGGCATGCAGCAGGCTAGAAGATGCTATATTCACGGTAGATTGAATGCTTGCTTCATACATGTGGAGGATATGACTATTCATTCAAAAAACATGCAAAGGACCATGTTCGGAAAAGCATCTTGGAGGAAGTCACCGAGCATCTTAGAGGAAGTGTGACTTTGATTGCTAAATCACTCATTATGGTGGCCTCTAGTTACACCCTTCACATGCAGTGTGTAATGTGCACTGATACCTGCCTAGTCTAAATTCTGCAAGGAGAGAAAAGAGTACACTCTGTGCACTTAGTTATTTATCTGTCCTGATTATTTAACGTGTCAATGCCATTTTGTTCCCAACTTCTTTTGCTATATTCCTGAACTATTTATATCAAAAAATATTCCTGAACTACGAGTTCAACACAACTCTTGGTCTTTGACACCCGGCAATGTTCTAGATTTCTTCATGTTATGGGTGACATAGGCTTAATAAAGCTGTTTTCACATTGGTGTATGAACTGTTCACCTAGTATACAGGACACCATGTGTGTCTCTTTATAAATATATGTTTTTTTTTACAATTGTGTTGAACATCTCAGGTCTATCCTGGAAATAATGTTGGAATGGGCAAGGATCACACCCTCTTTGCTTTAATTGATGGACTTGTCAAGTTTGAGAAATATGGACCAGACAGGAAAAAGGTCAGATAGTCGCTAGTAACTGTATCTAACTGGATTTCTGGGGATACCAGGTATTTAACTATCATGTTTTTATTTCATTTTGCAGGTAAGCGTTTACCCATATGAGAAACAGCCTGAAAACCCGAACAGTTACAGAGCAAGGAAGAGAGAGAACTTCCGCTTGCAGCGTGAACGCAAGAAGGCAAGAGCAGAGAGAACTTATGAGCCACAATTGGTGTTCGCAGCGGCAGATGGAAGTGTAGAAGTCAAAGCAGACTGCTGATAAGTTTACTGTAATGTATTTCTCTTTTTATTTTTACAATCCATGGTTGACAAATCTTTCTCATATGTAAATCATCGACTGCAAGTTGAATGCAAGTCCAGTTTTTTTGAATTTCGGTTGTGTCCTATATGTGGTGTGTCTTCGGGATATTGCGCACTTTAGGGACCAGGAGAGGTCTATGCCAACTTCCCACAAACCACACTCTGACGTAATATTGTGATGGTGCCATTGCATCAACACAATCATGACTGGGAGTGTGTTATGTGGTTCAGGCCGTATTCTAAACAACTTTGCATAGGTTCTCTTTGCGGAAAAGTTTCTTTTGGCATAGGGCTGTAAATGGTTTTAGTTTTGGGTTAGTTGGTGCATGGAAGACTGCAACTAGGCTCCCTGCATTTTCTTCTTTCATGGCCCCTATTCTTGAGCGGCATTATACTGTATTTGTAGGCAATAAAGGTTTTAATTCATAGTAAATTGGTTTATGAATATTTAAAGATGCTAGGTTTCGTTTGGTGAAAGAAAATTTATGTTGTGATATTTACAAGCACACAATACGCCATATGCCTAATTAATACTCCCTCTGTATCAAAATATAAGACTCTCTAGTCACTTACCACACACATATATCTAGACATGTTTTAGTGCAAGATTCACATGACTAGAGAGTCTTATATTTTGATACGGAGGGAGTAGAAAACAAAAGAAAGTAGGTTTTGTCCTTAAGGAACCGTATGGGCTGGGTGCTGATTATTGTCCAACAAAGAAATGTAGAAGGGGCATTTCTATAGTGTGTTGGCCACTCTTTTATGTCTCATGGTTTAGTCTATCAGCCGTTTATCTTTCGCTGAAGCAAAGCAAGGAGGGGCATGATTGAGCTCAGGTGGGCTTTTTGTCAAATAAAGTTGGTCTACCACAGGGTAGATGGGCCCTTTGGTTGACCCCTCGATTCTAAGGCCACTAGTTTTCATCAAAGATACACAATACAAAGAAAAGGAGAGGGCAATGGAATCAAGAAGCATGACCCTTGTTTGCTCTGTCTTCTCCATATCATCCTATAACCCAGGAGCTAGCTGCACTGGTGAATGATGGTGCCAAGGCAAGCATTATTGAGATCCCACCATGTTTTTCGGCAAGCTTTGTGCAAGTTGAATCATGGAGAGGGGCACAAAGTATGTCAATTACTGGATCTTTTTCTCTTTCAGTGTTCCCATATGTTCCTCACATGTGGAATCTTGCAGAGGAATCAGTATTGGCATTTCATGGTACCATAAGTCTTAACATCATTTGTCGTAATCTGTTTTTGAATTTACCATGCTGAAGGTGGCTTATTAACACAGTATTCGGAACCATTTGACATTTTGAGTCACTTTTTTTTTCTGTAGTCACATATGCTGATTAGGATAAACCTGCAGGATAAAATACTGCTCATTACCCTTAGTAATAAAGTCCATTTAAAGTAATGCAACATTATGATCTGTCGCCATACAATAGCCAATAGCATTTGGAGACCAATAACTTTAGGTGGTTAAGCATGTGCACAGTGTTTAAAATAGCCGTACTACAGATTCACAGGGCATTTTGTGTCATGTCTTTAGTCTCTTGTCACGTTTCTAGGAACCTTCCAAATTTTTTCATGATGGATTTTGATTTCTTTGATTTCATAGCAATGCATAGCCATCAGTGATTTCGCTTGTCTAGGTTAATCTAATTAGTTTTTTTTTTTGCAGGGATAATCTAATTAGTTGAGAACAATATACTAAAATCTAATGTTATATTGTCTTTCTCTTACAAATATCACTTCAGAAGTGATCTGGCACTATGATTCTGTAAATCAAACTCTTGAAATGTGCTGTTTGTTTATGGTGTAGAAGTCATTGCTTGTTAACCTGTTAGATGCAGCTTTGTAGAATCTGTTTTAGTCATTGCTTGTTGACAGTAATACTAACCCACGCGTCAGAAACGGATATGCATAATTTCCATTTGGTTGTTATGTAGAGCTGTTTAATGCTAGTCTTTTGGTTTAAAACTAATGGCTAAAGTGCCTACAAAATCATCTATTAGGTGCAAAGCTAATTAACCAAGAAAGCGCTTCCACCGTTCACCCATAAATGGACATTTAAGAGAGTTTTTTTTTGCTCTAGGGCAGCAGAGCACAATGGAGTCACCCAGCCATCACCCATGCGGCCATGCTTACCTCGATTCCTTCCTTTTTCATTCAGACTCCACACTCCACACCACATATAGTAAAGCTAAGATGCATCCACCAACTGCTAATGATAATCTTTTCATCAAGAATTGTGCTCCTTTTATCTGCTCAATTATTAGCCTAAAGCATTTTTTGCTGTCGGTGGAGGCCATAATTTCCAGAACCATTCTTGTCTTGCAGTGCATGTCACATTGTCATGACAGGCAAATACGCAGGGAGAAACATACATACACCTTTGTGTTGCCTACTTGCCTTGCTTCAAGACTGAACGGTTCTACACCACACTCGATTAGCAGGCACATCACCAGTCTTGCTAAAGAGAGAAGCTGGGTCCTTTGAAAGGGGATAATGGGCTCTACTGCACTGCACTAGTATTTGTTGGTCTGGACTGGAGCGACCATAATCTGATCTTTCCTTAGCCATCAAGTCTCTGGTTATTTCATGTAGTGACAGTTGCGGTCAGTTTTGCTATAAGACGAGTTTGTGTTGAATGTTCGAACAATTTGCTGATGCAATGGTCATAGACAGAATACATTCTCCCCTGAAACTCGTTGAGTATCTGGTCCTCGCCTCCTCTGTTTCCCTTTGATGTGATATAGAAACGTAAGATTTCAGTATCCAACTTGAACTCCTGTGTTGCCCCATTAGTTTATCAGAGGGGGAAATGGAGCATGGCAACTAAAAGGCTATCTGGTTCAGATGCTCACAATGCAAATATATTCTGGTAGAAACTTTTAGCATGGTAGACTCAATCTTGGCTTCTTGTTTAGCTGATCTTCAGACCACCTGTTAATTAAAGTCGTCACCCTTTTATCTTAACCCTTTACATCAAAGTTTTTAGTATGACTCGGTGTTATTCATACGACTCGTTGCTACTGTTTGCTTTTGTAGCAATTTTCCTAAAGTGTAATTACCAACCTGCTGGGATTGAGGTCCAGGTTGGAAGTACAGTTGAGCACCTGGCCATGGTTACTCCAGCTCCTGACACAAAGAGCTATTCCATAGAAGCCAAACTCCACACCAATTCCAGGTGTACTTGCACAGTTGCACCTACTGTACCACCAGGTTCTAGAATGCTGAATAGATGCATACCACATGAGCAGAAATACTCAGCAACTCCTACCACAATTGGCTCTTCAGGTGAATCATCCTCCACCAGCCACCATGAGTCCATAACTGCCAACTGCTATGATTGTGTTGTGCGCCAACTGCTAGGAAACACCGTATACTTGCCAACAATTGCCACATGACATAGCTGTAGGTGGCATGTGGAGTTTTTTTTTGTCCAATCTACATGTTTTTTCATAGCTTGTGGCTGTAAATCATATCCAATTAACTGGAATCCACAGTATTCTGGAGGCATCCAAATTGTAAAGTCCAAGTCATCAACTCCAGGGATCAGGATCATGAGAGCAGAGGGACCCAAAGCAGAGCAAGAGAGGGAAAGGAAACGAGAGGGGGTAAGAAAGGGAAGGAGAAGGCAGACAGCCACCATATCTTCAATCTTTCTGACAAAGAACTGCCCCCACCCACAACACATCAATTTATTTATCTATAAAATCTCATCAAATTGCAAAAAGTATCATGTGTTCCTCTGCTCCTCCACCACCAATAGGATAGGGGATATGTGTACTTGCATGGTTGGCCGGTTGGCCCCTCTTGCATCGAGACACTGGTGCTTTAAATTTCACACTCTCTTCTTCTGCTTCCTTTTCATGGCCAGCACCACATATAAAACCCTCTCACCACCCTTCTCGCCCTCTCATTGTGCCTATAGCTTCTTGAGCCTCATCAGGTCTGTGTACATACACTTCTTGGCGCTGTTCATAGCAAGAGCTTGATTGCTCAATTGCTGCCAAAAAAATATGGATCCAATCAGCATAGAGAAGATCAAGGCCATGAGGAAGTACAGGAGGAGCGGAGGCAGCAGCAGAAGCTGCTCCCTGCTCTGACACCTTACATGGTGGCCACCTGTGTTCTTTGCCTGCTGCTCACTAGCCCTGCCTGGTTCCCCTGGCTGTGCTCGATCCTCGTCTCCTTCCTCCTCACCACCCTCCCTGACCTGGCCACTGCCTTCTTGCTCAGCCCGAAGTGCCTTTTTGTCGTCGGCAACCTCATCGTCGCCTTCCTCATCGGTGAGTCTAGGCTGTCTTTTAAGAGCAAGCCTGGTTCCCTAGTGGATGTGGACAGCATCCATGAGGAGCACCTGAAGAAGAACGTCGCGTCGACGACGGCAAAGGCCGTGATGGGGGCGACCACGGTGGTGTTCTCCGATCACAGCGCTCTGGTTGGAGTAGTTTGGGAGGGGGAGAAGGAGGAAGAGGAGGAGGAGGAACAAGGAGAAGAGGAGCTGGAGAAGAGAGTGGACGACTTCATCGCAAGGGTCAGGAGGCAGAGGAAGCTCGAAGCCAAAAGCTTCTTCGACACTGATCGGTGACATGGTCGAGCTTACTTAATTCTCCTTGGAGTTGGAAGATGCAAGAGAAGGTTACATCCAAATTAAGGACGTGTAATGCTTTGTACTACTATGCTTAGTTATGTCTTGTTAGGGTCAGAGGTAAGAAGAAGAACCGATTCCAGTGTTTTCTCACTGTGTAGCTGATTAATTCTGGGGCGCAACAATGCCTGGGAATTAGGCAGAGAGGAGAGACAAGGAATGTAAGAAAAAAAGGAGTGATGCCTGAGGTCTTTCTGTTATCTTGCTTTGTGTATAGCTGGTTTCATGCCGCTATGATTACTGTGGCACTTAAAGAACCTGATGACTCACAAAGCTGCCTGAATGACAGAGGAATCAAAAAGTTCAGTAAATTCTATCTAAGTGTAAACTAGCAGCTGACATCATGAATGAATGTATTCCCAAATCAGGCTGCAAATTGCTCGACGCCAATCGAAACTACTTTTCCGGTTAACAAAAATCGAAACTACTGGATCCGTTCCGGGAAATCATCAGAGAAAGTAGTGGTTGAAATAATTAATTATATTATTATCCTACCATCAATAATTAAATAAGAGACCTGAATGTGTTGATCCAAAGTTTTATCTTTTCAGCAATAGAATAATAAGATCACACGCAATGCTGAATGTTCAGGCATCATAATAGTGGCAAAATACTCTCGAAAAAAAAAATAGTGGCAAAAGGCACCTGCTCGCGCTGCATATCAGCATATGCACAGGAAACTTCTAATCGGAATTATCAATGGCACATTGGCGTGCACACACAAAAGATGCACAAGTGACTAAATATACTTCTGAGTGGTTTATTACAACCTTTAGTCGGAAGCAAAAGTAGGGTAGGGTATTTCTATATGTGATAAATGATCCCAATGTAATGAGTTCTCTTCCGAAAAGGAATATGTTGAATGAATAGAGCTTAAATTCTGAAACTTGGATATTTCTTTTTCTACCGGACAAGTTAATTCTCGTAGCTAGAATGAGACTTCTCAAATCCCTCAGATAGAAGCTGAGCAGTAAATCTATGAAGCGATGTGCAAACTAGCAGTTGACACAGGAATGAATGTGCTCCCACATTGGGCTGTCCAGAACCGCTCGAAATGACAAAAATACGAAGAACTAATTACATGATCCTACCAACAATAATAAAAAGAGTGGGTGAAAAAATGGTGCATATGCTGGATCTTTTCCCCTCTATCTTTTTTTTAAGAAAAAGAGTATATATTAATATCGTGGAGATATCAATTACACCCAGACTCTGCAACAACGCAATAATCTAAGGTATTACGGATGCACACAGCCGAAAAAACAATAATAAGAAGAAACTAAAAAAGAAAAGTCCTGCTAAAGAGTTGATATTCTTGCAGCAGCAGCAGCACAACCACCACCAAGACAACACCTGATGCTCAAGTTCTCCAAAAGCAACGTTCTTAAGAAGGAAACAATGCAGAAGCGCCGTCGTCGCCCGATCAAAGATCTTGGGTTTTCACCTGGAGAAAGTCTCCGCTCTCAAAACAATGTCTTCAACAAGGTCATTGCCAGGCACAACTAATTAAGGCCACCTTGGATTTTCACCCTGAAAGGTAAGACTTTAAACTTCACCTGTGCTGACGCCCCCATTTACATACCGCTGCTACGAGTACTGAAGTTTCAAGCAAGTTCCTCGACGCCAAAGGCTCGAATCACCATTACTAGTCCTTCAATCTCGGTTACATGACATTCTCCACCTCGGACTTCATCATGAATTTGCCCATGATGGCAACAGAAGTAGAGCTTCACGCCGCTTCCTCCGGCACGATCGAATCCATCCGATCCAGCAGTTTCTAGACATAAAAGTCCATGAGAGATCGCCGTGGAGCCTTCCGGAACCCGATATCTACTCATAGATAATGAAAAGGAAAAGGAAGAGATCACAACGCGATGCTGAATGTTCAGGCATCATAACAGTGGCCAAAAGGCGCATGCCTGCCTGCAGATCAGCATATGATCATGCAACTTTTCTCCAGATTTATCAAATGGCGCATTGGCGCACACAAAGATACAGGAGGGATTAATTATTCTCCAGAGTGGTTCATCACAAGTGATGAGAAGCGTACCCACTTGTAAACGTTGCCGGGGCTGCTTTTCCGGCTGCTGATTCAGCTACGCGTCAGCGTGTGCATGCATGCATGCATCGGCGTTGCCTCTGATGAGATCACACTATACTTTATTTTCTTCTTCGGAACACTCTCCTTTCTTTTATGTTCTTTAATCTGAAGCTCACAGGATATTGTTTGCTGAAACACCACACACAAAACCGCACGAATTCGACGTGACACGGAAAGGGAGGAGTCCACGTACGAGCGAGGTTTTGGTTACCCGTCAGGAATCCGGTTACCGCCCGGTAACCGTGAGCACCCTGGAAAATGGTCATACAGTGCGGAAATCCTGAAAATTTTGAATTTTTCTAAATTATACCGAGAACCTTCGATTGTCAAACTGAGAACAGCACGGTGGAATACTTTTGCTCAAGAGTATTTTGTTTAACCGCTTGGATCCGGTCTTTGTTTGTCTGCATCTGTCTCTAGGTTGGATCGTTTTGATCTAGCCTTCTTTTCATCGGCGACAGTTGTCGTTCTGGTGCACTCCTGTGTGGCCTTAGCAGGATGACTCTCCGGCTTCGATGAGGGAGGGGCGACGACTACAACGCGCCTTTGACTCGCTCCAATATTTATAATTGTCGCTACATGGTCTACGAGTTAGATGTAATTCATGTTACGTTGATCAATATATTAGAAGTTATGTTTTAGGGTGCTGGTACCACGGCCTGACAGGTAGGTTTGTTGAGGTCCAACTATATGTGGTCCAAAATACATACTCGCTCCGTTTCAAATTATATATTTTGATCACACTAATATGGACAAAATACAAACTGAAATGAGCGAATCAATACACTAAAATAAATCTAGATATATGTAGGAATAAAAACAGCAATCCAGATAGTAATACGTAGCACAGCCATGCTTGCATTTCGCTCCAAAACAGAACTGTAACTTCGGGAAATACGCGGTGCTGTGTGTTCAGGCATCATAACAATGACAGTGGCAACTGGCAAAAGGTACCTGTCTGACTGCATTATGCAACTTTTATTCAGATTTAGTATCAATGGCACATTGGCGTGGACACACACGCACGAAAGTATACGGAAGGGATTAATTATTATTTGAGCAGTTTATCACAAGTGAGGGGAACCGAGCACTCCAATTCAGTGACTTCCTGAAGTCAAGTCTGAGTCTCACCATAACTTACTTGCAATATTCTCATCATATCAGTATAGGACGTACAACATCGACTCAGATTCGAAACTCGAAAATTCAAACTGCTCAAGATATTTTAAAATAAAACTAATAAATCACAAGTGTTTTGTATTCTGTGAAGTTCCAATTCATTTGGATATATAGTTTGCGAAAAAACAATTTTATGTATTTGATCTCAAAAGGCTATTTAATCACGAACCATTTATCTAAATGGATTGAAACTTTCACATGATACAGAACAAAACAGATACAATTTATTGGAATTTTTTTAATTTTTCTGAACAGCTTTATTTTTTTAGTGCAGAATCTGGGTCGATCAGTTACGTCCATGTTGATTTGAAGTCACTGAAGCCGAATCCTGGAAACGAACCACTTGTTCATTGATCTGGTACGTGTAGAATGGCAGTGTCATGTATTGTATATACTAGAACGACACCCCACGCGTTGCAGCGGGTATCTCTAAAAAAAATTAATAAAACGCATGAAACCTGAAGTTAATAAAGAAATATGCACGATTTAGTTAACCATGGCAGTTAAGAGGCTAAAAATTTAGACATCAAATGTATTTGTGGTTTATAATTTAAAAGATCGTTATGGTTTAGGGGTGTATCTGATTGATACATATAAGACTATATCAACAGTGTTGTGAATGACTTGCATAAAGATAGCATACACATTGCAGCACATTTTTTATAGAAACTTTTTGAGTGAATACATATAGATGAACCCATAATTCTAATAATCGCTATATGATTTTCGTCATTAAAAATAATTGGCAAAAAGTTCACAGACAAAACTAATTGCATTGTTCTACTTGTACATGATTTACTTATGTAACTACATAGCGGCATGGTGTGATCTCATCATTCAAACATAAAAAAATGATTTGGACAATCTGATAGGCTAAAAAAAGATGATGTGGATGCTTACATGTAGAGATAGAAAATAATTAACAAATGTTAGTGGGATGATATGGACAATTAATTGGCTAAAACAGCAAGTGATGTGATAGCTTGCATATGGAGATAGAAAAATATTAATTGCACTTAGTGGGGTTTTGCTTTATAGATATAGAACAGCTAACTTTGCTAAGGTTTAGCCAAAAAATGGAGTCCAAAATACGCGACAAGATTTGAGTTCAACTACAGATTCACTTAGCTGTCATTTGTTACAAACGCCAAAGCAGATACTAGATTAATACATATAGCACAGCCCATGATTCCATTCTCTCGATAACAAAACTGGGACATTCACCTCATGGACCAAACTGTTGCCGTAACGGGAAAATCTATCTATCCTCACATAATAAACAGTAAAACATCGAGCCTGTAACTTTGGCACTCGGCAAGTTCTTCAGAAAGATTATCCATTTCGCAACACGTCTACTTGCCAAATTTATTTGCTACCGCCGGTTCCGACAGTGTATTCCAGACCTGCCAAACATGCAGGAGTGTCATGTCGATCCACATACCATGGATAAAGGTGCAGAAGCTTTTTTCAGGCTACACATATGGGCATTGTGCTTACCTTCAGTTTGCCTTTTGATCCTCCACATGCTAATAAGAAGGGGCTATCATTCGAAAACGCTACCGTGAACACGGCTCCCTGGAACAACAAGAAAGTGGGTGAGCAACATAAATGGGAGTCATTCCTTCACAGACCAGTAATTAACTTGAGCAGTACCAGTTTAGGATTCAGCGAGGCGACGCACGAAGGCTGGTTGTTTGATATATCCCATAGTTTCACCTGCGTTTAGAGACACGTTAGCAACTGGTTGGACTAATATGAAAACTGAACAGCTTTCCTCAATGCAAAGTTCACACCATTTTATCGGTTCCACCTGTTGCAATAAACTGCGGGCAAAAAAAAAAGTAGGACATCGTCAGTAATTCAGTTTCAGATGGCCGCGTCTCTCTTTTTTTAGCACACTGGTATACAAAGTGAAACATACATTAGGCTTAGATGAGCAGAAGGAAACGGAAGAAGCAGCCTTATTGTGTGCATGCAGGGTAAACGTGGGCTGTCCAGGATCTGAATTTGACGAAGCTGTCCGTGTATCAAACGCTTGAACCATGCCATTGTCAAGACTGACCTGCAAGACAGCTACCACGTCACTCCAACATTGAGAAAACAACACATTCACCAGAAAAGTATATCCGAACTGCGCAACTGCAGAGTATTTATTATAGCCATAGGTCATAACTGTAGGTAGGGATCCAAAAGTAGTTTTGCCCTTGAGAGACGGAAGTGACGTTTACCCACTTACACAATGAGTGAGTCCATCCATAGTCCTAGATCCACACTACTCAAAATATGTTGCTTTCGTAAGAGACGGTACTAAAATTTCATCTGGGTTTCAATCATACTGTTTCCGTACGGAAGCTTCAATAATCGTATAGTAAAATTGCTGCTGGTATAAACCAGCAGTTTGTAATATGTTCTATATAGGGGAGACAAACGGGATTTAGATTATGTCAAAAAACAACGAGATCACTTACCACAAAAGAGTGTTCATTGTGTGGATCACAAACTAAGTTTTCTACATCTGCTTCGACAGACCATTTATGATAACTTTGTCCATTGTCTCTCATATCACTCTGTAAAATGTTAGTACCCAATATAAGTAGTGGACGTAGAAAATATCTACTCACTCCGTTCGGAAAAGGATGTCACAAAAATGGTCTATCTATAGTTCATTTTTGTGACATCCTTTTCCGAACGGAGGGAGTAGAATAATGCACCAGCCTCTTCAACAAGAATTTCAGTTAACACAGATCTGCATCTCAAAATATTTACAAGAATACAACGAAGAACAGTCAAATTAACAGTAGAACTGCATTTCAAAACATCTACAGTGAACTCCCAGAACCAAAAGGAGAAGGAAGCAATATGTTATATAATTAGTATGGCCGCTTTAATTACTGGCTACACAAAGCGAGTGAGATTATCAATTCCTGACATGCTAGAAATCAGCATGCCACTTACAGACTGGCCAACAACCAGAATATGTAATGAGCTAGCAAATATATCGGGAAAAATATTCAACAATAATTCACGTAATGACCAACAACATGCATTACCATGACAACCAATCTATCAAAAGATCCACTAAGAAGAACTTCCGGTGACCTCCAGGCAACTGATTGGACCTACATGTGGAAGAAAGGGAAAATTAACTTGATATGCCATCATAATCGTTCAGAATGATATATTACAGAAGTCAAAAAGAAGAAAATAATATCGATCATTGCCTTGCCATCATGATGTAGCAGAGTGACTGCACATTTACCAGCACTTAAGTCCCAAACTTTAACAGTTTTGTCTGCACTTGCACTAGCTAGAACGTTCCTGAAGTTCATAAGGAGTCATCAGCATTGGTCCAACAATTGAAAAAGAGAGCAAGAGATGCAATCACTTGAGATGAAACCAAAACACACCTCACCACTGCGTTCCATGCAAGACCAAGCACAGATTTCTTATGACTACCCCTCTTGTATTTTGTCTGCACATGACATGGGGCATTAACAGTAAGATTTCAAGGAAGAAATGCTCTACCAGCGCAGAGGCATTCGTGAGTCGTAACGTAGTACTGACATTTGTTCTAGTTAAGTACATTGTACCCTTATCCAATCAGTACCACTTTGCACCAACAACACTTTGTTGCATTCATATGAAAACTAGTATCGTCAATTTAATTGCCAAAATGCAACCCAATCTGCACATGAACTTACTGAACCTACTAGGACTTGTGTAGCATACTTAGGCGATGAACAATCAAATAGATCAATCAACCTCATTTCATGTGCGTTATGTGGAGTTAGTCTGGATCTCAACCAGACATAAAATCTACACAGGCTGCATATGGGCCCGATGTTAGGACATAGACCCACAGTCATCTCAATCTAGCCTAAAGATTAGCAACTATGAGACCAGATTGCAGATGTTCCACATGACAACTATTGAGGTTGCCAAAGAAATCAAAGGGATAAAACATCATAAACTGAGAATGTTGGGAATGTCGAGTGAGACTTCACAATAAGAGCAAGAAAATGCGTGTTTAAGAAGGCTAAACGGTAATTATCTCATGGGAAGCAATCAAAACTTCGAAGTGCCAACAATGAAATATTAGTAGCATACCTTTTTCCCCTTAACCTGTTTTTTTGAAAGTCCTCCTAGCACAGCATGTGGTTCAACCTCGTCGACCTGTTGAATAACATCAAAGTCCAACTCAGTGCATAAATTTCTTTGAAGTAAAACAAATCATGGTTGTATGACATAATAGTTTTGTATGTTTCTAGAAGCATTACAATATCCAAGTTCCATATTTCAATTGCAGGATCCATGGTGCCAACAGCAATGAAATTCCCTGCAATAAAAGGATGCTGAGAAAGCGACAAGATGGGGATCCGTAACATAAAGCTTCTTTTGCAGAAATAAATTGGCACTCTTTACTTGTCAAAACTCACGAGACACCACAATTTTACCTTTCTCATCGCCATCCTTGCGGTTAAAATCCATCCAAGCAGTGCAGAGTGGAAAATCTGAGAGAGGGACCTCATGGTGCACAAACATATTAGGATCCCCGTCCTCCAGTTCTTCCACTACACTTACCTGTGATAGATAATAAGGCAGAGTAAATGGAAACTAATGTCAATTTAAGTATATTCTGTATGAGCCATGCAACAATTTGAGAACACAGAAAAATTCGGTACAACCAGCATTACGTCCAAAATTCGATTGTTTGACATAAAGATTTGCTCTTTACATTCTTGCTAAAAATATAAGACAAAAAGAATCACAGCACTATTCTAGCAAACGCAACAAGACAATGTTAATCGACACTTGCCTGAAGAGAATTGAATTCATCCTCGTTATGCGCACAAACAATCAGCATATCAGTAGGATTGATAGTCATGTCGTCAATCTCCGACTCGTCGTCGTCTTCATGGTCGTCCTAACAACGGAAAGAAAGGGGCCTTCAATGTGATAGCTAAAACCAGGAACAACAATTCACAGCAAGAGAAGGCATACATCATTTTTCTTCTTGAGATAAGGGTCGTCCTTGGGGTTTGGGTAGAACAAGTCCCCCATACCGGTGCTGAAAACGTCAAGCTCTGGCATAAAGATACAAGTTACACTTATCAGTCACACCCAAGGAAAAAATAGCGCGATATAGCAAAATAGCGACGGCCTTAACATACGCTAGCGTGCTATTAGTGAGACATTGTACACTGATCTATTTAGCGAGACAAGTCTTAAAACGCTATAGCGCGCTATTTTTTTCCATGACTCACACCTGGTCAGGTGAAATGGGGTCAGAGCAGCATGAGCACCTACCATCCTCCTCCTCGTCGTAGGCGTCCATGTTGAGCTCCGCGAGCTCATCGGAGATATCTCCGACGGACCCGCTCTTCCCGAGCGCCTTGGCAGCGGCCCTGGCCTGGGCGACCTCGTCGACCTCCTCGTCGTCATCATCCAGGCCATCGACCTCCATCTCGCCGTCGTCTTCGTCCCCTTCGGCGTCGTCGGCGTCACCCCCGGCCCTGCGAGCAAAATCACAAAGGTCATTCGTCCGTCACCGCGGCGGAGAAAGAAGGGGAGCGGGGGAAAGCGCGCGTACCTGCCGAGGAGGATGGTCCTCTTGGCCTCCTCGATCTCCTCCTGCGTGGGCGGCTCCGCCTCGATGGGGACGCTCTTGGCGGCGCCCCTCGGCACCCAGGACATCGCCGAGATCATCTCCGCCGCGTCGACCGAAAACGCGGAAGACGGGGCGGAACGGGGGGGAGGATGAAGAGAAGAGGGAGGAGCGGGCGGCGAGGGTGGTGGCGCGAGCGGGGGCGGTGGAGTAGGATGGGGAGCGAGGGAGGTCGAGGACGGACAAGGGTTTAGTCTGGTTCGCGGGCGGTTCCTGGGCTTCTATTGGGCCAGGCCATGCGGAGGGGGCGGCGTACAGGTGCCGTGGTCTCTACTCTACTATATTTCCTTTTCTCACATTTCGATTTTCCTTTTCTAAAAACCAATTCATTAAGAAAATTATAAAATGTAGTGTCTGCCTTAAACTATAAACTACTTACAAGCAGCTATTTACATGTCTCTATTACAGAATTCTCATTTTCTCCCATTATAAACTACTCCTTCCGTTCCACAATATAAGATGGTTTAGATTTTTTTCACATTCACATATATACGGATGTATCTAGACACGTTTTAGTGTATATATCCATTTATTTTAGTCTGAATCTAGACAACATGTGAAACACCTAAAACATGTTATATTATGGAACGGGGAGAGTAGTAGCCTTTATGTGATGTGATTGATTCCACCGCATCGAACACATAACCAGATAGCATCCTTCGGACTGATGAGCACTTTTTTTAAAAACGGGGCAAAATATTTGTCCCAATCCATTAATTAATTAAGAGAGGAGTTTTACAAAGGAATCTAAAATTAGAAATTACAATGAGGCCTACTTCCGCGGCATTATTTCACTCAACCGCTTAGCACCCGTGGTGACCCAAAGTCTCGTCCTATTCTTAATTCTCTCTAACATAGCAAAGGAAGGCGTGTGCTCATTGCAAAAAACCCGGGTATTTCTTTCGCTCCAAATGTCCCACGAGACAAGCATTAGCAAGAAAAGTTTTCCTCTGTAATCCACCATTCTTTGAGCGAGGGAGAAGGCCAAAGGGTACTATCAATAGAAGGAATTCCAAGCCAATTCTTTACTAGCCCCCAAACTCAAATGGTGAAAGGACAATGGACAAAAAAGTGACCCACTGACTCCGTGACGCGCTTACATAGCGGACAAAGATCATAATTTGGCCACTCCTCTTGGCAAGATGATTTGTCGTTCAAATCCTATTTTGGAGGGTAAGCCAAGCAAAATGCTTAATCCTATTTTGAAGGGCAAGCCAGGGTTTTGAAACCAACTTCTTCATATCGGAAGGCACCGCTCCATTAAGTTGTGCTTTATATGTAGAGGCCGCCAAATATTGAGCATTGAGAGTGAGCTTTCAAGATATCGCATCCTCCACGCCACCCTCAAGGTTAAAATTTTGGACTTTGATCCAAATATCAACGAATTGCTCCAAGTGCTTAAAAGAGAGTCATCGGCTTGATTTTGGCAACCTAACCGTGGTTATGCAAGGCATTGAAGATGGTCCATTTCTTCTTTTGGGAAATCAAGAAAATGAGAGGAGCAATATCTTTAGGCTTCATTCCCCAAAGTGCCTCCCAAAAAGACGCCTTTTTTCCATGACTGATGAGCACTTCATTTGCCCTCGCAAAAAGAAAAAATACTGATGAGCACGGACACTAGTAGAAAAACTACCTTTCGTCCAGAGCCGAATCGGCCATTAATACCGGTTCAGTGAAAAACCGGGACCAATGCCTGGCACTGGTCCCGGTTCGAGCTGCCAGGGCATTGGTCCCGGTTCGGTTGGGGACATTGGTCCCGGTTCGTGCCACGAACCGGGACCAATGCTCCAGTGTCGGACACGTGGCGTGCCGCGGAGCTTTGGTCCCGGTTCGTGGCACTAACCGGGACCAATACCCCTCCCCTGCCTATAAATAACGCACCCCCTCTCTTCTCTCCTCTTTTTTTCTGGTTGGAATGGTGGGAAGTGGGTGCTAGTTTTTTTCCTTTGCCACACACAAGATGTATTCGATAAAATGCCCGAGCCACACTTAAGTTCACACAAGATGATATCCTCGGCCGAGGTTAGCAACTTTATCCTTTTCATCTGTAATTGATACAGAAATATTGCACGTGTCGATGTACGGTGGTCATTTCACTATTCAAGATGTTATTGTAAAGGTATTTGATAAACTTAATTATATGATGCAGATGGATGCATGGATGCGATGGATGTATGGCGAACGACGCAGTTCCGAGTTTATTGCAGGCCTGCATAAATTTCTCGAAGTGGCTGAGGCAAACAAAGTGGATAATTTTATGCCTTGTGCATGTGAGAAGTGTCGGAACGTCAGGGAGTACTCTAACCCGAAAACCATTCAAGACCACATGCTTCGGAGAGGTTTCATGCCCAGCTATAATTGTTGGACCAAGCACGGAGAAAGAGGGGTTAGGATGGAAGACAATGAAGAAGAGGAGGATGATGACAACTATCCTATGTTCCCTGAGGAATGCGGTGATACTGTAATGGAAGACTTTGAAGAAGAAGGAGGTGAACATCGGGCATCAGATGAGCCCGTTGATGGTCTTGGTGGGGTCATTTCTGATGCAAAGCGAGAATGCGATACAGAAAAGGAGAAGCTAAAGTTGGAGGCCATGCTAGAGGATCACAAAAAGTTGTTGTACCCAAATTGCGAAGATGACAGCACAAAGCTCGGTACCACACTGGAACTGTTGAAATGGAAGGCAGAGACTGGTTGTTCTGACAAGGGATTTGAGAAATTACTGAAAATAATGAAGCCGAAGCTTCCAAAGGATAACGAATTGCCCGAGACTACATACGAAGCAAAGAAGGCAATCTGCCCTCTACGATTAGATGTGCAGAAGATACATGCACGCATTAATGACTGCATCCTGTACCGCGGTGAGGAGTACGAGAATATGGATAAATGTCCGGTATGCAATGCACTGCGGTACAAGATCAGACAAGATGACCCTGGTGATGTTGAGGGCGATGACGAGCCCCCCCCCCCCCCCGGAAGAGGGTTCCTGCTAAGGTGATGTGGTATGCTCCTATAATACCACGGTTGAAACGTCTGTTCAGAAACAAAGAGCATGCCAGGTTGTTGCGATGGCACAAAGAAGAGCGTAAGAAAGACGGGAAGTTGAGACACCCCGCCGATGGGTCCCAGTGGAGAAAAATCGACAGAGAGTTCCCGACATTTTCAGATGACGCAAGGAACTTAAGATTTGGTCTAAGTACAGATGATTTTAATCCTTTTGGGGAGCAGAGCTCCAGTCATAGCACTTGGCCCGTGACTCTATGTATCTACAACCTTCCTCCTTGGTTGTGCATGAAGCGGAAGTTTATTATGATGCCAGTGCTCATCCAAGGCCCGAAGCAACCCGGCAACGACATTGATGTGTACCTAAGGCCATTAGTTGATGAACTTTTGCAGTTGTGGTCCGAACCAGGTGTACGTGTGTGGGATGAGCACAAACAACAGGAATTTGACCTACGAGCGTTGTTGTTCGTAACCATCAATGATTGGCCTACTCTTAGTAACATTTCAGGACAGTCAAACAAGGGATACAATGCATGCACGCACTGTTTAGATAAGACTGAAAGTATACATTTGGGAAACAAGAACGTGTACCTGGGGCATCGTCGATTTCTTCCGAACAGTCATGCCGTAAGAAAGAAAGGCAAGCATTTCAACGGTGAGGCAGATCGCCGGAAGAAGCCTAACCTCCCTAATGGTGATGTTATATATGACATGGTCAAGAATTTAGAAGTAATCTTTGGAAAGGGTCCTGGCAGTCTATCTGTTCCGAATGACGCTGACAACCACGTACCCATATGGAAGAAGAAATCTATATTTTGGGAGCTACCCTATTGGAAAGTCCTAGAGGTCCGGTCTTCAATCGACTTGATGCACATGACAAAAAATCTTTGCGTGAACCTGCTAGGCTTCCTGGGCGTGTATGGGAAGACAAAAGATACACCAGAAGCACGGGAGGACCAGCAACGTATGAAAGACCCATACAACAAGCAGACGGATAAAGGGCGTCAATACTTAAGCAGCTACGCTCTTACCAAAGCAGAGAAGGAAATCTTTTTTGAATGCCTGAGCAGTATCAAGGTCCCGGCTGGCTTCTCGTCAAATATAAAGGGAATAATAAATATGGCAGAGAAAAAAATTCCAGAACCTGAAGTCTCATGATTGCCACGTGATTATGACGCAGTTGCTTCCGGTTGCATTGAGGGGGCTTCTACCGGAAAATGTTCGAGTACCCATTGTGAAGCTATGTGCATTCCTCAATGCAATATCTAAGAAGGTCATCGATCCAGTAACTCTACCAAGTTTACAGAAGGCTGTGGTCCAATGTCTTGTCAGCTTCGAGTTGGTGTTCCCCCCATCATTCTTCAATATTATGACGAATCTCCTGGTTCACCTAGTCGACGAGATTGCCATTCTCGGTCCCGTATTTCTACACAATATGTTCCCCTTCGAGAGGTTCATGGGAGTCTTGAAGAAATATGTTCATAACCGTGCTAGGCCAGAAGGAAGCATCTCAAAGGACTATGGACCTACTTTTAAGGTCCCTTTGTTTCGGTGCAGTTGGGTCAACATGAATGGAGAAGGGATAAAGGTAGACCAGCTGTACGGAATGACAACAGTGGATCTCAAGAATCTTGGTTGTTACAGGAACGAACCATTCGTCCTAGCCAATGATGTGGCTCAGGTTTTCTATGTGAAAGACAGGTCCTCTAGACCGAAAAAAAGAAAAAATAAGCAAACGAATACATCAGACGATGAGCCAAAGCGTCACATAGTTCTTTCAGGGAAAAGAAACATCGTGGGAGTCGAGGACAAGACAGACATGTCAGCAGATTATGATAAGTTTGATGAAATTCCGCCCTTCACAGTGAAAACTGACCCAAGCATCCCGTTAAATAATGAAGATGCTCCATGGTTACGGCCGAAGCGATCATAGGCCAGGGACATACACGAAGAAGGGTTCATGGCAGTTATGTAAATCAATGTAATGTATTAAACCTTTATGTGATGTGTAGTAATGTATTAAACTTTTATGTGGTGAAACCATAATACATCACGAATAATATCACTAACTTTTGTCGGGTCCTAAGCCACGGGGTGCTGAGCGGCCGGCGCTGCGCACCCAAAGAGCAGGAACCATCACAGGGTCAATACTCACGTGAGAAGGATCCCTATGAAGAACCATCCATCTAATGTTATACACCGCTGACGTATCCAACATAAACACATAGCGATTGACGTGCTCGTCCTCCTCCCTGATACGGCAACGTACCACCTCCTCGGGGGCGGCTACCTCTGCACCGAGTGTGGCCCACGCGACTTCCACCAAACAAGATCCGGGTCGACGACGTCACCCGGATTCCTCACCAAGCTACGCGTCCCGGAAGATACCACCTCCCAGTGCCAGCCCGGCGGAGCCCATTCCCGGACATCGCCCCTCGCATCCAACAGGCCGGACATCGTCGCCGAGATCTGAAAAATGAGTGGGGAATTTGATCAAACACCTAGGTAGGGGAGGGAGAGGGCAGCACCTTGGGGATTTTGTATTCGGTCGACGAACAGAAGGATTTTCTATATAGAACAAAACACACGGTTTCTCCTGCATACAGCCCAACGCTGGCTTGTGAGTGCCCGCATATCAAAATGCAGCGTTTGGGCGTATGCAGGGAGTCCGAATGCTTTGTTTACAAAATGAACTACAATGAGTAAAGAGTGAGTGCCAAACATGTCCGAGAGGTGGGCTATATATAGGGTCGTGGCCCCTTTAGTCCCGGGTGGTATCACGGCCCGGGACTAGAAACACACCCCTGATCCAACGGCTCACAAGCCCTCAAAAGAAACACACCCCTGATCCAACGGCTCACAAGCGCTCGAAAGAAACACACGATCCGTGTGCTTCTTTAGTCCTGGTTGGTAACACCAACCGGGTCATGTGGCTCACGAAGTGGTCGTGATACTGCTGATCCAACAGCTCACAATCTCTCAAAAGAAACACACCCCTGATCCAACGTCTCACAAGCGCTTGAAAGAAACACATGATCCGTGTGCTTCTTTAGTCCCGGTTGGTAACACCAACCGGGACTAAACGCGGGCTTTGCGGTCACGACACGTGTCCTCCCCCAGCGCTGCCCTAGGCACGTGTCCTCCCCCAGCGCTGCCCTGGAGGTCTTTATATATTGTGGCCGACGGGGTAAACCCTAATCCACCATTCCTAGCCACGAACGCATCGTCTCCACGAGATGGATCCGCCACGCCCGCCGCAGCGCCTTCTGGACGAGGTCGAGCGTGCTCGGCAGAGCGTGCTTGGGCGCAACCGCGGTAGCCTATCCCACCGTATGCCCACGAGCCCGGCGTGGAGAGGAATGCCCAGCTATTGGCCTCCTGCTCCACCAGGTGCCGCCGCACCTCCACCTGGCGCCGCTGCACCTCCACCAGGCGCCGTCGCTCCTCCCGCGGAGGAGGAGGAGGACGATGACTTCGACTGGAGCGACGACCGGGAAGAGGGTTGTGGGTTGCAGATACAGGATGCCATGGAAGCCTCCTTCCAGTCTGTCCGCGACTACCCTGTCCAGCGAGCCAAGACTGCCTACCAGCTCAAGGCGAAGGAGGCTTCCGAGCTGGATTGGGCGCTGAAAGACTCATCCTCCATGGATCTTGCCCTCCGCCGCAAACGTGCGCGCGAGAACCGGGCGGCCGCCCACGGGGCTGGCTCCTCCCGCCGTTCCCCTAATCCTACGGCCTTCGAGCCAGCAAGTCCGTTTATGTAGAATAATGTTGGTGATGTTGGATCAGGGGTGTGTTTCTTTCAAGCGCTTGTGAGACGTTGGATCATGTGTAATAATGTATTAAACTTTTTATGTAATGCATTATATGGAATGTATTAAACCTTGATGTGGCTCACGAAGTGGTCGTGATACTGCTGATCCAACAGCTCACAATCCCTCAAAAGAAATACACCCCTGATCCAACGTCTCACAAGCGCTTGAAAGAAACACATGATCCGTGTGCTTCTTCCTTATTGGTGGGATTCCCTTTAGTCCCGGGTGGTGGCTCACAAAGTGATATCCAACAGCTCACAAGACTTCAAAAGAAACACACCCCTGATCCAACGGCTCACAAGCGCTAGAAAGAAACACACGATCCGTGTGCTTCTTCCTTATTGGTGGGATTCTCACTATATATATGTAGTCATGCATGGCCTCCATTGGCATAGCACATCTAAACTCATATCTACAACCTCATCACTCTCTCATGGCTTCCACCGTACCCACTCTAACCTACTCGGAGGCGGAGGCGCTTTGCGCCTCGAACTACCCCTGCCCGCCCGGCTACGACGTCCCCGCCGGCTGGAGGCTGAGCACCGGAGGCGTGCCGGTCCCTCCTGTCCCTCAAGGTTTGGCGCGCCGGGCGGCCATTATGAACTACTACTACCTCGAGCTCACTCCGGAGCAGCGGATGGATCACCGCTGGCATCCCGACTACCGCCCGACTTGGGACGCCTTCTTCATCCATCGGCGTGAGAGGGCGCTCGCTAGGTACGAGGAGGATGGCCTGCCTCGTTCGAACTTCAACGAGGCCGGACGTCGGTTGTGGTGGAGCGGCCGGACTCTCCAGAGCGTCATGAACTACATCACGGCCGGCGATAACCCCCGCCGCGCTACCCTCGCTTCCAGTCCAGGCGAGCGCCGCCCGACGACAGCGACGACGACGGCGGCGACTACTACGACTACGAGGACGAGTATTATAGGCCTAGACATGAGTATGACTAACCTATGGTTCGTCTATGTACCCAAGATTGTTGTCATTAACTACTTCTGGTCTAGCTAAGACGACGATCGTGTAAAATGTATGCTTTATCTCTGCATTTCCAAGTGTATGAAGAAGTTTTTTGTAAACTATGTCAAAACTCAAGTTTATCATTTATCCTACCGACTAGTACACATGAAAGTACTCCATGCCAAAGGATTTCATTTTTTGATTATATTTTCACTTTCTTTGACTTTTTTTTTAAAAACGGTCAAAATGGCCGCCGTTACTATTCATTGTAAGGGGTCGAATTATCCAAAACTATCGACGGTTCTGTGATATAACCACTACTTGTGCACCTTAAAATTATTTTTGAAAAAAATTCATAGCAAACTATCACACACTTGTAGTTCAAATTTGAATTACTTTCGAAAAATAGGCATAAAATCGTTTAATTAGGCGAAATTAGCTAGAAACCGAGAAAATTACCAATATTTGTGGATTATCCATAAAATATGGTCTACTTTATGTGATAATTGGATGGGTGCCATTTTGCACCATATTTATTGTACTTGCTTCACAAAAAATGTCATTTTTGACAAACAAAAAACAAAAAAATGATATTTAGATAAGTAATTTGAAAACATAGAAAATGGTTTTGGATTATTTATTCAAATTTAAACACTTTTCATGTTGAAAGTCTTTTCAGATTCAAAACCATTTGAAATTCATATTCAAACACCTAAATAAGAAAAAAAAACGGGAAACAACATTTCAGAACTGAAAAGTTCGAAATAATTTTGAAAAGGGACTCTTTGGTCCCGGTTTATACTAAGAACTGGGACCAATGAGTCCATGGACGCGTCACGCGAATCTGGCATTAACTGACCCACTCATTGGTCCCGGTTACTGCCAAGAACCGGGACCAAAGAGGATTGGTCCGGTTCTTGGCAGTAACCGGGACCAATGAGGCCTGGTATAAGTGCCTGCCCCTTCTCCTTCCTCATTTTCATCTCCAAATCGACGAAGGACTACAAGCGCGCGACGGAGCGAACGTACGCCGTCAGGCTGCCCGACCTCGCCCTCGACGCTCCCTCGACGCCGGCGCCCTCGACGCCCACGCCGCCGCGCCCTCGACGCCCGCGCCGCGCCGCCCGCACGCCGGCCGCCCGTGCCGCGCCCTCTCGACGCCCGTGCCGCCCGCGCGCACAAGCTCGCCACGCTCTCCGTCATCTACGCTCGCCGGGGAAGGTGAGCCGCGGCCGCACTCGTCCACGCTCTGGCCACGGCGGCGCCGCCCATCTGTGGTCGCCGCCGGCGCGCCCTCGCCCTCGCCCTCACGCGCAGAAAAAAAAAGTTGGGCCGAGCCCATTGGGCTAGAACCCTCTCGGCATGTTTCTTTTTTTTCTTTCTCGAATTAAGGAATTAAGAGAAACCTTTTAAATCTATGCCATGTTTAAAATTCAATATCTTGAGATTTATACGTCCAAATAAATCGAATAAAAATTGTATGGATTGCTTAGGGAATTTTTTATCCAACCCAATTGGTTTCATCCTGTTTAGATCAATTACACATGTGTAGAAATTAAAGTACCACAGAAGGTTTAAATAACAAACTTGTTTGTTTCTGATGCTCTAGAACTCCAAATGACTTGAGGTCAATTTTGTTAGCTTAGTAATGAAAAATGTTAGTTATCCCTAGTTTTGTAGAATTATTAGAACAACAGAGGCAAAATAGAAAATCAAATAGTGACGTATCCTTTTCTGTAGTATAATAAATATAGTGGAATAAATAAGCATCCAAATGGATCTAGACCAATTTTGTTGGATCATAAAAATCAATGTTAGTTGTCCCTAAATTAGCATATTTTGTGACAAACATAACTTGAGTTGTGCATTAAAACTTGTGTGACAAGTTTCTGCCACAATAATCAAACATAAATAATGGTTAATTAAACTAAGTTGAATCCAATTGTTTTGCCTTGTGTAGGATTTAGGATTATTGTTGTGATGCTTGGTTGGGTAGTGTGGTGATTGTTTGAATAACCTTGCCATTTTTATGGGATTTAGGTTTAGAATTCAAACACTTAGGATTTTTTTGTGTTAGGGAAAAAATTGTGTTAGGGAAAAAAATTGTGTTAGGAATTGTTAGTACCGTGTTAGGAAAAAAATTGTGTTAGGAAAAAAATTGTGTTAGTAATTGTTAGTACTGTGTTAGGAAAAAAATTGTGTTAGAAAAAAATTGTGTTAGGAATTGTTAGTACTGTGTTAGGAAAAATTAAGAAATAGCTTGTTTAAGAATATTTAAAGTGTTAGCAAAATTTATGTGTTAGCAAAATTAGCAAATTAAGGTGTTAGCAAAATTACCCAACTAAAGTTTTGTGCATTGTTCTTAATTTGCAGAAACTATGGAACGAGACGAAAATCAGGAAAACATCCTCGAGGATATAATCCGCGGGCCGGAAGATGTTGGCGATGTCACCTCGCAGTTTCTGAACAACTCCGGTGAGGGAGATGAGTCTCTCAACCGAAGAGACGGCTCCGGTGAGGTAGAACCCGACGGCTGGGGTGAGGGAGAAGTCGGCGAGGGAGAAGCCGACGAGGGAGAAGCCGAAGGCTCCGGTGGAACATTAAATGTTGCAAACTCCGGCGAGGTGCATATACATATATTAATGAAGCCGAAGATTGTATTAATTAAGCCTCTGCTGTCTATATACATATATTAACGCTCTTTCTTCTTTTAGCCCTCCGGATCGAGCAAATCTTCTGTAAGGACAAAACGAGGCCCAGCCAAAAAGTTGGGCGACCAAGAAAGGTACAGGATCGAAAAAGTCGCTGAAGACGGCACACCGACTGCCCCCTGATGTTAAAAATAAAATGGTAAAGCAATGCGGAGTTCTTGTTAGGGACTACATCCCGATCACCGTTCGAGAATGGCATCAGCCAAAGGAGGGAGGAGTAAGATATGTCGGCGAGGTGGGCAAAGAAAGACTTTGGAGAAAGCTCATGCTTAATTTCACCCTGCCGGCGCCAGAGGTGGATCCAGATGAGGAGGATCCAAATGAGGCAGAAAAGATTGCCCGGAAAAACATGGAGCAAAAAGTCAGGACTGGGCTCTTAAGAAGATGGCCGAGCTATTCAAGAACTGGAAGAAAAGATTGAACAGCGAGTTTGTGAGAAAAATAAGACTCCGGACTTCGATAAAGGGTATGAGAAGATAAGGACGACTGGGAAGAATTTGTGGCGTACAAGAAATGGAGGAAGCTCAGGAAAAGTCTGCAAAAAATAAGGCAAATGCTGCTAAAAAGATCTACCACCATACTATGGGGCCTGGTGGCTACGCCTTTAGCATGCCTAAGTGGGAGAAACTTGAGGCGGACCTGCTGGCTAAAGGGATCACTCCAGAGCCACTCGCATGGATCGAACGGGCAAGAAATTGGTTTTACGGGCATGGGGGCACGTTGGACGCAGAAGGGAAGTGCATATATAACAGAAGACACAAAGATAATCCCCTACTACCCATCGAAGGCATTAGAAATGCAGTAAAGGATGTTGCAGAGGGACGGTTCATTCCCGATAGAGAGGATGACGAGCTCACACGCGCCCTTGGGAATGAGGAACACGACGGACGAACACGAGGCATACCAGGCTCCAAGCCCAAGACAATTGCGATTCCCGAGCACAGGAAGAAATTTCCTGATAGAAGCCATCAGAGGAGAAAGGAAAGGGAGGCAATGGAAGCACGCGCTGCTGCAGACCGGCTGCGTAATATAGAAGAAGAATTAAAGCGGCAGAAGGATCAAATTGCCGCACTTAGCCAGCAAGGTACTAGCGGCCAATCTCAGCGGCACATGGTAGAAGCTGCATGCGATGGTACCGGCGGCCCATCGAATCGGAAAAGCAGCGTGGCTTCCACGGAGCTCCAGGATGGTACTGATGATGCAGTGACGGTGGCTCCTCTTCGTCGCTACCCAGTGGATGATATCACGGAGAGCACACCTTGTGAGCTGCATGTGAAAGTTTTTAACTTAACCATGAAGGTGGCGGTCGGCTATACCGTACCAATTGGACCTAATCCAACTTACCATTTCTCTCCGGTTCCACATGGCTACGCTGTTGTCGGGGTGGATGAAGTGATGAAAGATTTTGAGGAGCTGAAGCTGGAACACCCTGCAGGTGAAGATGGGGAGGTGCTTGAACTTGGAGAAGCCAAGAAAGCCCATTCTATGGCCAAAGGAATTCATCGTGCTTCCGAACTGGCAGCCAAGGCCATCGACTCCTCACCAGTCTCCAGCGCAACAGTCCTCTTCACCGCCTCAGCAGTCTCCAGCGCAACAGTCCTCTTCACCGCCTCACCAGTCTCCAGCGCAGCCGTCTCCGCCGCCGCGTCAGCCGTCTCCGCCCACCGCTGGTACTATGAGGGGTAAGCGATCACCGAAACGTAAAAGGTCGCCCCTCCCGCCCCATCAGAAGAAACGGACCGATCTCCCCACTCAGAAGAAAGGTCGCACTCAGAAGATAGTCGACATCCCGTCGGTTCCTCCCAAGAGACCTTATGACAGGACTGAAGCGGAAAACGCCGCGGTAGTGGCTGCCTACAATAAGACTTTTTTTGCACCAAAAAAGCCCGAGCCAAAGAAGGTATATGATGAAAATACCAAAAAGTGGGCTAAGTCCTTCCTTGAGCAGCCATCCCAAATATCGATGAATCTGCAATCTGACTATGGTCGTGAACTTAGTAAGCAGGCACGTGCCCAGTCTGAGCAGGACAAGAAAAGAAGTGCAAAAAGCGGGAAACAAATTGCCCAGCTCGGACAGCAGAAAAATCAATCGGTCCCCCCGCTCATAGTGTGTTCCGATATCGACAAGGACTTCAGAGCCGATATGGATAAGGACCTGGAATTATTGGACCCCAGAGCCATAGCTGCTGCTAGAGAACATGGTATCACTGTATCGCAGGCCATGGAAAATGCTACCGCCATGGGTATGACTCTTGGTCAACTTTTAGGCTATGAAGATCAGCCAATGTTAGAGATAGCACGGAAATATGTCAAAGGGGAGTCTATGGTCAGTAATGAGGAGCTCACGCGTCTATCAACACATATGCGAAATCTGCACAACTGGTACATTGTGCACACATCAAAGAAGGACGCGAAAGAGTGGATTGCGGTGGACGTTAGAGTGGAGCATTTCTTCAAACGTTACAGTATACAGGTTCAAATGACTGAACTGTTTCAGTTATTCAATCAGCGCGCCCTCGACAAATCTATCCTCAGTTGCTATTGTCTGTAAGTGATTTATTTTCGTAATTAAGTCTCTAGCTCAGCTCGTTCATTGCCTGTATTATATTATCCTGACTATATATATATCCTTTTGTACGCTATTATGTAGAATGAAGATGATTGAATGCAAAACATCTAGAGTTTATGAGGTTGGGTTCGTTGACCCATATATCGTTAATGAACATACGTTACGCAATCACCCCAGAGACGTGGAGCATGACCTGACCACCTTTTTAATCAAGCAAAACTTCTGTACGGAAATACTATTTCCTTACAACTTCAAGTGAGTGTTTCTGTCTTGTACATATTTTTATTTGGCTTTCTCGATGTTAAGTGTAATTGATGAGCTATGCATGTCTGCTTTATGTAAACGTCCGCAGGTTCCACTGGATTCTGCTAAGCATTCAAGTTGACAAGTCCATAGTTGAAGTCCACGACTCATTAAGTTGGGACCAAGCGACGTGGACCGAAATGAAAGAAATGCTCAATAAGTAATTTCAATCATTATCGCATTATATCGGCCTCTTTCGTTCGTTTCCTGATATCAAGTAATTAATAACTCCTTTGTTCATTTTCTTTGCCAAAGCAGGTGTTGGACACTATTCAAACAGAATGTAGAAGGTCCATTCAAAGATGAGCTAACTTATATATCGGTGAAAAGTCCGCAGCAGCCACCGGGAGTAATTTATGTGGATTCTACGTTTGCGAGTTCATTCGCGAGTTGACCATTGAGCGGAGAACAACTTCTTTGAGCAAAATGCGGGAGAAGCTCGACCCAAACGGCGCATACGAGCAATTCAAGAGGAATTGGCGGGATTTCTGCTTAGGGAGGTCATCGATGAAAGGGAGAACATTATGCTTCGGACGATGAACTACATATGTGATCTATCTCCATGTATTTAAATAGTTGTATTCTCGCAAGAGATCGAATATTAATTATATATGCATCAACGTGTACTGTGTATATAGTAGAGCGTATAATATGCGTACGGAAACATGTTTGAAATTATATATGCCAGCAAGTGAGAGATGGAGAGCACGTCGGCGATGCGAAGAAGGGGGACGACGGAGGCACCGGCGAGAGGGGGCACCGGCGAGAGGGAGACCCTAAACCCTAAATACAAAAAAAAAACACTCAGTCTCCCCCACGCCCCGCCAAAACTGGCCACGTGGGCACTCATTGGTCCCGGTTCGTAGCCCAACCGGGACTAACATTAGTCCCGATTGGTCAGTCCCGGTTGGGCAACCAGAACTAATGGCCCAGCCAAACCGGGACCACAGGCCCTTTTTCTAGCAGTGGGAGGTGCCAAAAAGACATGAACCGCCGTCGGTGAGAACCCTCAAGTCTCGTGGCGGGAACCAGTGTTTCCTGCGTTGTGGCTCGATGAGACACGCCCGAATAGCTCACCATACCATACGGGACGCGATAGACGCCTGTGTCAACCACGGGCGAGCGAGAAGGATCGCTACTGCTTCCAGACTGCTAATCCGGGGACGCCACCGAACAAGGCTGGTTGCTATCGAAATCATGTGCAGATTCAGTGATTCAGCTCGATCCAAGTCGTGACTGCTGCCTCCACTGGCTCTTGTCTCCGGGGTGGTGGCAAACTGGCAACCGAACTGAAACCAAACCATGCTTGATGCTTCCTCTTACACTTGCTTCTCACCGTACCTTGGCTGAGGGGTTTCACCAGAAGAAGAAAATAGAAGGTAAACGGGAGGAATAATCTGAATTAATCGTGGCTAATAAATATGATCCGGTCTACCTCAACTATGCAAGTAAATAGGCTTGGACGTGTACAAATGTGCATATGCATGGCACCAAGGAAAAAACTTCAAAAAAAGATCATCGGTGGCACGGTTCATGCTTAACTGGAGCGACGTTGATTGGCTAAAACTAGCATATCACTCCATTTCTTTTTTGCACTAGAAAACAATCGAGCTGATGCCTACGCCGTTCTATCCGTTTGGAAACTACGATAGCAGTCCAGATATTTCCACTGATTTCTTTGCTTTTTCTTCTTCTCGTCAACAGCATTTTCCTAAAGGTTGCAATAGCAGGAATATCGCTCTTCAATGTGGGTGAAGTCCTTGTTCAAAAAAAAATGTGGGTGAAGTTGTTGGCGATACCGATGATTTTGTCAAGTCGCGAGTTACACGGGGACAGGAGGGCAATGTGTTCATTGTCAGCGTTGTCGCCGTGTTCACTGTGGATGAGCTCGGATCCACGTGTCCCTGTCCATGGTCACCTTGCTCTGCTCGTTTTTCTCCAAGTACCACCGTCTATATTTTCCGGTCAATTAGTTCCAGTTGATATTTTCGTTTGTAGCTATCTCTATCGTAGGTGTCATGTGTCTGTATCAGTATTCGCCCATCTGTTAAGGGCACCGACGAGCAGCTAGCTAGCTAGATCACTACGTACGCGATCTAGCACGACGTCTACGACTTAATTAGTTTGGGTTTCCATCGGGTTTTTCTCGGCCGGTAACACATTTTTCATCTTTCAGACCTCCGTGAGAGTGAAGACATCTCGTGGATGTGGCCACTCGCCAACAATTCAAGAATGTACTGTTGTTGTTCGCAACCTCGACGATGTTTGTTGGTGTCGTGACCCTGCGGGCATCTCTGAATTATCTCCCCCACACCAGAGATTCGGGCATCGCAGGGTCATCGAGAGTGCTCACACTCGTGTAAGGAAAACCCATTGAGAGTGCTCACCGGTGCCGCGCATGAAGAGAATCTCTGAAATGATACATATCTATACCTCTTATAAAGCAAAACCCCACTAAGTTCATTTATGATTTTTCTATCTTGACATGCAGCCTATCCACCTCATCATATATTCATAGTCGTCTGATTCATTTCTATCTGTCCGTCCATTTGTTCATCCATCATATGGCGAAGCCATGCACATGACGTCATCGTCTTTATTTTTTCTATTCCTTTGTTCTGAAACAAATGCCACGGCGCTTCGGTCCTATCATCTTCGCCGCAGTAGTAAAGCACCATGGTGTTCTGTTTCCCTTCCTCTTCGTCTCCCCACTAGAGGTTTTTCCAAAAGAAACTGACCCCATTTTATTCCCCATGATGATGGATTTGGACTCCCTTTTAAGTAGTGCACCTGCTCCATTCCAGTCGACTCTAGTGCAGCTTGGTGTTCGTGCCTCAAATCCAGTTTCCTCGCTCTCAACATGATTTGTGGCCACCATCATCCACGCCACTCTCCTGCAGGTACCACGTGCGTGTGTCGGACGAGACAAATCTTGAATACTCGCCATTGTCGTTGCGCAGTCGTTGCCGCTTGCTCGGCGAATCCTCATCCCCAAACGAGTACAGATTCCTCGCTTATCAGCGGCTCTTACTCCCCTAGACTGCTGAGTGCTGATGTGTTTATTAACCTCCGATGTTCAGGTACCAGATTCAACGTGTGTGGATTTAATTGGAGGAAGCAATCAGTTATTTTCCCGTCCGCACCTATTTGAATACAAGTCTACAACATCGAACAGTCACACTGACTTTTTGTTGCACAACTACAAGCTACAGTATACGGGTGTTGTTCTTTATCTTGCAATGTCTAAGTTGGATGATATAAGAGTTTCCGCATGCCTAAGCCAGTCCTCTCGCTCATCTCCATCTTCTCAGTCAGGTTTGATGTATATCTGGAGAACTAGATTTCTGTGGAATTCTACTACCAATGAAAATCACCATTTGTGTTCTCCACATTTTCCTCTAATGGCTTATGCATGTCGTATGGCGCTGGAGCATCACCATTTGTGTTCTCCACCTTTTTCTGATCATATGCACAATATGACGCAAACTGAATTGTTTATGGACTGACATGACTTCCAAGTATGGTTAATTGAATGGAAGTATGAGGAATACCTCTCTACATTTTGTGGTGGATTATGTCCTTCTATAGGTCCATAGTGCTAGCTGGAGCAAGCTTATGGCAACACTGCTCACTGTCTTCTCTGATCAATATTTGCTATATCATGAATTCTTGATCTAATTATGGCCAGCGAATATTTGGCGTATTTACCTGCAATTTAGTAGTGATGGAGCTTTCATAGATTAATATAAGGTATACTTTTGGTGCTTTGCATGATGTGCTTCATTACAACAACTGATATTTTTTGGTGAATGAGGTTACATAGAAGTGCAATATTTAACATGCATTTTTTTGGTTACGTTTTTAGTCAATGCAAAGTTTAGGAGTCCCCATTCAAAGAAGTATTGTACTTTCCCCAAGGAAAGATAACTACTATTCTTGATGAGCATGAATGGATGCAGGCTAACATTCAGAAGATGTGATCTACTTTTCAGTTTGGTCAAATGTCTTCAGAATTTTACAACCACTCGCCTAAATTAACCTTTTCATCTCCATAGAGGTCATATCTGCTAAATCAATTCAAAACTACCATTTGGCCATTTGGGTCTTCGATCCATCGGGGAAGTTAATTGTTTCCTTGATTTTGGTATGGTGAAAAATGTAACGGCAAGCTGACCTTCTCTTAAATCAACAAAATTTGCATGTCTCTTGGCGTCTCGCAAGGATAAACAACTGGAATACTATCTTAGAGTCGAGCGAAGTAAATGTTATGTGCTAATACCTACCCACAAACTGCAGAATATGAGTGGGAGATTGTTCCGATGCAAAGCTCTCAACATTTCCTTTTCTTTGTCCTAAGCTATTCCTATACAGTTGCAATGTCAGATATTTAAAGTTGACACTCTTGGATAATCAAGATACACTATTGCTAATCTAATAGGATTGAAGGGGCAATATACTATGTCCACATGCTCAGATACGTACTCTACAAACAGTGTATAAATTACCTTGAATTTTCAGAGCCAAGTTGATATTATATTCCTTTGATATACCGAATTTCTTAGTGCCAACAAATAATCCCGCTGCAACGTGCGGGGTATCATCTAGTTTTTATTTAATTATTAAGCAGAGCTACGAGATGCCAATTGCCAATTGGATCATTTTTTTAGTGAAAAAGCAGATCGTAAATTAGGCTGTCGGGCGAGGAATAGACAGGTCCAGGTTAGGCCCGGCTAAACCAGTTTCCTTGTGGATTGTGGTTAACCAACCCTGTGCGGGCCACCGTGTTTGACCGGACTCTGTTGGCCTGGCCCTCCCATTCGCGCTTATCCGTTCCAATCCCGTCATAGCTCGCTCGTACCAGAATAAAGAAAAACGGAAATATCCGGAGTGGACACTGCCGTGGCCAATTGGTGGAGAGGAAAGCAACGGACGGCGACCATGGAGGAATCTCTAGCTGCACCTGCTGCCACTTACCCAACTGATTGACAAGACACCTGTCAAAGCATCTAGTACTCCTCCGTGCTATCCATTTTTTTTGTAGTACTAGCAGAGACCAAGAAATATAATAAAAATGGAGAATAAGTTTTCCTCTATCTTTTTTACAGAGCATGTTTCATTTTATCAAGCGTAAAATGGTAAGAGAAAATATAGACTATGCTATGACCTCTGAACAGTAGATATGCTTTCAGGGCTATGAAGTGATGAACATTCGAAGAAACGAGACGATGGGTGTGCAAGCGCTAGCTATGTAGCTGTCGCAGCTTTCACCCGACATGGAACGCGCGGCAAGTCAAGAATGGCATGAAAAAGCCACCGAGCATGGAAAGGAATGGCATATTTCCATACAAGGTGCTGTGTGCACACCACAACCTGTACCCATATGTTTTCAGCCATGTAATGCTCCCTTTTTTATATAGGAAAATACAACCATTCTTCCAGCAACTAGAAAAAAAGAACAAGTTATCTACGAGAGGGGCCTTATCAGAGGGTACTACGCAATGAAAAACAAGCGAAAAGACAATTCGATCTATGTTATGCTATTTTGCACGACACAGGTCGATTGCGGGCGGGGCTTGAATTTCTCAAATTGACATTATGTTTAAGCGTGGTTCTTGAGCGCCCGAGATTGACTACAAAGGAAAAAATAACACATGTAAATGGTTCGAGAAGATGTTGGCATGCAGCTAGGACAATGCCCACAACGCATATCTCTCCCTCATCATCTGCTAGGAAATGAGCCAAAGAAAAATTGCTAATACACGCGCGAAGTCAGAAAATTAAACCGTCGGTGTCAACCTTATACATTTACCATTGTCATTATTTTCAAAGTACGTTTCCCAATCCGCCGGCTCAGTCTCTCGGAAGTGCTCATAGGGGTAGGGTGTGCGTGTGTGCGTTCATAGGGGTGAGTGTATGCGCGTGTATGTGAGCGTCTGCGTTGTACTGTGTTTAGCAAAAAAAAGATTCCTAAAGTATCATCGATGTCATTCGACACCATTGAGTATGTGTTACCACCACCCCTGATAATATCAGTAAGATCAAACACGACGCGGGGAGGAAGAATCTGACACTTAGCTGCACGACTATTTTAGTTTACCTATTAGCACAATCTTTTAGCAAAACTATTACATACACTTGGACCGTCAACATACAAGTAAAATATTTACAGTATAACGATGCTTAACATCCTGTTGTATTTTCCAATCAAGGGGTTGGGGCGCAACACGTAGGGGCTATCCTGCCAATCAAATATAAGTATCCAGACCATGTGGCATACATGGTTAGCAACACAAAAATTGATACTACAATATAGGTATCCAGGTGTACAGATCCAAGTGGATGTAACAAAATGCCTCCTCTTCCCCTAAAAAAAAAATCCTCCCAGGCTCCCAGCATGTTAGTGTCTGACAGCAGCTTTCTTCCCTCTTTCCACCGTTTTTCCATTTACCTACTCAGTCAGCTCAGTTAGCCGAGTTCGACCAACCACCGGTGAACTCCAAAAGAAGGCAGTAAAAATTAGCAAAGCAGTTAGCCAAGCATCACTTTGGATAAAAATTAACAGCTTCAACACCAAAGTGAAAAGCCCAGAAATGACAGTGCAAGAGGAACGGAAAAGACATTGCAGGGAGATGGAAAGTCCAAATGGCAGAGTAAATCGAGAAAGTGGGGGTGGTATCTTTCCCTAGATTTTCTTATTGCCTCTCTCTCATCAGCTTAGCTTAGCTTCTTCTTTCTTTCTCCCTCCCCCCATCACCATCTCCAATCCATTATTGATCTTTCCCCTGCTCCTCCTCCTTCCTTCCTGCTCTGTTCTTCCTCGGTGAGGCAGGGAAAGAGTGAGATTTTGGGTTGGAGGAAGTTTGTTTGGGCAAGTTGGTGTGGTTGTTTGCGTGTGGAGGGAGGGAGATGGACCCCAAACCCCCACCGCTAAACAAAGCGGAGCCCACCACCGCGGCGACCACCACCTCCACGACGACCGCGGAGCAGCAGCAGCTGGATCGCGAGCAGTACCACCAACCGCAGCAGGAGCAGCAGCATCTGCAAATCCAGGTGCATCAGCCGCAGCCGGAGGATGGAGGCGGAGGGAAGGAGCTGCAGGTGGCGGCGGCGGGAGACCGGAGGGTGCTGGGGCCCAAGCGGAGCTCGAACAAGGACCGCCACACCAAGGTGGACGGCCGGGGGCGGCGGATCCGGATGCCGGCGCTCTGCGCCGCCCGGATCTTCCAGCTCACGCGCGAGCTCGGCCACAAGTCCGACGGCGAGACCGTCCAGTGGCTGCTGCAGCAGGCGGAGCCGGCCATCGTCGCCGCCACGGGGACGGGCACCATCCCGGCGTCCGCGCTCTCCTCCGTCGCGCCCTCGCTCCCTTCGCCCACCTCCGCGCTCGGGGGGCGGCCGCACCACCACCACATGTGGGGCCCGCCGCCGGGGTCCGCGGGCTTCTCGCACGCCGGGTTCATGAACGCTTCCGGCGCCGGCGCTGACGGCGTGGGTATCGGCGGGATCATGCAGCGGATGGGGCTCCCCGCCGGGATCGAGCTGCCGGGCGGCGCCGCGGGGGCCTGGGCGGCCACATCGGGTTTGCGCCCATGTTCGCCAGCCATCCGGGTCTGGAGCTCGGTCTGTCGCAGGAAGGCCACATCGGCGTGCTCGCCCCGCAGTCGCTTAGCCAGTACTACCACGTCGGCGGCGCCGGAGTCAGCGGCCACCTGCAGCACCCTCACCAGCATCAACAGCACCAGCAGCCGCAGCCGGAGGAGGACGGGGAGGACGAACGTGAGGACGGCAACTCCGACGAGGAGTCCGGGCAGTAGGCTGCTCACCTATTTGTGCGTCTGTTTGTGTTTCTCTATGAGGAGAAACGGATGAAGGAAAGAAAAGTGTGTGCACGAAGCTATGGCGATGCTTTGATTACTGTTAGGTTATTGTTCTTGGGCTAGTGATTGGTTTTTATGTCGATTTTTTCTCTTGTGGTGTCAAAACTCAAAAGAGGCTTCTTGCTCTGGGGTCTTGGTGGAATTGATCAGGATCATCCTCAGTTCCATACTCCCAATGCTATGTCGATGATTATGAGAATTCCCTTCGATTCAGGTAAAAGTTTGATCTTTTTTGCATTCAACATTGCCGGATTATTTGGGCGGCGAGCTTGGTCGATCAATGAGCTTATGTATCAATGTTTTGTCTTATGTCCATGTTGCAGGTGTATAATAGCTGAGAGCTGGATGATTTCAATCGTCCACCCTTGAGTGAGTACCTTATTTGCTATTGCAAGGTGTGTAGATAATCGTGTAATTTTGAAGGTAGGGAGGTGTTCTTTTATGGGACTAATGATCCGCTTTTGAGCGATCTAGATGATAGGCAGCAATGTGATCCTCCCTTCACGAGCTATTCTCTATGATACAATAGACACATCCTACATCCCTGATTCTAAATGCTTGTTTTCTTAAACAATCATTTTATAGGGCATATCCTTATTTGCTTCGTCTGTGTCAGACCGATGATCTATTACTCATATCAAGGTTTCTCTTGATCTTTTGTTATCTGTATAGGCAGTTTGACGAACATTTTCTTGTTGATTAATGTAGGTCGTATACTCGTATATGTGTTTAACTACTAGGTACTGTCAATACAGGCAGCAGACAGTGAATCATTTTTAGTATTTCCGTTTCCGGTGTGGTTTTGCACTCTTGAGGCCTGAATTCTCAAATTTATAGCATATACGAATGTACATAAGGGTAATGCCACATCATCCACTTTTGATTTTGAAACAGAACCGAAAAGCTTTGCACTTGGTACATCCTAGAGTCTAGTGAAAATTATCTTGAGAAATCTTTATTCCTAATGCTATAAATATCATTGATTTACGTAAGGGCAGCCGAGATTGCCAGACCGTTGGGCTGTTAGGCGGGTACGTATATGATAGCATGGAATGGCCAAAACTATATTTAGGTTGTGAGCTTGCAAGTTTTGTGTGTGTTTCCTTTTCCTTTCGAGTTTTGGCTAAACTAGGCTGCCTCTCCACTTTTGTCTTTCTTTGTTTCGAGTTCGTTTTGTAAACCAAGGTCATCTTGACGTTTTATTTTTGCTTCTAGTACAAAACGACATGCAGTCAGGTTCATGTTCGAGGAAAAAAAAGGCCTTTTATGATTCAAAAAAGGACTTTTATGCTCTGTACTAATCTGGAGTCTGGAAAACTGCCAAATATCCTCTGCCCACCACTTAGTTTAGCTTATATACCTTTTGTAGTCGATTTTCTTGTCATGGTGAAGATCACTAGCCACTATTATTGGCAGAAGATGAGATGGATTTGGGTGTGTAGAATTAGGAAGAAAAAAGCTGCATGCCGTTCTACAAGTTTAGATAGTTTATCTGCCAGCTCATCAAACACTAACAAAGTTTGTACCCTTTTTTCCTGGTGGGACAGTAAAATATACTCGATTATGCCAGGAGAGCATTCGAAAGCAAAATTGCTTTACAAGCTGGGGAGCAGCGTGTTCATTTTAGTCATCAAGAGATAAACACAGGAAAAGGAAAAAGGGTGCTTTTTTGTTTGTTTGTGCAACATGATTGTGCTGTTTCTTAACAGTGTTTATTTATCACGATTTCGACCGCTCTCTGCCTGCTCCCCAGGTGGAAAGGCTAGAAGGGAGTGGGAGTGACACTAGTTTCTTCATGGCGTCTTGATTTCTTCTGTGTTGCATGGATGGATTCTCTTCTGATTACCTTTTCTGTCTTGCTACTCGTCTTCTTTTATGTATTGCATGGAGTTCATCCAGGTTTGCTTGTCATGTCTCTCTACAACCGTTCATGAACTCTCCCATAAATGTGAGACATAGCATGGATGTCTGGTGCCTGTTGGATCTTGCTTCCCAGTTGCCATAAAACCAAATTGCATATGGTATCGTCACACATCAGCGTCGACCTACCCTGAAATGTTCCACACCCTTGGAAACAGATTTATGTTCCTCTTCTCTGATGCCTGATGGATGGGAGTTATTTCTGGTAGGGATGGTTGCTGGTGACCTCAGGCGATCCCCATCTACCCTAGTCACATTTATGTTGTGTGTCTAGAGAGGGGAATAGACGTTTATCGTTCTCCTTCACTCCCACTTTATCGTGGTTAATTTATGCCTGATTGTATTGTGATAGGTCTGATATTTTTTCCTTTGTAACCTAGGGTTCTAACTTTAACACCAGCAGCATACTGCAACTTTCATGTTCTGCTTGACTTGATCATAATGTGATTTTGTGACTTAAGATCGTTGCCATGCACTACTAACTTATTTTAGTGAATGAACTGAATATATACATGTGTACTTCAGATTGTGGGATTGAGGTTACAAAGTTTAAACCACCTTGTAAATTTTCACCCTGATGTACTCCAATTCATACAATTTTTTGCATGTAGTACATGAAGTATGTGTAGTTGTTTATAGACATGCGAGTCACGCCGTTATTAAACATACCAGCAAGCACTATGATTGCTACCACCACCACTCACCTTCTTGCTAAAAAGATGGTTTAGATTAGTGTGTGGACAGTGTCATGCAAAAGTTTCTTTATTAAAACCTCGTATATCTTGGGCACCATCTCCATCTCCCTAGTGGGGGATCTCTCTTCTTTTTCTTCACCAAAAGAGCCAGACAGGTGGGTGCTCCGAGATACCAACATCTGTTTCTTCATCAGATGCTTCATCAGGCAGTTTTATTCTGTGGTTTGACATAGACGCTTTATGTCCGTCAATCTTTTTCCGAGGATTGGTTACAACTCCTTTTCGACACTCTGCCAGTCATGACAGTTGTCTCTTTACCTAACACTATGTTCTGTTATTAGAAGTGTAGAATTGTGACGCTTCTCTAACATGAAATGTTGTGTTGGCCATCATTTTTTTGTTGCGGAAAAGGCCTAAGGTCATAAATTATCTGAAACCAGCCCTTACAAGAACATCCTTACAACAAAAAGAAATAAAAAACAAGTCCTTGAAAATTTCAGCACCATCTTCCTTTTGTATTCCTTGACGGTGCGCCGTGAGAAAAACTCGATGCTGCCTCTAAGCCTCCGGCGTAGCAAAGCTCGTATCGGAAAAATCTTCAAAAAATCCAGGCGCTTGTAAAAGTAGCGGTCGGGAAGTCATTGATGTAGACCAGAAGATGTCGGCGACCACGATCTTGAAAGATCCCTGTCCAAGAGAAGCTAGTACCGAGAAGGGCCGGGAGATGGGGGACACCAAATTCGCAAGTTCCTCGACGAATCCGTACTTGGCTGAGCTTCATGAGGCGGAGGTAGAACTTGTGGACTCTAATACGCCGCGACATCATCCCCATCACTGAACGCCATCGCCGTAGACAAACACTTATCACCCTAGACCTAATGTCGGACGATCGACTCCAAATTTCAGCCCGTCAACGTTCCTCCAGGAGAGCACATATCTGAGACATGTTGAAAGACCTTTATTCTCATCACCAACAATGCGGCGATGCCCCTACACCGGAGGCGGAGAACTCGAAAACCCTGTGGAGACCGATCATCCGATTCGAGGTTCCCCCACCCTCCAGCCGTGTAGCGCTTCTCGTCCGCGAGAACCCTAGGGCAACTTTTCGTGGCCAAATGGTGAATACCAGCATATCTTTCTAGCATACGAATCCCCTGAAATTTGGCCCTGTCTGAATTTCAGGCCAGATACTTCTTTGAAAAAGTTCATAGTATTAGGCAAACTTTGCAAGCAAACACTGCAACACATGCACATAACACACCATATGTGCACTGAACAAGGATTGAGATGAGGGGAACTAGTTATCGTGATCACGGTGCAATCCAGGGGTATTCAAAGACGAGTTCGTTTCAAATAATCACTTAATACTATGTGTGTATAAGCGGTCATCATCAAACCATGTTGAGCAGCCTAAATATACGTGTTTCTACAATTCTAGCGGTGTAGGGAAACTACGTCGAACGGTTGAACCTATCTCAACTTACAAATAACGGTTCATCCAAAAAGAAAAATTAGATAACCAGTTTCAACTTCAAATATCTTTATATTGAAGGTACTTGTGCAATTTTTCGTAAAATATAAATTACGCAATTTAATAATGATATTTGTGTAGCAGATAACAGAATGACACTATTCATACATCACATGGTTATTTACTCACTAAGAGTAGGTAAACTACCATCTGCATAATAAAAAAGACGGTGCATTACGATATCTTCCTCTAATCACACATATGACTATTCATAGGAACTATGAGTATTAGGAAAGGTAAAGACATTTGAGGTCCTAAATGTGGTTGTATAGAGTAAATACGTCCATGCAAATGCGGATAGCATAGCGGTGATCACAATGTACATGGGTGGACAAAAACACGACAACCTTACACATGCAAATGAACTTCCTAACATGTCATGATACCGGCTTGGATTTATTCCACCTAGTTACTTGTGCACTTCTTATATTACAAAATTATAGATTTATTGGATTTTAAAAACAAGAGCAAATTTACTTAGGAGTAGTGACCAAGTGCATAACATAGATAGCATGTACTCAATCAAGAACACTTATAAATTACCACTATCACGTAAGAAGAGAATATCTGCTCTATTTCGTGAAAAGAGTAACTCGGATGAAAAAAGAGTGAGTTATCACAAAGAAATATGTAGGAAACTAGTGATTACGTAAATATAGAAGGGAAATCAATTATTGATCAGAGCGGGCCAAGCCAAAAAACAGAACACCATAAAGAAATCACCGCACCGATCAGAGAGCGGGGACGGAGGCGATCAAAGTTTGTTAATGATTGATGAGAATTTAATGTAAGGAGTACATATTCACAAAATCTAAATTTTAACTTACAAGATATATCGTACTAATAAGTAATAGCTAAAACTATACATTAAGGACTGAATATAGCTAAATAGTTAGATAATAGTAGGTGTATGAATATTGATAAGATGTATGGCAGGATTTGTTCTTACAAAACTAAATGGACTTTGAGTATGATTTTGACCATGCAAATAGTGAAGCATAATTCTGGGTATAACTTGGTTGTTCATGATACTATCAGTGAAGCCTGCTACAACCATACAAGCGACGACACTGCGGTGTACTATAGCCTACTACAACCATACAACCGCAAATCAGAAGTAGCAATTAAGCAACACATATTGTTGTTGGTAGGGAACAATGGCAGATTAGGGGCATCTATTCTTCAATAGTCATGGCACTCTAAGTAGGGGTGCATACGATGACCTTATCGAGAAGGTCGTCATATACTAACAAGATTGGTACAAGCAATGTTTTTGAATAGGTTTGGGTGCCTCTTTGGATTGTAGTTTAATCCTATATTAGGGAGACGTGGAGGGAAGCTTGAATGAAGGCTCAGTCGTACTTTACTCCTACTAACAAGATTGGCACAAAAGATGTTTTTGAATAGGTTTGGATGTCTCTTTGGAGTGTAGTTTAATCCTATATTAGGGAGACATGGAGAGAAGCTTCAGTGAAGGCTCGAGTCGTACTTTACTCCTCGAGGGAAACACTAAAGTACTCACAATTCTTAAGTGCAAGCTGAGTCATTCTCGAATCCTCGAGGCCAAAACTAAGCTACGGTACCCTCGATGTCGATCTGAGTCGGACTATCCTCGGAATCGACCCTAGAGCTCCCCAAATAAACCTTGAAGCTCTACTAGCATCCCCTTGAATAATACAAGTGAGAGTGTGTTACATGTCCATGGGGGCTTATATAGGCTAGGGGTTCTTGACAAAATACCAAGGCTACCCTTGATGGTATGATGTGTAACGAATATTATGGTCATTAGTGGTCCACTTGGTCCATGGTGGACTAAGAGAGGGAAAGAGATCATAGTCCATGGTAGACCAATCACTCTCACGCCTCTACCATGATGGGCATATTTCATCTTGAGACTTTTTTCAGTTATTGTTTATCTTTTCTTCTCCTTTGACTTATTGACGATGACAAGTGGCATGGACTCTGGTTGACCTAGTTTGACCTTTTCAATTCGCCATGTAGGATTGTATGAGATTATCGGTAAATATTATTCCTACATAAAGAGTTCCTTCTTTGAGTCGTAGTCACACAATCTTTGTTGTGCTTCCACGTCAAAATTCTTGGATCTTGATAATCCTTTTTCATTCCTAGGGCTTATTCTTGTTTTCCTCGGATAATTTTACCATGAGTTATGACAATGGAAGAAAATATAGACACACGTGAAATAGGTCCAAAATGGTCTACCTAATTTTCCCAAAGCCAAAATATATTTCCCTGTTTTATTGGATCTTTAAGAATTCATCTGGTAATCTCCGGATTGAATGGATAGACTGTAACACCATGGCAATCATCAATAGTCGTTTATTGACACGTCAATCATGCCAATCCAAAAGTACTAATAAGCAATGTGATTGGTCGCACAACTCCTCGTGCTGTTGCTGAGATAATAACACTAGTTTGTGGATAGTGTAATGCAAAGTTTATTTAATAAAACCTCGTATATGTTGGCCACCATCTCCTTCCACTTAGTGTGCGTGTGCGTGTGTGTGTGGGGGGGGTGTCAGTTCTTTTTATTCATCAAAAGTGATAATTCTAATAAAACTGATTTATTTGCTTAGTAGAGGTGTACTGAATATCTCAAATAACTGATGAACTGCTATTTTTGGGGAAAACTGATAAACAATTCCAGTTTTGAGGATCTTTGAATTGAAGGTACTTGTACGCTTTTTACGTAAAATCTAAATTTAAAAATCACATACTAAAATAAAATAGTAGATATTATTTACAAATTTCACATGTCCAGTAAAAAAATAAAAATAAATTCTAACAAATCTAAGTGAAGTAAGATCCTTCTCCCATGGGTGGATATCAGGAACCACTAGGTCATGGCCCCAAAAAAATTGTTCTGAAAGAAACATACTAGTTTTTTATCTAAATCTTATATGTTTAATTTAATCTTACCTAAAATCTCAACAAATATTCATCATATTTCTCAGTCATTTACTTATGATTTTTAAGAGGATTTCGCACTTGGACAGAGTCTAACCTAACATCTGAACAAACGCCACAACTTTTCTATTGTCCCATTTTAAGATTTTTTTTCAAACATGTTTCAACTTGAAATATTATCAATGGCATGAACATAGATGATACGTTTAAATAATTTATTAGATAATTGTGTGGATATTTATGTTAAGCTTGTTGAGACATTATAAATTCCATTCTATCTTTACAAGTTGATATATGCTTCTATTCTCAAATTAGTATTGCTTTACAAGTTGTGACGGCGAGTACTGAAAAGGTTATTAGTTCACTATCATATATAGAGATTATTTCAGCTAAAATATGTATGGATAGATATTATTTAATAATTGTTTAGTTGGATTTGTTGAGAAGGATAGATATTTTGTAAGTGCTGGTGATATAGTTAATATTTTTGTGGGTACTTAACATGTAAAGTTATGTAAGTTGGAGTCTAGTAATAACAGGTGTGGACTATTTTATAGGGTTAAATGCATTTGTGGTACCTTTACGTGTGTTATGCACTCCATTTAGTGGTCTAAACTATAGAAACATGCTTTATAAAATATATAAAACACTTAGTTGTGCGTCTCCAAATAAAGATTATGCATATAAAACATGGCTCCCACATAAGTAAAACCCTAGATCCACTTAAAGTAGGTAAAGTAGTGAACAACTAACTACTATGAATGTTTGAAAGATACGTTTGTTCCACCCTCTTACATAAGTGAAAGGATAAACAAGATAAATGGATATGCAAAATCATGAAATGTATATAAATCATCACATTGCACCTACAATCAATTGATCTCGAACTAGCCAAAGAAAATGAATGCACCACTATGGTCTCGGACTAGTGTGTTGGGTCAAGGATGGTCATGCATGCATTGTCCAAATCCCTCCAAAGGTTATATTCTACAAGAATGTATAGATCGACTTCATACTTTAAATTTCTCACCAAACTAATGTTTATGAACATGGTAGGTAAAGATGGTGGTTATCTTTATATGCCCTTATTTTGTTCGTTGCATTGTTCAAGGTCAGAGTAAATAGCTTACCTTTGATACCTCAATCAACCAAGCATCTACTAAGAGCCTCTTGAATGAAAACATATGTATGTGGACACTTCACATATTTGAAGGATATTATCTGAAGATGAAATTAGCATCATGAACCATATATCCCATTATTTTAACAGATGTCCACATATCCAAGATGTGGCAAACACGGGAATCAAGACTCTGGAATTTGATTTGCAATTGGTCCTTCATCTCTTTCTATGTAAGGAGGGAATAATTTCAAAAATTCTGACGACCAGAACTTTGAAGGTTGGGTTTTTAACCTCGGCTTCGATTTTTCATCAGGACTCAGGATTTTGACTCAAGAAGAGACTGGTTCTGAATCTTCTAGTTCAAGTTAGCTTCAGCGCAACAGTACTTGCACACAACCTTCGTAACATCACCCACCAATACAAGATCTTGCTCAAAATGTCCCCACACTTTTACCTGCTGCCATGTGGCATTGTGGAAGGTCCATCAACAGAATTACCGGTGCTAGAGCTTTCTCACACATTCACATATTTTTACAGGTTATACCTAGCCTAGTTGTTACCAAAATTATAGACCAAGAAAACGTGAGGCTTGTGGATAAGATAGGGACCATACGCGAGAACAACGGGTTTGCAGATTGTTTGTACTTGTTTATTAAATTTCTAAGTTGCCTGCATTAGTTGTATCACTTAGTCTTGCATTTTCGTTAAAATTTCAATACATTTGTTAGAATAAAATATATTTGGCGCGTACCCTCCTACCCCTAGTCGAACTCTTGATTGACCTTTCGAGTGGAGAATACCGGCACTTAAGCTTTAGTTTTGACTTATGGAAATTTTATGACGAAGGATCTCTGGATCATCAAAGGAATAAGATCACCGATTTTTTCGTTGACTGTTTTCCTACACCGAAATTTCATATGGTTCCAAGCGGAGATGTTAGACATCATATAGTTATACTGTGTTTTGCATGCGACCTTCTCTCTTTGTGCTCTTGTCATTACGGACATATGTGGCAGTCTGTACTTTAAGCGCTGAGGAGGATAAAACTGGAAGGACAGTGCATAAATATGCCGATGTTAGGTGAATCAAATTGTTCCCCGGTGGTGGCGGGACTGAAAACAAAGTGGAGATCGATCCTCTTTGGGACATATCTTCATGGAGCTGTTCACCTTGTAGGGAATGGTAAGAGAACACGCTTTTGGCATGACGTGTGGATAGGGGAGGTACCGTTAAGACTTGTTTTTCCTGGGTTGTTTTGGGCGACAGTATCACTGGATGCCTCAGTTGCAGACAATTATGATATGCAAACCCATGCCTTTTTTTTAGAGAAGGGGAGAGCCCAGCCTCTGCATCAAAGTGATGCATGCGGCTTTTATTATATTATTAAAGTTCAGATCATATTACAAGATTACATCATGGATCGCATAAAGTTGCAACATGGATCAACCATATAAAAAGAAATGACAACACAAATTGACCCTGCATCAATATGTTATCCTCAGATCAGAACGCCAGCTGGACTAGTTGTATAAATCCCGCGCGACCAATTTCAGTTGGTTGATGCAAATCCATGCCTGGGATATCATGTTTAAAAGATCATTTGGGAGTGAGGAGTTAGATGATTGGGACTCTCTGCTACAGAAAATTCAAGGAGTGTTTCTTTCAGATGACAAGGACAGGGTTAAATGGGCTTTGGAGAAAAGGGGATTATACAACAAAATCTATGTATAGATGGTTGACTTTTGAGGGAGTATCGGATCCAGCTTTGCAGAAGGTGTGGATCGAAGCTGAAAATTCCTATGAAAATAAGGATTTTCGTTTGGCAAACCATTCATGACAGATTACCTACCAAAGGAGCAAATTCTAATCAGAAAAGGGAACACAAGAGGGCGGTGCCGGTTTGTGATGAACTGGAATCAATTAACCATCTTATGTTCACCTGTGCACCTGCACGTTTCCTCTGGGAGCTTTTCAGGAGAGTGGTGGGATGGCAATCGGCCCCGCGCTCGGTTCTTGATATTATGATGCTTTCAAAAGTAGAAAAAGGCCGTTTTTTTAGAAAATCTGGATTACTGCTGCGGCGGCTCTGTGGTCTATCTGGACCATTCGGAACCGTCTCATTTTTTAACGCAGAGTAATGCATGGTACTGATGATATAGTGTTTCGCATGATTTCTTTTCTTCAGCTATGGAAGCCGCTGTGGGATGCAAGATTGCAGGAGGTTACAGATTGGGCGATTGAAGAAGCAAAAGGAAGACTCAGGAATGTCAGGAGAAGAGTTAGGAGGAGAAATGGCGTCATTGCGAACATAGATGAAATTATCGGGAACACCCTGATTATATAAGTTAACAATTGTATGGCTAGACATTACTTAATAATTTTTAGTTGGGTTCGTTATCAAGGTAGATATTTTGTAAGTGACGGCCATCTATTCAAGTTTTATGGGTATGAAAATTATCCACTATATTAAAGACCAAAGATTTGAGGCCCTCACAGCGCTCCGGCCACTGTAGAATAGCTACAGTAGTACTGTAGCAAATCTACAGTGCGCTACAGCGTGCGGTGGGGCCCAGACGTCAGCGACACATCGCTCCCGGTCTTTTTGCAGAAAGCACGCGTGGGGGTGTAAATTCTATACTCTTCTCAGAAAATTCGATTCCAGGGACCTGTCCGCAGCGTGCGGTGGGGCCCAGACGTCAGCGACACATCGCTCCCGGTCTTTTTGCAGAAAAGCACGCGTGGGGTGTAAATTCTATACTCTTCTCAGAAAATTCGATTCCAGGGACCTGTCCGCAATTTCGTGAAACTTAGGGATCTTTTTTGCAAAACATCCAACGCAGCGAGGGATCTGAACGCAAATTCACAGCCACCGAAGGACCTAGATGGAAAAACGTCGCCACTCCCCCCCTCTCCTCCCACTCGCGAGCGCGTCCGGGATCGCCGCCGGCCGCCGACGCCTCGCGCCGCCGTGGCACGCCTCCCCGCACGCATCGGAGGCGACGGACGGCTGCGCCGTCCTCTCCTCTCCCTCCTCGCCTAAGACCGCGTGCCGAGCCGCCGCGCCCTCGCCGGAATCGGCGCGCCCGCGCCCGCAGCCATCCGCCGCGTCCGCGCGCCGCCGGCGGCGCTACGGCGACCAAATCCGGGAGGCGCCGCCACCTTCCGACGCCCCCGCGACGAGGCCTATCCAGCGCGCCCAGCCTCGCGTCCTGGGACGCGCTGGTTCGCCGCCGCAACGCCGTCGCCGCCGCGGCGTCTCCGCCAGCAGTGAGGCCAGCAGTGACGTCACGGAGACGGCCCAGTGGGACTGGCCTCCAGATGGGCCGCCTACTGGGCCGGCCTGACTGCGTCTTTTTTTTTCTTCCCTTTTTCCTCTTTTTCCGAAATCTTTTAAAACTTTTCAAATTCAAATTTACACACAGCATTGAAATGTACATATTTCCTAAAATGAATCGTACAAAAAAAAAAAAGTCAACACATATAAATTCTAATGCTTCAAAATTTAGCATATTTCCCAACCGCCGTGGCACGCCTCCCCGCACGCATCGGAGGCGACGGACGGCTGCGCCGTCCTCTCCTCTCCCTCCTCGCCTAAGACCGCGTGCCGAGCAGACGCGCCCTCGCCGGAATCGGCGCGCCCGCGCCCGCAGCCATCCGCCGCGTCCGCGCGCCGCCGGCGGCGCTACGGCGACCAAATCCGGGAGGCGCCGCCACCTTCCGACGCCCCGCGACGAGGCCTATCCAGCGCGCCCAGCCTCGCGTCCTGGGACGCGCTGGTTCGCCGCCGGCAACGCCGTCGCCGCCGCGCGCGTCTCCGGCCAGCAGTGAGGCCAGCAGTGACGTCACGGAGACGGCCCAGTGGGCCTGGCCTCCAGATGGGCCGCCTACTGGGCCGGCCTGACTGCGTCTTTTTTTTTCTTCCCTTTTTCCTCTTTTTCCGAAATCTTTTAAAACTTTTCAAATTCAAATTTACACACAGCATTGAAATGTACATATTTCCTAAAATGAATCGTACAAAAAAAAAAGTCAACACATATAAATTCTAATGCTTCAAAATTTAGCATATTTCCCAACATTATTAAAAACTTCCACACCTCTCCAAACACAAAGAAAAAAAAAATTAACTACTTATTACCTATTATTTATTCGTAATTCCCTTTTCCCACAAAAAAAAAAACCTTCCACACCTCTCCAAACAAAATTTGCTGTTTTGGGAATATGCCGAAAATTTGCAATTATTTAGTAATTTCGAGTGTCCAAATATGATTCCATTTTCCACTAATTTGTGCTGTTTTGGAACCTGTCGAAATTTCTTTATTTTTCGTTAATGTTTTTTGAAGTAAAGTATATTCAAATTTGTCGTTTAGAAATCAGAAAGCAGGAAAAATTCAAAAAGGGAAAAAATAAAGGCGGAGCAGCCAGCCAGGCCGGCCCGCGTGTCGGCCCAACTGGCCAGCCCAAGCCCGCTGGCCGCCGCGACGACGTCAGCGATGACGTAACCGGGGGCGGAGCCGCGACATATAAATTCTAATGCTTCAAAATTTAGCATATTTCCAAGATTTAGAAAATGAATCGTACAAAAAATAAAAAGACAGCACATATAAATTCTAATGCTTCAAAATTTAGCATATTTCCCAACATTATTAAAAACTTCCACACCTCTCCAAACACAAAGAAAAAAAAACTACTTATTACCTATTATTTATTCGTAATTCCCTTTCCCCACAAAAAAAAAACTTCCACACCTCTCCAAACAAAAAAATGACAAATGTTGTCAGAACCTTCATATACAACCACAATCGAAAAAAACAATGTAGGCGCTTATTTTTTTAGTACTACGTAATTAATGAAATGGAAAGTGACATTATGTCTAAAAGATTGTATTAATTTTGAAAACTGTTCATGCTTTCCCACAATTTCAAGACAAAAACAAATAATTCACACAATACGATTTTGCGACTTACAATAATGCACACCATGTATAAAAAAATCACAAAAAAAATGGATTACCCCCAATAATTCTCCCACTCCAAATTATTTAGTTTCGTTCTAAGTTCCAAAATGGATTTCAAAGATTCACAATAGTTAACTTCCTCGAAATTAATAATTCACAGAATAGCGATCTTCTGCACACACACCAAAAAAAAAACCAGGTAATTCTTCCTCTCGAAACATTCAATTCTATTCTAAATTTTCAAAATAAAATAATATGATTTAAAACTTCGCAACAGTTCAATTTCCCATAGACAAAAAAAAAACAAACTTCATGCAAGTTCACAAACAGAAATTAGTAATTCGCAGAATAGCGATCTTCAAATTTTAAAATTTCATCTTCCTTCCAAATACCACTATTTCCCAGGCTTTTCGAAATCAAATAATTCACAGAGAACAAAAAACTATAAATGTACCCCTTTTCCATATTTCCATTCATCCAAATTCGAGCACAATTTAAACATGAATATTTCCAAATTAATATTTTCTGCACCTTTGTTTACAACATATATAACGCCAAAAAAAAAAACAGGGGTGCGGCGTGACGCCGCACTAAATATTACTAGTATCTAATAATAGATGTAAACTATTTTGTGGAGTGAAATGCATTGTGGTCCCTTTACGTGTGTTATGCACTCTATCTGGTAGTCTAAACTCTAGAAACCTGCTAGTGTGTGCGGTTAAGCGTTGCCATGCATGATGCATGCATTGCTAGTGTGTACCATCGGGAACATAAAAACACTTAATTGTGCATCTCCAAACAAAGATTATGCAGGTAAAACATGGTTCAGACATGAGTAAAATCATCCTAGAACCGCTGCTGCCTAGAAGCAGGTAAAGTTGGGAACAAACTAGCCACTTTGAATGTTTGAAGGATGTGCTTGTTCCTCCCTCTAGCAGAAGTGAAGTAATAACCAAGATAAATGGATATGGAAAATCATGAAATGTAAATAAATCATAACATTAAATCCTGCGATCAGTTGATCTCGAACTAGACAAAGAAAAGAATGTGTCATTGTATGAAATTTTGCTCTCGAACTAGTGTGTCGGGTGAAGGGTTGTCATGCATGCATTGCCTTGTTCACGTCTACACCGAAAACATCCTCACGTACCCTCGCGAACGGGGGTGATGTACTGGAAGTTGCCGAAGGAGGCCAACTGAAAGCCGAATACGCACGACAGGCTCAAGGCCGTATGTATCCGATTAATCTGTTTACAATATGCTATGGCCGCCAGGCGTAATCTGGGCCATCGATTTCAGCTGTCCGACGGCCATAGGTTCTAGGGTTCGGTTCCGATATATATCGATCGAGATTCGAGATAGACAAGGCCCCGATGGAGAAGATTGACAAGGCCCCGATGGAGACAGCCAAGGCCCCAGCGGCGATCGATGACATGATCCAGACGAAGAAGATGCGCAAGGAGGCGCCGGTCGATGACATGATCCAGACGGAGAAGACGGACACGAGGTGCTTCCAATCTGATCCACCTGGTGTCAAGCATCGTATGCCCGACGCGTACGTCAGCCGTCAGGCTCATCCTGACCATGAAGTTGGAGGATCCCACGAACTACCCCGCGGGGAGCGAGGAAGAAGCCGCCATTTGCAAGAGGATCTACGACGACGCTGAGCCGTTCCAGGCCATGGTTCGCAAGCAATGGCATGACAAGGGCTACGTGGAGTTGGACTACGACTACGTCGAGGCCCTTGCCAGGGTGAAGGATATGCACAAGGAGGACTGGGATGAGTGGACGAAGCACCAAGAGAGCTTAAAGAACATCGAATACGCGGACTCGGACGATGAGATATACGCTGAGTGGTATGCTCCGTACGATCCAGACGAGGTGCTCTAGCAATTCAACCTAGGGCGACGCGAGAAAGAAGATATTGCTCTTGAATCAGACAGAGAAGATTATGTATACCAACTGCAGCTTAAGTTATGCCCAACTATGTTATTGAACCTTCCATGGCTGTCTATCTATATGTGTTATTACCGCTCCAAACTATGTTATGTTTGGCGATCCGCATCATGTTTCTTGCGAATTTCATCTATGTTCGCGATGATGCCATGGGTATTCAACTTTGTAACCAATCATCAAATCAATCTTCTTTATTACCCCCCCCCCCCCCCCCCCCCCCCCCCGTTCCTAAATACAAGATGTTTTAGCATTTGTCCACATTCATATGTATACAAATGTATCTAGACATATTTCATGTGTATGTTCACTCATTTTATTATGTATATGGACAATATAGGTAACAGCTAAAACATCTTACATTTGGGAACGGAGGGAGTATTAAATTGAAAACTGACCGTAGTTCATAGATATGTCACGATCAGGAAAAAAAGGCATGCCACTATCCAAAAAAAAGTGTGACATCATACGGACAAAAACAGCGTGTCAAAATAATAAAAAACTGCATGGCCGTCTCACGCATAATGGGTAAAAGAAACATACCAAGTCAATACACTTACGAAAACATTGTAGGTACATCATCCTTTTACAAAAGATCAACAAAATACCAGAGTTTCTGCTCGTGCTCGACATTGTTCATCTGTTTTGGAGTTTACCGTCGTCTCGTCTATATCTCCTCACTTATCCAGAACTCCGTCGTTATCGTCTCGTCAATCTAACCACCTCGCCAAAACAAACATACTAGTTTATCTAAATATTATATGTTTAATTTAATCTTATCTAAAATTTCAACGAACATTCATCATATTTATCATCTTATAATAATAATGATCTTTAAGGGGGTTTCATACTTGAAAGGATCCAATGTTATTTGTTCAATTTAATCTAACCGAACATCTAAACAAACTCCAACACTTCTCTATCATCTTATTCTTATGATTTTTTAAACATGTTGGAAGTTGAAAATTTTATAAATAATGACATGAACATAGATGATATGTCAAATATTTATTTAAAAATCGTGTAGAGCTTTATGTTAGGCTTGCTGGGAATAAATAAATTTCATACTATATTTACAAGTTGATATGCATTCCTTCCCAAATTATTATTGCTTTACAAGTTCACTATCAACACCCTGATTATATAAGTTAAAAAAAATTATGGCTAGACATTACTTAATAATTGTTTAGTTGGGTTCGTTGATCAAGGTAGATATTTTGTAAGTGATGGTTATCTAGTAAAAAAATTATGGGTATGAAAATATCTGATAATAGATGTAAACTATTTTGTGGTGTGAAATGCATTGTGGTCCCTTTATGTGTGTTATGCACTCTATCTGGTAGTCTCTAGAAACCTGCTAGTGTGTGCGGTTAAGCGTTGCCATGCATGATATGATACATGCACTGCCTTGTTCACGTCTACACTGAACACGGACTCGTGTACCATCGGGAACATAAAAACACTTAATTGTGCATCTCCAAACAAAGATTATGCAGGTAAAACATGGTTCAGACATGAGTAAAATTATCCTAGAACCGCCACTGCCTAGAAGCAGGTAAAGTGGAACAAACTAGCCGTTGAATGTTTGAAGGATTTGTTTGTTCCTCCCTCTAGCAGAAGTGAAGTTGCGACCCAGACAAATGGATATTGAAAAGCATGAAATGTGAATAAATCATAACATTAAATCCTGCGATCAATTGATCTCGAACTAGACAAAGAAAAAGAATGTGTCATTGTATGAAATTTTGCTCTTGAACTAGTGTGTCGGGTCATGGGTTGTCATGCATGCATTTCCATGTTCACGTCTACGCCGAAGACGTCCTCACGTACCCTCGCGAACGGGGGTGATGTACTGGAAGCTACCGAAGAAGGACGACTGAAATTCGGATACGCACGACAATTCAACATACACTTTTGCATCCTTTAGTATGGCTTCCGGGGAGGGACCCCGTCAAGGCTCGCCGCAACTATGAGTTGAGATCAATCATTAGCTTGCCTCCAAACTCGATTGCAAATCAATGAGCAAATCATGATGATAAAGACAGGGTCAGTCCTGAGCTTTTGGGGGCCCGGGGCGAGGCATCATAACATTCTAGTGAATGTACATGTAAAAATATAAGTTGTTAATAACTTTTAAATGTATCCAAAAGAAGTAAGCAAATTTCTGCATATTACTATAAATGTTCTTCTAACATTTCTCTATGCAAATTCACTTATGATGGAGTCGATGTCAATGTCATCCAATAATTTCTTTTTTTTTAGCATGACCAATAATTTCTTTTGATGGCTAATCTTGTAAAACCACTTAATCTCTTTGTTGAGTCAGTGTTGACCTCAAATAGTTCTTCAATATTTTTTATAGATAATAAATTAGCAATAAATGTTGAATGGTACCAGCTATGCAAAGAAGTAAGAGATTACTGATTAGGAGGACACAATAATACTATATATACCTAAATTCGGCATACCTCCGATAGGTTACGTGTACCGCGTCTGGAGACGAGAAAGAAAAGCGGTCTAATGTACTCTTGCGATCGGGGCCCCAGAAATCGAAATCGGCGAGAAAACGAAGTGCGATCAGAATTAGGAGGAATTCTAGATAACTGCCGGCGGACACAGGATGCTACGTCGCTGCGTACGGAAAAGGCGGTCGGAAGGAGCTGAAAGGATTCGATTGCTTTCGGGCTGATGCGTTCGTTCTGCTAATAAGCATTTTCGTTAATGTTGCTGAGAAGAGTACAACGAGTTGTCGCGCTGGGCCACGTCCTCTAGCCCATCGGCCTTTTTTGTGGTGGATTAGCACACTCCACGTGGCAAAACACTGAGGATAGCAAAATCGAAATTGCTCATGTCCATGTGAAGGAAGCTGGCAGACGACCATGTCAAAGAGAGCTGCGTACGCACGAAGTCCACAGTCCACGCACTGACTCCTAGACGGAAAGTTAGGCACGTGTACATCCGCAGTTATGAAACCCAGCAGCTCTCTGTACAAAATGGATCGATCCGTCGTTCGTGAGGCCCCGCGAGCTGCTGCATCGATCGTTTCACTCTGTACAAAATGGATGTACAGACCCAAGGCCATGCAATGTACAGATGCATGCGCTTTCGTGATTTTTTTTCATCCAATCTGTAATGAATTTAAAAAGCTGAGATACAAATTGTACAACTAAAAAGACACAGGTTGTACAACTACACAGACACAGTTTGTACGGATACATATTGTACAACTAGACAGACACAGTTTGTACAGACACATATTGTACAACTAAACAGACACGTATTGTACAACTAGACAGATACATGTTGTACAGACACAGATTGTACAACTACATAACACATGTTGTACAACTAGACAGACACAGCTTGTACAGACACAGATTGTACAACTAAACAGACACATGTTGTACAGACACAGGTTGTACAACTATACAGGCACATATTGTACAACTACGCGGACACAGTTTGTACAGACACAGATTGTACAACTACACATACACAGGTTGTACAACTATGCATAACTGGGAGTACAAAAAAAAGTTTATCGAAACCTATCAACATGGGATCTAGTTTTGAAGATCTCGACACGAGAAGCTCAAAAATGAAAACGGTTCGTAATTTGGATAAACGGTTCTCGAGATATTTCATTTCAAAAATTCGGTTTAGAAAAATAAAAGGGAAAAAGCTGCACTCACTCCTCACTATCCCTTCTCTCTCATCATACAAAAGTACACAGCACAAAAAGTACGAACTACACAGAAATGGTTATACAAAATAACAGAAATAAGATGTACAAACTATACATAACCGGGAGTACAAAAAAAAGTTCGTCGAAACCTATGAACATGGGATCTAGTTTTGAAGATCTCGATGCGAGGAGCTCAAAAGTGAAAACGGTTCGTAATTCGGATAAACGGTTCATAAGATATTTCGTTTTGAAGTTTCGGTTTTGCAAAATAAAAGGCAAAAACTGCTCTCCCACCTCCGATGTCCCTTTCTCTCTCCTACTCCCCACTTTCAATCTGGTTGTGACACTTGGCGAATATACATGCAACTGTTGGTACCGCACGAAGGAGAAGACGACACTTGTCACCACGAGATGCTCCGCTGGGTTCCCTTCGCAAAGGGAACCCTTTTTCTAGTGATTTCCGCATATGAACACACTGACACACGTTTTTCTGCCCGTCGTCCTAGCAATACCACTACGTAGCCATACACGGGTAACAATACTTACGCGCCTGCATCCTGTGGAGGGCCCCTAGATTTTGGGGCCCCGGGGCGGCCGCCCACCCTGCCAATGGCACCCGCACCCACTGGGTGCGGGTAGAGCTCAACCAAACCCGCACCCATGTCCTCGAATTTTAACCATACCTGTACCCGCGTCCGGGTACAAATTTTATACCATACCCGCACCCACGTGGGTATTAAAAACCCACGGGTAAACCCACCCAAAAACTCAACATGATATAGTGTGTATTATGTATATGAAAATAAAAAACACTATATAATACGAAAAAAAACTTTAAGGCAGCCACACCCTCCAGGGCCGGCCCTGGATAAAGAGTCATCAATAAACGGATGCAATCAGCCATCACCCTTACATTATATAGGGCGGTTGGTCTTGCCATGCAAGTTCCGGCCTACGTGGTACATATTTGGAAATGAATACAATACATATGCTGAACTAGGCAGGTTCCCTTCATCGTGCGAGATTTGGACCCAAGTATCCAAGTTGCCCCGCCTTCATCCGTGACCGGACCCAAGTGTCAGAGTCGAACTAGCATTTGTTTGGATGTTGATCTCCTAACTGTGTCGATCGCAGCGGAATCCGCCTAGTCTTCGATTTTTCGTCGTCCACGTCTTGGTTTCTGATCATGAGTCGTCCTCCTTCCCTAGCCTTTACTCGACCAAACCTTTCGGTACTTGGCGATGTGTTTTCTTGATTCTTCCTGCTTTGTGTGCCTCATATCTAAGCGATGCTTCACGTCCGAGTCCATTTGTGATACCCCAACCAAGCCTACCAAGCTCCTCCAAAGAGCCTCTTCAATGACAACATGTGTATGTGGATCATTCACATATTTGAAGGATATTATCTTCTTCTTCGAGACGAAGTTAGCATCATCACCCATATATCCCATATTTTTTACAAATGTCCACATATCTGAGATGTCGCAAACAGAGGAACCGAGACAGTGGAATTTGAGTTGCAATTATTCCTTCATCTCCACCTATGTAAGTGAATTATTGAGAAAATTTACGACAAAGAATTTAAAGGTTGGTTGCATTGACTCCATCCATTCATCTCCACCTATGGTCTCAAATTTCCTAGATGGATACAAAACGTGTTCACAAGTTTTCGACTTCTCTAAGGGATGGCGAAAAATCAAATATGTGACGGGTTTTTTCTCAAGGTTTGCTAGAAACTAGTTGTAACCTCAGATTCGATTTTTGTCATGGCTCGGAATTTTGACCCAAGAAGGTACCGGTTCCAATCTTGTAGTTCACGCCAGCTTAAGTGCATAGTGCTTGCATACATGCTTCGTTCCATCACCCACCAATACAAAATCTTGCTCAAAGTGTTCCCACACATTTACCTCCTACCTTGAGGCGTTGTAGAAGGTGTATCAAAAGAATCACATGTGCTAGAGCTCTCGAACACATTCACAACATGTAACCTAGCTAGTTGTTGCCAAAATTGTATTTCAATAAGAACGAGAGGATTGTGGATAAGAAAGGGACAACATGCGATAACAATGGGTTTGCAGATAATAGAGGGACGAAGTGCGATAAAGACAAATAGAGGTCACAACGACAAGTTTGTGGACAAGAGAGAAGAGATGGTGTTTCTAAGCTGCATTATAGTTAAAGACTGGTTTTAATCCCCGCCATGAAAGTTTTGGTTGATTGCATGCTCTAGTCCAATTCCGAAGCACCTCCCTGCGATTCTCCAAATATATGTCTAGGTAAGCAACCTAGAGGGTGTATATGCCGAGAACAACCAGAAGACGCTACTAAAACTTCTTGCATGTTTGTGCTAGTTTATTAAACTTCTAGGTTTTCCACATCGTTGTATCACTAAGTATTGCATTTTAGTTAAGTTTCAATAAAATAACCTAGTTAAAATAAAATATACTAGTTGCCTATTCAACCCTCCTACCTCTAGTCGAACTCTTGATTCTTTGACCTTTCGACCGAAGAATTTTTGCACCAAAGCTTTAGACTTAAGGGGATTGATGAAGGATCTCCAGATAATTTTCTGACGACAAAATGTCATATGGTTTCTGACGGAGAGGTTAGACATCATATTATGTCTTGCATGCGACCTTCTCTCTTTATACTCTGGTCTTTTTTGTGTCTGTAAATAAGTTTGCTCACCACATATGCCATGTGGTCTCTTTATACTCTTGTCATTATTCACAGAAATATGTGGAAGTCCGTACTTTGGGTGCTGAGGAGGTTAAGAAGCTTGCTTGGAAGGCACTAGATCAAAATATGCCGATAATCGGTGGATCGAGTTGTTCCCTGGTGGTGGTGGGAATGAAAACAAAGTGGAGATCAATCCTCCTTGAAACATACCTTTGTGGATATTTTAGCCGAACCTAAGACTTCTTCCTGAATTTTGGGTGACAAAGATAACAAGAGTAGAGTGCAATGTGATAGCTTATAAACTGGCCCTAATATTTAGGAGGAAAACACATTTCGTTTTTTGGTGTTTGACAAATGACAACTATTCGGTAAACATTCAAAGCTTTATAGGGCCACTTATTTTGGGCTTCTGCTTATGCAGAAGCCAGCTTATGGATTTCGGTGGGGAGAAACTGCGGTGGGGAGAAGCTAGTAGAAACTGTCTAGACCCTTCTTTTGGGCTTCTGTAGATTTGGCTTATTTGCTGTGCTTAGTTGTGAGATGTCTGAAATGCCCCTGGATTTGATATGTGTACTTAATAAAGTGATATCTCGGCTTATTTGTTGTGTTGCGTCTGATAAATGAGCAAAAAATACAATCAAAATAATATGAAATTCCATACATTGTGTTATAAAGGTAAACATGAAGAGTTCAGTACATGCCAAAATAAAAGCAATGTCGTAATGATTCAAATAACAATAACAAGAACTGCTCAAGCTACTATTCCTTGCGCGATGGTCTATCGTAGTGCAGCCATGAAGCTATCAGATGAAGAGGGAGCAGCTCCACCAGTATAAGATGCGCTATCCTCATGTACATATGCGCCCCGCTCAAACCTGTCGAAGTGGTCATCGTATAGATTACTCTCACGAATGAAGTTGTGTAGACACATACAAGCAGTGATGATCTTCCTTTGCGTCAACTCATCAAAATGTGGTATTGCAAGTAGAATGCGCCACTTCATTTTCAGAACACCAAAAGCTCTTTCAACAGCATTTCGTAGACAGGAATGAAGATGGTTGAATTTCTCCATCATGTTTCGTGGAGGTGCTCCTTGAAATTCTGGAACATGATAGCGTTGCTCTTTGAATGGGCCGAGATAGCCAGTTCTGTTTGGGTATCCCGAGTCAACAAGATAGTATTTTCCTGCAAGTAGCAAAATATCAAAACATGTCGATAGTAGGTATGAGCAAATATTTTTATACATAGTACATATGCCAAAAGATTACCAGTAGGAGGGTGCGGATAATTGAGGAAATGGGGCCGAGCATCAGTCCATACACGTGTATCATGAACAGATCCAGGCCATCCAGCAACAACAAATGTGAACCTCATGTCAAAATCACAAATTGCTAGCACATTCTGACTTGTAAAACCTTTCCTGTTAGTGTATTGTACCTTCAGTTTCTCAGCAACTGTGACACGGATGTGTGTTCCATCAATTGCTCCAATGGCATCTTTAAAATGTGGCCAGAATCTAGGATGTCTAAGTTTAGCATGAGGTTGGGTGAAAGTAGGATCATTTGGTCTAATATAATGACCAGCCATACGATCTACACAGTCCAAGACATGATGAAACTTGTTGCTGACAGTAGAAACACTACGCTCAAAACGATCTGCGGCTTGACTATTAGACTCAGGTGCCCCCAACATCCACAGAAATAGAGCTAGTGATTCTACACTGGACATCTGAGAAGTGGACTGGAGACCATAGTTAGCAACAAGAATGTCATGTAACATTCTAAAAACTGACCTCCTCATTCTAAAAGCATTGTAGAACCTCCTTGGATCCTTCAACCTCTCCTCCACCCATTGTATCCCTCTGATCAAAGGCACTCTTCTAGCTGCATAAGGAACCTTCTCATTATCTTCCTCGGCAATACAAGCCGCAAGCAAAAAGCACATATCAAACTCATCATCGGAATCATCATTTGAGGAATTCATCTGCAATTGGATAAAAATAAAATGCTTAAGATCGGTTCATGAGAAATACAAATTGTAACAAATAACATGGGTTCATGAGAAATACAAATCATAACAAATAACATGGGTTCATGAGAAATACAAATTGTAAGCGGATACAAGTTCCAAACTAAAACAAGTTCCAAACAAATACAAGTTCTAAGCAAATAACATAGTTCATGACAAATACAAGTTGTAAGCAAATAAAATAGTACACGTTCATGACAAATAACACTACTTCTTGTTATATTGCTCCCATGTCATCTTAATCCAATCAAGCCTCTGTTCAGGCGTTGCATCCTCCACCAAACAAGCAAACATTTCACGATACCCCTGTAGAAGGAAAAGTTGTGTAGCATAGAAGTACTCCGGACTCCCAGGCTTAGCTCCATCCTCATATATTAAGGCAACCAAGCGCCTAATCTCATCCCTAGAAGATTCCTTAACTTCTCCCGGAGATGTCACAGAATGCTTACTCTGCTCTTCCTCCAGCATCCTCCTCTCTTCCTCCAGCTTCTTCTTCTCTTCGTCCATAATCCTCAGCATGTCCTTATTATTCTCCCTCTTTTCCATGAGCTCCATCATACGGTTCAACGCAACGCCACTGCTGCTTGCAGTACTCATCTTTGGTGTTGCTGCAGGACTAGGTGAGTAGGGGCATGATCTCTTCTTCTTGGGACGCACAGGTGTCGCAAGAGGCTCTTCTTCACCTTCACAACCTGACCCTTCAACATCCTCCTCAATGTTGACGGTGGTCCCAGAAGATGGAACCTGAGAAGTGGGAGGCACCCTAGCAGTCATATTGGTCACAACATTCTTGTCAAATATTATCTTCAGGTCCTCCTCATCTTGCAGTGGAGCTATCTTAAACTTGGCTGCCTCTGGACACATCTGCATATCACAAAATATCATTAGAGAATATGGAAGGAACAACAATTGCCAAGCATAGGAAAAACTCATCATTACCTGTATCTCACGTTCCCACCACTCGTCGCTAGCATCAATGGTATGAGTCGTAGGATCTATACCCAAACCGGATGCATGTTGGAGCAAACTCTTCCAAACCGTGTAATCCTTTTTGAGTGTTTCCCACCTATTTTTCATTTGCTTTTGATCATAATTTCTCTTAGTGCGCTCATTGAATTTCTTAATCAAATTTGCGTAGCCATGTTTGGTCAAAACTTGCACCGAACGATTGTTTGCATTAATCTCTTCAATGCACACGTCAAGAAACACACGATGCGCAGCGGCATCCCAGCAAGCTTTCACTTGCTTTCGCTTAACAATCTAGATGCACAACACACAACATATATCATCAATTAACAGTACAACTAAATCTGTATATTTTGCATACCACCATCAAAATAACAGTACAATATGAACACTACATGATAGTTTCAGAGCACCATCTAGCGCAACAACAATTGTACAGTACCTACATATGGATAGCACCTTCATAGGCAGTACAAAAAATGGAGTCTCACATTCATATGCAGCACAAAATTGGGCCTAAATCGAGATGGTTACCGGAGCTTGGGAGGTCGACATCGAATGAGGGAGGTGCCCGCCTTGTTGCGAACGAGCTCGAGGAGTCGAAGCTCCACCTGGTGCGGACGGGCACGCGAAGATGTTGCCGGCCCTGAGTCGAACGAGCTGGATCCGGCAGGGTCAGGACGGGGCGAAGAACGGCCGGGGCGGGGCGATGCAGGTCCGGGACGGCTGGATCCGACGGTGGAATGGATGGATCCGGCGTCGGCTGCCGGGATCCGGCGGCGGCGGTTAGAAGGCGGCGGGGGGGTTGGTGCTCAGCCTGGCGGGCGGGTGGGAGCGAGGCTGGATGGAAGAAAGGTCGGGGACGGGTGCGGCCGTGCGGGTCGTTCGCTTGACCTGCTGGGAGGGAGGAGAAAAACTAGGGAGTGGCAATCGCCCGTAAATTCGACGAAAGACATGTCCATTTGACGAGAACGTTTCGCTCCAAAGCTGAGAAGCTCGGAAACTCCCCAGAAACGACCCCGGGCTTGCTTCTGGTTTCCTTCACAAATCGAGTTTCACGGTGGAAATAAGCAAACCAGAGACTGGAGGGTCTTTTAGGCTTCTGCTTCTCTGGACCTAGAAGCCACCAAAAACTGCAAAAGAAGTGGCCCATAACCGTAAATCCATGTGCTTTGATTCTTGCTAGGATTGCGGTAGTCATTAAATAGTAGTCTTATAGCTTTTGTATATGCATGCAATTTTGGAACACACGCTCCAGGCGACCACGCCCTTCCCGTCTTCATGTCCATCATCAGCATCAGCATCAGCATCAGCATCAGCTAATCCACATCTCCTGTGGGCCCCGCCCAGATTTCCATAGCTTATCCCTGCATCGTCACACCGCGACCACGACAGGTTCACGCGTTAGAGCTCCGCGGCCTCGCTGCTTCCATTTTGAGGGAGTTCCTCCCTCTGTCTCATTTCTCTGCTGGAGACGGTGATTGATGGAGGGCGACGACCATGACTTGGCTGTGTGCTGGTTAATTTAACTACTCCATCCTTCCAGTGATTTAAGGCATTTTAGTTTTTCTTGATTCAAACGTCTTGGCCGTCCTCTTTCCTTCCTCCCCGGAAGAGGGAGGTACAAAAAAACATGGCACCGTTGCATCGATCCAATCTGGGCATATCACGCCAGCAGCCAACATGTGCCACCAGCCTGACCTGCATATGCGTGTCTCCACCATTCACATCCCTGCACCTGAGAAGAGATGGGAGTGTCTGGATCTATGCATGACTCTGCTGACCGAGCATCGTCTACATATGGAGAAAACAACCTGTGCAAATCTGCCATGCTGGGTTTCGTATATAGGCGAGCACCACAGTTCCTGCATTTATCCTACAGCTAGAAAACATCTACAGACTGACAAAGCCAACAAAAGACTGAGAAATGGCATATTTCTGAATGTCATCTGTAATCCAAAAATCACTAACAAGAAGCAAGGCTTGCACTATCGAGGGATGGCCTGAGAATTAAGATGATACTTCCTTGCACTGTACAAGGAGATCACTGACATACATGCCGATGATTTCGGTGTTCTGTACAAATGTATCTTCTATAAACTCGAGGGCGCAGATACACACAAAAAAGAAAGCCCTCCCTAACTTTCAACATGACATTCTGCTTCCTGACTTGGTATCCTAAGGCTAATGGGAAAAAAAAAAGGGAAGCCATGGGCTTCCACAGGAAATGTTTACCAAAAAACTTGTGAGAAGCCTACACATAGGTGAGGTGAGCATGTACACAAAATGACAGGACCAGAGCGCGTTAGTCGTCGGGGCGGTGGATCTCACCCATCAAGATGCGGTTGCTGTGGACCTTGAAGCCGAGAAGTGAAGGGTCGATCTGCTTTCCTTTCTTTGCTTTCTTCTTCGTACCCTTACCACCAGGGCCGCCGTCCGCGGATTCAGAGGCGTCATACTGCAAGGGAGGCTTCTTTGTGCTCTTGAGCATTTCACTGAACGAAGGACCAGAAGCATCCTGATTGCCAAACGTCCCTGTCTCCTTGTTGACTGAAGCAGGGGCCTCCACAGCATGGGCTGCTGAAGTGACTCCTGATTCCATCTTATGCTCTGCACAGCACGATTACAATGTCAAAGGTCTAAAGCCAAGATAGACTAAAATGATACAAATCATAAGCCCAGTTAGAATCCTTATCAAGTTGGAGATTTAAGAAATACACATGCTATGAACAAATAGTTACCAGGTGCTAACCGACAGGGGCTCAAACTAGGCATCATATAAACAGAAATTTCGAACTGCTCCATTACTAAGCAGGTGACCATATAATCCAAGGTGTATACCCTTGTTTTATGAACAGTGGATTCAATTAGCTATGTCTCGATCTTCTAAGACTTAATATTATTGAAAAGACAGCAGATTCGAGAGTTCCACTGAAGGAAACATAGATAGGTTCTGCGCAAGAAAAGAAGAAAACCACACAGATAGGTTGCACATGGCGTACCGTCAGAAGATGCAGATGAAGCATGGCCTGCCTTCTTCGACCTCATGGCTGAAGACAAATCCGTCGGTGCTGCCTGAGATGCAGCGGCGTGCAAGCTTGGTGTGCGCTTTAGCAAGGAATGGGAGCTTCCTTTCGGGATGCCAGTATCAGCCCTGCATATAGAAAAATACTTGTATGATTGAGCCTTGTACCAGACAAGCAACTCTGAACACATGTACAACTACCTCTACACTCACAATAACAATTTGGACAACCAAACTGATGTCTAGAGAAGTGAAGATAAACAAATAACATTGCAAGTACAGAAATACTGAATCAGTCTGAAAAATCAAAATACTTGTGTCTAGAAACAAAACTTGGATGACCGAACAACTAAAATATTACAGCAAATATTTGTGAAGAGAAAATATATATCAGTAGAGAAAATTTGTTGTGAGGTTTCAAAGGGATACAAGGGTCAGCTACAAAGTTGAGAAAAGTACCAGTTGCTGACCGCGTCAGAAAAATCAGCGTCCTCCACTGCCAAGTTCGCACTAGAACCCTGCCTTTTCCTCCTGGCTACATCATTGACATTCCCAACCAACTGATTAGTGGATGCAGTGCCACCCATCACATCTGGGAATTCTCCCCTTTGAATATCAAGCATTGTCGCAGAGCTTGATCTGAGGCCCATTTTTCGGTTCATCTCAATATTGTTTGGTAAACTATCTAGAGTGGTTGGTCCATCCTGTCCCAGGTGCCCCATTTTGGCGAAATGTGACCTTTCTGCAAGTGAATCATCAAAAGATAACCTATCAACAGATGGTCTCAAAGGGTTATCTGCAGGAGTCTGTGCAAAGAATGAAGGATCTTTACGTCCAAATGATGCCGCCACTGGAACATCAGGGAAACCACGAGATTGCTGTGCTTGAAGAACCAGTTTTTGATGTATCATATCACTCAAATCAGGTTCCTGGTTCCTCTCGTTGTTCATAAGAGCTGCCCATGCATGTGGGTTGTCAATGGGAAGGTTCATTTCCACATTCCTCCTCTGCTTCTCTGCTTCAATTTGCAACTGGCTGATGCGCGAAGCTTCCATCAGGCTATTTTGCAATTGCCCATTGGCATCTGACCAGTTCCTTTCCAGCCTTCCCATGTGAGAACCAGACAGCTGCTCCTGAAGCCTGTGCTGCTGGGGATGAACCCCTGAAGCATGCATAGGCATTTGGCCCGCAGAATATAAATCGCCATGTGTTTCTAACGGACCAAGCCCATGATGACGTGCTAGGGCGTTTACAATATCTGGATTTGGTGAAGGAGCACCACCAGGCAAAGAGCCAGACCGCTCGAGGGAATGAATACCTTGAGCTCCCCTATGCAATCGTTCATGCAAAGATAGGCTTCGGTCGAGATGGTCATGATGCTCCACAGATGAAGACCTCTGAAGGGACTGCAGAAGATCAAATTGACCGAGTCTGGAGGCGTGGCTTTGATTTGGACTAGTTCCTGGGCGGATAAATTGGCCAGGGTCCTCCATTGGCCAGACCCCACTTAAATGTCTTTCTTCCTCCCTGCCCGCATGTTGTCGTATAGCATTGGCCAATTGTTGTGTCTGGAGCTGATCATGGTGCAGCCCTAGAAGAATTTGCTGCTCCACAGGAAGGACCTGCCTCTGATTTGAACGTGAGAGAGCATCTAGCATATCATTGTGTTGCTCCCTGTGATGGCCATGCCCGAATTTTGCTTGAATGAGTTGTTCAATGGCTGCATCGTGTTGCCTCTGAAAATGATGGGGTTGGTGATGCAAGTCATTCAATAGCTGTTCCCGAAGTAACACTTGATCAACCATGTTAGCTTGTTGAAAGTTTGAACTCTGCAACTGTTGCTGCAACATTTGTTCAAGAATCAGTTGCTGCTGTTGCTGTTGTTGCTGTTGCAGTAGCTGGGCTTGGCGCTGCTGCAGCTGCCTTTGATGCTGCTCTTGCTGAAGCTGCTGGCGGTGCTGCTCTTGCTGAAGCTGCTGGCGATGCTGCTCCTGCTGAAGCTGTTGCTGTTGGCGACGCTGCTGGTGTTCAAGTTCAAACTGGACTCTCAAGAGATGCTCCACCTCAGGAGCCGGTGGATTGATGGACTGTCTGTGATGATGCAATGAATCAAATGCATGCCCTGCAAATTGTCCAGGAAACTCCAGATTGTTACGAGCCATCATTTGTTCCTGCTGCAGTTGCTCCCTTCGAATCTGGGTAAGTAGCATTTGCTCCTCAAAATTCAGATGACCTAGCTCAGGTTCAACCTGGGGCATTAGACCTGACATGTTTGCATCATTCATGCTGTCCAGCCGCCCAATGTTAGCAGGCCACTCATCACGCATAACAGGTGATTCATTCATCCGGCTAAGTGGCCCATGTCTGATATTTGCAGGTGGAATGTCCTTGGGGGCTGTAGGTTTGGAGTTTCTCCGGTCATTTACACCAAGCACATTTGATGAGAGAGGCTGCTTCGGATGCATCCCTTCCAGCTCAGACCAAAGTAAGCCAAGAGGACTGAGTTCATTCTCTCTAGGAGCATCATGCTTGGGCAAATTAGCTTCTCCCAACCCAGAGCGGGAATCAAGTGATGTCAACTGGAAATCTGCACGGTCATTATCAAAATCCTGTCGAGATTGACCCAGGCTGCTGTTAGGCCTTCCAGTGTACAACACCTCTGCAGTAAGTACAGGAAAGAGATGTGAGCATTTAACTGAGCAAAAACACAGAGAGAGTAATGGATTGTGAAACATAAGGTAATAGCTGAAAGAAAGGAAAGTTACCTTCAGCCTCTTGACTAACTGTTTCAGGAATGCGCTGCTGACGAATATCTGGGTTTGCTTCAGCTTTTTCTGCCTCAGCTGAAGGAAACCAACCACTACGTGACTGTACTGGTGCTTCTTGGTCGCCTCTTTTAGGATTGACTCCATAGTTTTCAGAGTTCCCCTTAGATGTCTGATCACTCTTCCCAAAAGAACCAGAAGTAGGAAGTGCATCTTCAAAATTGTTATGTACAGAATCCTGAGATTCGGCACTTCCACCACTGGTTATAGGTGGGAGAGATTGGGGCTTATGTCCAAGGTAAGGCATGAGTTCAGAAAGTGGACGAAAAGGAGCTTCATCCGGAGCCTGGGCTAGACGAACAGGTAACTCCAAACCAAAATATCCATCTTCATACCAGGACACTATATCCGTACCCAGAAATGGACCCTGCACACCACCTTGGGGATCCAGATAGTATAGGGTCAGCTCCTCCGGATAACTATCCTGGCCACTAGCCTTTGTGTCTGTGTAACTACCCTGGCCAGTAGGATAGTCAACATTTACATTGAACTGAGTATTTGAATCGTCAGGTAGCTTGCTAAAATCAATATCAGCACTTGACTTGGCCTCGTCGAACTTTGCGTCTTCCCTGATGCCAGAGAGTCCATGGACATTACTGGGAGCATTTTCCTCGGTATGCTTCTTTGGTGGACCTGTAATACCACCTACAGAAATCCCTTCATTGTAAAATGCATCCTTCTCCGATATTAAAGCAGCAGATCCTTCATGACTTAACCCGCTAAATGCCTCAGCCCCTTTATCCTTGTTCTCATCAATACCAGAAGCTGGATTGAAATAATTGTTAAATCAATGACACTCAAAAGGAACAGAAGAATCATGCGACAGACAGTAATATAAACATGGCACGATGTGCATACCTTCAAGCTCTTTTTTCCTTTCTTTTTGGAGTGTGGTTGTATTCGTCACTTCACTGCTGGTGACCCTGCCCTTCCTAATATCTTCCAAAACAGCCTACATAGCACACAAACTGATCACTAAATAGACTAGTGATAAAAAATTACTGTTGAACAGCCACTATAAAAGAAACTAGTAAGAAAATAGCTATGGCGTTACCTCTTCATTGTTATCAGGGATCACAAAGGCTAGTGGTTTGACAGAAGTTGAAAGAGTTATGGAAGGAACTTCCTCCAGCATTCGTCGGCCATCCTCGAAGGACTGCACAGGCTTCTGTTGCCTGTATATGTCCAGAAGTTTACCCCTTGGGTAGCGAAAAGCGCCAGCAGTTTTCGCACGCCTCCCATACACAGGTGGAGCACCAATTGGTCCAGCAGATGACGGACGGCTGAAGGATGGAACTGAGTTGGGGTTAGCCCTCCCTCTTCCAGGGGCAAAACCAGCATTGGATTCCTTGGGACGTCCTTTCTCCAATCCAAATCCTGGAGCAGCACGGTACGTTGCTGTACCACCAGTCTGAGTCTCCTGCCGGTGACGAGGTCTCCATTTATCACGGGAGTCTGACTCAGGCAGCAGTCTTACAGGAAATGTCTGTTTCTCAACATGTGTTTCATCCTTCTCTGCATCGACCTTCTTCTCTGGTCTGGAGTCCTTTTCCTTGTCATCAGGTCCCCATCTTAATGACCATTTTCCATCACGCCTAGCTTCATTCCCTGAATTACGGGTGGAACCGTCATTCCACCTTTCAGATGTGGGAGGCGCCCGTGAGTCATTGTTGTCCCTTGCAGAAACATTGTCAGATCGGCGATCATTTTTACGGTTCTCCACATCCCGGTCCACTTCCTTCTTGCGATCCCTCCTCCCAAGCAAGCTCGTCTCCCTCTCCTCCTCAAGCCAACGAAGACTGCTGTCAGCATCAAATGCATTCCGCCGGCGTTCCTTCTTATCCCCAGCCCCTTCCAGCATTCTCACATCTTTCTCGGAAGGTTCAAGCAAGGACGCATGAGGCACTGACATCTGCAAACAGGTGTTCTACGTAGTTAATAAACTGACTGTACCAGCAACCAGTAAACACTCAAAGTAAATAACACTGACATAAAACTTCTTACTACACCCACACATCTGAACAGATACAGAAAGAGGACACCGGAGACAAACCTTGGCATCGCTGGGTTTGGCATAAAGCCACTGAGGGGACAGAGGAATGCTGTTATCCAGGAGCTGCTGATCTGCAGAGCAAAACATTTTCAGGGTCAACGACTCAGCAAACCATGCTATCTATCAGACACACAAGCACGCACTCAACTCACACACAAGCGCCCTCAGACAGCCACCCAAGGCAAGCGTGCAGTCACACGCACAGGTCCACACGTGCACAAACGAGCGAACACACAATAGCAACCGTTCCATTTACCATAACCTAATCCTACATACAGTGCACTAAAAACACCATGACGATCCCTCAGCAGCAGAAATCGAGCGGAAGCAACAATGGTATGTATGCGGGGTGACTTGTGAGTACCTTTGGAATCATCGACGAAACCCATGGCGGCGGCGGTGGTGGTCCTATCCTCCTCGATCCCGAGCGACAGCCCATCTGCGCACGCAACAGCCACAAATCAAATCGGGGGACGCGCACCAGCCAATCACACAGATCTATGGACGCTGGGGCCAACCCACGGGCGCGGCAGATCGGATCTCCCGCGGCCGGCCTGGGGGAGGAGCGCAGATCGGGCGGGCGGGGCTCACCTTTTCCGAGCGCCGCGAATCGATCCAGCTTCCTCTCGGCCATCGCGGATCCGAACTAAGGGTGGGGAGGGAGGGAGGGAGTGAGCTAGGGTTTGGGGCGTGGCGGCGGCGGGGCACCGCGTGATCCGAGCGGAGGGCGAGCCGGCGGCACCGGCGGAGGGGAAGGGCACGCGAGGAGGGGAGGCTAGGGTTTTGAGGGAGAGGGAGGCGCGTGGTCGTCGGAGGCCGCGTGCAGGGGCAGGGGGAGCGGGTTGGGTTGGGACTTGGGAACGGGGATGGGAACTGTGTGTTTGTGGGAGGAGACGGGGGAGGCGAGCGAAGGGAGGGAGAGAGAGACGGGGGGGATGAGAGGGCGGAGGGAGATGGGGTGAAATCATAAAATTGTACTTTAGTGAACCTTTCTATCTTCTTTATCACTTTCTTAAATACTCCTATAGTGATCTTAAATAGGGAAGTTGTTAGGGCATGAGCACTCGATCAGACACGCTGATCTTGTACATTTGATTCTGATTTTAATTTTTGTTTGTCGAAGGATAAAATATGCTGATTATCATGACGAGACGTCCAAGAAATCGGTAGATGGGGCTCTCATTTCCCCCTCTCTTTCTCTCTCCTAGTCTTCCCTTGAGAGTCGCCCGGTGCACTCCGCCGCCTCCCCCCTTCTCCGGCGGCCTTGTCGGCCTGAGATGGGGAGGGCGAGGTGGCCGACCCCCCCCCCCTCTGTACATAGGTGTAGTTTAGGGTTGCTCCTAGTCTGGTCCTACGTTGTGTATGGCGCTCCGGAGGGCGGAGTCAAAGGCGGAGCTGCATCGGCGCACCCCTACTAAATAAGCTCGAGGTTGGTTCTTCTGGAGTAGATCTTTCCTCTTCATCGGGCCGTCATGGAGCAGGTCGCTGGGCGGCAGATCTTGCGATGGTGAATCTCTTCATGGAGTCAATCACGGAGGACAAGTTCGCCGACGTGGTTCGTGGCCGAAGGAAGCTACTTCGTGATGCGGTGCTCTGAAGGAGTGGCAATATCTTCTTCCTCCAGGCCACGATGCCGAGCGGAGATTGTCATCTCAGCTTGACGTTTTTCGCCGGCGGCAACCCAAGTGGTTCCGTCCCCGGCGTTGTCGACGGTGGTCGGGCGTGGAGGTCAACCAAAAGCAGTTGCGCCGGAGAAGGACCCAATGGTGTTTTTCGTTTTTTTAGGGTCGTTCTTGTAGAGGGCCTCCTTGTTATTTCATTATCTGAAAGGGACCTATGTGTAAATTATCACGTGGCTTTATGATAACTTATGGGACCTTCGGGCCTCTTCCCCGTTAAAAAAATCGGTGGACGGATGGCGTTCAAATAAAAGAGATCCACCACTACAACTCGCTAGGGTAGAAAGGATGGAAGCTAAGGAGGAGAGTGAACCACCCCTCACTTCCTCTCGGCACTGGCTCAAAGTGGAGCAAATTATATTCGTCCTTGCGACGGGCCTCCTCCATGGTGGCATTAATCGCCAAGGCGGAGACCTTATGTGAGTGGAGCAAGACAGTTGTGGTAGCGTCTTTCCAGGCAAGCTCCGCTTGGATCTTCGCCCTCAGATGATTAGCGAGAGCTCGAAGCCCTTCTACGTTCTTCTCATGGATCTCCTCTCAATCCTAATCGCCTCTTTAGCTCGCCGCACTCCCACCCCAATTCAATGGAAGTCTCGGACGACGCAAAGGCCCTCTTTCTATGCGACATCCTTGAAGGCGCATGCACTCCATCATCAGGGACGCTTGGTCGGCGGAGTCGACGCAAGATCCGCCCATGACCTTCTTTACCGTGGAGCAGATCTTGCTGCCGAAGTCCTATTTACACGTATAAAGAAGCATCCGGAACTTGGAGGGAAAATCACAATAGGACGAAGATATCCAAATTCTTCGTGATTACCCTATATCCGATATATCATCCACCGCCATATACACACCAAGCCGAGTTAGGGTTTCTGCTGCTCTCGCATTTTTGCGCCACCATCGTATCTACTCCATCCCAAGCTTTGGTATGCACCGGTGAACACGGATCAGCAAATTAGTTATTTGGAAAACTCTTCGCACAACTTCTTGCGCTTTTCATCGCGGTTCATCTCCCGTCTAAAGCGAGCAGTGATACGTACCGCCATCTTCAACGTCGTCTATTTCGACCATTCTTCACCAACATTGTCATCAACAACATTACCATTGCCTTAAAGGCTACTTCGTCTACAACGATCAATACATTCGATGTACTATAATCTACTTCTTAAACATGTTTTGCAATTACATGCACATAAATGTCTAATTATCCAACATTATGTTGGCCCAGTAACCAAAATAACTAAAAAATGAATATTTACTCATGATTCAATCATATCAATTCAATGTTATAAGTGAACAACGCACAGTGTTTGTAATGCTTAATTTTGTGGGGCTATTATCTTGTATGGGATAATGATACCATACTCATCTTGCCACTCCTGGCCGAGATGCGATCATTTTTTTAGTCGAGCATCATGACATAACATCTCTACTACATGTACTCCTCTACACATGGTTGAAATTTGGATTAACTCGAGATAGTTCTTAGGGCAACTGACCAAGAATCACTCATGGTACATCAACTCAATGTGAGCGGATGATAATCCCCAAGAGCAAGGAATCACTGTAGCACAATTCGATAAGTATTTGAGTGTCGAACCCATGAAACTATCTATTCTCTAAAGCCCTATAACCCTCATATATGGCCTTTTATGCAAAGTAATAAATATGAAAGGATCTAACTAATGGAAGCAAGTGACGTGGAATGGGTTTATCTAGTAGCAAGTTTCTTAGAGCAAGTTTCTCTCAGCAGTTTTCTCAAGCAAGTTTCTCAAGCAGCAAGTATCAAATATCTCAAGGGAGCAAATGTTCTAGCAATTGTTATTTCATTCGCGTGGTTGTCACAATTAGTGAAGCACATGTTTCAGTCTTAGTTGTTTCTTTTAGGTGGGAGCCATAAATAGGTGTAGCCAAGTAAATGAGCAATAACACAACTCTTATGATGGATCTCATGGCCAAATAAATGTGCAGCACAAGAATTATTAAGACATAATTGTCCCACCATAACCTTAAGTTCTAGGGTCCCCCATATATATCCCCATAAAGTAACTTCAAGTCTCAGACACCGGTTTCTCTCTACTCCGACATGTCCTACTCAATCCATTACGCTACGGTGATCACTTACATGCATTCCCCAACATATGCGTGCACTCATATATTGTACATAAAGACAATCATAAAAGATAACAACACTTGTATGCAACCAATCAACGAACTATTTCACAAGTTCCATGAACAAATCACTTCTCAAACACAGTTGAGAGACACAATAGATCAAGGGAATAGTATATTGCACCACACATCATGTTTGCCAAGAGTTTACAGTGGGGAGATGGATATGATCTTGCTGTAGATGTCGATGATGAACACGCCGGAGGGGGGTGGAACCCTCGGAGGTGATTCTGGCGGCATTTCCCCCCTCCGTTCTTCTCTAGCGGCAGCCTTCTAACTCTCTGTTTCGTGGTTTTCTGTTTCTCCGCCGCCTCCTCGCGAAACTCCTCGGGGGGCTATTTTTATAGTCGGTTTTAGGTCAAGACGAAGCCACGGAGACGAAAACTGACGGCATCGGAGCCACGAGGGGGGGGGGGAATGAGATAGACCCACGTGGCCAGGTACAGAGGCCGCGTGGGACCCTCTAATTCCCAGCCTGTTGGTATTCTGGTCTTCAGTTTAAGCTCATCGCGTTCATCTCGAAAATTATGAACCGTGTTCTCTGACCTTGCCCTTTTTGAGTCCCGAAGCTCCCGGAAAGTCTGAAACACTAAAAAAGATGTTTTCTGGAAAACAGAGTTAATTCCAAATAAATGGGGAAACTGTGAATTATCCCCAAAATCATTATAAAACATGAATATAACCCATATATGATGCAAATATGATTGGAATATAAGCAATTAAAGTGCAAAGTTCATGTATGCATTTTACATGCATCAGCGGAGCGGTGCCCAAGTTCATTAAAATAAACCAAAAGAGGTTTAGACCATTATTACTCAAGTGGGGTTTTTTTAATCAGAACACTAGGTTGTTCACAAATCAATTAAGCACTTCACCACATGACTGTGGTTCGATCATCGACTCTAGGCATACTCTAACAAAGACGAAGCTTAAGCATTTCAAGATCTAACGTTTCTCGGTAATTTTTCTCTTTTATTTATTTGTGCCAAACTCGAGACAAAACTCATCAAATAATGCTAAGTAACACTGAGTTAAACGTTTTCAAACTAAAAATGGAGAAAGAGTTAATAATAATGTTTATAAAATTGTAACGAATATTTTCTCATGAGTGGTCAAATAATATATTTGATGTTATAAGCATCAACAACTCCATACATTGATGATCAAACCTATAATGTTGATTTGTGTTGGTTATTTGACGTGGAATGTCCAATTGTCCATATGTACGTGCATCCGGAGATGCACACGACCCACCTACAAATATTGATTGGCATTGATGCACAGATGATTTGCACTTGGAATGAGAGACAATCATAGACTTCTCTTATGTCAAGCGCATGCCAGCCACAGGTCTATGACTATCGCTTGATCACTACTTGTCGTGGTGCGAACACGCAGATGCCTAGGGGTAGGCTTAATCTGGGGCCGAACGGATGCTTGTGGTTTCGGGGAGGGATTGCGCGATGGAGTCGCACGCGAAGAACACACGAAGAACACGAAGAACAAGCAAGAACAAGAACAAGAACCGCAAGAACACAAAGCACACACGATGTACCCTGCTTCGGGGCCCTCGTGAGGAGGTAAAACCCCTACTGCAGCACTAGCCTACTCTCTTTATATCTCAATGGTGACAAGTACAAAGTGCTCCTTGAGCTGTATCAAGTAACAATGGTGAGAGTCTAGGATGAAGATGAAGGCACAGGGGGGAAATGAGCTCTCGGCCAGTCTCCCTCCAGAGAAAGTGGTGGTGCTGTATATAAAGCCTGGCCGGATTACTTCTTTGCCTCTGGCTCAATGAGGTAATGGCATTGCCCTGTCAGTCCAACGGCAGGGCTAGTACTCCACTTCGGGTAATGTCAGGCGTAGCTCACCGGGGTCTAAGCCGTAGCCCCTTCCCGAATTGGCTGGGTCAGCGCCTAGGTCCTCGTGATCCAGGAAACCCGTGGCTTTACCTTGCTGTCTCCTGCCAGGCTTCGGGCCTTGAGCTCTGGAGAACGTCTTGTCCATCCTTTCCTTTGTCTTCTAGCCCTTGTCTTCAGGATCTCCACGTCCTCTTCTTATCCTCTCCCGAAGATATTTATGATGATTCGGATAAGGGTGCCCGGCACCGGCGGAGATGATCCGGTCGAAGTATTGTCGGTGGAGATGTCCGTTCTGCGATCATCCGGCCAGAAGGGCTTCGCTAGATACGATCCAGCAGAGCTCTGAACACAGCCCAAACCGAGAGAGAAGACTCGGCCCGTCCGAATTCCGTCAACCGAATCACAGAGATGTTCCTCTGCTTTAACCGAAGCAACGATGTCGAAGGTCGCTCCCCAGTGATCCGGCCTTGGCCCGATCCAAGATGCGTAGGCCTCAGTCCAGCTTAGCTTGCAGGAGAAGTTCGGTCCATCCCGCTGGAGAATTTGGCTAGCCAAGTGGGCCGGCCCAGCCGAGTCAAAGGTGAGCTCGATCCAGGAATAGAAGTGCCGGCCTGTTTGCAGCTTCGGCCCTGCTAAGACTCGGAAAGGAGGATCCGGCCTGCAGGGACCTCGGCCTTATCCGGGATAACAGACGACCCGGTCTAGCTGCGGCCCATCAGATGTATCTTGGTCTGCTAGAGTTAATGAGCTTCGGCCTGCATGAGTTAACCGGGTCTGGCTGTAATTCGGCCTGGCATGACCCAAGACTCGGTCCAGTTGCGAGACTTGAGGATGTGGCTCGGTCCACCAGAATCCAACTGGGCCATTTGGCCTGCCCGAGGCAGCGATGCCCAGCCGAGGCAAACTGACTCGGTTCTCACCGAGATAACTTGATTCGGGTAAAACAAGATCGGCCACGGAGGATTTTGGCCCAGACGTGATTTCTTCTTACCCTGCTATTCCTTGCTTTTATTTCTTTTATCATACCACAAAAATCATCAACTCTGGGGTACCCGGGATTACATCCCCGACAGTAGTCCCCGAGACTGTGGGGGACTCGCAGAGTCGCGCACAGACTTATAAAAACCAAGTATCACAGAGTTGATGCCAACAACAGCCATCACCAACAGCTAATTTCAAGCTGCCAGCATAGGCATGTGTACGCCGGTCGTCTAGCCATGCCCTCCAGGCCGAGTGTGACATCCGGTTGAACGAGCTCACCCGAATCAACAACGAGATGGACAGTTTGCACTGGAAACGTGTTGACTGCATGGGCATGGCCATACATATATGTTTCTGCCGACATTGCGCAATTCTGCACACCGCCTGCATGGTCACCATTGTCTGTCGGTTGTTAGCCTTCCTGGCCTTTACCGAATTGAGATGCCGCCAGCGTCGGTTAGCCTTCCTGGCATTTACCGAACTGAGATGCCGCCAGCGTCGGTTAGCCCTCCTGGCTTTTACCGAATTGAGATTCCGCCAGCGTCGGTTAGCCCTCCTGGCTTTTACCGAATTGGGATGCCGCCAGCGTCGGTTAGCCCTCCTGGCTTTTACCGAACTTGGATGCCGCCAGCGTCGGTTAGCCCTCCTGGCTTTTACCGAACTCGGATGCCGCCAGCGTCGGTTAGCCCTCCTGGCTTTTACCGAATTGAGATTCCGCCAGCGTCGGTTAGCCCTCCTGGCTTTTACCGAATTGGGATGCCGCCAGCGTCGGTTAGCCCTCCTGGCTTTTACCGAACTTGGATGCCGCCAGCGTCGGTTAGCCCTCCTGTCTTTTACCGAACTCGGATGCCGCCAGCGTCGGTTAGCCCTCCTGGCTTTTACTGAACTCGGATGCCGCCAGCGTAAACTGGATCGACTTAAACCTGCAAGTATATATCTCATATGTCTCGGTATCTCGGCCCCTCTGGGCATATCACATATGTCTCGGTACCTCGGCCCCTCTGGGCATATCACACATGTCTCGGTACCTCGGCCCCTCTGGGCATATCACATATTTCGGTATGTCGGCCTCTTTGGGCATATCACACATGTCTCGGTACCTCGGCCCCTCTGGGCATATCACATATTTCGCTATGTCGGCCTCTTTGGGCATATCACACATGTCTCGGTACCTCGGCCTCTTTGGGCATAACTCATATGTCGGTTCTTAGCCACTTCGGGCGTATACCGACATAGATGTCTCCAGCCACTGCTGGACTTCACATAAGCATATCTCGAATGCCGGTTTTAGCCATCTTGGGCGTATACCGACATAAATGTCTCCAGCCACTGCTGGTTTGACGTAACCATGTCTCAAATGCCGGTTTTAGCCACTCCGGGCGTATACCGACATAGATGCCTCCAGCCACTGCTGGACTGACATACAACCTGCAAAAACATATCTCAAAGGTTACCTCTGGCTAACAAACATAAACAAAGATCTGGTATGCAAATGATGCCATGATACGCTGGCAAAAAGAATAAACAGCGATGATTTGGGATATGGAATGATGCTAGGATATTGTGACAAACCGAAATAAACGGCGATCCGGTGATGGGGAATGATACCGTGATACTGTGGTAAACCGAAATACACGGCGATCTAGAGAATACCGATGGTGCTAGGGTACCTTGGATAATTTGAGATAACCAATATAACCATGATACCTCGGATTTCCATCATGACCCGGATTTCCAACATGATCCGGACTTTCAATATAACCCAGATTTCCAATGTGATTCGGATTACCAATGTGACCCAGTTTTCCAATGTGATTCGGATTACCAATGTGATTGGATAACAAATGTGACCCGGATTTCCAATGTGATTCGGATTACCAATATGACCCAGTTTTCCAATGTGATTCGGATTACCAATGTGATTCGGATAACAAATGTGACCCGGATTTCAATATGATCCGGATAGCGAATGTGACCCAGATAGCCAATATAACACCAGATTTCAAAGATACCTCAGTAACGAACATTCTCAACAAAACCGATGTCAACTTTCAACGTTAGTCCAACATACATATCATGAAAAATATTTGACGGGAACAACAATTATACTAACCGAGGCAAACTAGCTATAGCGCTTGATAGAAAACGAATCTAACAGCAGATACTATGCACAAAAAACTAGACTCGGTCTCAACCGAGTCCCCGAGCCACTTTTCTTATCTAGGAGGTGGTGTAAAACAGACTGGCTACCCAGTCCCCGGGTCAAGACATCTTGTCCGGGGTAAAACATTTAGACAAAAAGCGAGGGGGCAGTCCCCGAGTACTGTTTGAGACTATGCAAGAAAGTGACACAGACATATAAATGATACTCACAAGGCAATGTTGTTGGAGAAGTTGAGGAAGATAATTATACCGGCCGGAACATCAATATCCCAGTTTGAATCACATGTATGTCAGATCTGACCAATATGCCGTATCTCCAAACTTAACTCGGATTTCCAAGATGACCCGGATTTCAGGATGATCCGGATTTCAGTATAACCCGGATAACAGCTTAACTCGGATAACAGCATAACCCGGATAACAGCATAACTCGGATAACAGCATGATCCGGACAACAGCATAACTCGGATAACAGCGTGATCCGATACAGCATGATCCAAATTTCACCCTTCAATGTTAGTCCAGCACATACATATACAAAGAATACTCAACGGGGACAACAATTCTACCTAGCAGGTACAAGCTAGTTCCAGCACACATATCATGAACATTCAAAGAGAACAGCAAGTCTATCGGAGGCAATGAACTGTAGCATATGACGGAAAGTAAATCTAGCAGCAGATACTATGCACAAAGATCCAAACTAGACTCAACCGAGTGCCCGAGTTATTTTTCTTAAGTAAAAGACACTGTAAAACATTGGCTAGGCAGTCCCCGGGTCAAGACATCTTGCTCCCGGGGGGAAACAACTAAGCATGGCAGGAAGGGGCAGTCCCCGAGTAACTTTTGCGAATAACTATTTGTGAGTGGCGCAAAACCATATACAATAAACACTTACATTTGTATTGTTGAAGGAGAGTGGAAGCAAGCGGACCGGGATTCATAGCAGGCCGGGAGTCTTGGCGGACCGAGACTCCGGGCGGACCGGTATTGGCCCAACCGAATCGGCGAAACCAATACAAGCAGCGACGAGCAGTTTGCATCGTTAGAGCCCGGTATGGCTTAGTCGGGCAACCAAACGGAACCGACATATACCAGATTTGTCAGACTTTTGTCTTCAACAGCATGCCAGATTTTCTCTTGGCCGACGTACTGCTTATGTCGGCAGCTTATCTCGGCAGTTATTTGCCAGTTTTCATCTCGGCCAAGCTATCTCTGCTGGCCTGTTTCCAGCAGACATTCACATGTCGTCTCTTTTTTCTTTTTTCCGAACTGGCACTCAGCCGACATAATACTTATGTCGGTACGACAAGACTTAGCTGAGTAATCATTTTACTCGGCCAGGCCTTTGTATCGGCACCTGACTCAATCCGAGTCCTTCTTTTACTCGGTGTGCACACTCAGCCGACATGCATGTGTCGACCGACACAACACTGCTGAAATTTTTCTATCTCGGCAGTTGACTTTCTTCAAACGACACACTCTAATCAGCCGGGATCCAAATCTATTCTTTTCTTCTATTTATTAACTTGGCCTGTGTCTCTAAGCCGACACTAGCTTTTCTTTAGCTTCTCACTTCTCTACCTTACTTCCTCTCTCTTCTCTACTTTTTCCACCCGGATGCATCTTGGTGCACATGGCAAGGAGAGCAAATGCTCATACACGCAAGCACCAAGCCTGCTCCGTACATGCAATCATGGCTCGAGTGCATTAAAGCACCTGTGGTGCTAGCTCTAGCATGCTCATCTCGTGCCTCGGCTGAAATAGGGACTCGGATAAGTGAGCGGCCGGCACGCTACGCCGGACAAGCGCAGCACGCTGCTGATTCTCTGCACATGGACAGACTGTCCGACGGGGAAGCAGCGGAGCAGCCGGCCAGCACGGAGGCCAGCAGGGCGGCGACGGATGCAGAGAGGCCGGCGCCAGGCGGTGAGGCGCAGATCTGGACAGCGGAGACGCGGCCGGAACGCGGCCAGCGAGCCAACGAGGCGCGACGCTGCCGACGCGCGAGCGAATCATGAGCAGATCTGGGATCTGCTAATGACGCCGTTGACGAAGGCCGCGCCGACCTCTGCTCGCTGCTGCAAGCTAAATCGCGGAGGACCATGGCGACGTCGAGTCCCCGCGATGACGATGAAGACCCCATCCGAAATTAGCCCAGCAAGCGCCACTCTGCCCCACGGTGGGCGCCAACTGTCGTGGTGGGAACACGCAGATGCCTAGGGGTAGGCTTAATCTGGGGCCGAACGGATGCTTGTGGTTTCGGGGAGGGATTGCGCGATGGAGTCGCACGCGAAGAACACACGAAGAACACGAAGAACAAGCAAGAACAAGAACAAGAACCGCAAGAACACAAAGCACACACGATGTACCCTGCTTCGGGGCCCTCGTGAGGAGGTAAAACCCCTACTGCAGCACTAGCCTACTCTCTTTATATCTCAATGGTGACAAGTACAAAGTGCTCCTTGAGCTGTATCAAGTAACAATGGTGAGAGTTCTAGGATGAAGATGAAGGCACAGGGGGGAAATGAGCTCTCCCAGTCTCCCCTCCAGAGAAAGTGGTGGTGCTGTATATAAAGCCTGGCCGGATTACTTCTTTGCCCCTGGCTCAATGAGGTAATGGCATTGCCCTGTCAGTCCAACGGCAGGGCTAGTACTCCACTTCGGGTAATGTCAGGCGTAGCTCACCGGGGTCTAAGCCGTAGCCCCTTCCCGAATTGGCTGGGTCAGCGCCTAGGTCCTCGTGATCCAGGAAACCCGTGGCTTTACCTTGCTGTCTCCTGCCAGGCTTCGGGCCTTGAGCTCTGGAGAACGTCTTGTCCATCCTTTCCTTTGTCTTCTAGCCCTTGTCTTCAGGATCTCCACGTCCTCTTCTTATCCTCTCCCGAAGATATTTATGATGATTCGGATAAGGGTGCCCGGCACCGGCGGAGATGATCCGGTCGAAGTATTGTCGGTGGAGATGTCCGTTCTGCGATCATCCGCCAGAAGGGCTTCGCTAGATACGATCCAGCAGAGCTCTGAACACAGCCCAAACCGAGAGAGAAGACTCGGCCCGTCCGAATTCCGTCAACCGAATCATAGAGATGTTCCTCTGCTTTAACCGAAGCAACGATGTCGAAGGTCGCTCCCCAGCGATCCGGCCTTGGCCCGATCCAAGATGCGTAGGCCTCAGTCCAGCTTAGCTTGCAGGAGAAGTTCGGTCCATCCCGCTGGAGAATTTGGCTAGCCAAGTGGGCCGGCCCAGCCGAGTCAAAGGTGAGCTCGATCCAGGAATAGAAGTGCCGGCCTGTTTGCAGCTTCGGCCCTGCTAAGACTCGGAAAGGAGGATCCGGCCTGCAGGGACCTCGGCCTTATCCGGGATAACAGACGACCCGGTCTAGCTGCGGCCCATCAGATGTATCTCGGTCTGCTAGAGTTAATGAGCTTCGGCCTACATGAGTTAACCGGGTCTGGCTGTAATTCGGCCTGGCATGACCCAAGACTCGGTCCAGTTGCGAGACTTGAGGATGTGGCTCGGTCCACCAGAATCCAACTGGGCCATTTGGCCTGCCCGAGGCAGCGATGCCCAGCCGAGGCAAACTGACTCGGTTCTCACCGAGATAACTTGATTCGGGTAAAACAAGATTCGGCCACGGAGGATTTTGGCCCAGACGTGATTTCTTCTTACCCTGCTATTCCTTGCTTTTATTTCTTTTATCATACCACAAAAATCATCAACTCTGGGGTACCCGGGATTACATCCCCCACACTACTTAAGTCAAGAACCAAGGTACAAGAACCAAAAAGCTATCTGGTCCTTTTCCTTTCCAGAATCGTATGAAACAAGCATCGGCCCTCCAAACTTCAAAGACAGAGCTAATTACACCAACAGCCCCACAACTTGTCCAGCATGTGCAAATTAGTCCCACAAGTTGGAAAGTGTGAACCAGTAGTACAACAACTTGTATTTAGGGAGTAAATAGGTCCAAAATGATTCAGAAGCTGACACGTGGCATCATATATTTTGCAGATAGACCCCTATATATTTTTCTTTAACACACGTGACCTTTGTGATGGTTTCCCTATCGAGTTTTTTCAGAAGTGCTGGTCTCTGGTCAGTAATGATTTGTTTGTGTTGTTTGGAGACTTTTACCAAAACAAGCTAGATATTCGTAGATTTAATTATGGCATAGTTACTCTAATTGCTAAGGGGCAAGGGGCGGATAAACTGCAAATGTACAAACCTATTTATCTTCTTAATGTTGTTTTTAAGATTTTTACTAAGGTGCTTAATAACAGAGCTATTAGACTAGCTGATAAAATTATCTCCAAAATTCAAACTGCTTTTGTGAAAGGCAGATTTATTGTTGATAGTGTGGTTCTGCTACACGAGACGATGCATTATATGCATAGGAATAAGAAATCTGGGGTCTTCTTCAAAGTTGATTTTGAGAAGGCCTATGATAAAATTAACTGGTATTTTATGTTTTCGGTGTTGAAAATGAAAGGGTTCCCTGAGCAGTTTGTTCAGTGGACCAAAGTTGTAGTTAATGATGGGAAAGTTTGTATTATGGTTAATGATGTTTTAGGACCTTATTTTCAGACTAGAAAAGGGTTAAGGCAGGGTGATCCTTTTTCCCCGCTTCTTTTCAACATAGTTGCTAAATTCCTTGCGGTTCTGGTTAGTAGAGCGCAGAAAGAAGGTTTAATTAAAGGGGTAGCTACTGATATTGTGGATAATTCCATAAAAGTGAAGTATCGTTTTTTGAAAAAGCAGTTGAGAAACAGGATATGTATTCTTATATTTTTACTTGTAAGAAGGGAGACTTCCCTTTCAAGTACCTGGGGTTCCCTATGCATTTAAAAAAGCTTTTAAGTAGTGACTGGAAGGATGTTGAGGATAAAATGGAGAAAAATAATGCTAGTTGGAAAGGTAATCTGACCTCAATTGGATCTCGGCTGATTTTGGTCGAATCCTCGTTAAGTAGTATTGTCAGTTACATGCTTTTGATTTTTGTTATGCCTAAAGGGGTTGAGAAGAGGTGTAATTTCTTTCGGGCCAGGTTACTATGGCAGGAGAAAATGAATGTTAAAAAGTTTCACTTTGTTAACTGGAAAACTGTTTGTCAACCTAAGGATATGGGAGGGCTTGGGGTGATGTCACCCCAAGAATGTTAGTTTAGTTTGTAAGTGGATTTGGCGGCTTGAGAACGAAGAGGGTTTGTGGCAGGATTTGGTCAGAGCGAAATACTTGAAAAGATGTACTTTCACTCAATGTAAACCTAATCCTCTACATTCTCAGTTCTGGTCGGGTTTGCTTTCAGTTAGAGATATTTTTTATAGTTGTTGCAAGCGTGTGATTGGTGATGGTTGTAACTTGTAAGACTAGATTTTGGGAAGACACATGGGTTGGAGAAAAACCTCTGTGTCAAAGTTTCCCTAGGCTTTATAATATCTGCTATACTCATAATGTTACGGTCAATAAAGTTCTGAAAAGTAATTTCGGTTGTCTAAGATTTAGAGGGTTTCTCAGAGAGGAGACCAAAGATATGTGGAACAAGTTGATTGATACTTGTGGTCATGTTTGCCTTACTAATGACCCACATAGTGGTCTGGTTACTTACCAAGTCTGGTGCTTTTTCGGTTAAATCGCTTAATTCCTTTTTGATATCCAGAAGGGTAAGTTTTCCTTATAAGAAACTTTGGGAGCTGAAAATTCCACTTCGTATCAAAGTGTTTAGTTGGGTCTTGATCAAGAATAAGATCCTGACCAAAGAGAACTTGAAGAAAAGAGGGTGGAAGAAAGTAGAACTATGTGAGTTTTGTGATAGTCATGAAACTACAGAACATTTGTTCTTCTTGTGCCCGCTAGCTAAATATGTTTGGTCGGTGGCAAGCGTCGCTCTAGGAATTAACCATGTTCCGGCTAATTTCGATGATCTGTATAGTAGATGGTTTGCGCCTTTTTGTGGTCGGGACAGAAAAATCGATCATAATTGGTACCATTGCGCTTTTCTGGGCTTTATGGAAAACTAGGAATAAATCCTGTTTTCAAAGAGTTAAAGTTGGTGATCCCACTAATGTGGTTCTTTATGCTTGTAATTTTCTGCATGATTGGGCCAAACTTCAGAGAAGCGGGCTCCGAAGCATGTTGCTGCTGGGGGCTAAAACAATGACGAAAGTGGCGCAGGAGATCATGGGGCAAAAGCATGGATGGAATCCGAATAGAAGGATCGACATGTCTTGTTTTCTTTGTTTATGTGGTATGTACTGTTGTTTGTTAGCATGTTCCTGCTGGTGGTTTTGGTGAGCTAGTAGGGGTTGTCCTACTGCTCTCTGATGTTGTTCGAAATTATCCTGAATTCTGTATGGACGAGCTGTTTCTTTAATGAAACGGGCCCCTTCTGGGGTTCCTTATAATCTAAAAAAAAAGTGACCTTTGTGCTGACTTACAGACGGAGCCCACCTGTCAGTCGCCCAAGAAACACCTGGTCGATTGGTTCCAAATGGACAGGACCAGCATCAGGGCCGGCTCTGGCTCAGTGCGAGAGGTGCGACGGCCTGGTGCCCAGCCAAACTTAGGGCCCAGAACTAGGACGTATATACTACTGGCGTGCATTAGGATATACACGCCACTAGTATAATTCTTAATAAACTCCTAGCTTATTACTAGTGACGTATATGGCGCGTACGCCATTACTATAATACTTATAAGTCATAGTAAAAAAAGTGAGAGGCCCATTAATTTGGGACCCATTGATGAAGTTCGCCCCAGGCCCCTAAAATGTTAAGGCCGGCCCCGACCAGCATCAGGACAGCTTCGGCATTGTATCACAGGGTCATCCTATAATGCTGTGGCAACAATAATTAACCAAGAAGATGGAGCCAAGACAACACCGACGGGACTGCAACAGGGAAAGCGCACAGTAAATGATCCAAAGATTCTGGTGAGACTCTGCAGATGCACTCCAGGGCTGCAAAAATCCCGAGTCGCTCTAAATCGTCTCGATGAACTACTTGAGCTCGAGTTCTCCTCTTTTCCTCTTTTCTTAGTGAACGATCCGATCCCCTTTTCCTTTTTGTTGGGCGGCAAAATCTGATCCTCTTTTCCGTTGAGCAAGTTTTTGCTTTTTTTGAGAACTCTCCTTCCTTTGAGCAAGTACCATGCTATACATCTCAAAATGTTTTCTAAGGCTGGTGCTGGGGGCCCGCGGCACTCGTCCAGCCCCCATACACCGTCTCTGCTTCGGCTCGAAACTTCTTCAGTGAGAGAAATGCCATTTTCCCAAGCAACACTTTTTTTTTTCGGGCAAGCAACACTGTCTTTCAGTTCCTTAGAAGAGAAATCCTTCAGTTAAGCATTCGTTTCCACAAATTTTATCTGCAGACTAAAATAAACGTATGAAGTGGCCGAAATGCCTGTGTTGACTCACCTCATGGTTGCGCGTCGTGGGGCGGCGATCTATGCAGTGAGTGATCGATCAAGCCGGCATCGATCAACGATCAGGGGAATCATGAGCACATCACGTCCCTTTGCACGCACATCACCACTCTAAAGCATGGGCGCCACTTTGCTGCCACAAGGAGCAAACGCTATAGGCTATAGCTGAACCCCCGGTAATAAATGGGCCCTCTTCTCAGCCACAGTCGGCACGATCACAGCTTCAGAGATACATGTACTCTGATAGTACTTGCTAGCTGATCAGCACGCACAACAATGGCTTGGCTCGCGAGACGCCTTCTGGCCTGCCTATTCCTCTCCCTCTCCGCGTCCACGGCCATGTCCATGGGCATCAACCAGCTCCGTTCACGGGGCACGGCCATCGGCGTGGCCCGGCCGCAGCCGGACGTCAACTTCACCATCGGCGTCGTCGGCGCCGTCTGGTGCAAGAACTGCCGCTACGCCGGCTACGTCCCCTCGAAGAACGTCGCGCCCCTCCCGAGTACGCGCGAGCCACGACGACAAGCCACGCACGGACGCAACCGTGACACTGATCGTTTTCTCTTATTTCTGTGCGTGCAGACGCGGCGGCGCTGCTGCGGTGCCGGCGAGGGAACCAGGCCCTGTCAAAGTGGGGCACGACGGACGCGCGCGGCTACTTCATGATCCAGACGGCGGAGCAGGCGGGACGTTCTCGAGCGACGACTGCGTGGTGTATGTGCCGCACTCGCCGCGGCGGGGCCGTCCTGCCCCGCCGGAACCAACCAGGGGTCGCCGCTCAGGTTCCTGGAGTACGTGACGCGCCCTGATGGCCTGCAGGCGGTCTACACGGCCGGCAACTTCGTGTTCGGCCCGCGAAACACCAGAAAGTGCTGAACAAGCGAATGATGAGTTTCCTCCAAGGGTGCTGGCAATAAATCGACGATGAGTTTAAGAAGCAGAATGCCTTTTCACAGCAGTAATTGGCATAAGCAGGGCTGCAGGAGTGATCATGATGACAATCACATGCGAACAGAACAAGTAACCCAGACAATCAATTGAGCACACAAACATCTGGCAATCATCGCAAGGTTACAACTACTTGTTCCTACACAGAATCACAGATGCACAAAACTGCTGATTCAACCTAAATTTATCTCTGCTTACATGGTGCATACTGTTCAGTTTTGGGATGTATCAAAATTTTGGTTTTACATTGACAGCATGGTAATTTCAAACGACAGTTGGCAGCAGGTTTGAACTAATGTCGCTTCCTCTTGCCGCCTTTCTGGTGTTTTTTCCGCCCCGCACTCCTGCTACGTGGCTCACTAGAACCACCGTTGTCCTCCTTGTCTCCATCGAGTAGCATGTTCATTCCAAGGTCGAATCCATCGGTTAGGCCTTGTAACCTGCGTACAGAAAATAGGGCCAGTTTACAAGGTTGGATTAATGTGGCTGATTGGTTCACTTTATAAAGGGTAGACTATAGAACAAGATACATAGCATACCCGTGTAGTTGCTTCTGCATCTGCTTCTCCATGTACTTTTCACGTTTCGTTACTGGAGCTCGAGTGAAAAGCTCCTCTTCTGCTTTCTCTTGCTTCTCTCTCTGCCGCTTGTAACTCAAAAATTCTTTGCTTTCATCACCCGCTGTTTCCTTCCACTGCAAAGTTGCACAGACAGTTTAGTTAGCTTAAGAATAGCATACCAAACAGCTTAATGTACACATAAACAAGTAGCTAACTGTCCAAACAGAACGATATACAAACCTCTTCTGGCCTATCAGCAGCACCATCAATCATCTCCTTGAGATAGGGATTCTCTGTTGCCATACGTGCTAATGCCTTTTCTCTCCTTGAATCTTCTTTACCACGCTTATCATCCATACTAACCGGCTGAATTTTCGGAGGACGGTAGATGCCATCATTACCCTGAAAGTCAAGCAGTTCAACATCAGACAAAATGAAACTGTATAAACTGAACCTTACCTTAACCTTAACCTTAACAAAGCCTTTTATCCCAAACAAGTTGGGGTAGGCTAGATATGAAACCCTAATCATACAATGGCCATCACTGATACAAAACACGAAGAACCTAATCCTGCTGCTAATGGGGATAGTGTACTAAGAAGTACTCCCTCCGTCCAACAATAACTGTCTTAGATTTGTCAAAAAGTGGATGTATCTAGACATGAAACATGTATATATACATCCACTTTTGTGCAAAATTGAGACACTTATTTTGGGACGGAGGGAGTATAGTCCAGCGACTAAAGCCTTTTGCAATAATAAGGCACTATTTAATCAACACTTTCAGCAGTGTTCCCCAGAAGCAAAAATATGAGTCGTGATAGTATTGACTTAGAACAAGACACACAAACCACCATGTTACAAGAAATCCCTAATAACAACTTCTACCAAATTCTGGATTAGAGTTCATTTCTCAGTTCAACTCCAAGTGACAACAATATTAGAAAAAACAGGTTGGTAAGGATACGTAGATTTCATGTCATGCAAATTAAGAAAGATCTTTCGATTTATGTTTTCCCTAAAGTAGCAACTAAACTCAATGCAGATAAATGGATGAACATACAATAATTAAAGGTAGTCTCATCTATGTCTTTATATTATCGTCTCAGGGGCATACCAGCCATTTAAAGTATAAGTTAGTGCAAAAAATCACCTGTCCATCAGGAGCAAGCTTGGTATCCATCATATCCGGGTTCGGCCGATACCTCAACAGGTCTTCGTCACCCTGTTGCTCCACCTTACCATTCACCTCAGCATCCGGAACCTTAGCCGAGGCAGCAGCGTTATCCACAGCATTGGTGAGCTTCTGGATCTGGTACTCCATCTTCTTGTCTATCGGGCGAATCTACATCACAGAATTCACCAAAACATCATCAGTTATCTGACAACCAGATGAACGGAGACTGGCAGCTCAACAATCAACACCGGAGCGCAGCACACCTTCTCGAGAAAGAGCCTGATCTCGACAAGGCTGCGCACGACGGGGTGGCCGTCCACGGAGACCCCCTTGACCTTGCGGAGCAGGTAGTACACGAGGTCCTGGCAGTAGCTCAGCAGTAGGTGGTGCTTCGCCTCTAGGTACCCGATCCCATCGCCCGTCGGCAGCTGGTTCTTCCGCACCTACGTACACAAGCCAACACATAAGAGGAAAATGATAACGATTATGGGTTGTTTGGATGTAGTAATTTGTGCTCGGAATTGAATTGGACTGGGAATACCAAATCCAAAATGGAAAGGAAATGACCTCCAATTCAAATTTTGTTGTTTGGTTGTGCGTGGTATTTGCTATTGGAATCAAATGGTAGCACCCAATTCCAGTTCTTGTTTGGATGTGCAAAAGCATGGAATTTGATAATTTGTTAAGTTTGGACAATATAAACTTGTTCACATGTATAAAAAACAGCATGTGTATATTTTATTTTTCACAAATAAATACGTAATAACATTAAAATATTCCAAAAAAGATCACAACAGTCAACTGCTATACATGGCACGCATGTTTGTTCTAATGTAATGTTCTTACAACTACTTTTGATTTTATTTCTCTGTTTTCAGTTGTGTTATACAACAATTCAAATACGCAATCTGGAGTGTACATGTCGGAGTGGTATATGCGCATATACAGATGATATTTTCCTTTGCTAACTTATAAACGCGCACAACCTGCAGAAGATAGTCTAGCTTCTGCGTTGGGCACCGGCCGTTGCACCTCCACGAAAGTGAGAAAAACAAAATAAAATGCTGAACAGACACCAGAGTCTAGATTGCAGATCTTCATAGCAACAATTAGTACTGAAAATAGATTTAAAAAGGAAAAAAATGAAACACACACTCAAACTATAACAGAAAAGACTGAAGCGATGCATAAACTGAACAATTTTAGCTCTGAACATTGGGAGTTCAGGAGTGACAGCAAATACAATCGCCGCCCACTCCTGCCTATGTACAACGACGGTGTCCCTACTCCGCGGCAGGGCGGGTCCATAGCCTCCGCGGTGCCTCCACAGCCGTCCTCCCTCCTCCCTCTCCTCCGCGGCCGTCGAAGTGGAAGCTGTAGATAATTTATACCATGGCCGTGCGCCCAAGGAAGGAGCTCCGAATTTGGCGGACACGCGCGCTGACCTGCCTTGGAATTGGACTCAGTTTCCACACCCAAATTCTTCAACCACCCCAAATCGGCACAGAAATTCCATATGGGCAATTCCAGGCCATCTTTCCAACATCCAAACACAGCATTATCAGTTTCAGGCCACGCCCCACCGGGAAGCGAACTGGAGATTATTCCATTCGCTCTTCGTCCCCAAAACTCAGGCGGTGACATTATGGGAGGGGAAAAGGCGGGGGTACCTTCCGGGTGAGAGACTCGACTTTGCTCCGGACGAGGTCGAGCCCGTCCTTCATCTCCCTCAAGGCCGCGAGCAGCTTCGGCGCGTCGTCGCTGCGAACACAACCGAACCCGTGTGAATCCTAGCGCCTCTGTTGCTTTCCGTGGAACGAACGGCGGGGGCTTGCGAGCTGAGAGAGCTTACCGGACGAGGAGCTGGGTCTTGATATCGCCGTCGGCTTCGACGGCGGTGGCTGCTGTCATCGCCGACTGCTACCTGTTATCCGAGACGGAGAAAGGCCAGGGAGTCACCGATTTGTGGAGGCCAGAGGGTGGCGCGGCCGGGCAGGGGAACCACCGGGCAAGGGGGTGGTGGAGCTGCGCGCGGGATGCTGAATGACGGAGGTGGCAGCGGAGAGCGCCGCCGGCGGGGGTTTGGCTCAGAGCACGGGCAAAACCTAGGTTCGGCGGTCAGGCTTGTTGGAGATGGTTTTCTTCGTCAGGCGCCGCGTTGAGGAGCCAAGCCCAGAACCTCTCGATCACCAGTGGGCCACCTTGGTTCAGATGCATATAGTAGCATCGAAAGTTCAGGGCCCAAGTATTTGACGAGGCCCAAAATTTCACGTCAACGGGTTGAGGGCGCGCGCCGGAATTATATTCGGCCGACCAGATTTCACTGGGCGGGAGTGAGGACGCGAGTCGCGAGGCCGAAAATTTCGTGCCCGAAAATTTTGAACGCACGACAAGGCCCTCCCGCGGCGGCACGCCCTCCATTTTTCGCTTGCCGCCACGCACTGACACGACCGACGGCGCGCGCCCTGCCGTGTGATCCGGCGATCTAGGGGCTCGTGGAAAGGGCATTTACGGTTCTACCCACACGGCCGCTTACCTGTGATTATCAATTATCACTGTACAAGCGTCTTGAAGTTCCTTTTCCCTTTGGATGTCGGAATGCCAAGTTGGCGTTTGGAATTTATGTGCACTTAGTATTTGAGGTGAACTTATGATGATTCAACCCATGTGACATTTTGTTGTTGCCTATTTCATGGTTTGGTTATCTGCGTTTCGTGCTTTTCGCGCGACAAAATACAAATCTACCACATCGGAGTTGAGCAATTGCAGACTAAGGCTAGATAATTTCATTGATGTACCGTAGTCAAGAGAAACAACCATACGTTCCAAATTTCGTGGTTGAATTGATCGTATATCTGTTGTTGTCTCTCAAAACGGATGGGAAGTGTTGCCCATTGAGCCATTCAATTTCCTATAAATAGACAATGAGCAAGGCTAGCCCTGAAACGTCAGGCCCGGTGCAACGAAAAAATTGGGGCCTATATACAAATATTGCTTTTCCTTATTCCACGTATGAGCATAGCGCACCGTCTTCTTTTTCTACTTCACCGATAATTGCCGAGCTGCATGCCTACATGACCCTAAGCTACTACTAATCATTGGGCTGATTCGATAACTCTTTTTCCCTAAATTGCCTATATGTATCTGGATGGGGCCCTGTGCGGTAGCACAACCCGCACATGCTCAGGGTCGGCCCTGACAATGAAAATATTATTTAGTTTGTACGGTGCTCAGGCAACATAAAGTGGGGGCATGGTAGACAACAAAAAAAAATATTATCTCCCATTATAGGGAGGAAGCGATATGCAATCCCCAAGCGACGATATAACTGTTTACCGCACAGTGGAATGGGGATATTAGCCATGACAGTGATATAAGAAGACCACATGGTACAGAGGGATGCCAACTTTGTGTGCAGAGGAGTCACACCGATACCAAGGAAGCGGTAACCGCCCAAGAGGGAAGAAGACGCAAAGGAGAAAGATAATCGAGAGTATTTCATACAATCCCAAAATAGAATGTCTTGGCTCATATTAGTTGGCTAATCAATTGCGACTAGCATAAAAAATATGCTATATTTGGTAGCTTGTTTGTTTTCAAACCACAATGTTGCAAAACCATAATATTTCATTTATACTCCAATTTCTTGATTTAGGAAAATGATGCCAACTCCAAAATTTCCAACACGACAAATAAATACAGTTTTGGAGGGACACTTCAGTTGTAAAACCATTTTATCGGAACACTTCATAATATGAATACTTCAATTTTATTTTGGAAAACCATGTTATTCTCATAATGCTTAAAAAATATTTTGATACCAACCTACTAACAGAGAAGAAAGGCAATCGTGGACTCATAAGTACATCACTAAAATATAGTTTAAGTGCACTTTATTAGTTGGCTAATCAGCTGCAAGGAGGACAAAAGGGTAAAACACCAAATTTCGCACAGAAGGACACGTCAGGTTCCCGGGCAGAGCCGGCTGGCGTGCGCGGGAATAATTCCCCAATCCAATCCACCCGTCGATCCCCATCTGATCCCGATTTAATAGCTAGCGCCGAGCAACGCCTCCCCAAAACTGCTCTCTCTCTCAGCACACGCGCACCGTCCCGTCCGCTCCGCCTCCCAAAATTTCCCCCCTTTCTCCACCACCTCCCCTAAAACCCTAGCTCGCCGTCGGCCTCCGCCGCCGCCCATGGCCTCCGACGCCAAGCCCGCCTCCCCCGCCCCGAGGATCCGCCCGCCGACGACCCCATGGACGCCGAGCCCGAGGCCGACAAGGCCGAGTCCGACGCCGAGGGCGAGGAAGAGGAGCAGGATGCGGAGGAGGAGGAAGCGCAGCCGAAGAAGAGGGGCAGGAGGAAGAGGGTGCCGCCCGCCACCCCCTCGTCCGAGAGGCCCTCCAGGGAGCGGAAGACGGTCGAGCGGTATGCCGAGCTCACCCCGCGCTCCACGCCCGCCAAGAAGTCCGCCCCCATCCTCCAGGTCAGATCCTCCTCCTCGCTCTCCTTTCCTCCCCCTCTGCGCGTTCCCGATCTGTCGTGTCTCACCTCGTGGAGCCGGTATTTCCACCTCCGAGTCACCGTGACTGTTGCACGCTGGAAATGGATGTATTTAGGATATTTGGCGATCCGGTTTACTGTCGCCCTCACTCTGTTTGCTCTCATTTGTCTCTGCTTGATGCTTGCAAGATTTGCTCCGTTCTTCCTTTGGTGATTTGTTTTTCTTGCTTTCTGTGTTTCAGGGCGCTGGGACGAAGCTCAAGGAAATCCCAAACGGTAACTTCTTGCCCCTGATGATACTGCTTTTATTTTGTAGAGTACAATATATCCCTGTTTGCCCGTGGCATCAACGTTCCTTGTCATGATCCACATAAGTTCGAGTCCTAGTATGCAATGTTCCTTGCCACGGGCATCAATGGCCTTTAACTTGCTGGCAGTTCCAGTTTTCTCCTGACATGTATGGTATTTGAGGGTTGAGCAGTAGGTAGCCAGGTTAGCTAAAGAACTGAATGAAACCAGTAATAATGTTATGCTGACCATTTTCTTTTTTAACCTACTAGTGTGCACTGATTAAAGTATCAAATTTCAACATGTCCTCTTAAGTGAAAATGGCTGGATCTAGTATTTTGATTATGCTTGCTGTGTGGATACCATACAATGGATTCACAAGGTTCTGTCTAGCAAGTCTGTCTAGAAACTAGTACTCCCTCCGTTCCTAAATATAAGATATTTTAGGCTTTTTCCACATTCATGTGTATCTACATACATCTAGAAATGTTTTAGTGTGCACATTCAATCATTTCAATCCGCATCTAGTTAACATCTTATATTTAGGAATGGAGGGAGTAAGTTGGAATGCTATGCCCGTCAGTGGAGCATGCTGTCATCAACAAGATTGTCTGTACTTTTGCTTAGTCCAGGTGTCATGTCTGATTTAAGTTTAACAAAAGAAAACACACATGGACTGGTAGAAGTTTCCTTGCATACTACATGGTCCGTCTGCCCATTATGCTGTAGCCATCCCATCACACAGTTATCTTTCTAACTTTGCCCCTCCATACAACGTAGCATATTTCACATGACCCTGTTAGCAGATTTATATATTATTTGCTATAATTAGTTTACTTCCACACTTTTGCCTGCTCTGTTTTCTAAGTACACATTCATGGATTTGTGTTAATTCTACTGCTTGTTCAATTTTCCTTATTTTGTCGCGTAATGTTTTCAGTCCCCTGTTCTTCATGCTGCTGCAGTTGTGCAGTAATATGTTTGGTTATGTTAGTGATTAATATACTGTTGTGATATTGTAACTGACACTTCATTGATCGTTATATCACTTTCGAACTAGCTATATCCTAGGCTGCAGTTTGGACTAATTGTCTTGTTCTCCATGTGTTTAGTTTCCTTCAAACTGTCAAAGAGAAAGGTAGATGAGAATCTTCAGAGTCTTCATACTATAATGTTTGGGAGAAAATCAAATGTAAGTGCTTCACATTGCCCAGCTCTAGATTAACTTGTTAAATCTGTTTTAATAACTGTTGTTGATTCTCTGCAGGTCCATTATTTGAAAAGAACATATCCCAGTTTTCTGGTTTTGTTTGGACTGAGAATCAAGTGAGTTCTTGCAGTTGTACTGTGCTGTGTGAAATGTGATTGTGTTATGTAACTGTTTTCTCTGTAATTTTGTCCAGGATAAGCAAAGAACCAGGGTAAAGGATAGACTTGACAAGATTAACAAGGAGAAGTTACTAGATTTTTGTGAGATACTTGATATCAATGTCAAAGTGACTTCAAGAAAGGTAAATTTGCTTAGTCAGATGCCTTTAAATGATATAAGCAGTGAATCCTTTGTTAACAGTCGTGTTTTGCTGTACTTCAGGAGGAAGTTTCTGCTAAATTGCTTGAATTTTTGGAGTCTCCTTGCATTACCAGAGATGTTGTTCTCAGTGAGGTTACGGTATGGCCTCCAATTAATGCTGAGTTTGCTCTTCTGAACTTGTGTTCTTACAGCAGGGGCACAATATACTGAAATATTTATCCCTTTGCCATTCCAGAAAAGTAAGAAGCGTACAAGGAAGTCTAAAGGAAGTGGACAGGCAACTGCTGAAGGTGCTTCTGGAGAGAAGGTAATAACTTGCTATGCTGAAATGATTAGAACACCTCGAATGTTCTGCTGGAAAACCCACCTAATATCTTTATCTGTGTCCTGATGTTTGGTGCTCAGTTGTCTACACCAGAACGCCAAGATAGTGCTTCCCCTTCTTAAATTTGTCATTCATTTCTTATTCTCACCGTGGACCATCTGGATAATTTGACACTAAAAGTTATCACCTTGTGTATGCTAGCTTTCGATTTTATCTTCTCAATTAGGAGCTGGTGTTGCTATTTTGAGTCATTGTTATGCCAAATCACCTTGATTTTTTTCCACTCAACAATAGTTGAATGATGGCAGTTGCATCCCAACTTACACTTCATGATTTTAAATCGTTTGTGGAAATATAATTAGTATACCTGGAAAGTATGCTGATATATTTGTATCTACTGACATATTAATATTGGTTTTGTGCTATTTTGTCTCATGATTTGTTAGCACTATTTTGTTATGTGGCTGAGCACAAATATTGCTGCCAAGTTTTCAGTCTTGTTGTAAATTCTCCATATTGCATATTTGCTGTCTTTTCGTCCCATACCCATGAATTATTGGTATATTTCCATGGACAAAGGAAATAAGGGGAAATGGAAATTAATATGAGTTTTATCCTTAATTCCAAGTGCTCTACTTCTTGCTAAATATAGCATATTATGAAAAATGCCACCTAGGTCTGCAAAAACAGTTACTTGTAACTAGTACTTCCTCTGTTCCATAATGTAAGCCTTTTTAGCAAGCTAGTTTTGCTTGCTAAAAAGGCTTGTATTGTGGAACGGAGGGAGTACCTAACAATACTCACTGATCAATATTTAACTTCATGTGACAATCCTTTATGTCAGGGGTGTAGTACTAGAATACTAATTTGGTTTTGTAAACAGAAAAGGAGACGGAAACAGTCAGTTGAAACTGAGAAAGAGAATGATGAAGAAGAGATGCTGGTCCTGCAGGTTCTGAGGATGTAGCAGTGGGAGAAGATGATGATGACTCTGAAGCGCAAGAAGATGCTGGGAGTGATGAAGAACCTGAGGAGACTCCAGCTAAGAAAAAAGCAGCAGATGTGAAGCAAGGAAAGAAGGAAGCTGGGTCGAAGGCAAAAGAAAAGGATGCATCGGGAAAGAAGGCTTCAACTAAACCTGCAAAAACTAAGCCAGAAGTAGAGCCAGAGAGCAAAAAGGCTGGCAAGAAAGCCTCAAAGAGCTCAACAAAGGAAACTAATGCGCCTGTGAATAAGGCCAACAAGAAGGTTTCTAAACCAAAAAAGGAGGAAAAAGAAAGCCAGAGCAATAATTCTGGGGCTTTAAACAATAAGTCTCGCAAGAAGCAAGGTGCCAAGGCATCCAATGAAACTAAAGGTACACAAGATCTGTGATATACAATTATACACACGTTAGATCATCGTTGAGTTAATTAGTCAGGAAAATACCCTCTGATGCAAATACCTCACTGGTTTACTCAATTGTTTATGTTTTGATCTTGCTAGGGCTTGTTTGACATTATTTTGTTGTGTAGGATTATAATAACACACGTTCCTGAAGTTTTTGATGGCTTTCTTTTATTTCTTGTGAGATGCCACTGAGAAAACTGGCATAACCAATGCTAAACCCTTTTCCATCTTCTCCAGGAAAAGGCAAGGGTAGCACGGATGCTGGGTCAGCCCCCACCACTAAACAGCTGCATGCTGTGGTCAGTGACATACTAAAAGAAGTGGACTTCAATACGGTATGCAGGCTCATTGTTATGTTTTTTACCCATTGCATTTTTTTCCTTGTTGCATGCTAACTTGATTATATTATCTTCCTTGTAGGCAACTTTGGCAGACATTCTCCGGAAATTAGGTATCCTTTTGTTCTGTCATGTCTGAAGTTTCATTGTAGTAGATTTGGATAGGAATCATTGAAGCAATGGCATGGTGAATGAATGCACTGACATTTCTGTTCTGATTGCTGTCACCCCAGGAGCCCACTTCAAGATGGACCTCATGGATAGGAAGTCGGAGGTGAAGCGCATCATAGAGGAAGTAATCAACAGCATGTCGGATGATGAGGGCGAGGAAGAAAACGATGAAGATGCCAAAGAAAATGGTGGCAAGGAGGATTCAAAGGAGGATCCTGATGAAGAGGACGAGAAATAATGAGCGATTCGGACCGGAACCCCCAAACAACTCCTGTGTTTGCTGGCGTTTTGGGTTGCTGTTGGTGTTTGGGCCCTCTGTACAATGGTGGCACCACAACAACTGATGGGCGCCTTGTAGTTGCAAAGATTTTGCTAGCCATTTGATTGCCCTACTACACACCTGGCTGGTTGTTGTGCTTGACTTGTGGTGTTGACCTGTAGTCTAGTTGCCGGTCATGTACAATAGATGTTTTGTTATAATAACTATGTTGCCTAGGTAGCTGTTTAGCCCTGACTGTAATATGCAGATTGTTTGTTCCCTCTGTTCTTACTTCCATTTATCCATGTAAAACTGTGTATCTTTATCCGTGTCTGTGTTCCATGTGAAAGGCCCAATCTCTTCAGGTGCTTATTCTGTGAGCTGTTGTATGTTCTAGGGTCCTGTTTTTCATTTGATGAGACGGTGTGGCTGCGTTCAGTGGCGGCTGGCATCTTATTTAGCAGGCATGTACATGTACTGCATCAGTACGAAACACCTGGCAATCCATTGATTTCTAATATTTTCCAAACCCTTGGCTAACTGGGGTTTCTTCTGTTTGCACGTTTTCCAGATTGGTTCTAACTACAAATGATGATCAATGTTGATGGCTGAATACATATAATGCAGATTTCTTTTTCTCTTACGTTGAATGAAAGAGCAGCAACGTAAATTTATGTTTCATAAGGTTGGAAGCTACTATCTCTACAGCCGTGGAGATGTGAGAACGATCTGGCCCATTCAACGTAAATTTTGGTCCTGGACTCCTCATCCTGACTCCATGAAATGCCTCTCATCAACCGAAGTAGATTTGGTGTTCAGTGTTCGCTGAGAGGTGCAAGAAACCGAAGGTTCTCATCAACCCTCGCCAGCCGGCGGAGAGAGGATGCAGGCCGGGCCTTTATGGAGTCTGAGGCCATGGGGGCTGGTGTTCATCGCCAAACTGCAGCTGCTGCTGATTCGTCGGTGCTCGGTGGGATTGTGGATAGCGGCCTGGCGCCAAGAACGTAAATGCTGGAGATGCCTCTATACAATTAAAAAAAAAATCAGATTTCGACTAAAATTTAGCAAATTCAGATTGGGTAATGAACCACTATCCGTAAATCGAGTTCACATCTGGAAATTTCATGTCATGGTAGCAGCATGCACTATGTATATGTTATAATGTTAAATTGTTTTCTTTTGGGGATTTTTTACGTCCCTTTTGCAAGAATTTTTGCATGAGAGTAACTCAAACACCCCAAGGCTAATGCACAAGGCAGTCCAGATTACAAAGAACCATTTGCACATCCAAAATATTGAGCATGTCTTGACATTTGCCAATGCTAGATGCATGAATGGACATACATTACATAAAATACATGTTCCTTTTATGGGAACAAGAGGTGTTCTAGATTAAAAGAAAACTAACAGGTGCTCCAAGTCTCTCTAGCCCGCACCAATCACACCTAGTAGTGATACATCACGGTTTGTCCTTTTCCTTTCCAGTTTCCCCCTGTATATCTCACATTTATCTATGTTGCTCCTCCAAACTCATTGGGCAACTATGTTGCTTGCTTTGTCTCGTTCTCTATTGCCATCCTCATCGACTTTACCTTCCTCAATCCTCATTTCATCCTAGTGTGACGTACGGGACGACCGGAACATACAGACATGCCGTTAAACAAAGGTGTAAAATGGAGAGAGAATAGCTGACACACTGGAGTAGGAGGGAGAGCTACGATGGTGTATGAGCCAGGGAGTTCATGTTGTAATTCTAGCGGTTCATTGGTGATTCCTGATGTCTTCTATGCCCATACCTATCAAATTCATTTCCTTAGACCACATATACACAACAAACACTGCATCAATTTGAACTCTATAATTCCAAGTCACGGAAATAAGACGAGAAATCAGTTATGCACTTGGTTAGGGAAGTCGCGCTCCTTATAAAAGACGTGGATGGTAGGCACTAACATGAAGCCATAATTCCCCTGGTAGGTTACTAGCAAAGAGCCTCTTGGTTATGAACTTGGTCCTTGGGTAGGTCGATCTACGTCTACAGCTATGTGTGGTTTATCATTGCTTCAAATAAATGACAATTTCTCTTGGAGTAGCTTTATTTTTTCCGGAAAAGGACATTTTTATTCTCTTATAAACCTCTCTACCGATAGCAAGATGATGCACCTAGACCAACACATGCATAATTCCCTCCACCAAGAGAAAAAAACAAGCCGAGTAGAGCCAAGGTCGCCTAGTTTACATGCACCCTTCAAATAATAATGCACTGTATTTCTGATGGTTTCATGTGCACACGCTATAGATTGGATTTCGACCCTATCTTTTCTCAATTCTTCCCTTAAAAAAAGACTGGATTTCGTTCCCCGGCGCGTCTCTTTTTTTTTTAGGGAAAAATGGCAGGTGTTCTACCAAATCAATTACTAAGTGGGAAGAATAAGCCAGTTACAAGCGAGAGGGATACTAGCTGAAAGTGGAAACGGGGAAAAAATAGAAAACATAAAAAACTCGGCTGCCAAACGGACTACTCTTGGATGTCAGGCTCAGCGCCTGTTGCATGCTAACATGGGTTATATTATCCTTCTTGTAGGCTACTTTTGGTAGACATTCTCCGGAAAGTAGGTATCCTTTGTTTTGTCATGTGTGAAGTTTTATTGTAGTAGATTTGGATAGGAATCGTGGACGTTGTGGCATGGTAACGAATGCACTGACATTTTTGTTCCGGTTCTTGTCACCCCGGGATCTCACTTCAAGGCCTCCTTTGATTTGGAGGAAACATAGAGGGAATGCATAGGGATAGGAAATTTTCCCTAAGTGTTACTCTTCACTCCTTTGATTCATAGGAATGGTACAAGGGAAACTAGAGGAAATTTTCCTATACATCTCACTTTGAAGGCAAATGTACAAGAAAACAAACATTCACCGAGAACTCATTCTTTGAATCCTATGCACAAGGAAATAGGAAAGTTCATGTCAGATTTTGATTGAAATTTACCAAATTTAAATTGGGTAATGAACCACTATTTGTGAATCGATTTTAGATCTGAAACTTCATGTCATGGTAGGTGCATGCACTATGTATATGTTAAATTGTTTTTTGGCGGGAATTTTTCATGGCCCTTTGAGAGATTTTTGGGCTGGGAGTAACTCGAACACCCAAGGCTATGAAGTATGGACACCTTATATGTTCACGTGAAGTAAACACTATGCGGTCCAGATTACAAAGAACCATTTGCACGTCCAAAATATTGAGCAAGTCTTTCCATTTGCCGACACTAGATTCTTGAAATGGACATACATTGCATAAGATTCATATTTATTTTGTGATAACTAGAGGTGTCCTTGAATCTTTTTAAAATTAAATTGTGCTCTCTACCATGAAAGGCATGCTAGCAAAAAGTCTCTCTAGGCTGCACCAGTCTCATCTAATACACGAGCCATGCCTACTAGACGCATCGCCTGTTTTACTTCATCTTAACTCCATCTAGATATGAAATTTGTCTATGTTGCTTCTCCAAACTACTGGGTAACCATATTGCTTGCTTTGTATCGCCCTCTCTCGCCCATTCTCATTGAAGATTTCTTCCGCAATCCTGATTTCATCCTAGAGAAGAAACAAGGGCAAGGGCAGTGTTTGCCCACAATTGCAAGCAAGTGTGGCGTATGATAGGACCGGAGCAATCGGGCATGCTGTTAAGCAAAGGAGTAAGGCAAGGGGATAATCATTGACATGTTGGAGTAGGAGCGGGGAGCGCGGTGGCCGCAAAGAGTCAACGAGTTCATGTTGTAATTCTATGGATTCATTGGTAATTCCTGATACCTTCTATGCCTATACCTATCTAATTCACTTCCTTAGGGCGCATAGACACACCAAACAATTCATGGATTTGAAATATGTAACTGCAAAACACAGAAGTAAAATGAGAAACCAATTATGCATTTGGTTAGGGAAGTTCCTGCTCCTTATAAAAGACGTGGATCGTAGGTGGTGACATGAAGTCATTGTGTTTCCCCGGTAGGTTAAGAGTAAAGAGACTCTTAGTTATGAACTTGGTCCTCTGTTAGGTCCATCTACTATCGCTATATGTGCTTTATTATTTCTTCAAATAAATGGCAATTTCTCCTTGTTTTTTTTTGAAAAAGAACATTTTTATTGCTCTTATAAACTCTCTAGCAATAGCAAATGATGCACACCAACACATAGCCCCCCCCCCCCCCCCCCCCCCCCCACCGAGATAAAAAAAAGAGCTAATTAGAGTCAAGCCAAATTCCCCTAGTTACGTGCACTCTTAAACGTGCAGTTTCGATGGTTTAGTGGCCCCGCTTGGAAGCTTATTTATTCCCAGCCCCGGTATTTCTGCACGGAATAAAGCTTGTAAATTACACGGACAATGCGAGGTCCGGATTTTATCCCGACGGATTCCGTCATTTTGACCCAAAAAACTTCCATCCAAGAGCAAGGTTTTTGTTACCGATAGAAAAAATTTCCCGAGGGTGATCGGGATTTCCAGTTACCGCGGTTACCGGAAAATCCCGACCGGTTACCGGACGAATTTGAAATCTGAAATTCAAAAATTCAAATTTTTTGGTTCCCAGTTTAACCATTTATCGAAAGTTTTTGTTAAAATTCAATTTTTGGAATTTTTGTCCGGTATGACCATTTCCTGAGGGTGCTCAGGATATCCGGTTACCGACCGGTAACCGGATTTCCCGACCGGTAACCAAAACCATGTCCAAGAGGACCTAAACTGGATTTCCTCGCGTGTCTTTGCATCGCGTATCTTATCATTCTCGTCAGACCAGCACTATCGTCTATATACCGTATAGTCTGAACACGGTGGTGATTTTTTTTTGCCTCTCTCTGGACGGAGACCACGAGTTCACATGGGCCGCCGCTGTGTGCGCACGACTGGTACATGGAGTTAGAGGCGTGCGTAGGCAAATAGAGGAGGAGATCGACGACACATTACGCTGATCAGTGGATGTGCTGTCGGTAGTTTCACTACTAGAAAAAATGACCTCTAGTCGCGGTTCCAGAGGACCTTTAGTCGCGGTTGGGCAACCGCGACTAGGCTGGCGGGACTAAAGCCCCCACCCTTTAGTCGCGGCGGATTCCGAACCGCGACTAGAGGTCCCTCCACGTGGGCTTTAGGGGGACGTGGGTGTTGGGACCTTTGGTCCCGGTTGGTAGCACCAACCGGGACCAAAGGGTTTTGGTTTTTTTTTTCTTTTTCAATTTAATTGCAGGGTTTAGGGTTTATATATGCCGGGGTTTGGTTATAGCTAGGTTCCTGTGTCCGTGGTAACGGTAACCCTTCCCGTTGCGATGACGGTTACGGTGACGGTAACCGTTACGGTAACCGTGACGTTTTCGATGTGGTAACCGTTCCCGTGTCGTATGAAGTCGATGCACATATTTATAACACATACAATTAAATTAAGTAATACTTGAAGATCGTAGACAAGAGTTCGTTGATGCGCCAAGAGTTATCGTAGTACAAGAGTTGAAGCAAAACAACAAGTTACTTTAACGATTTCATGCTTTCAGCATCGTAGTACTCTCCTTTCTCCTGTAAGGCCTCTGAAAGGTAAAATCCCGCCAATTCCTCTCCAATTGCTCTGAAGCGGTGGTCGAGTGGTAGCCTCTCGCGCTTTTTTGCCAACTCTGCATCCTTTCTCATATTCCATTTCTCGGTGACTAATACATATATATACTCGCAAACGAAGAATCCACGGTACTCAGTTTCCTTTGGTTGCTCCATGCAAGACTATACAAGAATAGATTTCAGTCAATAATAATGAAGTATGCATGAGAAATGTTGTGTGGACGAAGAGGTAGCAGTACTTACTTGGTTTAACTTCCAATCCAGCTTTTGGCGCCACCCACCTTCAGGATCTTCCGCTCGAAACCTTTCCCAAACTCTGCCCGACAAAGAACATTCACAAATGAGTTATTCGTTAATGACTTGACATCAAGATATGAATGACAGAGGCGGTAAGAAATGAATGTACCTTGCTAGTAAGTCGAAACAACTCCTGTAAGTGTCAGGATGATACCTCAATGAGTCAAGTGAATGAATAAGTCCTTCGTGATGTCTAATGACAAGAAGAATCCAGTGGTAGCTGGGCACAGTCATGCATAACTCATCAGTTAAACTTAACATCGGGTGAGCAAATTAGAATGTGTAGAAGACACTAAAACTTACCCGAAGTGGTAAGGCCAATATATAGTTCTTTTGTCGCGGTATCGCTTGAACACCCTTAGCAAATCATACGGTGTGTTCTTGTTATACAAGGGATTTATTATGGTTTCTTCGTTATATTTATCCGGGTCAATGAAACCAATGTCATGCCGGTTCAGCTTTTTGAGCTCGAGCATCTTCAATCTGCATAATATAGCACACAAAAGATTAAAGTGAGAATAATTACAAACAATGAACGAGACTAGGTAAAGACTTAAATAAATCACTTACAGGCAATAGGAACTCATGATAGATTTGTCGAGTGCCCGCAGATTGTATAGCTGAAAAAGTTCGCTAAACATAACAATGTGATTGTAGTCTTCTAAGAAGTGCTCATCGTCTTCCCTACATTTCAGAACGATAGCAGATGTCTTCTTTGCATTTTTCATGTACCATTGATGCAGAGTACGCATTTTTGTTGGAAGGCCCCTGATTTGCACCAAAGCTTGCCCCGGAACGAAGTTTCTTACTGGAGGAGCTGGTGGTGCAGTCTCAAAATTCAATCTCGAAGCATATTCATCTATAGGCATTTGCGCTTCGGCGGCAAGACGACGGATTACCTCTATGTCAAACACCATCGGCTCTTTAGGGTCAGATTGTACTGGTTGTTTTCCGCGCTGGGGAACTCGACTATCTTTGTTCGTCGGCGGCGGGACAATTAGCGGGGGGACAGAACGTACGGGTTGTTCTCCGAGCTGGGGAACTTGTTTACCTATCTTCGGCGGCGGTGGGACCGATGGTGCTGCTTTTGTAGCTTCCTTCGCCGTCAGGACCGATGGTGCTGCTTGTTTTTCGTTTGCCGCCGCGGCGGGACTGACTCTGCGTCTTGTTCACCTTTCTTCGGCGCCTCCGCCGCCGTCACCTCGTCATATGACTTCTGAATAGAACGGACATAGTCAGATGGCGGCTTCTCTGGAGGGACATATAAGTTGTCAATGACTTTATGACAAGCCGCTGCAGTATAGCCCTCGGTAAATGTTGGCGGCGGCACTTTCGATGCGAACAATGATTTATTATGCTCCTCGATGGCTGCTTCGTTTTGGTCAAGAGTCTTCTGCCAAGGTTGCCTCAGATCAGGCGTTGTGGCCCTTTTAGCAGGTCGCCTCTTGACCGGGGAAGACGCGCGCCTTCTCCGTTTAAGCGGTACGGACACTTCCGGTGGGGGGTTCCGCACCGGAGATGGAGATGGAGATGGACTTTGCTGACTGAGATGGTCCTCTAGATTATTTTCCGGTGTGGGGTCCCTGTCACGCGGTGCCGGAGATGGATGTGTCTCATCGATACCCCGGCAGGGTGGGCTTTGCTGAGTCGGTGGCTTTGAGAACTTGATGTATTTCTTGTTCCACTGGACGAAACCACCCTTGACATCGCACAATGCCTCCTCACCGTTACCTCCAGGAATCTCAAGAGCCAATGATTCCGATCCCGGCACAATTTCATCCACCCCGACAACAGCATAGCCAGGATGAATGACACCATTATGGTAGCTTGCTGTGTCGACAATCGGTAAAGCATAGCCGACCGCCACCTTCATGGATATGTTGCTCACATGCGTATGTAGCTCACATGGTGTCGGTTCCGTGATATCATCCACGGGGTAGCGAGCATCGAGTTCTAGTTGCGTGGAACCCACGCTGCTTCTAAGCTGAGATCGAGCATCCACGACTTCAGGATCTTGGGGCTGCTGCACCTGGCGTTCATTAATGAGTTGCTTCATCTGGCGTTCCAAATTCGCTATCCGCTCTTCACCCTGCTTCTTCTTTCTTGCACGGCTTCTATAAGTGTCAGCGTGCTGCGGATACTGTTTTTTCAAGGTGGCACCGCCGGGTAAGCCTCGTAAACGTCCCCAGTGTTCAGGTTTCCCTAGGGCCCGTGCCAGCTCGTCTTCCTCTCTATAGGGTTCCCACGTACCCGCTAGAACTTCCTTTATTGCATCTTCAATTTTTGGGACCATGGCTACTACTGTTGCCTTGTATTTTTCAACACTCGGGACAATCTTCCCTTCCTCGTTCAACGTTGCGCCATGTGCGAACAACCAGAATTTGGACCTTTCGGGATGGTGGTGTGTCTTACTCGCAGCATTTAGCTTATTTTTTTCCGATCGGGCCACAGCCGCAGCCGAGGTCTTATACGCCTTAAAGGCTTCCCAGTGATCTCTTAGCTTCACCAGTTTTTTTGACTGAAATCTGGATCAACCTTTTCATATTTTGCCCATAATGTTTGCTTATATTTCCGAAAGGCGTCAGCCATCTTGGAGAGAGTCCAGTGCTTGAGTTTCAACTTCAAGGCGGGCTCAATATCATCCGGGAGGTTAAAATGCTGCAAGAGTGTGTCAAAGCAGAAATCTTTATAATGCTGGTGGACATAGCAAGGGTCATCCTCGGCAACGCCTGCTGGCTTAAGCCATTCTGCTATGGAGATCAGGACCTCGTCCCTAACAATAACTCCAGCTTGACTAATATATTTTCTGCGGTTCTCTATCGGTTCCACCGGATCGCCATCTACATCAATTTTATAGATTGGTAACTTTGCATCTTCGCTAGTCATTCTTTTCGCTGGGCCTCGAGGAGCTTGATTCTTAGCCTTTTTATGCAAGGTGGACGCCTAAAGTAAGAAATATAATGCGTTAATAAGTGCAATACAAATCAGTTAATGCATTTTGCGTTCAAGCAAATATAGAATTCATATATAAACCTCGAGGTGGAGGGTGTTCGAGGTGGAGGCTGTTATTTCTTCTTCCTCTAAAATACCCTCACCAGACGGGTTTAAAAATTGTGATGCAAATTGCTCAAAATCTTCGTTTCGATCGTCGGCGGTGCCTTCTCCACCGGCAGCATTTGCATCGCGATGCTCAAAAATATCCTGCATGAATAAGTTTTCTCCTTCCTCGTCTCGCACAATTAAAGGGTCATCCATAGCTGAATGTTCCTACACTCAATAAATTTGCATAATTAGTATTCAAACTTAGCAACCGTTACGGTACCCGTCACGGCAACCGTTGCCGTGACGGCAAATTTTCAAACTTAGCAAATTTACAACTTAGCAATACTAACTTAGCAAATTTACATATTGACATATTTACACATAGTAATATTCACATATTCAAATTTTCTAAACAACTTCAAACATAGAAAATCAACTATAATGACAATTCACATAGCTCTAATAACCTAACTATAATGAAAAAAGGAAAAAACTTAACTAAACAAAATTTACATAATACCTATAATTTACAACCTAACTATATTAATCTAACTAAAATGAACTATATATTGCTAACACAGTAACTCTCCCACTGTATGTCATTGCTAACTCAAAATTGCTAACACAAAATTGCATCTATTTTGCATCTATTTTTTCTAACACATTGCAATTATCCTAGTTCTAACACATTGCTAAAAAATTGATCAAAAGTTCTAACACATCTATTTTTTCTAACACATCTATTTGATAAAATTGCATCTAGTTCTAACACTAGATAATAATTAACCTAAATATGCAAAAAAAAAGATAAGAAAAACTAACCTCCAAAATGGCGATCGAGCAGCACCACGACAGCGGAGGCGGTACGGGACGACGGCGGCAGGGCGCCCAGGGCAGGGGACGGGACGGCGGCGGCGCCGGTGGTGGTGCTCGAGGCCGAGGAAGGCAGGCCCAGGGCGGCCGGCGTCCAGGGCAGGGGACGGGACACGGCGGCGGCGGCAGGGCGCCCTGGGCGGCGTCGTCGTCGCGCGGGAGACGGCTGGCGACGCAAACGGAGGGCGGGGGCGCAGCAGCGGCCGGAAGGCGGGGCAGCACGACGGGGAGGGGCAGCACGACGGGGCGGCGGAGCAGCACCACGGCGCGCGGGTCGTCGGCGGCGTCAGGGGAGCCCGGAGGCGGATTCGTCGATTTGGGGGGAGTTTGCAAAAAAATTCGCAAACTCCCCCACTAAACGGCGCGGAATCGACCTCTAGTCGCGGTTGCTGGCTGCAACCGCGACTAAAGGGTCTTTAGTCGCGGTTGCAGCCAGCAACCGCGACTAGAGGTCGCCTGGGCCGCCAAAATTCTGGCGCCAAGCCCAGGGGGACCTCTAGTCGCGGTTGCTGGCTGCAACCGCGACTAAAGGGCTTTTCTATTTTTTTTGTTTTTCTATTTTCTTTTCTTGTATTTGTTTTCATTTATGTACTTGGATTTTAATTCTTTTATACCGCCAAAATTCTGGCGCCAAGCCCAGGGGGGCCTCTAGTCGCGGTTGCTGGCTGCAACCGCGACTAAAGGGCTTTTCTATTTTTTTTGTTTTTCTATTTTCTTTTCTTGTATTTGTTTTCATTTATGTACTTAGATTTTAGAGCAAACTATCACATATTTGTAAGATGAATGTTTGGTGTTGTAAAATGCAGAAGAAAGCAGATAAAAATTATTAATTCATTTATCTTAATGCATTACATAAAAGGTTTAATACATTATTACACATGATACAACGTCTCACAAGCGCTTGAAAGAAACACACCCCTGATCCAACATCACCAACATTATTCTACATAAACGGACTTGCTGGCTCGAAGGCCGTAGGATTAGGGGGAACGGCGGGAGGAGCCAGCCCCGTGGGCGGCCGCCCGGTTCTCGCGCGCACGTTTGCGGCGGAGGGCAAGATCCATGGAGGATGAGTCTTTCAGCGCCCAATCCAGATCGGAAGCCTCCTTCGCCTTGAGCTGGTAGGAAGTCTTGGCTCGCTGGACAGGGTAGTCGCGGATAGACTGGAAGGAGGCTTCCATGGCCTCCTGTATCTGCAACCCACAACCTTCTTCCCCGTCGTCGCTCCAGTCGAAGTCGTCGTCCTCCTCCTCCTCCGCGGGAGGAGCGGCGGCGCCTGGTGGAGGTGCAGCGCCGCCAGGTGGAGGTGCGGCGGCACCTGGTGGAGCAGGAGGCCGGTAGCTGGGCATTCCTCTCCACGCCGGGCTCGTGGGCATACGGCGGGATAGACTCCCGCGGTTGCGCCCAAGCGCGCTCTGCCGAGCACGCTCGACCTCGTCCAGAAGGCGCTGCGGCGGGCGTGGCGGATCCATCTCGTGGAGACGATGCGTTCGTGGCTAGGAATGGTGGATTAGGGTTTACCCCGTCGGCGACAATATATAAAGACCTCCAGGGCAGCGCTGGGGGAGGACACGTGCCCAGGGAAGCGCTGGGGGAGGACACGTGTCGTGACCGCAAAGCCCGTCTTTAGTCCCGGTTGGTGTTACCAACCGGGACTAAAGAAGCACACGGATCGTGTGTTTCTTTCGAGCGCTTGTGAGCCGTTGGATCAGGGGTGTGTTTCTTTTGAGGGATTGTGAGCTGTTGGATCAGCAGTATCACGACCACTTCGTGAGCCACATGACCCGGTTGGTGTTACCAACCGGGACTAAAGAAGCACACGTACCCTATATATAGCCGCCCTCCTCAGACAGGTTACTCACTCACACAAAACATTCCAGCGTCACTCGGAGAGGCATCTTTGGGCAACCAGCGGCAAGACGTCTCTGATGACCTGCGACCGTTCCAAACGGTTGCAGATCATCAGAGATGTGTTGCCGGACGGTTGTAGATCATCAGAGACGTCTTGCCGCTGCTTGGATCGAAGTGGCGCTCAAACACAAAACATTCCAGCGTCACTCGGAGAGGCATCTTTGGGCAACCAGTGGCAAGACGTCTCTGATGACCTGCGACCGTTCCAAACGGTTGCAGATCATCAGAGACGTCTTGCCGGACGGTTGTAGATCATCAGAGACGTCTTACCGCTGCTTGGATCGAAGTGGCGCTCAAACTCACGAGCCACCGTCGGGCTGTATGCAGGGGGAACTGTGTTTGGACGGTCGAAGCTGAGGTTTGAGAGGTTCCCACGGGAGGTGTGGGAGCCGACAACCACCTACCACGCGTGTTTCACCGGTCGTCATGCAATTAATTAACAGAAAACAAAAAAGAAAACTCACAAAGGTTTAATACATTATTACACATCACCAACAACATCCCTATGTATTGTTCACTTGTTCTTCTTGTGTGCCCCTTTCTTTTGAACGCGCCGTAACCATGGACAATCTTCTTGAAGTAACTTGATGGTTGGGTCAATGTTCACTTTGAAGGGCGGAATTTCATGAAACTTATTGTAATCTTCTGACATGTCTGTGTGGTCCTCCACTCCCACGATGTTTCTTTTACCTGAAAGAACTATGTGGCGCTTTGGCTCATCGTTTGATGTATTCGCTTGCTTATCTTTTCTTTTTGTTGGTAGGGTAGACATGTCCTTCACATAGAAAACCTGAGCCACTTCACTGGCTAGAATGAATGGTTCGTTCTCGTAATGAAGATTCTTGAAATCCACTGTAGTCATTCCGTACCGTGTGTCTACGGCTACACCGCCATCTAGGTTGAACCATTTGCACTTGAACAAAGGAATCTTAAATGAAGGTCCATAGGACAGTTCCCATATCTCCTCTATGTAACCATAATATGTTACCTTTTCCCCACTGCAGCCATCTATTGCATCAAAGCGGACACCACTGTTTTGGTTGGTGCTCTTTTTATCTTGGTCGGCCGTGTAAAATGTATTTCCATTTATCTCGTACCCTTTAAAAGTCAATATAGTCGAAGACGGTGTCTTGGCCAATAAGTATAGCTGTAGTTCATTTGTGGTGACATTCATCAGTCTTTTCTGTAACCAACCGCCAAAAGTCCTGATGTGTACTCCATCAATCTCATCTTCTGGGTATTTGGAGCGTAAATCATTCTTGTGTTGCTGGATATACGGAGCCACCAAGATGGAACTATGCAGAACTGTGTAGTGTGCTCGAGTGAAAGAATCCACGTCTTCACATATGATTGCTTTCTTTCCTAGCGTGCCTTTTCCACGCAGTCTCCCCTCATGACGCGATTGAGGAACACCAATCGACTTAAGATCAGGAATAAAGTCAACACAAAACTCAATGACCTCCTCAGTTCCATAGCCCTTGGAGATGCTTCCTTCTGGCCTAGCACGGTTATGAACGTATTTCTTTAAGACTCCCATAAACCTCTCGAAGGGGAACATGTTGTGTAGAAATACAGGACCGAGAACACGTATCTCTTCCACCAGGTGAACTAGAAGGTGCGTCATAATATTGAAGAAGGTTGGTGGGAACACCAACTCGAAGCTGACAAGACATTGGACCACATCATTCTCTAAATCTTTTAGAGTAAGTGGATTGATAACCTTCTGAGAAATTGCATTCAGGAATGCACATAGCTTCACAATGGGTACTCGAACATTTTCTTTTAGAAGTCCCCTCAATGCAACCGGAAGTAATTGTGTCATAATCACGTGACAGTCATGAGACTTCAGGTTCTGAAATTTTTGCTTTGCCATGTTTATTATTCCCTTTATATTCGACGAGAAGCCAGATGGAACCTTCATACTGCGAAGACATTCAAAAAATATTTTCTTCTCTTCTTTCGTAAGAGCATAGCTCGCAGGACCTTGATGATTATCAGAATGATCGTCGTCTCGTGAATGCATACGTCGATGGGCCTGTCTTGCTTCCGGTGTATCTTTTGACTTTCCATACACGCCCAACAAGTTAAGCAGGTTCAAGCAAAGATTTTTTGTCACGTGCATCACGTCGATTGCAGAGTGAACCTCTAGCATTATCCAATAGGGCAGCTCCCAAAATATAGATTTCTTCTTCCACATGGGAACGTGGTTCTGAGCGTCATTCGGAACAGATAGTGCTCCAGCACCCTTCCCAAATATTACTTTTAAATCCTTGACCATATCATGTATAACAGAACTAGAAGGTCGAGTAGGCTTCCGCCGAATATCTTCCTCACCTTTGTAATGTCGGCCTTCCTTTCTTCCTGCATGCCTCGGTACAAGCCATCGACGATGGCCCAGGTACACAATCTTGTTACCTATATGTTTACCTTGAGTCTCACCTAAACAATGCGTACATGCATTGTATCCCTTGTTTGACTGTCCTGAGATGTTACTAAGAGCAGGCCAATCATTGATGGTTACAAACAAGAGCGCTCGTAGATCAAATTCCGTTTGCTCGTGCTCATCCCACACACGCACACCTTCATCACTCCACAGCTGTAAAAGTTCTTCCACCAATGGCCTCAGATACACGTCAATGTCGTTGCCAGGTTGCTTCGGGCCTTGGATGAGCACTGGCATCATAATGAACTTCCGCTTCATGCACAACCAGGGAGGAAGGTTATATATACATAGAGTCACAGGCCAAGTGCTATGACTGGAGCTCTGCTCTCCAAATGGATTAAATCCATCTGTACTTAGACCAAATCTTAAGTTCCTAGCGTCATCCGAAAATTTCGGGAACACTCTGTCGATTTTTCTCCACTGGGACCCATCAGCGGGGTGTCTCATCATCATGTCTTTTTTACGTTCTTCTTTGTGCCAGCGCAACAACTTGGCATGCTCTTTGTTTTGGAACAAACGTTTCAGACGTGGTATTATAGGAGCATACCACATCACCTTGGCAGGAATCCTCTTCCTTGGACAACCTTGCTCGCCCTCAACTTCACCTGGGTCATCTCGCCCAATCTTAAACCGCAATGCACCGCATACAGGACAAGCATTTAAATTTTCGTGCTCGCCGCGGTAGAGGATGCAGTCATTAATGCATGCATGTATCTTCTGCACCTCTAATCCTAGAGGGCAGACAACCTTCTTTGCTTCATACGTACTAGAGGGCAATTCGTTTTCATTTGGAAGCATCTTCTTAACTATTTTCAGCAAACTTTCAAAGTGCTTGTCGGTAGTACCACTCTCTGCCTTCCATTGTAGCATTTCCAGTATCGTACCGAGCTTTTTCTGGCCATCTGTACAAGTTGGGTACAACAATTTGCTGTGATCGGCTAACATGCGCTCCAACTTCAACCTCTCGTTTTCACTTCCACAGTCCATTTGTGCATCATGAATGGCCTGACGAAGATCATCGTCGGGCTCATCAAAGATGGCATCCTCTTCAACTTCGTCTTCCCCCATTGTAGTATCAGCGTGTTCATTGAACAGAGGATAGTTGTCATTATCCTCCTCTTCTTCATTCTCTTCCATTATAACCCCTCTTTCTCCATGCTTGGTCCAACAATAATAACCAAGCATGAAACCATTTCGCAACAGGTGTTCGTGAAGCCTGTCTGTGGAAGAGTATGTATACTTATTCATACAGAGACTGCATGGACAACACATAAAACCATCCTTTCGCTTGCTTGTCTCAGCCACATGGAGAAAATTATGCATGCCAGTAATGAATTCGGCACAAACTCGGTCACCGTACATCCATTGACGTCTCATCTGCATTATATAAGTATATCAAAAAAATTATGCATGCCAGTAATGAATAGATAAGTGACCATAATAATTCAAGCAAAGTAGAGTGGCGACAAATGTAATACATTGTAGCATTAAATATCCATTAATTTAAACTAACATTGAACTATTTAAAGAATTTAAGTCCAAAAACAAATGCGATCAGAATCGACGACGTCGTAAGCATCGACGACGTCGGCAAGTTTGAACTGGTGTTCATCGATGATGTTGACAAGCTTAACCTCCAATTCCTTCTTCTCTTCTTTGCGGAGATCTTCACTTATTTTTAATTTAGCTTTCAAATCATCGTTTTCTTTCACAAAATATTCAACAATAGGGTCCACAGGAATTTCCGGTTCAACTACCTCCTAGACAAATATATATTTATGTCAAAGTTGGTCCGCATGATTGTCATAAACGCGAAACGAAACAAATATATAGTTATTAAAAGTCATACCACATCCGAATAATAGAGCGGACGAGAGCCGGTGGGGGTATTTGTGAAAATCATGTCACTATATATATATAAAACAATTATACAACTTATACAAAAAAACAAATAATAATTATGGAACAAAATCATACAACATAGATTTTTTTTAAATAAAAAAGAAAGCTCACCTAGGTGGTGTCGGTGACGAGACGGTCTATCGACGACGGTGAGGAGGTGAATGTTGTGACACTGAAATACAAAAACATAATTTAGTTTAAGATCAAATTGACAATACAAAATTGAGCTAAATAAGCAAAATGAGCTAACTTAGGCATTTCATCATACACCTACCTAGCACTACAAATATGAATTGAGCTAAATGAGCTAGACAACCAACGAAACGGGCGCCGAAAGAGAGAGTTTGCAGTTGCTAACCCTTGGATAGATGCACCACCGTCAATCTTAACAAATAGTGCAAAAAATCGTGGATGAAATCGAGCTCGGTGGAGAGAAAATGGAGATTCAACTCGAGCTCGAAATGGCCAAGGCTGGCTCGGGGTGGAAGATGAAGGCGACTGACCTTTGATCGCGGTTGGTGGCTTCAACCGCGACTAAAGGTCCTCGCTAGGACAGGCGGCCTTTTGTGCGGTTGGAGCCACCAACCGCGACTAAAGGTCCTCGCGCGTGCCCCGCGCGGCTTCGGCCGCAGGTGGAGGATCTTTAGTCGCGGTTGGTGGCTCCAACCGCGACCAAAGCTCCAGCACAAACCGCCACCTGTACTAGCCGTTGGATCTGTCGGAGCCGCGAGACCTCTAGTCGCGGTTCGGAAACGAGCCGCAACTAAAGGTCCGCCTCTAAGGCCACTTTTCTACTAGTGTTTGTAGGGAATGTGACTGAAATCTGATTGCTTCCCACCGTGTTCACTAGTGTTGTCGTCATGTTTAGCTGGCCTGTGCTACACAGTACGAAACACTCGTTGCAATCCATTGCTAACTTCGTTTCTATCTGTTTCCAGATTTCAGCAATTTACAGTAGTGGGGATGTGAGAACGATCTGGCACATGACAACCAAATAGGCCCTCACCCCATGAAATGCCTCCGTTAATCCTCTTCACATCACACTGGAATTTGATGTTCACGATTCACGTTGAGAGGTGTGCAAGAATCCGAAGGTTCTCATCCACCCAGCGGCCGGCGGAGACGCGAAGGTACCTGTGGGCCTTCGTTGAGGCCAAGGCCATGGGGTGTACCGTGTCCACTGGCCGAGATGCAGCTGCTGCCCGATCCCTCGGTGCAGTGGCGGAGCCAGAACTTCATCTCTGTGTAGTCAATGCAATCTTGTGTAGTCAAATACACGTATTGATATATTTTTATTATCTTTTGCATGAGTTTTCCCTATTTTAACCAAAAAGTTGTGTAGTCAGATGACTACACAGCTCATGTGTGTATCCGCCACTGCCTCGGTGCTCATCGGGCTTGTGGATATCGCACTTCAAGAACGTAAGTACTGGATATGCCTCTATAAAAAAAAAGAGATTTTGATTGAAATTAGCAAATTCAGATTGTGTAATGAACCACTATCCGTGAATCGAGTTCAGATATGAAATTTCATGTCATGGTAGATGCATGCACTATGTATATGTTATAATGTTAAATTGTTTTCTTTTGGGATCTCTTTATGGCCATTTTGATAGAATTTTGGGTTGGGATCGAGTACCTCAAAAACCCAAGGCTATGAAGTATAAACTCACTAGGCAGTCCCGATTACAAAGAACCATTTGAACGTCCAAATAATGAACATGTCTTGACATTTGCAAACGCTAAATGCATAAATGGTCATACATTACATTTAATGCATGTTCCTTTTATGGTAACTAGAGGCGTTCTAGATTGACCAAAACTAACACGGGCTCCAAGTCTCTAGAGTCTAGCCTGCACCAATCACACCTAGTAGTCTAGTCATGCCTACACAGATGCATCGCGAGTTTGTCCCTTTCCTTTTTCCATGTGCATCTCACATTTATCTATGTTGCTCGTCCAGGCCTATCAGGCAATTATGTTGCTTGCTTTGTCTCGTCCACTCTTGCCCATCCTCATTGACTTGACCTTCCTCAATCCTCATTTCACCCTAACGAAGCAAGTGACGAAGAGTCTATTTATTGCTCACGATGGCCCGCAAGTGTGGCGTACGAGGTGGCCGGAATAGACACACATGCCGTTGGGCAAATGAGCAGGGCGGTGGGAGAATAGTTGACATGGTGGAGTAGGAGGGAGAGCTACAATGGTGCCATGAGCCAATGAGTTCATGTTGTAGTTCTAGCGACTCATTGGTGATTCCCGATGCCTTCTACGCCCAACGCTCCGCGGCGAGCGAGTCCTTTAAACAAGAGCTCTGGGGTCGTTGCTTTCGGTGCTTCTCACCGGAACACGCTGTCCGCCATTGCACCAATGAAGCCAGGTGCCTCCATTGCCTCGACGCCGGCCACGCTGCGAAGGGCTGCCCCACCCACCACCTTCCGCGGGTTCCGCTGCCGCCCCTGCCGGCGCGACGCCCTGCTGCCAAGCCGTCAGCGCACTCGCACCTCGTCTTCCCGCCGGACCACCCCGACCTGCGCCGCCAGCCGGTTCACGCTCGTCTGCACTTCCCCACCGCCACGCAGCCCGAGGGCCAAGCCTCTGCCGCACCGCCGCCACCTGCAACTGCTACGCCAACACTGCCACCGCCACCCCAAGTCGACCCCTTCCCCAACATGGACGGCGAGCTAGGCTTTGTTCGGAGGCCACTGCGCACCAAGGTTGCGCTCGAGCTGACGCAGGGCATGGCAGTCGAGGAGATGGTGCTTCGTCGCAGCGCTCTCGTCTTCACCGTCTCGGGCGCCCGACCACGCCTCGCGCCCGGCCACATCTTGGAGGGCCTGCTGCAAGACTTCCCCGACCTTCCGCCTGCTGCTGTGCAGATCTCGCTCTGGCAGCCGGGACATTCTTTGCCCGGTTCTCCGACTCACGCTGGTTTGATTTGGTTGCCTCTCAGGACTTCTTCCACTGCCACGGGACGCCGATTCTCATCAGGCGGTGGAACCGCCTCACCTTCGCCGCCTTGAAGAAGTACAAGTTCAGCGTTCAACTCTTCATCGAGCAGCTCGCACCGCAAGCCTGGTCACTGGCCACCGTCCAGCGCGCGCTCCCAAGCTGCCTCATCCACACCGTCACCGGTGAGACGATCAGCAAGCTCGATCTCTCCTACTTCATGGTTGAAGTGATGTAGCCCGACATACGACCATCACCATGTCAAGTACTTCAACACATCCCAAGTCACAATGGACCTCAAAGGTGAACTCCTTCCACTATGTGATTCACTATGTGTCACCTTTGGACGTTATACTACTTGACCATTGTCCCTGCGTATTGCTAGTCATGACGGATACGAGTCCCCGGGAAGATGGCCAAGGCACAAGAGGAATGAGGGACGACAAGACGGTGGCTTGGAAGAGAAGAAGGAAGAGGAGCAAGCAGCCCCAGGCAACGGTACTACCGCCAGAGGTCGCGGTACTACCGCCCCAGCAGCTCCAGGCAGCGGTACTACTGCCGCCGCTACCGCCAGAATCGGCGCTCTGTTGCTCAAGCCGGTACCTCCAGCGGAAGCGCAGCGGTACTACCGCCCCGCAGCGGTACTACCGCTGGACCCAGCGGTACTACCGCCACGACATGATCAGAGGCAGCTTCGAAGGCCCGCTCCAGCGGTACTACCGCTGCGGCGGGAACCAGCACGGGGTGGAGGCCCTTATCCTCTCCCCACCTACCCCCTTTTGGTCAACACTATAAATAGTCACCCCTTGGCTAGATCTAGGGATAGACTATGTTTTGAGATTAGAGTAGAGTTGTGCTCCTTCATCTCAAAGGTCTCCTTCCTCCCCTTGTGGAGAAGATCCCTCTTATGGATTCAAGACCTCTAATTGTAGTTTGACTACTTGCCAATCTTTCATCATCGGGTGACTTTATTGGATCGGTTTGGTTGACCGTTAGAGAAACAATTTTCCAAGATCCCTTCTTGTATCTACTTGCCGATCTCCCACCCTCGTGTGGATTCTATTGGGCCGGTTGGACCGACCGGTAAGGGAAACGGTTCTTGTATCGTGTTTGTGTTCTTCGTGTTTCTCCGTGTTCTTGCGTGAGTTCGTCCACATCCGCCGTCAATCCGTGAAGATCGGGCCACCCTAGAAGCCCTAACTTCACCATATGGTATCAGAGCATGGTTATCACGGATTTGACATGTGTTTCCACCCCCAAATCCCCCAAATTTTTCTTTGATTTTGAGAAATTCAAAAATTTCCACCAAAAATAGCCCCAAATTGCTTTTGGATCGATCTGTGAATCTTGTGCATTTTGGTAGGCTTTGATCCATAGATCTATTGTTAAACTTGTTGATCTACCTTCCTTTGCGTTCCCATAGCCTAATTCCATTGTTTTCCCTTCCGATTTGGCCATTTTCGGGCCGTTTTTCCGCCAAAATCGCGTATTTTCGCGTTCTCGGGCACGAACAGCGTCCCGCAGCGGTACTACCACCCCCGGACAGCGGTACTACCGCCCCTCCGAGTGGTACTACCGCCCTTCCACAAACTGGATATTCTGGAAAACGGTTTTGGCCATATCTTTTGATTCCGGACTCCGTTTTTGGTGTTCTTTGGCTCGTTTCGAAGCTACGATCAAGGCCTACGTCACCATTGCGGTTGATCCATCATCTACCACCACCCAAAATTCGTGGGCAAGCACGAAGCTTCTACATCAATGGGCGAAGATCGTCGACGAAGGTATAACATCGCGAATCTTTTCCCCTTGCCATTCCGTTGAAAGCCACACTATATCTTTGCGATTACCATGTCCTATTGAGGCTAGCTCTTGATGATTGCTTGGGCTTTGCACATTTGCACCGTGTAGTTTCCGAGCAAACGTTGTATGCGCTAGTTAATATATCTTGTGGCATCAAAGAAGTGGGTGTGCAAAATAGAAAAGAGTCAAAAGAGAAAAGACTCAAAAAGAGAAAAGAAGCAAAAGAGCAAGAAAGAAAGAAAAGAAAGAAACACCACTTGCCATATCTAGTAGGAAAGCGCAAGCTCGATGAACATCTTGTAGGTGGTGCATTGTTGTGCAAATCTTGTAGCCCACCAATAAATTGCAATCGAGGTAGTGACTCTCCTTGTACTTGTGCAACACGAGCTTGTAGTCTTCGCTAGGAACATCTTGGTTCTTTAGCTCACTTCTTGGTTGCATGAGTCCCATTTATCTCTACGTGCGTGTGTTTCCTATCTTTTGGCTTTGGCTTTGTGATCATCATGGTTTTCTACTTGCCTTTACAATATCTTGGTTTTCGGTTGGTTCAATTTGCTTTCCACATACCATACCTTCCTACCAACTTTTAAGCCGTGTGTGTTTTGGAGTTTGCTTTGGATACTTGAACACAAGCATTTTACTTTGTGATCGTTTCCCTTGGTTGTCCACGACATCCAATACTATCTACAAGGTGAGAGGTTGTGTTCTAGTTTCTTTTCACTCCACATATATACACTTGTCTTGTGAGTTGACATGTCTAGGGAGAGCGAATTGAACTACGGAGCCTATGAGGAGGACTACACGATGAGTCATATGGACTATGTTGCCTCAAACTTTGAGGACATGGGGGACTACTATGACTACTACACCGACAATGACCCCCATGACATGATGGATCATCACCAAGACTTCCGCTACAACTACTCCGGCTACGACTCCAACTATTCAAGTGTCCACGACATGGAGCGGTACCACGACTTCGAGAAACCTTCATCATATGGTATCGACTCCAAGTACACACGAATCTACCACGACTCCGACTACACAAGCTCCAATGACAATGAGGCACAAATTTCCTCATATGCCTCATCATATGGTACCGATTTTGACTATAACGACATGGTAGACCGCCAATACAACGACTACAACTCCGATGACATGGTGGAGAACGTCTACGACTACTACTCTTGTAGCATGTGCGACGACATCGACTACACATTCGACAACATGCAAGAGGAGAAGAACCCCATCACCACCAAGTTCAAGAGCGGCACAACCAAGCATCATGGCACAACCAACTATGGGTCAAGCGCAAGATGGAGCACCAACAAGGCCACCATGCTTTCATCCTATGGAGCTTCAACAACTTCAAGAAGGCACCATGAGAAGGACATCGCCAAGAGTGCCAAGCTTCGACATTCTCCATCTACTTCAACAAGGTGCCATGACAAAGACAACGCCAAGAGCGCCAAGCCTCGCCACTATACATCGACAACAAGACGGCGTCACAAGAAGTGCATCGACAAGGCCAAGCCAAGCCAAGGCCCATCTAGCACATCAAGGCGCCACAAGCAAGATGCCACGGTGGACCACAACATGTCAAAGCTTCAAGACGACATGGACACACTCGCCAAGCTTCGGAACATATCACCAAGTTCGAGTGGGAGCTCCAAGACAAGGTCACCAAAGCAACAAGCACGCCGACGTCAACATGAGGAGAGGCATCCGAACGACTTTCGGTGACACCCCTCCACTCAAGAGCGTCAATGTCGACAAGAGAAGACGATGACCAAGGCGCATCCTATGGTGTCCCCTCGTGCTACCACTTCAAGTGCGCCAACAAGAGCTCCAAAGTTCATCTTCGGCAATTCTTGTGTTGATGAGATCATGGCCGACTTCGACAACTTCGTCGAGAAAAGCCTACGTCGACGCCGGAAGAAGCATGGTCACACATGTGAGGCCACAACCAAGATGACACCCTTCTCAAGAACTTCTCTTGATATGACTTCTACACCAAGTGCCACCACCACATTGGCCCCCATATGGCATGATGAAGACCTCATATGGGACAATTGCCAAGACCATGACCCACGAGAATGCCCCAATCTCTTGTGCCCAATATGCAATAGAAGAGGTCACATGATGTGGGAGTGCAAAGTTGGTGACCAAGACGGTGACAAGATGGTCGAGCATGGGATTTTCCCTTCGACCAAGGAGGCGAGCATTGATGATGCTATCACTTTGGTTGATGCGCCAAGTGAAGTTGCCGAGCATGGGATTTTCCCTTCCGCAAAGGAGTCGAGTGATGATGCCTACACTATGGCATTGACCTTTGGAGGCGAGATGGTTGAGAAGGTTGAGCATGGGAGTTTCCCTTCAACCTTGGAGGCGTATGGAGATGAGAACATTGAGCCTACCCTCATGTGTTTTGACTTATGAGATGGTACCAATCCCATGTGAGAATGAGAGACACTTAGCCCACTTGAGTGAGAGTGAGTTGAGTGCCTCCACCATATGTGAGTTTGAGTGCTTTCACTTTGAGGGAATGAGTGATACACCACTTGAGTTGAGAGAGGTAGTTGATAGGTCTTGTGAGGCCATTTCGATTCCTAACAACTTAACCTCTACCTCTAGTGTGTTTTCTCATTGTGTGCTAGGTTCCTTGCATGATGAGACGCCTATCTTCGACTTGACGGTGCCTCAAATGGAGAAGATGTACATGGAGGATGATGATGATGCCACCCCATGTCTACTTCAAGATGGACAAGTCGGCTCCACGGAAGCACCTACTACTTCAACACCTACTTCACATGAGCGGGAATACCAAGGTATGGGTGTTGATGTGACCATGATCCCACTAGTGGACATGACGAACTATGATTGTTTGCGTGCTATGGATGATTCTATTGATGTCACATATGATTCGTTCTTATTCCCTTGTGATACTTTGTTTGAAACCAATGTTGATCAAGTGGAATTACCTATTTGTGATGATTTTGCCATGAGCATGCCTTGTTATGAATGCTTCCGTTTTTCTCCTATGGTGGCATGCAACATGTTGAACAATTCCTCTTCCACATGTGTTGCTTGCTATAATGTGGAAATGCAAGCTCGATCTCTCCTACTTCATGGTTGAAGCCTGGGTGGAGCGGCTGGAGGACGTGCCCACGGAAGCCGTCATCGACCTGCACGAGCCGGCGCCCTGCCTCGACCCGCTGTCTCATGCTGTCTTGCCGGCCGGGTTCTCCTTGCCGGACGCGCCGGTGCCCAGAGCCGGAACGCCTACACAGTGCTGCCACCGTGCCCACCTCAGTCCACCTCGACACCTCGACCTTCTTCAGGACAGTGCCACACAACCGCTGGACTGACCGTCGCGACAACAAGCCCGACGAGGACAACAACGACGTGCTGGATGAGGAGCAGGTTCATCCCTGGGCGCACGGCGTTCTGGACGATGTTTGGCACCAGCGGCTTGAGGCAATTTCCTCTGGCGCCGCCGCTGGCCAACACCGCCCTCGTCACCGGGGACGGAACCGTCGTCAAGCTGGCTCTGCACCGGTGGACCTGTTGATCACGCCGCTAGCGGCGCCACCCATCGTCGATGCCGGCCTGGCGGCGCCCGTGCATGCCGTTTCCGCGAAGCCAAACCCGAACGACGTGGTGGACGGTGTCACAGGACAGCGCCGCACTCACGTGAAGGACACGCTGACGGTCAGCCCTGCTGCTAACACTATGCAACCCGTGCTGCCCAACTCCCCGGAACGGCATATGGTGCCGATTGCAGACTCTGAGGCAGATTCTACTGAATCACTGCGGCCTTCCTATTTGGTTCCACAGATACAGGAGTTGCTGGGGCCTATACCTGATGTTGCTGCCCCCGACAGTCCTTTGGGCTCTTGCAGGTCGAAGGCCATGAGCGACACGCTGCCTCCCCCAGTCGCCGCAGTCACTGTGTTGTCCACGCCTGTGCGCACTAGCGCAAGCAGCATGCCCATGCCCCATGCATGTCCTTGAAGCTGAGCGAGGCGTGCCAGCTGACGCACCCGCTGATGGGGCCGATGTCGGGCCATCGGTGGGTGACACGGAGGCCCAACCCATCGTTGCCCACACGCAGATGGTGAATGAAGATGATGGGCTGCCCTTGCAAAGCCCGGCCCAGAAATCGATTCAAGAAATGTTGGCGGAGGTTGTGCAGCCCGTTACGCCTGGCGTCATCCCCACCCCTCGTTCCCCTCACACGCCACCGGGTCCGCCACGCCATGCCAAAGCCAAGGCCAAGAACACCACAACCACCGCCCCACGCCGGAGCGACCGGAACCGCAAGCAGGATCTGACGGGTAGCGGCAACAAGACGTTGATGGCGGCACGGAAGCTGATCATCTCCAAGCGTGGCCTCGCCATCGCTGAGAAGGGAGAGGTGCCTGAGGACAACGCCCTTGCAAATCTGAACCACGCCCTCGACTCGCCGCTTTCCGGCGCACAGATGGGCACTCTGTCCATCCTCGCGAAGAGGGCGACCAGGAGGGGAAGGTCTGCTGTGGTGGAGACAAAGCTGGTATCGCCAGTTCAGTAAGTCTGGGTCATTGTAACCTGTCGCACAAGTTTCCCAATGAATTGCAACTTCTTAGTTTGGAATGTAAGAGGGCTGAATGATCTAGCTCGTAGAGGAGTAGTCTTTGCTGTCATCCGCAAGCACGATGTATCGGTAGTATGTCTCCAAGAAACAAAACTGCAGTTCATCGATCTTTCCATAGTCAAGCAATGTTGTGGCCCGCTGTTCACTGAATTCTGCTTTGCTCCTGCTGATGGTACTAGAGGAGGCATCTTAGTCGCCTGGAAACCGGATACCTTCCAATGCTCTGTCCAGTTGTTCTCACCTTGGTCCGTTGCAATCAATGGCAGGTTGCAACACACACAAACAAACCTGGACCTAATTGCAGTGTATGGTCCGCAGTCCGACACTGACAAAGTGGCATATCTGCAGGTATTACAAGGAAGAATTGCATCTGACCTGCTTCCTAATACTGTCACCATTGTTGTAGGAGATTTTAACATGATCGTGAAGGCTAGTGACAAAAGCAACACCAACATCAACAGAAGAAATATGGCTCGGTTCAGAAAATTCATCAATGACATGCAGCTCAAAGACCTCTACCTACATGGTAGGAGGTACACTTGGAGCAATTAACAACAAGTATCAACCATGGTCAAGCTAGATAGAGTCCTGTTCAACCAGGAGTGTGACATTGACCTCCCCAGCTATATGCTGCAAGCACTATCCTCTGCGATTTCAGATCACTGCCCTATTCTTCTCAGTTCGGATGCTGATTTCAAACCAACACGCAACTTCAAATTCGAGCACTCTTGGGTAACCAGAGATGATTTCCTTGAGGTTGTACAGGAATCCTGGAGCTTGGTGCAGCAACATGTTGATCCTTTCATTAACCTGCATGTCAAACTTACTACCACTACACAAAAGTTGACGAAATGGAGTGCCCAGTTTTGCTCTGACTTACAGCTTCGTGCTGCCATCTCAAGTGAACTCATCTTCATGCTTGACCAAGCAATGGACATAAGAAATTTGACAGACGAAGAAAGACAGTTCAGAGCCTCGCTCAAAATGACACGCCTTGGAATCAAAGCACTCCAGAGAACTCAATGGCGGCAAAGATCCAGAGTGCTTTGGCTTCGAGACGGTGATGCTAGCACGAGATTCTTCCATGCCAAAGCCTCGGCTAAAAGACGCAAGAACTTCATCCACAGAGTGGAATTTGACAAAGCTGTGCACACTGAGCAGGAAGGCAAGCTCGATGCGTTCTGGCAATTCTTCCATCAGCTACTTGGTCAGTCCCGCCCTAGGCAGCACACACTGAGCTTGCAGGCACTGGGCATCCAAACAGTGAACCTCTCTAACCAAGAAGCGATCATCACCTCCGATGAGGTTCTTGCTGCAATCTCTGACCTTCCCTCTGATAAAGCGCCTGGGAGTGACGGATTCTCTGCATTATTCTTCAAAAAATGCTGGACTATTATCAAGTTTGACATCATGAGAGCCATTTCTGCACTGGAATGTTGTACCTCAAGGAGCTTGCACCTCCTAAACTCAGCCACCATGATCCTGCTGCCCAAGAGCCCGGAAGCTGCACACCCTAGACAGTTCAGACCAATAAGCCTGATCCACTTCTTCGCGAAGCTCTTCACCAAAATTCTTGTGTGTCGGCTGCGTCAGAGAATGCATGAGCTTGTCCACCCCTGCCAGAGTGCATTCATCAAGAACAGGGCCATCCATGACAACTTCGTCTTTGTGCGTGCCCAAGCTAGACTATTCCGACAGAAGGGTTCGGGCAAAAATGGAGGGACTGGATTGCGTGCCTGCTTTACACTGCGACAACGAAGATCATTGTCAACGGAGAATTCTCTCAGCGCATATATCACCGCAGGGGTCTCCGGCAGGGTGACCCTCTTTCCCCGTAGCTATTTGTCATTGCCACTGATGTCCTTGCCGCTTTGTTTGCTATGGCAGACAGTGTTGGAGCACTGAAAACAAACAGATACTTGCAAGCAAAGAACCGCATCTCCCTATACGCAGATGACGTGGTAATTTTCACTGAACCTGATCAACAAGAGCTGCAATCGGTCAAACATATCATGCAGTGCTTTGGGGAAGCCTCTGGACTTGTTACAAATTTTGATAAAAGCTCAATCCTGCCGATTCACTGCTCACAGTTGGATGTCGCAGCTCTTGCTGCCATATTATCATGCCCTGTACAAAGCTTCCCATGCACTTCCCTGGGCCTCCCTCTCTCTTATCAGCGACTCCGCAAAGCTGACCTACCACCCTATCTCGACAAATTTGCTACCAAAGTAAAGCGTTGGAACAAGGTGATACGTCTCAAACGTATCTATAATTTTTGATGTTCCATGCATGTTTTATATCAATTGTCACATGTTTTATATGCACTTTATATCATATTATGACATTTATTGGACTAACCTACTAATAGTTGCCAAAGTGCACAATGTTTTGTTTTACACTTTGATGTGTAGAAATTATCAAAATTGGGCAAAGGAAACCTTGTTGGAGTCAAATTGGGACTTTCCAGAAATCTGTCTGAAAACTATTTTCAAAGATCGTCACGTTCGGGCCTGAAGACGACGTCAAATGGAAAAGTCTAGTCGCGAAAGTTGTTCGGAATTTTCCGCCGCACGTTTTATACAAAAGGTTCATCTCCATCCGAGTTCGTATGCGGCCTGTGCAGGCCCGACAAGTCGGCTCGGCCAGGAAAACCCTGACCCGCGCCGAGGCCACGTGTGGTGGCCTCGGGAACCTTCTGAAGCTGCCCTTTGGACCATAAATAGCCCCCGCGGAGTAAACCCTAACACAATTGACGAAACTCCCGAATACATCTCCGTGCTCCGCCGCCACGAAACTCCGTTTCGGGGGTCAGAAGGTCCTGTTCCGGCACCTTGCCGGGACGGGGAATTGCCCCCGGAGCCATCTCCATCGACTCCACCGCCATCTTCATCGCCGTTGCTGCCTCCCATGATGAGGAGGGAGTAGTTCTCCCCGAGGCTGAGGGCTCTACCGGTAGCTATGTGGTTTATCTCTCTCTCCCATGGTGTGATCTTTATGTGATCATGAGCTTTGTAATCTAGTTGAATCCATAGATGTACTCTTCATTATCTTATATGCTACTCAAGTGGTTTTATTAATGTAATCTCCGGAGTCACCTTTGTCCCACGGTGCGAAGTTGACAGTGTGCGCCCCGTGTGTGGCTCTTAGGCTAAAGATAACAGGAATACTTATCATGAGTTATTATTTGCGTTGGATGTCTCTATGAAATTGCGGTGTTTGTCTAGTACCTTCTAGGGCGCTCAAGTTGACAGTGTGGGGTTAACTAGACATGGGAATGCGACTTTAAGGTGTGCTTTTATAGCCCTACGCGGTGGATTGGTGTTCGTTATCCAACGAGAGAATAACTCAGAGTAGCATAGTGAAGAGGAAATATCTATGTATTCAATTATATTATTATTGTTGAGAGTGTCCACTAGTGAAAGTATGATCCCTAGGCCTTGTTTCTAAGCATTGAAACACCGTTTACAACCAGTTCTGCTACATGTTTGCTTGCTGCCATTTTTATTTCAGATTGCAATTACCACTTATAATCATCCATATTACTTGTATTTTAATATCTCTTCGCCGAACTAGTGCACCTATACACCTGACAAGTGTATTGGGTGTGTTGGGGACACAAGAGACTTCTTGTATCTTAATTGCAGGGTTGCTTGAGAGGGATATCTTTGACCTCTACCTCCCTGAGTTCGATAAACCTTGGGTGATTCACTTAAGGGAAACTTGCTGCTGTTCTACAAACCTCTGCACTTGGAGGCCCAACACTGTCTACAAGAATAGAAGCGTGCGTAGACATCAAGCTATTTTCTGGCGCCGTTGCCGGGGAGGTAAGGTAAAAGGTACTCACATCCTCCAGCTACTTAGCTATTTTCTAGCACTGTTGCTGACGTGTGAGTGCTCGAAGGTATTTCCTTTAGATTCTGCAATTATATCTTTTTGTTTCTTGTTTTTATTTCACTAGTTAGGCTTAATGGAAAACAAAAAAAAATTAGAGAGCTCTATGAAATTTATCTTGAATTAGGACATGATGCTTTTGAAGAGAAAATTAAAAAACCTATGGAAAATTATTTGCATGATGGTAGCAATGTTATTACTATAAATGCTTTGAACACCATTATTGCTAATGCTATGGAAAAGTCTAAGCTTGGGGAAGCTGGTTTTGATGAATATGATATTTTTAGTCCCCCAAGTTTTGAGGAGAAAATTTTCTTTGATGATACTTTGCCTCCAATTTATGATGATTATAATGATAGTGGTATTTTGGTGCCACCTACTATGGAGGATAAAGTTTATTATGATTATACTATGCCTGCAATTTATGATGATACAATGATGGTTGTGATAGTTTTACTCCACTATTACTAATAAAATTGATTATGCTTATGTGGAGAGTAATGATACTTTTATGCATGTGGATCATGATAAGAATGCTTTATGTGATAGCTATATTGTTGAGTTTATTCATGATGCCACTGAAAATTATTTTGAGAGAGGAAAATATGGTATAGAAATCTTCATGTTACTAAATTTCTCTCTTTATGATGAAGGTTTTGAGCTTTCTCTTGATTTGCTTTTATTTGATGGTACTTTAAGACCTACTGGTCATTATGAGAGAGGGAGACACGGTTTCATATATCACAATAATATTAAGTCTCCTCTCTTTATGTTGAAAGTTTTGAAGTTGCACTTGTTTTGCCTTCCTATGCTAGTCACTTTGTGCTTCATTGATTTTTTTTCTTACAAGATTCCTTTGCATAGGAAGTGTTAGACTTAAATGTTTTATATTGCTTCTTGATGCTCTCTTTATTTCAACTCTCATACTTTATGTGAGCATCATAAAAATCATATGCCTAGCTAAAAGGCGTTAAAGAAAAGCGCTTATGGGAGGCAACCCATTATTTTTATTTCTGCAATTTTTCTTTTATTGAGTCAAGGTGCTTGTTTACTTCTGTAGCAACTCCTTTGTATCTTTATTTTCTCGCATTGTTGTGCCAAGAGTAGCCTCTAATGTTAAGATGATGCTTAATTTTGATTGCTGCGCAGAAACAGATTTTTGCTGTTCACTGTACGAAATTCCTAAAATCACCAGATTGTTAATTAAATCTGAAATTTTTGTGCGTAATCTTTATGAATGTCTGAAACTTTCATTAGTCTAGAGTTTTTCGATCTGAGCGTCGTAAGTGCCTTGAAAAAATTCGTCTTTGCGGACTGTTCTGTTTTAGACAGATTATGCCTTTTTATTTTGCATTCTCTCTTTTACTAGTGTTGAGTGAAATTCTTTTTTGGGTGGAAGAGCTTCACATAACATCAGTGGCTGTAGCTAATGTTTAAAGTAACAAGTCATATTGCGTCTTTATAGAACATGTGAGTTTTTGATTATGCACTAACCCTCTAATGAGATTACTTTGAGTTTGGTGTGACGGAAGTTTTCAAGGGTCAAGAGAGAAGGATGATATAATAGGATCAAGAAGAGTGAAGAGCTTAAGCTTGGGGAGGCTCCCATGGATCTCCCCAGCATATTTCAAGAAGACTCAAGCGTCTAAGCTTGGGGATGCCCAAGGCATCCCCTTCTTCATCGGCAAAATTATCAGGTCATCTCTAGTGAAACTATATTTTAATTCTTTCACATCATATGTGCTTTTCTTGGAGCGTCTGTGTGCTTTTATTTTCAGTATTGTACTTTTATTTTGCAATAAGCTTGATCACAACATTCTTGATTGGGAGAGAGACACGCTCCGCTTTTTCTTGGAATACTCTTGTTCTTCACTTATATCTGTTGAGTATTCAATTTTCGCGCTGTTTAGCTTCTAGCTCTTGGTTTTCATGTACCTCTTGTCAGAGCTATTAGTTCTTTTGTAGAAAGTACTCTCTTGCTTCACTTATATTTGTTTGGAGAGTTGCTTGGTTAATATGTTGGTTCAGAAAATGTTGCGTGTGGTAGTGGTATAATGAAAACTTGCATAATCTTGTAGATCATTGAACTTTGATAACCTGATTCCTTGCAAACGTTTTGAGGTATTAAGTAATAGATGGTAAAGCTTGCTGGTTAATTAAGTTAAAATCATTAGTGGATTATTGTCTTTAAGCTTGCACCGTACTACAAACACTAAAATTGTTGAAGGTGTAGTTGGACTTGATAGCTTTCCATGTCTGAAAAGTGGTTCGTAATAACTAGGTTGTGTGTGAAGGTCGAGGGATCTAACGGGGTACTTGTGCCGCCGTGAACGGCCCTCCTTGGGGTAAATGTTAACCATGCGCTTAATGTTGAACCTGCTAGTTGTTTGCAATAAACTTGTGAGTTCTTTTTGACTAATGTTAAGCTACGGTTTTGGCACTTCCACCATCCAAATTTGCTAGCCTCTTCGGTGCTGTGCATTGCCCTTTTCTCACATTGAGAGTTGTGCATACTTCGCCAGTACATCCAAAACCCGTGGGAGGACTTCCTCTTGTTCTCCTACACATAAACCCATACATCTTCCTCAAAACAGCCACCATACCTACCTACCACAGCATTTCCATAGCTGTTCCGAGATATATTGCCATGCAACTTCCATTTTACATTACATGACTTGTTGTCATTTATCATTTATATATTGCTTTGCATGATTCTATACAGCTGATGTGTGGTTTACCCATGTTACGCTAGATCATTGCACATCCTGCTACACTGGCAGAGGCATACAGTTTTATACATCATGTTTTGTTCATTATGAGTTATTTGTACCAAAAAGTTTGTAATCATATTAGAGTGTTGCCCCTGCTAGAAAAGAGCCATGGAGGCCATCGAAAAGAGAAACAGAAAAAGAAAAAAAAAGAAAAAAAAAAAAAAGAATAAAGAAAAGGGGGGCAACACTACTATCCTTTATCAAAGTTGTGCTCATGTTTAGCACTTGCAGTATTCATAGTCATCATTTGTGCTCATGTTTAGCACCTATGCTCCATTTGAGAGAGTTTTCATGCTTTACTAGTATAACTATGTGGGGAATATTACGTTATAGAACTTGGGTTGTATATTCCAATGATGAGCTTCCTCAAAAGTGCTCTAGGTCTTCGTGAGCAACCGAGTTGGATGCACCCCCACTAGTTCCATTGGAGAGCTTTCATACACATATAGCTCTATGTGCATCCGTTGCATGGCAATCACTACTCCTTGCATAGCTTCGATTATAAGACTTCCTCTTGTCTAATGATCACTTATAGCTTTGTGAGACTTTCTTCCATTGGCCTTCCAAACCCCCATTAACGTTCTCTTTGCCATAACATCCTGGTGCCAATACTAAATGCTTACGCTCACCGGTTGAGTAGACCTCGAAACAGTGGATTCATGACGTTCATGTTTACTTTTACTTGACTGGATCCGTTCTCTATGTTATGAAAAATTGCTTGATGCTTGGAATTGAAGGATAGAACTCCTACACTGGATACTTAAAACATCTATAATGAACCTTGTACGGTTTCATGTCTTAAAGGCCGTCATTCATGAAAACTTTTAGCTTGTTTAACTATCTTGCTTTATTATCTCTTATTTAATATCAATTATAGACATTTGCTTTGAATGATTTGATCTCAGCTCACTTACCATTACATCATTATTAGATCAAGATTATGTTGGTAGCATGTCACTTCAAAAATTATTGTTTTATCGTTTACCTACTCGAGGACGAGTAGGAACTAAGCTTGGGGATGCTGATACGTCTCAAACGTATCTATAATTTTTGATGTTCCATGCATGTTTTATATCAATTGTCACATGTTTTATATGCACTTTATATCATATTATGACATTTATTGGACTAACCTACTAATAGTTGCCAAAGTGCACAATGTTCTTGTTTTACACTTTGATGTGTAGAAATTATCAAAATTGGGCAAAGGAAACCTTGTTGGAGTCAAATTGGGACTTTCCAGAAATCTGTCTGAAAACTATTTTCAAAGATCGTCACGTTCGGGCCTGAAGACGACGTCAAATGGAAAAAGTCTAGTCGCGAAAGTTGCGGAATTTTCCGCCGCACGTTTTATACAAAAGGTTCATCTCCATCGAGTTCGTATGCGGCCTGTGCAGGCCCGACAAGTCGGCTCGGCCAGGAAAACCCTGACCCGCGCCGAGGCCACGTGTGGTGCCTCGGGAACCTTCTGAAGCTGCCCTTTGGACCATAAATAGCCCCCGCGGAGTAAACCCTAACACAATTGACGAAACTCCCGAATACATCTCCGTGCTCCGCCGCCACGAAACTCCGTTTCGGGGGTCAGAAGGTCCTGTTCCGGCACCTTGCCGGGACGGGGAATTGCCCCCGGAGCCATCTCCATCGACGCCACCGCCATCTTCATCGCCGTTGCTGCCTCCCATGATGAGGAGGGAGTAGTTCTCCCCGAGGCTGAGGGCTCTACCGGTAGCTATGTGGTTTATCTCTCTCTCCCATGGTGTGATCTTTATGTGATCATGAGCTTTGTAATCTAGTTGAATCCATAGATGTACTCTTCATTATCTTATATGCTACTCAAGTGGTTTTATTAATGTAATCTCCGGAGTCACCTTTGTCCCACGGTGCGAAGTTGACAGTGTGCGCCCCGTGTGTGGCTCTTAGGCTAAAGATAACAGGAATACTTATCATGAGTTATTATTTGCGTTGGATGTCTCTATGAAATTGCGGTGTTTGTCTAGTACCTTCTAGGGCGCTCAAGTTGACAGTGTGGGGTTAACTAGACATGGGAATGCGACTTTAAGGTGTGCTTTTATAGCCCTACGCGGTGGATTGGTGTTCGTTATCCAACGAGAGAATAACTCAGAGTAGCATAGTGAAGAGGAAATATCTATGTATTCAATTATATTATTATTGTTGAGAGTGTCCACTAGTGAAAGTATGATCCCTAGGCCTTGTTTCTAAGCATTGAAACACCGTTTACAACCAGTTCTGCTACATGTTTGCTTGCTGCCATTTTTATTTCAGATTGCAATTACCACTTATAATCATCCATATTACTTGTATTTTAATATCTCTTCGCCGAACTAGTGCACCTATACACCTGACAAGTGTATTGGGTGTGTTGGGGACACAAGAGACTTCTTGTATCTTAATTGCAGGGTTGCTTGAGAGGGATATCTTTGACCTCTACCTCCCTGAGTTCGATAAACCTTGGGTGATTCACTTGAGGGAAACTTGCTGCTGTTCTACAAACCTCTGCACTTGGAGGCCCAACACTGTCTACAAGAATAGAAGCGTGCGTAGACATCACAAGGGAAACTTCTCCCTGGATGCTAGGCTGTTGCTAGTCAAGCATGTGCTATCTGCTATGCATATCCACCAGCTACTCGTCATTGACCCGCCAGCTTGGTTAATCAAGGCGATCGACAAACTGCGTAGAGGTTTTCTCTGGTGTAACGACGAGCTGGCCATTGGTGGCAGATGTCTTGTTCGCTGGGCAATCTGCAGGCCACTGGAGTTTGGTGGCCTTGGTATTGTTGACTTGCAGCGCAAGGCCACGACATTGCGCTTCAGATGGCTGTGGCACTCCTGGACACAAAATGACAAGGCTTGGAGTGACCTTCCATTGGGTATTGATGATCGTGCTCAAAACTTGTTCAATTCTGCAGTTTCCTTCAACCTAGGTGATGGCCAAAAGATCAGTTTCTAGAAGGATCCGTGGACCAATGGGCAGAGACTCGCCACTATCACACCTGAGCTGTTTCAATGCTGCACCAAGCGAAACTTCACTATTGCCGAAGCCATCATCGACAACAAATGGATGAAACACTTCAAGCACAACATCCCAGACATTGCCCTCCGCCAGTTCTTTCTCATGCATGATATCGTCCAGGATGTGCAACTGCAACATGAGATACCTGATTCAGTTACCTGGCGCTGGACCACCAATGGGCAATACTCTGCTGCATCAGCTTATGACATGCAATTCGAGGGATCCACCAGATTTAACTTCAAGGAAACTATCTGGAGCTCGGGGGCGCCATTGAAATGCCGAATGTTTTGTTGGCTTGCAATTCTTGGCAAGTGCCACACCGCCGACTACCTGCAGAGAAAGGGATGGCCTCACAACGCGGCTTGCGTCTTCTGCCTCAGTGAGCAGGAAACTCCCCTGCACCTACTCGCCACCTGCCCTGTCATCTCCTGGTTATGGAGTAAGCTGGTTCACACTGCTGGACTCAGTAACAATATTCTACCTACGCAAGCGGATGATAACATGGAGTCATGGTTAACGCATACATGCCGGCAGTTGCCAACAACACTTAAGAAGAATTGGTGCTCCCTAGTGCACCTTGCCTGGTGGACTGTTTGGAAGGAGAGAAACTCAAGGATCTTCAACAACAAAGCTGAATCACTTACCAAGCTGCACGCAAGCATCATAGATGAAGCCAAATGTTGGCGTGATGCAGGGAGAACTGGAGCTGCTGACCTGCTCCTACGACCTAGGGAACCAGATTGATTTCTTACCCTACGTTTTTGCGGGCTGCAGCACAAATGACTGCATCTCTAAGACTTTGTAGCTCCTTTTTAGTCTTTTCTTTTTTGTTACTTTGTACTCCTGTACTCTCCTTCTAATTTCAATGAAAAGCAGGCCAGACTGCCTTTTCCGTCATATTGCTCTTATACACTCTCTACCAATAGCAAAATGAGGCACCTACACCAACACACACTAGTGGAAACCATGCCTTTGATCCAGAGCCACATTTGGCTCTAGTACCGGCTCAATGGCTACGATGCCGCGTAGCAACGGTCCCGGGTCGTAGGGCACCTCTAGTCCTGGGTCGTGATACCACCCGGGACTAGAGGTCTCACGGCAGGCAGCTGCAGAGGGGGGCCCGCGCGAGACCCTTTCGTCCTGGGTCATATCAAGAGCCGGGACTAGAGTTTGGAGCTGTAGTCCCGGTCATGATACCACCTGGGACAAGTGCTCTCACTATATCATCTTCCACCCCGAGAGTAGTCCTCCATTTTTCAGCTCGAGTTCATCTCCATTTGCTCCATTGTTTTCCTCTCTTAAGCTCGAGTTTATCCCCATTTTTTCCACGATTTGTCAAGGTTAGCGGCAACCATCTTACTAAGGGTTAGCAACTTGATCCTTTCATCCGGCATTGCTCATTTTATCTCATTTCCATGCTAGTTTAGCTCATTTCATTTTTGTAGTGCTTGGTAGTTGTTTGATGAAATGCCTAAGTTAGGAATTTATTTGTTTTATATGCAATTTGAGCCAAAAATAAAATATGATTTGTGTGTTCCAGTGCCGTGCACACCGTCATTGATCGCCCGCGTTGTTCCGTCACCGGCACCACCTCGGTAAGCCTCTTTTTTAAAACTTTTATTTTAAAAAATCTTAGTTGTATGATTTAGATGCATAATTATTATTTGTATAATTTTATTAGTTGTATAATTGTTTGTTATGCCATGGTTTTGACAACTGCCCACACCGGCTCTCGTCCGCTCTATTATTCGGATGTGGTATGATTGTTTGTTATAACTATATATTTGTTTCGTTTCGTGTTTATGACAATCATGCCGACCAACTTGACATAGATATATTTTAATCTAGGAGGTAGTTGAACCGGAAGTTCCAACCGACCCTTTTGTCGAGATGATAATTTTTTTAGAAAAAGAAAACAGTGATTTGAAAGCAAAATTGAAAAGAAGTGAAGATCTTCGTCTCCAATGCCAAGAAGAGAAGATTAAATTGGAGTTCAAGCTTGCCGACATCGTCGATGAACACGAGTTCAAGCTTGCCGACGTCGTCGATGCTCACGAGATGAAGATGGATGCAATGCGCTTAAAGATTAAAAAATTAGAAAATATGCCATTAGTTAAGAGGCTTGGTATCATTATGCTGTTGGTTCAATAATTACCTTAGTTGCAATTTTGATCGCATTTGTTGTTGGATTTAAATTCTTTAGATCGTTGTATGTTGGTTTAAATGTATGTTTATGAGAACTATGTATTACATTTGGTCACTACTCTACTTTGGTTTTAATGTGATGAACTTGTATTAATGAATATGGTCAGTTCTCTATTATGTTCTTTTACCGTAATGGGTTTTAGCGGTGATTGCGGTTGACATACTTATATAATGCAGATGAGTCATCCATGGATGTACGCTGACCGACGCTCTGACGAGTACATGCAAGATGTGCAATCTTTTCTCAAAGTGGCGGAGGCAAACATGCGGAATGGTTTTATGTGCTGTCCATGCCATAACTGTCGGAATGAGAAGGATTACTCTAGCTCAGAAACCCTTCACATCCACCTGATTCAGTTTGGTTTCATGGCCGGCTATAATTGGTGGACCAAGTATGGAGAAAGAGGGGTTATGATGGAAGACAACGAAGAAAAAGAGAACGATGACAACTACATGTTCCCTGAATACGGTGGTAATGTAAGGGGGAAGCTGATGATGAAGAGGTACCACATGAGCCCATAGATGATGATTTACGTCGGGTCATCGTTGATGCACAGACCGAAGCAGAAAGTGCACTTGAGAAGTTGAAGTTGGAGCGCATGTTAGAGGATTAAAAAAAAGTTGTACCCAACTTGCGAAGATGGCAATACAAAGCTCGGTACCACACTGGAATTACTGCAATGGAAGGCAGAGAATGGTTTATCTGACAAGGGATTTGGGAATTTACTGAAAATAATGAAGCAAAAGCTTGCAAAGGATAACGAATTGCCTGACAGTACGTACGAAGCAAAGAAGGTTCTCTGCCCTCTAGGATTAGATGTGTAGAAGATACATGCATGCATTAATGACTGCATCCTCTACCGCGGTGAGCAGTACGAGAATATGAATGAATGCCCGGCATGAGGGGAGACTGAGTGGAAAAGGCACTCTAGGAACGAAATCAATAATATGTAGGGACGGGCATTCTTTCACACAAGCACACTACACAGTTCTACATAATTTCAGTTTGGTGGCTCCGTATATCCAGATTCACAAGAATATTGTACGCTCCAACAACCCGGGGATGGATGACTCCTTGATTACAAAGGAACATATGGAGAATTTTGGCGGTTGGTTGGAAACACATCTCAACAATGACAACACTGTCTCAGATGAGCTGTACTTGTTGTCTAGGGGACCATCTTCGACTATTTGGACTTTCCAAGGGTACGAGATAGATGAGAATACATTTTACACGATCGCCCAAGATAAAAAGAGCACCAACCAAAACAGTGGTGTCCGCTTTGATGATTCAACAAACGTCAATGGGCGAAAGGTCACGGTCACATATTATGGTTACATAGAGCAGATATGGGAACTTGACTATGGACCTTCTTATAAGGTCCCTTTGTTCTGGTGCAAATGGTTCAACCTGAAAGGCGGCGGGGTAAATGTAGACCCATTGTACGGAATGACTACAGTGGATCTCAAGAATCTTGTGTACGACCCCGAACCATTCGTTCTAGCCAATGATGTGGCTCAGGTTTTCTATGTGAAGGACATGTCTACCAAACCGAAAAAAAAGGAAAGATAAGCAAGCGAATACATCAGCCGATGAGCCAAAGCGCCACATAGTTCTTTCAGTGAAAAAAAACATCGTGGGAGTGGAGGACAAGACAGACATGTCAGAAGATTACAATAAGTTTCAAGAAATTCCGCCCTTCAAAGTGAACACTGACCCAAGCCTCAAGTTAAATGAAGAACCTTGTCCATGGTTACGGCGCAATCAGAAGAAAGGGATACACACGAAGAAAAAGTGAAGACTAGATAGGGATGTTGTTGGTGATGTGTAATAATGTATTAAACTTTTATGTAACTGTGTTCTGAAAACTCAGAAGAAAACTCTAAACACTGATAATTGATTATAAAAATCCAACGGCTTACAAGCGTACGAAAAAAGTTGAAACAAAACACACGGTTTCCCCGTCATACAGCCCAACGGTGGCTCGTGAGTGCCCGCATAGCAAATGCACCGTTGGGCTGTATGACGGGAATCTGAATGCTTCGTATACCAAAATGAACTACAATGAGTAGACAGTGAGTGCCGAACATGTCCGGGAGGGAGGCTATATATAGGGTCATGTGACTCACGAAGTGGTCGTGATAGTGCTGATCCAACAGCTCACAAGCCCTCAAAAGAAACACACCCCTGATCCAACGGCTCACAAGCGGTTGAAAGAAACACATGATCCGTGTGATTCTTTAGTCCCGATTGGTGTTACCAACCGGGACCAAAGGCGGGTCCGTCACGTGTCCTCCCCCAGCGCTGCCCTGGTCACACGTGTCCTACCTCAGCGCTGCCCTGGTCACACGTGTCCTCCCCCAGCGCTGCGCCTTCTGGACCAGGTCGAGCGTGCTCGGCAGAGCGCGCTTGGGCGCTACCGCGGGAGCCTATCCCACCGTATGCCCACGAGCCCGGCGTGGAGAGGAATGCCATGCTACCGGTCTCCGAGCCAGCAAGTCCGTTTATGTAGTAATGTAATTGTTAGTGATGTGTAATAATGTATCCCTTTATATAACTGTGTGGGATGTTGTTAAAGATGTTTTTAAAATAAAGAGATGATTATTACAAATTTTAGAAAAATATGACTTTCAAATTTAGACAATATTAATTAGTTAATGCATTTTTAATTGAAAATGGCAAAATGGTTAATAGTTTGAATAGTTAGAATAATTATTTTAGAAAACAGAAAATGGCTTTGGATTAGTTATTCAAATTCAACACTTTTCATGTTGAAATTTTTGTCAGATTCAAAAGTATGCAGACGCTATTCAAATTCATATTTAAAAACTTTTCAAATTCACTTTTTGGCATTTTGCGCGCAAAAATTCAAAATTTGGGCCCTTTGAACGAAAAAACAGACCTCTAGTACCACCCGGTACTAGAGGTGATTTTGCGCGCGCTGGGGGGTGCGCTTGCGAAAATACCTCTAGTACCGGGTGGTGCCACCACCCGGTACTAGAGGGTGCCCTCTGGTACCGGACCGTGGCTCCGCCCGGGACCAGAGGTCCCTGGGTATAAATACCCAGGCCTCCACCCTGGGTCGAGCCACCACCCGGGAACACAACTTCCGCGCCCCCGCGCCGCCGCCGCCGAGCCCTTCTACGCCGTCAGGCTGCCCAAATTCGGCGCCGCGCTGCCTCCACGCGCCGCGCTAAGTCGCCCCTCTCCTCCTCCGCGCCGACGCTGCTCGAGCCCTCCAGCTCCTCCGCCTCGCCCTCCAGCTCCTCCGTGCCGGCGCCGCCCGCACCGCCTCGCCCTCCAGCTCCTCCGCCGCCGCGCCGTCCTCCGCGCTAGGTATTGTTTTTTTTGCTAGGTTAAATTAGCTAGGTTAGGTTAGTGTAAATTAGCTAGTTTTTTTTGCTAGGTTAAATTAGCTAGGTTAGGTTAGTGTAAATTAGCTAGTTTTTTTTGCTAAGTTAAATTAGCTAGGTTAGTGTAGATTTAAATTAGCTAGGTTAGTTTTTAGTTAAATTAGCTAGGTTAGTTTTTAGTTAAATTAGCTAGGTGTAAATTAGTTTTTAGTTAGGTGTAAATTAGCCAGGTGTAAATTAGCTAGGTGTAAATTAGTTTTTAGTTAGGTGTAAATTAGCTAGGTGTAAATTAGTTTTTAGTTAAATTAGCTAAGTGTAAATTTAAATTTGCAAAGTGTAATTTTGCTAAGTGTAGATTTAATTTTGCTAAGTGTAAATTTTGCTAAGTGTAGATTTAAATTTGCTAAGTGTAGATTTAAATTTTGCTAAGTGTAAATTTAAATTTGCTAAGTGTAAATATTTTGCTTAGGTAGATTTAATTTTGCTAACTGTAATTATTTTGCTAAGTGTAAACATTTTGCTATGTAACTGGATTAAATAAAGATGTATGAGCGATACTTTTGCATATTTGTAAAGTTCTCTACTTTGAATTATTCTGCTAATTAATGCTATCATTGTTTTATCTTTTTTTGTATTAGTTAAGCAATGAATGGGGATGTTCCCTTCGTAAGCAGACAAGGGGAAGAAGAGGTGTTCGCCATTATGTGGGAACCCGAGGAAGGAGCTGAAGATCGTAGATCAGAAGAATATGACTCACAGTTTTTGAACGACTCCGGTCCAGGAATGGAGCCGGAACGAAGCATCGAAGCGCAAACGAACACAGAGTGCGATAACGACTTGCAAATTAGTGGACCCCCGCAGTCCGGTGAGGTATATTAAGTCTCTGTTGATCAGATCCAAAAATTTAGTTGTATATATATTAACAAATGTTTCTTATTTTTAGACCTCTGGATCGACCCCATCTACTAAACGAGGCCATGCCAAAGGGATGGGAACTAAAGAGCATCTCCGAATTGAGGTCATCGATGCAGATGGCAAACCCTTGGAGCCCCCGGCGAACGCATCTAGGTTTGTGCATCAATGCGGAGTTGTTGTTAGGGACAATGTCTCGATCAGCATTCAGGAATGGAATAACCAAAAGAACTTAGAGGGTAGTTATTATGTCAGCGACAGAACTAAAGATGTGCTTTGGGACAAGCTCATAGCACATTTCACCCTGCCGGTGTTGGATTGTCCCGAGAAGACAGAAGCCATGTCGAAAAAAGTCAAGCATTTCGCTCTGAAGAAGATGGCTGAACAGTTCAATAATTACAAGAACAGATTATACCGTGATTGGGTCTCGAAAAATAAAGTTCCAGATTTTACTGGAACACTAGAGAGGCAGCGGGCTCACTGGAAGGCATTTCTGGATTACAAGGATTTAGAACTAGCCAAGCAAAGATCGGCAAAGAATAAGTTGAATGCAGCGAAAAAGAAATATCACCATAAGTTGGGGGGAGGTGGCTACGTAAGTGCCGAGCCTAAGTGGGATCTGATTGAGGCCGCTATGCACGAGAAAGGGATCACTCCAGTTGCAGATCTCTGGCCCCGTAGGGTCAGAAATTGGATGCTTGCTCATGGGGCGGAGTATGACGCATCAGGTGATCTAATAGTTCATGAAACGAAAGAAACTCCTATACCCCGCAACAGATTATTGATGCAATCGCCGATGCTAAAGAGGGAAGGTTTATTCCCGACAGGAGAACGACGAGCTGACAAGGGCCCTCGGTAATAAAGAAAAAGGAGGACGAATACGAGGCAAGGGATCAAGATGTGGAATGAAGGGTTTCCTGAGGACCGTGAATCTTATAGAAGCCGAGCAAGAGCAAGGAAGAGGAAGGAGCAGGAGGATTCAGACCGGTTGAGCAAAGTTGAAAGTATCATTAGCCAACAACAGAAGCAAATAGATGAATTGCGCGAGCAAACTTGTCAAGGGGCAACTCATCAGCTGCAGCTGCAAGATAGTCAAGCAGGTGGTTCATCTCAACGGAAAAGCAGCGTGGCTTCCACGACGGTCGGTGCTGATGAGGCAACCTACCCCGTGGATTTTATCACTGAGAAGACAACTTATGAGCTACATGAGGCAGTGAGAAACTTAACCATGAAGGCGGCGGACGGGTATGCTTTAACTTGTGAATCTACAGCATTGTATCATGGCAATGAGATTCCAGATGGCTATGCTCGTGTCGGCGTGGATCAAGTTGTACCCGGATTTGAATCACTTAAACTTGACATCCCTGGAGATGATGATGAGAGTAAACTGGGAGATGTCTAGGGTGGACTCATTCTATGGCCAAAGAAATTGATCGTGTTTCTAGGTTGGACGTCAAGGCCACCATCGCCTCCTACGAGTCGAGATGACGGCAGTGACGACCACCACGACATGAGTCCATCTCGATCTCCATCGTCATGTCAACCGACTCAGTCGCCGCGTCAGCCGACTCCGCCGCCGCGTCAGCCGACTCCTCAGCCATCTCCACCGCCTCCGCCCACTAAGGATAAGGGTCAAAAGGGGATGAAGACCGCCGTTACGTCGATGGGTTTTCGACCCAAACCCCGACTCGAGCCCCTCCCAAAAGTACCCAAGGTTCCTCCCCCGAGACCTTACGACATCGAGATGACTCCAGCGGAAGGCGCCGCGTGGCTGGCAGCCGACGCGAAAAGACAGTTTGCGGAACTGGCTGCGAAAAGACAGCCCGCGCCAAAGCAAGTATTTACGGCAGAGGAACAAAAGTGGGCTATTGGACTTCTTACTCAGCCAGATGGCTATGTACGTTGTATGAGGAAAACTCCCTCCAGCCGGAAAAGATCAAGAGAGGTTGCCCAGCTCGGAGAGCAATCAAAACAGTCCATCTCCCCGCTCAAGGTGGCCACTGATAAGGGCTCTGCACACGCGGAGGATTTAGCTTACCACGCGCAATTTGCTGAAGAACTTGGTCTTTCACTTTCTCAACTGGAAGAATGATATCCCCTCCGTTATGCCACCTGCTAAATGGACCTGGGAATATGGGAAGTCTCTACTGCCACCTGATCAGATCGAGAATATACCAACACAAATGCTAAGACTGCATAAATGGTACATGGAAGTCGCAAAGTTAGATCTAAAAGTGCTCCTTGTGCAAGTTACAGAGGAACATTTCAACGCTAGAGACGAGTTAACTATTTATCTTGAAGAACTCTATCAGTTATACCAGCTTGACGCCCTCGAGTTGAGTATCGTCAGTACCTATTGTCTGTAAGTGATTCAATTCATTTATTTTCTAAAATAAAGTCTATAGCTCAGCTCGGTCATTGCCTGTTCTAATTATGCTTACTACGCTATTATGCAAAATGAAGAGCGATGAATGTGACAGAAAAAGTAACTTTGACATTGGGTTCATTGACCCAACCCGAGTTAATGAAAAAATGCTACGGACCTACCACAAGGAAACGGTGGCCAACTTGTTTAGCTCCATAAAGAGGCAAAATTATAAAAGGAAGATATTGTTTCCTTACCACTTGAGGTAAGAGTGTTACTGTCTTGTACACATAAGTTTTTCCTTACCACTGATTAGTTACTGACATATATAAACGTGCGCAGCGACCATTACATTCTGCTAGTCATTGAAGTTGATGCTGCAAAAGTTGAAATCTTTGACTCATTGGCGTGGCCCCAAGAGAAGTTCCAATATATTAAAGATGTGCTCCAAGGGTATTTTCAATCATTATCGTACTATATCGGTCTCTTTTGTTCAATTCCTGAGATATCAAGTAACTAATTAATAACTCATTTATTCATTTGTTTGCCGGGCAGGATTTGGAAAAAAATCATAAAGAGGACATCTGGTGATTTTGCTAAGGAGCTTACTTTTGTTAATGCCAAGGTTCGTGCATCTCTTTAATTCAAATTTCAATACCATCGTCATAACATGCTTGATTATTATTTGATTGAAATCTATTTTTGTAAAGTACTGTGATAGACAGCCACTGGGGACCAATTTGCGTGGATACTACGTCTGCGAGTGGATTCGCCGGCAGGTCTCTGAGCGGAACCCATCGACATTTATCGAAGTAAGTGAACAAATATATTCACAGTTTTGTTTTATTACCATCAATTGTGTTGAGTGTCATTCATAATTTCTGTTATGATGATTGATATTCATATTGATCTCCCTTCTTTTATAGATGGATATAATGCGGAGGGACCTGTAACTAAAGGACTGCTTTCGACCAATTGGAGAGGAAATTGTGGGATTTTTGATGAACTATGTCATAAACACAAAGGGAAAATACAATGCCACCGATCAATAGACGGGCTCTAGTCCCGACGATGATCTCCATGTAATCGAATAGACGACGGGCTCTAGTCCCTGTTATATATGATCTCGATGTAATTAATCGAATAGACGGGCTCTAGTCCCGGTTGTGATCTCCATGTAATCTCTATGTAATTAACCGAATAGACGGGCTCTATTCCCGGTTGTGATCTCCATGTAATCAATTAAAAATGATCGAATTCTCATAAATATTTCTTTTATGAATTTTTTGATATGCTATATGTATTTTTCTGATTTATAATTAATTAATCATATATTTTGCAAGATTAATCATAATATAAACAAAAAAACAAGAAGCCGCCACGTGGGAGAATCTCTAGTCCCGGGTTGTATTACCACCCGGGACTAGAGGTCCTCTGCCACGCGCTCTGCCCTGGGACCGCGTGGAGCTCTCTAGTCCCGGAACATAAGCCACCCGGGACTAGAGGGGGGGGGGGGGGGGGGGCTCTAGTCCCGCCCAGGGCGTCCCGGGTGTGAATCCGGTACGAGAGGTGCTTACGACCCGGCACTAAAACTCCTCTTTCCACTAGTGACATGCATAATTCCATACCGAGAGAGAAAACAAGGTAAGTGGAGCCGAGATCGCCTAGATACGTACGTGCATCCTTCAATGAATGTATTTTGATGGTTCGTGAGCACACACTAGATTGGATTTCGATCGTACGTGTTCTTCGTGTATATTATATTCTCGTCAGAACAGAAAGTGACAGTGGTTGTTTGCTTTTGGATCGAGAGGAGCTTCGGATTTTGCTCTGCTCCGATACAAATGGCTCGGCTCCCCCCACCTCGAACAATGAATCAAGTTGCGACGGTCCCGTACATGCGGTGCCTGCCGCCATCAAGTCGAACACATGGTAGATGCACCTAATTGTATGTTAAATTGTTTTGTTTTGGGGATTTTTTCACGTCCCTCCAAGTGATTTTAGGTTGGGAATAACTACACCTCAAGTCTATAAACACCTTATATGTTCACGGGTACAAAGCAATACATATTACAAAAGAACACTTTGCACGTCCAAATATCAAGCATGTCTTGCCATTTGACAACACTAGATGCACATTTGTTTTATGGTAACTGGGGTGGTATAGATTTTTTCTTAAACAACTAACATGTGCTCTCTATCATGAAAGGCATGCTAAAAACAAGTCTCTCCAGCCCGCACGAAGCGCACCTAACTGGCAAATCATGCCTACCAGATTTATCGCTAGTTTTTCCTTCTCCTATTATGCATGTACATCTCAAAGTTGTATATGTTGGTCCTCAGAAACCATTGGGCAACCATGTTTCTCGCTTTGTCTCGTCCTCTCCTTCCCATCCTCATTGAAACGATCTTCAACAAACCTCATTCATCCCAACGAAGCATATAATGACAAGGGTATTGCTTGCTCACAATGACACACGAGTGTGACGCACGAGACGGCCGAAGAAGGAAGTCAGATTGTTAAGTAAATGAGTAGGCAGAATGAAAATAGTTTCCATCTTGGCATTAAAGCAAACGCCCGTGGACCTCTCCCTCGTTCCCCACCTACAGTGAACAGGGCGATTTTTGGGCGACACCCGTGCGGACCAGCTCGCCGCCGGCGATCCGCTCGATCCCTCGCCCTCCGCGGCCGCTCCGGCGGCGGGAGGACGGGGAATCGACGGATCCCGGCGTGTACATAGTTTAGGTGTGCGTGGGTGGCTTGCCGGCGGCACAGTGGAGGTGGAGGCGCGGTCGGAGAAGCTTTTGGAGGCGGTGGTCCTCTCCTCTGTCCTCGGTGCTCCGGTGGAGGCCTGGGCAGATCTGCCGTCTTTGGCGCGTCCGCTGCTCTCCGGAGCCGCGGCGTGCTTCCCCTCGAGCCGGCGTAGTTGGAGCCAAACCCACAGGTGGCGTCGTGAGTCAGGGAGTTCATGTTGTAATTCTAGCGATTCATTGTTTATTCCCTATGCCCTCTATGCCCATACATATTAAATCCATTTACTTCGAACGCATGGACACGGCATACGATGCGTGAATTTGGATTCTATAATTTTAGACCACGGAAGTAGAGCGAGAAATCAGCTATGCATTTGGTCAGGGAAATCCCCGCTCCTTATAAAAGACGTGGATGGTAGGCAGTGACATGAAGCCATCGTTCCCCGGTAGGTTAATAGCAAAGTGTCTCCTGGTTATGAACTTGGTCCTTGGGTAGGTCGATCTATAGGTCTATAGCTATGTGTGATTGCTTCAAATAAATGACAATTTCTCTAAGTTTTTTTTTGAAAAGACATGTTTAGTTGCTCTTAAAAAGTCTCTACCAATAGCAAGATGATGCATCTAGAGAAGAAAACACGATCCAAGTAGAGCCAGACTCGCTTTTTACGTGCACCCTTCAAAGAATAAACTGTACCCCATTCTCCGATGTTTTCCATCGCGTGCACACAGTAGCTAGATCGTACATACGTGTAAATTATTCGCGTCACAACAGTCACGCGATGGCGATTTTTTTGCCTCGATCTGGGCCGAGATCAACTTGGGATTTTGCTCCGCTCCGATCCAAACGGTTCGGCATTTTCCCCATCGAATAGTACGTACGTGCAAGTTGCGGTTGTCACGCACATGCGGTGATCAAATTTGAAGTTTGAATCTTTCATGATGTGCGCGAGCGCGAGTGATCGTCCTAGCTGGCGGAAGAAGAAAACGGAGAGGGGGGGCCATCTCCCCCGCTCGTCCCCCCTTGAATCTGTCCCTATCCATGTGCCAGAGGAAGTCGAGGAAAGCGTCGATGGCGCAGGCCAGTGCGAGGGACCCTTGCGCCGCCTAGCCGTACTCGTGCTCGGCATCATCGAGGGGTGCCGATAAAATGGGTGGTTGGCGCGGTCGGCGGCGGCGGAGTACAACATCATGACGATCCCTGCGATGACGACGGCGACAAAGGCCACCACCGAGGACACAGTGGCGAGGACAGAGGCGATGACGACGACGCGTATGATGACGGAGCCGATGGCGGCGGGCTCTACTACTCGGTTTTCGGTCGCTTCTACGATAGCCACTACTACGGTTTAGTTTATAGTTTTGTTCAAACTTTTCAAGTATATCCTAAATTCGACTGAAATTTGTCGTTTAGTTTAAATTGTATTTTTGCAAAAAAAAAACTATTGGAGTGCTGCTGGAGGCATTCAGTCCCCCCATAGGGCTGCAACGTGTGCCGGTGCTCCCAATAACGTCCATTCGGCATAGTTTGCCGGATTGTCTATTGGGAACACCGGTGGAGATGCTCTAAGCAGTCCGGATTACAAAGAATCATTTGGATATCCAAAATATTGAGCATGTCTTGCCATTTGCCAACAGTCTAGATTCAGGAATGGACATACATTACATATTGTGGATATTTCTTTTATGGTATCCAGAGGTGTTCTAGATTTTATTTATAGAAACAAACAGGTGCCCTCTATCACGAAACCCAGGCCTGCACTAGTCACATATAATAGACAAGACTACCAGATTCATCGCCAATTTGGCCTTGCCCTTTCAGAAAAAGGACATTTTCTTTACTGCTCTTACAAACCCTCTACCAATATATAGCAAGAACGATGATGCACCTATATCAACGCGTTTAGTCCCTCTCCACCGAGAGAAGAAAAATGGAGCTATATGTGGAGCCAAGGTCGGCTTTTTGCGTGCACCTTTCAAAGAAACGTAGTCCCTTCGTACAAAAATAAGTGTGTTACATTTGTTCAAATATGGATGTATACAGACATGAAACACATGTGGATACATCCATATTTTGGCAAATCTAAGCCACACTTATTTTGGGACACTATTATCCGATGGTTTCCATCTTGTGCACACAGTACGTGTAGATTATTCTCGTCAGAACAGCACGTACGCGATGGTGATCCTTTTCCTCGATCTGCACCGAGAACAGCACGTACGTACGTCAAGCTGCATGCGACTTTGAATCTTTGATTGATGTCCCCGGCTATAGCTGGCGGAAGGAGAAAACAGAGATGGAGATCGGCAGGGGGATGATCAGGAGGAGAGCGACGACACATTTACGCACGCGTACATGCGGTCGATCGGGTCTCCAATGAACGCGCGCGGGCGCTGTGCTTTGAATACTGCGCCGCCGAAAAGAAAAAGGTTCCAAACGAAAGCAGCATCTGGCGCCAACCTCATCGGCAGATCCGTTCGCGCACAATTTGCCCAGAGTCCAACGGCACGGATTGGCAGTCGTCCATCTTCACCTCATGCCTCCCCTCCGCCTCCCCCACCGTCTCCGCGTCACCATCGCGGTTGCCTCACCGGCGTGCATGGAAGAGTCCCGACAACGGCGCGGTAAATTCTTCGCCTCCTCATCCACTGGCTATCCACATGCCAAAATATCATACTATTTGTTTGACGTCGATGATTACCTATCATCTATCCCAGTGGCGGAGGCAGGATTGGCCTAATTTGCATGTTGAGGGGGGCCGGACTAAGCAAATAAAATTAAAACTGCACTGTTCATGTGCTTAATATGAAGGAATCCATGGTGTTAGGGGGGGGCCAGGGCCCTGCTGGTCCCCCCCCGCCTCCGCCCCTGATCTATCCATCCCACTGCCCAACCTCCTCCCGGCTTCTGCTATTCAGCGCGAACTCTAAGTAGGAGGGAGGGGTGACGGAATAGGCACCATTAGATGATGTCTTGGTCAAGCATGTGCGACGGCTCTGCAATGGAGTTGCGCATCGTCTAGCCAAGGAAGGCTGCGAGAAGACAAAAGGAGTAATACCTGGTCGGGATGCCCCCCGGTTGGCTGATGCATGAGCTAAATCTTGATGTAAATGCCTAGTAGAGGCAGCAGCTTAAATCTAAAAAAAGAACCATAATGTTAAAATATCACGACACTATTTTTATCACCATTTGTACGGTGGGATCGATGTGGAAGCTAGGGGCGAGACCATTGTAGATGCATGGTGAAACAATCATTAAAAAATCACTAACATTTACTAATCCGTTATTTCAAACTGTGATTATAGCATGGAGGTGAGAGTTGTCTTCTTTTTAACCGCAAAAATAACAACACTTGGCAACTTTGCATGTTGGGCTCAAAATTCTATCCGAGCCGAGTTAGCTCGGCTCGTTAACACAAGTACTTCAAATCGAAACTGGATTGACTCGGTAAGCTCGTGAGTTAGTTCATTTAACTCGTTATAAGTGTGCGAACATAGGTGCATAGGGGGGAAATATTAATTCTGCTACTAATTCGGGACTAGACCGACGATGATACTTACACAATTCCACACCTCTATTTAGGGGTAGAGCAATGCAAAAATATAGAAGCTCATACCATTACAGGTGCATCCAATATTGGCAGTTTGGCACTCATGGAAAAGAAATTTCTGGTTTCGTATTTGAACGAGTTTAACGAGCTAAACGAGTAGTTTGTAAACTCGGGTCGTATAACTTTGTCCACGAACGAGATCAAATCCAAAACTCGGCTCGACTTTAGACATTAAGTTCGAGCTGAGTCGTGTCAAGTCAAATTGTTTAACTCGCGATGTGGGAAGAGAGGTGTTAGAGCTGGCCTGACCTGACGACGGTGGCTGCCGGACATAAGAGGGAGGCTGCGACAGTGAGAAAACTGAAGAGGGAGAAGGGTGGCTAGAGGTCGAAGGAAGAGACGAGCGGATCATGGCATCATATGAGCAATCCCATAATATATAGGCCTTTCACACCTAGTTGTGGTGGCTTGATTTCTTACTCCATAAAACATAATTTACAATTGTATGGATCGATCGAAGAACACCGAAAACTAATATATCTTCCTTTTGTAGGCCACATGCTTGCTTTGATGCATCGACATATTCTTCCTTTTGCCTCCTATACTATCAACCTAATTAAATCAGCTAAGCTGTATGCCTGAGAGAGACTAAGTATATATGTGCACACATACGTACGTACTGCTCGAATCTCATCTCATCTCGATGATCGGTCGATCGATCTGTATATGCGCCACGAGCAGCTCGCTCGATCGATCACCTCGTCTTGCCATCCGGCGTGGCGGTGGGGGAAGCCTTGAGCGAGAAGAAAAAGGAGGCCGGCGAGGACTTGGCCGAGCTGAGCACCCTGTACCCCGCCGACCGGCCCTTGTTGCTTCCGCTGCCGCCGCGATGGAGGCCGCAAATCGGAGACACCGACGGTGCGACCGCGTCGGTATCGCCGTCGTCGAGGTCGTTGTCCATGTGCCAGAGGACGTCGAGGAAGGCGTCGACGGCGCAGGGCAGCGCGAGGGGCCCCTGCGCCGCGTAGCCGTACTCGCGCTCGGCGTCGTCGAGGAGGCGCCGGAAGAGCGGGTGGTTGGCGCGGTCGGCGCGCACCACGAACCGCTCCCGCTCCGGACCCACGTACACGGAGAAGCACCCCGGCGCCGACGCCCTGCCGCCGCCGCCGCTCGTGAGCCCGGACCTGCACCGTTCCAGCGTCCTCGACACCAGGCTCTTCCTCGCGCCCTTGCTCGCCGCCATGACGACAAGATTTGCTCGGAGGGTGACCAAGATTTGCTCAGGAGAGGCGGGAGCTAATGCATGCATGCGTGGATATAAGTACGCAAAGCTAAGCTGGGTATGTAGCTATGTAGCTAGCCGAAGCCGTAGTGGTGTGGCGTGCAGCAGCGCGACATGGCTAGCCCATTTGTAGACCTGACCGGCGGTGGGCCGGGGCATTGACTTGCTTGGAATCACATGGTGCAGCTATAGCTATCGACAGCGGGACCAGGAGGAAGAGGAAGACAAAGGGGAGATGGCTTGTGTAAGTGTAATAATCAGCTAACTTTTCTTTTTTCGATCAAGATCAGCTAACTTATTTGGCTGGCCGGGCTTATTATGCAGGGGCGGAGTCAGGATTTGGATATAGGGGGGTGAAGTTATCACGTTCGCCCTTGAAGTATGACGATATGAAGTGTAAAAAAATAGCAATATATAATCATATGCTTTTCTTACATTAATATAAACAGGGGCGGACCCAAGTAGAGCCCAATGGGGGCCTTGGCCCCCACTCAAATTTGAAAGCTTCAAAAGATTTTGTTCATTTCTTCAAAGAAAAATACTTAAAATTTATGTAGAAAATGCCCCCACTCTAAACTTTTGCCCCCACTTATTGACTTGTTGATGTTTTTGTGGTGGTGGGGATCGACTTCACTCAGAGGAGGAGATCATATCAAATGCCTAATAATTCTCCTTGTTTAGTGCTCGATTGATCGATGGATCCATCTCATGGTCAACGCGGCCACTGGGTCTTTTCGAATGTGAAGTTCAAGGAGCAATGCATATGCACTGCTAGGCTGATATTTTTGGGCAATTCTAGCCAAATCTCAAAACGGGTATAATTCCTCAAAAGATTCTCTTTTAAAGTGTTAATCTTAGTGTAAGTGTGTAACCCAAAATTTTAACTCTTAAAAATTGGAGCAACAATCTTCAAGTCTCATCATAAAAAAGATTCCCTTTGCCTCTCTCCTCCTCTGACGTTCAAAAGCATACAACACCTCCCCGTCAAGATTCCGATGAGACTCCGGAAATGTTGTCGTTTCAATTTCCCGTCTTCCTCGTCACCCCTGACCACGGCCAAACTCCTCCCCGTTGTTCCCGGGCACAACTGCGCTCCTTCCCGCCGTTCCCGCCACGACCACACGCACATAGCACATACATCACCTACATGCACTTATTTTTTAGAAGAACGCACAAAGAACATGGTTTTCGGCCACCAACCATCGTGCCATTAGGAGAGTTAAGAGGAGACTAACTCATTTAGACGAAGAAGTGCCCAAATTGAAGCCCGAGGAGGACGAATTTCGCCGAGTTTCTCGACTACTTCCTCGCACGGGTATGTCGCGTTCGGTGAGTCTCTGTCAAGTTACTTTTGTAGACCATCTATACTAGGCCCTAGCTAGCTCCAAAACATCATCTATGGCCGCCGTTGGCCATGTGGAAGGAAGAAGGAAGAAAAAGGCGGGAGAGACTTCCATGTGGGGTCTACTTCATTTGAGGAGTTAAATTTAGGGGTTCGATTAGGTTCACCATTTTTTATACTCCTCTGAGGAGTTATGGTTGAAGGACGCATTTGAAGAGTTAAAATTTAGGCGTTCGGCTAGAGGTGTCCTAAACTACACATATGCACAAACTTCGAGGGGGCTTTATAATTCCAGACGTAAACTGCTCCTGGTATTTACTCCTTGGAGGTATTTTCTACTCCCTCCGTCCACAAAAGGATGTCTCAACCTAGGCTAAATTTGTATGTATCTAGACATGATTTAGTGTGTACATACATGCAAATTTGAACTAGGTAGAGACATCTTTTTGTGAACGGAGGGAGTATGAATTTACAGCGATAATTTATACATCTAATATAAAGTAGACATGCCAAGAGAGTAACATAATTGTAAATTATGATACTTCTAGATAAGAATGAGCTTCACAATTCTCACATACCCCAGACAATGACATCTGATCCGGAGCCTAATAGATCAACCAACTCCCGACCGGAACACACGAACTGAAAAATACATGAGTGTGCAAAAGTTAACTAGAGTTCTAATATGTATCTGTATAGATTCCCTACATGATAATAAACCGCCCAGAAACCAAAAGTGCAGCTTCGATATAGTACCACACAGGCAAAAACACAGGAAGTACACATCAACTGGCTAGATTCCATTCACCAGTTTGCGGTTATTTTTCTCATCAACTGACGGAGACAGGTGTAAGATGTTTGGTACTGGTGCAGGTGATGGCTGGTGATCGATCGTACTACATCAAGCTAATGTCGTCACTGCTGTTGAATTAGTAGTTGTTTAATCCAGCAATCAATTTGTTTATTCGTATGTCGCTTCAGTAGAATTTATCTGTCCAGCAATCAATTTGTTTATTTTAATCATACATATACTCACTCTGTCCTAAAATAAGTGTAGATTTGTCCAAAAGTGGATGTATCTATACGGGCAAATCTAACTTATTTCATGTATAGATATATCTACTTTTGGGCAAATATAAGACACTTATTTTAGAACCGAGGGAGTATAATTCTGCTCAAATAATTGACTAATAAATCCAACGACCATTTTATCGTTCCAGACGGACTATATATATGTCATAACTGTTGAAATAAACACACAGTTGATCGAGCAATCAATCTATTTATCGAATACTGTCATTTCTGTTAAAATAATCCGGCAACATGTTTATTAATATAGGAGAAGAGTCCAGGAATCAAGTTTACATGTCGTTCTTGTACTAGCTAGGCTAGTACATAGGGTACGAAAAAGTAGTCTTCATCTCAACATCGGGCAGAAAGTAACGGAACATAGTAGATCATCAATATATAAAAGGGTGAAAGATTCAACCCCCATCCGCAGAGCCACGTCGCCCGCATTTCCTGGCCGTCCGATCCGCGCAATCCGACGGCCAGGAAGCGGCCACGTCTGCCCCCGCGCGCTACCGTGCGAGTTTATTTTCTACCAATCACACGGCACCACGCATCCCGGTCACCAGCCGGTGGAACCGGTTCCAGCCGGTCACCCCTCCCGCACGGATTTTGGCGCAACAATTTACAGACAACCCCCCGCGAAGGACCGATGGGTAATTCCTGAAAACGCCAGGGGCTTCCGTGCGAAAGCGTGCACACAATCCCCCTCTCTCCTTCTTCTCCCGTGATGGCCCGAGGTCGCCGGCGCCACCGTCGCGCCGCCACGCCACTGCGGCCCTCCCCGCTCAGATCGACGCACGCGGGGAGCTTCGCCGTCGCGCCCTCTCCATCTCCGGCGAGTCTCGCTTGCTGGGCCGCACCACAGGCGGCGGAATCGACGCCGCACTGACCCTGCTCTTTCCGCCGCCTCTGCTCACCGCCGGCGACGGTACGGCAACCAAAATGGAGCGGCGCTGCCGCTCTTGGGTAGCGCGCGTGCACGCGTGGCCGCCGTGCCCAGCCGTGCGTCCTGCCTCGTGCAGATGCGGCGACGGCGAGCTCGACATAGCCGCTGCCGCCATTGCTGACGTCAGCCACACGTCGCAATGGGGCCCGCCCGTCAGTTTTTTTCCTTTTCCGCCAAATTCTTAAAAAAAGATAAATCCCTGACATGTGGGCCCATTTTGCTCACACAAATTCCAGAAAAAAAATATTGCACAACCAATAGTTTAAAAAATAACCATCAGAAAAACATTAAAAAAATATCAAAAAGCCCAGACAAATATATGCTACCTACTTGCGACAATATACAAACATTTTTCAACATTTCAACTTGGGAAATATTTAGATAAAACCTAAATGCATTCCCTCTAAAAAATGGATTTGAATTTACAAAATACTTATATAGTGTATTTCTCCTGATTACGTAGATTAATTAAATATCTACGTCAAACTACAATCATACTTGAACATTTAAGTTTGCTAAAAAAAATTGGAGATACTCCAGACGACAAATTACGACGAACTTTGACATTTCAAATCACAACGTCCCGGATGGGGTTTACTAAGTGATGGAATATAAGATCTGTTTTTTTAAATTTCAACGAATATTTTTTAACGATGTACAAAAGATAAAAGAAATATGAAATATTCCGAGTATTGTTTAAACAAAAGAAAAAGAGAAAAAAGGAAGTACTGTTTAAGCAATGTTCCAACTCCTTAAACAAATGATAATGGAGTCATTTTTTACAATACTCCAAACGTTTCACATCACTCTTAATAATGGAGTCATTTATCTAGAAACTATAAATAATGTTCCAATTTGTAATAACGAAGTCATTTGTCTAAAAACATCATAAATATTTGGAGTATTATTTTAGCAAAATAAAAAGATAAGAGAAATGTGAAACGTGAAGTGTAACAATAACTTCAAATCTACCCGTCAGAAAAATATGACAAATATATCAACATGAACACAAAAAATAAACGGAATTTAAATTCTTCACACCACGGTATTTACAAATATGACAACAATATCAACCCGAACACAAAAATAAACGCTGACTATTTATGGCATATGATCAAAATTCAAATTTGAATGGTCTTCCAAAATTTTGAATGCCTTTCAAATCTGAGCATTCAATAACCGTGAAAAGAATTCAAAACTTAAAAACCTCTCAACTCGAGCAATTTTCTAAAACTGAACAATTCTTTAAACGTAAACTTTCTTTCTATGTCAACAATTTTCAACTTTCCACAATTTAAAAATGCCGGCAGTTCCAAATTCAAATTTGCCACAGACGTGCGACATATGCCGCGCTAAGTTGCCTAGTCGAATCTAATAATACACATTGGATTGGAGTATACTACTCTATTTCGTTGACCTGAACAAGTCCGGTCTTTGTCTTGTAATCAGTGGCGGAGCCACACCCCGGGCAACAAGGGCCATGGCCCGGGGTGTGGCGATGGAATCCTTTGATGACGGTAGCAATGATCTATACTGTTGAACACTGTTTGGCATGTCTGGCACGGGGCCCGGCCCAATCCTGGCTCCGCCCCTCCTTGTAATCAACATGTTTATCATATACATTTATGTGGTCAATGGTCAATCGATTCAGGAACATTGGGACAATTTTTTACTCACCCCGGGAAAAGCAATCTCTTGCTTAGAATTGTTTTTGAGAAAGAGCAACATAGTTATATTAACTGACTACCGAACTCGCGTATGATATGTCAGCTGGAATAGGCATCAAACTGAATCTTAACACTGCAATTTACAGAAATAATAGATCAATAGCATATTTTTGTTAAGTCACTATGTTTTTGTGGCCTTGATTCAAACAATAAATAAATAGATAACTGTGATTTTTTATCCATGTACTGTTCATAGAGTTTACCTTTTTTTTGTATACCCTTTGGTGCCTCATCTTCCGAACTCTGACAAGTTTGATCCCCACCCAACCAGAAGTATCTTTCTCGACGAAAATTTTGATCCAACTGAACAGATAACTCTCCATGCCAGTTTCTTCTCGCACTTCTGGCTCCGTTTTCATTCTGACCCGTTACTACTGAAAGGACATATTTTATGTCCCCTATGTTTTGTGTGTTAGGCAACAACACTAGGAATTATTTAATATAATGTTAAGTGGTGCAGGAATGAAATGATACAATTACACTTTGCATCGAAACACCTGACAGGAAAAAGAAGCGTGCATTTGCCTGTCCAGTCCGGAGTCTCCGGTCTCTGTGGCCGGAGTCTCCGGCCAAGTCATTTTCTGGAGCAAAAGCTCCACTGGGCGGCAGCTGCGGGATGTGGTGCGGAGTTACCCCGGAGTAACACCGGAGTTTCCGCACCGGCCGGAGTTTCCGGTCCCGCGGTCCGGAGACTCCGCCCCCGACCAGTGGTTTGAATCGAAGACTTTCCCTGGACGGCGCGTGCGGTATTGGGTCCGGAGTTGCCCCGGAGTAGGCCCGGAGATTCCGGTCTGTCCGGAGTTTCCGGCCTCCCAGTCCGGAGTTTCCGGCCTGCAGAGAAGAAGAGCATCGCGACGGCTGCTGCGGTATCTGGTCCGGAGTGGGGCCGGAGTTTCCGGCCCAGGCCGGAGTTTCCGGTCTCCAGGTCCGGAGACTCCGGACTTAGTGGACAGAAAAACGGCTAGTTTTCTGGAGGGGTATAAATACCCCTCCACCTACCTCCAGCTCAGCTCGCCCAGATCTGAAGTACACCATTGTTGCAAGCTCAAGAATCATTAGATCTCCCAATCCCTCCACCCAAACTTGTTGATCTTTGGGGATTGAAGGAGAAGTCCCGGATCTACATCTTCACCAAGCAGTTCTTCATTTCCCCTCATTCACTTGAGGGATTTGAGCCTAGGGTTTCCACTAGGAAAACCTAGGCATCTTGTTGTTCTCACTTGCTTGTTACTTTTGTGTAGCAGGTGTTGTGGTGATTGAGAGCCCCCAATCCTTTTGTGGGTTGAGCCTCATGTTGTTGTAAGGGCTCCGGATTCCGCCTTGAAGGATTCCGATAAAGAAAGGTGGACCGAGCTTTTGTGCGAGGTTCATCGGAGAATAGGGTGAGGCCATTTGTGGCGTCTTGAGTTTGAAACTCACACCCCTCCAACGAGACGTACTCCCCTAAAAAGGAGGAACTCGGGAATACATCCTTGTCTCCGCGTGCTTTCATATCGGTTATTCCTTTCTAGTTATTTACTACTTGTATCTTATCTTGTTTAGACTTAACTTGTCATATAGGTAAATTCACCATAGTTGCATATCTAGAGAATTTACCTTTTAGTCAAGCCTTAATCGAAAAAGAGTTAAAAATTGGAGTAGCACCTATTCACCCCCCCCCCTCTAGGTGGCCATACGATCCTTTCAATTGGTATCAGAGCCTCGGCTCTTTATTCGGGCTTAACCGCCTAAGAGAAATATGGCCTTCGATGCCGATGGGAACCCTCTTGCTCTTCCGGCCACTTCGGTTTCCATGGAGGACTTCACTAACTTGAAGACCTCTATGGAAACCAAAATGGATGAGTTGCGTGAAATGATAGCAAAACTCTCGGAAGCAAAGGTAACCGCATCACCTCCTTCTCTGGAAATTCCTCAAGTGGAGTTAAAGGAGAACGAGGATAAAGGGATCCGGGGGTGGACCAAAATAAAAATGAATCCCCATCTAAAACACTTAATGGGAAGGGAGAAAATGCTAGAGTTCCTTTTGCCTACTCTCCCGACCTACCTATCCCTCATCCTCCTATACACTTAAGAGGAGCTCCACCTAGTCTTAATGCATCTTCTTTTACCCGTTGGCAATCTTCTATGAAATCTCACTTGAAAAGTGGTTGCATAGGTCTTTGGAAGATCATTAGATGGATTCAACCGGTGGATGAAAATGATTTGACAAGGCGAGAAGAAGTTGAAGCTCAACTAAATTCCACCGCTCTTGATGTGATCCGTGTTGCGTGGGTGAGAAGAACATTCATCACATTGAAGATTGCACCACCGCCAAGGAAGCATGGAACACTCTCACGGAGGTGTTCGTTGGAAATGAGAGCATGAGGAGAAATAGATATGAAGCCATGAGCAATCAAATTGAAGGCTTCTACAAGAAAGATGATGAAACTCATGAGGAGATGTATCAAAGGCTCAAGGCTCTTGCTTCCGCATATAGAGACCTTGGTGCTAAACATGTGGATGATACTTACATCAAGAGGAAGTATGTGAATGCCCTCATGCCGTTTGAAGAGACCGACTTGAAGAGTCTCCAAGGAAAGCACAACTATGACACCTTGACCTCAAATGAAGTCATGCAAGAGATGCAATCTTACAAGGTCCAAGCCCAAATTGCTAGAGACTCTCGTGCCCGAGCTATTGGAATGGCCCAAAGCTCCTCACTTGCTTTGAAGGCCAAGGTGGTGGAACAAGATGAAGACCAAGATCATGAAGAGGGAAGTTACTTGCCACCCGATGAACTCTTGAGTGCTCATAGAGATTATGTGGCTCTCATGGCAAAGACCTTTTGGAAGAATCCATCAAAAGCTAAAGCTTATGTGGATCAAAAGCACAAATCAAGTGGTTACAAGGTGGGCAACCCAAAAATGAAGACTTGCTTCAATTGCCAAGATCAATTCCACTATGTTGCCAAATGCCCTTATAAGAACCGTGAAGAACATGGAGGAAGACTCATTCTCAAGGAAGCTTCAAGTTCTTCTCCCACGAAGCCTTACTTCAAGAAGTTCATCTCCAACAAGAAGCTACCTTCCAAAGTGTTGGTGGTACAAGAAGAATATATGTCCGGGGAGGAGAGTGATGAAGAAGAAACAACCACAAGTGGAGTGGCCGCTTTAGCCATTGCTTCATCGACAACCCCTTCTCTTTTGAATCCCCCAATGATAATGTCACCACCAAACACGCTACGTGCCTCATGGCCAAGCTCTCCGAGGTACCACCTTCCCCTCCTTCTAAGACTATGAATGAAATGCATGAACTTATGAGTCTTAGAGTTAAGGAAGAAAATGTTGCTTTGGATTTCTTGATGACTAACTTGCAAGGTGAATGCAAGATTCGGCTTGAGATTCTTATGGATCAATATAGCATGGCACAAGATCTCCTAGAAGAAAAGGGGAGACTTGAAAGAGAATATGCTAATGAGATCGCTTCCCTTACCATGGCTATTGAGGAAGAGCATGAGCTTCGAGTTTCTCTTGAGGAGAAGCTTGAGAATATTGATGAATCTCAAAATGAAACTCTTTCTAAAATCATTAAAGAACGTGACCATGCTATTGCTAAATACAAGTTTTAGAGAAACAAAAGGTCGTATTTGGTGTTGGTCATAATAGACTAGCCGAAGAGCTAGAGATGCTCACCAAGGCTCACAAGGCCTTGGAGAGTGAACACTCTACTCTCAACAAGTCTTTTGAACAACTTCAAATACAATCTACTAAAATTGATGTACCTAGTTCCTCCACTTCTTCTTGTGATCATGCAAATGTCATTGAGGAAAATGCTAGGTTGAAGGATGAGCTTGCCAAGGCCTCTAGCCCTCAAGGTGAGAAACCTCTTTATGAGCTCTTGCAAGCGCAAAAGCTACACATAGGGAAGGAGGGCCTTGGTTATGTTGCCAAGAAGAAAAAGAAGAACAAGAACAAGAAGAAGGCCAAGCCCGCACAAGCAAAAGAGACTACCATTGCGAGTGGTGATGCCACAAGGGGCAATGCCACTCACAATGACTTTGCGGGAAAATACAACCCTTCATATGTTCTTATGAAATCTATAGATGGTTGTGTTTTTGCTAAATATGTTGGCACTTCATATGGAGATGATTATCACTATGCTATTTGGGTTCCAAAGACCCTTGTGACTAACAAAAGAGGACCCATTTCACAATGGGTACCTAAAACAAAGACTTGATTCCTTGTAGGACTTTTCTTCCGGTGGATCTTCATGGCTCATTGATAGTGGGTGTTCATCTCACATGACCGGAAGCAAAGAAGTAGTAAAGGGCCTATTGAATCAATTACTCACATTTTCTCATGTCACCGTCGGGAATAATGCAAGACTTAAGGTATTGGGATATGGCAAGGTAGTGATCACTCCGGAGTTATCCATTGAGAAGGTCCTTCTTGTTGAATCCCTTTCATACAATTTACTTTCCGTTGGTCAATTATGCAATGTCGGTTACACCGTTATCTTTAATAAACACCACGTGACCATCCTTTTCACTCAATCTCTTAAAGTAGCCTTTGTTGGATTTCGTGTAAACGGTTTGTATGTGGTCGATTTCTCGAAAGAGACCACTCAAATCGCCACGTGTCTAATGGCTAAATCCGACAAGGGTTGGCTTTGGCATCGCCGGCTAGGCCATGTCGGTATGAGAAATTTGCAAACTCTTGTGAAGGGTGGACACGTGGTAGGACTAACCGATGTTAATTTTTCCAAAGATCGTCCTTGTAGTGCTTGCATAGCCGGAAAGATGCATGAAAAGAATCACCCCAAGAAGAGCATTATCTCCACTGAGAGGCCTTTGGAGCTCCTTCATATGGATCTCTTTGGGCCTCCCACATATGATAGTCTTGGTGGCAAGAAATATTGTTTGGTGATTGTGGATGATTATACAAGATATTGTTGGACTTTCTACCTCAAGAGGAAGAGTGAAACTCAAAAGATATTCATTGACTTTGCAACCTTAGTTCAACGCCAATATGACTCCAAGATTTTGGCAATAAGAAGTGACAATGGTACGGAGTTCAAGAATTACACTATGGATGATTTCCTAAGTGGGGAGGGCATTCAACACCAATATTCCGCTGCTTATACTCCCAACAAAATGGTGTCGCCGAAAGGAAGAACCGCACTCTTATTGATATGGCAAGAACTATGTTGGCCGAATTTCATTCCCCATATAACTTTTGGGCCGAAGCCATCAATACCGCTTGCCACTACTCCAACCGGCTCTTCTTTCGTCCTCTCATGAAAAAGACACCATATGAACTCCTTATCGGTAAAAAGCCAAATGTCTCTTACTTTCGCGTATTTGGATGCAAATGCCATGTTTACATTAAAGGTTGCCCAATTGCTAAATTTGAATCTAGAACTTTTGATGGTATTTTTGTTGGATATGCCGCAAACTCCCACACTTATAGGGTCTACAACATATCCACCGGATGTGTTGAAGAATCTATGAATGTGGAGTTTGTCGAGGATAATGGCTCCCAAGCGGAGCATATTGATCATGATAATGTAGGTGATGTACCTCCACCTCAAGCCATAAGAACTATGGGCATAGGGGAACTTATTCCTATTGAAGAACCTATTATGGACACTCAAGAAGAAGGAACAAGTTCTACTCAAGTTGAACCATCCACCTCAACCATTGATCAACAAGCTATACAAGAACAAGATCATGATAGTCATCCACATGAGCAAGATAATGGTCAAGACCCACCCAACTCTAGTGGAAACAAGAACATGATGAACCCCCATCTCCAAGAACTCCACTTCGGGTTGACCATGAACAAGATGAAGGAAATGATGAAGATGTTCGTGTTGGTGAAACAATTGGTCAAGCCATAGAACGCCGAGTCATTCGGCGTGCATCAACATTGGATCATCTCCAACACTACAAAGAAAATATCCTTGGGAGTATTCGTAAGGGTGTGTCCACACGTAATCAATTAACTAACTTTTGTGGTCATGTCTCTTGTTTGTCTAGCTTAGAACCTCTCAAGGTATATGATGCTCTTGAAGACATGGATTGGGTTGCGGCCATGCATGAAGAATTGAACAACTTCGAGCGCAACAAAGTATGGTCATTAGTTGAAAGACCCAAAGACACATCACATAATGTCATTGGAACCAAGTGGATATTCAAGAACAAGCAAGACTCACATGGTCAAGTCATTCGCAACAAAGCAAGATTGGTTGCACAAGGCTACACCCAAATCGAAGGAGTCGACTACGGTGAAACTTATGCCCCCGTTGCTAGACTTGAATCTATTCGTTTATTGATTGCCTATGCATCTACTCATAACATTACCTTATATCAAATGGATGTTAAAAGTGCTTTTCTAAATGGTCCACTAAGTGAATTAGTGTATGTGAAACAACCTCCGGGTTTTGAAGACCCTAAATTTCCTAACCATGTCTACTTACTACATAAGGCCCTTTATGGGCTCAAGCAAGCTCCACGTGCTTGGTATGATCATCTCAAGGAGTTCTTAGTAGACCATGGTTTTGAAATTGGGGTAATCGATCCCACCTTTTTCACAAAAAGGATAAATGGAGAGCTTTTCGTATGCCAAATATATGTTGATGATATTATCTTTGGTTCTACTAACCATGAATTTAGTGATCAATTCTCTAAGCTAATGACCAAGGAATTTGAGATGTCCATGATGGGAGAATTGAAGTATTTTCTTGGCTTTGAAATCCACCAATATAGTGAAGGAACATTCTTATGTCAAGCCAAGTATATTCAAGACATGCTCAAGAAATTTGATATGAACAACGCCAAGCCATATAAGTTTCCCATGGACTCTAAGGCGGATCTACACTTAGATCCGAAGGGTAAGGAAGTTGATCCCAAGCTTTATCGTTCTATGATTGGATCTTTACTTTACCTTTGTGCATCTAGACCGGATATTATGTTTAGTGTGGGTATGTGTGCAAGATTCCAATCAAGTCCTAAGGAAAGTCATGAAACCGCGGTTAAAAGGATTCTAAGATACTTGATAGATACTCCTAACTATGGTCTTTGGTACCCCCATGGGACAAGCTTTGATCTTGTAGGTTATTCGGATGCGGATTGGGCGGGTTGCAAAATGGATAGAAAATCAACTTCGGGTACTTGCCAATTCCTTGGTAGGTCTCTTGTGAGTTGGTCTTCCAAGAAGCAAAATTGTGTGGCCTCGTCCTCCACCGAAGCCGAATACATTGCCGCCGGAAGTTGTTGTGCACAATTATTATGGATGAGGCAAATTTTAAAGGATTATGGTGTCATTTGTGACAAAGTGCCTCTTTTATGTGACAATGAAAGTGCCATCAAAATTGCTCACAATCCGGTACTTCATGGGAAGACCAAGCATATTGAGATCCGGTATCATTTTATTCGAGATCATGTTGAAAGGGTGATATTGCAATCAACTATGTCAACACCAAGCATCAACTCGCCGATATGTTCACAAAGCCTCTTGGTGAAGCAAGATTCAAGGAGTTGAGAGGAGAACTAAATGTGGTGGACATAAGCAATTGGACTTAGTGGACTTCTTGCATACCTACCCATATTAGACAATAGTAATTTGGTTTGGATGTAGGCATGGACATAGGGGGAGTGCGGTCCTAATCCATTGGTCTATCCCTCCCCCCATTATGCCGATAGCAAGAACTCATTTTGTCTCTATATTTTCATTTTATGAATTATGAGCTTAAATGACGAGTAGTGGCCGTGAACCCAAGATATATCTTCGCGGTGTCACACCACACACTCATACATGGTGGCCTAGGCCACCGCCCTCTTCTTTGTGAAGAGTTGATTTTATTTGGGTTTAATAGACTTATTTGGGTTTTCTAGACCTTTATGGTTTTTTTGGGAAAAAACTTGGAATTGGCTTTTATATTTGCATCTTGCAATTCCTAGTGTGTATCCCACCATCAGTGACCTTGTTCTAAACCTAAGCCATCTTATCTAAAAGCCGTGCTCATCTTGCAACATACATGTCCCCAATTTAAAACTGGCAGTTTTGGAGTTTTGGGTCCGGAGATTCCGGTGTGAAACACCGGAGACTCCGGTCTGTCCAAAGTCTCCGCCCTAAAGCCCGGAAACTCCGGTACAACCGGAGACTCCGGTGATTTAGGCCGGAGACTCCGGACGCGGCGTTTTTCCTGGGATTCTAAAAGGGGATCGGGGTGGGGGTTTTCTCATAACTCTCCACACACCCCTGCTCCCCAACCTCTCCCCAGTCGCCGCCACTGCTCCAAGACCGTCTCCGGCCCTCCCAAGCGTTGGGGATCTTCCTCCTCTCCGTTTGAATCTCACCATGAAGGAAACGGGTACCACTCTCTCTTTCCTCTAGGGTTTCATCCTAGATTTGGTTTTGAGAGTAGTTCTTGTAGAATCTCATGGTGTAGAACCTTTAGGATGGCAATGCACTATCTAGAAAATAACTAGTGTGATTTTCCCCTCAAATTTTGACCTAGGTTCGAGTTTTGGCATCAGGGCCGGAGACTCCGGCCTTCTGGTCCGGAGACTCCGGTGTGGCCGGAATCTCCGCCCCCTGCCACCGGAAACTCCGGTCTAGATCAAACCTGAGAGGAAATTCCTCTACCTTTTCTCTCGTTGAGATTCCATGGACATGTATGCTTACCTCAATGCTACCTATCTACTCCTGTTTCACAGCTAACAAGAAGTATCCCGGTCCTTCATCCTCATCCTCGAATATTAAGAAGAAGCACAAGCTCCAAGGTCGAGACTACTTGGTCTATGATGCAGAGCGAGACAAGCATGTGCAGAGTGGTGCCCTAAAGAAGAAAAAGGCTGCTGAGTCTGCTCGGGCTAGGCAAGAGGCTGCCTTCCTTCGAGAAGAAAGGGCCAAGCAGGCCAAGTTTGACAATTTGACCACTTTGAAGGGGTTGAACAAGGAAGACTTTCGGACAATGAGGGCGCAGAATTTCTATGATATGCCAAACAACTCCACCGATGGTCACTTTTGGAGAAAGGAGCAAGAGCTCATTATGAAGGAAATATATGCCAATTTGGACCCAAAAGCTCTTGTGTGTCCTCAAAAACCGCTGAACTTTGACGTGTTGGCCAAGAAGACATACTTTGCGGATGCATTATGGGTTGCTAGGAAGATTGGTCTTGAGCCCCTTATCACCACTCAACAAGACTATGATATTGACATGGTCCAACAGTTCTTTGCCACTCTTGTGCTTGGAGATGAGGAGGACACCAAAATGACATGGATGACGGGGCCTCTCAAAGTTAGTGCACACTACTCAGAATTTGGAGAAGTCTTGGGGTATGTGTTCAAAGGTGTGAATGAACCCGTTGGTCACCGGATGCATGTTGAAGGCGTGGCCTATGATAAGAAGATCCTTGCCCCTCTTGCTGCGAGAGGGGGTGCCCTTGCTACCACCAAAGGACTCAAGCCCATCTACAACATCTTGATTCGCATGTTTCATTGGAGCATTGCACCTCAAACCGGGAATACAGATGCTATCCGTGGAGCTCTTGTCAACCTCATGTACCATTGCCACAAGACATTCCTTGCCGGTCCGAATTGTCAAGGGTTTGAGATTGATGTCATGGATTTTATCAAGTGTGAGATCAACATTGCTATTCACGAGAGGAAGAATCCTATGTATGCTCCCTATGTCATGAAGCTCATTCTCAAGAAGATTCCCAACCTCAATCAATCTCATTTCAAGAAACACACATATGGCACCCTTCAAGTACTCCGCCATCACCTTACTCCGGCCTCTTATGAAGAGATAGAGGAGCAAGAAGCTCCTAGGGCAAGAAGGAAAAATGCCACTCCACCCTCTTGGGATCAAGGTGGCAAACAAAGAGTCAACGAGGAGTTGAAGAAAGTTTCTTGGTGGCAAAGGGCCATGATGTGTATGGGTGTTGGGTTGCACAAGGAAAATCATCAAACTTATGTCACTAACAAGAAGATCTTGTCCAACCAAGCCAAGATGATGAAGGAAATGCGCAAGATCAGCAATGGTGGTACCACTCCTCCTCGCAATGAGGGTGATCCCGAAACTCTGCCATCCGATTCAACTATCTCTCTTGACCAGTGGAATGAGGACACATTTCATTGGTCTGATTATACCGAGGTGTCCTCCATGCCCTCCTCTTCTCGCAACACCGACAAGGCTCCTATGCGCTATGAAGAAGAAAGTGATGAGGAAGAAGATAGTGTTGAAGCAAGTGATGCTGAAGATGATGATGGGAGTGGTGATGATGAGGACAGTGATGCTGACAGTGATGAAGTCGACGAGTGATCGCCTTGGGTTCCGTTAGCATCGCTCTTCTCCCTTTTTGATGTTTCGATGCCAAAGGGGGAGAAGTAGTTCTATTAGGCTCTCTCACCGTGGGATTTGCATGGGTCGGACACAAGCACGTGCGTTTATCATTTATTTGCGCTTGTGTCCATTTATCTTATGTCATTTGAACCTATTTGCTTTGGTTTCATGTTGTGAGACTATGTTCCTATTTGTGGTACTCTGTGTGGTATGAGACTATGGATTTCATAATTCCTATGGTTGTGATGATATTACTTATGGTCTATTATTGTGCATTGGTCTCTATGTCATAGTTATGCACAAGGTATGGTTCCTTTTTCACCTCAACCCTATATCATGATTTGTCTCATGTTGGTGTAATTTATATTGTTCCATATATTTCTTGTGAGGTGTCTCTCCTCTACATGTTGAGCATTTGTATTCAAATGCAAACTACTTGTATGCACACATGTAGGGGGAGCCTCTCAAATCCATTGTGGTATATGTCGATAATTGTTGTGTGCTTTATTGCAAATCCGAGTGTTGTCATCTAACACCAAAAAGGGGGAGATTGAAAGGACATATTTTATGTCCCCTATGTTTTGTGTGTTAGGCAACAACACTAGGAATTATTTAATATAATGTTAAGTGGTGCAGGAATGAAATGATACAATTACACTTTGCATCGAAACACCTGACAAGAAAAAGAAGCATGCATTTGCCTGTCCAGTCCGGAGTCTCCGGTCTCTGTGGCCGGAGTCTCCGGCTAAGTCATTTTCTGGAGCAAAAGCTCCACTGGGCGGCAGCTGCGGGATGTGGTGCGGAGTTACCCCGGAGTAACACCGGAGTTTCCGCACCGGCCGGAGTTTCCGGTCCCGCGGTCCGGAGACTCCGCCCCCGACCAGTGGTTTGAATCGAAGACTTTCCCTAGACGGCGCGTGCGGTATTGGGTCCGGAGTTGCCCCGGAGTAGGCCCGGAGATTCCGGTCTGTCCGGAGTTTCCGGTCTGTCCGGAGTTTCCGGCCTCCCAGTCCGGAGTTTCCGGCCTGCAGAGAAGAAGAGCATCGCGACGGCTGCTGCGGTATCTGGTCCGGAGTGGGGCCGGAGTTTCCGGCCCAGGCCGGAGTTTCCGGTCTCCAGGTCCGGAGACTCCGGACTTAGTGGACAGAAAAACGGCTAGTTTTCTGGAGGGGTATAAATACCCCTCCACCTACCTCCAGCTCCACAGCTCACCCAGATCTGAAGTACACCATTGTTGCAAGCTCAAGAATCATTAGATCTCCCAATCCCTCCACCCAAACTTGTTGATCTTTGGGGGATTGAAGGAGAAGTCCCGGATCTACATCTTCTCACTTGAGGTATTTGAGCCTAGGGTTTCCACTAGGAAAACCTAGGTATCTTGTTGTTCTCACTTGCTTGTTACTTTTGTGTAGCAGGTGTTGTGGTGATTGAGAGCCCCCAATCCTTTTGTGGGTTGAGCCTCATGTTGTTGTAAGGGCTTCGGATTCCGCCTTGAAGGATTCCGATAAAGAAAGGTGGACCGAGCTTTTGTGCGAGGTTCATCGGAGAATAGGGTGAGGCCATTTGTGGCGTCTTGAGTTTGAAACTCACACCCCCTCCAACGAGACGTACTCCCCTAAAAAGGAGGAACTCGGGAATACATCCTTGTCTCCGCGTGCTTTCATATCGGTTATTCATTTCTAGTTATTTACTACTTGTATCTTATCTTGTTTAGACTTAACTTGTCGTATAGGTAAATTCACCATAGTTGCATATCTAGAGAATTTACCTTTTAGTCAAGCCTTAATCGAAAAAGAGTTAAAAATTGGAGTAGCACCTATTCACCCCCCCCCCTCTAGGTGGCCATACGATCCTTTCAACTACTCTCCCCTTTATATTCGCTGGGCTCTCACTTGATCCATGTCTTTCCCCTATTTCTCCTCTTCTTCCACATGCGTTTCTTAAGCCATATGTTTCTTGAGTCATACATTTACGTGGCAAGTTCATATATATGTGTTAGAGCGGACGAACACTTAGCAGGTCGATGAAAACCACGCCACATAAGTAAGGATACAATTTCGATCACATAAGAGACAAGGTTTATCCGGCTCAGAAAGACAATGGACCAAAGGTTATACAAACAAAAAATATAAGGGACCAAACATAAACCACGCGAAATTCTGAGGGACCAGAAATATACTTATCTAATTTATTAATCATTTTTCGAAAAAGTGAATCGCATTGGTTGCAAACTACTTAATGAAACAAAATTTTGTTGTCTATCTTTTTTTTCCGATAAATGTACTTTATTAAACTCATAAGTTAGCATCACATACAATTAAAGAGTTCAACTACAACCACTTCTGAATAGTTAGGATGCACACAACCGCTTAAACAAAAGAAATAAGAGAGAAAAAGCACAATACAAATAATGTGGGACAAAATTATGTTTTCCACCCTCATGCGAGGTACTATACTATGCAGAGACGGGGTGTAATAATTAAAACTCTTTAAGTAATAAGATCTCTTTATCGAAAAATGTGAGGTAGTATACACAATGAAACAATGTAGACAATTATCTAAAATCTATCCATTAAAGATATCAGCTGAATACGAAGTGTAGCAGCGTGCAGCGTGGCCTGGCGTTGACTAATGACTTGTTGGGTGTACAGGGTCATATGGTGCAGCCAGGCCCTGGGTGCGCAGCTAGCAACCGATGAGCATAAGTAGCCAAAAGAGAGAGCCAGGGAGACCTGGAGGAGGAGGAAGACAAGGAGATGGATGGTGTAATTAATTAGCAACTTATTGTTAGCTTGGTCGGGTCAATTAAGGGTATATAATTGTACTCCTTGCATTGCAATAAGAAGGGAAATGAGCGAAAAGTCGGTTTGTCACCCGGGCTCCATGGAGCCCGGTATTTTGTTATTTCAGGAAGATTGTCAATATCTTCAAAGTCATGTGGGTTGTCTCATGTCTGTTGTCAAAGCAAGTGATGTGCACTGCAGGGAGCACTTTCAAGGGGAAAGGCCTAAGCTCGAGGTTGAACCACAGCTTATAGATGTGCCAGGGATGAATATGAGCCATATATTGTTGGTCACTTTAGCATAAAACTGGTGGAGATTTGATGGAGAGATGCGCATGCCTTTGTCAGTGTCAAATGTATATGTTTGACTTGCTTCATATGTCTCTAATGCCACTCGTTGAATATTTGATTAATGGACTTTAGGTGCAGTGACTGCCTTTGGGGTGATCTACTTATTTGAACGGTTAATTAGGGGCGATCGAGTTTCAACTGCAGACTGAAAAAACAGAAATATAAGACGGAACGTCCAACATGCGAAACAGAACCCAATCCTGGATGGTTGGAGATTCAGTGGCAGGTTAAAAAAACAGAACCGTAATGAGATTATAAAATGTATCGGACACCGATTATAAAATCGACATCATAGTATATCTAATCTTTTTGTGTATCTATAGAAACACGTCGCTGTTCGTAGGATTCTCATAAATCATTTCCATTTTTTTCTGAACTTCGCCATGCTGCAGCTGGATTCCACTGTCGAAGGATATCCAAACAAAGTCTTGGATGGTACCGAGGTACCAGCATATAAAAGAAGAAGAAAAAAACTAAAAAGATCAAAAGAAAGAGAGGATAAGGTGGCTCCCAGGAGTTACCAAAAAAACGATCTAAACAAACTTCCAGTCAAACTACTACAGATTTTGGAGCCACTTGTTGTTAGTCGAGATTCAACGTCTTTCGTCAAGTTCCTCCTGTCCACCTCGTTTTGAAGACTTCACCAAAGGAAAGCGCACATATAACATATCAAACTCAACAGAAGAGAGATGAGTTTCGCTTCAAAACACGATTACGAGTTTTCCAAACAGCCCAACATAGATCATTTTCATGTACATGGCCGAAACAGTGCAATATAGTCTATGGCAGTATGTAGCAGCACTCTATCTGCCAAAGGCAATCATGGAGCCACCTTGAGAAAGGTGTGAAAGGGAACGGCAGGCAGGTGAGCTGACTCCATGGAGTGTTGCTTTCCCTCCATCCCCACATAATTGGTGCTGTGACTTTGCAAGTGCCAATGACAGGGAAACCTAGCTAGATCGTGTGTGTCAAACAAAGGGGCTGCGTGCTGATGGTGAGACAACACACACATCCGGTAGATAATGTGAGGCCATACCGCTAGCTAGAGTGTGAGATGAAACATGACTTCAAGGAGGAAACATTTTGGCTGCAACTGCAATTTGCAGAGCCTGAAAGCTCTGCGTTTGAAACATTGCGGTCGTATTAGTAGTCCCGCCTGCTATCTGATAGCTACTATACTTGTCACATGTCGACTTATCATTGAATGCGTACAGGAGTTGATTTGCAGAATGTTGCGACGTAGGTGAAAATTCACCGCCAAAATGCATCATCTTTAAGCCAATGGCAGGAAACCCCCACATTCTCACTGCCGAATCAAGGGCTTGATTGCAATTTTTTCACAAAAATGTCACATCAAACTGGACAAATATGGCCTAAGATTATGCCATGTTAGACCTAGGATCCAGCGACAGATGATGAGCAGAGTAATATAGCTTCAGGAATTCAGGACCAGTTCGTTGACAAGAGTACCAGGCAGGGAATCGAGTAGTTGTGGATCAAGCAGAAAATTCTATTGCAACTGAAGCTAGCATTCCTACTACAGCAGCAAAGCCAGGAAAAACAAAGACGCAAACTACTGCATCAACGTATAAATAGCATAATTTGTATCCATATGGAACAAAGACATACATTATGACTCGAGAAGCAGGGCATAAATAGGCCGAAAACACTGGGCCACTCTACACCACCAAGAATGAGCATAAATATGAATTTAAGGGGAACAAAAGAAGCAGAGACCACAAGAGTCCCCTCTTACACGAAGCACTAGAACAACCTACCTCCAAATAACATCAGAGGAACAGCTATGTATTCTCAAGTTACGATACTCTTGTAACCAGCACATGCTATAATGAGTTATAACCATGTCATGCTTCACACAGCATCTTTCCCCGACTATCAGAACAACAGGATCCAAACACATTGAAATCTATAGTTTTGACTCCCTGACCGAGGCAGGAATGACTAGATCAGTCAACTAAAACTGTCTGAGGAAGCTAAATATCTGGCTAACTGGCTAAAATGTACAACAACACTGGGACAGCCTTGCGGGCTCCACAACACGCATACAGTGATGAATCATCACGGACTATATGCTCGAATGAGACGAAAACCTATGGCAACTTGGCAAGTCTCCCAAAGCTCCATGTACCACGATCTCAGATGCTGGCTGACTGGCACTGCTAATCTGTAGACAAGGAACTACTCTCATTTCCTGTTCATCGGTGGGGGTGAGGGGAAAGGCGGGCCATAGAATGGACCCCCGAATCCAGGGAAACCTAGAGGAGGGTTTGGAGCACCAGGGAAAGGCGGTGGCATGTTGATCATGGGTAGTTTACAGTCGGAGGAAACGGTGGGAAAACGCCGTATGTCATTCCTCCCACAGGAGCAGCAGAAACTGGCATATATGCATCTGTTGTAGGTGGCGGTGGTGGGATCGGGGGCGGCATTGAAGGTGGAAGTGGTGGTGGGCTAGACTCGGGTGATGGAGGGTACTGAGGCGGTGGTGGTGGCTGTTCGAAATCAGGATAAGGGACTGGGGGCGGAGGCGGTGGTGCTTGAGGCTGAGGAACAGATACACCGTTCTCTAGCTTCTGCCTCTTATTACCAGAAGAAGTGTGCTCTTCTATTTTCTGCTCAATGTTGTCCCTGGTGGCTCGTGAAGAAAAAACACCGTTGAGAGTCTCGTGCTCGCCTCCATCTGCTTCCTGTGAATACATCACAGCACTCGATTGTCCCTTGTCAAGAGAACCACCATTAGCTGAATCTGGAAAAGAAGTAGCAGGCGCTTCAGAGGGACTGGAGTTCTCAAGCTCTTTAGATGGCTCCTGCCTTGCTACATCTATTCCAAGCTTCTGGCAGAGGTCATCAGCTTTCTTATATCGGACCTGAGCTGCCTGGTAAATGATGGAAACATTAGTACAAAGCACAGCTATTCAAACCAGGTTTCTGCGACAGCGCAACTATGCTGCTCGCCAGCCTGATTTTGAACAGATAAGGCATAAGCCATTATGTACAGCCCTAGTATAAAAGATACCGATTTGACCTAATATGGGGACTTAAAATCACTTTAAATTGCGAGCACCAGTGCTCCATCTGTTTGAAAAAATTCAAAAAAAATATTGAAAAGTTAAAAAACTGAAAAAAACGGTATGTTCTCAATGATGTATACTAAAAGCGTGCAAAACACAATACGAAATCTTTCGTATTATGGGCTACAGAAAAATAACAAAAATTGGAAATTTTAAACAACTATACTCAGATCTGACATTTCTAATTTTTGTGTAGCTCAAAATGCAAATTATTTGCATTGTAATTTCGCACGCATGTAGAATACATCATTGAGAACATGTACGATTTTTTCAGTTTTAAAACTTGTAAATATTTTTTTTTGAATTTTTTCAAATAGAGGGAGCACTAGTGCTCGGGAGCAAGAAATCTTCACTCGACCTAAGAAGCTTTATTGTTTACTTAGAAGAAACTTGCTTATCATAAAACATATAAAGGTGTCAGATGCTTGTGAACGAATATTCGAGTTATACAATACAAAGGAAGTAGGTAATAGCCCATCCGGCAGTTCGGATTTAGCCTATAAAAAAGTACCCAATAATATCCATTTTTAAAAGGGAAACAGGATGACAGGTTTTAGGAACCAGGAGGTAAAAGTCTGGTGCACACAACACCTCAGGACCCAGCCACACATTTCCTTATCAAATTTAATTTCTTTCAAAATTATGTTTCATAGTGTACTATGAACAAAAATCTGCAGAACCAGATAATTTAAGAAAGCAGAAACATACCCGAAGTTGGTGTCTGACTAGTTCCATTTTGAACTCCTGAAAACAACTCAAATATTACAAGAAGCATTTGAATATCCAAGCAACATATAAATCGTTCGATCAAATAAATCTTAAACTTTGCATATGAATTTATTTTTCCACACCTGCTCATGGAGTGCTTCCTTCAAATGAGAAACCAGAGTAGCCCTGAGTGATTCAGACGTTCTGAATTGTTCAATGGTGTTTCTCAGGATACTATGTTGTTCCTGCAGCTCCTCCACAAAGCTAGAACCATTGCTGCTACCTGAAAATATGTAAGTGAAGATAATTGATCTACAAAGAGTACAATACTAATAACTAGAGGCTGTCTATGCAAAGAACAACATAAAGCTATAATTAACTGCACCCTTATAATGTAACTACTGATGTCTAGGAGTGTACGATTATACAGAGCTCCATCCACCCAGGTTAGCTTGTTTTAGTTGGATTGGCAAGGAGGAATTAGCCAAAATGTTCTGTCGTGCCACCAATTTTTTTACAAGTTCACTAATTTCAGGAAAGGGACCATATGGCACCTAGGAAGCTACATTCTTCCCAAGGCAGGAAACAAATACTGAAATGCTATACATAGGACAGCAGATTGCTATACATCTGGTGCCTCCTAATTAAAGGGATAAAAGTCTCATTCTCCAGCCCACATGTTAATCAGGCCATTAGTTAATACGCACACTTTCAAAAAGAAGTTAATACGCGCCAGAATAATACTGAAGCTCTAGATAATACTAAAAACTGGATGAGATGTAAAGTAATACTGAAATCCACTTGCACAGTGCCAGAATAATACTAAATACTAGATGAGATGTAGAGTATTTTATAGATATATATCTTACCTAAGTATGAGTTTCCATACTCTTTGTTGAGGTTGTCAACAAAGCTTAGAGCACTGTTGCATTTTCTCATTAACTTGTCCTCATCTATAGGTGCACGTAGCAAATGCTTGTAGCTCGATATGACCTTCTCCACTAGCTCTCCACCAGGTTTTTTCTGCAAATTGTGGAACCATAATCAGTTGTGCACAGTACATAAACAGGCATACATGAATCATATGAATATCAAATTTTAATAATTAATACTACTTACCGACTTTAGCTCCTTAAATTTCCGTGTGTATTCTTCCTTTAGAAGTTGTCCTTGGGTGCCAAACAACTTGCGGTCTTCCCATATGTCAACCTGCAACGCTTCCACAAAATCATGAAACTGAGCAGAGAAAAGAGAGATATAATGTAACAACACAGGTCCACAATTCCAACTCCCGTGTAGATCACACTTGTGTGGGCTTTCATACTCGCTTCACCCAATATAGTTAACTCCAAAGTGCTAGAATTTGAGACAGTAAAGATTACATGCTAGTGTGATATAATGTAAAGTAGCAAGATGAGGTGTCGCACAGAAATGTAAAGCCAATCATGTCAAAAGTGAGTGAATTTCCTAGAAACCTGAGATGTACATGCACAGGCCATTTCTCTGTTTTTTACCCGCAAGACTTAACCGGGGAAGACACGACACAAGAATGTCGTAAGATATCATCAATATTTTCTAACCCCAATTAAATAGGGTTGCAAATCAACGGCCCATCAGGGCAGATCTAGCAAACCTCAAATTGATTTCCAATAAGCTTAAGCATAATTGGCCTAAGCAAGAAAAAGTAAAGATAATCATGCATTCAGCAGGCAGCACAGGTGAGAAGGAGATTGAACAGAAGCAAGAAAAAAATTATAAACTTCCAAAGGGATGCCTTGACTATACATCAACGTGCAAAGAGATAAATAACCAAAAATTGAATGAAAAGAAGCAAGAAAAAAGAAACTTCCAAAGGAATGGCTCGACCGTACATCTGTGCAAAGAGATAAATAACAAAAAAATGCTCCTGGCTATTTGGAAGATCAGAGCCTCGTGGGATGACAAGGGAGAACATCCAGATCAAAAGCATAATGTGCGCCCCTTTCTTAATCCTCCACTACCAAATACCAGTGCAGGTGATGAATGAGCTACTAAAAATGAAAACACGGGCATATTTAGGCCTTTTGCACATGCCAGATGCTTTTGTTCCTACAGACGTGTCAATGAGTTGGTCAACTCGTCCAGTTGTGATCAAATCTTTTTGTTTACCATTACATTTGATAGGTGCATTTGTTGCCAAGAGACGGCGCCCAAACATAAATGATGAGCATGGGCCCATGGATAACACTGCATCCTTGAGAAAGGTTCTCGATGCAAAGTTTTTGCTTTGTTCATATCACTAGGGCACTTTGCTCCACTGTTTGAGGATCTATGGCACAAAAAACTGGTTACAATTCAATTAAAATTGAATACTTTCCTTACTAGTCATACCATCTCCAGCCCATTGTGCCTATAGGTGACGTAAGTCCGAAGACATTTAGCGACAGCAATACTACAAAACTACCACCCTCAAATCTATGTATCTTGATATTCACTATATACCACCAAAAGGATGTATTTTCCAAGTCTGACCAGTCATCTTAATTAACCCTTTTTTAGACCAATGATTTTCTAGTAATAATTAATTAAATGAAGATGTTGCATCAGATTAAAAAAAGGAAACAAAAGGCACATCAATAAAGAACATTGACAAACTCTAAAGTTAGATCTAAGCACTTTGAAGTCACCATCTCTAGCTCCACGAATCGCATCTCGATGTTCCTCCATGCACCCGGCAAAGAAGCCTTAGAAGACCATACCTGCACAAGCTTGACTAACCTCGTAGGTTTTAAATAGCCGCATGAGCCGCCCAATAGAAGGAGTGAGAAATTGAGGCCAAAAATACCCCTCACAAGGCAGGCTATCGAGCCGTTGCTTCATCACCAAACCAGTGAAGGAGAAGACCATGATGACGATAGGGAAAAATGTAGAGACCAAAACACCATTAGCTATCAGCCACAAAGAAACATCGGGACAGGGATGGAGCCGAGACCATTATTCCACACGATGCCATCTCCATCGCTGAGCCGCCGCAGCTAAGGACACAAAACTAACACAAAACTACACGCCAAGCAAAGATCTTTTGCATCGGCCGCTATACATGACCAACCAAAGAGGATCATAGGCTTATAAGAGGTCTTGGGCCATCTAACCTTACAAGACTAGCGTGATAACAAGAGCCACCCTCATTCTTACAAACGGTGTTCTGTCTCCTCCCACAATCGATGTGGGACTAAACCCAACAAATCTCCCAATCACATATCGGTCATCGGGTATACGTCCCGACTCCCGAAACCATGACAATGAACCCATGGGCTCGTAAGCCAATGTCTAGACCCTTGTTCAGCCACACACGCACTACATCAGTGTATGGGCCCATCTAGACCCAACCAACAAGTATCATCGGTTTATAAGATTTTTTGGGCCATCTCCTGCTAAGAGACTAGCTTCATAAGAAGCCAAGAGGGTCAGCCTCACCCTTCTAAGCTCTAACTCCTCCCACAGGTGATCTGTGATTAAACCCAACAAACCACCCCCACCCCCACGCATTTTTTCTCTCCGTTAGTTATTTAGTATTTGTTTGGTTGTTAAGGCCGTATAGAGTAAGATGTGCACAGGATACACACGGAAGTTACAAAGACGTACTTAGAGAGAGTAACGACAACCTCACACGTATAACTAGAGATCTTTCCAACTATCATTGCTACTCCAAGATTTGTTCATAATAGCAGTCCAAAACTGCAACATTGATTCTACAAAAGGTGGTGTCAAACGTGGAAAGAACTATGCAATAATAGCAGTCCATCACGGGCAAGTATTGTAGGACCTTGAATTGCTCATTCGATCATCGCTAGCTATGGGCATTTAAAGCTCACACTGCGGCTAAGAGCATCTCCACTCGCGGCCCCAATAGTCGCCCCAATAGGGCTATTGGGCTACCAGACCGACCTCGTCTCATACGGAGTGGCTTGGTAGTGTCGGACAAAGCCATGGTCGCCGGTACGTTGGATACCGACCGGCCGCCCCGCGCTATCAACAGAACCGAAACCTTTTTTCCCCTCCTTTCCTCCCCTCCTAGTTCATTTCCCCCCGCGCTATTGCCGTTATTTGGTCGCCACTCCCCCAGCATCTCGTCTATGCTACGTCGACTCAATCATCACCTCAGGCCTTGTCCAAAAAGAAGGTTTAAAGTTTCTAAAATAGGTAATCTAGACGATTTTTCTAATTAGTGTCACAAATGCATAACTAGGGGTAAAAAGTGGAATTCACTCTAAATAATAAATACACCTATTTTCTGTAAAAAAATACTTTAAAAATCACCCTAGGTCTACTAGGTAGCTGGTTGTAACGGTCATTTCTGCTTTTGCCTATATTAGCCACCGACACCCGAAGGCAGAAGCAAGACTTTTTGGAGTGGTGTTCTGAGAAAAGAGAAAGCTATTCTTCACCATACCCTTTGTTCTACCTCTCATACACCTATATCAAAATCTCAACTCTACTCTTGAGAGATCTAAGGTGCCTTTGAAGCCAATTTCTTTGTTAGATCTTTGTAAGGGCTTCAGGATCCAAGTTACTTGCTACTTCTTAGAGGGTGTCGCCTCCAAGCCAGCTAGAGAGTGTCTTGGAGCCCTTCGTGGTGCTTTGTGAGGGAGCCAAGAGTAAGCCGGTGATTTCTAAAACAGAGTAAGACGGTGATCACCTTCTTAGTGGTTGGGCATGTACTAATGTCCTAACTCAAGGAGAAGTAGATTTGTCTTTGTGACCATCGACAGGGGTCCTTTGGACTTTGTGTCCTAACCTTCTCCAAAGAGGATGTAGGATAGCGGCTTTCACCCGATTTTTCTCTGATTAACTCAGCAACCCTTTTATGATTACAATGAACGAGAGAGCTCTTGCCCTTTGTGGTAAAAAGAAGATATACAACAATATGTTCAACTAAGTGTTTCCATATTTGAATTTTTGGTTGGTTTTGGTTAAACTACAACTCCTCGGTTTCGGCAAATAGACCGGCGAAGCACAAATCTAAGAAGAATTCTACTACAAGGTAACCATTAATGGCATACTACAACCAATCAACAATTAGCAAAGCAATTAAACGAAGGCACAAAATGAAAACATTGCATTAAGTATACTCTTGATTCCTTAAATGGATAGCCATGTTGAATCAACGTTCCTCAAGGCCAAGAACAACTACAGTGAAATTGCGGGAGTATATTTACACATGTCCAACATTTAAAACAAATGTAACATATGAAGGAACAACACCCTTGGAGTATAATAATAGATAATGATATGGGGACATGTCCAAAATAGAGAATGTAAAATAAGTGATTAGGCTAAAGCTTAGCCAAAACACACCACATGCTTGAACATTGGGGGTTTAATGGCTATTTACATGCATATCACATGAAGTCTTCCCACTAATCAATCTGTTTTGGTGCTTCCATATGGTGATCTTCGATGCTTCACCCCAATTGTAATCACAACATTCATGCCAGCGATCTCACGACATCTCTACCGGTGTCGCTTGAAGCCTTGAACATGGGGGGTTTAATGGCTACTCCTTTTGTGCCAGCTTTACATACATATCACATGAAGTCTTCCAACCAATCAATCTGTTTTGGTGCTTCCATATGGTGATTTTTGATACTTCGCCCCAATTGTGATCAGAACATTCATGTCAGTGATCTCACGACATCTCTAGCGGTGTCGAGGGATAAAATCTTGAGGCCTCTCGAGCATACTCATAGGAACACTTTATGTTCTTTGCTCGTAAGGACGCTCGGATCACCAGATACTACGGGGAACGACTTTTACCCAGGTTTGGGCCACCTAGTCTTGGTAATAGCCCCACTTATGCCTTTGATTTGTATTATATCGGGCACAATGCACAATGTTGATTACAAGGATGAACCCGACGATTTGGATGGGGAACTCGATGGTTTTGGTGGTCAAAACTAGGCCAGGTGCTCTAGATCGATATGGCCTTCCTGGTTTCCAATTCGGTGGATCTGGAGAACTTGGGTCTTCCTTTTGCAGTAGCAAAGAGGTGGTGGCCTCCTTTCTAGATTGGCTCCACAAGTAGGTCTCTTAGTCGCCTTTCTTCTTCTACAGGTCCTTTGAATCAGGGGTACTTTCCAATGGGCCTTAGAGAAACCCTTCGAGAATCTTGCCACCCACGCACGCAATTTCTCCGTACGGTAGTAAGACTACCCATTGTCAAGCCCCCCATCAATATTTGTGATGAAGCACGACGGCAAACACGTGTAGATATCTCCAGATAAGAGGGTGAATACCCAACTCGGAACCCTATGCACACATAAGATCTTGACCATGAAATCTCGTACCAAGTCTATATGGTTTAATTCAACAATGGACACATGTCGTAAGGTAGGTTAACTGGAAAATCTGACCCTCATCCACAAACAAGCCTTCTCCCCTAGTAGAATTTCTAACAAAAAAGAAGGAAACATGAAGGTAAAATGGATGTATGCTGACAAATGGGTAATTTCTGGAATTAGGAAACAAGCTTGAAAGAAAATAGGCAACTGATTAGCCTGTTAAACTTGGCTGAACCCAAGAACTTTTCTGGCTACAGATTTAGAACCAATTGGATTGACTAAAAGCCAATCACTTTGTTTAGCTGTCAGATTTCAAATTTTGAAAAAGAAAGCAATCAGTGATTGCCTAATGCATGCATATCAGTTACGTGCACACACAAAATAGACAAGATAGCTAAACTAAAAAATCTAGCAGACTTGCCCCCAAAAGACAGCAAGTACTATGAGATAATAGCGACAATCGTAGCTCTGGAGGATGTAAGCTTTTAAGTGGTTACGTAAATAAACATCAATAAGATTCACATACCAGTCTTTGTACGACGTTCCGTCCAAAATCATCACCGTTGGTGAACAAGTCATCTAAGGCAGTAGCAATGACCTTCAAGAATTCATGTATATATCTCATACCATCCTTCTTACTATTCTGCATAATATCATTTGCAAGGTACAGCAAAGATATCTTTCTCTCTTGAGGAGCAGAGTGAAAATCTCTACCCCATGTTTCAACAACTTGCTGGCAGTAACGATGATGAAACACGCACCAATGTGATAAAGCTTTTTTTTTGTTAAGCGTAACAATAAGATATGAACAGAATATACCCGCAAAAAAAAAGTTATGAACAAAATTGGCAAGCTGCGCAGTTAGCTAATAACTAAATAGACACATCCAGAGCAAAATGTTCTATTTGTACACAATTTAAGAAAGCACATATTTGAGCAAGCAATGACAAAGATTAGTGTAGAGCTACTCCCTCCGTTCCAAATTAGATGACTTTCATTTGTACAAATGTGGATGTATCTATACTTGTAACATGTCTAGATACATCCACATGTGAGCAAACAGAAGTCATCTAATTTGAAACGGAGGGAGTATTAAATGGTCATCATCCTAAATAATCGGTTATCAGCTGGATGTAAAAGGTCTACTTGCCACATTGACTGAAAAGTTAAGAGTAACACTAACAACACAGTAAAAAACTTTGGCGTTTGCTTCCTAAACCACAGAAGCCAGTTGATTGCGAGATCAAGTCAACTGAAAAAGTAGGATGAAAATAATCGATTTGTGCAGTTTGTGTGATGTGCAGAGTTCAAAAAGAAAAATCCAACTCAGTCTCTTCTGTGAGTGAGAAACGCTAGTTGGGCCATAATTACAATAAACCACATGCAGGAAAGAAACCACTAAGTTAATGCTGGATGGATGTAAGGATACTCTCTATACTCTGTTGTGTAATATTCAGCTTTGCAAGCTTCTGCGCAAAGATCTCTGGGCTGAATCCTGTGCTCATCTTAGGTACCCTGGCTTGTTCTTTAAGAAACTCCGAAATGTCACATCGAACAGAAATCTGCAAAATACACAAGCACATTAGGAAAATAAGTGAATCTTATTAAGCAATATAGTGAAAAAGCTACAACGAAAGAATAAACGACTTCCGTGTGCTAATGGTGAGAGGAGCACACATTCATTCTCAATTTCCTTCTATACCTATATACATACATACATACCATAAGAAAAAAAGTTATATTACACCACCAAGAAATATCTGGGGAACACCCACTTCCTGATGATACAACAGATGGACAGAAATATTTTAAAACTATACCACCACGTAACAGGTGAAGAAGTAGAAACTAATAAGATCTACAACAATGTCATTGCACAGAATGGCAGGTTCTAAGAATCTATACAGCAAGTAGAATGAAAAGGAAAATAAAGTTCCAGAGATATCGGCTTGAAAGCTCCCGACTCACTCACCAAACCAACATTGATTGCTCACGCATATATAGACCCTCCAATAACAGGGGCAGTAAAAATGTAATCTTTGCGCAAGATCATACTCCAGACCCCCAATTCCACGCAGAACTAGGTAGATGGAGCCGTAAATGTAAAGCTGCATCTTCTCGTTGGCGTGGAATTCAGCAGCAGGGGGAAAGGCTGCCACCATGGAGACTAGACTAGACTAGACCAGAGCAGCCCACGGGAACGTTCGTAGCTCTACACCCAGGAAGAACAGAGGGGGGAAATCCCATCTTTGTTGCTCCAATCAACATAAATGCCCATGGAACCGCTATAAAAATAGGAAAAATAAGAAAGGGGATCTTCCACGATCCCGGCGGCCGCCGCAGCACAAAAAGGGATGGGGAAATTCCCCGCGGGAGCCCACCTGCGGGGGCAGAGGCGCCCTCCCCCGCCGGCAGCGAACCGAGCACCGCCGCCTGAAAACCCAGCGAGCACCACCAGAGAGGGGAGAAGAGACCGGGAGGGGAGGAATCTCTGACCTTACCAAGCCTTGGATTCGCGCGTTGGATTGGGCGGGACAGGGGGGAATTCTTGTTTAGGGTTTATGGCTGTGGGGGAATTCCGGGGAAGGGGAGGGAGGAGGTGCAGGTGGAGGTGGGGGAGGGAGTGGGAGTACCGTCCGAATTGGAACCGTGGACGGGAAGGGGGGAAGGTTTGGCGTTTTCGGGGAGGGAAGACGTACCTTACTGCTGGCGACCCGCGGCGGTGGGCGGGCGTGGCGCGGGTGAGAGATAGATGTATGGCTGCAGTGACGCGAGAGCACGCAGGCGCGGCGCGGTGCTGATCCCGTGCTCCTCCGGGAGGCGCCACGGCGGCCTCGGCGAAGGTGCGGCGCGGGAGCGGCGGGCTCCGCGTGTCAGAGAGGGCCAAAGAGGCTTGTTGTGGCCTGTGGGCCTTGTGGCCGGCTGTGCTTGTCTTACCTTCTTTTCTTTTTTGAAAGCCCACGTATATTCAACAACATACCACATACAACGTACACACTACAAGAACAAAGATCAGAGTACAATACGCGGGGATCCAGAACCAGAAACGAAGACGTCTTCTTCTCCGGCATCGACGACGGAGGTCGCCAGCCACCTTCTTACCGCAGCCTGAGAGCGCCTTCCTTGAAGAAAGAGGCCGCAAAGCTTGTCCGCCGCCCCGCGACGGAGCCTTTGCCGATGAACGGGCACGGCCAATGCCCTCCCTCTCCGGCAACACCACCTTGCCGCAGCCACCCTCGAAGTCGAAGCAGGACGAAGCCGTCGTCCTCGTCTGGTACTGGGTTCCGGCCGCCAGATCCACCGCCACCACAGATCTGGCGGAGAACAAAGGTACACGAGAGCCACACCGGGCCCCCAGCACCTGCAAGTCGATGAAGACGACGCCAAGCTCCGAAGAAACTCACCGCCGGAGAAGATCTTCTCGACACCAAACCAACCCCCAGCCGCGCCACCTTCTCCAGAGCACCGCCGGCGGGATCCCCACCCTACTCTACCATATGTACAGGCCGGGGCCGGGGATCCCCCACCCTCCCGCCGCCGAAGCAGCAGACGGAGAGGAGGAATCCCGCGGCGCCGCCGGCGTGCACGCGGTGAGTCGACGGAGTCGCCCAAAAAAAGTCGCCTTTCGCCTCTCTCTCTACAGTGACGGGGAGGAGGGGAAAGTGAGCGTTGGTCGTATGTATGTTCTTACCTTCTTTTCCATAGTAACAACAGCGTAAACAAGTTATTACCATAAAAAGACCAGCAAAGCCAGCCACAACACAGCCTCCTTGACCCTTTTTGACACGTGGAGCTCGTCGTTCTAGCGCCCCACCCTCCCTGAGGCCGCTTGGGCGCCTCCCGGAGGAGCACGAGATCACAAACGCACCGCGCCCGCGTGGTCTCGCGTCACTGCACCCATCCATCCCATCTCACCCACGGCCCGCCCGCCCACCGCCGCGGGTCACCAGCAGTAACATACGTCTCCACCCCGAAAAGGCCAAGCCTTTCCCCCTCCCGTCCACGGTTCTAATTCGGGCGATACTCCCACAACCACAGCCGGCCACAACACAACCTCCTTGGCCCTTTCTTTCACTAGATCTCCTGAACATAGAGGGGAGATTAGAGAGTGGATCTCATGAAGAAGACGTACAACAGCGTCGCCAATTGTAGTGCTTGGCAAGGGCACATATGAAAACGTGCGACGAGAGGTGAGTCTCCAGGCATGGATGGGTGACGACGGAGGGGGCGTACGTTGACCCATAGGAAGGAGGAGGAGGTAGACGATGAGATTCATCGTTGTGGGAGATAGAGATTGCGGCAGCCTGGAGGGGAATGAAGAATTGAGGGCTAGGGTTGGGCATGATAGGTTTATATAGAAAGTGATGGAGGAGAGGATACCGTATGATCTATATCTAGTGGTCAGGAAAAAAAACTGAAAATACTGTATATAAATATGAGAGCATTCATTATATAGAAAGTGATGGAGGAGAGGATACCGTATGATCTATATCTAGTGGTCAGGAAAAACAAACCAATTTTTTTGAATATGAGAGCATTCACCTAGGTGTGAGTGTAAAATATGGTTGCGCTGACTTGATATGGCGTAAGGTCTAAAAGGAAAATCGAGTTAGCACGATTTGAAATAGGAAACTAGAGCATATGCTGGAGCGCTTGATTTTACACACTATGCCTTGTTGGAGTTGAAAATTCAATCATCCGAGGTGGAATGATTTGGTGTTGTTCAAAGAAATGCTTTAAATTCGTTTTAAGTCAAAGTAAAAAGTATACCGCGTAGAAGAGGGGCTCTCATAAAAATGACAGAATCGTGGAATCCTCCCATCTTAGCTCAGGTTAACGGAGCCTAACATTTCCAGGGAGAGAGTGGAGCCTACCGAAACAATCTTGAGAGTAAGATACTTGACTCCTCTTCATTCTCTACAACGGTCTCTGCCTAAGCGGGGCATAAATGGATAAGATCAAACACGGCAATAAAATAGGAAGTTGCATCATGGGAAAAGCATAAGACCTGCCAATTGTAGAAGTAGGGTTTTTGACAAACAGTAAGCAATTAAATAATACAATTCAAGTGTACCAGATTTTTCATCATTCTGTTAGATAATACTACTAACCAAGTATACTAAAAAAGGTGATCTGGCAATAAGTGGAGATATAATAAACTGCTTAGCACCCGCTTCACATTCATCTTGGATAACATTTCCCTTCACGTCAAACGTGGGCGTGCATAAATTGAGGATTATCGGTGTGGGGACTGAGACTTAAACCCAAGATGTGGGCATTCTGATATCATGTACTCCCTCTTTATCAAAATATAAGCGGGTTTTCTAATTAGGGAATGTGCCACAGGAACTCTCTCCATCCGGCGCTTTTGATTAACATTCTCCCTCATATATCCGCATGAATGCACATGCATGCATGGAATCTTTTTATAGTTTGAAAATTCAAAACTCATTCTCTTTTAAACCATAAATCGAATTGAAGATCCGTCTTCACAGCTGGGTACGTCTCGACGAGTACTTCGAAACAAGATCTCATCTTAATATATTTTGACAAACTTTTTTTTATCATCAGTTGCCAGGCTATAATACTGTAGTTACCATATTGCTGGTTACCAGTTACCACCCAAATAATACATAGGTGCCAAGTCTTTTTTACATGTTTTTTTTTTTTTTGTCATAACCATGATCTACATGTTCAGAAAGTGAGTATTTGATCCAATCTAGACACGTAAAATATGATATTACCGTCACAGAAGGATTACATTGGTGAGTAGTGCAGATCAAAAGACCAGGCAACCATTTGATTTTAACCCGGTAACCAAGTTAATAATGCATGGTAACCAAGTGACTGTAATCTGGCAACTAAGGTCGGAAAAAAAGTTATCAAAACATATCAAGATGGGATCTAATTTTGAAGATCTAGTCGCAACAAAGCCAACCATAAAAACGGAGGTGGATTTTGAATTACGGTTTAAGAGATAAAGCGTTTTAAAGTTTGAAAACGAAAAAAGAAGTCCACGTGGTGGCTGCATGCATGACTTAATTAGCATATTTCATCCGTGCCCACGGAAGTCCAATCTGGAGCACGTGTCCTTAGTAGCATAGTCCAAATATAAGATGTTTTAACTTTTTAAACCCAAATGTATCTAGACATATTCTTGTGCAAGATTCACGCATGAACATGTCTAGATACACATATGGGTCCAAAAATGTTAGAGCATCTTATATTTTGATATGGAGGGAGTAACATAATCCAACATAATGCATGTTCAACTGCAAAAGAAACTCGTCCTGAACTAATTTGTTTGAATGGAAGCATTTCTGCTGGTTGGCATGGCATGGCATGGATAGAAATTACAGTGTTGGGCAGGCTACGAAGATACAGAACCATTGTTGATTGTTTGTCTCTACTTGTGTCATTTTGATTGGCTCACTCCATCATGGTGTTATCAGACATGGAACTTTTTTGTTAGTGCGGTTTCAGCAGTCGCCTGCCGTCCAGGCACTCGATTGAAAATTAAAACTGGCCCTATCCTATTGTATTTTTGATGCTGGAGCTTGCGCTAATGACAAGTGGAAGAATAGGCGTCGCCACGGTCCTCTCTCCATGCCACTCGCACGCAATATATCAGGTCCGGGCGCGAGCACTGAAAGTTGAATACCGCCCGCTTATTCGTTATGGACGCTGTCGGGTCCTCGACCTCGCCGTCGGCGCCGCTGCGCATCGTGATCGTCCCGTGGCTTGCGTTCGGTCACCTGCTACCGTACCTGGAGCTCGCCGAGCGGCTGGCGTCGCGGGGCCACCGCGTGACCTACGTCTCCACGCCGCGCAACCTCGCCCGCCTCCCGCTCCCGCTGCGCTCCGACGTGGACCTCGTCGCGCTCCCGCTCCCGCGCGTGGACGGCCTCCCTGACGGCGCCGAGTCCACAAACGAAGTCCCCGACGACAAGCGCGAACTCCACTGGAAGGCCTTCGACGGCCTCGCAGCGCCCTTCGCGGAGTTCCTCGCCGCCGCGTGCGCCGACGAGGCCACGCGGCCTCACTGGATCGTCGCCGACTCCTTCCACCACTGGGCCACGGCCGCCGCAGCAGAGCACAGGGTGCCGCTCGCGATGCTCCTCCCGACCGCCGCCATGGTCGTCGGCGGGCGGCGTCGCCGGGGCGCGTCGCCTCTGATATCGAGCTGTGGGCGGCCGCGGCCGCGCGCCGTGCCGCGTTACGAACGGGAGGGGATGGCGCTGGTGTTCGCCGACGACGGCGCGTCCTCGGGCATGTCCAGCCGCCAGCGCAGCGTCCTGACGGCGCAGGGGTGCACCGTGGCGGCCATCCGGAGCTGCGTCGAGTGGGAGCCCGAGTCGTTCTCGCTGGTGGCACCGCTCCTCGGCAAGCCCGTCGTGCCACTCGGCCTCCTGCCGCCGCCACCCGACGGAGCCCGCCGCGCCGCTGGTACGAACAGAGAGCACGCCACGGTGCGGTGGCTGGACGCACAGCCGCCGGGCTCGGTGCTGTACGTCGCGCTGGGGAGCGAAGTGCCGCTGCGCACGGACCAGGTGCACGAGCTGGCTCTCCGGCTGGAGCTCGCCGGGGCACGCTTCCTCTGGGCTCTCAGAAAACCCAGCGGCGCCACCGCTGCCTCCGCCGATGAAGACATGCTCCCTCCCGGTTTCTCGGACCGCACCGACGGCCAGGGGCTGGTGACCACGGGGTGGGTTCCCCAGGTGAGCGTTCTGACGCACGACGCCGTGGGCGGGTTCCTGACGCACTGCGGCCGGAACTCGCTCATCGAGGGGCTCCTGTTCGGGCACCCGCTCGTCATGCTGCCCATCTTCGGTGATCAGGGCCCCAACGCGCGGCAGATGGAGGCGAAGAAGGTGGGTCTGCAGGTGGCAAGGGACGAGGAGGACGGGTCATTCGACCGCCATGGCGTCGCCAGCGCGGTCCAGGCCGTCATGGTAGATGGGGAGGCCAGGAGGGGTTTCGTCGCTGGCGCGGCGAGGATGCAGGAGGTCGTCGCCGATACCGAACACCATGAGAGGTACATCGACGAGTTGGTAGAGCACCTTAGATCGATTTTTTACACCGATGGTGCAGGTGCAACGGCCACCCCAACGACTTCCAGCTGATAAAATCAGACCCTCACATGTACTTCATGTAGAATAAAGGAAGGAGAAATCATGTGCAAATATTCAAAGAGCACAATGTGCTGTGAGTCTGTGACCTATCTTCACGATTATTCATGTACCCCTTCTTTCTGCAAGCAAATAGATTAATTTCCGCCAATCAAGTCTGGTGCACCTAATGTTCACCCGTTCAGAGTTGACGGGGGCGATCTCAGAAAATTTACTATCATGGGCGATTTGGTGCCAAGGCTGTAATTTGTAAGCAGAAAAAATGTGCAAACTGAAACCAGGAACATAATGGTTCAGGATTAGATCATTTTAAGTGCACATTTTTTTAGCAGGCACAGCTGACCGAAATGGTTGGCTATGTTCTCTTGAGTAAAAAATGCTGAGGTCATATACTTGCATATTCAGATACAAACATGATAATAAGATGCCCTGTTATTCCTGGAAGTCGTCGGGTTGCATTGTTTGGACTATAGACCATGACTAGCTACCAGACGGTTTGGATGACAGTGACTGATCTTGCGGTGATCCTCGCCTCCCTCTTCTTTTTTTTTTTTTGAAATTTACCACATATATTAGGTCAGCAAGCCGCCTCATTAAAACCCTGCCAGTCCCTTTCGGTACCCTGGTTAGGCAAAGAGTGCGTCTGGAACTTGCCGCCTTTAAACATTAAGCTCTGTTACATCGAGTGCAACTAACTCCTTTATACAATCAGGAGGTTCATTGCTAGTAAAGCCATTAAACCCAGCTTTGCCTAACTGGGCCAGCACATGCGCTGAACCATTACACACACGCTCTACTTTAGAGATAGAGAGCTCACAATACACCCTCAGTAACTCACGCCCTTCCAGGATCAGGGCCCAGCTTCGTGATTGATCAATGGTGTCCACCGAAAGGGCTTGGACGGCCCGTAGGCAATCGCTCTCCACCGTTGCCGGCCAGCGTCGGAGAGAAATAAGGTGCTTTAAACCCTCCAGACATGCGAGGATTTCAGCCTCTTCCGCGCTACCACAGTTTGGGATGAATTTCCACTCCGTAAACACAACGCCTCCGAGATTGTCTCATATAATGATCCCAATTCCAGCATCTCTTGAGTTGGTATCCCATACTGCGTCGACGTTCGCTTTTAGAGCACCACTCTCGGGAGCAGTCCAGGCGACACCCAGACCATGGTTGACATTGTTGACAGACTGGTGTGCCATAGAGAAAGATGAAAGGTAATTTTCCAGGTAATGTACTGAGGCTGTTATCGAGGCCTTTCCGTCGCCGTGTACAACATTGTTCCTATGATGCCAGGCGCGCCAAAGCAGGAATAAAATCTTTGGCCTCATCTCTTCCCTCACCGAGCTAAGCAAATGTAGGATCCATTCCCGGCCTTCAATCATGAAAACCTCCTCAGCAGGTAAAGACCAAGGGTCCCTTATCTCATGTCGTAGAGCTCTAGCAAGAGTACAGTCAACTAGGGCATGGTGAACATCTTCCGCAGCTGAACCACAAACTGGACATACCACATCAACATGCGGCATGCGCCTGTGCACACCAACACGAACAGCTAGGGTATTGGTTGCAGCCCGCCACGCAAAAATTCGGATTTTTTGTGGGACTTTAGCTTTCCAAATCAGCTCCCAAATGCGCCGCTCTCCCATAGGTTCAGAGCTAGACTGTCCAGGGTTAGTATCAGGTTGAGAAAGAGCCATGCCGATACGGTAAGCCGAGCGTACGCTAAACAGGCCATTGCTCTCTCCACTCCAAGCGATGAAATCCTCCGTTGCCCTGGCAGACAATTTGATGCCCAGGATAGTAGCAGAATCCCGTGGCGAACAGCATTCACGGATGGCCTCCTCATTCCATGATCTAGTGTCCTGTGATATCAGCTCGGAGACCCACCGTTTCCGAGAATTTCCTATCCGTCCTTCAACTTTCAGAGCTTCCTGCCTTGGTAACCAATTATCGCGAAAAATCTTCACTTTGGAACCATCACCGATACGCCAAATGATACCACTTTTCAGAAGTTCAAGTCCGTACACTACCCCTTGCCATGATTGTGATTGTTGCTGAATAAAAGCCGTGTCCAAGAGATTTCCCGAGGGGTAATATTTGGCCTTAAGGAGACGGGCGCACAGGCTGTCGGGGTGATGCACAAGCCTCCAGGCTTGGCGCGCAAGCAACGCTTGGTTAAAAATCTTTAAATCCCGAAAACCAACACCACCCCTAGACTTTGGCATCGCCATTTTGTCCCATGACATCCAATGCATACGCCTTCTATCCTCTTCATCACCCCACCAGAAGTTTCGAATTATCTGATGCAACTCTTCAATCAGACCAGCAGGGAACTTAAACACCCCCATTGCATAAGTTGCAATGGACTGTAGGATAAATTTTATGAGTGTCTCCTTTGCCCCCGAGGACATATACTTTTCGGACCAGTCACTTGCATGTTTGGAGAATTTTCCTTTTGTTGTTTTGAATTTTCCCTTTGTTAGTCTACCATCAGGAACCGGCAGCCCCAAATATTTTTCTTCAAAACATTCAGTTTCATAATGCAGAATAGATTTCAGTTCAGCTTGAGTCTCGGGAGCACATTGATCACCGTAGAGAATTGAGCATTTGCCAAGGCTAACAAGCTGTCACGTGCTTTCCTCATAACGATCCAGGACAGATTTCACCACCGAAGCTTGATCCACAGTCGCCTCAAAAAATAACAAGCTGTCGTCCGCAAAAAGGAGGTGGGAGATACCAGGAGCTCGGCGACAAATATGAAGCTCACGGAGGGTATTGTTCTCAATTTCTTTTCTGATAAGGAAAGATAAACCATCAGCAACAAAAAGAAAGAGGTACGGAGAAAGAGGATCACCTTGGCGGATACCACGGGACGGAGTGAAGGAGTCCAACATATGACCGTTAAAGCGAACCGAGTAGCGTACAGTGGTGACGCAAGCCATCACCCATTGCACCCATTTACTATGAAAGCCCAATTTCGCTAAAACTCCCTCAAGAAAACGCCAATCCACGCGATCATACGCCTTAGCCAAATCCAATTTGTACGCACAGAACTTTCTACGAGCATCCGACCCTGTTTGTATCGCATGGATACACTCAAAGGCAATTAAAGCATTATCCGTAATTAACCGGCCAGGAATAAATGCACTTTGCGTCGGCGCAATGATATCTTGTAAAAGAGGACGCAGGCGATTTACCAGGCATTTGGACACAACCTTGAATATAACGTTGCAGAGGCTAATTGGTCTGAAATCTTTCAATTCCGCTGGCTCGTCTTTCTTCGGAATTAGGACAATAGTTGTTTCATTGACACCATCAGGCATCACCCCCTCTTCAAAGAAATTTTGCACCGCATGTACCACCTCAGCTATTAGGAGATCCCAATTTCTCTGTAGAAAGCGTGCCGGAAAACCATCCGGCCCCGGGGCTTTAAGCGGGCCAATTTGAAAAAGAGCATCGCTAACTTCTTTCTCCGTAAAAGCTGCACATTAATTGTCATTCATTTCATTAGTCACACTCAGTTGCAGCAAGTCAGTAATGATAGACGGATTAACCGACTCATCCCGGGTATATAACGGCTGAAAGAAACCAGTAGCCATTGCTTCCATCTCATCTGTATCACAGGTCCATGAGCCATCAGGCCTCATCAGCTTTCGGATGTTGTTCTTTTTCCTACGCCACGTAACATGCCGGTGAAAATATTTGGTATTTCGGTCCCCCTCTCTTAGCCAAGCAATTCTGGATCGCTGGAGCCACATAATCTCTTCTCGGTATAAAAGTTCGTCCATCTCTTTCTCAAGGCCAGCCCTCGCCACCAACGTAGCATCATCATTGGCTAGCTGCAAAGCTTCGAGCTCAGCTCTTTTCTTTGCGATCTCCCTAGGAACCGACTTAAAATGCCTCTTTTTCCATGCATAGCGGCTAGTCATTACCGAGCTCAAGGAGGCTGCAACGTCGCCTAGATCTGACCCTGGTATACGTCGAGACTATGATTCCTCCACTGCTGCAGAGAGCGACGGCTCCCTTTCCCAGACAATCTCATATCGGCGTATAGGTTTATTTATTCTGTTGCTGGTATTGCTCTCCGCCGATAGCAGGATCGGGCTGTGATCCGACCGAGACAAAATAAGGTGCCGGAAACGGTGTTCAGGAAACAATGCAGACCATGCCGGCGAGGCAACAGCGCGGTCTAACTGAACTTTAACATTCCGCTCCCCCCTTTGCTTGTTGTTAAAGGTCCAAGGGGTTCCAATAAACCCAGATCATGCAGATCGCAATGCGATAAAATCTCACGAAAGTCGAGCATAAGCCTCTCCGATCTCTTTGTGCGAGAGAGGTGTTCCTCTTGCCACATAGCCTCATTGAAATCTCCCATCATAAGCCAAGGTTTATCCGAACGAGGTTTGAGAGATTGTAAAGTAGTCCACATCTTATGGCGATCACAAGGTTTTGGTTCACCATACACAAAACTTCCTCTCCACATGTGATCATAGGGCGCTCCACTAATATGAGCATCGATGTGGCGAGTACTAAATGACAACAAGTCCACCGTCACCTCCTCAGTCTGATATACACTAGTAGGGAAGTGCCTTTCTGTGGATTCCCTATCTGTGGCGCACCAAACCTACCATGCGTCACAAAACAAGTTCTGTGGCGCACCATTCCGAATGCGCCACAAAATACTGTGGCGCATACGTGCATGAGTGCGCCACAGAAATATGGTGGGTCCCACCACCACAAATATCTGGTGACCTTTTTGTGGCGCATCTGCATGGATGCGCCACAGAAATTATACTTTCTGTGGCGCATCCATGCAGATGCGCCACAAAAATTCGGTGGGGCCCCCTCCAATGATTGCATTGGTAATTTATCTGTGGCGCATTTAGCACTGTGCGCCACATAAATATGGTGCGGCCCTACCAATAATTTAAGTGGGCAACATTCTGTGGCGCATTCATTATGGTGCGCCACAGAAAGTTAAAAAAAGTGAACGAACAATCTTTAGTGAAAACTTCCTTTCTGTGGCGCACACCTTCAACGGTGCGCCACAGAATCCTGCCTTTCTGTGGCGCACCCCATCAACGGTGCGCCACCGAATTTTGTTGCGCCCACTTACACGTGGGTCCACCAACGCGCCTCCCTCACTAGTGAAAACTGCCAAGTCTCGCGCGCTCGACGACCACGCGCCCTCGCCGCCGGCAGCTCCCGCCCGCGCGCTCGACGACCACCGCGTCCTCGCCGCCACTCCACCGCGCACTCGACGACCACCGCGTCCTCGCCGCCACTCCACCGCGTCCTCGCCGCCCCTGGAGCGCCCGAGCCCGACGCCTCGCCGCCCCTGGAACACGCCCGACATCCTCGCCACCGGCCCGCCACCTCGACGCCGACGCCGCCGACGCCCTCGACATCCCCTCTCCCTCCCTCCACCATCCCCTCCCCGAGGTGCTGCTCCTTCCATCCCCTCTCCCTCCCCTCCACACCTGCACACAAGGTGTTTGGTCAAATGCCAAACCCATATTTTTACAGAATTTGATTCATTTGGTTGTTGAGTGCTTGCTGCAAGTAGTTGCTAATGCTTCTAGTTGGTGCTAGTGGTGTTAGGAAAATTTTGGAGACCAAAAAAATTTAAAATTTTGCTAAGTTAAATATGGTCACTGTTTAAACATACCTACAAAAATGCCTTCAATTAAGGTTCTAGATGTATTCAAAAAATTATTTCTGGGGTTAATTATGAAGTACTAACTTAGTACAAGAGATCCATGAGGGTTAATGTGAAATAGGATCAAGATTTGATGCTTTAGAAATGCTCCAAAGTTGGTACTTTTTAAAGGAAATGAAGATATATGGATGTGAATTTTCTTATTTTTTTTCTTGTGCAGACCACCGGCTTCGACTACATCAACTATCTCCTCAACTACAGTTCCCCCTTTGGTGAGCTATTGGTTAACCCGGTGACCATGTGTTCTGTGCTACCACGACCATCGTGTCGTGGTTGTTTGTGTTCCGACCAGCGTGTCGTGTATGTGGATGTTGCCGGCCGTAGATACCGGCAACATGATTTGTGAAATCTATGCAGGTAACCATGAGGCCCTTGAGTTTGCCGGAACGTCGATTAACTTCCGTTCCGGCAAATTCGGGTACTCCATATGTCCCTTTTTTAGCAAAGGTCATGCCGAATTTTTTCGTGAATTTTGGCATGACTTTGCTAAAAATAGGACACGTGGAGATGTGGATGTGGTATTGTGTTTGTTGTCGGCCGGCAGATGTGGATATGTGTTTGTTGTTGGCCGGCCGGAGATGCCGGCAACATGATTTGTGAAATGTCTGCAGGTACCCATGAGGCCCTTGAGTTTGCCGGAACGTCGATTAACTTCCGTTCCGGCAAATTCGGGTACTCCATATGTCCCTTTTTTAGCAAAGGTCATGCCGAAATTTTTCGTGAATTTTGGCATGGCTTTGCTAAAAACAAGACATATGGGGTATTGCGACTAATGCATGGGCCGGGTATCTTAGTACTTAATTAAGTGATTTTTTTTTATATTTGGTGTACTAACTTCGACATTTTTTTCTTATAGGTGAGACGAACATGGCTGACAATAACGAGGCCGGGGGTTCTCGAACAGGAGGCGAGGAACCGAGAGAGGAAAATAGTATGATTCAGACGGTCATCGCACAGGCAGTGACAACGACGTTCACGTCGATCTTTACTACCGTCTGTGAGTCTGTCAGGGTTTGGATTGAGGGAGGGAGAAAAGGGCCTCCCCCAGTGATCAGCTTCGGCTCCAACAAGTACTCAATCAATGTGCCTACTACAGAAGATGCACCCCCAGCATCCCCAGAGGTAAAGAAGAAGAAGCACAGGAAGAGAAGTAAGCCAGCTCCTAAGACGACTATCCGGGGGTATGAAGACATGGTATCACCCCGTGCGGATGGCTTGAGCCGAGTTCATGAAGCTGGTCAACCGATCCTGTCTCGGGAGCTGCTCCACCTCGCAGACGGATGCATGCTCTCTTTGCAAAATGCTATCTTGACGCGAGAGAGCAACCTTCTTAAAGAAGATAATCCAAATTACCCGGTGTTCACTGTCAAGGTGCCAAAAGACTTGGCCGAGTTCGTCCATGAAACCCCCGCGGATCTGTTTTTCATATCGTACGAGGACGTCTTCAAGCTGTTTCACTTTAGACGGCTGGACTATAACTTGGTCCGCCTATACGCGCTCAACCAAGCGATGAGGATCAGGAGAGATAATACCCCGTACATCAAGGTAGTGGATCCCTACTACATGCGTGACAGCCTGCTGGTGGAAGGATCAACGACACGGGCCAAGGCCACGAAGTTCCTCCAGAGAATCATGCTGAACAACAAGGATAAGAACAGCTTTCTTATTCCTTTCTTTTCCGAGTAAGTACACATCCGGTCGCCGCCGTCGTATCTTATGCTTTCTTATAGATTTCTTCCGTTGTTGATCCTTTCCAACATTCCGTTTCAATTGTGTTGAGCAGTGACGAGTACGCAGTACTCATCGTCGTAAGCCCGAGGTGGTCCGTTGCCACTTATTTCGACTCGGGGAGTCTTAAAGACTACACCAGAATAAAGGGTGTTCTCGATGAGGCTCTCGAGGGCTATGCCCAAAAGGGAGGCCACTTCCACAAAGAAAAGAATGGGGAACGTTTAACGAAGGACAACAAACACATTTTCTGGCATGGGACCGGGTTCCATTGCATCAAGCATGCGTCTGGCAGCGTGAAGGATGCCTTCTACGTCCTCCATCACATTAAAGGGCTTGTCCGGGATGTAGAGACAACGAGGTGGCCATCTAGTCTCCAAGAATGGAGCACAAATGCGGGGAAATCACCGATTCTGAGCTTAGAGAAGACTTCCATCGCATCCAGAGGCAGTTATCGCTAATCATTTTGGAAGATGTCATGGAAGCATGGGGGTCCTTACACAACGCCAGAGGTAGGATGTATTGTAAAAGAAAAGCCTTGCCTCACTCGATAGAAGTGCTTCTTTATTTTCTTTATTATAGACTTATCCACTTAATTAGATGAATAAATCATACTCTATTTATATTATTAATCAAATATATATCCCAATTCATCTCCAGGGTTGTCTAAGTGGGAGATCGAAGAACGCCTAGACAAGCAAAATGACATGAGGACGTGGATGACGAAAGACTGCTATAAACCGTTCCCGGAGCCGATACACCAGAAGGCTCAATCCTACCAGTGGAGCTAGACGTGTTCTCCGTCAGCGACCCAGCAAGAGACCCCAGCGGCGACTCAAGAAGAAGAGACTCCAGCGGCGACTCAAGAAGAGACGGTGAAATGGCACATCGTTGTATCCATCTCCAGGGTTGCATCAGAGGGAAATCGATGACAACTTTATTTGTACTATGACTTATGTGACATGAGATGAACTTTTGTACAATTAATTTGGCACTTAATTGTCACTATATATGTATGTATCTCGGGCTCTAAGTGGTGATGTACATATTTATCTGTCTGTTTTAATACTGTGTCAAAATATATTACTGTTTCTATTATTTTCTGTAAAAATTCTGTAATATACCTGTATTATTGTCAAATACAGCAAATAATCGATAATACAGCAAATAATATACGGCAAATAATTTAGTGGCGCACGGTAAATAATTTTGTGGCGCACCATATTCTGTGGCGCACGAACAAAGTGCGCCACAGATACATTATTGTCAAATACAGTAAATAATCGAAATTCTTTCTGTGGCGCATCGAAAATAATTTAGTGGCGCACTCTGGAGGTGCGCCACAGAATTGTATACTTTCTGTGGCGCATGGTTCCGTGCGCCACAGAAATAATATTTTTGTGGCGAGGATTCTGTGGCGCACCGACCATGCGCCACAGAAACAGTTTTTGGTGCGCCACAGAAAGGCACTTCCCTACTAGTGATAAAGCAATGCCACCTCCAGATCCCTCACCTTTAACATGGAAACACTCCTTCATCCCAAGTCTAAATCTCAGATTTTCCACACGCTCCTTACTTTGCCTAGTTTCACAGATAAAAACTAAGCAGGGCTTATAAGTCTGCACAAGGCAGATCAGCTCTTGAACGGTCGCATGCGGCCCCAAACCACGACCGTTCGAGCCTAATGTCGTCATTGGGCCCGGCGGTCCCCCTCGGAGGAGGCCGCCGATGTTGCCAAGTCATTTTCAGTGCCAGTCTTTCTCAGTTTGGTATGAGTCCGTGGGTCAGTGTACGATGGTGGTTGTGGAGGAGTAGCAGACGGTAGAGCAACGAGAGCAGAGTTGTCATCTTCAACATTCGGATCTTCCATATTGAAATCAATATGTTTCTTTGAAGTAGTATTAGCAGCATGTTCCACACCCTCAATTGCGAGACCCGGTTTCAGCGGGCTAGAAGCTGAATCATTTAGGTCATCCTCGCCGTCCAGAGCAGCATCTTCCGAGGACCGCTTACGCGGATGATGTGCAGCAGCGCCTCTACCTCGCCCGCTACCGCGCCCTCGGGCAGCAAAGGACCTCGGCTCCTGGGCTGGCGGGTTTTCACGACGAACAGCTAAGATAAAATCACCGTACTGCAGCTCTTTTGTCGTCCAAACACCATCTCCACACTCCTCGTGGTTATGCCCAATAAGACCACAGTGCTTGCAGAAGTACGGAACCTTTTCATATTTGACGAACAACCATCTCTTGCCCTCTCCCACAACGGACAGAGAGACAACTCGTTTCAGCGCAGTATGAACATCAATCATCACACGAATGCGGACGTAATTTCCTTCATAAAACAACCTAGGAGCCATCTGCACCTCCTTCGTCTTCCCAATACGGCGCGCTAGATCATCCACCACATATGTTTTCCGGTAAAGCTCGGGGATTCCGTGAATCTGAGCCCAAACATAGAGGCCCCCAAACACAAATCTCTCTGGATCATATTTCCCATCATAGTCTTCAATTAGAACTGCCCAGCCACGGAACGTCCAAGGCCCCTGGTGAACAACATTTTTCCAATCTCCTAAGCAATGCATCTGGAACACAAAGAGGTTTTCCCCAGCTTCTCTACAGATCGGGTCTCTAGATAAATTCCAAACTGCTTTCATCTTCCCAAAAAGAGCATCCGAACTAAAGGATCTATCCGTATGAACCTTACCGATGGCTAGCCAACGCGCATCCTTCTGAAATTCTTGGGCTTCCTCAGCCCTGATCACCACTTCATCAAGCTCATCATCCCGGAGATCAAGGTGTTGCAGAAGATCATTGATCTCAGCCTCCTTACCGGCGCCGAGCTTGAAGGCGCCGCCGAAGTACTAGACGCCATGGCCCGTCCTCACGCAAACCCTAGGGCTTAGGCGAGGACAAGCAGCGAGAGAGGGGTAGGTCGATCGAAAGAGCTTTGCGAGTAGATCAATATAGGTGGAACAGAAAACGGATTTTGAGTTGGAATAGGTGAGGAAAAGAATTGGAATCTCACGGGGCGATGCAATCGCCGCCGGAGCAGTGGAAACCCTAACGAGAGGGTGCAAACAGACTGAATTAAATCTTTTCAATTATATTTTTCATGCTGACAAACCAAGTTTAGAGTATCACATTGTAAACGAAATGCAAGTTTTCAATCCTCGCCTCCCTCTTATTTGATCATCCTCATCGCCATATTCGGCATGTTCTACAACACCCGCCTCCTCTAGCTCCTAGATTTTTTTTTTAATCTGTCATCATCCACACCAAAATAAGATAAGGGCAAAAATGCCCATTTTTTTTTGAACAAGCAAAAATGCCCATTCACCTGGCCAAACGTGAAATCCACGGCTGCTACGCCGATTATTTTGCCGAAGTGGCATCATTCACCGTAAAGAATTTTCGTCGGTGTTTTCGGATGAACAAGAACCTGTTCATGCGGTTGGTGCATGGTGTGCGGGAGTACGAGACCTAGTTCAAGTTGAAAAAGAACCGCGTGGGAATGGTTAATTTCTCATCAATCCATAAGTGCAGTGCTGCTATGAGTACGTTTGCATATGGATGCCTGCAGATGGTCAAGGCGACTATCTACGCATGTCTGATCCCACAGCTATCAAATTATGTACAGATTCTGCAGGACGGTGGTGGCTGTGTTTGGACCGCACTATTTGAGATAACCAAATGAAGAAGAAACAACTCGGATCATGGCACAAAACACAGCGAGATAATTTTTTGAGATGGTTGGGAGCATCGAATTGCATGCATTGGAGTTAGATTTTCTCACTATAGAATATTTGATTTGTATTTTTCAAAACGTTTGAATTTGCACAACAAAATGAACGTATTGGGGGCACGAGTAGGAAGTGATGCCCCCATAGGGGACAGCTCGTACGGACGACCCGAATAGCGCCCGTCCAATGCTGCTTCCGGACGTTATATGGGGGTGTGAGTGGAGATGGTAAGTTTTTCTCACCAGGCATAGATGGGTTTTTTGTCAGCCGTCTTCTCCTCGGCAATTTCGACAATGTTGACCTCGAGGCGAAACTATAAAACAAAATGAACCTCCGGCGAAACTACTTCACGCATCTAACCCTTTTGGGTAGCGCCTAAGGATCGGGCGCTACACTTACACTGTGTAGCGCCTTACGATCAGGCTTTACACATCCGGATTGTGTAGCGCCCGATGTAGTAGTGTAGCGCCCGATGTGTAAAGCCTGATCGTAAGGCGCTACACAGTGTAAGTGTAGCGCCCGATCGTTAGGCGCTACCCAAAAGGGTTAGATGCGTGAAATAGTTTTACCGGAGGTTCATTTTGTATTATAGTTTCGTCCAGAGGTCAACAATATCCAAATTGCCCTTCTCCTCTCCTCAGGATCCAACAAACCGTAGCAACTTCTCATTGTCTACCATATATTTGTGTATTTGTTTATAACCTTGCGCCGATCCAGAGACAATGCACCGTCTCCCCACCAGAGTAATCGACCCACCTTGCTACCACCCGTTGAGAACATGTTTTGCCTTAATTATTTCTGTAGGTGATTCCCGTTGAGGGTGAAGCTTTCTTGCTCAGGTTGCGAATTAGCTCACATATTTTTGAATACCACGTATTGTTTTGATACTTTGTTAGGTAGTACTGAGTTCTGACAGTTTTGGTTGGAGTTGATGCGTGCAATTTTGGTTGGAGTTGATGCGTGTTTCTTGTTTACCGGTTGAAACACTTGTAGAGGAAGATGGATGCCCAACAAATCAAGGGGAAGGAAAAGGTGTATTCCAGGGACTCACTGCCCGAGGATTCAGTACAGGTCTAGTGAAAATAGACTAATCTTTCTAAGACTTCAACATAAACTGAACCGGATTTAATTTATTTTTACAATCTGACTCTTTTTCATAATGCCCGATCTGAGAGTGTCATGTATATTTCATAGCACCATGGGTAACGCGCCTTGGTATATTACATGGTGCACATGTCGCCATGGTATATCACATGGCGCCTTGATCGCCATGGTATATTACATGGCGCCTTGATCTATGGCGACTGTCGGCGTTACGATAGCATGGCGGCTTAGGCCAGGGCGTCATGCAATGTACCATGGGCCCTAACCCAAGTTGCCAATCAAAAAAGGGTTATTTTGTGAAATTTTGATAAACCTGGTTCATTTTGCGCACAAGTTTCAGAAAAAGTCGTTTGTGTCAAATTTGCCAGATCTAGAAGAGATGCTAGCCAACGATTCTGACCATACCAGTCGAAAGATAGTTTTCATGAGCCTCCAGCAATCTTATTCCCTGAGATCGGAAGCAAACTTATTTGACGGTGCAGGTCAACAGGATTGAGTCGTATACAATGTAGATAAAGACTCCTCAGATTTTATTTATAAAGTGACTACAAGATCAGTACAAAGGCTATCTCGCCGAGTTATAGGAGGTATCGGCCGATGATTATAGATGTGTATCTGAACTAGGGTGTTACAGAGATGCGTAGAGATGCGTAGGCGAAACTTTGACGTGTAATGAACGTGGAGGTCTTGATAGGGGTCCTTGGGTATAGATGTCCGAGCCTTGTACGTCTAAGATTTCCTCTTGCCTTTTAGCGTAAAGTCTCCTTCAATGTAGTTCGTAGTGAGGTAATCTTAAAAAAACCTTGGTGCAACATGGTAGGTCTTGGTAGGTGGAAAAGTTTCTATAAGCGAGCTACCGGTCGGGAGTCTTGTACGTCGTGGCTTGAATGTGGTACATGCCCGTAGGGTTACGGCCTAAAGCCACTCATCGCCGACAATGCCTAATGTGTACTTCAACCAATGTAGCGGCTAGGATTATCGTTCTTTTCAACAACAAAAAACATGCTACTCCGGCACGTTTTGCGCATGGTCTCTAGAACCCCGTCTCTTATAGACTAATCCTGGACGGTGAATCCTTGAAATGCATCTTTTTCTTCCCCTTGCTCTATTGGGCATCCATCTTTGTATGCAATCTTTTTTTTTTTCGAGGAATTTTTGATCTATGAATCAACTGTCAACTGTCAAGGCAGTACAAATAACACAAAAAGTAACAAAAAAATTGCATCCAGGTTCCAGGTTCGTAGACCCGGCCCCTAGCGACGACTACAACCACTCGAGCGAGTCGAAGGCGCGCCACTGTCATCGCCCCTCCATTATTAGAGTCGGGCAAACCTAGTTGTAGTAGTCGTGCTAAGCCCCCGACAGGACCAGTGCACCAGAACAACACCCGTCGCCGATAAAGAGAGGCTTAGATCAGAAGGATCAGACATGTAGACACACGAACGCATACGAATAAAGACCGAATCCTACCGGATTCAACGAAGACAAAAACCGACTGAATCCCGCGAGATCCGGCTGAAACATACCTCCACACGCCGTCCGACTAGGAAGGGAGGAGCTTGCGTCAACTCCAACGAAAACGGTCATACTCAGTGCTACCCAACAAGCAATCATACAAGACATGGTATGCAGAATTTTTTTTTTGAGGCAATTGGCAACGGTTTCACATGCCTCGTGTTATATTAGTATATCTATTATATACTAAAAGCAAAATGAGGGAGTTTAATAGAGCCGTCACGTTAATCCACATCATCTGAATTATCTCGACTGTCAGATCTATAAAAGTTAGCTAGGCTTTTAAATCACAACCGTAAGATTTATGTAACAATTATGTGTCACGTGTTCTACACCGGAGTTGAGGTCCAACACGATATATAATTACGGAGTATCAATTCAAGTACACACGTAACAGGCTTTCAAAAAAAACACGTAACAGTTTTTTTGGCTGGGAATGCACATCGTAGTAATAGGGAGACCGTTCTGGCCTCTGGGTAAATTCAATGTACAGAGATCTGGTCTCCCTGATTAAACGTGCAAAGCCGTTTTACTTTTCTATACTACTACTAGTTGGCACGTACGTGCAACGCACGTCTTCACGATCCATCCATATGATTATATGATAAAAAAGACTCACAAGGGTAAGAGCAACTCCTTCCTTCCCAATCATTAATTTGTGTTGGCATAAAAATAATTCTCTAAAAAATGAGTCTTCTATCATGGATTACAACAACAAATTTGATATCGTTCATCTTGATGCATCTTACATGAACGTAGGTATATGTGTTCAATCATGCATGCAATTTTTTCTTGTCATTTGAGTGAGCGTAGGTATATTTGTCATTAAGTAGGGCCGTCAATAAAATGAAAGGAGAGTGAAGAATTAGCCTTTGCTTTTGGTTGCTAGGAATCAGTGTTTAGCAAGAACAGCCATGTGGGTCTAAGGCATATTATACGTATAGGAAACGCCACAGTAGACCATGCACTTGATGCATTTGACAGGCAAACTTGAAGGCCCAAACCAGCACGTGGCCCCTCAGGCTTCTGATCGGTTCAACATGAATCCATGGAGGTTAGGAAAAAGGGAACGTTACCCTCAAAAAAAAAGGAAAAAAGGGAACGAAGGACGTTCGACTCAGCCGTGACGATAGGATTCCAGACTGAATACGACTGATTTTTTTTCTTATGCAATCTGCTGCGTGACCGTGCTGGACTTTGGTTCGAGAGTTGAGACGAAGGCCAAATTGGCACGAACGAGCGTTTTTCACCCGATCGATCGATGTACGATGGCATTAGCAGTATTATGTGATTTGGTGGGAGGGTAAAACGGGCAAAAGTGGATTTATGTTGAGTTGTCAAACATTGGATCGATCTGGACCGTTGGCCAAATATTGAAGGGCTCAGATTTAATGTATCAACACAAGTTTGCTCTTTTAATAGTAGTATAGATTAAAAGAGCAAACTTGTGTTGATACATTGAATCTGAGCATTTCAATATTTGGCCAACGGTCCAGATCGCTCCAATGTTTAACAACTCAACACAAATCTACTTTTGCCCGTTTTACCCTCCCACCAAATCACATAATACTGCTAATGCCATCGTACCGGTTCGTTCTTTTCGTTTTATGATAATTACAGAGATTTTGCCACCGCCTCAAAACGATCGCCAAAAAAACAATCCGGACGATAACCAATCTAAATCGGATCGGTAAAAGCTGAACGTACAGCTCTTCGATCCTGGTCGTACATACCACGCGCGGAAGCTAGCTAACTAGCGATCCTGGTTGGGTCACACACGAACACGACTAATTAAAAAGAATCGCTAAACACGCATGCGTTGTCATGTAGGAAAGAAATACCAATACCAAATAAATCACCGTCCAGCCGGATCTAGCTGATTAGTGACAATGTCAACGTACTAAACGAACTTTGTTTTAGATGAAAAGAAAAAACGATAGAGAGAGGAGACAAAATATTTTGACATATACCGTTGGATGTAATGGATGGCTTAGATGGAAGGTCAAACTGACATGCATATACCATGAAAATATGATGACCTGGCTTTGAATCATTTAGATGCGCAGAGAAGGTGTTCTTTATAATCAAATATGAGTACAAGCTACAATGGCTTAGATATATTTTCAATGTTTTCTCTTATTCAATATACAAGTATAAGTAGAAGATATGCAATTAGAAAAGTTAGGGGGAAGAGAAAAGTTGGGTACAAAAGTGCATCTTTTGTTAATTCAATATGATTCACAAAAACAAAGCTTAATTAAATCTAGCCGCGCAAATGCACGGGATACCCTGCTAATTTTTTATTTTGATAATTTCAATATTGGATAGGGTTTCTTTCCATATATGGTTAATTATGTGGTTAATGTATTTTTTCTGGATCCAGTCGGTTCCTTCTCAAGATTTAAAATTGAAAGGTAATTAAAATATCCGAAGAGGTTTATTCTAAAAAAAAGTTAAATGTTCTCCAAGATGAGAAATGATTTTTTTAAATTAAGGTGCGTGCCACAAAAGTTTGAAGGATCTCTTGCTAGGAACTAGATTTTGTTGACATACATTTTTTGTAAAATGTTAGCACCAATCTTGAAGCAACCAAATAGAATGAATGGTGTGCGATAAGAAAGAGACCCGAACGAGGTTGTACACTTACTTTTTCGATAAAATCGATCAAACCTCAGGATCACTAACGGTGGAGAACCGGTGAGGCCATGGGGGCGCTTGGAGGAAGCTCAAGGTGTAGGACTGGGTAGGCGCGTTATAGAGGTTTCTCAGCGACCGATGTGTAATACGGGTAGAGAGGAAAGTTCTTTACTACTGCTTGTAAAGACGTGCGTTGCACGTATATGCCAACTATCCTGATTAAACGTACAATGCAGTTTTTGCAAGGAATTTATCCCCGTAGTAGGCAAGCCAGATCAGAAAATAACACGTACGTAGACTAGCTACCCGAGAAAGAGAAACGCACACAGCAACTACGTAGGAATAGCTGAGTCCATTCATGAAAAAAATGCGTACACATGCTTTGCTAGCTAAAATGCTGAAGATACATATATGTTGAAAGATCTGCAATAAATTGAAATTAGAATAATATAAAGTATATATGATCAATATGTATTTGAGTGTACAGGCTAGCTACAATGCTGAAAATACGTATATGTTGTAAGTTTGCAATAATTTGAAATTAGAATATAATAAAGTATATATGATCAATATGTATTTGACTGTACAGACGCCACAGTAAACACTATTAAAGATGTTTACACTCAGATGCACATCACAACTCTTTCCAAATGCTGCACATAATTTCCATGTCAAGTTTTTGACTTTTGTATGATCTCATCGAAATATCTTCAACCCTGTAATATCCAAAACAATGAAAAATGAAAAGGGGACCTAGCTGGAAAATGGCAAATAATTAGATCTTTGTCGTGTGGTGTCTCCAGCACTTTAAGCATCTCATACGTCTATGCTAAGAAGTAGGTGTGTCTATAAAACCCGTGTAACATTTAAATTGACCAAGAAATACATTTAAAATGCATTTTATAGCCACTTTTCAGGATAATAAATATCACTTGGGTAGAAAACGGATTTAATCGTCTTTAGTTCCCCGTGAATGATTATTAGGCTATTTCTAGAAACACTACATTAATGACTATATGTGTTATTATACATGATATTTTATTGGTATATATTGTTAAAAGTTCAGACAAGCACGAGTTGTCTTCTTAGTTGGGAGAAAAAATTATTAGTTTATGAAATATATGTGTCTAGAAAAATACTACTATCTCTCCCTTATACCCTAATCCTTCTATATTTATTGGATAACAAGAATATAGGTTATACAAAAAGCCTTTTTATATTTTTATGCATGGTTGTTTGATTATTATTGTCAAAAGCATTTACTCTTTGTGCCCACAATAGCACTGAGTAAACATTTGAAAGAATAAGATCTCTATACAAATGAAAGACATAATCTTATTTAAAAGTAATATCTTGGCTATGTTATTTTGTGGTGATCCAAATTCGTTTATACTGATGAAGGCCAACTTGTGACGAAGGAGAGCGGAGCGCCCCGGAGTCGGACTGCAGCCGACCTAGGGGTCGGACTGCAGCCGACCTAGTGTTTTATGCCACCATATATACATCTTGTAAGCCGCCGGTTGGGGTAAGCCATACATTGTAAACCCACGGCGTTTGTAACCTCACCCGATTATAGTGAAGTATTACTGGTTGGCGCCCGTGGTTTTTTCCTCTCCTTTGTTTAGAGAGGTTTTCCACGTTAAAATCTCGTGTCCCCTTTGGTTTGATCATTCCGCTCTTCGTCGTTTATTTGCTATCGTTTATAACAGGCTAGCATTCAAGGAGTTGACAACTATCCACCTACTTTCATACAATAGGAGTTTGTTTCTTGGTAAACTGATCAGTACATATTTGTATTTAATTTCCTCAACTAGACATCTATCTTCTGGCGCTTAATCGAGAAACACCGATGTATACCCATTGACTAAACAAAGCTCAGTCACTTCGATTTATGTTAAAAAATAATGTTACAGACCATCTAAAATCTCCATGTAATAATAAATGTATAACCTACATACTATTTCACTCAATTTAAATTAGTTAAATTCTGTATTAACAGTGTGCCAAGATATGTTCACGTGAACACCTTTGTTCAATCTCTGGCAAGCTCTATTCACCCTAATCAACAAATAAAAGCTCAAAAATGAACGAGGCAATAATAAATCTCCTAAGTGCATTTTATAAATCTTATATTATTGTGCTTTTCATGACAATGTTTTGGGGTTGAGATGGTGCCATACAGAATAAAAGCCTATTGGTACCATAATATTTACTAGAATGCTCTGATTTATAATTTTGTCTTTCCAGTATCAATAAAATAACAACTTTAATTCATGAACACATTCAATATGCTGTAGACGATGCCCTCACATTTGCGAGGGCCACCTTGCTAGTTCTGATAACAGCACAAAAACTTCAAACCAAACATGTTCTTTAATAAAACGAGTAGGAAAACATAACGGCTTGACACACACAAGCTGGGAAAGTTTCGCTTTAATACAAAACTAGTTGAATGCCCGTGTGTTGCTACGGTCGCTAAGTTATTATTGTTGTCACACATGTTACACGTAAAAATTAAAAATGCACATAATATTCACATGTATAGAAATGATAGTATCTAAAAAGATTAAGATTCAATTTTCTAGAAGCGCATTTCAATAAAAGCCACAATTGGATGTCTGCGAGCATATAGAGCTACGAAATAGCACGAAAGAATATATAGGAGAAACATTGATCAAAAGATGCATTATGCATGTGCTTCCTCTACCATGGTGATCTTTCACTCATGCCGATTGCCTCAGCCGTTTCATAAGCTGTAAACAAAATAATTAAATCTAGAAATCCCAAATATCTATGCTTAACCAAACATATGCAGAGAGAATATATCAATTCGGATCATGAGCCTAAGAAAAATGCCCGTGCTAGAAGGAATTATATTAATCAATTTTTTATTCCATTTCGCGGACTCTCTCTCGACCATTGCATCCATCCGGCTGTCCTCTCCAACCGTGTCACTGAAAGATGTCACAACGTCGTATTAGCTATCACCGATTTCTCCCTCAGCTCTGAAGTAGAGGAACATAGTTCATCTCACATCCTAAAATGTACCGGACTGCTTAACACAAGACTATTGTGCGCCTTTTCTCAGTCAATGTCCACTGCTAAGTTAAAGAAAAGTCAATGTCCACTGAATAAAAAATGCACCTAACTTGCCCATTTGTTCTACCATAGAAATAACAACACAAAATCGGGTTTTCCTTGTATGCAGAGTTTATTTACCTTGTATGGTAATTTTGTGTTACCAAAACCAAACTAAGCAAAAACAGACAGTACTTGATTCAATCAAATTAAATTGCTTACACAAAGTGGGAAAAAAATCTATCAAACCGGGATCATGCGTTGCCAGGGAGATATATAAATAAAAATATCTTAATGCTCGTCTTATTTCACAAATAAGTTCAGGTTTCACCTCGCACCTTTTCTAACCCATCTTGCAAGAAGAGAATGTGTTTTATTCCTACAATCCTATTACTATACCCGCTCCAAGGTCGCATTTCCCCTCAAAACAGAACATCCGAAGAAATGTATATGGAAACTTAACCATTCAACATATATCAATTTTGAGACACCTAACAAAAACACATGATACATTGAATTCCATTTAAATCAAGTAGTTACATTAGTGTACAAGACGCATTGAATAGATCCTTGTATATCAAGTCATCACTGAATTTAGTCACAAATGAGGACAACATACAAGCCTTGGTAGTAAATTTATTTTTATATGAAAAAAGTAAATTTGGATATCACAAGTGAGAAAACTAAAATTGATTGTAGTATTTATTTACAAAGCTCAAAGATGACCCAGTATTACAATCTCTAGCTCCTCTTCTTCCTTGTCCTCCTCTTCTTCCTTGTCTGCAATTCCTTGGTCAGCTCCTCTTAATTCCTTTCCAATGAACACCAAAGACAAGAATGGAATCTAGAAAATAATACGAGGAGAAATCAAATGACATGAATTCAACAATCAATAATCCACTTTTTACTAATAATAAGATAGTGAACGTTCTCATTGAACAATCATCAGTTGGCACGAAAACATGTACGCCAACCAAACCTCTGTACAAGCTTCTCCCCAATCTCCATCCTCTTTGGTCACGGGAAGGGATTCTCCACTGAGAGATGCCTGAAAGATGGTAGACAAACAAAAAGATACCAGACCATTTTGACAGTTCATTTTGCCATGAAATATACGTGGTAAAAGCAACTGCCTGATCAATTTTGAGAGAATCCCCCTCGAGTAGCCGTGCATCTGCAGGGACAGTGCCAATAAGCCTGATGATGTCCCTGGGTACCAAACTACCAATATAGAGGCATCCAGCTCTTGCATGAGAACCTGCACGCACAGCCAGTGCATGAACCCTTCAAGATAAGACTAAACTAAGGTATCCATCCACGTTGATGCAACTCCTAAAACCTTTTGTTTAGACACCAAGCGGGCCATGAGGGAAGAGCATATCTGAGAGTATGCAAGACTGATACTCCCTCTCAAAACAAATGAGAGACATAACACATACTGGGAATACAATTGTACAAAGATAAGATCATTATAAATCTCTGCCAAAGGATTATTGTCCAAGTTTCAAGGAAGAAAGGCTGGGAAGGGAAAAAAACTACCATGCCATGCCACTTTTTTATCATGTTATATTAGACAAAATCAAAGTCTGGATCTGAAGATGCGAAAGGTTGAAACCTTTATATACATAAATGTCATGCAATTAAATTAAACATGGTTAATAACAACGCAAAGCAACATTCTCCTGTAAACATGGTTAAGAAAATTAGGTTGAAAGAAACCAAACAGACCTGGACAATGTTTTGGTCGTCCTGGTCAAGCTCCCTTGGTTCACCGTCAGTTTGCCGCTTGTCCTCTTGAAGCCTTTCAAGCCGTTTCTTGTCCTTGAGGTCAACTGCAGAGCAAGATCAGCTGTGGTCACTCACTTGGGAGATAGTTGCCAGGACTGCGTCCTCAGACTATGCAAGGAATTTCATACATTTACTAAGCACTCGGTTTCAAGGATTTGAAAAGATTTCGGCACAACTAAACCTTACAAAGCAAGTTAGCCAGAGTCCAGACCGAGTGACCAGACAGGATAACTGTATTAGAACATCTAGCAACACTGTTCATGTATCTTGAGTATGTCATTGTGTACGGACAGTAAAGGCGGCGATAATGCAGCTAGGAAGATGCTACAAAGCAAGAGATGAAATGAGCTGTGAAGATTATTACGCGTCCTGGTGAAGCGCACGAAGGCAGCGTAGATGAGCGTGGCTAGAGCCGGGATCACGAGGATCGGCAGTGCCTGGGTGGGCAGCCTCCAACTGAGGCTCCGTCTCCTCGCCCTCCAGAACGCGTACACGAAGACAAGCACCTGTGCAAGAGACGAACAATCCCTGTGAGCCCTGATCCGGGACGACAAACAGATATATCCCTGCAACCTGCAAGTATCCCGGGCACAAGCAGGGGCAGCAACCCCATAGGTAGGCACGAATTCTTTCTGGGGACCATAAATCGTGCACAAAGCTCTGACCGGGAAATTCATATATGGGCAGGCTGCAGGCAACCGCTGGGTGATTCTAGCATGAAACTGGATGTGATCATGTGAATCGCTTGAATAAAGTCCACCGTTGAACTTTTTTTGTTACGGGCATAGACGCGAACACCTGAAGCTCGTCGACCTCTGTTGCTGGAGATAGAGAGAAGGAGGGGCGAGCAGGATCTCACCTCGAGGTTGAAGGAGACGAAGGCGAGCTTCCGTCCGAGCCGGCGCACCGCCGCCGCCCGCCTCGCCAAGCGCGACCGCACGGCCGCCTCCTCCTCTCTCTCGTCGCCACCATCACCGCCGCCGGAGGCCTGCCCTTGGCGGCGGCGCCAGAGTGAAGCCGCGGCGTGGAGCCGAGACCAGACGCCGGAGAAGAGGCGGCGGCGCGATTGGATCCAGAGGAGGAAGGGGATCGGGGACTCCTGATTCAGGACGACGCCACAGGAGAGAGAGTGGTAGGGTGTACGTTTGAGTGGAGCCGTGGAGAGATGATTCGACGATCAAGATGCGTCGGATCGTCTGCCAGGGGCGATTGGCGTGGAGTTGGACGTACCAAGGTACGTCCAACTCCCATTTAATAGTAAAGATTCGCCAATCACGCACACCTCACTTAGAACTCAACTTTCATGACCAAATTGATTGGTGGCTGAGCATCCAGCGCTCATCAGCGCTAAGAACCAGGAGTATTCATCAGACTATAAGGATATCCTCGAGCGGTGGTACCACGGTGGCAGGCTCACTGCATAAAAACATAAAGCAAGTTTGATCACTTCATCAAAACATATTTCAACTTGCTAATTAAGAAGCCACACATACGTACCCCATGCTCATCATCTCCTCGTAGGAGGCGTGAATCCGGTGGTAGTAGCCGAGAAATGTCGTGGACGCCAAAATACAGAGCCAAAACACGGTAACTCCGACGATCTCGCCCATAAGAACATACGAGATGACGAAAAACCAGACCGCAAATGCGAATTAGAGGAAAATCGGAACGGAGCTATCAAAAATGGCTCCGTTCAACCAGCCGATAACACAACTTATATGGATGATCTGGACAAAGCTAATCGCTCCAAAGAAGCTTGCCGCCACATCGATCGCGGGGCTGTCTACGACTATCAACCACACTAGGCGTGGGGCACAGCAGAAAGCCATCAATCCTATCATGAAGTAGGCAGGGGCCTGTTCTGCTTCTTATGGACGTGGGCGTTGGCGAAAGCGGCGAGACTGGCCGTCTCGGTGCCGTTTCTCTGCCTGTGCTGGGCGAGGACATCACCAAAAAGTCCGGCGGCTAGGACCGAGTCAAGGTATATGATAACCATCCCGAGCACATTGCTGAGAAGACTGCGCGCGAAGAAAGCGAGGAGACCTACGTAGAAGAGGGTGGCAAAGATCTTGGCCAATGGGGTATCCGTGGTGGAGAAGAGACACATGGAGTAGAATAGATAGGAAACGACGAAGAGCGAGAGGCTCCATGCGGCGAGCGGAAGGTCGTCGCCGGAGCACCGGAGTAGAGCGAGGATCGTCAGCGTGGGCACCAGCGAGTTGATTAGTAGCCTGCGCCAGTCATCGCGGACGGCAGCAGAGCGATTCCCGGCCGCCACGGAATCAGCACTGAGTGGATCGTGGGAGCGCTACAAGATCTCCTTCTGCTCCTCCATTTTGTTTGGCCGAGAGTGAGGCGGCGGGGGCTGTTGGGTTTGGTACAGATCGACTACTTATTGCATGCATATATACACAGTACTCGATAACCGAGTACTACTAGGATTCAATTTCTAAACTTACACGGACTCAGACGGTCGAAGCATACTTGCCTATCTTGGCTAGTCGTTTTTTTAGATGACTAGTCGGACTCCAATTGTTTGGCACATCTCGGTCGCGTCTTCCCGTGATGCAGCCTTTTTATTACTATTATTTTTTTGAGATTTTGATGATGTAGTCTTTGTTTGGCTGGGCCGTATGTGAATCGACGATTCACGGCCCAGTTTACCGAAGACTGATAGCCCAGCCATCACCGATCACCACCATCACCATGACCCGGTCTCATTCCCGGGTCAAACAGGAAGATCAGCTCCCCGCCGGCGAGCGCAAGGGCAGGTGACCATGACGAAGGCCGCAAGAACAGGGGGCCATGGAAGCAGCCTCCCGGAGGAGATCTTTGTGTGGGAGATCCTCGTCCGCCTGCCCAACAAAGATCTCATCCGTTGCCGCGCTGTCAGCCACGCGTGGCGCCGTGCCGCCTCCGCCCGCGACGTCCTCCTGGAGCACCACCGCCGCCAGCGATCCCTCCCCCTCATCAACCGCATATATAGACCCGGAGGACCCCGCTGGAACAACATCGCCGCCTTGGACCATCGGGCCGCCCAGCAGCTCCAGCCCGTCGCCCGGCTCGACGGATTCCACGTCTGCGTGAAGGCTTCCTGCGACGGCCTCCTCCTCCTCGAGGAAGGGCTTCGTGGCAGTCCTTTCGGCATGCGCTGCTCCATCTGCAACCCGGCCACGCGCCAGATTGGCCATCTCCCACAGCTCAAGGGCTACGTCGTCCTGGGGCTCTACCGGCACCGCCCTACAGGCGAGTACCGGCTGCTACTGCGCTGGGTGTTCAACCGGAGGTCGATGTACATCTTCGCACTGGACCGCCACCTGCTGCCACCGACGCGCGTCGAGTGCCCGCCGGATGCGGCCTGCTACCAGTCCTCCTCCGCACCTGTCCTGGTCCGTGGTAACCTGCACTGGACATGGCACACTCCCGCTCTACCGCGTCAGACGGAAAGCAAGACTATACTGGTGTTCGACACCACGGCCGAGTCATTCCATCAAATGCGTTCTCCTGTTGTTCCTGTATACAGGGCAGATCTATTCGACATGGACGGCGTTCTTGGCATGTACAGCTGGGACAATGGCATGAGAGCTGTTCGTGTCTGGGTGATGCAGGACTACGAGAGCCATGTCTGGTCCCTCAAGTGCCGCGTCCAATTGCCGGTGCCGGAGATGCCGCAGATCCATGAGCGTCGGACTGGTCGGAATCTGATGGTTGTGTACCAAGAGGGGGATGTGCGCGTGCTGGTCGCTTGTGGAGAATTGCTGCTTTATGTTGATACCCAGGGCAGGTTGCTGGCAAGCTCCCGTGATGACGATGGCCATAGCCTCTCGATTTCTAAGCAGTTCCTAAAACAAAGCCTTGTTTCACATGCCTTCTTCTCAACGCTTCAGGGTGACACCCCTGATGCTTGGCCTTTCATCTGAAGAATGACGTTGCTGGTAATTCTTGTACAGACCTTGATGCTGTTTGGGCTATTTGCATTATAAAGAACAATCTCTATGTTCTGCATCCAGTTTGGGCTGGTTTTCCTTTTGGTGTATGCATCATGTAGTTATGATCAGCAAATTATGAATGCTATTTGGTATCATTACATTATAATTCTCTGCTTGTATATATAAAGATTTTCAAACTCTGCCGTCGATGCTTCTGAATTGCTTATGATCAGTGCTTTGCTGCCACTATGTTCTCATTTACAAACTTTACCGTCTTCCAACTATGTTCTCATTTACAACTGAAGCCATCTCTTTTTGTGTGGACATGGTGTATTCTTGTTAACATTTAAAAGTGCCTCATGTTGTCTGGAAAGGCTAGGTGAAAGCCAAGCATTCAGTGAGTGCGCGTCCTTGTTCCATTTTTTGTACCCAAAATCCTTTTTGTATTATGAGTCCAGTCAATTTAATTTGTAGAGAAAATAATATCAGCATTGCATATTAGGAGAAGGGTTATGTTGTCTATCTTCTTCCAAGCAGTTATAACTTACATGATCTCAGCTCGGTGAGAATTTTGTAGAGTCCTTCAGAATGTTAGATAGTGGTTTAATTATGCATTGCATTATGTTTAGAACAATATCTATGATCTGAACACAGTTTAGGCCTCACAAGTTTGCTTTGTAGATTTATCTATCATCTCCTTGATGCAAACTACCTTCCTGAGTTAATCTCAACAAGAGTTATGGTCAGGAACATATTCAAGAATATGAGTAAATAGCACTGGCGGTCACATAACTCGTCTCATGTGTGCACTTAAGCTCGTCTCATGTGTGCACTTAAGCCACACATCTGAAAAACGTTAAAAACGGGTCACACAACTGAACAAGTGGGTGCAATTTGGTCACAAACAGGACACGTCATCCCGTTTTGGACTGTAACTTTTTAGAAAACCCCTCGGATAATATTAGCAGGGGACGTTTTGCAAAAAAATCCATCTTTTCTCCACACCTCCATCTCCAACTCCGGTATCCCCCACTGTCGGCCGCATCCCGAGCAGGCCCCGCCGCCGTCACCCCCATCTCCTCCCCTCCTGCGCTCGCCCGGAGCAGCACCGCCGGCGAGCATCCTGATCATCCCGGCCACTCCGCATATCCTGGAGACCTTGCAATCGCTCCCGCCGGACGCGGCTTCCTCTGCACGAGAACAGAGGAACGGAGATAAGCTAGTAGTAACACCGATTCATTCACGAGAGGAACACGCGAAGCCGATCAAATCCAGAAGGCGAGCCGCCCCTACTACTCCCCTCAGGTACGGTGATGGTTCAAGGGGGTGACCTGGTGAGAGAGGGCGGAGGGAGCCGTCGGCGCGAGCGACGGCGAAGGCGCCGCCGCCGTCGAGCGAGCGGAAGACGTAGCGGTCGCGGAACTCCCGCAGCTCATGCTCGCGGCTGCAGGATCCCGGGCGCAGGGGCTCCTCGGCGAGCAGCGGGGCGTCGTCGGTCGCCAACGGTCGGCGAGGCGTGCGCCGGCTGCGGGCTCTGAGCGAGCTGCTCCGGGCGAGCGCAGGAGGGGTGGAGATGGGGGTGACGGCGGCGGGGCCTGCTCGGGATGCGGCCGGCGGTGGGGCTGCCGGAGTTGGAGATGGAGGTGTGGGGAAGAAGATGGATTTTTTGCAAAACATCCCGTGCTAATATTATCCGAGGGGTTTTCTAAAAAGTTCCAGTCCAAAACGGGATGACATGTCCTGTTTGTGACCAAATTGTACCCACTTGTTTAGTTGTGTCACCCGTTTTTAACGTTTTTCAGATGTGTGACTTAAGTGCACACACGGGACGAGTTGTGTGACCGCCAGTGCTATTTACTCCAAGAATATCATTATTATATTTTTCTTGCTAAATTATTTTATGTTATGTATCTTCTTTCTATTCTGGTAGGTTACATTACAAGCAAAAATCATAATCAACATCACGGGTCATCCTGCTAGTTAGTAGTCTTAATGTAAAGTAATGTAGTTGGCTGTTTGATCAGAGTGCCTGAACTAAATTCAGAATGTTTGAAGTACAGTCAGAGTATGTATTTTGTGGAACTCTCAGATTTTGCTTTTTGGCTTTCCCTTGTGCATATGCCTGTTAGTTCTGTACGGCTGGAGCGCTGGACCCCTTTCGTCTATTTTTTTAGATTGATACTCCCTCCGTTCTAAAATACTTGTCTTCCATTTGTCTAAATTCGAATGTACCTAGACATGTTTTTATGTATAGGTACATTCAAATTTGGACAAATGGAAGACAAGTATTTTGGAACGGAGGGAGTAGCTTCTAACTGTATTAACAATTCTCCACCCCACTCTTGTCCCCACTGTATCAACAGTTCTATACTGACTCTGCTAGGTTTTTGGTTTGCGACGGTTTGGTGGTTTGCACACCGATAGGCACGAGGATGCGCAAAAACGGTTTCACGGTTTAGACTAGTTTATTTTTTTTCTTACTAGTTCGGGGGTAATGATTCAAATTGTGAAAAAAATGAACTAGGTGACCAACGGACGATTTTCACGGTTTGGTGTTTTGCACGCCCCTAGCCCCTAGGCACAAGGGCATGAGTGTCGTCGAAGTTCGCCGCTAGAGAGCCGTCCACGTCGCTCCATTTGAAGTCCCGGCGCCGGCATAGGGTGTTTGTGAGCTCTGCTCAAACACGATAATACGGCGCTGGGTTGTCGTTGTACAAAGTAAAGGATATATATCTCCAAGCAGACGGATTAAAATATATAAATGATAGTACCATTTCATGATAAGTTAGGTTTTTTACTGTAGTGATAAGTTAGGTTCATGCAAGAAAGTAACAAATGCTCGGAAACCTTCTGATGCCATAACAGTAGCTAGCTACCAGATGGTTTGGATGACAGGGACGTGCTTGATCTTGTGGTGGTCCTCGCCTCCCTCTTCCTTGATCCTTCCCACCATCTTCGGCATGCTGTACAGCACCACCTCCTCCAGCTCCTTCATCCCGGCCAGCGCCTCCGGGAGCATCTCCATGTTGGTGCACCGGAGCAGCGTCAGCCTCACCAGCGCCGCCATGGAACCCGCGCTCACCGTCCACTCCTCCAGCTCCGGCAGACCCAGTCTCAGCTTGTGCAGGCTCGGGAACCCGCCTTCCTGGAAGGCCAGCCGCTCGCCGTCGTAGGCGCCCCACATCAGCGTCAGCTCCGCCAGACTCGGCAGCTCGCCCAGCATGTCCACGAAGCTCTGCCCCACCATCGTGCCCCACATGGACAGCCGCGTCAGGTTTGGCCGGATGTACCGGACGGCCACCTCGTCTGCTTCCTCCTCGTCCTCGTCCATGGACCCCAGCAGCCTCAGGCTCTGCAGCCGCCGCAGGCTCGGAACGGTGAACACGGCGTGCGGCAGCGACTCGCCCTGCAGCACCAGGTGCACCAGCAGGTCGAGGCTCTCCAGCGCCGACGTCAGAGCTCCAGCGTGTGCGGCGGTGAGCCCGCTGAGCTCCAGTGACCGGAGGTTGGTGGCCCTGCCCAGCGGGTTGCTGGCGCCAAAGCGCGTGTCCCAGCAGTGCGGATGCACGCCGTGGAGCGTCTGGAGGCTGTACAGGTCGCCCAGGCACTTGGGCAGCGCGAACGGCGCCACGACGTGCCGCAGCGTCGGGATCGCCCAGAACGCGGCGGTCACGCCCAGCATGCTGTTCCTGCCCTTCAGGATCAGCGACTGCAGGTTCACCAGCTTACTTATCGTGCTCGGCAGTTTCTCCAACTGACCACACTGAAGACCGAGGTACCTGATCCAGGAAATCATCTCAAATTATTTAGCATTCAGCATCAATCTTATTAGTACCAATATTCAGAAGTTTCTCTCGGTTAAAAAAATATATTCAGAAGTTTCTCAGATTACCTTATGTGGATCATTGAGCCGAGCTCATTTGGAAGTTTTTTGAGCTCGAGGCCATGGATGTCGATGACACGGAGGAACTTGGATGCATGGAGGAAGCCCAGGTCGGTGGAGTGGATGCAGACGCTGGGCTTGGTAGTGCCACCATTGACGAAGTCGCAGACGATGGTGCGGAGCTTGGGCAGCGCGTTGCCGAGGTGGACATGCTTGTCGGTGGAGTTCTGGACGGCGAGGCGGCGCACGGTGGCGGGGGCGAGCACGTCGGTGCTGTCATGGCTCTCGACGAAGCAGGCTTCCTGTGCCTCGTCCTGCGCGAAGGCGTGGAGACGGTCATGCACCACCACTGACATCACCGTGCCGAACTCGTCCTTGTCCACCAGCTGCACCATGCACCGGGAGATGAGCTCCTTGAGGTACCCCTGTCCAACCTCCTCCATGGTGCTCCCGCGACGCAGCCGCACAAACCCCTCGGCGACCCACAGCCGCACCAGCCTCGCCACGTCCACAGGAACGCTCTCCGGCATCGCCGCGAAGTAGAGAAAGCATGACTTGAGGTGGTGCGGCAGGTCGTCAAACGCCAGCGACATGATCCTCCGGCCACCGTTGATGTTCTTGCACTGTGGCTGGTCCCTCGCCGCCAGCAGCTGCGCCATGACCTGATCCCACTCCACCGGCAGCTCCTTGGACCGCAACACACCAGCGAGGACGACGACGGAGAGCGGCAAGCCGCGGGTGATCCGGAACACGTCCTGGTAGTACCTCGACTTGTATCGGCCGGGGCAGTCGCCGCGGCGGCCAAACACCCGGCGCCGGAACAGCTCGTACGTGTTCTCCGGGCTGAGCCGCGTTAGCTCGATAGGGTCGTATGTCGGGCCACCGGCGTAGCCCACCACCTCCAGCCCCGCCGCGTCGGTGACCAGCAACACCCTGCTGCCATTGCCCTCGTCGGGAAGCGAGGCCCGGAGACTGTTCCAGTCGGCGACCGCGATGCTACCGTCAACCACGACGAGGTACCGCCTGCCGGTCATGTTCCGGAACAGCGCATTGCTGATATCCTTGCCCTTGGCACCGGCATCGCAGCCACCGCCGTCTTCCGCAGCCTGGCCGTTGGACGGTGACCGCCGGAGCTGGGAGCTGGCCTGCCGGTGGATGTCGCGGAGCACGTCGGCAGGCCGGCTGTTCGGAGGGAGCACGGTCCAGGTGCGTATGGCGAAGTGGTTGCGGACCTCAGGGCTCTGGTACACCTTGCGCGCAAGCGTGGTCTTACCGATGCTGCTCTCGCCGACGATGGAGACGAGGGCGCGGCTGGAGACGGCGTCGACGTCGAGGAGCTGCTCCCGGAGCATGTCACTGTACTTGTCGAAGCCGACAGTGTATTCCTCCAGATCATCCCTGCATCCAAAATTCACAAAGCTTGTCAGCCGCTTGCATGATTCTTCTTTCTATGCATAATGCAGTACTGCTGGTTAACTGGTAGCTAGCTTAATTCAACTCTCGTTACTACGAGCTTCGCCATGGTTAGCTAGAACTACTGCTGCAGCAGTGATGCTTTCAAAATTGGTCAAGCAGGCCAATATATGGCGCTATTTATTGAATATTATACATACGCTGATGTCATTTTCAGAGTGGAAAAAACTGAAAATGTAAAATTATATATCTTTACAATCCAGCAGAATCTTGTTCACATATCAAGACCACAATAAAAGAAGAGAGCACAATCATCACCGGAGGCATGGCAAACAAACAGATAAGAATCACCAAGAGAGAGCAACAGTCTTGATTTGACCTGTTGGAACCTCAGGAATAAAAAGATTAAAGATCCCAATGTTACTATAAGCTATTCATCAGAAAGATCTTTCCAAACAAACAATATAGTCAGCTGTTTGTAAACATAATTCTTTCCAAGCATACTGCTCGTTAATGGTAGCTAGATTAGCACCAAATACTGAAGCCTTCGCCGAACAAGTTAATTTCGTTGAGCAGGCCAATCAAAATTGACTGTGCTATTGACATTTGACAATCCCTTAATTATAGTGCGTTTGATGTCATTATCATAGTGGGTAATCATTGGTAATATAAAATAAAGCAGCGTGACAATGCTGCAGAATCTTTGCTCACGGAACAGGACGAAATGAAAAGACAGCAGAACCATCGAGCAAGACATTTCAGAACGAACAAAGAAAATCTTCAGGAACAAAATGAGATGAGGGAAAGCAGATTTTATTTGAAGTTATTAACTGGAACTGCAAGAACCCGAGTGACCAAATTAATCCCCTGTTTCGCCGCAGCAAATTGTTCTAGCGATTTGCCTGTGATTTTTTTCGTCAGTTTTGGGAGCGTGCGTACCAGGCGGCGAGGGTGGTGGCGGAGGAGGCGGCCCAGGCGGGCGCCGCCGCGTGCTGGATGTTGTACGCGGCGCGGTTGGCGGAGATCTCGTCGAGCCGCTTCCTGATCTGGCGGACGCGGGCGGATAGGTCGTGGCGGAGCGTGACCTGCAGCCCCGAGCAGCGCGGGCGGCGCGGCCACCGCCACCGCCACGCGGAGCAACGAGCCCCGGTGGGGAGCGCCGGGGGCGGGTTGCGTCGGCGGCGGCGCCCGGCGCGGTGGAGGAAGTCGTCGAGCGCGTCCTCGGCCTCGAACGCGACGTCGCGGGTCTGGCGCACCCAGACGGCGACGAACTCGTCGTCGCGGAGGCGGCGCCGGCGGTCGGCGTCGCGGATGAAGGTGTGGAGCCACTCGAGCTTGTCGCGGAGGAGGCGCACGTCGTCGCCCACCTCCAGCAGCACCGCCGCCTCCCACGCCACCAGCTCCGCCACCTTGGCCAGCACCGTCGTGATCGCCGTCTCCGCCATCGCTTTCACCTCGCGGCCGGGCGCGTCGTCAGCCACTCTCTGCTGGCTGGCTATGGTCCTGAACCAAACCAGAGTCCAGAGCAAATATCCCCTCAGGGTTCTGGGAATGTAGTAGTGGCAGCTCGGAGTTTGGTAGGTGGGGAGGGAGTCAAGGTCAATGGTGGCGCCGGCGAAACGAGCTTGGACCGTTCCCCTCTCGCTGCTACAGTCCAGAGAGGCGATTTGTGCGCCCCCCCCCCCGCGTTGACCACCTCGCCGGCGTCGATCCGTCCGATTCCTCGCCTCCGGCGGCCGCTCCGGCGGCGGGAGGTCGGGGAATCGGCGGATCACGCCGTGTACATAGCGTAGGTCACCGTAGGTCGCCAGCCGAGGCGCCATGGAGAAGAAGGCGTCGACGGATTGGCTTTTGCAGGTAGCGGTCTTCTTCTCTGCGGTGGATGCTCTCGGGCGTCGTCGGCGCAGATCTGCTGCCTCCAGCGGGGTCCCGGCTCGGCGGAGCTGCCGACCTCGCTTTCCCTCACCCGGCGGCCGTGTAGCAGCGGCGACGGGATCTGAAGATCGTGAAGATGGCGTCGACCAAGTTGGTGTCGGTCGCGGCGCGGGGCGGAGGTGCTCTCAGGGCACCGAGGACCGTCGACTTCCTTGCTGGCCGAGGGATCCTCCCAGTCCAAGGTCAAGTGGAGGATTTGGTGGCGGGTTTCGCCGGCGGACCGTTCGGCGCGGCGAAGAAGGCATCGGAGCTCAGGAGGACCTAGTTGTTATTTTTCTATGTTTCTGGGCTTATCTGTAAGATGCTTGGCCGGTGTATTTTCACTCGCAAAAAAAAAAAAAAAAAATGGTGGCGCCGGCGAGAGGGAACACGTGGGAACGAACACCTAACACCTCGATCACTCTCTCGCCACTACCACTACCTATTTGGCGGGTAGTAGCTGCGGCTGAGATGGTAAACCCGATGGAAAGTTGAGTTGAGTAGCATGCGGCATGCCAACTTGCGAAAATCACGTGTAACTCTCTTTAGCTCTAGTGATTTCATTTCTTAAAATTTTGAAAAGTTGTTTTTTAGGTCTTTAAAAATTCTACTCCCTCCATTCCAGAATGTAAGACGTATAGTGTCTTGCACGAATATTAAGACGTGAGAATTTGCATATCGTGGACTCATTTTCTGCTGCAAAAAATTGGGAGAGAGGAGTCCCTAGTAGTCGCAAATTAAAAACAATCATTTAAATCTCTCTGTTATAGGTTGAAACTCATATGTGGATGTGTAAAATCGACCACAAATCGCAATACACCCTATATTTTGAAATTTTCTTAAAAAAAAACCTATATGTCTTATACTAAGAAACGGAGCGAGTAAAAAATATCTAGTGTGTACGACCAAATTTATATCAAAATATGTTTTCATATGTGGCATGCACAAAAATGTTGGAAGAAAACATAGTTATTTTATTTCCTTTTTAGATCCCCGAATTTTACAATCGAACGTATTATTTAAAAAAAACTCTACAAATATGTAGATTAGTATATGTATACTCCTAAATTTTCTCATAAATTTCTAAAACTTTAAAAGGCCCTTTAAAAAAATACCGATGGCAGTGGACCTCGAAGGAAAAAAAACCTCACTCACGACCTTGTGAATATTTATCATGGAGTTGTTTGTTCCTGTTTTTTATTTTTTTGTGTGAATATATTTTTTTCCTTTGGAGAAAATTGCAAAAAAAAACCAATCTTTAGAGCTGCTAGCTAATGGGTTTGCCGTAGAAAAATCAATCTTGGATCCATCGGCTCGTCTCAGTTCTATGGCTCGCTCGAAGCAGACCGAGCCGAGACGCCAGCCAACCCTTCCTCTTGTTGAGTAAAATTTGCAGTGGCGGATCTAGAACTCAATCGGTGGGGTGCCAAGCTTACAAAATCATCCTCATTATGCTTGTTGAGCTTTAAATTTAGGTAGGATTAGTCATAATACTAGTAGGTAAACAACATTATGTATTTTTGGAGGGGGTGCCATGGCACCCATGGCACCCCCATTGGATCATTAAAAACTTAAAAACAATCATTTAAATCTCTCTGTCCGGGTTGGGATGCTTCTGATCGCCTTCTTCCGTTCTACACGGATGCCAACGGTGAACGATGGGATGCGAGCCGGCGAGGCTGCGATAGAAGAACCTATGGAAAAATAGCCGCAACTCACATGTACCTACACACCCTAGTTTGAAAATTTCGTGTACGTCACGGAAACAAAGAGAATACTCAAAAGAGTGGGGATCTCAACATTAGAGTTACTAAGATTATTCAAAAGTATTTTGAAATTTTTTCAAGTCATATCCTGACTGTGATAATTATTTCTAAAAGTCAATGAAAAAAGTCAACGAAAAGTCAACCCTAAAAAAGAGGACCAATTTTTTTTTTTTTTGAAATTCCGAAACCAAATTTGTACACCAAAAATCCCTACTCTAGTACAATATCAATCCAAAACAGGTATATACGGCTTACATCGACGTGTAATGGCATGGTGTGTAGGTACCCATGTGAGTAGCAAATCGCCTCTCAAGAACCTATTACTATACTCCCTTCCATCCGTTCTAAGTGTCGGGGAATTTGACGTAACACAAATTTGTATAATGACACTTTTTACATATCAGATGGAGTTTTTTTTAATGAAGAGGCTTAGAAGGGCCTGAATACTACTCCCTCCGACTAAATTTAGACAAAGTTGAGACATCCTTTTATGTATAGAGGGAGTATTAGTTCAATACCGGCGGGTACAGATTACAGGAGGGAAAGATAAATTCAGAAATATTAAAGAGGCCCTAGCTTTTACACAGCAGGCCCTATAAAGACGCAATCAGGTTCTCCTCCGCACGTAAGGAAGAAAGAAACAGCTCCAACCATGGCCGTCATGGCCAGCGCCGGGCACTACTCCACTTGGCTCAGGTCGACGTGGAGCGCCATAACGAGCTCAGAACAGGCCTCCGCATGGAGGTTGATGAAGCGTCAGAAACTATCTTCGATGCGCGTTGTCATCTGATGGCCTCCTGAGTCGGTCGATGAACAAAGCCAGACAAGTGTGTACTCCACATTGCAGTATCTCTACTCCATGAAAGATCAGATTTGTAGCCGAACACGAACGTGCACCACCTCCTCCCATCTCCGCTGCCGCGAGCATAGGGGCGTGTTTGGTTGCTCGCATGAAAATTTGGGATTTTGCATCTGTGGCTCACTTGGGCCTGGCCCTAGAAAAACGTGGCCTGAGCCATGTTGTGCAGCCCGTTTGGTTGCCAACAATGTGCTGGCCAGACCCGTTCGGCTGGGTGCAGAGAACCAACGTGCCCATGTTTGGATGCCCAGATTGTGTGTTTAAGCCATAAACCACAGTGTTTGGTTGCCCAGTTTGTGGTTGTTGCGCTTACCTTGCATGTCCAAGTGGTGAGCTTACCAGCCCACAAGGGTTTAGGGTTCAAGGAGGTACAGAAGGGTTTAGGGTTTAAGGAGGTACAGACTTAGAACAAGCACAAATAGGCAATGATGACGACCAGGACGACGATACTGCAGTCTTTGATGCCGCAACATGTAATACGTCCTCCACCTTTGCGCTTAGCGGTCTTCCTTGAACCAGTGTTGCTTCTTTGAGGTTGGAGAGGGATATCTTCTACCTCGGACATGGCGAAAGCTTCCTGTGCCTCCCTTAGAGTCTCGAACATTTGGCAGCACTGGTTGGGGAAGTTGTCCACCTGAGCGGAGCAAGAGTTCCAGGTTGTGTAGATACCTGGATTCTTGCCCCTGAACACCACATACCACTACAAGAAAGATCATCAACATTAGAACATTGGCATAACACATGATCACACGGTGGAAATGCAACATAATCAAAGCATGCATAGATCATCTTCTAAAGACAACACTACAAGCAGCATAATTGTTCGCTGCCCAGCTAGTATGGTGTTAAACTACCACCACATCAAAATGAGGGTGTCATACTACCACCGCAAGTTCGTCGTGTGAGGGGTTAGCTTTATGTACCACCTCAAGCACCCAAAATATACATGCCATAAGAAGTTTTGTTGTCCTAGCTACCCAAAATATACATCATGTCATCATGATAATCTCATCATCTAGCATGCTTGCACCACCACCACCACCTCCAACTTCCTGAACAAGCACTACTGGTAGTAGTGCTTGTTGAGGAAGTTCTGGAGCCATAGCAGATGGTGGTCCTCGGCCATCAGAACGAAGCCAAAGCCTTGCGCCTTGTTGTCCAGGAGGTGGCCAAGAGCAGCAATCTTGGCGGTCTCACTGAATGTTCCCTTTGCGCTCATCACGGCCTCGTAGAGGCCGGGGTGCACGTCGACAGGCACACTGTCCCTGATGGTGGATGCCACCTCCCCGACGGCCTCCGTCATGCTGGTGACGACCAGCACCTCCTCATCGACCAAGGCACCCCTCTTCCTCTTTTTCTCACCTCTCTCAGGTAGCTTGGGTGCATGATCATCAGCCTTGGCGGCTCAGGGTGTAGGAGGGTCAAGGTTGATGGTGTCCGACTCCTGCGATTCAGGTTCCTCAGGCGTACCGAGAGGCTCAGAGGACCCCATGGCATGCCTGCTAGTGGCAAGACCGAAGGAGAAGATGGTCTGCATCTGCTCGTAGTTCTGGATGGGCTTGTTCAGGAACTCAGCGTCCTTGGGGTGATCCTAGGGACGAACAACAGTTAGACAGTTAGTGTTTGACAGTTAGAAAGTGAGACTATTTAGGAAATGACAATGTTAGACAGTCGGCTAACCAGAATGTGGCCTCTGAGGTGCTCCAACTCCAAGATGATGCTCTGAGTATCCTCATCCCAATGAGCACCACTCAGGTCCTTGAGCTTCGACACCTTGATCCACCTCCCTCTCCACTTTCTCAGGTGGTTGTAGATCTGAGTAGAGGTGACCTCCTGCGTACAGAACTCGAAGACAAGCTTCGCAACTGTGTTGAGATGCACTTCCTTGAACCCCTTGTCCGTCCTTACCCCGGAGGCGATCAGCTCGCACATTTTGTTCAGCACGAAGGTGGACAGAATGGCGGCCACTTCATGGTCATCCCCATCTTGCTCTTCTTCTCCTTGGCGCGAGCATGCTTCTCCACCCCATGAGAAGGCATGGCCAGCGCACAGACCCCATTCTAGGCACCTCGAACAGCTCCAGCATGCTAGAAATCTCCTCGGCTGAGAGTCAGGGACAAGGGACAGAGCGAGCTGGCTCTCCCCCTCGATCAGAGCTTGGCTAAACTCGTCGACGCTCAGGTCCTACAACGGTGACGAGCAAGACAGGTGCATGACTAATCGAAGAAGCTACAAAGATCTACAAAGAACATCATCTGAAAGCTGAAGCATCATGCTCAAACTATGTCATTGATGATATTTCCGTTGGGAGACCCCAATAGGAAGGTGTGATGTAGTCTAGCGGCAAGTTTTCCCTCAGTATGAAACCAGGGTTATCGAACCAGTAGGAGCAGTAGCACTTCAGAAGGTTGTTGGCGGCGCCATTACTCGATCACCAACGTGGAATCTGCACACAACACAATCAAACTACTTTGCCCCAACGAAACAGTGATGTTGTCAATCTCACCGGCTTGCTGAAAACAAAGGATTAAACGTATGGTGTGAAAAAAAGTATTTAATTGCAGAAAATAAAAGAGAACAATTGTTTGCAGTTGGTGGTTTTATCAGTGTAAAAGAATGGACCGGGGTCCACAGTTCACTAGTGGTGTCTCTCCATAAAGATAAACGACATGTTGGCTAAACAAATTACAGCTGAGCAATTGATAAAATATTGAACCCATGACAATGCATACATATATGACAAGATGGCTACCATGATATTTAATTGGGTATTACGACATAATACATAGACCGTTATCCAACCGCATCTATGACTAATAATCCACCTTCAGGTTGACATCCGTGTTCTCCGTCGGTATTAAGTTGCAAGCAACGGATAATCGCATTAAGCAATGTGCATAAAGTAAACAAGTACATATGACCGTGGACATAACATTGTTATGTTACCCCTAGTAGCAACAGCACATCCACAACCTTAGGCGTTGCTGTCCCTCGCCCAGATTACTGGAGACTGAACCCACTATCTAGCATAAATACTCCCTCTTGGAGTTACAAGCATCTACTTGGCCAAAACATCTACTAGTAACGGAAAGCATGCAATATCATAAATAACATGTATCATAGATTAATAATCAACTTGATCATAGTATTCAATATTCATCGGATCCCAGCAAACACAACATGTAGCATTATAATAAGATGATCTTGATCATGTTAGGCAGCTCACAAGATCTAAACATGATGGCACAAAGTGGAGAGACAACCATCTAGCTACTGCTATGGACCCGTAGTCCAAGGATGAACTACTCACGCATCACTCCGGAGGCAGGCATGGTGATGTAGAGCCCTCCGGTGATGATTCCCCTCTCCGGCAGAGTGTCGGGAAAAGGTTCTGGACCCTCCCGAGCTAGGGTTGACGACGGCGGCGCCTCTGGAACTTTTCGTGAAATATGACTCGGGTGTCTAGGGTTTTTGCATCGGGGGGAATTAGTAGGCGAAAGGGCGGCGGCTAGAGAGCCCCGAGGGGCCCACATGCACCTAGGGCGCGGGCCCACCCTTGGCCGCGCCCAGGGGGCGTGTGGGGCCTCCCTGGCTCCTCTCCGTCTCCCCTCTGTACTCCATGTGTATCTTGATAAAATAGTGGCCTCCGTCAATTTTCGTCCAATTTCGAGAATATTTCCTGACTAGCTTTTCTGGAATACAAAAACAGCAGAAAACAGGAACTGGCACTGTGGCATCTTGTTAATAGGTTAGTCCCAAAAAATGTACAAAAATGACATAAAGTGGATGCAAAACATGTAACAATTGGTATAATATCAACATGGAACATCAAAAATTATAGATACGTTTGAGACGTATCAGCATACCCAAGCTTAGTTTCTGCTCGTCCTCGAGTAGGTAAACGATAAAACAATATAATTTTTGAGGTGACATGCTACCATCATAATCTTGATCATATAGTATTGTAAGGCACATGTAAATGAATGAAGTGATCCAAGTCAATGGTCTATAATTTGCTATCAAATAGATAATGAGTAAACAATTAAATCACACAAGGTAAACTTTTCATGAATAGTACTTTGGAGACAATGCATCCACAGGTTCACATAAGAGTTAACTCATAAAGCAATAGATTCTAACAAAAGGTATTTAACCAACACAAAGGAAGATTTAAGTTTCAACATTTGCTTCAACTTTCAATATGTTTATCTCATGGATATTGTCAACATAAAGCAATATAATAAGTCCAATATGTAGCATATAACAAATGTTGTATCAAAGTTGACACTAGTGTTTGCTTGTGGAAGATAGAAAGAATAGGAAAACTGACTCAGCATAAAAGTAACAGAAATGCACTTCGCAGAGGGAAGCAGGGATTAAATCATGTGCTAGAGCTTTTTAGTTTTTGAAATCAGATAGAGAGTAAAAATTAAATTTTGAGAGGTGTTTGTTAATTGTCAACGAATGGCAGCGGATGAAAACAGTATTCTCCCTATCAAACAGACTTTTAAGAGCGGCTCCCATGAAGGACGTTATTTCTACCAGCAAGGCAGATCATCCTTCTTTCTCTTTTGTTTACACATGCAGATGTTTCACTGAGTATTCAGTTGACAAAATGTGAAGAGAATTAAGCAGTTAAAGTTGTAATTAATTGGGACTGGGCACCCCGTTGCCAGCTCTTTTTGCAAAATTAATAGATAAGCGGATGTATATGCCGCTAGTCTGGTGGTAAAGTATGTTTGACAAGTCGAATAAAGAATAACCCACTACTTTCTCATGAGCTAGTAAACATTGACACAAAAAGGAATAATAACAGTTTTGAATAATTTAAAGGTAGCACATGAAAAATTTACTTGGAGTGGCAAGGAAATACCACATATAGGTAGTTATGGTGGACACAAATGGCATGGATTTTGGCTCAAGGATTTGGATGCACGAGAAGCATTCCCTCTCAGTACAGAGTTTAGGCTAGTAAGGTTATGTAAGCAAACAAGAATATCAACCAGTACACCAAGTTTTATATGACCAACATATTGCAAACATTATAAGACTTCACACTGTCTTCCTTGTTAACCAAACCCTTTTATTAGAAAATATCTAGACCTTAGAGATACCACTCATGCAAACCAAATTTCAACAAGCTTTACTGTAGTTCTTCACTAATGGGCTTAACTTACATGATGTAAAAGTTTAATCATGATCTACTTGTTAACTCAAAACAATTGACAAGTATCAAATTATCCAAATTAGTGATCTACAAGAATATGCAAGTTTTTTCCATTATACCATTTACCACATGCTACATTTTCTGTTCTAACCAAACACCAATCAATTTATTTCAATAACTCTCCAAACAAGTATAAGTGAAGCAAGAGAGTACTTTCTTTAAAAGAACTAATAGCTCTGAGAAGAGATACATGAAAACAAGAGCTAAAAACTAAACAGCGCTAGATATGAATACTCAACAAATATAAGTGAACAATAGGAGTATTCTCATGAAAAAGCGGTGCGTGTCTCTCTCCCAATCAAGAAAGCTAGGGTCCAATCAAGTTGATTACAAAATGAAAATAAAATACTGATAATAAAAACACACAGACGCTCCAAGAACATCACATATGATGTGAAAGAATAAAAATATAGTTTCATTAGAGATGACCTGATAATTTTGTCGATGAAGAAGGGGATGCCTTGGGCATCCCCAAGCTTAGACGCTTGAGTCTTCTTGAAATATGCTGGGAGATCCATGGGAGCCCCCCAAGCTTAAACTCTTCACTCTTCTTGATCCTATTATATCATTCTTCTCTCTTGACCCTTGAAAACTTCCGTCACACCAAACTCAAAGTAAATCTCATTAGAGGGTTAGTGCATAATCAAAAACTCACATGTTCTATAAGGACGCAATATGACTTGTTACTTTAAACATTAGCTACTGCCACTGATGTTTTGTGAAACTCTTCCACCCAAAAAAGAATTTCACTCGACACTAGTAAAAGAGAGAATGCAAAATAAAAGACATAATCTGTCTAAAACAGAACAGTCCGCAAAGACGAATTTTTTCGAGGCACTTAAGACGCTCAGATCGAAAAACTTTGAACTAACAAAAGATGCAGACATACATAAAGATTACGCACAAAAATTGTCAGATTTAAATCACATTCTGGTGATTTTAGAGAATTAATACGGTGAACATCAGAAATCTGTTTCTGCGCAGCAATCAAAATTTAGCATCATCTTATCATTAGAGGCTACTCTTGGCACAACAATGCGAAAAAGTAAAGATACAAAGGAGTTGCCACAGAAGTAAACAAACACCTTGACTCAAATAAAGAAAAATTAAAGAAAAAAAATAATGGGTTGCCTCCCATAAGCGCTTTTCTTTAACGCCTTTTAGCTGTAACAGCCCAAAACTAGTAAACCTAAAAATGGGTGTAAATTTTTCACTTTTGTGTTAATTGCATCATAGCATCTATATTACATTGCTAAACCACACACAATTTGGGTTTGACAACATTGGGAAGCAAAATGCTAAACTTGTGTAAGCAAAACATCTCAAATCAAGGAAGGCACTCAATATGTAAAATAAAATTACTTTGGCATGTTATCTTGTCAAGGAGGTTCCAAGGGTTCAAAACAATATTTTTGCAATTGCCTTAAACATTACAGGAGCAACACTTTAAAATTTAGCTTTTATGCCTTAATTAAGCACTATGGGCAAATGTTGTCAACCACATTTTATTTTGCCACACCAAAATTTGGGGTACTTCTACATAATATGTGGAGCCTCCCCAAATTTTCTCAGAATTTTTGGAAGTGTTCAAATGCCTCATGTAATTCAAACATGTGCTGGTTCTAATTTTAAAACAGAGAAGGACCTAATTGTAATTCCAGGAGGACCTATCGGTGGTGGGCAAAAGTTGCGCAGGGGTTTTTCCAGGAAAACGCTGTCTCTTTCCTCTCCCCCTGTAGCGACGCCGCACCAGCTCGGCGCCCCAACCGCGCGACGACCACGCCGGGGCCCCCTCCTCTGCCTCACCCCTGCGAGGAGCACGCCGCACCCGAGCCCCACTCTCTCCCCTCGAGATTTTTTCCCCCTCCCGTGCCCTTGTTTTCCCCTCTTGCTCCCCGCCATGGCCGAGCTTGCCAAGCTCGTCGCGCGGATTGAGGATCCCCCGAGCAAATCCAACCGCACCCGCACCTCCGCCGCCTCGCCTGCTTCCTCTACCACCAAGGAATCGAGGCGGGAGGTCTCAAATCACCGCCGCCACCGCCGTTTATCCGCGCTGCTGTCCGAGCTCGCCGCCGAGCTTCGCCGGACAAACTCCGGCCACCTCCGCCTCCACCGCGAGCACACACGTCCCCAGGGTGAGCACCGCATGCCGTAGCACCGTCCCCTTCCCTCTTCGTGCTCTGCCTCGCCGATTCCGTGCTCACCGTAGCCGCGCGCCGTTCGTCGCCGTTCGTCCCGCGAAGGCCGGCCTCACAGCCAGCCCAGGCCGGGCGGGAGGCCGCTGGCGTCTGTTGGGTGGCCGGCCCACCAGCCGGCCCAAACCGGTGGGGAGGCCGGTGGCCTCTGAATGCTGGCCGGCCCGTCAGCCAGCCCAGGCCGGGTGGGAGGCTGGCCCGTGTTTTCTTTTTTTTCCTTTGTGTACTGTTTTGTTCCCCCCCCCCTCGCGCGCATGATTCCCGCTCCTCCCTCGCGCGTTAGGAACATCGATTCGATGATTCGATTACTCCATCCCTCCCTCTCGATTTCCGAACAATTAAGTTTTGTTGTTGTTGAAAATAAATTAATAAAAATAATGAATTTAAAAAGAGGAAATTCTAAAATCAATAACTTTTTATCGGGGCCTCCGAAAATTGCGTGCCTTATATCAAAATGCTCAGAACAACGTGAATCACCCGGAAACATCATCTTCATGCATATTTGATCCCAATTATAACAATGTACGTCTAGTAGCACTGGAATCACTAAGTTAGATATGGGGAAATTCTTTCTTTAGTCGAAGCAATCCTTCCACCCCCATTTAATATTGCTAGATAGCTCATCATAAGTTCCATGCGTTGAATTCATCATACCATCATGTGTTTGCGCATTGCATTTGTGAAGCATTTGTGGTGATTGATTGTATCTTCCCATGTTTTGTGCACCGGTAGATCAAGGAGGTGAAGTGCCACCCCCATCTCGTGACGATCCGTACTACCAGCCGTTTCAACAAGGCAAGCGTAATCCCCCTCTGAGCATATCTTATCCTATTTTCCGCAAGTATTTTCTCCACTATAATATTGCATGCGGTTCTAAATGTCAATTTCTCTTGGATTAGAGTATCATATAGTTGCATTAAGTTTCCGATGCCAATACCTATTTCCCTCCTATTATCCATAGGTTTGTATTGTTGGCCTGAGCTACTTTACTATGCTATGTTGATGCTTAGCCATGCTTAGGCAAATGTTATCCGTCCGAGGGATATTTTCATGTTGGAAAAAGGTGTCAAAGGTACAGTTGATGGTGGAGAATTGTGGTAACGGTAATAAGATGCTAAAAGGTGGGGATGAGAGGCCACTATGGTTGTGGTGCTTTGTCTCGTTCTCGCCGCCTAGGTGCGAGTTCTTTACCTCCGAACCAAGACTGAGCGTGCAACCATGCGTGAGGCCTATGCAATTGCAGGAACCCTCATAGACTAAATAACTCGAGCGGGGCTAGCCAGGGTCCTCTAGTTCGGGCTTCCATTTGCGCGTGCGTGAGTTGGTGGCTGAGAATGAGATGAGGATGGTGGTGTTAGGAAAATGAGTGGCTGTGGGGCGGGGTGTTGTGATCCTGGCAGTCCTACCGCCACTGATGATCCTGGAAAGTCCTTAACGAGGGAGAAGTCGACACCGCTCCCACCCAGCCGGCTTTCCAAGGAAGAGAGCTAATGCGCAGGTAATGGGCCGGACGGTACGCGTGGCAAACATTTGTACACCCCTGCAGGGTTAAATCTTTTCGAAAAGCCGTGTCCACGGTTAAGGACAACTTGGGAAAGGACGATAAGATCATAGAATAACTTTAACGGAATGATTAAAAACTGGGTACTAAGGTACCACTCAAGATTGTAAGGTGAGCTTCCTCGAGGGTGATTCGGGGAGGTGCCTTTGATGAACAGGTACATGGTTGATTGATGGTTGATGAGAAAGGTGATGAAAGAAAGAGTACTTCTTACCCTTTTTAAAATATCTGATTAGTCGATGCCATGAGTTATGTTTTTAAAATAAAATCAGCTTTATGCAAAACAGCCAAAACTTTGAAAGCCTCATCGAGCATATATTAGCTCTTAATCTTGCGAGTTCGTCGAACTCAACGTCGTTTGTTTTGTTTCAGAGGAGGACTTCACCGACCTCGAAGGTGGGTTCTTTGTGGACGTCGACGAGTAGTCTGGGGTTCCCAGGTGGCAGCTTGGGACATCCGGATCAGCTGGCGCTGTGATGTTTATCTGTAGGCCTCTTAGGCCATATTTGGTTCTTGTTGTTTAGAACAACCTAATTTGCTTCCGCTTGTGTAATGTTGGGTCTGTGACCTCTGGTTGTCATTTGCTATCTTTCTCTATTATAAGAGTTGAACTATATGATTTGTGTCGTAGAGTCTGTGATGTGCCAGTTGTTCCACAAGTCTTGATCTCTCTATTATGCATTGAGGGTTGTGCCTGTGTTAAGGCATCAATCGGGGTGTTGCGTTGCCGATGATCCATTCCGAGCAACGCCTGCCAAAGGTTTTGGCCGGGGATTGGTAAACCCGTAACCTCCGGTTGTATCGCTTAACCGGTGACACACAGCATCACTGTATAACAGTCAGGTCGGGCGCCACAAGTTGGTATCAGAGCAGTACTGCCTGTAGGAAACCCTTCTACTGGTCGATGTTGAGTCTAGTGTTTGTGAAAATATTTTTAACCTAAAAATGAGTTGTGAAAACCATCTTAGGATTCTTTTTACTCCTTATCTGGTTACCCTCTAATCTCGGAGCAATCTTACCTCGATTTGATTTAAAGGTTTTACTTCTCACCTGTTACTTCAAAATGATTAGAAACGGGGTGGGTTCGACCTTTAGTGTTATGTGTCCAGTTGCTCCCGCTGCGTTGCAATCCCAAATCAACTCAGATGTTTCTACCGAGTCAAATCTTTTGATCCTTTCTTTGGGTTTTAACCCACGGACTTGAACATAAGGTCCCGGATTGTGCCAACTAGAGTGTGTTAAGTTGTGATTTCTTAACTCTCACTAGTAGCACATGATGCTGATCTTCGACCCAAGTTCTATCTTGTTGATTCCTTCTTGTTGTACAATGTATTATCGTCCCTAGTCTGTGTACTTGTGTAGACGCTAATGCTATTGTTCGACCATTCGGAGAAAGATACTAACGTGTCATTGTCAAATCTCCAGAATGGCTCGAGGAGGCCGTGGAGGCCGTGGTGGTCGCGGTAACCACAATGATGATGAGGATGATCTGCCGCCACCACCCTCGATGGCTGAGGTCTTGATGGCCATTGAGGAGAACCGTGGGCGCAATGAGCGCTTGCTGGAACAGTTGGTGCAGCAGAATGCACGGAGGAACGAGTGCAACACTCTCACTGAGTTCCTGCGTTCGCAGCCACCCACCTTTGCTGATGCTAAGGAGCCACTGGAAGCTGATGATTGGCTTCGTGCTTTGGAGCGCAAGTTCTCCGCGCTGCATGTCCCAGTGGCTGAGCAAGTCAACTTTGCCACCTATCTCTTGGTTGGTGCTGCTGGCTGTTGGTGGGAAAGCCATGTGGCTTTGTTTCCAGCCAACCATGTCTTCACCTGGGCTGATTTCGCACTGCCTTCCGTGCGGAGTACATTCCCAGCCGATCATGGACTTGAAGAGGAGGGAGTTCCTGGATTTGCAACAGGGACGGATGGACCTCCGCACTTATGGTCGTGAGTTCAACCATCTTCTCGTTACGCCCCAAGGGACGTGACCAATGATGCTGACAAGCAAGAGCTGTTCCGCAAGGGTCTGAATCCGCAGCTCCGCTATGAGCTATTGCCCTTCAGGTTCCAGACCTATCAGGAGCTGTTCAACCAGGCTTTCACCTTGAGCAAGGAAGAAAGGAACTTGAAGCTTCCAAGAGGCCCGCACATGGGGACCACCAGAGTTCCTCGGGTTCTGAGAGCAAGAAGCGCAGGGTGTTTGTCCCTACAGCGCCGTACCTCGTGCTCCTTCATGCCGAGGGCAGCAGGATATAGGCCACCTCCTCCGCGCCCCACTACTTCGACACTTGGGGTAGGCGGGAGTGGGTACCGTCCTATGCTACCTGCTCCACCTGGAGTCACTTGCTACACTGTGGCCAGGCTGGCCACTACTCCAGGGAGTGCCCCCAGAAGGCACCTCTCGCGATAACTCCTGCACGAGCCCCTGCCACTCCAACTGGCAAGGCTGGACCTATTGTGCGTGGTCGCCTGAACCACGTCTCTATTGAAGAAGCTGAAGATGACCCCGGCGTTCTTATGGGTGAGTTACGAATCAACGGCAATATAGCTACAGTTTTGTTTGACTCTGGAGCATCGCATTCATTCATATCCATAGCTTTTGCAAAAGACCACAACATACCGTTCGAGAAAATGAGCCGTCCCTTGGTGATCGCACTCCTGGTTCCAAATGGCAAACCGATGGGTTACTCCTGAGGTCCAGATTAATATAGGTTCCTTGTCTTTTCCTTATGCCTTGGTAGCTCTGAAGTCCAAAGGCATTGATGTCATACTGGGCATGAACTGGCTAACCAAATACCGGCTAATCTCGACTGTGCCGCCAAGACCATTACTGTGACCGCTCCTTCCGGTGACATTGTGAAGTATTGGCCTGCAACATCAATACCTCCGTCCGCCATCGTACCCCGCTCACCTGAGATCCTCTTTGCTTTATGGAAGGCGAATCCCCTCCTGAAATCCAGGACATACACGTGGTGTGTGACTTCCCGGATGTGTTCCCGGAAGAGTTGCCTGGCATGCCTCCTGACCGAAGTGTGGAGTTTGTCATAGAGCTACTTCCCGGTACGCTCCAATTTCCAAGAAGCCCTACCGTATGCCGGTGGAAGAGTTGGCTCTGTTGAAAGAGCAAATTGATCAGCTGTTAGCTAAGGAGTTCATCCAGCCTAGCAGTTCACCATGGGGTTGTCCGGTACTCTTTGTCAAGAAGAGGGATTCTACCGTGCCTCGTCTAGTCTCTGACTATCGACCGTTGAATGCGGTGACAATCAAGAACAAGTATCCTATTCCTCGCATCAATGATCTGTTGGATCAGTTAGCTGGTGCAACGGTATTCTCCAAGATGGATCTGAGGTCAGGCTACCATCAGATAAAAATCAGAAAGGAGGATATTCCAAAGACGGCATTTGTTACTCGTTATGGCTCATATGAGTATACCGTCATGTCCTTTGGTCTCACAAATGCCCAGCTACTTTCATGAGGCTCATGAACTCATCTTCATGGATTATCTTGACAAGTTTGTCGTCATTTACATTGATGACATCCTCATCTATTCCAAAACCAATGAAGAGCATGAGGAACATCTTCGTTTGGTTCTGACAAGACTTCGAGAACACCGCCTCTATGCCAAGTTCTCCAAGTGTGAGTTTTGGTTGGATAATCTCATCTTCCTTGGTCATGTGATATCCGCTATGGTGTGGCTGTCATTCCTGACAAGATTCAGTCCATTTGGATTGGAAAACTCCAATGTCAGTCAAGGACATTCGAAGCTTTCTCGGATTGGCGGGTTACTACCGCCGATTCATCGAAGGTTTCTCCAAGATAGCCAAGGCCCTGACTGACCTTCTCAAGAAGGATAAAAAGTTTGTATGGTCGGCCGAAGCTGAAGAGAGTTTCCAAACACTGAAAGCCAAGCTCACGTCCGCTCCTGTGCTTGTCCTGCCGGACACAAGCAAGGATTTCGTCGTCTTCTGTGACGCCTCTCTACAAGGTTTGGGCTGTGTTAATGCAAGATGGCCATGTGGTGGCATATGCTTCTCGCCAACTTAAGCCGCATGAGCTCAATTACCCAACTCATGATCTAGAGCTTGCCGCTGTGGTTATGCTTTGAAGCAATGGAGACCATACCTGTTTGGTAACCGTTGCGAGATCTTCTCGGATCACAAGAGTCTGAAGTACCTCTTCACCCAGCCGGATTTAAATCTCAGGCAAAGGCGTTGGTTGGAGTTAATCACGGACTACAATGTGAGTCTGAACTATCAACCCGGCAAAGCAAACGTCGTGGCTGACGCGCTAAGTCGGAAGTCCTATTGCAACAATCTGATGATTGAGAAAGGCCCAACCTGCTCTCATGAAGAGTTTGCTCGTTTGAACCTGGAAATTGTTCCTCCGGCTACCTTGCAAATCTGGAGATCAAATCTACTCTTGTAGACCAGATTAAGGATGCTCAAACTCGTGACAAGGGTATTCTCAAAATCAAGGAAACATTGCTAGTGGCAAGGCCAAATGTTTTCTGTCAATGAATCCGGAGTTGTTTATTTTGGTGACCGCTTGGTGTGCCAAAGAAACGAAAATTGAGGGAGTTGATCCTCCAAGAAGCTCATGAATCTCCTCTCTCTATTCATCCCGGTAGTACCAAGATGTACCAAGACCTTCGACCACTATTCTGGTGGACTCGTATGAAACGAGAAATTGCCAAGTATGTTGCTGAATGCGACACCTGTCGACGGGTAAAGGCTGAACATCAAAGACCTCCCGGTACTCTTCGCCCTATTGCAGTTCCCGAGTGGAAATGGGATGAAATTGGTATGGACTTCATCACCGGGTTTCCCGATCTCAAAAGGGCAACAATGCAATCTGGGTAATCATTGATCGTCTTTCCAAGGTTGCTCACTTCCTACCAGTCCGTGATGATATACGGCAAGTCAACTTGCTGATTATATTTGGCTCGTATTGTTCCATTGCATGGGGTCCCTCTGAGGATCATATCGGACCGTGGAAGTATCTTTGTCTCCAAGTTTTGGCAGAGTTTCCAAACTGCTATGGGGTCCCGTCTCAACTTCAGTACCGCTACCATCCCAAACTGATGGTCAGACCGAAAGAGTGAACCAAGTGTTGGAAGACATGCTTCGGGCATGTGTAATCTCTTTTGGCAAGGGTTGGGAAAAGTATCTCCCTTTCGCGGAGTTCTCCTACAACAATAGCTATCAAGCTAGTCTGGGCATGGCTCCTTCGAGGCTCTATATGGAAGAAAATGCCGTACTCCTCTGAATTGGTCCGAGACCGGAGAGAGAGCACTCTTTGGTCCGGATGTGATCAATGAAGCTGAGGAGAAGGTTAGAATCATAAGAGAGAATCTGAAGATTGCTCAGTCTAGGCAGAAGAGCTACTATGATAAGCACCATCAGGAATTCACTATGAAATTGGTGATAAAGCTTATCTCCGCGTCTCTCCCCTTCGTGGCGTTCGCCGCTTCGGAATCAAAGGGAAATTGGCACCTCGCTATGTTGGCCTTTCACCATTCTAGACAAGCGAGGAGATCTTTCTTATAAGTTGGAGTTACCGGTCAAATTCCCAAATGTGCATGATGTGTTTCATGTCTCCCAACTCCGCCGGTGCTTCAAAGATCCTATCCATGGAGTTAATCATGAGGAGCTAGATCTACAAGAAGACCTCACTTATCGTGAGCATCCTATCCGTGTCCTGGATGAAGCCGAAAGAAAGACCCGGAACAAGACTACCAAATTCCTCAAAGTTCAATGGTCTCACCATTCCGAGGAAGAAGCTACTTGGGAGCGAGAGTCTAGTCTTCGTGAGGAGTATCCCGACTTCTTTCCACAACCTTAGAATCTCGGGGCGAGATTCCTGTAAGGAGGGTAGAATTGTAACAACCCAAAACTAGTAAACCTAAAAATGGGTGTAAATTTTTCACTTTTGTGTTAATTGCATCATAGCATCTATATTACATTGCTAAACCACACACAATTTGGGTTTGACAACATTGGGAAACAAAATGCTAAACTTGTGTAAGCAACAACATCTCAAATCAAGGAAGGCACTCAATATGTAAAATAAAATTACTTTGGCATGTTATCTTGTCAAGGAGGTTCCAAGGGTTCAAAACAATATTTTTGCAATTGCCTTAAACATTACAGGAGCAACACTTTAAAATTTAGCTTTTATGCCTTAATTAAGCACTATGGGCAAATGTTGTCAACCACATTTTATTTTGCCACACCAAAATTTGGGGTACTTCTACATAATATGTGGAGCCTCCCCAAATTTTCTCAGAATTTTTGGAAGTGTTCAAATGCCTCATGTTATTCAAACATGTGCTGGTTCTAATTTTAAAACAGAGAAGGACCTAATTGTAATTCCAGGAGGACCTATCGGTGGTGGGCAAAAGTTGCGCAGGGGGTTTTCCAGGAAAACGCTGTCTCTTTCCTCTCCCCCTGTAGCGACGCGCATCGTCGCGCTGCCGCCGCACCAGCTCGGCGCCCCTGCCACGCGACGACCACGCCGGGGCCCCCTCCTCTACCTCACCCCTGCGAGGAGCACGCCGCACCCGAGCCCCACTCTCTCCCCTCGAGATTTTTTCCCCTCCCGTGCCCTTGTTTTCCCCTCTTGCTCCCCGCCATGGCCGAGCTTGCCAAGCTCGTCGCCGCGGATTGAGGATCCCCCGAGCAAATCCAACCGCACCCGCACCTCCGCCGCCTCTCCTGCTTCCTCTACCACCAAGGAATCGAGGCGGGAGGTCTCAAATCATCGCCGCCACCGCCGTTTATCTGCGCTGCTGTCCGAGCTCGCCGCCGAGCTTCGCCGGACAAACTCCGGCCACCTCCATCTCCACCGCGAGCACACACGTCCCCAGGGTGAGCACCGCATGCCGTAGCACCATCCCCTTCCCTCTTCGTGCTCTGCCTCGCCGATTCCGTGCTCACCGTAGCCGCACGCCGTTCATCGCCGTTCGTCCCGCGAAGGCCGGCCTCACAGCCAGCCCAGGCCGGGCGGGAGGCCGCTGGCGTCTATTGGGTGTTCGGCCCACCAGCCGGCCCAAACCGGTGGGGAGGCCGGTGGCCTCTGAATGCTGGCCGGCCCGTCAGCCAGCCCAGGCCGGGTGGGAGGCTGGCCCGTGTTTTTTTTTTCTCTGTGTACTGTTTTGTTCCCCCCCCCCTCGCGCGCATGATTCCCGCTCCTCCCTCGCGCGTTAGGAACATCGATTCGATGATTCGATTACTCCATCCCTCCCTCTCGATTTCTGAACAATTAAGTTTTGTTGTTGTTGAAAATAAATTAATAAAAATAATGAATTTAAAAAGAGGAAATTCTAAAATCAATAACTTTTTATCGGGGCCTCCGAAAATTGCGTGCCTTATATCAAAATGCTCAGAACAACGTGAATCACCCGGAAACATCATCTTCATGCATATTTGATCCCAATTATAACAATGTACTTCTAGTAGCACTGGAATCACTAAGTTAGATATGGGGAAATTCTTTCTTTAGTCGAAGCAATCCTTCCACCCCCATTTAATATTGCTAGATAGCTCATCATAAGTTCCATGCATTGAATTCGTCATACCATCATGTGTTTGTGCATTGCATTTGTGAAGCATGTGTGGTGATTGATTGTATCTTCCCGTGTTTTGTGCACCGGTAGATCAAGGAGGTGAAGTGCCACCCCCGTCTCGTGACGATCCGTACTACCAGCCGTATCAACAAGGCAAGCGTAATCCCCCCTCTGAGCATATCTTATCCTATTTTCTGCAAGTATTTTCTCCACTATAATATTGCATGCGGTTCTAAATGTCAATTTCTCTTGGATTAGAGTATCCTATAGTTGCATTAAGTTTCCGATGCCAATACCTGTTTCCCTCCTATTATCCATAGGTTTGTATTGTTGGCCTGAGCTACTTTACTATGCTATGTTGATGCTTAGCCATGCTTAGGCAAATGTTATCCGTCCGAGGGATATTTTCATGTTGGAAACAGGTGTGAAAGGTACAGTTGATGGTGGAGAATTGTGGTAACGGGTAATAAGATGCTAAAAGGTGGGGATGAGAGGCCACTATGGTTGTGGTGCTTTGTCTCGTTCTCGCCGCCTAGGTGCGAGTTTTTTACCTCCAGAACCAAGACTGAGCGTGCAACCATGCGTGAGGCCTATGCAATTGCAGGAACCCTCATAGACTAAATAACTCGAGCGGGGCTAGCCAGGGTCCTCTAGTTCGGGCTTCCATTTGCGCGTGCGTGAGTTGGTGGCTGAGAATGAGATGAGGATGGTGGTGTTAGGAAAATGAGTGGCTGTGGGGCGAGGTGTTGTGATCCTGGCAGTCCTACCGCCACTGATGATCCTGGAAAGTCCTTAACGAGGGAGAAGTCGACACCGTTCCCACCCAGCCGGCTTTCCAAGGAAGAGAGCTAATGCGCAGGTAATGGGCTGGGCGGTACGCATGGCAAACATTTGTACACCCCTGCAGGGTTAAATCTTTTCGAAAAGCCGTGTCCACGGTTAAGGACAACTTGGGAAAGGACGATAAGATCATAGAATAACTTTAACGGAATGATTAAAAACTGGGTACTAAAGGTACCACTTCAAGATTGTAAGGTGAGCTTCCTCGAGGGTGATTCGGGGAGGTGCCTTTGATGAACAGGTACAATGGTTGAGGTTGATGGTTTATGATGAGAAAGGTGATGAAAGAAAGAGTCACTTCTTACCCCTTTTTCAAAATAATCTGATTAGTCGATGCCATGGAGTTATGTCTTTTAAAATAAAATCAGCTTTATACAAAACAGCCAAAAAAAACCTTGGAAGCTAATCATCGAGCATATATTAGCTCTTAATCTTGCGAGTTCGTCGAACTCAACGTCGTTTGTTTTGTTTCAGAGGAGGACTTCACCGACCTCGAAGGTGGGTTCTTTGTGGACGTCGACGAGTAGTCTGGGGTTCCCAGGTGGCAGCTTGGGACATCCTGGATCAGCTGGCGCTGGATGTTTATCTGTAGGCCTCTTAGGCCATATGTTGGTTCTTGTTGTTTAGAACAACCTAATTTGCTTCCGCTTGGTGTAATGTTGGGTCTGTGACCTCTGGATGTCATTTGCTATCTTTCTCTATTATAAGAGTTGAACTATAATGTTTTGTGTCGTAGAGTCTGTGATGTGCCAGTTGTTCCACAAGTCTTGGTCTCTCTATTATGCATTGAGGGTTGTGCCTGTGTTAAGGCATCAATCGGGGTGTTGCGTTGCCGATGATCCATTCCGAGCAACGCCCGCCAAAGGTTTTGGCCGGGGATTGGTAAACCCGTAACCTCCGGTTATATCGCTTAACCGGTGACACACGGCATCACTGTATAACAGTCAGGTCAGGGCGCCACATTAGCTAGGCACAAAGCATGCATCAAGTATTACCAAGCGTAGAAGCATCCACATTGTAATTTGTTCGAACAATAGAATCATAAGGTGGCTTAATCTTCTTCCTAAGAAAGTGTTCCATACCTTTCTTGAGAGAAAATTGGTATTTAATATTCCCTTCTTTCATATCAATAATGGCACCTACAGTTCTAAGAAAAGGTCTTCCAAGCACAATAGGGCAAGATGGATTGCATTCAATATACAAAACAATAAAATCAACAGGTACAAAGTTGTTGTTAACCATGATAAGAACATCATCAATTCTTCCCAAAGGTTTCTTTATAGTAGCATCAGCAAGGTGAACATCCAAATAACAATTTTCCAAAGGTGCTAAATCAAGCATATCATAAAGTCTTTTAGGCATAACAGAAATACTAGCACCAAGGTCACACAAAGCATTGCAATCAAAGTCATTCAATTTCATTTTAATGATGGGCTCCAAACCATCTTCTAACTTCCTAGAGATGGATACTTCACGTTTCAATTTTTCCTCCCTCACTTGTATGAGAGCATTAGTGATATGTTTAGTAAAAGCCATATTTATTTCACTTGCCTTAGGACTTCTAGCTAGCTTTTGCAAGAACATAATTACTTCAGAAAGATTACAACCATCAAAATCAAAATCATTATCATCAAAGATAATGGAGCTATTGTCTTCCTTATTATTAGAAATTTCAGCATCTTTATCAAGAACAGTTTCAGAGTTATCAGGCAATTTAAGACGTTTTGCAATAGAGGTAGAAACATTACCGACACCAATTATCTTGCCCCGTCGGGCCAGTTGGTCAGTGAGGCTAAATCCAGTATTTTCTTCAGCCCGTGCACAACTGTTGAAGTAAGAGTGGAGGTTTGTTCTATCCTTAATATCATGACAGAAGCTATCACAGACAAGTATCTCGGCTTGCCTCCATTGGTGGGGGTGGACAGATCGGATTGTTTTCAACATCTTATTGATAGAATTTGCAAGTTGCTGAGTGGATGGAAGGAGAAGAACATGTCTTTTGGAGGCAACGAAGTTTTACTAAAGGCCGTCATTCAAGCTATTCCTGCTTATGTGATGTCAGTCTTCAAGCTACCCAAACATATTATAAAAGGGATAATTACTGATATGTCCCAATTCTGGTGGGGAGATGATGATCAACAAAAGCATATGCACTGTTTTGCGTGGTGGAAAATGTGCATCCCCAAGAGACAAGGAGGTATGGGCTTCCGTGATCTCCAATGCTTCAATCTTGCAATGCTTGCGAAACAATGTCGGCGGCTTATTGCTGAGACTAATTCCCTTTGTGCATCCGTTCTCCGAGCTAACTATTTTCCCTCTGGAGACTTATTGAATTGTCAGCTAAAGAAAGGTAGTTCGTATACCTGGCAAAGCATATGGGCCGGCATCCATACCTTCAAAAGAGGACACATGTGGAGAGTTGGCGATGGTACACAAATTGACATCTGGAATGATCCGTGGGTGCCAGGCAGCCCTAGTAGAAAAATTATGACAAGAAGATGCAATATATTACTTACAAAGGTATCCGAGTTAACTAATTCTGAGACGGGTACGTGGGATGAACAGCCGATTAGAGAGAACTTTTGGTCCATAGACGCTCAACGAATTCTGAACATTCCTTTGGTCCGAAACTTGATGGAGGACTTTGTAGGCTAGCACTACAACAAGTCTGGGGTTTTCACTGTTCGATCTTGTTATCACATGGAGTGGGAACACCAACACGGGCAGAAGCTGAGAAGAACAAGTGGGTTCGGGTCTTCGTCCACACTTCCGATTTGGAAGACTCTCTGGTCCCTCAATGTCCCGGAAAAGGTTAAGATCCACTGCTGGAGATCACTCTTGGGTGCTATTCCATGTAACGGCGTCCTGGCTAATAGGCATGTGCAGCCTAATGCGCAATGACCTCTTTGCAACGTGGATTGTGAGAGTATCTGTCACGCTTTCTTTGAGTGCCCAAGGGTGCGACATATCTGGAAGATTTTGGGTATGGAGGAAACAATTAGTGAAGTTTGCACAGTTGAAGTGGAGGGTACATCTACCTTGGAGTTCCTTCTTCGAGACAAGTCTGCAAAAGCTCCTCTTCTTCCCGATGTTGAGCGCAATGATCTTGTGGCGGTGGTGGTTTGGTACATCTGGTGGGAGCGGAGGAAGGCTACGCATGGTGAGTCAATTCAGTCACCGGTAAGATCAGCGCATGCAATATCAGTTTTGGTCCTGAACTTCTCTCGAGCCAAGAAGAGAAAGAAGGAAAGATCAACCCACGGATGGACAAAACCTAGAGAGGACTATGTGAAGTTAAATGTGGATGCTGGCTTTGACGTAGATTCGGGTACTGGAACCACGGGTGCGATCCTCCGGGACGACCGCGGCAATTTCTTATCGGCGAGCTGCAGGGGTATTCCATTCGTTTCTGATCCGGCGACGGCTGAGGCGCATGCGTTGCGTGATGGCCTCATCCTTGCTGGCCAAGCCGGATGCAATAGATTGGAGGTGAATTCTGACAGCATGGAGGTGATCGACGTGATGTTAAATGGCGGGAATTCATTAGGCCCTGCAGCTGCAATTTTTTGAAGAGTGCTCGATGTTGTGTCGTAGTTTTACGAGGGTAGTGTTTGCTCATAGTCCTAGAGAAGCCAATGTAGCTGCGCATGTTTTAGCTAGAAATGCGGAGGGCTCTCTGTCATTTGTTTGGCATGAGGATCCTCCCAATCATCTTGTAAGCATCCTGGCTGATGATGTAACTGTGCTAAACGCTTAAAGCAGCAAGTTTCTGACGCACTCTTTTACTTACCGGGGTACCTAAGGGGACTGGAAGGTTTTTAATGAGGCGGCTTGCTTGCTTAATATATGGAGGTTTTAAAGTTCAAAAAATAGGCCTTGTTGGAGTAGGCAGCACCCCTGGTCACCGTCGCATCTGCCTCCCTCCATAGGAGCACCGCCACGAGAGCAGAAGGCGTTGTCCAACACCAGATCCGACCCAAAGGACCTAGCACCATCCTCCCAGCATAAGGCCTACGAAAGTAAGAGGTAGTTTCATGAGTCAGTTTATACTCCAAAAGTTTCTATAAATATGCTTACTTAATTATACACTAGATATTCTTGTTTGATCGTACTATTTACATGTCTTACCATAAATACATATAAATATATAGATTATGGGTTGTAAAAAAATTAGTTCTAAAACAAATTTATGTTACAAAATACAGTTTAATATCCTCCAATGTTCAATACAAACAAAAAGCACACAACGTAACATTTTGCAATATTCCCAATTTGTGGTTAAACTATCTGAACAAGTAGATAATTTAATTAATAAGATGTAGATAACTATAAAAGTTTAGTACAAAAATATTTGCCCTGTGCCTAATAATTTATCCGGTCGGCCTGGACTCATCAGGACGTCGGTGTCCGACCATCCCAAAGGCCACATACAATGTATGCAGTTTAATAGAGAGAGAATAATATCGAGATTGATCCTCTCGTGATTATGCTTGTGCTTCTTCAGTGTGTCATACTACCAGAAGATTGTGACCCCAACGAGAATAGTATGTACATATATGGGGGTGGTTGCGTGGAACACCTGCTCTAGTGACCCCTCACCGAGATCAAAGAGAAAGAAAGCCGGTTAGAGGAGGCAGGAGAATATGTCAAGCGTAATTGAATCCGGTCCAAAACAGTCAAGGACCTTATCCGAATCGCTTGTGAACTCAAGCACCACCTTATCATAGTCGAATCACTCACTGACTTTTTCATTTGGAGGAAACTGTAGAGACATCACTCTTCAGAGCTGCTAGCTACCGAGTTTGCCGATGAAAACAAGCATTGGATGCATCGCCTCGTCAGGTATACGGCTCGTTCGAAGCAGACTGAGCCGAGACACCCATGAGAGAGAGAAAATTGTAAAAAAAATCAGCAAAATTGCGCGGGAAACACGCAGAATCACCATGATTATTCTTTTTTTATTTGTAACTAGTCTTCCCTTGATTCATTTCAGAAAAAAGAGAAAGCGACGACCATGAACTAAGTGGCAAGACCGGTGGCAATTTTTAAAAAAGACGAATCCCAGTGGTTCTGTATTTCCCGTACAATTGTGGTGACTTCTTTTTTTTCTTTGATTTTTCTCCCGTGTGACAAGAAGAGAAGGGCGAATCGATTGTAGTGCCATGGCGACTTCACTCGTAGCAGATGGAACCCAACCCCTATCATTTCGTGTTAATAAGGTAGGAAGGCGCATTTCTCTCTACCCTTCCCGATGTTGAGTAGTATTTATTTGGAATCTTGAATTTTTTTGGTTTAGCCATTTTATGTGAGGGTTGATTAGTTGATATAATGACGTATATCTTCTATGTGTGCTGATTAGGCGAGCTCTCTATGTATGATTTACTTCGGATGATGAACAATTGGATGTCGTCGACATCCTTAATTCACTTCTTCTGATTTGAACATTAAAGTACGGTGTGGCCTTCTTCATATTTTAACATTAAAGCACGGTTGTCTTCATCTTTAAGAACACTTTGCTCTTTTACGTGATAGGGAACAGATGATGCCCCAGCTAAAGTTGGAACGCCATGTTTCGGCCATTTTTGTTCTGGCGGGAAGCTTTCCATCACCTTCCTCCGCTCTACACGCATGCCACGGACGGGATGAGATTCGCTGACTTGGGGTTGGCTGACTTTGTGATGACTTTGAGTCAATGGCATGTGGACCCTGCACGTGGTGGACCCTCGCTGTCGGTGAGCAAGTCACGGCTGAGCAAAGTCAGCCAATCCGTGCCCGCCACGGACGGTCACTGATGGGAATGAATGTTGGTCACCTGGTTGGTAAAAGTGGAGGGTAATGGGGGTTCGGATTGGCTGACTTTGCTTAGTCGTGACTTGCTCACCGACAGGTAGGGTCCACCACGTGCAGGGTCCACATGCCATTGACTCAAAGTCACCACAAAGTCAGCCAAGCCCAAGTCAGCGAATCTCATCCCGGGTAATGGAGGGGTAATGCTACTAGCCCTACTACTGACTCCAAATGGAAACTCCATTTACTCAGTTATTTCCAGCAAGTTGACGAACTTTTTGGAATTGTCTCGTCAGTAATGAAGCTTTGACGCGCGCAGTAGACAGCATACTGAAATCCTTCAGTCAAGAACTGATGACACAGTGGTTGCATGAAGTGAATGTGTGATGGTTGAAATGGCAAGAAGAGGAGACAATCACATGACCCAGTGGTTGCATGAAGTGAATGTGTGATAGGTCGAGGAGAAAATGGCATGCGAAGAGATTGTTGTTGCCTGAGCACTACCCTTTCACCATTTTTGTTCGGGTTGGGAAGCTTCAAAGAACCTCTACCTTTCCCACACTTCCGTCGCCACGGTCAATGGCGAGGCCACTTCGTCAAGCCAGCGACTGGGAGCATTCGGCCCAAACCACTGCTGGGCTCCAATCGAAAGCAGAAGGAGGACAACGTGCTGTGACACAAACGCTTGTCTGCCTTGCCAATTAGGCTAACCCTAATTTTAGTATTTATGAAAGAAAACTTATTATTTTACAGCAGCAGAAAACTTATTACTTAGGAGAAAATTGTTTGATTTTGCTTTGGTTGGGGTGCGCCTGCCCAGGCAGGAGTGCAACGCACTGGGCGACACGCGAGGGCCCCAGTGGCAAGCCACTGTGGTGGACCTTCCCCCATAAAAAATAAATTTAATATCATTGTGGGCACATGGCCCACATATCAGATATTAAACTGATAAGAACAGATACTACACTTGATCTTAGCCAAAAGGCCGAGAAAGGTATGAGTTGCAGCGCTGCCCTCCCCGTCTATTTGTACCCTGCTCACGCTGCGCATCCTCCTTCGCTAGGCGATGTGGGACTAAAAACGAGTCGCGTGAACGGGGAGATGGGAGGAGCAAAGCTGGCATGGGCCGCCGGGTTACGCAAAGATACCGAAGCTGGCCTTTTTTCTCGACCCAACAAGCGGGCCTCGTGTTCCTCTGCTGAGATTCCGGTGGCAGTGACGTAAACGAGCTGGGATAATCCTTGGGAAAGTCGATGCGAGGAAAATTCTTGCGCAAATCGTTGCGAGCTTTCGATAAGTCAAAATTTCGAGATGATTTCCGCTGGGTTAATCAGCTGCTTATCTCGTTGCGTCCGCACAAGAACAAGACTGATCGTGGGTCTTCCTTCACATTATTAGCAGCAGCAGAGCAGCGACTCAGCTGAGCAATCATCATCAGCGGCTAGAGTTCGATCCCCACACGCCAAGCTAGCTCAGATGGCCGGCGACGGCCCGTCGGGCGCGGAGGCGGAGCTCCAGCGGGGCTTCAAGACCCTGGCCGTGACGCGCGCGGCGGCGGTCTACGAGGTGCGCCTCAACCGCCCGGCGCAGCGCAACGCGCTCAGCCCGGAGGCCTTCGCGGAGATCCCGCGCGCCATGGCCCTCCTCGACCGCGTCCCCGCCGCGCGCGCCGTCGTGCTCTCCGCGGCGGGGCCCCACTTCTGCGCGGGCATCGAGCTCGGCGGGCCCGGGACCGTGCTCGCCGCGGATCCCGACGCCGACCCCGTCGCGACCGCCGAGGGGCTCCGCCGCGCGATCCTCGACATGCAGGCCGCGCTCACCGCCGTCGAGCGCTGCCGGAAGCCCGTCGTCGCGGCCGTGCACGGCGCCTGCGTCGGCGGCGGGGTCGAGCTCGTCGCCGCCTGCGACATCCGGTGCTGCTCCAAGGACGCCACCTTCGTGCTCAAGGAGGTGGACATGGCCATCGTCGCCGACCTCGGCGCGCTGCAGCGCCTGCCGCGGATCGTAGGGTACGGGAACGCCGCCGACCTCGCGCTCACCGGACGAAGGATCACCGCGCTGGAGGCCAAGGAGATGGGGCTCGTCAGCAGGGTGTTCGATTCCAAGCAGGAGCTGGATGCCGGGGTTGCAAAGATCGCAAAAGGTGTACAATTCTGCCCTCTCTACTCTTGGGTACATGTTCTTAATTCTTACAACTTCATTTGCTATGCTACTCCATTACTTGCACAATCATGCAGTCTGTTACTAGAACTTCAGTACTGATAAGGATTGAGCTTGTTTGGGATTGCGATGTCATTAGATCTTTATGCACTTCATGTGGATAGAACAATATGAGCAAAGGGGTCTGTGCCGGAACTTGAACACAATTTTTTTTTTATAGAGAAAAGGCAACAGGTGCCCTGCTTTAAGAGGTTTAACAAGGTCACACTGGGGAACTCCCAGTTTACAACTTACGGACTGAAAAACACAAAAAAGCAACATAAAACGCTCCATTACAAGCCAAAGCTTTCAGCCCCAGGCAGGGGGGAAAACGCACACCTACAGGCCCTGTTTTCTGTTAATTTGCTGTTAGTGTGCTGAGTGTCATATAAGTGCTGGGTTAAAAGTTCCTTCCGGTTATAAAACACCATGATCCATCACATTCTTGATCAGCTGCAGGGGTTCACTGTTCCATTTCCCAACATAACAAATGTAAACTGGAAAATCTGGGTCATATAGTTAGTGGTTTGAAGTCAGGGGCACTTAAATCGATCCACGAAGCATTGTATGATGGTTTAAAGGGTTTAAATTCACTACTAGCACCCCTGTATTGAGTTAGAAGGAAGTTGGATTTGTTCATCCAAGTCGTAGTACATGCAACATATGCTGATATGCAGTCCGACTGTAAGAATAGTTCCATGTAGGCAGAGTGTGTTCAGAATTCAGGTGCATGAATAAGACATCCCTGCGTCGTGATAAGAAGTTCCTTGTTTACCATGCCAACACCTTTTGCTGCATTTTTCTCCAGCAATTATACAACTCAACACACCTACCAATGATAAACTAACAGATAAATTTGTCTAATTGTTTCAGAAATATCAGAGAAATCAGCATGGGCAGTGATGGGAACGAAGGCCGTTCTGCTGAGAAGCAGGGATATAACAGTAGAGCAGGGCCTGGAGCATGTAGCGACGTGGAACGCGGGAATGATGAAATCTAATGACCTGATGGAGGCCATCAAAGCTTTTGTGGAGAAGCGGAAGCCCGTTTTCTCTAAGCTCTGAATGATCTAATATACCATACATAGAAGCTGAAAGTCTAGATGTGAATCCTAGCCACTTGAGAATAAAGTGAGATCGATGATACAAAGTAGACAATAAATACAAGTTCTGTATTTGCAAAACAAGTGCTCTTATTGGCTGTATCTTGTATATCATAAATAAAGCGAGGATTTTCTTTAGCACTACTGATGGCCTTATTGGCTACTGTTCTGTTGTGATAACTGTGGTTAACCATTCCCACTTACAAGTGTAATGCACTTCTGCAGAGAATTGACTGCTTTTACAATAGGCATTTGATCGACCTAATCGGAAGGATTGATAAATCAGTTCACTGAGCTTGTACCTGGGTTGTGCGAACAAGACCTTGGTCCAACGAGGCTCGAACAGTCCCATGGCTTGTCTAGGTATGAGTTGAGCTGCTACTCTGATATCAGTACTACCATTGTTCCTTTTGGTTACCATGTTAATCTTTTGCTTCTTTTCTAACTATTATGTGTTTTAAGTGCTGATTTAGCTTACAACACTGGCCTTATTTATTTGGTCACACTCTTGTTTGTCTTTTTTGTTAGTATTTTGTGTTGATATCCGTGAATTTGCATTTGTCATACCATGATCACTCGGGCCATTCTTATTTGTTGCTGACCTTAGACAAGCATGCCATGAGACCGACTTCGTGAATGGTATTGTTAGCACTTCCCATACAGAGCTCGCTAAAATTTGCCTGGTAGACTTGGTGGAAGCCTCGTGATTGACTTGACCGTGGTCCATTAATCCGCTTGGTGGAAGCCTCATTGCTCAACCATAGTGTGATTGGGAGCTCATAGACCCTGCAGGCTAGCGCAAGGTTTTATGGTAATACTGCCTTGCATACATATAGATATACAGAGAGGGAGAGCATGTGGGTGTACAGCTACCCAGTTCAACAACCAGCTCAAGTTGGTACAGACTTAGGGCTGTTCTAACCACCAATCTGAATTTAATAGATCCCAAGTGGCTTCCAAGTCAATCAGCTGAATATATATATGCCTTCATCCTAACTGCCCATTCTATATATGCATCGTCTTCTTCCTTCTCTGAATAGCAGAGCAGAGCATGAGTGTGCATCAATCAGTCATACTACTTCTCTTCTCCAACTTGTCTATCCATGCCCGATGCCTCCCCTCTACATATTGCTCGGGCTTCTCCTCTTGCACACTCGTTTGTGCTCCTCTGGAGCTGCAAACGATACTCTCACGGCAGGCCAAGCACTCACTGTTGGAGGCAAGCTCATCTCAAGAAATGGCAAGTTCGCACTTGGCTTCTTCCAGCCTGCAAGCACCATCAGTAAGTCCCACAACGCGAGCTGGTATCTTGGCATATGGTTCAATAAGATCCCAGTTTTTACTACTGTGTGGGTTGCCAATAGGGAGGAACCCATCACCGACCCCCTAACACAGCTCAAGATCTCAGGCGATGGCAATCTTGTCATTGTAAACCATGCCGGCACTCAGTCCGTAGTTTGGTCGACTCACATTGTCAATAGGACACAAACCAGCATAAACACCACTAGTGCAGTTCTCTTGAACAGTGGAAACCTTGCCCTTACAGAGAGCCCATCATCTGACATACTGTTGTGGCAGAGCTTCGACTACACAACAGATGTTCTGCTTCCTGGCGCCAAGTTTGGACGGAACAAGGTCACCGGTTTGAATAGCCTGGCCATTTCAATCAAGAGCCTCATTGACCCGGGTCTTGGCTCATACAGCATTGAACTAGACACCAGCGGGGTTGTCCTCAAGCGCCGCAGCCCCTCGATTGTGTATTGGCATTGGGCATCCGCCAAAACATCGTCATTGAAACTTATACCAATACTCAAATCGATCATAGACTCGGATCCACGGATCAAAGGTTTGATTGACCCAGCTTATGTTGATAACAACGAAGAGGAGTACTACATGTACACTTCACCAGATGAATCTTCCATATTTGTCTCACTAGACATCTCTGGTCAGATAAAGCCAAATATTTGGTCGCAAGCCAAACAGTCTTGGGAAAGCATATATGCCCAACCTGCCGATCCATGCACTCCATCTGCTACGTGCGGACCTTTCACGGTCTGCAACGGCAATGCACAACCATTCTGTGACTGTATGGAGAGCTTCTCTCACAACTCACCGCAGGATTGGGAGTTTAGTGATCGAACAGGAGGATGCATCAGAAATACACCATTACATTGCACTAGTAACGAAAACATCACAAGTTCAACAGACATTTTCCACCCCATTGCTCGAGTTACATTACCCTACAACCTGCAAAGCATAGACGTTGCTACCACTCAGAGTAAATGCGAAGAAGCTTGTCTCAGTTCCTGCTCCTGCACTGCTTATTCCTACAACAATAGTAGATGCTCTGTCTGGCATGGGGAATTGCTTAGTGTAAATCTGAATGATGGCATTGATAATACTTCTGAAGATGTTCTTTACCTTCGCCTTGCCGCCGAAGATCTGCCAAGTTTGAGAAAAAACAAAAGAAAACCAAACGTTGGAGTTGTTACTGCTGCAAGCATTATTGGTTTGGGTTACTAATGTTGATGCTGTCGTTACTGATTTGGAAGAACAAACTCAAGTGGCGTGGTTTTCCATTGTACGACAGTCAAGGTAGTGGTGGGATTATAGCCTTTAGATGCAGTGATTTAGCTCGTGGTACTAAAAACTTCTCAGAAAAGCTGGGGGCAGGTGGTTTTGGTGCTGTATACAAGGGAGTGTTAAGTGATTCGACTACTATAGCAGTGAAAAGGCTTGATGGTGCCCGTCAAGGAGAGAAGCAATTCAGGGCCGAGGTGAGCTCAATTGGACTGATCCAACATATCAACCTCGTCAAATTGATAGGTTTCTGTTGTGAAGGTGATAAAAGGTTACTTGTGTATGAGCACATGGTAAATGGGTCTCTTGATGGCCATCTCTTTAAGAGCAAATCTGATGTCCTGAACTGGAAAACCAGATATGAAATAACCCTAGGAGTTGCTAGAGGACTGTCCTACTTGCATCAGAGTTGTCACGAATGCATCATACATTGTGATATTAAGCCAGAGAACATACTTCTGGATGCATCATTTGTTCCTAAAGTTGCAGACTTTGGGATGGCAGCGTTTGTGGGAAGGGATTTTAGTCGGCTTCTGACTACATTCAGAGGAACTGCGGGTTATCTTGCCCCAGAGTGGCTTACTGGAGTTCCTATCACACCAAAAATCGATGTTTACGGCTTTGGCATGGTACTGATGGAAATCATATCAGGAAAGAGGAATTCTTCTGAAACATTCACTAGCGACAGTTATGATGCTGAGTATTTTCCTGTGGAAGCCATCAGCAAGCTTCACGAGGGGGATGTGCGGAGTTTGGTGGATCCACAGTTAAATGGTGACTTCGACATGGAACAGGTCGAGAGGGTTTGTAAAGTTGCGTGCTGGTGCATCCAAGATAACGAGTCTGACCGGCCGACGATGGGTGAAGTGGTCTGGGTTCTCGAGGGTCTTCAGGAGATTGATATGCCCCCGATGCCACGACTACTCGCAGCTATGACGGCACAAGCTGATGAAACTTCAACGTAATATTTGTATTTTATTTCGCAGTCGAATTTTGAAGTTGTAATGTGGGGCGTTTCAGCTAAATCTTTGCTCCAGAAAAGTTTGAAGTTGTAATGTGGCGCTTCAGAAAATCTTGGAAAATCTTGCAGCTGCTTAATTTGCTCTTATTTACGTTTTTTTAATGCCATATGTGTATGTTTTGTCGATTGAATAGTTGATACTCCATAATCTAAGGAAGATGTTGGACACCACATAAGAAGTTTTTTTCTAGCTCCAGTTCCTTAACATCTTGAAAAAAGGTGCTGTAACGCAACCTGAAACCTGGGAATGCTGAAGATCTATCGATCTGATGGAGGCCATCAAAGCTTTCCTGGAGAGCTCTTGTTATCTGAATGCACCATGCTTTACAGGAAAAAAGTTGTACGCCAATCCTGGCATTTTAACAAGAAATACTCCTGATGGCCTCAGCAGGAGTACAATCTTTTAATTGCTAAAGCAAATTCAGAGATGGCCTCAGCAGTACTGATGGCCTTGTTGGTTAGAGTTATGGCTGATATGCCTGTCCCTGCCTATCATTTTGTACAGCCAAATGAATTGCTACAGCAGAGTAGCACACTGCCATTTCATAAGCAGTAACAAAGAATACAAGATGATGAAATTTTTGGTGTAATAGTAACTCCGCTGAGCCCACACTGGGGCAAGATAACAGACAGTTCAGCACACAAGCACAAGTACGAGTTACTACAACAATAGTGACACCGGACCATTAAAATCCTGAACAAATTAAGCTCTGGAATGGCAGCACAAATTGACCTCGACAACGTAAGCCAAACAGATCAATCCGTTTTTTGGTTCACCACTCCAACTATATACAGACACTATTAGAATTGCACTAAACTGGGGACCTCACAAACCAACAATCTGCTTAAGAACCACTGATACAGGAAATGCAAAAGCAACACAAGAAAACAACAACAACCAGGTCATAGGCCTAATGACATCAGCAACCCCCGAATCTCAACCGCACACCGAATTAGGAATAAGCTGGTACTACTAACATCCCTTAGTCCTCCACTATAGTCTGCGTGCATGACATGGCCAATCGGCCGATCATCATCATCTGCCTGCTTCAACTCCCCAGCTCGTCCGCGGTGGGTTCATGGCCGAGGAGCCCTGCTCGTCTAAGCCTCCAATCGCGAGGGCGTCGCGGCTTAGATCAGGGGATGCGTTGCGGAACCTGCCATCCTTGTCCTCCAGCAAGTTGCCCAGGCCACCAAGGTCGCCTATCTCGGCTGCCATCCTTGGCTCGTCCCATGCCACCGGCTTTCTGCCCATCTCGATGTCGCCGACAGCTCTACCCATGTTTGGACTCATGAAACCATTCGTCGAGCGAGGCCTCAGGCCCTGCTCCTGCGGAACTCTGGCACCGAAGTTGTTCCTGGAAACAGGGATCGGTGTGAAGAAGATCTCCTTGATGTTCTCCACAACTCCCCTGTTGTATGGGTTGGCCCGTTGGTCGTAGCGATACCTGAAGTTCTCATATGTTGTCTACAGAAGTAAAAAGGCACCAATGATTAGCAATTGACAGAATGGAACCACCATGCAATACTTGGAACATGTCTTTTCAGGGAACAACATTTACCTGATTAGTGCTCATGAGATACAAGTGAAACACAGAGAGGCCACCAACAAACCAAACAGCAATAAATGTGTAGATAACCAGAGCGATAGACGCAGGGGTCTTTGCCATTGCCTTCCATATTGTTATCTGCTCCGCGTTTCTGATCTTAATAATGTACACCCAGCAGAATCCAAAGACATAGAGGCAGAGAAGAGTTGTCGAGAAGACAAACATATAAAAGAACCTGTAATTCCGCTGCACAATCATATGCAACCTTGTAAGCACTTTAAAGTATTTCAAAACATATCAAACAGAACTTGGAATGTTGGAACTAGAGAAGCTATATTACCCACAATTTGAAATAGCTAGTACATTATTCTTTCATCATAAGCAAGTGAATTAAACTAACAAGCATAAAGTACAGCGAGGGACGGAATATTGCCAAACATATACAGCAAAAGGTTATATAAGAAATCTTAGATAAATCCTCAAGAACCAAATAATGATAGCAATATTCAATTAAATCAACCAATGTAAGAAAGAAGGCCATGCTGCTAATGTATGTGTCTTCAGTTAATGAACTTACAAGTCCTATGCATTGCCCTACCCATGGGCAGTGATGGTCAAACCGTTCTACGCAGTTGTTGCAGATAGAGCAATGGGAGCAGCGAGGAGGACGATACAACATGCAGGTGTCACAGTATTTTGTCTTCACAGTGATTCCATTGACAACAACATCCTTCACTCGGGGCAAGCGCAATGGTGGGGTCTGGTTAGCTCCAACCTCAGCATTGCCTTCAAAACCTTCTGGTTCTGGCGGATGTGCATTCCGAGGTATGATACCTGGATCCCTCGCAGAAGTGAAAAGCAGAAGACCCATATCCTGCAAAGTGACAGAATCACGGAAATGCCTAAAGCAGTGAGCAAGGAGTATTATGGAGTATGGATATATTATCTATACAGTTTTGTTTACCAGCACAATTATAACAGAGAGAATATATTATATGTGCACTTTTCTGTTTACCAGCACATTTACAAAAAAAGAGAACACTGTTTGTGTAATCAGTTTTCGTAAGATGTGAGGGATAGCAACACTAAAATATGCTAATGCTAGTGGGCAGCAAGTTAAAGGATTCAACAAGCTATGGCCTAGTGCCCAAAAAAAGCCATGGCCCCATTCTTTGATCTCCACAAACTCAATTGCATCTATGCAATCAGGAACAGTTGGTCAATGCGCCATGCATGATAAAGGAAGGTATTACAGTTCAGCATAGCAAATATCATAGTTCGGATCTATATTATCTGGAACAGATTGATTAATTAAGGAACAGTTTGACATACATGGTAGGACAGTCTCTACTTCAACTCATATGTTTCTGACATTCAATTGAGTGGACATTTAATCACATAAAACTCAAAATCGATTCACAGCAGCATGTACATTGCTTGAACTTGAAAAGCAGCTCGCAAATGAGAAAGATACAACCTACTATCCCCAGAAATAGCACTAAGTGCCCCAGAAATGAGGTTGAAAGGGGGTAAGAATGGCACTCACATATGCTGTGAATACAACTGCTGCAACCATCACCGGTAACCCCAGACCATAAGAGAAGTCATCCATCAATCCTTTTGCAACGAACACACAGAAGATCGATACTGGCGCAATAATGAGGAACATGGTGACGAACAAGGATCTCGCATCAGGCCCGAATATAAACCTCCCCTTAAGGAAAAATACCTGCAAATAGAGATACATTCCGTCAGTCGTAAGCACACTCTTCAACTACTTACTACTTTAGACATTTCATACAAACAAACTTCTCTCATGCTATGTAGGCACCAATGGCAGTTTGTCCATGGAAAAATCAGTGGAGGAAGAGCAGAAGAAAGAGGGTAAAAATCACATCACATTTTTACATCATTAAGTGGAAGGATCATTAATACTAGTTAATTCTAGTGGGTATTAAGTCTGAGCTAAAACTCCTTCCAAATTAACCAACACTAAATCAAACTATCCCCTCGCGTTTCTTGTCCTTCTCTGAACAAGTACACCACATACATGTCCCGGAATCTACATTCCCAGGTACAAAATCGTAAAATAAGAGTAAAAAAAGCCAGCAACCATCTAGACGGAGCTCAGCAGAAGAACCCTAGCGTTTCTACGAGTGAATCTACTGGGGGACACTAGAGAGGAACACTCCGACTCACGAGCACGCAGATCCACACACATTCACCAAATAAAATGTACGGATATAGGAAAATACAGAAGGGGAAAGAGGACAGCGCTGGGCTCACATTGTTTCCTTTCCAGGCCTGGTATACCAGCGGCGCCTCGCCGCCGGCGCCGGAGTTGGCGCCGGCGTTCATCCCCGCGCGGCCTCCCGAGGCAGCTGCAGTCCGCGGCGAGATCACGGGCCCGGATCACGGCATGGCCACCCGCCGGAGAGCTTCCTCCCTTGGTCGTCCACCACTCCGCTTTCCGCCGTCGGGGCCGATAGCCCCCAATGCCGCCGCGCGCGCGCCGCCGCCGATGTCGGAAGCCCAGTCCGCCAGACACACCCCGAGAGAGAGAGAGAGAGAGAGAGAGAGCGAGCAAATGGAGGGGGGCTGGAGCTGGGGACGCGTAGTAATAACCGGCTGCTTACCTTTTTGGTTTTGCACAAACAACCCTGGAATTTAGATCCTTTGTCATTACAGGTCCATCTCATCATTTTTTTTTTGAGGAAAGGATCTGATGCATAAACAGGAAACCCAGCACAAATTACAAGGAGGTCCATGGAACGAAAGAAAATTACAACGGACTCCCAGGAATAAGCACAAAGGCCCCCGAGCAACCTGCAGAAACTCAATCAGATCCACCGCCGCAGCCCCAAGTTCCTAGGCGACGCCGGCGCCGCCGTACCGCCTGCCGCCGTGGAGAAGGCACCTCCACACCATGTAGATGACCGCTGAGCCGTCCGCCGCCGCGCGACGGAAACCGAGGACTTTGAACGAGCACGGCCTCAGCGCCTTCACCACCGCTCCACCTGTCTTCCCCCGACGCGGCACCACCCAGGACCACCACCAGCACCAGCAACCAACCTCCAGCCGGCCGCTCCCCTCGCCGCCACGGCCGGCCAGAGCAAGCTCGACGAAGAGGACCACCACTCGCACCACCACCAAAAGCAGATCACCCCGACCCACCAGCTCCTCTCCCTACCACCACGGCCAGCCGGAGGAGCAAGAACCGAAGAGGGGACCCGACGGAGCACCTCCACAACCTCCCCGGCGTCACCGCCGGAACGGGGAAAGGAGGGGAGGACTTATTCCAACATGGCGCCGCCACCGCCACCGCCTTCGAAGACGACGCCCGGAGACAGAGACCTAGACCTAACCCTAACTAACTACACGCACGACGAGATCCCGGAGCTCCCCTCCACCTCACGGCGCTGAAACGGCGGCCGGAGGCGAAGGGGAGCGGCGGATCCACCGGCAAGGACCGAGAACTTGGTCGCCTCCTCTGTCGCCTCTCCTAAACAGTGGCAGGGAGGGATAAGGGGGTAGCTTAGCTGTTAACCCAGAACAGGTCCATCTCATCATTTGTTTACGATTAAGTAGCTTCTTCCCTTTAATAATTCCCATTTGTTTAGTGGATGATTTGCTGCTAAAAGTTGCTTGATTGAGGGTCAGTGCAGCTGTTAACTGTGGTACCACCTGTTGATTGTGCACCAAATCCCTTGAGCTGGAAGGGCTTGTTGCACTTAGTCTCCTTGCAAAAAAAAATATTATCAGATACTTAGCGTACTAAGTTTTCTTTTTAAACAAAGTTAGTGTACTAAGTATGTTGGCCAAAAGAGTAAGTATGATACTCTAGTGGCTATGTGTTCAAGTCATTGTCAGGTCAAAATGGCAAGCATATCTCCTTTTTTCTCCAGGAAGTGTGAGCAAACGCATGGAAACTGTCTTTCCAGGAGTGGAACCAGGTGGCTAACTGAAACACGGGTGATTAAAATGTAGGGCCCTCAAATGTACTCCCTCCGTTCCAAATTAATTGACTTGCTTTTGTCTAAATATGGATGTATCTATACTTGTTAGGTGTCTAGATACATCCGTGTGTAACGAAGTGTGTCAATTAAATCCGAACGGAGGGAGTATGTCCTTCACTTCTTCTTCTTTTTTACGAGATATTTCCTTCACTAAATGTGCATAAAGGAAACAATAATGCTTCAGGTAGTGTGTGATCATTGCCACCGTGCGCTCCAGTTTCCACACGGAGGTTGGTTCTGCCGCACGCTGCAAGTAGAAAAATGCACACGAAGGAACCAGATCTGAAGCCAGACCTGAAAGTAGAAAAAATAAGGTTTGCTTCTAAAACAGTAAATTAATTTACCCCAGGAGGCAATGCGATCAGTCGGGAGTGGGATAGAATAGAAGAACATGGTGAAAAGTGGTAAAAGGCGGCCGGGAAAGTGGAGCCTGCGCCGCACATTCTCTCCGCCTTTTTCTTCCGTTCCCGAAAGCGTTTTCGACGGCCGTCGTGGCTCAATCATTCGTGATGCCGCCGTACGGCGTGGTAGTTCCGGATGATCTCGAGTACACGGGCACACCACCGCACGAGTACGTGCCAACTGCGTACGTACGGCAAGTAGGTAGGGACTGCGGCTTCAAAGACCGATAACGCCACGAGTTTTCTTACAAGCAAAATCCATTTTAAATCTTAAAATTGTAGGACTCGCTTCCCCATGGGACAATAGCGCCGAACATAGCGCGGGATGCACCGAACATAGAAGAAGTTGTCCGTCTGAAGCTCAAGCTCAAGCTCGAACTTCGTACTCACCTCCTCGTCCCAATAGGGGGATGGCATGGCGTACGCGGGCCGCGCCACATCACCCACGGCATGGGTGCCAGCATCTCTGAATGTGGTCGAGATGTGCGTGGCCAGTGAGCCAACACCATCGGGACATGCCCTCTGCTGGTCACCAAACCATCTGGGAGACGGTCCTCAGATCGTCATAGACCTGTTTGTGCGCACGTACTTGTGCACCTCCTCCGCCGTGAGCCGACCAGTTAAGAAAACAAACCACGAAAAAAGTGGACCTGGAACCGAGTGAGGATTTGAATGACTCGAGATCACTCGAGCTCGGTTTTTGAACAAATGTTTGGAGCTGAGGAAAATCCAATCCCCTAAATGCCCACACATGTTATGTATGCTTGTGCAAAGTTTAGGTGAAAAAACAAATTTGTGGATGTATAAACAAATAAAAAACTATTATTTTATCCCAAAATTGTCTTTTTGTTTAACCCAAAATAAAATGCATTTTACCGTGAAAACTTATGGTGTACTTGATTCATGTATATATGTAGCTGTATCTTTTTCAGTATTTTTTGTTCCAAAAATATTATTTTTATTTTTTGGAAAAAATGAGTTCGGTGCAAGTAATATCACTTTCCGACGTAGAACCATAGTGCCACCTTTTTTTATTTCGGGACAAAGCAAAGTGCAAGTGATGATTGATTGAACTCCATCTGGACCAAGTGTAAAGTAGGGACCGGTTTCTTCCCCGGCGCATGGTGTATGGGTCACGTTAAAAGAAAGCCCATCTTACAAAGGGCAGATCAAAGTTTGTCTTCTTTGATGGTGCGTGCGGGTGTCAAAGGGCCCAACAAGCGTCGCTGCACTTGGCCCAGTACCAAAAGGAAGCCGGGCCCGAACTATTTCCATGGGTTAGAGTCACTCCCATTCTCATTCAGGGGAAAAAAAGTTGGCAAAGCGGATTAAAAAAAATCTCATCCAGGGAAGAAAAAAAGTTGGCTCAGCAGATAATCGTCGCAGCAAGTATTTTTCGCCTATACGGAAGAAAAAAGAGTATTCTTTTATTTCGGTGGCAAGTCTCTCCTCTGAACCACACGCAGAGGAAGAAGGTAGTCGAGACAATTCCCGCACGCTAGCCAAGTCCCGTCGCAGAGAAAACAAAAAGGAAACACAAGTAGTAGCTGACAGTTCACGGACGCCGCTGCAGCTCGTCGCCGGAGTCCGGACGGAACAGCACCGGTGCCGGCACGGCGAGTGCACCGCAGCAACGCCGAGCCGGCGCGGTTCACGTGACTCGACGGGGAAGAAAGAAAGTGCCGCTAGATCTCGATCGGGTTCGGTCATCCACGCGGGTGGACGGACGGATCGGGATTGGAACGACGCATCGCAGTGTTGCAGCAGCAGCAGACCCTGGCATGCATTGCATACTGAGACGACGCCGATGGCAGCAAGCATGGCGCTGATCAATGGCATCCGGGGTCCGCCCTTTTCCGTCGTCGCCGCTCGCTCGCTAGATGCAAAAGCCAAAGGCAAAGGCGGAGGCGGGGGAGGGCGATGATGGCATGCATTTGTACTCCGAAAGCCACTGTAAAGTCTACCCCAAAGCCGGCGGCCGTTGCTTGCTGCATCCTGCATACTCTGTACTCTACTTGTACAATGATGCAAAACCTTCTCTTGTTTCCCAACTCAATTTTTTCAACGAGTGATTAAGCAAATGATAGCATTCTCCTTTTTGTACTAGTGCTGCACGGGCAGGCACACGAGGTGTCTGATCCCTTCTTCGAGGAGGAGAGGAAGGATAATGTAATAAGCAAACGGAGTGCTGGAATCCAAGGGTGGTGTAGGTAGGTGGCCTTTTGGTTCCTCCTCGCTCCAGTGGGCTGCCTGGCTCGGTGTAACGTGGAAGCTTCTCCTTCTACCTCTCCCTTCTCTTCCAGAAAAAAGAAGAGAAGAGAAGGGAGGAGATGAGAAGGAATTTAAATGGGGCAGAAAAGAAAGAAAGGATCGCACACGAAAAAGAGAGTCCAGAAAGGCAAACGGAGCTTGGCTCTGATGGTTGGGTTCCTGTGGTGGAACCAGCCCACCCAGGTTCAAGTCCTAGACTTGGCATGGGCGTTTGCATTTACCTGGATTTATTCCAGGATTATCCGGCGCTATTCTTTCAGTGGTAGGTGACGTGCCCGTCAACAGCGAGGCGCCTGTGGTGACTTCGTCAACCTCAAGATCTGCCGGCTCAGTCCTTCAGAGGTGCTCATAGGGGTAGGGTGTGCGTGCGTGCGTTCATAGGGGTGAGTGTATGTGCGTATTTGTGAGCGTCTGTGTTGTACTGTGTTCTCAAAAAAAAAAAAAAAAAAAAGAGAGTCCAGAAAGAAAAGATGCCTTGTTCTTGTTCCCCTCTGCCCTGCTTGTTGCTTAGCCTCACACCTCACCTGTAATTAAGCACTGCACGAGACGCTCTCCCTGTTCCCTTCCCTTGATGGAAAGGGCAAGAGCTCCATCAGCGATGGCTGTTGAGTCTGCTTCACGCCACTGACGACTGACCCTATAAAACCGCCAACCGTCCCCCTTTCCCGCTAGCTATAACCTCCCCGCACCGCACCAGACCAGACCTACCACTCAGCGTCAGGCTCCCCGTCTCCCTCGAGACTCCACTCCCATCCATGGCGGCGGAGGGGCGGCCGACGGTGGGTGCCGGGTGCCGGCGGGGATGCCGATCGGGTTCCGGTTCCGGCCCACCGACGAGGAGCTGCTGCTGCACTACCTCCGCCGCAAGGCCCTCTCCTGCCCCCTCCCCGCCGACATCATCCCCGTCGCCGACCTCGCCCGCCTCCACCCCTCCGAACTCCTAGGTACGTACTGTACTCTACGATCGTGACGTACGACGCCATGATGCGTTCACTAGTTAATTAATTGCGGGTAAATTGCATTGCGCTGACGCCGTGATGTGATACGATATGCAGGCGACGCCGACGGCGAGCGGTACTTCTTCCACCTGCCGGCGACGAGGTGCTGGCCGAAGGGCGGCAGGGCGGGCGGCGCCGGCGTGTGGAGGGCGTCCGGGAAGGAGCGGCTGGTGGTCGCGTCCCGGTGCGGGCGGCCCGTCGGCGCCAAGCGGACGCTCGTCTTCTGCGGCCGCGCCGGCGCGCGCACCGACTGGGCCATGCACGAGTACCGCCTCCTCCCCGCCGCCCTCGACCCCTGCGCCAAGGCCTCCACGCTGCGGACTGGGTGGTCTGTCGCGTTTTCAAGAAGGCCACGCCGGCGTCTCGCCGCGGGACGGTGAGGCGGCATAGGGGCGACGCGCCGTCGCCGGCGTCCTCCTGCGTGACCGAGGCGCGCAACAGCGCCGGCGAGGAGGAGGAGCAGGACGGAGAGGAGATCGCTTCTCATTGCCCGCCGAGAGAGGATTAGATGAGCTGACATTGATCGTGGTCCCTGTAATTTTCTAATGAGTTAATTCGTCGCCCCCGCTAATGTGGCACTAGCACCCTAGTAGTAGTAGTGATCCTCAGTTCCATGAATCAAGAGAAATCAATATTGCTCAAGAAAAGAAATCAAACGCCTCACCCGCCATGTTTGACGAGTGACAGAGCTCACTGCGAATCTTCAAGTTCAGAATTGGAGTTTGACCAAGCACATCTCTCATGCATGCGTGCTCCGTGTGCTTTTCTTATCAATTTCCAGAAAGTAACTTTGCCTGTCGTCATTTCGCTTCTGATTACACAAATCAACAAGTAAAGAATCCAATGAAATACTACAGGGAAAGCAGGGCAGAAAGGCAAATTCAGTTCGTGGAAGCAGGAAAGCGGATGGATGCATGATAAGCTGGGCGTGCGTGGTGATGATGGCGCTACTGATCGATCAATCGATCAATGGATCGGATTAGATACTCGACTCCACTCAGACCACCGGAGATGCCTTTCTTCTTCGCCGGGGGGCCCTGTTCGGCGACAGGAATAACAAGGGACCCCTGTTATTGGCAAGAGGAATAGGAATCCATCCGGCCGAGCTACGAACGAACAATTAATCGCAGTTGCATCGATCCGGAGCATCTTTGTCTCGTTTCGTATATCTTCGTTTAGGATCAAATCGGAGCCGAATAAGGCGCAACGATTTGGGGAATCCGGACATTAGGATCTCTGAATTCACACTGTACTGTCACTTTCTTCTTCTTCCTCAGCTAATAATAACTGCAGATACTGATGGTTACTTCCAGTTCGAAAAGTGTTCTATCTGTGTTTAGGTTGGGCGAGCCGACACGCACCTATGCACTAGAAGAGAGACTAGAGACGGGATCGTCGATCGGTTCGTGCGGTGTGACGCGCGGATGACGAGTTGCTTGCTTAAGCTAATCTGGCTGCATTTTTCTTGTTTTTCTTCTGAAGTGAGAAGTCGACAACACTGTTGGGGACAGCTGCTAGGAGTGCAAGATTCAGACGACTCCTACGAGGCTACACGAGGCTACGAGCTGATCCCAGGGATGAAAACTCTCTCACCGGAATCTGTCAGCCACGAGCTTGTCGGTCACAAACGAATTTGACTCACTGTCGCCGAATACTAAACCAAAACATCTTCTGCCTCCTCCCTCCTCCTCTCTGCTGTTTTTTTCGCCGCGGGGATGGTAAAGTACCATTGGTGGTACTCTGTTTCCACGGCGGAGTAGAATAGTAAAGAAGACAGCAACGGGTCAATGTCGCGGCAAGCAGCGGGCATCAGCGGAGTCAAAGCTGTATTAATGGCGACAGTTACAGTCTTACACCAGCAGCAGCAAGCACCAGTGTCGCCGATAATTCACGGGAGCCCTTCACTCCTTTCGACAGCTATCGGCGCCAGCAGCCCGCGGGCGGTGACGGTCGGACCGTCAGACACATCGCCGCCGCGCCCGGACGTCCATCAGTCAGTCAGTCAGTCAGTCGGCCCGTCCCTTCGTTCGCGCACACACACGCAGGCTGTTGCGACCGCACACGCGACCGTGTACATACCTCGAGACCTACTACGTACTGAACTTTGGGCGAAGCTACGGCAATGGCGTTGGCGTGCACTGCTGCGCTGTACACACACGCACGCAGCTTGCCATGTGATCCGAACCGCCGGATCGCCCCACACCGCGCTCGTGCGTCGGGCTTCCTCAAGGATGTGTTCGGTTTTAGAATCGGGTGCAACGGAATCATTCCACCGGAATAGAACGGTTTTATCCTTGTGTTTGGTTTGGACTAAAAAATTATAATGGAATGGTTCTATTTTGCGTTCGGTTGAAGAATTGAAAAACGGAATGGATGCCGATATTTGTTAAACATTCAATTAATTAGAGCCTAAACTTGATTTTTTATCACAAAACCGGAGTTGGCAGAGAAAATTAATTGAAAAGCAGATTTTTTTGCCAAATCGGAGCGGAGAGTCCAAATCGAAGTGGAGCCGCCGTCCCTGCTCGTCTCGGTCGCCGTCCTGCTCGCCTGGCCCGTCGCCGTCGCGCCTTGCTCCGGGCGCGGCCGTGCCTTGCTCTGCCCCGGCCACTGCCTTCGCGCCTTGCTCCGGGCGCGGCCGTCCCTTGCTCTGACCCGGCCGCCGCCGCGCCTTGCTCCGGCCGGTCGCCGCCGTCTACTGGCCGCGCCTGCCCGCTACCGCCGCGCTAGATGGGAGTGGGTTCGGTCGTGGTTAACGAGAGAGAGAGGCCTAGCCTTTTCCTTTAGCGCGATGGTTAGCGAGCGATTCCACCTCGTTCCACCGGCCGAATAGGCCGGACCGGTCCGTTCCGGATATTAGAGGAATATTCCCTCCGGTGGAACCACTGCGTTCCATTGCATCTAAAAACCGAACACTGGAATGAGCTCCAGGTGTAGAACGGTTCCGTTCCATTCCAGGTCGTACCAGAACCGAACACACCCCAAGTGTCGAAGCGTGCCGCCTCGTACCTCGGGCAGGGAGGAGATCCCGGTTGGAATTGGCCGGCGGTGGTGGTTCCTTGTAGGGGAGTGTCAGCTTGGGGCACACACCACCACCACTACAACCAAGGACCAGCCATGGAGTGCAGATCTAGTACTGCTGCTAGAGGAGTGCCGGGCTTGACGACGAGAGTTACTGCATGTTCGTCACTGACAACGATATCTAGTTTAGAGTTTAGGTTAGCAGGGGTGAGTGGGTGAGGTGAACCGTGAGCGCAGAATTGAATGAGTGATCGCTCCGGGCACATGGGCCAGCTGTCGCGGCGAGCGACTAGCTTAACTCGGAATATCTCGGATGCGTGGAGAACTGGAGATGGCAACCCGTCAGATTTAGTATGGAGTAGGAGGCTGCGGCTGCCGTAATATCTTCCTTGGGTTTCTGTCTCACATACTCCAGTTCATTAGCTCGTTCGGTCAGATGAGAGAGAGAGGGTGTACCAAACCTGGCCAACGGGCCGGCACGGCACGGCCCAGGCACGTCTAGAGCTTGGCGGGCCTGGCACGGCACGGCCCGTGACGGCCCGTCTAGTAAGTGGGCCGTGCCGTGCCGGCACACGGGCCTGGCCAAGAGGCCCAGGCACGGCACAGCACCTTAATGGGCCGGCACGGGCACGTTTAGTCCTGGCGGGCTTAATTCGGCCCGTGTACCTTTTTTCCCTGTTTTAGCTTAAAAAGTGCGAAAAAAAATCTGAATTGTTCAGAATTACATGTAGAAAAATGTAAACCTGATAATGCGGTTCAAATACGTACATTCTAGCGGACTAAAATGTGTACGTGCCTGTGTGCGCAAATGCACAAGATTCTTTTACCGTGCAAATTAGGCTAACTAAATTCACTATATAAATAATAAGTCATCGATCTGCAAAGAAACACTATAGTATCAGTGGACTAGTGGCAATGGCCAGCGCGCTCCAGCGAAGGAGCTCCCAGGTTCGACCCCTGTTAACGGTATATTTACACTATTTTATGCGCTTTGTCATCATACTCGCGGGCTTGCTGCGCTGGTTGGCTAAACGGGCCGTGCCGTGCCGGCACGCGGGCCTCGCCTGCAGGCCCTAGCACGGCCCCAGGTGACTCGCGGGCCTGGCACGGCCCATCTAGCCGCGTGCCGTGCTAGGCCCTTGGCGGGCCGGGCACGCGTGCTCACGGGCCGGCCCGCGAGCACGGGCCCAGATGGCCAGCTTTGGGGTGTACCGTCCACTAAAGTTTAGTTTATTTTTTGGGGGCAGAAACACTGCAGGTGTCAACTTGCTATCGGTGTCAAACCATAAGCACGCAAGCACTAAGCTAATCGATTCAGCTAATCAGCTGTCGTCTCTCTCACCAAGCTAGCACTAAGAGACTAAGACCATTTATGTATCTTTGGGAGCCCGACACGCAGGCTTAAACTAAGCACCGTACTTAATTGTGTGCCGTACTGGACAACGAAATTAGCAGCTAGCTAATTATCCAATCAACCGGGGCCTAAGCTAATGATTCCGTGGTGATGATGCTAATCAAAACAAAACATACGTGCATGCGGTGGCACGTTGGTCGACGGCGCCGACCGAAAGGTGAACGAAAGCCATGGCCATCGTTTCGTGTGAGACACGGCCCTCGCATCGTCCTCTCGGAGGCGACTAGGGTTTCCGCGTGCCGCCACCTTCTCCTCTGCTCCTCTCCCCCGCCACCGCCCGAGGTGGGCTCGGGCCAAGCCCACGCGGTCCGCCGGTGAGGGTGGCGGCGAGGATCTGCTGCTCTGCTCGTGCAGAGGGCTTTTGGGCGCCGAGGCGGCGGCCTCGGGTGGGCTGGCGACGCCAACCATGCGGCTGGTGGCGTGCGCGGGTGCTGGCCGTCGTCCTGGGCCGCGCGGGCGGCAGGGTGCCGGCGGGTGAGGGTCGTGACGATGGGGTTGCTGCGGTGACTCAAGCGCCAGATCTCGAAGGTCAGATCCGCCCCCTTTTTCTGGCCATCTCCTCCCCCTTGCTCCCGGTGTAGGTGGACTCGTCCGCCGCAGTGGAGGCTGGTCGGGAGTTGATGTGGTGAGTCGAGTCTGGGGAAACCCTTGGTCTCTTTGACCACAGCGGCGGCGACGCTGTTCGGGCGTCGTTTGCCTTCTTGGAGGCGCCGCTCAGGTCCCTTCTCCCCATCCCCTACCCTCGCCCCGGATGAAAATCCAATATCCGCCTCGGATTGGATGGCGGCGGCGCCGTCGCGTCGTTACCTCCTTGGAGGCGCCATCTTGGGACTGTGGTGTAGCCGGTGAGTGGTGCCTTGGGGGCCGGTGGCGAGCTCTTCGTGCTCAGCGACTGTTACCGAGCTTTCCCTCTTCGTCATGTTTGTCTGTGGTCGAAGCTGTTTCTGTGCAGGTGTTCTCGTTGCAGCGAGGTGAGCTGCTTGGTTTGGGGGAGGTTGGTCCGGCCGTGGCTATGGCAGACGGCCTTCGTTTCGTCCTGCAGTCCGGCGCGCGGTGCTTCGAAGGTGTACCGTGCGTGTTGGCGGTGTGCAGCCTCTGTTGGTGCGCCCGAGCTCTCGGGTGAGCTCCGGCCCGACAATGGTGGTGCGCCCGAGCTATGGTGAGCTCCGGCACAACATTGTTGATGCGCCCGAGCTCTAGGGTGAGCTCTGGCCCGGCAATTCTGCACGTCATTCGTGTGCTCCTGCCCTTTGGCGTTGTTGGTGCCATCCTCTGGTCAACAGGCAATCCTTTGCCGGCTACTTCTTGGCATGGAAGCGCGGAGGTCATTGTCTTCTACAAGCGGTGTTTCACTTCTTTCTTTATGCTTGGATTGTGCGTTGAGCTGTAAGCTGTGTGTAGCACCCTTGTTTCATCATGCCGTTGTGGCTTTATTTATTAATTTAAAGCTGAACACTTGTGCCTTGTTCCACCATGTTCCAACCATTGATCTTGGGAGCTCGCACACGCCACTCCAAATCGGGTTCTCTGAACCAACAAAGTTTCCGGTTGTCAAACAGTCATCACCGTGTGTTTCAACATGATCGAAGCCGAGGGGTGGTGCCCCTAGCTAGGCCCTACTACAAGCTATAGCCAGTCCTGGTTTGAGCAGTTGAGGACGGGTTGCTTGCTTCCTTTTCCAAGACCAAATCCATCCATCCATCCATCCAAGTCGTGTCAACCATGCACGTACGACACGGTCCCTTTCTTCCTTCCCTAGGAGCTCTGATGCATGCACGGTCGCCCTGGCCGGAAAGTCCATCAATCCAGCATGGGCTCCCGCTCCTCTCTTCTCGCTTGCAAGTCATCGCCATGACTCACACAAGGGAAAAGGAATGGTTTTCTAGGACAGCGTGTGTGCGGTGGACGTACGTACGGCATTTCCTCCCGTGCGTCCTTTCGCCAACTACCACCGTTCTATCATCGATAGGGTTCATCAACGAACAAGCAATCTCTCTCTCTCTCTCTCAATTCTGCATGGATATTCGTAAGAAATATCCACAGAGATTAAATTAGAAAAAAATTCTTCTACATATTACTCTCTCCATCCAAAAACATAAGCCGTCAGGGATTTGGATTTACCGCAATCAACAATGCAGAAAATATATTGAGGTGTGTCATGCAGGTCCTAATTCTTTGAATAGCTATTTCCTAATATTTACATTTGTGGTATTTTTATGTTTATATTCTTAAGCCCATGATATAAATGGGTTATTGTATTTTGCATTTTTTTTGTGATCGTTTTGATGAATTGTTTCATTTTTTCTGGTGGATATAGTTGAAGTTACTGATTTTGCAGCATTTAGTAGTTTTGCAAAATTGTTTAAATAACGTAAAACAATATATATAAAGTGTTTTAAATTATATAAAGCATGTTCTATTTTAGAATCTGGTTTATGATTAAAATATATTGGTTTGGAAAATAATTTTAAAAAGCTATTTTTCATTATTTACGTGTGTGGTAGTTTTGATTTAGTAAACTCTATTTAAGTAGGATGGTTTGTACTAAATTCTTTTATTGGGTTTATCATATTGAATGATATTACTGATATTGTTTATGTGGATTTTATTTGAGTTCAGAAGAAATTTGGGGAATCCATGTTTTTTAAATTGACGTAAAGGTGTCAATATGCATAAATAGTCAACATTTATTTTATGTGATCGTGTTGATAATTTTTTTCAATTTTTCTGGTGGATGGAGTTAAAGTTGCTGATTTTGCAGCATTTAGTAGTTCTTGAAAGTTGTTTAAGTACCGTAAAACAATAGCTGTAAAGTGTTTTAAACTATATGAAGCATGGGCTATTTTAGAATTTGTTTTTTAATTCGAGTATGTTGGTTTGGAAAATAAGTTTGAAACAGCTATTTCTAAATATTTACATTTGTGGTATTTTTATTTTGATATGTGTGAGCCCATGATGTTTTATTTTAGAATTTGGTTTGTGATTCAAATATGTTGGTTTGGAAAATAAGTTTAAAACAGCTATTTATAAATATTTACATTTGTGGTATTTTTTATTTTGATATCTTTGAGCCCATGATGTAAATGGGTAATTTTAAATTATTTGTAAACTCTATTTATATGAGATGTTTTGTACCCAAAAAACATTTTATTGGGTTTGTCATACTGAATGATATTGCTCATATTATTTTTGTGAATTTTATTTGAGTTGGAAAGAAACTTGTAAAATTTGAATGTTGTATGAAATTCAAGATTTGAAATAATTTGGAAAAGTTCACAATGTATTTGGAATGGCTATTTTGGTTTTTACAATTTTGTTTGGAAATGGAAGTAATTTGGAAAAGGTCACAAAGCATTTGAGATGGCTATTTTGATTTTTCAAATTTTTGGAAACTGGTCTGAATTGATTTGGAGTTGGATTTGAAAAGGTACAAAAGTTTTGAAAAACAAAAAAACAAAACATGAAAAAAAAAACCCGAGCCAGCTGTGCAGGAAGCAGCCCAGCCCAGCACCATCCCGCCTACTCAGCCCAGGCAGGGTTGCACATGTCATTGACATGGGGAGCATCGGCGGCGTGGCCACGGCGAGGCTCGCCGGAGGAGGGCGAGTGGGCTGCCGCGGCTGTGCGCGTTGCACGCGCACGGATTCGGGCTACCGAAAGGCGGCGGCGCCGCGACCAAATGGTCGCCGGAGCAGTGGCTGGAGCACGGCGGAGCGCGGCGGCCGGAGTTGGGAAAATAAGCGTTCGATTCCGGCGAGTCCTACTGTTCCAGCAAGCGGCACTGCATGGAGAGGAAGAGAGAGACGGGGCGGAGGTCGTGGCGTGTTCAATTTCTGTCGGGCAGGCCGGAGACGGCGGCATCGACCGCGCGGCAGCTGGCGGCCGGAGGCGGGGAAGAGCGAGTCGATTCCGGCGACTGGGACCACCCCAGCAAGCGCAATTCGACGGGGAGGTAGAGGCGGTTGAGGCAGAGCTGGTGGTGTTCTCGAAATCAGCGGGAACGAAGCAGAACAGCGGCGCGAGGCGTCGGCGGCGGCGGCGATCTCGGGCCGTCACGGGAGAAGAAAGAGTGGGGGGTGGAGTTCTGTGGGTACTTTTGCAAGAAGGCCACTATTCTTTCCTCAAATCACAGATAAGTCCTTTATAGTGGTGAGGTGTGGGCTGCGGAAACTATTTCTCATATTGTGAGGGTTGTTTTTGCAAAATGGTTACGGGGAGGCTAGGAGCCGTCGGATGAAGAGCGGACGGCCAGATAAGTGGCTGCTACTATTCTTTGAACAATGCTTACTATTCTTTGAACAGTGCGGGCTGACGTGGGTCGCTGAGGGAGACAGAATTTGCTCTCCCTTTATATAGTTAGGTAATATCCACATAGATTAAATTAGAAAAAATTCTTCTACATATTACTCTCTCCATCCAAAAACATAAGCCGTCATGGATTTGGATTTACCGCAATCAACAATGCAGAACTTACTTATGAAATTCACTTATAACATGCTCCGAAAAATAGTAAAATCAAATATAGTTCTTTTACACGACATTAGCACTCTTGAAAATATTTGAGGTGTGTCATGCAGGTCCTAATTCTTTTAACACACATCATCGGTCCTAGTTCTCGATAAATCGTGTAGCAGATCCTAACCAAAAGTCTGACCAGATGTTTACCGATGACACGTGGGAAGTTGTATTTCGTCTCCAGCCACCTTCTCCCTCATGTCCCCCTGCTAGTCGTCCGCCTCCTCGTTCTCCCACTAGGCTTGGGCGCCATCGTCCAGTCTTCTATGCCTTGGTGGCTGAGTCTAGAGAGACAATGCGGTTTGCAGACTGGGCGTGTGATAGAGTTAGCGACTACAAGATTGGAACAGAGAATTATCTAGGGAAGGTTTTGTAAAAGTGTATACGGATATGTGGCACCGGTCAACGACTGGTCAGACCTCGTTAGCACCCGTCGTGAATAACTTAGCGAGAACTAGACTATTGTTGTGCAAGTTGGAAGAATTAGGACCCACATGGCGCACCTCGAGTACTTTTAGGACTGATAATGCGTTTTACTCATAATATAATTTCACACATATTAGTGGTGAAAACTTTTGGAGTACATCCAGTCTGAACCCATATTTTCACATTTTTAACACAAATAAGCCCTTTTATTAACTTTTGATCTGAATTATCAATTTATAGTTTTTCACATTTCTCACCTTTAGAAGATTTTGGGACCATTTTGAGCATTCCAATAGTCCGCTACGCATGTATCATGTCATGATTTTGTCTCCTGACTTTTCTCCCGCGTCTCAACCGGTTCTCCTCGCTGACTTGCGCATGGTAATTGTTTGTAGTGACAAGGATTCCACACGTGTGTAAAACCACTGACACATCACCCCGAAGACTTCTTTTAGTGGATAAAGGAACCACATATAGATGGTTTTGACACTTGAGGGATCAAGAATTCATGATATCTCGATCAATAATTATTTGTCTGATATTAGATTTGGGGAGCGGAGTTTTTCCATACTGGAGGAACTAAAAAAAAATCTTTTTCACGGTGTTGCCCTCGGTAACAATTTATCTATGATAAGTCCAGACACACTCAATCCATCAATCTATGTTAATTTACGTGTGCAACAAATTACTTTTGTTATAGATATGAGATTTTCACTTTTGTTTGATAGGGTTCAACATGTCGTACAATCCTATATTTATAGCACTTGTCATTATTCCATTTAACGTTTTCTGAAATACTGAGAATCAAAGAGGCCCTACTAGGTGTACCGTGTATTTATGATCATTCGGGACGTCCAATTGCAAAACACTAATCGAGTACCGTGTAATTAGAGAGGCCCTACTAGCGCTCAATGATTCGCGAACAACATCATGAAACAGCATGTATATGGACCTCTCTGCTACTGCATGCTAGCTACCGTCACGCATGTGCTGATTATCAGTCAATCAATGTTCAGGTAGCCCACGATCGAAGAGAGATCAATGTCTGTCGAAGTTTTTTTTCTTTGCTCTACGAGCTTGTACAAGTTCAGTTCATAAACAAGGATTCAAATTAATCTCGAGCATATGAAGAATCTGGATATATAATTGTGAATTCACTCGCCCGAGCACTCAACTGAGCATTTTTCATGTGCAGCGGGCAGACATCGGCATGTGGCGGAGCCCTCAATGGATTGCATTCGAGGTGCAAGGCAAGCAAGCAAGAAAGCAGCAGTGAAGTAGGAGAACAGATGGAAAAGGAATCAGTGGAGTGGAAGAACTGTCTTCCTCCCCTTGTGATGCTTTCTAGCAAGCTAGGGTAGGCGGCCCAGCTGCAAGATCCACCACCTCAATTAATTCACTGATCACTAGCGGCACTCTACTGGACAACCACCACACTAGTGCACCACTAGAAAATCGGTTATCTTCCTTCACTCACTAGAGAGTGGAATCTCCGGCAAGTCGAGGAAGAAAACCGAAAAGGATTAGAGAACTCTTCCTCCGTATGTGTTCTGCTCAGAAGCGTGCAAAGGTTGGCTGGCGACCTGGCGCCCCTTGCCTGCAAGCATAGATACCTGTAGAATTCGGGAATTCAATCGTATGGGGCACACACACGCATACAGAGGAGAGGGAGAGCTATGGAGCATATAGGTTGCCTATGCTTGCAAGAACAAGGCGCGCAATCAATGGGCTCTGTTAGGCCATCCAGCTGCACCTGTTAGGATGCCTTGAAGATTCTGAAAGAATTCTATGCTTGGGTTTGCTTCTTCTAGAACGAGGGCAAGTGAAGTACAGGATGGTGGGGGGCGTCCATGTAGAGTTTATGGAATCTGAATATTGTCAGCTCAGGGAGTTGTTACTCCCGACTGTAGCAGGCTAGCAGCCACATGCAACTATGACTGAAGAAGAATTGCTTGCAAGATGCAACCTCTTGACACTTGTTCATGCAGATGTCCTACTTCTCGACCAAACCTTTGATTTCTGTGTAAGTTGTACTGTTTATCACCACCACAGTGATAAGGCCTGACCATGAACAAAGAACGACGCAAAAATGGAGACAAAAACTCACGGAGGCCCATCTTCATTATGGGCTTTCGAATATGGCGTGGCCCATATAAGGTAGGAAAAAATGCACAGAAAAGCCCATGCACAGCCGTCTGCCCGTCTTCCTGCCAGGTGGGACCAAGCTGTCATCAGCCACCTCGCCCTTTCCCCGCCAAATTTGGGCTCCCGTCCTCCCGCGAACCCCTCGGCGCCGCTCGCGGCAGCGCAGCGGCATAACCACCTCGTGCGCCTCCGGTACTAAGGACACGCGGGCAACGGCGCAGCCGTCCCCCCTCTCGCTCACCCTGCCCTTCATCTTCGCCTGCGATGGGAGCCGCGGCGTCGACCGACAGGGCCGAGCGGCGGAGGCGGGACGGGCACAGCGAGGCGCCTGCCACGGCGACCCTGTCGACGATTCCGGAGGATCTTGCGGCGGCGGATGTGAGGAGAAAGGGAAGCAAGGTGTCCCCGGAGCCGAAGGAGGGGAGGAACCGGCGGCGCCGCTGCCGGGGTCTCCCAGCTTCCGAATCTACTGCCAGAACGCGGCCAGAGTCGACGCGCTGGTGGCCGCCGCCTACGCTGACGTTGGCGACAACGACGAGCCCGCCAAGGCCATTGGTGATTAGCTATTCCCCTTCTCCTGTCCGCGTTACTCGCTTGCTCTGCATCGCACAGGTTTTCTTCAGGTGCATTGCGCTGACGCTTTGAATCATCCTGTTCCTTGCAGAGACGTCTCTGGCGATCAGGAAGAACGATCTTGGACACGGATCCGGCGAGGTAGGTTCAATCATGCATGATCTGCTCATGATGGCAGCTCCGCAAATTCAGCAATTGCAGTTGCGGCTATGGCTTCTCTGGCATCTCTGCTAACGTTTCTGAATCTCGCCGATGTGCGAAACGCAGTTGTCGAAATCGAAGGAGTCGAGCGGGTGGCCGAAGTTCAGAGGACAGGCGTTCGTCGATGCTCTGTACAGCTTCATCGTCTGCCGCAGCAAGGCAGCTTCAGCTCAACCCCCTCCTCATCCTCATCCTGTTGCTATTGTTGCAAAACCTCTACCTCATCAACCCTGTGCTGCTTCGCCCCCTAGACTTGCTGCTGTTCCAGAACCTTATCTCTGACCATAAAGTGCATGGGATCATTGCAGTTTACATCTCAGCATGTAAAATGTGGCTGATTCGGTCACCTCCTACATGCTTTCTGTCGTTCACTGTACTTAATCTTGATCGTCGTTTGTAAGCTAACCGTGCATATGAGCAACTGTTTTCGTCGGGGATGTAAGGAGCATCAGCTTTTGAATGCTCATTTTGTTCATTAGAGAAGGATACTGAATAGTGTTACAGAAAAAGTATAATCGTACTAGTTTGGAAGCTGTTCATGCAAGCTGTCTGTTTTGGGAATTTGTGTTCCTTTCTGAATGCTAGAGGGTTGGAAGCAAAGCATTTCCCAAGATTAAGAATTTTTTTTCCGACAGGAGGAGCCCAAAAAGGCCCCCAATCCCAAGATTAAGATCATTTCCTATTATCTGCACTGCCCATATCACTCTTCTTCTCTGATCTGCATACACTGTGTGAAGCCACCTACACAATTGCCTGACGATATTATATCACCTGACTCCCTTTCACTCGTGAAAGTCTCATCTGTACATAGATTCATTATTCACAACTCTCCTTTATCATGCTCTCTAGCTATACAAGTATGCCTATTGAATCGTGTATTAGGATGACCTGCTACTGGGACAGTGGGAAACAAGAAGAAACGGGAAGATTAGAAAAGAGCGACACAATTAGCTTGTCATTTGACTGCACCTACTGCAAATTTTCCTTTAGCTCTCAGTTGATCCTTATTCTTTCTTCTCACCTCCATTGGGTGGCCAAGAGAGTATGGCCGGAATGCACCTATGAGAACGGTGGAAGGCGCCATCTTAAGGCTTGGCTTGGGCTTGTGCATTCCCTTCTTCGGACTGTTCAGGTAAGTTTTCATGTGACCAAATATTAGGCTCGGCATTCTCCTTAGCTCCACAACCGATGATGTGAAGAACTCGTCGTTTGTTCTGTCAGCTGAGGAATCTATACTACCAATTGACGCATCCAGATGTGGCGGAGGAAATCTCTCGAGCTTGGTTGTGCTTGTGCTTGTCACCAGTCTTGGTATCTGGAGAACAATAATAAGCATGTTCTTCTTTTATTCATAGCTCTAGTATATTTCTAAATAGAGCTTTCGATAAAAGCATCAGATAAGCAAAGCACACAAGAAGTTCATCTACGGATATGATTTTTTTTGTCAGGCAGATTGGCTGTTTTAGTCTGATACAGTTCAGGCCAAATTTTGCAGAACAAAAAGAAGGGGAACATACCCTTGGATTTCCATGTGGCTTATTATTGACATCTGGAGTAAATACTCTTCGGCGACCATGATTTTGTGGCATGTGCTTTCTGTTCGTTGTCTGGCGTTCTACTGACCCATTTGCCCTCGGTTTTCTGAAAGACGTATTATAACATGTATGTTGAAGCTCTTATTGACACAAGGGAATAGCCGAAATAAGTTTGAAAGAGCAAAGCATGCAGGACCTTTTGTGTTTATCGTACTTCAATTTGACATCCATTTCTTTACATGGAGGATACCGGGGAAGGCTTGATGGCTCACAGGCATGTGGTTCTGTGCTGAAGAACTGAATTCACAGCAAATGGTAAGTACATGTGAAGAGGAAACTACTATATGTTGTCTCAATCATAAATTGTCAAATTTTAGCAGGTTTTCAATTTGAGACCGATTTCTACAGGTTCAAAGTAGATGCCTTGAAGGTGATAGTAGTATTAACCTCACTGTTCAGAGCATCAGTTGCAGTGCCTCTCATATCTGGGTCAATAGATAGGAGAGTCTCAAGAAGTGATAAGGCAGATGGTGCCACATCCTTAAATCTTTGGGCTATACACCGCTCATATGGCTTGAATGTAGGATGTGGGAACTTCATTTTGTCCCAGTAATCATCTGATGGAGTACCACATAGCTTGAAAACCTTGTGCAGTTGTTCCACCTGATAAGCACAAGTTAGTCTCCAAAGTGTGCAATGTTCTGCAAACAATTATGCAAAACTGGTATCTCGTAAGAACCAAACAAGTACCTCTGTTCTTCCGGGGAATATAGGCTCGCCGAGAAGAAGTTCCGCCAACACGCAGCCCACACTCCAAAGATCAACACCAACACTGTAGTGAGTAGCACCTAACAAAAGTTCAGGTGGACGATACCATAGTGTGATCACTTGGCTAGTCATGGGCCGCGCGTTATCCGGATCAAAGTGAGTGGCCAGTCCGAAGTCGGCTATCTTAAGAATCCCATCATCGCTGATAAGCAGGTTCGAACTCTTGATGTCGCGGTGAAGGACACCCTTGTTGTGACAGTGTTCAATCCCAGATAGTAGTTGTTTCATGTAGCACTTCACCTGCGGACAAACAATTAGACTTCATGAAGAAAAGAAAGACAAAATTCAGCTGTGATCATAATTGTGTCCAATACTGTTTCGCTAGAAAATTTGGTCTATGTTACTTGCTTTTGGGAAAAGAAAGGCATCTTCACACTTTTGACAATTCTAAATGAAATGAGTGAATTGCAGCCAATGTTGACAGTTGAAACGTCTCAAAGGGGTTTTCTTGTAAGCAATGTGTGAACAAAATCATGGAGTGCCTGTCTTTGTCAATTGGACTGGAACCCGTGTTCAAAGTTCAAACCTAGTAAATACTGCACACTTCAGTGGTCTAACAGATTTCCAGATCCACGTGTTTCTCAGTGAAGAATTTGTTTGCATCTTCACAAAAGCCAAAAGCACAATTCCTTACAGATCACTAGTCAACGATTCTTATTCTGGAACAGGGAAAATTCTGCTTGTTTTGACCAACTATATTTCAAAATTACTGCATCATACTTAATAAACCATTTCTTCTATTCCTTTTAAAAGACTGGAAGAGAAATCCCCACACTATAGCTAGGAAACATAATTCTTGTCCACAAAGACTTGAACCCAGATGCTATACATATACAATGTTCCTTATTTCATCTCGATACATATTTGTACATACAATGTTCACTTTTATCTTGACAACAAAGCAGTCCATGTTCATAGTCCATGAACTTGCAGAGCATAAGCTTGATTGTCAATGTAAAATACAGATCATCCCACGTACGTCACAAACATCCATTTCATGAACCGAGTTAACAAACTGGTTCAGCTTGTATGATGTACTCAAGTCCATATGCTACATATAGTTTGTTTTTAAGGAACATATCAGTGTCTCAAAATGAAGGGGAAGTGGACGTACGAACCTGGGGCAAGGTGAAGCGGGCGCCGGAGGCTGCTGCTGCGGCTGCGAGTCCGGTGAGGTCGTGGTCCATGTACTCGAAGACGAGGTAGAGTGATGGCGCGGTGGCGAGGCGGGAGGTGACGAGGCCGTTGAGGCTGACGACGTTGTCGTGGGCGCCCAGGTGGCGGAGCAGGGCGATCTCCCGCGCCATGAACCGCGCGCTCTCGGCCTCGCCCACGCCATCCACCCGCACCTTCTTCAACGCCACCACCGCGCCGGTCTCCACCTCGATCGCCTTGTACACGTTACTGTAAGTCCCCGACCCAATCTGCACGATCACAAAATTATTTGCTCGAACTCCTTCCAAAATTTGATAAATAATTTCCTTAACTCTTGCTGACTATTTCACTAGCTAGGATATCCGAATCAAAATAGATTAGTGAATAAAATGGAACTTTTTCTTTAGATGAATAGAATGGAACTCTTCTTCGGAGAAATAAACAAGTGTAACCAGAAGTTGACTTTTGCCATTTTCCCTTCAGGATTACGAGTTGTTGTGACGGGGACAGTGGAGGAAAAGGTATGGAGGGAAAGCGAGGTTGCTGATTTCTTAATCCGAACAGAGCTTGGGATTTGTTCATATCTGTTTAGTTTAACGGCTCGGCTCTTGGTGTTGAATATAAATATATTGCCTAGCCCCTTTCCATCAGTTCGAACTTTTGGTCTAGATGGCTAGTGCAGCAATTCTATATGGTATCAGATCCAAGAGGTCTCGAGTTCGAGACCCCGCTCACGCAGATTAAAAAAAAAGATCCTGCAGCCCGCTCCTATCACACGCTAAGGACTAAAATAGCCTAGACGTGAGGGGGAGTGTTGAATATAAATATATTGCCTAACCCCTTTCCATCAGTTCGGACTTTTGGTCTAACTGGCTAGTGCAACAATTCTATATGGTATCAGAGCCAAGAGGTCTCGAGTTCGAGACCCCGCTCACGCGGATTAGACAAAAAGGAAAAAAAGATCCTGCAGCCCGCTCCTATCCCACGCTAAGGACTAAAATAGCCTAGACGTGAGGGGGAGTGTTGAATATAAATATATTGCCTAGCCCCTTTCCATCAGTTCGAACTTTTGGTCTAAATGGCTAGTGCAGCAATTCTATACTTGGGAGTTTGTTTATGTGTCGAACTATAAGAAGACATCATCAATGATTACTTTCTCTGTCCTTTCACCCTTGCTCTTTACTTCTTTGCAGCTGGACAAAGAGATTGAGATTTTTTCTTTTGGAAATACTTATCAGCAAGAACTCAAACTGTAGGCAGTAAAATTTGAACTAATTTTCCTTGTTTTTAGGATCACACAAGAACACAACAGCTAAGGGAAGAACAAGAATCAGGAATTAAACCACACAGAAAAATGAAAATGAAATTCCCAACAAAACTTTCAGCAAGCACCAACTACTCTGTCCTCCCGTGTCGACGTTTCCAAGAAAAGGCAAGTTTTTCCGGCAACCACCAAAGATGGCAGGACGAGTTAGCTAGCTAGGCCGCAAGCAGGAGCCAGCACAACATCAGAGAGCGGTCCTCACCTTCTCGAGCTTGTGGAAGGCGTCGGCGGAGCGGGGCGTCCAGCCGCGTAGTGCGTCGCCGGCGGCCGAGGAAAGCCAGAGCGGCCACCCGGTCGCGTCCTTCTTGACAGCTGCGATGTGCTCCGGCGGCGGCGCGCTGAGCTGCACCTCGTTGTCTCCTACGCCGATTCCGGCGGTTGCAGCGGCGGCAGCGGCAGCGGAAGGGAAGAACAGGGCAGCAGCCCGGCGAGGCGGCGAGCTTACCGAGGGTGCATCCCATGGCCGCGCCGCGTCATGTGGCGGCGGGAGCAGGGCGGTTGCGTTGCGAGGAGACGACGGGAGGAAGCGGGAACTCGAGGAGGGAGGGAAGGGAAGGGAAGGGAAGGAGGGAAATGGGCGACGGGTCGACGACGCCAGACTGCGGCGAGTCTTTTGTGACGACCGTTTGGCAGTTTCCACGTTGGACTTTTTGACCCCGTTTTGTTCATACTCCACTCGCTTTTGTATTTTTTGATACAGTATTTACCATGGGGAATAATGCTGAATTTTGGCTTCTGGGGAAAAATTTAAGGCAATCAGTACTTCTGGAAACGGGCAATTTGTTGAGTGATTTTATAAGCACTCAAAAAATAAGCGACTTTGTGGAGTGTCGGAATTGTCCAGTTTTTGGGAAGTACACTCGACAAACAAAAAACACTCGGCATTTCGGCAACATTTTAGAAACGTGTTAACTCTAACCGCGGTTGATGGCGGACAATGTGAAATCACTCGGCAAATGATCATGAACATAAACATTTGGATTTTGAAGAGCAAACTTTTAGATCTCGAAATAAAGAACAAACTTTAAAATTTTAAAAAAATCTAGAACTCTTTAATAGGAAAATAAAATAATACCTAAAACTTGTCAGGACTCAAACATTTTGGCATGGAGCCATATTTTGAGTATATTAGTTTAGGATAAATAGAAAAATTCAGTATACTTACTTACCGATAATGTGCCATTTTCATCTTTTAAGTGTCAAAAATAAGTTTTTTGTGAAGCAAATGTGAACAATATGTTCCAAATTGACACCTCTCAAATTTTCACACAAACTAGGGCACAGTAGATGGCCAAATTTTCCCAAGTATGACGAAGTTTCTAGCTAATTTGGCCCAAATAAAATTTGGCCAATTTTAAGAACATAATTCAAATTTGAATTATAAATCTGTGATAGTTTGTTCCCAAATTTTCCGAAAATCATTTTAAGATATCTAAGTAGAAACCGAGGTCGTGAAAGTGCATGTAGTCTCTATATGTGGTTTTAATAATTAATGATGATCCCAATGAACTAATATTTTTATTGAGTTGTATTTGAAAGGTTTTACATAGGCAATGTTTGACTACCATATGTTAGATGTAATGTTATAATAACAAGAAAGTGAATAAAATGAAATTGTTGTGTGGAACTCAAAATTTATAAGTTTTTTTGAACACCCATACTGGCACCAGTACTTCTCCGAGGTGGTGGCTTGTAGCCAGCAAGACCACCACAGGTCTTTGTCGGTTGCGACGAGGAGGAATGTTGACTCAGTTAGTGACTGACGCTTGGACAAATGGCATATCTACACACACAAGCTAGTGTTCACCCTCTGGTGTTGAAATCATCACTATTCTCATCAAGGTGTACTCTACTTCACTCTTCAAGGCTTAGAGAGAATTCGAAAGTAACAAAGAGATAATAGCACCTTGTTTAGATTATTATCCGGGATTGTACAACCTCTTCTACTATTAACCCCAATAAATCATAAAAATAATCAATATGATGCTCCTTATCTAATTATACTAAACTTTTTTATTTTTAACTCGTACCGTGGAAGATGCTAATTCGAATAAGTTGATTACCTTAGCAAAATTAATCACACTATTGTTATGCGATTCTAACGCCTATCATAAATTGCAATTAGATTTGTGTTGAATGGATGTAGCATTTGACATCTCAAGGGTTTCTTATAATATTTGGTTTGAGACAATGAAAGGTAAGAAACTCTTCATTCAACTGAATACCCTTAGATATAAGAAAATTAACAAAGATAAAATCACCTTTCTTCATGTGCTGGAGACGGCGATTTGGCTCATAGGTGCATCTGCACCTATTACGTAATTTTTTTTTAGTTTTTTCTCAAAATGTCAAAAAATTACAGAAAAAAATTCAGATGTACATTAGAACAGTATGTCTTAGCACAAAAAATGGCGTGGTGAAAAAACATTTTTTTTGTGACCTATGCAAAAAAGACAAAAAAATGACTCGTATAAAAACATTTTGGTGCGTCCGGATTTGTCTTTTTTGCACAGGTCGCAAAAAATATTTTTTCTTCACGTAACTTTGTGCGCTAACATAAATATCTTGACGTATATGTGACATTTTTACTTTGAATTTTTGACATTTTCAAAAATAAATTTTGGGTAGTGGGTGCATCTGCACCTGCTACCCGAAGTGGATTTCCGTTTCTTCATGAACTATTTATTTCTAGTTAGGTGTATTACAATGTATTTCAATTTGCGCATGTTTTAGTAGCATTGAAATATCTCATAGAGAGCTCTAGATCACATATACTCCCTCCGTTCCACAATATAAGATGTTTTAGCCATTTTCCACATTCACATGCATACACATGTATGTAGACACTTTTTAATGTATGTGTACATTCTTTTTTGTATAAATGTAGACATGTATGTGTAACACCTAAAACATCTTACATTATGGAACGGAGGGAGTATCTAACAAATATCTTGGCAGCAATTTTTTGAAGGATATATGCCCTAGAGCCAATAGTAAATGTTTTTATTTATTTCATGTTCATTATTAACGTTTTTTCTTTATGCTTTAACTGTTGTGATACTTGAATATGAGATTTAAAGGAAAACTTACAAGCACGTGTAGAGAGAGAGAGAGAGAGAGAGAGAGACAACCAAGTGTTTATACTCTAACCTCTAAGAGTAGCTCATGTGTTATGTGATAACCAAGTTTTACTAGTCATGGAGAATGTTAATGTAACATGGTTGCCAACAACCATGAGAGTAAAAGGACCGGTCTCCATGTTCCATTTGCGTCACGGGTAGCTCCGGGCCTCCAGCTAGTGATGGGGTAGCTCGTGTTGCCCCACTGGTGGTTAAAGAGTGTCACGCCGAGCTCCGTCTGAGTGGGTTCCCGCCAGGTCGTAGGTGCAAGGCTTGGGAAGGTTGAGGTAGACTTGCGGCCTGCATCGGCGACGGGGTTATAGACAACCGATACCCTTCAACGACAAAACTCCTCGAACTGGCTAAAGGGCTAGGTGGCTTGGGTTAGCCAAAGCATTATAGGAATAAGGTGACTGGCTAGTTCATGAAGAGAGCCAGATAGAAGACTGACCGCCAGCTAGCTACCCGTCAAGCTAGCCAGTCATCTAAACTTGCCGGCCACGACAAAGATGGCTTGGCCCATACACCCTCAAGAGGTCTCATCCCTAAAAATCAGGGAAAGCAGTACCTCACGGAAGGGGACATCACAGAAATCTAGGGCTGACGTCGGCCATTATAGCCTGGGGACGGCCTCGGTCCCATCACAACTCATACCCGGCATGTTGCGTCGAACCGACCACTTCTATAAGGTGGTAACACGCCCTATATAAGGGTAAATTTCTCTCAGGAGAAGGGTTGTTCAATTCATTCACCACACATACCCACGCCCACAACCTGCTGGGTTGCGCAACGGAAACTTAAAAATTTCGCTTAGCATATTATGCAGCATCCCAAGATCTATACTATGAAGATATGCATCACCCCATAATGCTAGATCCAGAAAACTTACTACAACCATTGCGGAAGATCTTGTTGTAGTCGAAGTAGATGTCGGTGAAGCCTGATGAAGAATCTCACGTCCACGCCGGGAGGTGATATTGCCTTTCGATTCTTGTCGTCGAGGGACTACTCGCGCAGCCCCGCTCTAGCAGTATCCACACGTACACCGCGTCAACCCATCAGCGTTTCGCTGTCCAGAGCTACATGCAACCGATGAAGAGAGACTGCCTTGCGGCGTAGTTTAGGTGCTTGATCTAATCAAACTTAATTAGAGCAATATGAGATTAGAGAGATCTAATTCTCAACACATGAGATCTACTAGAGAGAGAGATTAGAACAATGTCTTATTAGAGCGCCGTCAAATTAGAGCATATTCTAATTGCACAATATCAAGAGAGAGGAATTTGTGCAAACTTGGATTTGTTTCAACCCATGGGGTTGGTGGTGTTTATATTGGTGGCCAAAGGGGAGGGGTGCTTGGGGAAGGGGCAACCCCTCCCCTTGCACCGCCGCACTAAGGAGGGAAGGAGAGGAGTCCTTCCCCTTCTCCAACTCGGATTGGGAGGTGGAGTAGGACTCCCCTCCCCAAATCGCCTCCACCTAGAAGGAAGGGGGGAGGTGTCCCTCCCCTACCCCAACTCGGATGGGGAGGTGGAGTAGGACTCCCCCCTCCCAAACCGCCTCCACCTAGTGGGCAAAGCCCACTAGGGTTTCGGCCAAGGGGGGGGGAGCCCCCCCAACCCGGTTTGGCCCACCCGCCCCACATGTGGGGTGCGGCTGCCTTGTGGGCTCCATGGGCCCACTTGGCAGCCCCCTTTGGTGGGTTCCAAATAAAATCTTTTATTTAATATTTTTTCAATAATAATTTATCAATTAAATAATCAATATGTAATTAAATAATATTTGTCTAATTAATTCTTATTTGAATATTTCCTTTTACAGAATATTCACCGAATTAATTACCTATCATGTAAAACCCTTTTACATGATCCGGGACACCTTGTGTCCGCAGATAAAATACCCTGGACAAATATTTCCACTTATATAAAACACCCTCAGAATAAATCCGACAATAATAGAAACACTTCCTAATATCCCGAGACATAGAATGTCTGCTTTGTCTTTCTCTATTCATTCACTGGAACAAGTTCCGGTGACATCGGAGCTACTCCGACAATATCTCATAACCACTAATACTACATCTTTATTCTCTCAATAAAAGATTGACTCACAACTTAAGTGTGTGACCCGAAAGGTTCGCTAACACATAGACATGTCCGGGAGCTTACCAGACAATAACCAGCATTGGAACCTAGACGTCTATACTGGCTCCTATGTTTTACCAAGTGAACGATAGAACATCTTTATGTTTCTCATTACGCTAATCCCCTTACGTACAACTGATGGCTCCCAAGTGCAGGAGATCAATTGTAGTACCTTTCAATTAGAAAAGGTTGTCGAACCCACGAGGAGCTGAAGGTATTGGTTAGTAAGATTGATAAATAAAACAATAAAAGATGCAGGTGTTTTTGGTATTTTCAGTTGTATAATTGCAAGCAGATAACAGATAGTAGCAAGTGAAAGCTCTCAAAGAGAGAAAGCCCAATCCTCTTATGTGGCAAAGGACAAGCTCAAGTGATGTGTAACTTATATGTGGCAAACGTTCCCGAGGGCGGCATGGATGATGCTAGGCATAGAGATTTATTAAACAACACGTTGAATATCTTGTCAAGTTTTAATCCTCTTTGGACGGAGCCATAATTAGGTATAGCTAAATAAATAAACTACAACCCCTTATGATGGATCATGTGGCCAAGCAAATGACTGCACAAGAATTATTAAGACCTAAAGTCCCACCATAGCATTACACTCTAAGGTCCCCGATACTAATACCCTCATAATATAACTTCATGACTCGGTCTCAGGTTTACGTGTCCTCCCAAGTCTCCATCAATTCATTACACTACGGTGTTCTCCTATGAGCCCATATAGGTGAAGTGTTGTGCAGTCGACGTTCGCACAACACCATCATAGAATCACATAAAAGATAAACTCTTGACAAAATACCAACACATGTCATATATAAATCAATGCCAATTCATCCTATGCCCTCAGGAACATACGGGAACTACTCACAACGTGCGAACATGATCATAATCAGTGGCATAAGTGGTACAACACAATCTGAAATTATAACTTCACCACCAAATAATGACAAGTACTCAATCACAAACATGAATAGTAGCACAAGACAAGTATCTAGGGTATAGCAACTCTCAAACTGCGAGGGGAACGGAGTGGATCACGGTGATGATGATGGTGATGGTGCTGGTCTTGATGGGGGTGATGATGTAGAGGCCTCCTCCCACGCCAAGGAGGAGAGGTGATGACGATGACGATGATTTCCCCCTTCTCCGGAGTTCCGGAGCAGCAGGATCTGACCCCCCTCGGAAGGGATCAGGAGTTTCGCCGCCGCCGCGACCTCGGATGGACTTGGAAAAATTAGGGCGTTACTTTTCGGGCAGACGAAGGCGTTGCTAAAAAGCCCCAGGCGAGGAGGTGCCCGAGGCACCTTTTGGTGGGTCCCACGCGGCCAGGTACATGGGCCGCGTGGGCCACCCCCATTTGGCCCTCGTGGCTCTCCTCTCTTCGGTCTTCTTCCCTCTGCCTTTCTCCCGATGAAAAACTGACGCAGTATTTTTCCTTTTATTATTTGAGGTCCTGTAGCTCCTGAAACATTAAAGACAAGAAAAAGGAGGTTTTCTGCCTCCCAGAAATTAAATACCAAAAATAGGGACTTTGTATGAAAGTCCCCAAAATCATCTAAAACATGTAGAAACAATCATATAATCATGCAAATAACATTCTAGTATGATACTAAAAGTTATATAAATGATGATATAAAATGCACGTATCAACTCCCCCAAGCTTAAACCTTTACTCGTCCTCGAGTAAGTAAGGACATAGATCATTACATGCATCAATGGACTTATGGTTGATAAATAAATACGGGCATTGTATCATCATCATATTCAATTGCAAGATAAGATTAATGATCTAAAACTCATACATATGAGGGCAACATAAGTAGAACTCTAGCAATCACCCCTTACTTTTGAAAGCAAATAACCATTGTATGTTGGACAATCGAATCATATTGTTTTTCACATGCTTTTGCTCTTCATGGCAAGCATTATAATCTTTTATACTTTGCTGAAATTCAAAGACAAGATAAACTCTCATTGGATAACAAGTTCAAAAGAAGACAAATGAAAAGACAGATAGATATAAAAATTGTTATCACTCTTGCTTGACTAGTAACTAGTGCAAACTTTAGTCATGGATATCTCAATCAAGTTCCCATGCTCTACACAACCCTTTTCTTACACTTTCCATGGCTAGCTGAAATTTCAGGTGCCTTCCTTTCATTCACATTCAAGAGCATAAGTATTGAAATATCCATGATCATTAATTTGCTCAAAAGATACTAGGTTGTAACAAGAGTGTTTTATATCCTTTTCATTAAGTCTTCTCAACTTCTTATCCTACAAGACTATATCTTAACCTCAAACTATTAATTCACAAGTCTTTTTACTTCTTCTATATTGAGATAATTCTATAATTGTCCAACATACTCAAGTTAATTAATTTCAAGGCAAGATGTGATTGAAATTCTAAATATGCCACGCTCATTTGCATGAGTGTTACCCATAAATCCCCAAACAAGAGAATCATGGATGACACCATACTTTAATATTCATTGATAAACCATAGATAGGGATACATGATAATGCTCCATGAGCTCACACACGCCTAAGAGATATTGATAACTAAACGATAAAAGCAAAACACACCATGACTAGATAGATATGATAAACTAGTGAGATAAAGACTAGGTGGAACTCCCCCAAGCTTGACGTTTTGCAAGGTCTTTCTTTGCTGCAGCTCCTCCTTCTCATATTCTTTCTCCCACTCAGCCATCTTCCATGGAAAGGCTTCCATCACGGAAAGATGTAGGTGGATCATTATACCTGAGGGTGGCAGCTGCTGCAATCTTCTTGAAGCGTTCTTCATATTCAGTTCTGGTTCTCCATCCCACATGAAGCATTGGAACTTTCCCACTTGTCGATGACGTCCTTGTATCTATCTTCCAGATCTTCAAGCCTTTTCTTGTACTCTTCAACCTTCTTTCCAGCTCCAGGTTCATGAAGTGGTGAGCATCAAGGCTGCGGTAAACCACAGTGCCATACCTGAAGGTCTTGTCCTCCAACTCATCCAGCCTTGCCTCCACCGTGCCGGTGGCCTTGGGAGCCTTCACCTCCTCCACGAGCATCACGCCCTCCTTGAAGCACACGGTCTTCGGTGGTGTCATCACGGAGTTGAGGTAGCGGTTCACAACACCCTCCTTGGGAGAGCTCTCCCCCTCTTGGTTGGATCCGGAGCAAGACATGGCTAAAACCTGACAGGCAGAAACAACAGAAACAAAGATCGCTCGAGAACGCTCGGTGCGAGATTAGATCGGCAGAGAGGGTATATATTGAGGGTTTTTAGGTCAAGACGAAGCGTCGGGATCGAAAACGAGACGAAAAGGACTCCGAGGTGGAAAAGGGATAGCCCCACGCGGCCAGGTACATGGGCCGCGTGGGCCCCTCTCTTTTCTCCCTCGGGTCTCCGTTTCGTCCAGTTTTCTTGTCCCATACGATGATTTCCATAAAAATTGACCTCCGTAAAATTTTATGCAATTCCGAGAAACTTTCCAACACAAAAGTTACCTTCTATTGATTTAGGGTTTCTGAACTGCACGGTTTCTCTCAATTACCTCTTCCGGTGTTTGTAAATTCAACTCCTCCACCCTTCCGATGAAGCTCTTTCCTGCAATATAAGGTTTAAGGCGTTGTCCATTGACTACATGAGGTTTACCTTTCATGTCACCGTGAAGACGGATAGCTCCTGAACGGTACACCTCCTGTATCACTAATGGTCCCTGCCACTTTGAAGCTAGCTTCCCTGCAGAAAACTTGAAACGAGAGTTGTACAATAAAACTTGATCACCTACTTTGAATTCCTTTTTCTTAATTTTCTTGTCATGCCAAATCTTAACTTTTTCTTTAAACATCCTGGCACTTTCATAAGCTTCATTTCTCCATTCGTCAAGTAGGTTTAGGTCAAGAATTCTCTTTTCTCCCGCAGTTTTAAAATCAAAGTTCAGTTGTTTAATAGCCCATCTAGCTTTATGTTCTAGTTCAACAGGTAAGTGACAAGCTTTTCCATAAACCATTTTATAAGGAGACATTCCCATAGGATTTTTAAAAGCAGTTCTATAAGCCCACAAAGCATCATTAATCTTAATTGGCCAATCAGATCTAGACTTATTCACTGTCTTTTCCAAAATGAGTTTAATTTCCCTATTGCTTAATTCAACTTGCCCACTTGTTTGAGGATGATAAGGAGATGCAATTCTATGGTTAACATCATATTTTGCCAAAGTTTTTCTAAGAACACCATGCAAGAAATGAGAACCACCATCAGTAATTAAGAACCTAGGAACACCAAACCTGGGGAAAATGATGTCCTTGAGCATCTTCATTGCTGTGGCATGATCTGCACTTTTGGTTGGAATTGCTTCCACCCACTTTGTAACATAGTCAACTGCAACCAAAATGTGAGTATGCTTTGTCTTTGATTCTGGGAAAGGACCCATAAAGTCAAAACCCCACACATCAAATGGTTCAAGTGGCAATGAATAATTCATAGGCATTTCATTCCTCCTACCAATGTTTCCTACTCTTTGACATTTATCACAAGATTTAACATATTCAGCACAGTCCTTAAATAAAGTAGGCCAATAGAAACCAGATTGTAATACCTTTGCTCCTGTGCGATCTCCTGCATGATGCCCTCCATAGGGACTGTCATGACAATCTCTTATAATAGCCTGTTGTTCATGCTCAGGTACACAACGTCTAATAATACCATCCACACTTTTCTTATAGAGGAAAGGATCATCCCAAAAATAATGTCTAAGATCATAAAAGAATTTCTTTCTTTGTTGAGAAGTGAAGTGTGGAGGCAAAACTTTACCAACAATAAAATTTGCATAGTTGGCAAACCAAGGAGATGCAACTTTAGCACTAGAAACATTAACAATTGCAAGTTGTTCATTAACAAAGCTATCATTAATAGGAATAGGATCATCAGGTATGCTTTCCATCCTAGAGAGATGATCAGCAACTTGATTATCCTCCCCTTTCCTATCAACAATGTGTAAATCAAATTCTTGCAATAGAAGTACCCATCTTATTAGTCTAGGCTTAGCATCTTTCTTATTCATCAAGTATTTAATAGCAGAATGATCAGTATGTATTGTGACTTTTGAATCAGTAATATAAGGTCTAAACTTGTCACAAGCAAACAGTACTGCTAAAAATTCTTTCTCAGTTGTAGCATAATTCTTTTGAGCAGCATCAAGTGTTCTACTAGCATAATAAATAACATTCAGTTTCTTATCAACACGTTGGCCCAAAACAGCCCCAACTGCATAATCACTAGCATCACACATAATTTCAAAAGGCAAGTTCCAATCAGGAGGTTGAATAATGGGAGCAGTGATTAAAGCATTCTTCAAAATATTAAAGGACTCAATGCAATCATCATTAAAAGAGAAAGGAACATCCTTTTGCAGAAGATTGGTTAGAGGTTTTGATATTTTGGAGAAATCCTTAATGAACCTACGGTAAAAACCTGCATGCCCAAGAAAACTTCTTATACCTTTGAGGTCCCTTGGATATGGTAGTTTTTCAATAGCTTCAATCTTTGCTGGATCAACTTCTATTCCTTCTCCAGAAATCTTATGCCCAAGAACTATACCCTCAGTAACCATGAAGTGACACTTCTCCCAATTAAGAACCAAGTGTTGGTCTTCACAACGCTGTAAAACTTTGTTAAGGTTGAACAAGCAATTATCGAAGGAAGTACCATACACAGAAAAATCATCCATAAAAACCTCCATTATCTTTTCAATATAATCAGCAAATATAGCATTCATGCATCTTTGAAAAGTAGCAGGAGCATTACATAAACCGAATGGCATTCTCCTGTAAGCAAAAGTACCATATGGGCAAGTAAAAGTGGTCTTTTCTTGATCATCCTTATGGACAGGAATTTGCGAGAAACCTGAATAACCATCTAGATAGCAAAAGTGAGAGTGTTTAGATAACCTTTCTAGCATTTGATCAATAAATGGCAATGGATAATGATCTTTTCGAGTTGCTTTATTCAATTTTCTGAAATCAATAACCATCCTATAACCAACTACAGTACGTTGAGCCACAAGTTCATCCTTTTCATTTGGAACAACAGTCATTCCACCCTTTTTAGGAACACAATGAACAGGACTAACCCACTTACTGTCAGCTATAGGATAAATGATACCAGCTTCAATAAGTCTTATTACCTCTTTCTTACCACTTCTTTCATTTTTGGATGGAGGCGGCGTTGAAAATCAACAACAGGTTTTGCATCTTCCTCCAGATTAATTTTATGCATACATAGAGCGGGGCTTATACCTTTAAGATCATCAAGAGAGTATCCAATGGCTGGTCGGTGAGCTTTTAGCACATCAAGTAATTTCTCTTCCTCTTCAGCTGAAAGGTTAGCACTAATAATGACAGGATATATGCTCTTCTCATCCAAATATGCATATTTCAGATTTGCAGGCAAAGGTTTCAATTCAAAACTAGGATCCCCTTTAGGTGGTGGTAGCACTCCTAAATTATCAGGTGGGATATGCAATTGTAATTGTGGTGGTTGTTGCCATAATATTTGTTCCAAAGCCTCTTTTTCCTCATCATTAAATGGTTCATCTTGATTAAGCATATAACGTTCTACAACATCAGTTGAAGCTACAGCTATATGAGCAAGAGTTTCAATTAAATTATTAGGAATTGGCTCTTTCTCAACATGTTTATCAGCAAATTTGGAAAAGTTAAATTCAAGTTTCTCACCAGCACATTTAATAAACACTTTCTCTTTAGGCAAATTAATTTCAGCACCAACAGTATGTAAGAAAGGTCTACCAAAAATGATAGGACAAAATGAATCTTGAGGACAACCAAGCACAATAAAATCAGCAGGGTATTTTATTTTGCCAATCAATACTTCAACATCTCTAACAATTCCAAATGGACTAATATAATCTTTATTAGCAAGTTGAATTGTCATACCTGTCTCTTCCATAACAATGGGATCAATATCAGGCTTGATCTCAAGATAAAGAGAATATGGAATGACACTAATACTTGCTCCAATATCACATAGACCATGATAACTTGAAGTCCCAATAGAGCATGATATAACAGGTTTCCCAACTTTGGCCGAATTACCTTTGATGACTTTGGTAGCATCTTCACATAGATAAACATCCACTGGGTCTTCTTCATTTAGTTGCTTGATAACAGAAATTTGAGTGTTGACTTCCACCTGTTCATAAGGCTGAGAACATCTTTTGTTACTCTTGTTAGTAACAGCTTTAAGTAAATTCTCCTTAACTTGGTTTGGAAATGGAGGTGGTTCAACATACTCCTCAATTGTCACAGATGACATTGGTTCAACCTGTTTAATAACTTTAGGAACAACAATAGATTGTTTAACAGGTTCAACATAAACTTCAAATCCACTTTTTGGAACACAGATATGATCAGCAAAACCTTTAGCTATTTCAATTATAACATAAGGATCAAGACCAAAAGTATCACTCAGATTTTTAAACAGAATAGAAGTAGAGAAATTCTCTACACATGAATATTCATAATCAAAATATGGCTCATTACCTTTATCAAGATCCCAGTGGCTAGTATTTTCAGAAATAGTCTCCAATAAATTCCATGCTTCTTCTTCAGTGTTATTAGTAAAACTTCCACCAGATGAATTATCCAGAATCTCCTTGTGCTTCATAGGTAGTCTCACATAAAAGTTTATCAATATAAGTTTCCTTGTAAGATCATGACATGGATTCTTGCGAAGGAGTTCCTTTAACCTCCCCCAAGCTTGAGTAATACTCTCTCCCAGATGTGGCCAGAAATTGAATATATAGCAGCGGTTATCATAAGCTTCTTTAGGAGTAAAATATTTAAGAAAGAAAACCTTCCTCAAGATACTCCATTCATTCTGGACCTCTTCATCCAGAGACCTGTACCAATCACGAGCATTACCAGATAAAGACAAATACAATAGCTTCCTTTTTACCTGATCCTCTGAAATACCAGGTAGTCTGAATAAGCCACATATGTCCTCAATTATTTCCATGTGCTCGCGTGCCGACTTAGTTCCATCTCCTGTAAATGGATTTTTCATAACTCTTTTAACATGACCATGGGAATTTTAAATCCCACTTAGGCACCTCAGACACAGTAGTTTCAACCACCTTTGCAGTAGTGGCATAAGCACTTTCATATAGAGCAAGATGCAGCGAGGCACGATTCATAAATGCCATAGTAACAATGAGATAAACAGCTTTCAAGTTTCCTTACCAAACTTCTTACCAATAGCGCTACGCTCCCCGGCAACGGCGCCAGAAAAGTATCTTGATGGCTCCCAAGTGCAGGAGATCAATTGTAGTACCTTTCAATTAGAAAAGGTTGTCGAACCCACGAGGAGCTGAAGGTATTGGTTAGTAAGATTGATAAATAAAACAATAAAAGATGCAGTGTTTTTGGTATTTTCAGTTGTATAATTGCAAGCAGATAACAGATAGTAGCAAGTGAAAGCTCTCAAAGAGAGAAAGCCCAATCCTCTTATGTGGCAAAGGACAAGCTCAAGTGATGTGTAACTTATATGTGGCAAACGTTCCCGAGGGCGGCATGGATGATGCTAGGCATAGAGATTTATTAAACAACACGTTGAATATCTTGTCAAGTTTTAATCCTCTTTGGACGGAGCCATAATTAGGTATAGCTAAATAAATAAACTACAACCCCTTATGATGGATCATGTGGCCAAGCAAATGACTGCACAAGAATTATTAAGACCTAAAGTCCCACCATAGCATTACACTCTAAGGTCCCCGATACTAATACCCTCATAATATAACTTCATGACTCGGTCTCAGGTTTACGTGTCCTCCCAAGTCTCCATCAATTCATTACACTACGGTGTTCTCCTATGAGCCCATATAGGTGAAGTGTTGTGCAGTCGACGTTCGCACAACACCATCATAGAATCACATAAAAGATAAACTCTTGACAAAATACCAACACATGTCATATATAAATCAATGCCAATTCATCCTATGCCCTCAGGAACATACGGGAACTACTCACAACGTGCGAACATGATCATAATCAGTGGCATAAGTGGTACAACACAATCTGAAATTATAACTTCACCACCAAATAATGACAAGTACTCAATCACAAACATGAATAGTAGCACAAGACAAGTATCTAGGGTATAGCAACTCTCAAACTGCGAGGGGAACGGAGTGGATCACGGTGATGATGATGGTGATGGTGCTGGTCTTGATGGGGGTGATGATGTAGAGGCCTCCTCCCACGCCAAGGAGGAGAGGTGATGACGATGACGATGATTTCCCCCTTCTCCGGAGTTCCGGAGCAGCAGGATCTGACCCCCTCGGAAGGGATCAGGAGTTTCGCCGCCGCCGCGACCTCGGATGGACTTGGAAAAATTAGGGCGTTACTTTTCGGGCGAGACGAAGGCGTTGCTAAAAAGCCCCAGGCGAGGAGGTGCCCGAGGCACCTTTGGTGGGTCCCACGCGGCCAGGTACATGGGCCGCGTGGGCCACCCCCATTTGGCCCTCGTGGCTCTCCTCTCTTCGGTCTTCTTCCCTCTGCCTTTCTCCCGATGAAAAACTGACGCAGTATTTTTCCTTTTATTATTTGAGGTCCTGTAGCTCCTGAAACATTAAAGACAAGAAAAAGGAGGTTTTCTGCCTCCCAGAAATTAAATACCAAAAATAGGGACTTTGTATGAAAGTCCCCAAAATCATCTAAAACATGTAGAAACAATCATATAATCATGCAAATAACATTCTAGTATGATACTAAAAGTTATATAAATGATGATATAAAATGCACGTATCAACAACATTGTGCTCTAGTGTGATCAAAACCCTTTGATCATAACACATATGAAACTAGTACCAATATCATTCTCTTTTCTCTTTCCGTATTATCAATTTCCTGTGATAAATCACACTGTGTCTGGTCAGACGATTTGGTTGACATGATTATACTTGAGATGGCCTAGAGGATGTATCTTCTCCATCGCTGGAGGAGTAAGTACCCTTCTTGAACAATCTCCATTCCATTACTTATTCTAGTTTCAAACCAATAGCCACCGTTATGTTCCTAGTTATGGCCGAACGTTGGATGACAATCAAGCGTGAGTGTCGAAATAAGCGGTCACTAGATGTTCTCAAGCTTATAGGAACTAACTAATGAAAACTTGTTGATCAATTTATATTGTTTGACAGGCAATGCAAGTTAACAGGTTTGAGTCGTAGAGGATGCAGATGAAAATTCCCCAGACTTTATTCATGGAGTGGCCGCAAATCGGTACAAGGTCTATCTCGACGAGTTATAGATGATCTCGCAAGAGGTTTAGATGTAGATCTAGGGTTTAGAGCTACGGCTTTTAAAGATGTGTAGGAACAAAGCTTGCTGGTGTAAGAACATGGAGGTCTTGATGGGGGGTCCTTCGGTATTTATATTCCGAGTAGATGTCTGTCCTTGTACGCCTAGGGTTTCATGTGCCTTGCACTCCCTCTCTTTCATAAATAAAGATGTTTAGATACTTCACATTTTGACTAGATGCGGCAGAAATAAGTGAACATATACACTAAAGTGTGTCTAGATACAATGTACCTCTGGAAAAAGCTAAAACATACTATATTTAGGAACGGACGAAGTATGTGAAGTCTTGATCTCGTAGCCTTCCTTCAATGTATTCTGTAGCGGTAATCTTCTAAGACCTTTGGTGCATCACGACATGTTTAGGTCGGTGGATTAGCTTCTAGAAGAGGCTACCAGCTCCGGTAATTTCTCGATGTCGTGGGCCAAAAGTGGTGTAGCTCCGTAATGTTACAGAATAAACCAACTTATCTCCGATAACACCCTTCTCATAAAATGGCTTTTTAAGCTACTATCCGGAGATGGGATCTCGCAAACACTCCTAAAACAAAAATATGTAGGCACAAAGGTTTGTCACAAGTTTTATTGAAAAACCTGGGGACTCACATTGGAGAGTCAAAGAAGCACTTTTTCGCTTTGGATCATTTAAAATTAAGGATGGCTCGGGAATTAGGTTCTGAGAGGATAGATGATGGTGAAATACCATCTCAGATAACAATATCCAGCTTTATACAACATATTATGTATAGAGCGATACAATAGCTACGCTATGGGAGTCACTCCACGAAATGTGACGTCCCGGTGGGATTTATTAGAACAGTGCGGCATGGAATGATCTATCATAGAGGTTAGAATTAGTCCAGCAGACACAAAGGGGGGTGATTAATT